>OY720395.1:15107934-16422934 GCA_963082905.1 Oligia fasciuncula
GTGTCAGCGTTGTGGCGAATGCTTGGCATACGATGTATCAACGTTGCGTACCTACTGTGTTACGTGTAACGTGACGGGTAGCGTGAATATCCTTGTTTAATTAGTAACTGTTGAGGTTTTTTTTTTGGAACGAAATTCTTTAAACACTCTCTCTGGTCTTTTTTTTTTCGCGACTTGCAGTAGGAGTAAGGCCTGGCGCGCTCCACGGTTTTTACCGCGCGATAATTTTGTCGCAGGAATGCAACGTATGAGTTAGTACGACATTCGAGTAATAAAATCACAGCGATTTTAAAATTGTGATTTGTCACAATTTCCTGCGTTTGCTCCCGACGCGATTATCGCGCAAGTAAACTGCAGCGTATGGAATTGTATGGTCCAGCGCGCACTACGACAGAAAAATCGCGCACTCGGGCCGGCCGGTGCCCATTCGTATTCAGTTTTTTCGAGAATAAACATGTCCACAGGAGTCTCAATACGAAACGAGGCTAGACGTTGAACATTCTCAGTAATCTGGAATATTCATTCTATAATAGCCATAGAATTTTTTGGGATATAACCGAAGATTTCTGATAAAAGAAAGCCAATAAATTCGGCTTGGCAACATTTTACATTTTCATGTAAAATGTTGCCAAGACGAAACGACATATGGCTCGCACTGTCAAAAAGTTATCAGATCTCATGTAGAGCCAAGCTTCTGACTCTACACGCCCTAACTTCACAAACTCTACACCTTAATCAAAATATGTGGCTTGGCCGTTTCGCTACCATCACATGGGCGTAAGGTGAAAAATTTATTCACTGTTTATTACTTTTCTGTTATACAATAGTTCTTGTAGTAACGAAACGGTCGGTTATTTTTTTTGTAAAAAAGTTTTTATTTTTCACCTTTTAGTGGGTCAGTTTGTAATTTATCAAAGTTACAATAGCCTAATGTCAACTGCTCATCACCTTTTACAAAATATTGCTTTTCCCGATGCAGGGACGTTAATTGTTGAGGAGTTCTCCTGGTTATTACCAACTCCTAAACAACCACTCACTTTAAGCATTGTGACGAGGATAAATCGTATAGTAACCATAATAAAGTAATCGAATCGCAACCCGTGAAATATTTGTCATTGAGTAGTTTCTATGGCCATCTGTGGTCTTTATCATCAGCTCCACTTTACCAAATGATGATTTCCGAGAGCAAATGCTCAAGTTACTTTAAAAAATACCCAAATCGCTATAGCTTTGCCTATAAAATTTGAGGGTTTCCCACAATTTCCATGGGATCCTCTCATCAGATTCCAACTTCATGATAATGGGACTACCTCGAGAGTATACCCTTTCGAACAAAAAAAGAATTTTGAAAATCGATCCTCAATTGGCGGAGTAATCGCGTAACAAACACACACAAAAAAAAAAATACCATCAAATTGAGAACCTCCTCCTTTTTTGAAGTCGGTTAAAAATGTTTTTGGTGGGATGGTATTTTCCCCATCTCAAAAAAATCCCAACGCGCCTAAAGAAGTTTTCACTTCCAAAAAAACTCTAATCCCTGATTCTCTTCTCAAGGATTCGTTCCTGACCTGTGAAGTTTCATCAAAATCCGTTCAGTAGTTTTTGCGTGAAAGAGTATTTCACGCAAAAAGTCCTGAACGGATTTTGAAGAAACTTTACAGTAATATAACTTATACATCAGAATAACACAAAGAATACGTTTTATCCCGATATTCCCACAGGATCGACAGTTATGAGGGTGAAACCGTGGGACGCTCCTAGTTTATTTATATTAACTTTTTTGGACACCAGAATATGACAACCTCTATGTGAATCTAAAGAAAAAAAACCAGTATAAAAAGCTGCATTCTTCTTTGAACTTCAAAGGCTTTGTTTTGGACACTCCTACACATTCATTAAGTGCCTCTTTACAATATTTCTCTCTCTTGTTTATATAAAAAACAGTAGTTTACGTTCTTTGCAGCTAAAGTTAGAACGTATAAATCTTTTCTTTTGAAGTAATTTAAAAAGTTTTTACCAACTTCTAGTTTATTTCCTCTGTTTTATGTTAGTCTATACAATTTCAAAGAACACGTAGTTTTTCTCAGTTGTGTTTTGGATTAAAAACTTTAGCATAAGTTTTGTAACATTCATTCATTCACTGTTCTTAGTTTTAGATTTATTAGCTCTTCTTTAATATAATTTAGTAGGTAGGTGTTTCATACTTAAAAAGCTTTTTATTTCTAAAATACTTTCTACCTGAATCAGGCTGCAAAACCATACAAGGAATTCTTGAAGGTGTTGTATCTACAACGCCACATGCGAACAACGCGTCATACTGACGTCACGCAAAATCCTGCATCTCGAAAGCAAAGTTTACCGCGCAAGTAGCATAGATACAAGCAACGGCCCGACATGAATCATCGGGCAGTTGCCCGCCAGATACTCAACACCCGTCTGGTCTGAGGATCCTCCTTTTTCATAGAGTATGAGTGAATTTTACACCCTGTTCCTCATACCTCTATAGTGTTGTTTTTCAACAAAAGTTACATAGATGTATTTCACAAATCTTCTGCCAAACTGCAGGACAGTTTGTCGGCAGTGTTCTCGTGGACACATTAACATTGTAATTCTACAGCCCTATTCCTATTCTACTTGCCCGCCATGCCATCACGCGTGGCGAAAGCACGTGCCCCTAGCGTCCCGACCACCGCCGCAGTCCCCCCCCCCCCCCGGTGGGAGACGAGCTACCCAGCGCGGGTGAGACACTACAGCGGCCGCCCGACCGCCAGCAGCACGTCGCGCGCGCATGCTAGCATAGCCGACCCATTCTTGCATAATATAGTACATAATAATTAGTACACTTCACACGACGCATCCGCCCCGACTCTCGCCCAACCCAGTCGTTAAAAATGAACTTTATCGAATATAATGATAAAATTAAGCTATACTTTCCATAAAGCAAATTAACGCGAATCTCCGGACAGGTACGCCAAGCGAAACGACATCTTAACAATTTAGGTTCCAGTGCTAGGGACACAGACCCAAATAGTGCTTACGCAAGATATTTTTTAAGGCACTTTTAGATACTGTTTCAGTAGAAATTTCCTTAGGCAATTCGTTTAACCATGTTGGAACTAGCCATTGTCTCGTCCTTTTACCAAAATAATTCCTCACCTCCTAGGGACCGCGTAATTGTTTCTCTGTGTCGCTTTGCGGATTGGGCGGTTATACACTTTCTTTACTTTGTGCTCCTTTTTGTTGTGCTGTTCTAAAATTATAGCAATCTTTACTTTTTTCTGTATTCCTTACTGTACTCCTTATTAATACTATCTTTAGTTGCCCTGTTAACTAGTAATTTTAATAATCGAATTTGCAATAGCTTAATTTTATTATTGTTAATATATATATAGTGTTATTATAGACAATTTATATTGCTCTGGCTATAATAATATAATTGAAAACAATAACAGCCGCACGGGTCGATCGATCAGGTTAAGCTACGATTGCCGCGGTCGGTCCATGGATGGACATACATCTTTACATACCGAGACCTCTGCGTGGCTCGGAAGCTGTTGGTCCCGGCTGCCATTCGTGGATCTTGACAGTCGTTACCCGAAAGTCTGACAACCAGTCTTACCATATATTTTCCTGTCGCCAGACACCGTTGCTGCTTTCCTGTTGCATGCCGTAAATTCACAATGATGAAACATTCCAACTTAGCTAAACCCTTTGGAGTTGACGGTATCCTAAAATAGATAAAAATAATTGTCTAAATAATAATAATTAAGTTAAAAGCTTAGCTTAGCGAAATCCCAACATAAATCTTGAGGCAATCTGTTTCACCACTAAATTACCTACCTCTACAATGATAGTACCGCAATCTCGATAAATTCTCAACATTTGTCTCTAGCCAACGACATTGTTTTACCTTTCACGTCATGAAACACAAACACAAACTTAAGCAAAGCAATATTTATTTACGGTGAACAAAATGGTTGGGTACAGACAGCTTCAAAAATATGTATACATAATAACATTATCAGTAAATTAGTACAGTAAATTTTATTTGCATAGATTAGGAGTACATTAAATAAGATGTTACAACAAGATGGGTGAGCATTGTACAATCTGCCTTATATAAGGCATGCAAACATTAATGATTTATCAACATTAATGATGTATCAGCCTACAATGTTCCTACTGCTGGGACAGAGGTCTCCTCTCTTGGAGAGTAAGTGGGAATCCACCACGCGGGCCCAACAACCAAAATTCGAAGACATGTTACATATACCAATCCGCACTGGGTTGGTTGATGTCACATATCTTCGAATTTTGGTTCTAGGACATCCCGGTTTCCTCACGATGTTTTCCTTCACCGTTTTGAGAGCAGAGGCGATGAAATTATTTAACAAAGTAAAACACCTGTCTGTGTTCGAAAGACTATTACCACTGGGGCCACCATTGCTCTAAACTCAAAAATATGCATACATCGCCAAAAACAAACAGTCAGTGTAGAGCAGTGGTGGCCAAGTGGTAACGGCCGCGACTTACGAGTTGTAGGTCGTAGGTTCGAACCCAGACAGGCGCTTTACTTTGTGTAAATTATTTCATCACCACTGCTCTCAAAACGGTGAAGGAAAACATCGTGAGGAAACCTGCATGTCCTAGAACCAAAAATTCGAAGACATGTGACATCTACCAATCCGCACTGGGCCCGCGTGGTGGATTACGGCCCACTCCCTCTCACCGAGAGGAGGCCTGTGTCCCAGCAGTGGGAACATTATAGGCTGATTATGGTAGTCAGTGTTCCAAAATACTGTATCCATGTGAAAGCCGCAGAAATTCGCTGGATACGAAAATATTGTTAGTGTGGTGCTGAGTGTACCATGTTAGCATTTTACGATTCTAGCCTTCTAGGCAAACAATTTGTATTCGCGTCCAGTATAGGTTGTAAAAGTTGGCTTCTTCAGGCATCACCTGAAGAAGCCAACTTTTACAGAATTTTGTCCAGGTGCAATTTGATAAGCAGACAGCGATGCCTAATCACGTGGATTTCTTTGTTCCATTTAAAAAGTTTGGAGTTCAATAACCTCTAGATTTTTCGTGCGGTCATTTTAAGTTGTCTTTTTCGTAGTATCGCTGTAAATTGATCACCTGCTTCAATATTTATTGTTTGTAGTGGTTTTTGTTGTTTCGAAATAATGTTCAAGATTGTGGGTAGATATATAATTGAATTATTCAATTATATGTAAATTGCCATTTCGTATTCATTGGACATCTTGTCATTAGAAGTTAATGAAATGGAATAATGTTTATTTCTGTAAGTAAATCTTTTAAGAGCGTTTACCGGTACGGCATTTCATACAAACTTTGAAGCCCTTTATTTTTCGAAATGAATGAACCGATTTTAATAAAACTTCCTACGCATAGGCAGGATACAAAGGTCTAAAAAAATACTTAAGAACATTTTCGAAATGTCTTATTTAAAAAAGATAACTGGCAATCTCTGTTTGTATGGAAAATTTAACTTAAGTTACTTTTTAGACCTTTGTATCCCGCTTATGCGTATGAAGTTTAATTAAAATCGGTTCATTCAATTCGAAAAACAAGGGCTTGAAAGTTTGTATGAAATTCCATACGCCGCGTAAACGCTCATAGGTCACTTTTATACGTACATTTTTTGGTCAATGTTCTAAAACTAGTTGACGCCGCCGGCATTTCCTAGCTGACTAAATCTGAGAAAAAACGCCAAAACAAACTCAGAGGTCTCAAACTTTCAACTCAGTCTCTTTATAATAAAATTTAATATGATAGTATTGGTAGGGTTCCATTCAGCGTATCAATTTAATATGGTAGTATTGGTAGGGTTCCATTCAGCGTATCAATTTAGTAGTCTTTTAGTATTATATTCATAGGTATTTGAAAGTCTATCAATATGATTGATAGATTTCCAATAAAGGGTTTAAAAAGCAATTATTAGAGGGGCTTAATAAGTTATTGGCTTTCTCTGAATGAACTTTCACTTCATAAGAACAATGACTCAGGCAATGAAGGTAACACTAATACTTGTAACTTTAGCTTAATTTATGACAATAGCATAAATTAGTGAAACTCTTTAGTTAGTAATTTATTCTATTATGTTACCTATTAGCCTCCATAACGCTTAACTTATTGTGACTGTAAGCGATGCCAACACTAGAAAAAGTTTTATCAATATTAGTGGGATGCATGAAGAAGCCTTCTCGTATAGTGCAGTTTGTTCCGCCAGTTACTTACCTGAACCGACCGCTCGGCGCATCCTGGACAGTCACACCCAACACCTTATTTGACTGGCCAATTATTTCATTGCGATGCCGATGGTAGGGCTAACGCCCGCCTGGTTTGCGACCACCCTCCCACCGGAGTCCGGCGTCAAGTAGCCTGCTGTATTTCGTCGATGCGTGGGAGGTCTAGTGCCTTAGGCATGTTCTGGGCACGCTCGTTCCACCATAGACCTCATCCATCGCTTTCCATCAGACGTGATCGAGGTCAAGAGCGGAGCCATTCAGCAATAAAAAATAAAAAATCACAGCCCAGTTCCTCTCACCGAGAAGAGGCCTGTGTCCCAGCAGTGGGAACATTATAGTCTGATTATACTATGTTTTAGTTCCATGTAACAGACCAATACCCTGTCTAATAATAGAAGTTATACACAGTAAGCTCAAAATAATTAATTTCGGCAAACTTCCCAAATCACTAAAATCTATTAATACTGAACTGGACGCAGTCTGGGCAGATTCGATCCTCGGTTAACTTCGTACCAGACTTATAATTGGCCTTTCTGAACTTCCTAACTTAAAGTGTATTTAGGAACTGACTGCACTGTAGGTGTAGGAAATTAATGAGTGATATTAGCTAGTTGCAGATACGCAATTGTGGGTAAATTGTGTTAGAGTGTAATATGTAAAGTGGTCGGTTTGTTGCATTGTATTGCAGTGGCGAAGGTTCCATACAACACTCGATTCCTACCGGCTTCCCTTTGAAAAATGGCATAGTCAGTATTCTATGGGTTCCAGTCAGTTTTTATCGACATACCTCGCGGGTGAAGCCGCAGGTGGAAGCTAGTACACAATACATATAAACCTTCCGGAATATATTTTCTAAATGATGGTTAAAAACCGCATCAAGGTCAGTTGCAGTTGCAGTCACACAGACTGACACGAAAAGCGATACATCACACTATTCTAATAAATATGATACACCAACCTTATTCCACTTTTCATCCCTCCATGTCACCCCTTACAAATCAAGATAAGAAGGACCTAACAATTCAAAAAAACAAAAGCAACAAAAACACAAAACGAATAGCAACATTCGCAACTCTCTTCCAAATACTTAGCTCAGCAAGGCACTGGTTGCAGCAATTGCAGCTACGACTCACTAATTGTGAATAAGAACATTCGCCACCGTTCCCTTTTGTTAACTAAATTAAATTAATTGCGAGGAAATATTTAAATAGAGAGGAGTACTTGAGTCTCTGCGGCGCAATTGGCAGCAAACCTTACAACTTACTTTGTCTAGACTTTCGACGAGACGATAGTTTAAAACGTACTCTTGTTGTATAATGAGATCATATTTCGGTGTTGTATTGCTTCTGATTTAGCTTTTTAGTTTGTTACGTAAACTTTTATGTGGTGTACTTTATTTTTATTATTATTTAAAGTGCAGTTGTGCATCACCACTGCTTTCAACACGGTGAAGGAAAACATCTTAAGGAAACCGGCATGTCCTAGAACCAAAAAATTCGAAGGCATATAATGACATCTACCAACCCGCACTGGGACCGCGTGGAAGATTACAGCCCACTCTCTCTCGAAGAGAGGAGGCCTGTGTCCCAGCAGTGGGAACATTATAGGCTGATTAAGGTTAATAAGGTTACGTTTTTATTAAAAGACTGTGATGTCCTACTGCATAGCAAAGGCCCCTGTACTTTTTTCACTTATCTCATTTTTTAAATCTGCTAAGGACCCGCTCTTGTTGAAGGAGTCCAGCTCATTCCACCATCTCCGTCTGGGCCTGCCGCGATGTTATTTTGTTTTAGTGGTTTTCAAACGGAACTTATACAGGACTCCTTTGTGTGTTTCCTTATGTTGAAGCTTCCTTTATGAACCTGCAGTGCGATTCTGTAACCATTCTCACCGTGAAATTTTAGGTGTAGTGAGCGTGGAGTGAGCTGTCAATAGTGTCAATTCCTAGCAAAAACTAACTCACTTCACCTAAGTTGTCACAGTGAGATTTTTACAGAACCGACCGGCTGCACCTGTTGTGCAGTTGCACTTTCTGTCGACTGTTGACGCATTGAGGTCAAGAGACATCGCAAAACGATGCGACTTATTGTTGTAGTAGCTGTATAGGTATGAGAAGCTTAAATCTGATTTCAGATAAAGTACACCTTCATTTGTTTATATTTGTGACGTATTCCGGTTTTCTTTCATACAACTTTGTCGGTGGCCCTTCCAAAATGAAGAGCTTAACGTAACAGATATTCCAAAGACTGCTCATAAAATTTGATATTCCAACCATTTCTCCACCATATTGTAAGCTCAGCTAACATACATGGTGTATAACCGCCCTAGGCGTTGAGAGATATCGCCAGATTTACAGAGCAGTAGGCTGTAAATACATCGGCCGAGCCAACGGCCACCATTGATCTCCCATAGCCATAGCCCCTTTGTTTTCGCTACAATTACGACCGAGCTGGAAATTCTGATAAAGATTTTTTTTGTCATTTCGTGTTTTTATACCCTGTTTGGGGTTTTATGAAGTCTTTTTGTGGTCAGTGGGTTGTTTGAAGCCGTCGTAAAAGGCTACTTCGGAATTATATGTGACTAGCTTTTGACCGCGAATTCGCCCGTGTGGAGGTTGGAAATTATCCCACAGGAACGTGTCACCGTGATAAAACGTATCATATGTCCTTACGCAGGTCATCGTCTATCCGTTTGCAAAATTTCATCCAAATCCGTTAACAGATACACAGACTTACTTTTGCATTTAGATATAATACATACATAGTCCGTTCAATCGATTTTGAATTCTATTGCGTTGATGGCATGAAATAGGGCAGCTGCAGTAAGCAGTTGGTATTGTAACAATTTTTTTTGCTTTTAATACGATCCTTATGCCTACGGAATAAAAGTCAAAATCTGTTGAACGGACTGTAAAAAAGGTTTTTTTAAATCTCTAATCTTATTTCAAATGGAGTACCTATAGTTTAGTATATTTATTTGTATGAAACTGACAGGTGTCAGGAGCGCAGTCTCTCTTCGGCCGCACTGTAATAGCAAGTATCATCAAAACATCCCTTGATGCACTTGTTGTACGTACTTATGCACTTATTAAAACTCCATCAAGTATTCCGTAAGTTTTAAAGTTTATCATGAAGCAAACAAAGCACTTAGGTAAGCAGGGCTTGTCTAAATGCAACGTCGACTTTGCTCTTAGTCGCACTCAAATATTATAAGCACTCTAAAATCAATGTAATCCTCCCATCCTTTCTTTTATTCTCTAGTAAGAACACAGAGAGGACTAAAACTGCTACCCAAGGTTTTTACATAGTTTAAAATAGCCAAAAATTCGAAGAAATGTGACATATACCAACTCGCACTGGGTCCGTGTGCTGCCGGTCGATTCTGTAAAAATCTCACCGTGTAAACTTAGGTGATGTGAGTTGTTTTTGCTAAGAATTGACACTATTGACAGCTCACTCCACGCTCACTTCACCTAAGTTTTCACGGTGAGATGGTTACAGAATCGCACTGCAGGATAACAGTTTGCTCCCTTTCGAAGACAGGAGGCCTGTGTCCCAGTAGTGGGAATACTATAGGCTGATTATGTATTTTTAACCGACTTCAAAAAAAGGAGGAGGTTATCAATTCTTAAATAGTAATTTTAAAATGTTGGGCAGCGTGAATAAGACAGATTAAAACAGTAGACAAAATAGCAGGGGATCGAGGAGGGGGGTTCAGGGGATCAGACCGGAATCGCCATTTGTGTAGCAAATATATTTTTCATGAATTTGTACCAACCTATTTCTGCAAAATCTTCCTTTCTTCGACTTCTTCAATCAGCTGATCAACTTCTCGAATTTGCACGATTTTAATTCCGAACCCGAAACATGTCGTTAATTATATCATTTTTTTGTGTTCATATCTATTGGTAGGTATTTAAACTAGAGATGTGCTAACAAGTTTTAATATTATATTAACCAGCACAATTGTCAATGGATTAATTTCATATCAACATTCGTATGATCTCAAGTTCCCAAAAAAAACACAGTCCCGTGAGCGAAGCCAGCACAGCCGCTGGCTTTACTTCTTCGTTATTTCAATTAATCGTGTTTTGAACCGTTTATTTCACTAAAACAAGAATACATACATAATAACATAATTATGAAAAAAAAATCTGGACCTAAATACACTAATTTGAATTGATTCTAAAACAGAAAATTCGGATAACCCCCCATTAATTTTGAATGCCAAAAGAAAACAGAGTCACGTGAGCGAAAACGCAGGCACAGCTAGTTCTTACTACTAAAGATTCCCAAGAATTTTGTCTCATCGATAAATGTCTTCAACAGTATTTTACATTGATATACCTATCTGGGATCGCAAACTGTTCTGTTTTTAAATAAAGCAAGCTTATTTAAATTCTGAATAAAGATTCTCGAATTATTTGTTGATCAAAATGATTAAAAGTAGCAAATACTTGCCAGAATTGCGAAGTTTAGGAATCTTGCCAGACAATAATAGTTGATCATCGTCCGGAACGGGCCAGCCCCTTCTATATACACATTTATGTTCTGTTTCATTCCTGCATTTTCCGTATCGCTGTATTTCGCTTTTTGATTTCATTCGGTCATTCCTTTTTTGCACTCTTGTCCATGTCCAAACTGTCTGATTTTTTCAAACGTTTTTGGAAATCTGAGCGTTGTCGAAACTCTCCATGTTTGTTATACAGACATTTCATCCAGTTTTGTGCAATAAATAGCCTAGGCTTTCAGTCTAACTGGATGCAACTGAATACCAATATTTTATATGGAGCAACTGCCTATCTGACCTCCACAACCCAGTAACTGGGTAACACGATACACGCTTGGTAAGACTGGTTGTCAGACTTTTGGGCTCTAACTACGTGTAACAACTGTTAAAAATCTACGAATGACAACCGGGACCAAGGGTTAAACGTGCTTTCCGAGGCACGGGTCTCCGTATGTAATGGATGGTCACCCATCTATGGATCAACCTCCGCATGCGTTGCTTAACCTTAAAGATCGACCTACGCGTCTGTTATTATTTAGCTACGAGCCCCTAGAGAATAACAACTAATTGATTAAACTATCTCCACACAAAAAAAAAGTTTCTCCCCACTAACAATCGTCCCTTTTCTAATACGAATTTTATTGTACCGTCATAAACGCCGGTGTTTATTATTTTCCTGTCGTAAAACAACAAAATAATACTGTAACAATAATGGGAGCACCCTCTAATCTCGGCGCGACGGATTCTCTTCGCGACAGTTTTATTATAGACGCATTGTGAATCATTTTTATTATATATACATGCGGTTGTTTTATTGCTAAATGAAAATGATACGACGAATGTAATATGATGTCATGTTTTATGTAGTTTTTTGGATACATTGTTGCGGGAATACTTGCATTTTTTGTGCCAAGGAACTTTCACTCCGGAAAGTGCCGAATAAAAGTTAAATTGGAGAAAATGTTTTTTTTTTAAGCGACAAATATTTTCATTCTCAAAAACAGTTTACAGTATTTCAGAATTAAAATAAGATTATTTACGCCAAGACTGCCTCTATCAAAAATAAATGAACCTTAAAAAAGTAGGTATTGAAGATACTTTAAAGGATAAGAACCATCACAGCGTATAGGAAAAATATTTCTTTCAAAATCTAATTACTTACCAAATATATTTTCCACTCCTCATGAAAGGAAAAGGCAATAGAAACAAACCAATAACATTTTCATGAAAAACCCTGAGTTTTCCGAGTACTCGTAAAAGATAATTTTCTGTCTCTTTATAAATAGATGCATACATACAAATGTCTCGTATGAGAAGAGATAACATTAAAAGTAATTAGGTGTGTCGACATCCAACTTTCAGCTTTACGGGGGTAGGAATAAGAATCTAAGTTGGGTGTACAAGGAATAGATTTGGGGTGCAATATTATCTTCACATCCAAATAAACGAGAAAAAACTGGGGTCCGGCGGACGAACTTTTTAATTCGTAATTACAGGACAGCGGCCAAGCTTTAAGCACCATTAACTTTTTTCCTAAATGTCTATGTCGTATGGGGTTCCGTACATAAATGTAATTGGACATTTTATTGTCCGAATTCAAATTAGTTTCGATTGCATGTAGGTATCGGGGAAAATCTCTTTGAAGCACATAGAAAAAGTTTCATCAATGAAATACGAAGGAATACTTCCTTATTTCGTGTAGGTTTCTAATAGCAGCAGCATAACCAGCCCACTTCCTCTCTGTGAGAGGGAGTGGGCCATATTCCACCACGTGGTCCCAGTACAGTCACATGTCTTAGACTGTAGGTATGGTTCTAGAACATGCCGGTTTCCTCACGAGGTTTCCTTCACTGTTTTGAAAGCAGTGGTGATGAAATGAAATACGCAAAGTAAAGTGCCTGGCTGGGTTCGAACTCACGGCCTACAGCTCGTGAGCCGGGGCCAGTACCACTGGGCCACTACTGCTCTCTTGTTTTTAATACTTTTTGTGTAAACAAACAAAATCTAATATCACCAAGTTTGCACGAAAGGATCCATTTTCTACGAACTTTACCTTTGCAATATTATGTAGGTATAATATAATATTTGCTTCTTAAATATTTGACAAGGCTGTAAATTAACAAACAAAGCCTCTGAACCTTTTAAGACCGTTGTTGTTGTCAAAGATGATGATTTTATTTTAGACGTGAATTAACCACATTGAGAATAAACAAATCACATTATAATTAGAATCAGTTAGTTTATTATCTTCTAGAGGGGCTTGTGGCTAAGTAAGAACAGCCGCACGAGTCAATCGATCAGGTTAAGCTACACTTGCCGCAGTTGGTCCGTGGATGGGTGACCGTATTTACATAGCAAGACCCCTCCGTGCCTCGGAAAGCCGTTAGTCCCGGCTGTCATTCGTGAATCTTTCGTTACGGGTCGTCAGAAGCCCGAAAGTCTGACAACCATGAGTCTTACCAAGGGATATCGTATTACCCAGTTAGTACAGTCAGTAGATACAGGATTTTCCTAGTTTGGGGGGCAGGGTTCTTAATTCTTACAGGACTTTTGACACCACTACCATCCTTTTGTATCCAACCTCTGTAAAATTCTACTTATGTCTGCATACCTTTCTGTTACTCATTATTGTCAAAATTTATGTTTTTGTGAATAAATTATTATTATTATTAAAAAGTTACTGGGTTGTGGAGGTCAGATAGGCAGTCGCTCCATGTAATATGTAAATACTGGTATTCAGCTGCATCCGGTTATACTGGAAGCCGACCCCATTATAGTTGGGAAAAGGCTAAACAGATGGTGATGTGAGTTTATTATCTTCAAGCAAATGAAGTCCATTCAAAAGTTCAAACTCAAGGTTTACCATAATCAGCCTATAATGTTCCCACTACTGGGACACTGGCCTCCTCTCGGTGAGAGGGAGTGGGCCGTAATCCACCACGCGGGCCCAGTGCGGATTGGCAGATGTCACAGGTCTTCGAATTTTTGGTTCTAGGACATGCCGGTTTCCTCACGATGTTTTCCTTCACCGTTTTGAGAGCAGTGGTGATGAAATAATTTACACAAAGTAAAGCGCCTGTCTGGGTTCGAACCTACGACCTACAACTCGTAAGTCGCGGCCGTTACCACTTGGCCACCACTGCTCAACTCAACTCAAGGTTTGCCGACGTGCAATGGAGCGCACTATTCTAGGCGTCAAATTGACAGACCATATAGGTACGCATCACCCACCCCAGTGCGCTCCGAAACACAAATTACTGACGTTGCTCAAAAATCCGCTAAGCTGAAGTGGGACTGGGCTGGCCACGTCTGCCGAATGCTCAATGAGCTGTGTGCCAAAATAACCACTACGGAACCCTGACCCAGCCAGAAGGCGGCGACGGATCCCGTAGAAGATAGCAGGAAAAGCTGGAGAAAACCAACGACCAGTGGTCCACCTTATCCCTGAATCAAAAGAAGAAAAGTTATGGGAAGAGGCCGTTGCCCAGCAGTGGGATGTTGCAAGCGAACAGTAAACCTTCATTTTTTTTGACTTTGCAGGTTAATTGGAAATAAGGTCAATTTTCGTTAACTCCACATTCAAATACGCGACGATACCAAAAAAAAACAGTGACACTCCGGGAGTGCCGACGTGAAAACAAAAGACAAACAGAATACTTTGCCATCACTCACTAACATATCGGATATACATCCCGAGGACAGCGGAACACATCCAAAGCGGGTATTTTTTTAATCGTCATATAAACAAAACACGCGCGGTGTCGATTAGTGGCACGAGTTCAATGGTTTTATCCCTTCTCAAAAAATTGTCCAACGCGCATAAAGAAGTTTTCACGAGTCTCATCATTCAGTCAAATGTCGTTTTAACAATTCAAAGTCGTTACAAAAAAGTGTCTATGGGAAGAAAACCGTGACTTAATATCATACAAATCCGCTTCATAATGCGGTGTTTATCTCAATTCGGGGCTCAGAAGCTGCGTCGTTAGCAGATCTCGACTTGACAATTTTATTGCACACTCTGGCGTATTATTGAAAGAGTATGAGGGTCCTTGTCACCCCCTTTACGCTAGTTATCACGTTTTTTTGATGTGCATGCCTCTTTTGGGACACTTCACGCGTTCTTTTTGGTGTTTACCAACTGTCATATTGGATGTGGTCGAATAGGGTGTGAAGTCTGCTGAATTTTGCTATTTTTAGGTGAGAAGATTGTTTTATTTTGCTAGTTTTTTTTTTGTGAAGTGTGTGATATTGAAGGGTCTGGGTTTTATTATGGTGTTATTTCGGTTATGCAAGTCCTAAAAAAATTTGGTTGGTAATTTATTTTGCTTACCATAATCAGCCTATAATGTACTTCACGAGCATAAGTATGTATACACTTGGCTTTATTCAAATGCAATTTTCTCCTTTATTTTTTTACTAGCTTCTGCCCGCGACTTCGTACGCGCGTTTGTTGATTTACAGAAACACTCAAAAGATGCGTCTCATACTGTACTACAGCTTAGATCCCTCAAAAACGATTTGGCTTAGTAAACTCAAAATTTTAAAGTGATGTAGTTAATTTACTGGTAAGAGACGTCAGGTTAATATGGAAATTTAGGAGACGTCGAATAACACAACACTTCTGTGTAAACAACGTTCGTTCTTTTTCCCTCGGTCTCATTCAATATGTAAATACAGCGAGTCAGGACTGGTGACGCGGGAGCAAGCGACGTACAGTTGTCCGTGTGAGATACAGCTCGTCCTGAGGTCGACACCCGTAGCCTTCAGTGTCTCTTATTTATTGTCATTGCGAAGCACACGCTCACAGGAAACTGCACGCGCTTGAATTGAAAGGGGTAATTGTGGCCGGGTGTCACCATTGCCAGGATCGCCCAGAAGACACGATGGAGCACACGGTGGAGGTCTGCCCCGCTTGGGCGGAGCACCGCCGTGTCCTCGTAGAGGCGATCGGCAGCGGCGGCGACCTCTCGCGTCCGGCCCTGGTGCAAGCCATGGTCCGGGGCGAGAGGGAGTGGGAGGCAGTCACCCCCTTCTGCGAAGCAGTCATGCTAGCGAAGGAGGTGGCGGGACGGATGAGGGAGAGAGCCTCCCGTCCCAGCCGCCGCGGGAGACGCTCCGGGCGTCGGGAGCCACGGGACGACTCCCGGCCACCGTAGGCGCGGGCCTGCGGGCGGAGAGTAATGGGTAGCTCACCGTCCGATCAGGGCCAGGCCCGTGCCGGGCGACGCGTACGTGTTCCACGCGCGCCTCAAAGAGATGTCAGCATCGAGGAGGGGCCCCATAGGGCCGAAGCCTGCCGGGTCAGCGGGATTATCCGAAAGGGTTACCGCTGGGCCGGAACATAAAGGGCTAAGGAAGGAACACGGGTGGGTTTTAGTCAGTATGAGTCTGACACTCCCTTCCGCTCCACCCAGAGCGGGAGGGGTCATTTGATGACTTCCCATCCGAAAAAAAAGGGGTAATTGTGGGGAATCGGTGGTATACGTGGTATAAACACTGTTTCGCCGACACCACAACCCGTTAGAATTTCCGCCTCTATTATATTTCTCTGCAGCGTGACGACTTTGAGCCGGGTCCCATTGCACAGTTTCGGCGGAGTGAGATTCCGAAGAAGCATAATTGGGACACCGACCTTTAGCTTAATGGTGTGTGCTGGTAGTCCACTTGCACTGAGGGAATTGAGAAATTCCACGGGGTAATTGGACAACAGTGTTTATCAAAGTGTAGATCAATTTCCGCGAGAAAGCATTCATTGATCGCTGAAGGTTGGTCGTTTCTGGGTGTTAAAATGGCTCGTTCACACACCCAAGAATTATATTGGTGCGGTATCCTATTGATGTCCCCGTACACCAAGCGAATCAAATCTTCTAAGGTGGACACCACTCTCCCAAGTATCTCAGGTAGAACCACCTGGCCACCGTTTACTGGTAGCGTTCCCTCACACAATTTTAAGAGAACATCAGAAAATTCTTGGGCGTGTACATTCCCGCCAAGCTGTACTCTCATATTCATCGTTAAACGCAACCTATGAATATGTGGCCATAAGAAAGAGCATTTCAACAAAGCATTCACCTCATCAGCCCTAGTTCCTCGCGTCACCACAGGCAGCGTTTGTCGGAAATCGGCGCTTAACAGAACTGTAACGCCACCCATCATTTGCTGGTTCCTGCGGATGTCCTGTTTACCGCCTCTACTGCTTTTCTGTTCGCCATAGTGCATTTATCCCACACGATTAAAGAGCAATCTTTAAGCACGCGCCCTTTGTCGCTGTTGCTGTTGCGTTTGGAGTGTCAACTCCACAAACAACAAATGTGCTTGGTAAGATATAACTTAGAACCAAAAGTTTGACTTGACTTTATGATAGTGTAGCTTGTTGTACCACCAATCAATCTGTTTAGTAACATTGGTGTGAAACTCCCCATACAATTAGATAGGACATGTATAGTTCTCAGATTTCATAACAGTATCGTTCCTAATGCACATAAAAAATGCAAAAACTAAAAAAAAAAGAATTTTACGATTTAAAAAAAATAATAATACGGGATTTGAACTCGCACCATTTAGTGCGGTAAACGATCGCCTGACCATACCGCTAAATTCCCTGTTGACATATTGTTGAAATAGCTGTTCCCTTGCAATATATAATATTACTGCCCCGCTCCTTTATAAAAATAGCGTGATTGTTATGTTTCCAGGGTTAAATTTTTAGTAACTAAATAAATAACATGTAATTTTGGGCATTCAATTATTTTGTGCATTCAATTACGAACCAAAACCTTTTAAAATCAATATTGCTTACCTCCCATAACATACGGCGTGATAATATGTAGCCTAAAGCCTTCCTTGGTTTACAAAGAACATTTTTGCTGAATTTCAATTCAATCTATCCAGTAGTTTTGGCGTGAAGCCGTACCATACACACAGACAAACAGACAAACAGACAAACAGACAAAAATTCTAAAAAGTCACTTTTTGTCATCAGTTACGTTTTTCTAACAAAAGCCACTTATTTTTTCTCGAAAATTCTCAATGTACAGTTTTTCTTTCGTTACTGTTTTATTATATGTATAGATAAAATATTATGTTATTACAAACATAGTATTTTCGAACCCATAGAACCTTACGTAAAGTGTCGTATTTCCACGTAGCATTCGTCATTTCACGAAAAAATTGCAATTGAAAGTTGCCAAGTGCTGACACATTAGTGCTCGTGACTGTACACCACTGCTGGGAGACACGTTTTCTCTCTGTGATAGGGAGCGGGCTGTAATCCACCACCCGAGCCCAGTGCGAGTTGATGGATATACGTAGATATAAATAAGAGACTATTTTGGTCACATAACTTGCATTTTAAATAGTCACCTAAAGAGCTATAATTATGTACCAACCAACTGAAAGCTAACTTTTTCATTCTCAAAATAAATATCAGCAACCAAACCCAACCATCTCCAATCAAAATGGTTACCTACGTACACTTGAAGAAAAATTGCGGTTCGATTTTCAGAAATCAACGTCAGGGACCCGACACACTCGACACGTGTCCTCAAGAGTTGTCCCCATACAAGTACATCTAACTGTCCTCGAGTGGCCGCTTTGATTTTCCTCACTCCTCTATTTCGAGGGCCGTCCGAAGACACGCTTTTTCAATTTAGTAAATAGTTCGCAAACACGACTCTTTGACAACGGACGCATTAAGCCGAGGTACTCTCTCTGAGAAACTTGTCAAAAACTTAAAGTATCAAATGTTGAGATGAGATATTAATTTGATGTTCTTTTATGAAGTGGATAATAATTAGAATCGGTGGACTAATGAATTAAATGTAATTTTGTATAAATTACAATATGTTTAACTATTAAGAGCCTTTTCAGATGAAACTAAATATTAATATCATATTTTTATGACAGTAGGTATTGTATGAAATAATTACATCTTAATTTTTTTTTTTTTATGTAACTAAAGATAGTCTACAATAATTGTAATTAGCAATGTGCTACCATAGTCCGTAACCCACCACATGTTTTAAATCAGCTAAATATCGAAAACCTTACTTTCTGCCCGCGGCATTACCTGCGTGGAGATCGGATATTATGTCACTGGAAGGAACTAATACATACTGGGGTAAAAAGAATCCTATGTCCTAACCCAGGTCATCGCCTATCCGTGAGTCGGTAACAGACAAGCAGAGTTACTTTCTCATTTATAATTATAGGTATATTATCTAGTATAGAAAAAAAAAAAGATATATTAAGATTCAACAATATCATCACATCAAAATGAACACAGCTACGAAGTTTCTAAAACAAAGGCCCGTCACAACTAATTCGTCCCTGAGCCTTGTTCGCAAATTAAAGCATTTCCTTTTTGTCAAGGCTTTAGAAAACATCACCGACTTTGTTCTCACCGCAGTCATTAACTTGGAATTGGTGTTCAACATCAGTGTCTTGTCAACTGCGGCTTTTATTTCAAGTTTAGTTTAATTTGCTTTCAAATAAGTCGAAGAAAATAGTCAGTGAAAATAATCTAAGAAAAAAAGTAAACAGGCGCGACACGCGTTATAATCGCTCGCCACATAAAGGTACCGCAAGTCGCGCAACAAGCGGTGCCTTTGTGTCGCGAGCGATTATATCGCGTGTCGCGCCTGTTTGAAGGAGCCTTAAAAAAGAGGGAACGTAGCTAGGCGTTTTGTGGTTTCTACCAACCCCTTGGGTAAAAGGCGTAAGTATGTGTTTCAGCAGTTCTGCTGGACATAATTATGTACTCTCTAATCACGCCGTACGGCATTTCATACAAACTTTCAAGTCCTTTTAAGAACCGATTTTAATGAAACTTCATACGCGGCAGGATACAAAGGTCTAATAAAAAGTTACCTATGAACATTTTCTAAAAATAGTGTTACAGCCAAATTAGACCGATCTTTTTTTAAATAAGACATTTCGAAAATGTTATTAAGTAACTTTTTAGACCCTTTTATCCTGTTTATGCGTATGAACTTTTTAATCGGTTCATTCATTTCGAAACTTTAAAATCGGTTCATTCATTTCGAAAAACAAGGGCTTGAAAGTTTGTATGAAATGCCGTACCTCGATCCTAAGCTGCACCCAGCTGCTACCAGTAACCCTGAGAAGATCTTCACATCTTCTACACCTAGCCCGACCGCGTCCTGCTTAGGGGATAATAGTGGGACAATAAATGCTAACAGAAAAGAATATTCTAATTTACTTTTACAAAAGTAAACTAATAATAAAAACCTTTTCATCAGTCGCCTTATACACTTGAGTGCATAGATATATTTAAAGACGACAAGATCATTTGATTGCTAAAACCTTTGAACTCCGCGACGACGATAAACTAATTTAAGTCGTGTTTGCCTGCTGATTTCAACTTAAAACACCCTCTAAAATAGTTTATTTTCGAATAAAATTCTTCAAATTACTCGAACAAAGAAAATATCGTACCTACACAGTTTGTTAAAACAAGCCCGTTACAAAATTAAAGTCAACTTCAATTACATGGCTAATCACGACTCTATTTCGAATAAATTGTTAATATACGTGAAATTTTCAGATAAAAAATGTTATAAGAAATATCATAAGTTTGGCTCATAATTAAATTTTTAATACCGTCTGTACATAAATCTGTATGACGTATAAATGTGTTATTTGAATAATATTACAATTTGGAATCGCTGAAACGTCGACTGAGGCGGGGCCAACATTTGCATATGGATAGGATTGAGCCACAAAATCAGCGATAACACACCTTTACTGTAATATACCTAAGTAGGTATGTAGTGAATGTAACCTTTCATTTATGTATTTTTTTAGTCATCACCTTTTTTTCGCTATCTTTGAAGTGAAATTTTCTTTGTCCGTTCCAGTTATTTTACCTCTGACAGCAGCAACTTTATTGTGACGAGAATAAAGATCACAATGATTTTGACAGACTTGTCAATGTCAGCAACCCAACAGCTTCCTTATTAGAATGAGAATAAAGATGTGTGTGACTGTGATTTAGACAGTGATGCAAAATCAGATCGCGCTCAGCGATTTCTGGTAGAAGAAAATCTTGAAAATCTATTTATTTGGTGTACATAATAAAGAGTATTTCTATTCTATTCTATTCTTGAGTCTTTGGTCAACTGGACCCACTCGAACTGTAGGTACGCGCGGGTCCAGTTGACGTAATCACATTTTCGACATGCTTATGTTAAAAGTAGGTATATTTGTAGATGGGTTTGTACCTATGAGTATGACGTTTTACGCTTGGCCAGCAGTGAAAGCATACATATTTTAATTAATCATCGGGGGGCACGGCAGTGCCCCCGCCAAGTCGAGCGCGAAGCAAACACTGCCGTACCATCCTTTACAGGAACCATTTCGCCGCATTTTCAGGCCCCTATTTGAGAACCTCTGGATAAGACCAGAACGCAGAAATTTTCGTCATCCAGTAAGCTATAATCACATACTTATAATCCAAAATTTCAAGTCTGTAGGTTATTTAGTTCCGAAGTTAAGCGAAAGCAAAGTTTCGCATTTTAGACACTCACTCACTCACTAATCATCAAAATAGAACTAGTACTTCCCATAAACTCAGAGTGCCGAAATTTGGTACAGAGTTAGGGTTTAATGGCCACATAAAGGGAAAACTATAAAAATTAGGATAATCGAAGATCTGAAGTACCTGGTGGGTGACCCTGATTAGAAAACACAAGAGCCCAACCAAACTATTAGAGATCGACATACCGCTTTTACAAAAAATATTTAACTTGGTGGGCCGCTTCATTTGATGTCGAACATTACACAAATTAAATAAACAAAGGAGGATGGGCAAAAATGTATGGAAGCTGGTACCCGAAAAACATGGCAACCAAACAAAATAATTTATATACAGTTTTAAAGGTCTAATTAGATAGAGCAATAGTCGTTAGGGGGGATAGTCTCAGTTCGCTGTCCGTTCAGAGATATACAACCTTTAAAGGTTAGGTTAGGTTATCGTTAGGTTAGGTCATAAGTAACAATAATAGACTCTTGCTTTATCGTGACGTGACTGAATTTTATCTACCTTTTTTTTACCCCGTTTTTCCATTTACACTACGCTGGGGGACGCGGGAACGTACAATCCTTCCGCAACGCCCTAACCTAACCTTAACCTAACCTACATAATGTTAAAGGTTGTTTATCTCTGAACGGACAGCGAACTGCGACTATCCTCCTTAAGAACTATTGTTCTACATAATTAGACCTTTCAATCTGTATATAAATTATTTTGATTGGATGTAATTAGTTTTCCGGTACCAAAACGCCCTAACCTAACCTAACCTAAACCTAACATAAATGTATAATGTTAAAGGTTGTTTATCTCTGAACGGACAGCGAACTGCGACTATCCTCCTTAAGAACTATTGTTCTACATAATTAGACCTTTCAATCTGTATATAAATTATTTTGATTGGATGTAATTAGTTTTCCGGTACCAAAACGCCCTAACCTAACCTAACCTAAACCTAACATAAATGTATAGTGTTAAAGGTTGTATATCTCTGAATGGACAGTGAACTGGGACTATCCCCCTAACAACTATTGTTCTACATAATTAGACCTTTCAATCTGTATAAAAATTATTTTGTTTAGATGTAATTAGTTTTCGGGTACCAAAACGCCATAACCTAACCTAACATAAATGTATAGTGTTAAAGGTTGTATATCTCTGAACGGACAGCGAACTGGGACTATCCTCCATAACAACTATTGTTCTACATAATTAGACCTTTCAATCTGTATATAAATTATTTTGATTGGATGTAATTAGTTTTCCGGTACCAAAACGCCCTAACCTAACCTAAACCTAACATAAATGTATAGTGTTAAAGGTTGTATATCTGTGAACGGACAGCGAACTGGGACTATCCCCCATATCAACTATTGTTCTACATAATTAGGCCTTTCAATCTGTATATAAATTATTTTGTTTGGATGTAATTAGTTTTCGGGTACCAAAACGCCCATCCTCCTTACACTAAAATATTAATTTCGCTCAAAATTTGGTCAAAATATAATGCAATACAAAAAGAATACGTCCGTACGTATAAGTTTCTACAAAAAGAAGTGAAATCCCACCAAAAACATTCTGTAAAAAACTAGCCAAGTCTCAATGGAGCTGCTTGTTTATCTCTAAAAAGTAATGAAATCTAGACAAAGTCGTACCAAGTCTAAGGTTCCTTACTGCGATTTCTTTATTATTATAGTTAATGTTGTGTGACTTGGCCGTTGAAGGGTACACAAGGGTACAAACCCAGGTGCTCCATGACACCATTGCACCAATCTGTCGCCAGAACCGCTACCCATTGACGATGGAAAATTGCCACTTGGAAAACGTTGATTCAATAACTAGTCAATTGTAGGCTGCGTATTTAAATAATACTTATGTATAGGCGAGCCTGAAACAAACAGTATTAAAAATTATTTCCAGTACAGACGGACTTATAATCATTGATAGAAATCCGTCTGTACGTCTATTTTATGTTAGATCGGTGGTCGATTTGACGATCCAAGAAGAAGAGAGCAGAAGTCAGCATTGTCAATGCTGAATGCATGTGTTGCACAATCAACAACAGCCTAAAATGAGACACTAGCGTCCAATTACCAATACCAGTATGGGCTATTATCTCGCTTAACAAACATAGGTAGTTACAACAGATATAACATTACGTGTAAACAAAATTGACTTGTACCCACTAACGTATAAAGAATGTTCAACGGCCAAGTCACACAACATTAACTATAATAATAAAGAAATCGCAGTAAGGAACCTTAGACTTGGTACGACTTTGTCTAGATTTCATTACTTTTTAGAGATAAACAAGCAGCTCCATTGAGACTTGGCTAGTTTTTTACAGAATGTTTTTGGTGGGATTTTAATTTACAAATAATGATTTTGATACTAGAAATTATTTTGAAAATTAAAAAAAAAACCACTGTTATTCTATAGTTTTAATTTTTCACCTCTGTCGGAAGTAGTCATTCGCCCGTAAATTGTGGTCGCTGTGTGTCGGCCAACGCTCTTCAAGAAAACTAGTGTTCTAAGATTCAACAAGAACTTGAGCGTCGCATTTTCACTTACATCTGTAACTTTGCCCCGCTGTCTTCAGGGCCCACAGCCAAACAGCTAGTGACCCACGAAGCTCTTCATAATGCAGTTTTCACGTATGTTTTTCTAAGTTTATGAACGTTAGAGGGAAAATTTACAGCGAATACTCGAGCTAAATCTTTTAGTTTTGAATAATGCTCGTTTTTTTTTTGCAAGATTAGCATTATGGGTAAGCTGGTCTCAGACTGATAACGCCATCTTGGTACTGAATCAGACTTTAAAATGTTTGAGAGTTGGTTTTCTATTCATATCACGATAAATGGGAAAATAAAAACATGCGGTGCGTTTTTGCTATTGCATGTTAAGATGACAGGTTCTTTGTAAGCGTTGCAAGATTAAAGTTTCTCTTTGTATTGCTATTTTCTCTCTTTGAGATGAACAAACAGTAGTCTGACTAGTCCTGCATTAATTTTTAAACATAATCAAACATATCAATGGCCTGCTACAACAATTAACTATCAAAAAATTCGTTTTTCTGAAAACTGTTTATTAATATTGTTAATAGCCTCCCCGACCGTTTTCGGTCATGGTGGCCAATCTCAATGTAGATTAGCCAGGTACGCAGGAGATATTATAGTGCACAAGTGTGTGCGCAAACACAGGTGCACTCTCTGTTCCTTTACTCTCATAGTCCGATGGGACGGCAATCCGACACGACCGGGGAGAGTTCAGGCGCAGGACCAACGGCTTTACGTGCTTTCCGAGGCACAGGGGTATTAAACCGCCAACTTCCAAACTCCGGACTGTTGCTAAGAAATTCCTAATGGAAAACCCAATAACACTTTGTCCGACCCGGGAATCGAACCCCGGACCCCACGCTCAGAAGTCGCGCTTGCAACCACGAGAAAAACGGGGCAGTCACATAATACATAAATAACATACATAATGGAGGAATGCTCCCACTGCTGGGACACAGTTCTCCTCTCGGTGTGAGGAAGCGGGCCGTAATCCACCACGCGGGACCAGTGCGGGTTGGTAGATGTCACATGTGTTCGAATTTTTGGTTTTAGGAAATGCCGGTCTCCTCACGATGTTTTTCTTCATCGTTTTGAGAGCAGTGGTGATGGAGTAATTTACACAAAGTCCTGACTAGGTCCAAACCCATGACTCGTAAATCAGTTTTTCTTAAAATTGTTTAAGTACATAATAAAAAAACAGTGGCACTCCGGGAGTCGACAGAAGTGAAAACAAAATACAAACATAATACTTTGCCATCACTCACTGATATATCGGATATGTAACATTAAAACCGAGTAAATACCGAGGACAGCCGAACACATCCGAAGCGGGTATTTTTAGGGTTCCGTACCCAAAGGGTAAAAACGGAACCCTATTACTAAGACTTCGCTGTCCGTCCGTCCGTCCGTCCGTCCGTCTGTCCGTCTGTCTGTCACCAGGCTGTATCTCAAGGACCGCGGTAGCTAGACAGTTGAAATTTTCACAAATTATGTATTTCGGTTGCCGCTGTAACAACAAATACTAAAAACAAAATAAAATTAATATTTAAGGGGGGCTCCCATACAACAAACGCGATTTTTTTGCCCTTTTTTGCTCGATATCTGTCACCAGGCTGTATCTCAAGAACCGCGGTAGCTAGACAGTTGAAATTTTCACAAATTATGTATTTCTGTTGCCGCTATAACAAAAAATACTAAAAATAAAATAAATATTTAAGGGGGGCTCCCATACAACAAACGCGATTTTTTTGGCCTTTTTTGCTCGATATCAATAATGGCAACAGGTAGGCACTTGAAATATTCACAAAATACTCATTTGTATTTTTACTTTAATAATAAATAATAAAATTAAAATAAAATAAATATTTAAGGGGGGCTCCCATACAACAAACGTGTTTTTTTCGGCGTTTTTGCCTTGTGGTACGGAACCCTCTTCATGTGCGAGTCCGACTCGCACTTGGCCAGTTTTTTTTAATCGTCTTATAAACAAAACACGCATGGTGTCGCTTACGGAAACAGTGAAGCGAATTCAATGGTTTTTTCCCATCTCAATAAATGCCCAACGCGCATATAGAAGTTTTCACTTCAAACATAATGTTCAAAATCACTTTATGTTAAAACGTAATGAATATTGTTATTAAAATGAATTCCTTCCATGTTAACGAGTATTTCGGCGATGCCTGTGAATTTATACAGAAATACCAAGAGTTCATAAAATTAATGAGGGTTGAACAGTTTTTAGGCTGACCAAAGGACGAGAGGCATTCACGGCGGGACGGGTACCTACAGGAAAAAGTTAATAACGCCTGAAGTTGGGTGCCCCTGGCAATTATAAATTTATTCGTCTGCACTCCCCTTACTTTATTTATTTTTCTAATTATTGGTTATAACACAATCGCTTGCTGAGCTCTAGCGTAGTCTGGATACTTTTAATTTGTATTCCCTTTGAATGGCGATTAAGGAGTTTGAAATTAAGATCGAATGATGACTTTAATTATGTGAGCATTTTTCTAGTAGTTGTAACGATAATTTGTGTTACTAGATTTTTTTTTAAACCTCATGGTTACTAACAATTTGGGGCTAGCTACAATGAGTGTGAGAGTGTGTGTGAGTGTGTGTGAGTGTGTGTGTGTGGGGGGGGTGTGTGTGTGTGATGTGTGTGTGTGAGTGTGTGTGAGGGTGTGGGGGTGTGTGTGTGTGTGGGGGGGTGTGTGTGTCTGTGTTTAGTTTAGTTTGTGATATTCCTGTACGAGTCGCAATAAATACTTTTTCTTTCTTTCTTTCTTTTATTTCATAGCAATAAAGGCATTGTATTGAACTCCAGCATGAAATTGTACAGACGCCAGCACATCAAGTTACCCGAATCTGTCAAATTTTCCCAATTAACTTTGATCCTTATGCTTTAGCGATAAAGTTGAAAATCTACTACTACTTCCGAAATTAACGTTATTTTTCACTTTGTAATTTTTTTTAAAGTCACTGGTTTTTTTTCCTTCAGAGCAATTTTATCCTCTAATTTGGCCTTATAATATAATCATCATCTTTTTAAGATAGGAGTCAGTTCTTACCAAAGGCTGTTAGAATCTATACCAATTTTACAGTTACAAAGAAGAAACATAATTTCAAACAAAAATCCATTTATTATACAACATCCTCATTCATCGTCATCGTTCTGTTCTACGATACAAATTTCAAGGTTATGACATGATATTTTATCAGCAACATCTATGAAAGACAACTGTATGCGGTACTCCCCAATAAAGTCATGGCACATGACGTCCTTCATTGAGTCTAAGGATATTGTCAGTCCTTGAACCTCGAAGGTGCTCTGGAAAACAAAACGTGGTAGATAAAGAAAAAGAAAGAAAATATGTATAACCAACTGCGCCCCGCGGTTTCACCCGCATAAGTTTCGATCCCGTGGGAATATCGGGATAAAAAGTAGCCTAGTAGCCTAGTAGCCTAGTAGGTAGCATACCAATTTTTATCATAATTGATCTATCCGTTTGAGCGTGAAGAAGTAACAAACATGTAAACACACCCCCACTCACACACACACACACCCCCACACACTCTCAGCATAATGCTACGACCTTATGCGAGAAAGAAATCGGAAGAAACCGAATGATGAATCAGAACCTGCAGTCGGGCAGCTACAACTAGGATTTGGCTAAATCCCTAGTGGTTTAGCTAAATAATCTATATAAATAAAACAAAGTCGGGTAGTTACACCATTTATAAACTCAAGGACGGCTGGACCAATTTTTATGACCTTTGATTTGTTGGATTTGTCTCCGCCCCGAATAGCAGAATAACTATTAAAACATGGAAACAATTATGAAGATAATTTATTTTCTCTTACATTCTTTCTTATTGATTCTGAGGCTGCACGAAGGTCAGCTAGTGAATTATAATAGTGAAATATAGGCTACTTTTTATTTCGATATTCCAACGGGATCGACATTTACGCGGGTGAAACGGCGGGGCGCAGCTAGTTCTAACTAAACGGATGAATGAATTCTACATACAACAGGGACGGGACAGCCGCTGATGTTCAATTTCTCGATCATGGGAGCCCATGGCGCATCAGTATTCTGCAAACTACTGCAAAAGTTTACTCGCGTATTGTACATGTACTCGTCACCCAAATCCATCATTTTCCATATGTCTATTTCAACCTGAAAACAATAGAACTTGCTTAAAAAAACACATAATACATGCTTATTATGTTAGAAATATTTATTATTATTATTTTAAAATTAATGTATGCAAAATATTGTAAAACATTTTAAAAGAGTAACGGTGGAGTTTCTTGCCCATTCTTCTCCATACGAAAACTACCTTTTGGAATGGGCGACTAGAATCAATTTTATTTTTTGTCGTAATTTTTGCGGTTCAAAAGTGCCTTCTATGTGCCTATTTTTTTTTTTTTTTTTTTTTTTTTTTTTTTTTTTTTTTTTTAATAAAAACTTTGCCCCACACTAGGAATTTCTCCTGTATTGTGGGTGCGTTTACAAACATTTAAACTCACATACACAAACAGCCCACAAACAGCCAGACCCGGAACAACTACTTGTAGGTCATACAAATATTTGTTCCGTGCGGGAATCGAACCCGCGACACGCAGCGCAGCAGTCAATCGCTTAACCACTGCGCCAACCGTGCCGTCGAATTTGAAATAAATGCTTTGACTTTGACTTTAATAACAAGGCAAAACTTCTTCTTTGAATAAGAGTATCTCATCGATCACCAATTTCTCTTGTTCATTGAGTGTCGGTGATTTAAGAACATTTATTCAAGTTTCCTTCGAATTAAATCCTTGGTGTCATAAATTAACAAAGAGTGTAATTTGGCATTCATAAAGTTTGCGTATGACTTTCAACCGAAGTTTTTGAGCATCTATACATATAATAAAACAGTAACGAAAGAAAAACTGTACATTGAGAATTTTCGAGAAAAAATAAGTGGCTTTTGTTAGAAAAACGTAACTGATGACAAAAAGTGACTTTTTAGAATTTTTGTCTGTTTGTCTGTTTGTCTGTTTGTCTGTGTGTATGGTACGGCTTCACGCCAAAACTACTGGATAGATTGAATTGAAATTCAGCAAAAATGTTCTTTGTAAACCAAGGAAGGCTTTAGGCTACATATTATCACGCCGTATGTTATGGGAGGTAAGCAATATTGATTTTAAAAGGTTTTGGTTCGTAATTGAATGCACAAAATAATTGAATGCCCAAAATTACATGTTATTTATTTAGTTACTAAAAATTTAACCCTGGAAACATAACAATCACGCTATTTTTATAAAGGAGCGGGGCAGTAATATTATATATTGCAAGGGAACAGCTATTTCAACAATATATCAACAGGGAATTTAGCGGTATGGTCAGGCGATCGTTTACCGCACTAAATGGTGCGAGTTCAAATCCCGTATTATTATTTTTTTTAAATCGTAAAATTCTTTTTTTTTTAGTTTTTGCATTTTTTATGTGCATTAGGAACGATACTGTTATGAAATCTGAGAACTATACATGTCCTATCTAATTGTATGGGGAGTTTCACACCAATGTTACTAAACAGATTGATTGGTGGTACAACAAGCTACACTATCATAAAGTCAAGTCAAACTTTTGGTTCTAAGTTATATCTTACCAAGCACATTTGTTGTTTGTGGAGTTGACACTCCAAACGCAACAGCAACAGCGACAAAGGGCGCGTGCTTAAAGATTGCTCTTTAATCGTGTGGGATAAATGCACTATGGCGAACAGAAAAGCAGTAGAGGCGGTAAACAGGACATCCGCAGGAACCAGCAAATGATGGGTGGCGTTACAGTTCTGTTAAGCGCCGATTTCCGACAAACGCTGCCTGTGGTGACGCGAGGAACTAGGGCTGATGAGGTGAATGCTTTGTTGAAATGCTCTTTCTTATGGCCACATATTCATAGGTTGCGTTTAACGATGAATATGAGAGTACAGCTTGGCGGGAATGTACACGCCCAAGAATTTTCTGATGTTCTCTTAAAATTTTGTGAGGGAACGCTACCAGTAAGCGGTGGCCAGGTGGTTCTACCTGAGATACTTGGGAGAGTGGTGTCCACCTTAGAAGATTTGATTCGCTTGGTGTACGGGGACATCAATAGGATACCGCACCAATATAATTCTTGGGTGTGTGAACGAGCCATTTTAACACCCAGAAACGACCAACCTTCAGCGATCAATGAATGCTTTCTCGCGGAAATTGATCTACACTTTGATAAACACTGTTGTCCAATTACCCCGTGGAATTTCTCAATTCCCTCAGTGCAAGTGGACTACCAGCACACACCATTAAGCTAAAGGTCGGTGTCCCAATTATGCTTCTTCGGAATCTCACTCCGCCGAAACTGTGCAATGGGACCCGGCTCAAAGTCGTCACGCTGCAGAGAAATATAATAGAGGCGGAAATTCTAACGGGTTGTGGTGTCGGCGAAACAGTGTTTATACCACGTATACCACCGATTCCCCACAATTACCCCTTTTTTTTCGGATGGGAAGTCATCAAATGACCCCTCCCGCTCTGGGTGGAGCGGAAGGGAGTGTCAGACTCATCTATACATCTATACATATAATAAAACAGTAACGAAAGAAAAACTGTACATTGAGAATTTTCGAGAAAAAATAAGTGGCTTTTGTTAGAAAAACGTAACTGATGACAAAAAGTGACTTTTTAGAATTTTTGTCTGTTTGTCTGTTTGTCTGTTTGTCTGTGTGTATGGTACGGCTTCACGCCAAAACTACTGGATAGATTGAATTGAAATTCAGCAAAAATGTTCTTTGTAAACCAAGGAAGGCTTTAGGCTACATATTATCACGCCGTATGTTATGGGAGGTAAGCAATATTGATTTTAAAAGGTTTTGGTTCGTAATTGAATGCACAAAATAATTGAATGCCCAAAATTACATGTTATTTATTTAGTTACTAAAAATTTAACCCTGGAAACATAACAATCACGCTATTTTTATAAAGGAGCGGGGCAGTAATATTATATATTGCAAGGGAACAGCTATTTCAACAATATGTCAACAGGGAATTTAGCGGTATGGTCAGGCGATCGTTTACCGCACTAAATGGTGCGAGTTCAAATCCCGTATTATTATTTTTTTTAAATCGTAAAATTCTTTTTTTTTTAGTTTTTGCATTTTTTATGTGCATTAGGAACGATACTGTTATGAAATCTGAGAACTATACATGTCCTATCTAATTGTATGGGGAGTTTCACACCAATGTTACTAAACAGATTGATTGGTGGTACAACAAGCTACACTATCATAAAGTCAAGTCAAACTTTTGGTTCTAAGTTATATCTTACCAAGCACATTTGTTGTTTGTGGAGTTGACACTCCAAACGCAACAGCAACAGCGACAAAGGGCGCGTGCTTAAAGATTGCTCTTTAATCGTGTGGGATAAATGCACTATGGCGAACAGAAAAGCAGTAGAGGCGGTAAACAGGACATCCGCAGGAACCAGCAAATGATGGGTGGCGTTACAGTTCTGTTAAGCGCCGATTTCCGACAAACGCTGCCTGTGGTGACGCGAGGAACTAGGGCTGATGAGGTGAATGCTTTGTTGAAATGCTCTTTCTTATGGCCACATATTCATAGGTTGCGTTTAACGATGAATATGAGAGTACAGCTTGGCGGGAATGTACACGCCCAAGAATTTTCTGATGTTCTCTTAAAATTGTGTGAGGGAACGCTACCAGTAAACGGTGGCCAGGTGGTTCTACCTGAGATACTTGGGAGAGTGGTGTCCACCTTAGAAGATTTGATTCGCTTGGTGTACGGGGACATCAATAGGATACCGCACCAATATAATTCTTGGGTGTGTGAACGAGCCATTTTAACACCCAGAAACGACCAACCTTCAGCGATCAATGAATGCTTTCTCGCGGAAATTGATCTACACTTTGATAAACACTGTTGTCCAATTACCCCGTGGAATTTCTCAATTCCCTCAGTGCAAGTGGACTACCAGCACACACCATTAAGCTAAAGGTCGGTGTCCCAATTATGCTTCTTCGGAATCTCACTCCGCCGAAACTGTGCAATGGGACCCGGCTCAAAGTCGTCACGCTGCAGAGAAATATAATAGAGGCGGAAATTCTAACGGGTTGTGGTGTCGGCGAAACAGTGTTTATACCACGTATACCACCGATTCCCCACAATTACCCCTTTTTTTTCGGATGGGAAGTCATCAAATGACCCCTCCCGCTCTGGGTGGAGCGGAAGGGAGTGTCAGACTCATACTGACTAAAACCCACCCGTGTTCCTTCCTTAGCCCTTTATGTTCCGGCCCAGCGGTAACCCTTTCGGATAATCCCGCTGACCCGGCAGGCTTCGGCCCTATGGGGCCCCTCCTCGATGCTGACATCTCTTTGAGGCGCGCGTGGAACACGTACGCGTCGCCCGGCACGGGCCTGGCCCTGATCGGACGGTGAGCTACCCATTACTCTCCGCCCGCAGGCCCGCGCCTACGGTGGCCGGGAGTCGTCCCGTGGCTCCCGACGCCCGGAGCGTCTCCCGCGGCGGCTGGGACGGGAGGCTCTCTCCCTCATCCGTCCCGCCACCTCCTTCGCTAGCATGACTGCTTCGCAGAAGGGGGTGACTGCCTCCCACTCCCTCTCGCCCCGGACCATGGCTTGCACCAGGGCCGGACGCGAGAGGTCGCCGCCGCTGCCGATCGCCTCTACGAGGACACGGCGGTGCTCCGCCCAAGCGGGGCAGACCTCCACCGTGTGCTCCATCGTGTCTTCTGGGCGATCCTGGCAATGGTGACACCCGGCCACAATTACCCCTTTCAATTCAAGCGCGTGCAGTTTCCTGTGAGCGTGTGCTTCGCAATGACAATAAATAAGAGACACTGAAGGCTACGGGTGTCGACCTCAGGACGAGCTGTATCTCACACGGACAACTGTACGTCGCTTGCTCCCGCGTCACCAGTCCTGACTCGCTGTATTTACATATTGAATGAGACCGAGGGAAAAAGAACGAACGTTGTTTACACAGAAGTGTTGTGTTATTCGACGTCTCCTAAATTTCCATATTAACCTGACGTCTCTTACCAGTAAATTAACTACATCACTTTAAAATTTTGAGTTTACTAAGCCAAATCGTTTTTGAGGGATCTAAGCTGTAGTACAGTATGAGACGCATCTTTTGAGTGTTTCTGTAAATCAACAAACGCGCGTACGAAGTCGCGGGCAGAAGCTAGTATTTAATAAAACCGACAGGCGACAATCCGACAATTTTTCAAGTTTTTTTCATATTTTAATAAAAACATAATTATATCGCATCATCAATTATATTAAATAGGGCCCAGGTCGCAGATGAATTGTAGAATCCGCTGTTTTACAAAACCGCTAGTGGTTTTACAAAAAAGCTCTGTCATGTAAAACCACATAATACACAATGTGGCGATTAGGTTATCACATTACTCTTAAGAGATCATTGTACTCGTCATTAAGAACAACCTTTACCTACTATGGGACCAAACCTGAAATCGCGAAAAAAAAATCAGCTACTCCCTACATTTATGTTCGTACTAGCTGCGCCCCGCGGTTTCACCCGCGTAAATGTCGATCCCATGGGAATAACGGGATAAAAAGTAGTCTATAATATGTTAATCCAGGATGTCAGCTACCTCCATATAAAATTTTATCAAAATTGGTCCAGCCGTTTGAGCGTGAAGAAGTAACAAACATGTAAACACACCCCCACACACCCCCACCCACACACACACACTCACAAACTTTCGCCTTTTTAATATTAGTGTGATAACTCGTCAAAATGTAGGGAACAGCTGATTTTTTAAGATGAGAGAGATGATCTCTTAAGAGTAATGTGATAACCTAATCGCCATATTGTATATTAAACCCACAACGGCGCCACGCGTTAGTACTCCTAACGCAAACGATAACAGATCAAGAGTTTTACTTACATCATAGTCTGAACGAATATCCTGACCCGTTTTAATCTCCCCACTTAGTTTAGCTGCATCATCACCTTCATCTCCTTTCATGGAGCCAAGCGCCAGGCCATCTAAGTCTAGGAATTCATTGTTGAAGTTGTCACAACTAAACACTTTGTCAGTGAACTTTGGTACGTAAGATACCTTTGGAGTATAAAAAAAATGGTTATGTGTTTGTTTCGTCTCTTGTGTGTCAATAAAAAAAGGTTCAAAATCCTATATTACTTAAATTAGGTACTCTTTGATCTAGTCTATCGTATTACCCAGTAACTGGGTTGTGGAGGTCAGATAGGCAGTCGCTTCATGTAAAATACTGGTATTCGGCTGTATCTCGTTTGACTCTGGAAGTCGACCCGAACATAGTTGGCAAAAGGCTAGGCAGATGAGATGACTCTTTGATCTAGTCGCAATCTGACCTCATGAACAACCAATGTCCCAAACTTGACAAAAATGTAAATAAATTAGAGGTATTTTTGACAGATTAGATTGTGTCATCTATCTATAGAAATAAAACGATATCGGGTTAGTGATGCCATTTATAACTTTTTTTTTTTTTTTTTGCGGATGGGAAATCATCAAATGACCCCTCCCGCTCTGGGTGGAGCGGAAGGGAGTGTCAGACTCTTACTGACTAAAACCCACCCGTGTTCCTTCCTTAGCCCTTTATGTTCCGGGCCAGCGGTAACCCTTTCGGACAATCCCGCTGACCCGGCAGGCCATTTATAACTCAAGAACGGTTGGACTGATTTTATAATATTTGATTTGTTGAATTTATCTTCGATCCGAATAGCAGAATAACTATTAAAACATGGGAAAAATTCACGAAAAAAAAATTTTGATAATTGATTTTTTCATACATTCATTCTTATTGATTCTAATGCATTACGAAGTTTATTGGGTCAGGTAGTCCTCAGATGTTTTGATGTCTCTCAACATTTTTTTCAATCTACATCGAAATAGGAACAAATACCGTATTTTTAATCATGTTCATTTTCAAGAGGACAGCATATTTGTACCAGGAACCCATAACTAGTCATGTAGCTACAAAAATTATACTCACATCGCCATTCGTCCCCAAAAACACGGAACTGAACAAGAATAATATTGGGATTTTCATTACCACCGTACCATAACTCATTGTCGATTGAAAACGCAGCACAGCAAAAACGAATAAGCGTCACTACGTGTCGTTATAGTTTTTATATTAAGTCAGATAGCAATCACTATTGTTGCGGAACACAGCTGATGGCAATGATAATCGCTATCTGTTATACTAGGATCGCATGTGTTGTAAACAGGGTATGTCGCATGTTATTAACTTGTTAACCACTGTCAAGGACGCTTGATACTTTCTGATTGTTTAATGGGATACTTTTCCGTAATTTCTATTGTTTTGTTGCTATTAAAGTAAGACATGAAATTATTTAAAGTATTCTGCATCGTTCATAAAATCATGATCGGTTCATATATACAAAAAAAAAAAAATTGCAAATCGGTCTAAGTAGTAAGTAGGACGGGAATATGCTCGTATATAAAAACGTAAAATAAATATGAACATCCGAATTGAGAACCTCCTCCTTTTTAGAAGCCGGTTAAAAACGAAACGTTTTGCTTACCAATGGTGACATTTTTTGATACCAAACTCGGTATTATAGATTCGAAAGCTAATTTTCCTTGTGGTAGTTACATGGTCCACTATGCAAAACGCAAAACACACTACGCAAAGCTATGAGGTCTTTGCTTATCTATACATATAATAAAACAGTAACGAAAGAAAAACTGTACATTGAGAATTTTCGAGAAAAAATAAGTGGCTTTTGTTAGAAAAACGTAACTGATGACAAAAAGTGACTTTTTAGAATTTTTGTCTGTTTGTCTGTTTGTCTGTGTGTATGGTACGGCTTCACGCCAAAACTACTGGATAGATTGAATTGAAATTCAGCAAAAATGTTCTTTGTAAACCAAGGAAGGCTTTAGGCTACATATTATCACGCCGTATGTTATGGGAGGTAAGCAATATTGATTTTAAAAGGTTTTGGTTCGTAATTGAATGCACAAAATAATTGAATGCCCAAAATTACATGTTATTTATTTAGTTACTAAAAATTTAACCCTGGAAACATAACAATCACGCTATTTTTATAAAGGAGCGGGGCAGTAATATTATATATTGCAAGGGAACAGCTATTTCAACAATATATCAACAGGGAATTTAGCGGTATGGTCAGGCGATCGTTTACCGCACTAAATGGTGCGAGTTCAAATCCCGTATTATTATTTTTTTTAAATCGTAAAATTCTTTTTTTTTTAGTTTTTGCATTTTTTATGTGCATTAGGAACGATACTGTTATGAAATCTGAGAACTATACATGTCCTATCTAATTGTATGGGGAGTTTCACACCAATGTTACTAAACAGATTGATTGGTGGTACAACAAGCTACACTATCATAAAGTCAAGTCAAACTTTTGGTTCTAAGTTATATCTTACCAAGCACATTTGTTGTTTGTGGAGTTGACACTCCAAACGCAACAGCAACAGCGACAAAGGGCGCGTGCTTAAAGATTGCTCTTTAATCGTGTGGGATAAATGCACTATGGCGAACAGAAAAGCAGTAGAGGCGGTAAACAGGACATCCGCAGGAACCAGCAAATGATGGGTGGCGTTACAGTTCTGTTAAGCGCCGATTTCCGACAAACGCTGCCTGTGGTGACGCGAGGAACTAGGGCTGATGAGGTGAATGCTTTGTTGAAATGCTCTTTCTTATGGCCACATATTCATAGGTTGCGTTTAACGATGAATATGAGAGTACAGCTTGGCGGGAATGTACACGCCCAAGAATTTTCTGATGTTCTCTTAAAATTGTGTGAGGGAACGCTACCAGTAAGCGGTGGCCAGGTGGTTCTACCTGAGATACTTGGGAGAGTGGTGTCCACCTTAGAAGATTTGATTCGCTTGGTGTACGGGGACATCAATAGGATACCGCACCAATATAATTCTTGGGTGTGTGAACGAGCCATTTTAACACCCAGAAACGACCAACCTTCAGCGATCAATGAATGCTTTCTCGCGGAAATTGATCTACACTTTGATAAACACTGTTGTCCAATTACCCCGTGGAATTTCTCAATTCCCTCAGTGCAAGTGGACTACCAGCACACACCATTAAGCTAAAGGTCGGTGTCCCAATTATGCTTCTTCGGAATCTCACTCCGCCGAAACTGTGCAATGGGACCCGGCTCAAAGTCGTCACGCTGCAGAGAAATATAATAGAGGCGGAAATTCTAACGGGTTGTGGTGTCGGCGAAACAGTGTTTATACCACGTATACCACCGATTCCCCACAATTACCCCTTTTTTTTCGGATGGGAAGTCATCAAATGACCCCTCCCGCTCTGGGTGGAGCGGAAGGGAGTGTCAGACTCATCTATACATCTATACATATAATAAAACAGTAACGAAAGAAAAACTGTACATTGAGAATTTTCGAGAAAAAATAAGTGGCTTTTGTTAGAAAAACGTAACTGATGACAAAAAGTGACTTTTTAGAATTTTTGTCTGTTTGTCTGTTTGTCTGTTTGTCTGTGTGTATGGTACGGCTTCACGCCAAAACTACTGGATAGATTGAATTGAAATTCAGCAAAAATGTTCTTTGTAAACCAAGGAAGGCTTTAGGCTACATATTATCACGCCGTATGTTATGGGAGGTAAGCAATATTGATTTTAAAAGGTTTTGGTTCGTAATTGAATGCACAAAATAATTGAATGCCCAAAATTACATGTTATTTATTTAGTTACTAAAAATTTAACCCTGGAAACATAACAATCACGCTATTTTTATAAAGGAGCGGGGCAGTAATATTATATATTGCAAGGGAACAGCTATTTCAACAATATGTCAACAGGGAATTTAGCGGTATGGTCAGGCGATCGTTTACCGCACTAAATGGTGCGAGTTCAAATCCCGTATTATTATTTTTTTTAAATCGTAAAATTCTTTTTTTTTTAGTTTTTGCATTTTTTATGTGCATTAGGAACGATACTGTTATGAAATCTGAGAACTATACATGTCCTATCTAATTGTATGGGGAGTTTCACACCAATGTTACTAAACAGATTGATTGGTGGTACAACAAGCTACACTATCATAAAGTCAAGTCAAACTTTTGGTTCTAAGTTATATCTTACCAAGCACATTTGTTGTTTGTGGAGTTGACACTCCAAACGCAACAGCAACAGCGACAAAGGGCGCGTGCTTAAAGATTGCTCTTTAATCGTGTGGGATAAATGCACTATGGCGAACAGAAAAGCAGTAGAGGCGGTAAACAGGACATCCGCAGGAACCAGCAAATGATGGGTGGCGTTACAGTTCTGTTAAGCGCCGATTTCCGACAAACGCTGCCTGTGGTGACGCGAGGAACTAGGGCTGATGAGGTGAATGCTTTGTTGAAATGCTCTTTCTTATGGCCACATATTCATAGGTTGCGTTTAACGATGAATATGAGAGTACAGCTTGGCGGGAATGTACACGCCCAAGAATTTTCTGATGTTCTCTTAAAATTGTGTGAGGGAACGCTACCAGTAAACGGTGGCCAGGTGGTTCTACCTGAGATACTTGGGAGAGTGGTGTCCACCTTAGAAGATTTGATTCGCTTGGTGTACGGGGACATCAATAGGATACCGCACCAATATAATTCTTGGGTGTGTGAACGAGCCATTTTAACACCCAGAAACGACCAACCTTCAGCGATCAATGAATGCTTTCTCGCGGAAATTGATCTACACTTTGATAAACACTGTTGTCCAATTACCCCGTGGAATTTCTCAATTCCCTCAGTGCAAGTGGACTACCAGCACACACCATTAAGCTAAAGGTCGGTGTCCCAATTATGCTTCTTCGGAATCTCACTCCGCCGAAACTGTGCAATGGGACCCGGCTCAAAGTCGTCACGCTGCAGAGAAATATAATAGAGGCGGAAATTCTAACGGGTTGTGGTGTCGGCGAAACAGTGTTTATACCACGTATACCACCGATTCCCCACAATTACCCCTTTTTTTTCGGATGGGAAGTCATCAAATGACCCCTCCCGCTCTGGGTGGAGCGGAAGGGAGTGTCAGACTCATACTGACTAAAACCCACCCGTGTTCCTTCCTTAGCCCTTTATGTTCCGGCCCAGCGGTAACCCTTTCGGATAATCCCGCTGACCCGGCAGGCTTCGGCCCTATGGGGCCCCTCCTCGATGCTGACATCTCTTTGAGGCGCGCGTGGAACACGTACGCGTCGCCCGGCACGGGCCTGGCCCTGATCGGACGGTGAGCTACCCATTACTCTCCGCCCGCAGGCCCGCGCCTACGGTGGCCGGGAGTCGTCCCGTGGCTCCCGACGCCCGGAGCGTCTCCCGCGGCGGCTGGGACGGGAGGCTCTCTCCCTCATCCGTCCCGCCACCTCCTTCGCTAGCATGACTGCTTCGCAGAAGGGGGTGACTGCCTCCCACTCCCTCTCGCCCCGGACCATGGCTTGCACCAGGGCCGGACGCGAGAGGTCGCCGCCGCTGCCGATCGCCTCTACGAGGACACGGCGGTGCTCCGCCCAAGCGGGGCAGACCTCCACCGTGTGCTCCATCGTGTCTTCTGGGCGATCCTGGCAATGGTGACACCCGGCCACAATTACCCCTTTCAATTCAAGCGCGTGCAGTTTCCTGTGAGCGTGTGCTTCGCAATGACAATAAATAAGAGACACTGAAGGCTACGGGTGTCGACCTCAGGACGAGCTGTATCTCACACGGACAACTGTACGTCGCTTGCTCCCGCGTCACCAGTCCTGACTCGCTGTATTTACATATTGAATGAGACCGAGGGAAAAAGAACGAACGTTGTTTACACAGAAGTGTTGTGTTATTCGACGTCTCCTAAATTTCCATATTAACCTGACGTCTCTTACCAGTAAATTAACTACATCACTTTAAAATTTTGAGTTTACTAAGCCAAATCGTTTTTGAGGGATCTAAGCTGTAGTACAGTATGAGACGCATCTTTTGAGTGTTTCTGTAAATCAACAAACGCGCGTACGAAGTCGCGGGCAGAAGCTAGTTTATTGATAAAGATACAAGAGTTTTAATTTTAACCAATAACGGTCCACAAAAAATATAGGAATCGACCATTGCTCTTTAAAATATGGCAGGCGCCAAAAACCTTATTTTCGCAGCTTTTTGACGCCTACCTACTCCTTTGACATTGATAATCTTTTCCTCTTCTTTGTGTAGTCTACTTGATACTCTGAGCTTTTAGGCTTTTAGGCTGTAAGTATATTATACTACGGCCATAACAATACTATTTGCCGACTGTTCTCTTTCTGGAAATGTCTCCGGACCTTGGCAATTGCTGGAAGCGGCTGTGTCGTGTTTGTCATCAGTAATTTCTAGAATTTTGAGCGTCAACACTGCTTTCCCAGTATTGAGATGAATGAGAAATAGTTAAATGCGTAATACTAAGCCTTGAGATTAAACCAAACACGTGTTCTGAAGGTTAACTTGTAACCTCTTTTCCTAGATAGTGACCAATGGTTTTTAACTAGGTGTTATTACATATACAGAACTAGCTTGACCCCGCGGCTTCGCCCGCGAGGTATGTCGATAAAAACTATCCTATGTCCTTCCCCAGGATGCAATCTATCTCTCTGCCAAATTTTATCGAAATCCGTTCAGTGGTTTAGGCTTGAAAAGGGAACGTACAGAGAGAGACAGAGTTACTTTCGAATTTATAATATTAGTATATATATTAGTATATAGCTATTAGCTACACAGAACTGTGTAAAGTCAACAGTATCCTCTAAAGATAATACCGGGAATGACTTTGTCAAAATCCAATGGAATTACCAGGTTTTTTAATGTATAGTTTCTCTAAATCTATATTTTGACCGACGACCTTTTAAGAAGGTGACTGGAACAGAGTGGATGCGGAAGACGGAAGACAGGAGCAGCCTGGGAGAAGCCCATGTCCAGCAGTGGACTGCGATAGGCTGAGTTGATTGACTGAAGTTCCTACTCTATATCTCTTAGAAATCTATCATCAAACCCCTTTGGGTTGAAGATTTTGTATCTTAAACATCGTAAAGTTTGAGACACAGAACCCTCGAAAATAAATACTTAATTTAATGTTTATCCTTAAAAGAAACAAAACGAATATTCCACAAAAGTATCTAAATACAAAAAAATCTAGAAAGAGCGTACAAGCAACAAAAGTCCAGAAAGAAATGCACAAGAAACGTTCACTACAGACATTTTCTTACTTTTTGCGTTATTTGTATTTACCCGCATCGCTCACGAGTACTTGTACTTAACATTATCTCAATGAAGACATTATTTGATTCCTTTGTCTTGTCTGTTTCGTCTTGGAAGTTTTTCTGACGGTTTTCCAAGGTCTGATCACTCACGATTGTACGCGGCGATCTTTTTTTGTTTTACTTGTCAATTAGCAGCCTTTTCGCAAAAATTAGCTTCATCGTTGTGTTTTGATTGATGTTGCTACCAATCAGCTTCATATCACTCCTCTACTACGCAATATTAGAAGATATCATAACGGTTATCGGATATCAATAGGTTTATGTGTATATTTATATTTAAAACATTTATTCCTCCATGTTCATGCACCTACTACTGTTTGTCTCTGCATCACCCAAAGGTTGACTGGTAGAAAATGCCTATGGCATTAAGTCCGCCTCTGTACATTTATGTACTTGAAGTATTAAATAAATAAATAACGTCACGCCTGCATTTCAGGAAGGGTTGGTCAGATGTGAACCTACAATATAGTACGCCCATATTTCGCCAGTTAAGTTTTAGACCCATGTAATAGGGGAGAGCCTATTGCCAACGGAGGCTGGATTTGTGCTGACAAATCCAGCCTCTGGACTTCTACTGAGAAATTACAGATGGAAAAACCTAAATAACACTTTGCCCGACCCGAGAATTGAACCCAGGGACTCATGCTCAGTAGTAACACTTGCGACCACTAGACCAATGAAGCAGTACTAGAAGACATCACTATAGGATGCGTGTTGGTTGTAACGGATGAAACAATAGGCTATTTGACTGGTTTCTGATAAACATCTCAGATTATTTAATGGTGTCTAACGAGCCCACACAAACCTATTACTTCAAATTGCATAATGTATTTCTTTTAAAAAATAGTAAATAAAAATGTACTGTTTAAATAAGCCGCCAAAACGCTATCTTTAACAATATGGCGTCGTGACGTCACGATTCACGTAAACAAACGTTGAAACGGTCGAGATACTAGACAAAAGTCAATAGACAGAAATTTACTAAATCATGACGTCATCTTAAGTTCAGCCAATCCAGACCGTTTTCGATTACGTGGCGCCAGATTTAAAAAGATGAAGTTTTTTCGTTTTTTTTTTTATAAATAATACATTGTTTTGTAGTAAAATTAATGCAAATCGATTTTAAAAGCGATAATCTATACGAGTGTCAATAATTATGACCTTATTTTTTACATTGTCAAATAGCCTATTCAGATAAAACTCCGACGTCGGATCGAATGTATCCTGTATTAGGACACGGCAATTTTTACAATCTACAAAAAGTGTTGTGTGGTGTTGCCATTATTCATCCAGGATTGGAACAAACACCCAATCAATCAACTAAACCTATCGACGTCTATGCTGGACATCGAAAAACAATAAAATATTCATTCCTTTCGATACTGTTAGTTACAAACAATGTTATGTTCTATCAAAATCTGACTGGATTTGAACAATGTTACCGAGTTATAAAATGTGAACTCTATTTTTCTTAACATTTCCAATTTGATAAACAAAAATGGCGACTGAGAATTCAATAAATGAAAAATAAACAGAAAATTTCGTGTTAGAAGCTCCAAGCACTACCTATTTGATGGAACTTTTATCGTATATGTTTCTTACACAGATCATGATGTTCCACCCAACTGTATAGTCTGTGATACGGTTTGTTTACCAAATGAAAAGTCCTCCAGACCGAATTTCAGCCATTGCGACCAATCTCAGCGGAGACCAGCCTTCGGCGCGGGAGATATTGTAGTGCACAAGTGTGTGAGCAGACACAGGTGCACTCTCTCTTTCCTCACATTCTTTGTCCGATGGGACGACAATCCGACACGACCGGAGAGAGATCAGGTGCAGGGCCAACAGCGTAACGTGCTTTCCGAATCACGGTGCTATCACACTGCCAATTTCCAAACTCCGTGCTGTTACTAAAAAATTCTCAATGAAAAAACCTAATAATAACACTTTACCCGACCCGGGAATCGAACCCACGACCCCATGCTCAGCAGTCGCGCTTGCGACCACGAGACCATCATCATCTGTCTAGTCTTTTCCCAACAATGTTGGGGTTGGCTTCCAGTCTAACCGGATGCAGCGGAATACCAGTATTTTACATGGAGCGACTGCCTATCTGATCTTCACAACCCAATTACTAGGTAATACGATACTCCTTGGTAAGACTGGTTGTCAGACTTTTAGGCTTGTAACGACCCGTAATGAATGTCAAAGATTCACGTATTACAGCCGAGACCATTGGCTTAACGTGCTTTCCGAGGCAGGGAGAGGTCTTGATATGTAAAGATGGTGATGATCCACGAACCAACCGCGACAAGCGTAGCTTAATCTGATCAATCGACCTGTGCTGCTGTTATTACTTAGCCACAAGCTTCTCCGAGACCAAGGGGTGGAAATACCAAATAAGACTCCTAAGGAAAAAAACACTAAAGTTACACCAGCATCCAAAACACATTTATATTTCATGAGAAGAACAAATGGGGCGGTCTACACATTGTATATCATTTCCAATATAGTAGTTTTATGTAAATGGCGCCTACTTTTAAACTGTCGTAATTTTTATATTCCGATTGGAGTCCCCCCTCAGAGTGTTTGTTATCTAACCGAGAAATGAATGAATGTATTCACAGTTTTGATTTACTACGCATTTTCATACAACTTTGTGTTTTTTATCATTGTTACTTTTCTGTTTTTGTTCGGGATTTTTTATCGATAAATCTGTTTGTGCGTTTACATTATGGGTTTTTTCCGGTAGGCCCATCTTTCTATTTACATAACATAATATTTTATATCTAAAGTCTATTGTGCATTATGATTGTTGTTAACTGTAATTTGAATTTTTTGGGATTATGAGAAGAGAAACAACCCAAAGCTACTACTACGTACAGACGCGAACATCAAGCTACTACAATCTGTCAAATTTATTTAATAGATTTTCAACATTATCGCTAAAGCATAAGGTTCAAAGTTGATTGGGAAAATTTTACAGTTTCGGGTCTGTACATAACTGATTTGAAGTCAGCTGAAGCAACATAATCACAAGCTGCAACTTGAACGGCATGTTCATGAAAATGTTGAAACAAGGAGTCCTGACTCGTTACATGAACTGTTTTTCGTCATGGCTATAGCGACCATTCATAATATAACAAATTGTTTGTATCTATCTAATCTGAAGCTGCAATTTAGCATAAATTGATGAATAGTTTGAAACAATGAATGGCACTAAAAAAGTGCTGCTATGCGCATATTAAGCGATCTTCGTGGTCATAAGAACCACGTATGTCAAAATGAATACATTTCTTTACACACATGTAGCAGGAAGAAATGATTCATTTTCGCTCCAAACGTTCCCAGCGGGACAACCGGGCTGAGATCTCGCGTGAAACTGAACGTCTTGAAGAAATTCATATTGCATGCTTCTCAAGCATAAAAATATACACTCGCCTTTTTGTGAATGGGGAAAACGGACCGTTTGTTACGATGGTTTTTCTTAGAGCATACACACATTTTATTTAGAACGTTGGTTTAAAAAAGTGTTGACGCCTCTTGTACTACATCTGGGACTGTATCTTCTAACAATTTATGTAACTTTTCTATTCTTTACAGTTAGGTTAGACATTCACGATCAACTTTGAATGATATAAAACTTTGAATGACGTGAAACCAACGGCCGGCCAACCTCGTGGCCGGACCAACCTGCTGGGTAGAGCACCTTTGACGCGCGCCTTGCATACACTTAACAAAATTGCGGAAAAGGTGGTATTTTTAATCATTAGATGTTTTTATCACTCGGCATTTCAATGTTAGACATTTTAAGCTTAGATATAACAATTTTCGATATTACGATACAATCGAAATTTAAATTTTCGATGTTTTGAACATTGACATTTTAACCGTAGATATTTTAATTCTCGATATTCAAATAATAATATGTACCCGTTAGCCTTCGATTGTTCCATGCGGCTGTTATCACAATACCTGTTACTTACATAAAAAGTTTTCAGCAACATTCAACCGCCACAGCGCTCTGCCACACATTGCAATATTATACTTATTGTCACCTTACTTGTTAATTAAAATAACCACCCTGTAAACTGTTAAAGGAAGATTCAGTTCAAAACTGTAAATTATTGGGTCTGCGGTTCTGCGGTTTTTTGTTCATATGATGTATAACAAACTAATTAATATTAATTAAATGCTATAGTCCTTGCAAGGTCATTTCGTATACAAATATTTAAATTAATTTAATGCTAGGAAGTACCTAAACCATCTATTTTTAGAAACAAATTTAAGTAGTACACATTTGTAGTTGTATTTACTAGTCTCACCAAGAGGTATCGTTACTCAGTAACTGGGTTGTGAAGGTCAGATAGGCGCTCCATGTAGTAAACCGGTATTCAGCTGCATTCGGTAAGACTGGAAGCCAACCCCAGCACAGTTGGGAAAAAGCTAGGCAGATGATGACGACATTTGACAAAGTTATCACGACTATGCTAAATGTGAGAAATTCATATTTGTTGGGCATTAGCTGTTCAACATAAATTACTAAGCAAACTGACGTTAAGCATACTTAGAAAAACCCATGGACCCGAAGATGTAAAACCACAGTGTAGTAGAACTCTGAACCCATATAACTTTTTACCGTATCTAAACACTTCCACAGTATTCGAAAAACTTCGGTTCCAAGTACATTCAGCTGTTCTGTTGTCAATGTCTGAACTGTGACCCAAATTTTGAGAAACTTGAAGAACATTTTAGAACATAAGTCTCATTATTTATCTCTTCAACTTGAGGTTCATTTCTCCATGATTATAAACCAAATCCTTTAACAATTCCTGGAGTACCTGATTCTCCGAAGCAAGACCTGACGCTACACCAATCCTTATGTAAACTAGATCCAATTATCGCCTACCTACCAATACCAAGTATTATATTGAATCAGAAACAATAAAAAACTGTTATACAGTGTCAATACATCTTGTATTTGTAAAACTGAACTCTTGTTCAATTAAAATCATTCATTCATTGCTGCTTGCGTTACTTCTATATATGCTTATATACTTAATATATATACATATCTATACTAACAATAAAGCTAAAGAGTTTTTTATTTGTTTGTTTGAACGTGCTAATCTGTAGAACTAACAGTCGGATTTGAAAAATTCTTTTTGCATAAATGTTAGCCCAATTGTTGAGGAAAGAGAAAAGTTATAGGCTATTTAACATGAGTCCCGTATGGTATATAGAATTGCCCTGGAACGATCGTAACGATACGACCCTTTGGGGTCGAGCAAAGAGAGAAAAAAAAGTCCGAAAAAACGCTAAGGGACCGTCTCCACTAGCGACAGAATCGCGGCGATATTATCGTCGTGCCACGTATTTCTATAATTTAAAGGCACGGCGAGACTATCGCCGTGATTCTCTCGTCAGTGGAGATGGCGCCTTAGCGAAGTAATACCGCCGGCGGGCGATGCGACAAGACGCGATGGGTCCGGGGCGAGGAAGTTTTATAAAAATGTGACTGTTATTTTAGTATTATGTAGGTATCTTACGACTTCTACCCAAAGAAGATGGCTGGGGTAGACTGGATGCGGAAGGCAGATGACAGGGTGTTGTGCCGCAGTCTGGGGTAAGCCTATGTCCAGCAGTGGACTACGATAGGATGAGTTGACGACTTCTACGCGAACGAAGTCGCGGGAGAAGGTATAGTTGTAAATAAGTACTTCATAATATTTTCCTAATGAATGGTCTTTCCGTGTTATAGTGTCATTAGGTATTATGACTAAATGTTATGATTATGAGTCATTGTTATGGAATAGATACTTTTTAGAACTGAAAGATGTTTGTGTATTCTTGCTTATTCCTAGAACCGGGTAATTTCTTTAGTTGTTAATGTTGAAAAATTCGGGGTTTAGAATGACGTGCTGAGACTGAAAGAGACGCAATATTTATAAGATTCTAATCTACTGTCCAGTATCGTTCATTGTCCAAAAAAAGAGCGCACAGTGCGCCTAAAAAAGTGCTCACTTTAAAAAGATCACGTGCTTAATCTCCCGGGAACTTATACGCAAAATGCGCGTGACCGAACGATTTAAAATAAAATGCTGAGAATTACAACTGTTTGAAAAAATTACTTCCTCCCCCCGGATGTGTCGCAAGCCAAATTGATGGCGGTGAAATTTTTTTTGCCTGTGACACCTACCACATTGGTCTGATCGGAAGGTTAATCAGTGTTGCAACCAAATCGTTATATATTCTTGTGCTGTCAAATCTATAACACTGAATAAATAATAAAGCTGAAGAGTTTGTTTGTTAGTTTGGACGCGCTAATATCTGAAACTGCCGGTCGGATTTGAATTCTTTTGGCATTTGATAGCCCAATTCTTGACAGACTATTTAACATCACGCTATGACCCTTAGGAACCGAGCAAAAAGAGAAAAGTCAGAAAAAACGCTAAGTGAAAACGAAGTGATAGCGCGGGCAGGCGATGCGATGCGACGGGGTGGGTCGGGGCACAAGAAATTTCACGCGGACGAAGTCGCGCGCTGAAGGTAGTCTTAGACAAATGAACCGGTGAGCTCAGCCTTAAAATGCAAAGGTTACATTTCGATTTTCCTCAATTATATCTGCAATGTTAAATGCTAATTTATCTATTTATTTTGAGTAATGCAGGTATTGATTTTTCGTCTTTCAGCCTCCTGAAAGACCGAAAGACCAGGATTCCCCACTCCCAAAATGAAATGACGGGTAAAAATAGCTAACTAGAATTCTACATACTTATGTAACACATAATTATGATTTTCTTATGAAGTCATTGATCGATCAAAGTCAATTAAGTGTGACCTACGTCGAATGTAGATAAATCTATTAAATTATTCACACCCCGACTTTTTACCGACTTCAAAAAAAAGGAGGTTATCAATTCGACACGTATGTATGTAATATTATTGGAATTGCATTATATTCACATATGATGATCTATTAGGGCTTCCAAACAAATATACAAAATTTTATAGACGTATGTATTGCAGTATTAGTAATTACTGCATATTATGTTTTCAACATTCCATCCTTCTTTAAGATTTTAGGCAACCCTTTTTGGTCATTTTTCTGATTTAAAAATCAATTTTTTGAATATTGAACTGATGCTGTCAAGTGAATTTTCTCTTGAAGTTTAGGACTTGTTGTTTGGTGTTCACTGCTGACGGCTGCAATTATTTTTTTCTTTGCTTATAATCGTAAAAATAAGATGAAAAATATGATATTAATCATCTAAATTGCCAGAGAGAAGTCTTCAATATATAACTATTTTTGATCTTATCAGGATATCACGCCTGAAGATATAAGACTAACAAGCCGAGTTTTCGGCCCTATCCTACCCTACCCTACCCCTACCTATCACCTTCGTACTATTCTGTTCCCGGATTTTGAATGAGATGAGGAGTGAAGATTCGTTGGAGCAGTTTCAAAATTACCGACCAGATGACTGATTTTTTTTACTAATATTATTGTTGTTTTATAATTGTTTCGTGTACTAACCTTAATTGCAGAATACTACAGGTTTTTTATATTTCGTTCGTGATTAGTGCTACGCGTTCGTAGGGAAATTTCAGTTGCAACTGTAGTTAAACTCGACGCGTAGTCAATCTAATTTTGAAATTTAATTTAAAGTACAAAAAAACCTTAAGTATTATTTCCGTTTCTTTTAAAATTTTTGTTATATTTTTTGTTACATTCGGATTTTTTATACAAAATTATACGTTTTTAAGTGGCGATGAAGTCGTTTTCTTTTTATATCGCTACAGTATGTATGTATGTTTGTCCACGCATATCTCCGGAACTATTAATTGGATCGTGACCATTTTTTTTTTTACTGGCTTACATTTACTTCAACTTAGGGAACAGTGCAAGTTTCATCAAGATCGATTTGGACTAATACGTGCAAGTGTGACGGCCTGGCTTATTGATAAGAGCTACGGGTGTAGTGTCAAAGGGAAAACATCTCATAACCTTGGTCAAATACTAGTGCAAAAACTAAAAATTACGAAATAAAAAGTAATTAAAAAAAATTACACCGACTTCAAAAATAAATTAACTCAAAATTATGAAATAACTTTAATTTCGGAAGTCGGTGGCATAAAATTAAAATACAGATCCCAAGACACCGACTTCCGAAATTAAAGTTATTTCATAATTTTGAGTTAATTTATTTTTGAAGTCGGTTTAATTTTTTTAAATTACTTTTTTTTTAGATGAATATTTAGCTCCATGGTATTTTCAAAATTGTTCAAGAAGTATTGGAAGTAAAAAAAACATGTGATTGAAAATGTCAGCATAACAAATGGCTACCTACCTATTTAAAGATTTTTCCGTCGACAATGTTGCATAGATTTTAAATTTACAACTACTACTTCAAACTAAGTAAAAAGTACCAGAAAAATCGCTATACAAACTAAAAAATCGATTTTATCGCCAACAAAAATTTGCATACAACCCCTTCGGGTACCAGGAGCGCATAACTTTGAAAAGGGTAAATGATTTAATTATGCGAGCCAAAGTGTTAGCGCGCCACTTAATTTGATAGCTAGCGACACCTATATGCAAATGATACGTTACGACTAATTGAATATCTTTGTTCGAAAATGTTTGGGGACTCCTCGATGACTTTTGGACCCCTGCTCTGTTGGTTAAAACATTCAAATGTAATCTAACTTGCTTATTTGACGTCAGTTGGTTGAGTTCTATATGTGGATGCGGATGTATGACGTCAATTTGTTGTCTCCTGAGAATAAGAATTGATGCGGTAGCTAAGTAAACTGTGACATCATGCCAAACCACAAAAAAACGTGCAGTAGGTATGCGTTTAGCACTCTAGTTGCAGTTGTTGTTGATAAAGCAATTTGTTTAGATTCCTTCATGCTAGACCTGTTTGCAAGAGTTTGTTCGGGAAAATAAGTAGGTACTACCACCCGTGTATGAGTATGTCTACCGCTAACCAAGCTAAAGCTACGGTTTCCTTAAAGAGCTGTAGCCTATATAACAGCCGCAGAAACGGCTTTCATGAAAATAATGGCAGCGGGATTTGATTTTACGGTGTCAATAAACGCTCTCTAACACTAACTTACTTTCATAAATAACGTTTTAGTGACGTCATTCGCCGTTAAATTACGGACGCTATGTAGCGGACACCGCAGTCTTAGGAAGTCATACTAACGAACGTAATGACTACCCATTCTCTGAAAAAGAAAAGCCAATCGTTCAGCCTCTGCGCCAGACAAGCCGCCAGAATAATAATAAAACATCCATTTATTGACATAAGTGTTCACCAGGGTCACAAGTTCAAACTCCAAATCATTGAACTATTGCGGTGAACCCATCCTAAGAGTACGGTCGGCTTAATTGCAGAGACTGACAGAAACATTACAAATGCATCACAAATTGCTGGCATTATTATAAAAGAATAAAACTATTTTCTACCTCAGCCAACTTTTTTGTATTTTTTTTTGTTTTGTTTCGAGGGAGAGGGAGAAGTTTCTAATTGATGGCAACACTGATGGCGTTGACATGTTGATGTTGACGTCACTTTGAAAAGTTTATTGTAAAGTTTTTTTTATTCAGATTGATATTGATTTGTGTGGACTGAGTTTTAATTTGGGATTTAATTTAACACGAACAGTTGGTACTGGTGAAATAAACAATACAGGTCAAGTTATTAAGGCCAGTTGCACTTTCAGTTGTGTATCGCAAAGTCCCATCATTACCCCACTCCCTGATCAATATACTATATCACAATAAGCATAATCCGAAAACTTATGCAAAAAGAAAGGAGAAGAAATCAAACCAAACATCATCTTAAAAAATAAATGTATTTAACTAAAATTAAAAACGAAACTGGACATGGACATGGCTCACATGTGGTGAGCAAAACGCTGGATCACCAGAACTCCTTCATATGAGTGAGAAGTCAAAAGAATCCTGGACTATCCTATGAAGACTAGTAATATGGCATTAAACATTTGAGGTTTCAAGAGTAGTTCTTATCCAGTCCGAGTATTTTGCAACTGAGGTGTAGACTCCTGGCCACCCATCTCTACCGCAGCCGTAACCAAAGGACACTACTCCAACCGCCTCCCAAATGCCTTCAGGCCTCTTCCTCATTAAAGGTCCACCTGAGTCTCCTCTACAGGCATCCTCAGCGAAGACACCTCCAGCACAGAGCTGGTTGTCTCCCAGATTTGCTCCAAGACTCTGGTATTTGCTTACGCAGTCGGCCTTGTCGAAGATCGGGACACCAAGCTTCAGTTTGATGGGGCTGTTCTTTCCTGAAAATTAAATGTTTGGTTGAATTTAGAAGATAGAGTACTCTGTATTATGTATACCATAAATTACAGATAGTAAATGTAGTTTACATAGGGTTAGGGTGACACAACGTGTGGTCTTGTCACTAAAAGCGATATTTTAAAGACACCCTTAGAATGGATTATTAGAATAGTTTAAGTAGTTGTTTATTGATATCATTTAATTAATAGAAAGATTATGGTTGTTTTGACACGTGTAAGTATGTATTTCTAATAATAAGAAATTGACTTCATGACATTTATATCAATGCCTTGCTTATTGCGTCATTTTCACTTAGTTCTCTTCAAACAAAACTTTATATGGAGCTATCATTGCTTGCCAACATTTGATATGCAAATCGATCTTCCATTGTACACTCATCTCAATACATTTCTAACACAATCAGGTTTGAATTAATGAATTATTTATACAATGATTCCAACCGATGAGACCTCTAACCTTGATTCAATATACACGTGACTGATACAACACACTACAGAGAAATCCCTCTTTACTACGTTTTCCCATATTATTTCTTTGAATATAACATCACGCCTTTACCCCCCCCCCCCCCACTGGGTTGGGCAGAGGTATACTTATAGTACACACACACGCCAGTAATGTTTAAGTCCCGTGTAATTGGGGGCGACCCTATAGCCGGGCACACATCCAGACTCCGGGCTGCTACTCAGAATACTCAGAAATTCTAGATGGAAAAACCCAATAACACTTTGCCCGACCTGGGAATCGAACCCGGACCATATTTATTTATTTATAACAGCTTAAACTACCATTACAGGGTTTTACCATAATGCGACAGTTAAGAACTTAAACTATTACTTAAAAAATTAAACAACATGCTCGGAGTATTCCACGAAACAAAGTTGGTGCGTTTCGAGGAATACCCCCATGCTCAGCTATTGCTGATCACGCTGCATGCTGCTAATATAATTATGTATTATAATGAAATAATAACAACAAACAAGAATAAACACAAAAATAATGTACCTAAACCTATTATAATTTACATTATTCTCTAAGCTGAAATTTTGCAGGTTTTTCCAATGAAAAATTAGGTTAATCAATAGGCTGTGAATTTTCATCATCAGGGTCAATTTTAAAGGCCCGAGCTGTTTTTTCATCAGAAAATCGCTGAATCACTTTGTCTAACCCAGGAATCGAACCTTGCAAATGCCGTTTATTAAAAATATTTCCATTAGTCATAACACTTTTAATATGTCTAACTACTTAAATATAAAGCATTAGTGTGTCGTTTTGTGTCGTGACGCGGGATACACCAATCAAACTAATCTGTTCAGCATCCTAATTGCGTAACACACTATCAAAAATTTGTCTACTCAACAACGTAAAAAAACTGGCCAAGTGCGAGTCGGACTCGCACACGAAGGGTTCCGTACCACAAGGCAAAAACGCAGAAAAAAACACGTTTGTTGTATGGGAGCCCCCCTTAAATATTTATTTTATTTTATTTTTAGTATCTGTTGTTATAGCGGCAACAGAAATACATAATTTGTGAAAATTTCAACTGTCTAGCTATCGCGGTTCTTGAGATACAGCCTGGTGACAGACAGACGGACGGACAGCGAAGTCTTAGTAATAGGGTTCCGTTTTTACCCTTTGGGTACGGAACCCTAAAAACGCAATGAATGTTGTTGAACTGTCAAAATTATTGCCATTCCTACTGATAATGTATTACGCAATTGCCCCGCAGGATGACGTTGAATATAAGTCGTAACGACACGACACAACACATTAAGTCCATGAATTTTTAATCAGTTTTTGTTGTTTTAATTTTCTAACAATAAAAAAGAAACCAATCCAACAAAATATACATATACACTAACCTAAACACTGGTCAATTATTCAGATTCATAAAAACGGAAAAGCCAAAAAAAGCCTGCAACATTGAATCGACCTTGCGTTTAAATTAAGTGTAAAACCCGACACTGTCACAATTGATTGAAAACTCCGCATTCGTAGAAACAGTCGGAGTACAGCAAGGTACTAAAATCGATAGTAATTGTGTACGAACCATTTAGGGTTTTTCCCCAGCCTGCTACGTAGACATCGTTGCCGGTTTCCAAACGATCTCTGTTATCTACTAGGCAGATTGGCTGGACATAATCTGTGGAAGAAAAAAAAACTTGATTGAGGAAATTTTTATAGGTATTGTAATATAGTAGTGGCTCTGGCTTCGCACAGGTACTATTCTACTGACGTGGCGATATGTTGTCAACACATCGAAATATTGTGGTATATCTAACTTAAACATTAATTGATTATACAAATGGCGGGGCCTAAAGTAATCACCCGATTTTATTTTACTGATTTTTTTTTAAGCAATGAAAAATTTTAGTTCTACTGGGGAATTATGTTTATTTAATGAATTAGAATGATTTCCATCAAGACGAGAAATTGATATCGGTCAAGTGGCTGCCGACAAAATTGATGACAATCACTTGTGTCTGAACTTCCGGCGATAGGTTCTTGCATTCCTGTCGGATATTCTCTTTAAAGCCTTCAAGAGTTTAAGGCTTGTTTACATAAACCCGGGACTTCAAGTAGGGTTACAAAAAATAGTCTGAAGCAGTCAAATCGGGTGATCTGGCTGGCCAGTGCAAGTCGCTACAGCGAGAGATTAGACGACGCGAACAATTATTCCGCGTTCTTGAGAAGTATAGCGTTCCATAGCTTATTCTATTCTATTTTTCTCTATGGCAATGGTGCAGATGTCGACAATTCTGCCAATGTCAAATGTGTTACGAGAAAATGTGTGGGAGACAAATAAAATTTAAAACTAAAATTCTACATCTATCTATTTCCGTAGTAAATATTTGAATTTAATGTATTGACGTGTATTCTGCATCAGTCTGTTGACTTCACAAATGTCAAAACAGAATTGAGATTTGCCGCCATTTGCAAAAGTTATAAGTAGCGTATTCCAATAGTGATTACTTTTGCCCCACCTTGAAGGTGGAGACGACAATAAATTAAACTGCTTATTTCTAATGCCGTTCCCAGTCTGCATACAAAAATTCAATCTAATATATCGATAGTTTAGTCACTATAGCTAGTCAAAGATTGGCAAAACCCATAGTCGGCCCATCACTACTATTTAATTTGTTTGAAAAAAACTCTTTTTTATTTTCAATGGTTGGATTCATTTAAGAGTTCCGAAATACTCAGTGCATTATTATGACCAGTGTTTTCATTAACGACTTCGAAAAGGAGGAGGTTCTCAATTCATTTGTATGTTTTTTTGTATGTATGTTACGCGATATCTCCAACAATTGTAGAACGATTCCGTTTTTTTTTAATTGTCTAATTGTTGTCTCCTCGTTGTATACATTCTTTATTCTTTTTAAAATAAAACATTGCCCCACACTAGGAATTTCTCCTGTATTGTGGGTGCGTTTACAAACATTTAAATTCACAGACACAAACAGCCAGACCCGGAACAACTACTTGTAGTTCATACAAATATTTGTTCCGTGCGGGAATCGAACCCGCGACACGCAGCGCAGCAGTCAATCGCTTAACCGCTGCGCCAACCGTGCCGTCATATAGCATCCACAATCAATTCTCTAAATGATGACGAAAAGCGCTTAAAAATCCATTGTGCATTAGAAGATCTAAACGGTTACACAGGCACTAAAAACGACTTTGTTTTATACTTTGTATAGTTATAGATTTCAGACTTTGGCAAAGCTTTCTTTGAGCACAATTTGCTCGGTTGAAGCAGCAAATATTGTACTGGTTTTTTTCAAGCTAAACCAGTTGCTCCTGACGTACATATGAAACACGTTTGACCTAGGATAGTCTAAACAGACTTTGTGAATATAAATAGATTGGCTGGTCATATTATGTGGTAAAATGTTCTAGAAGATGAAATGAAGGTAAAATGTTCTAGAAGGTAAAATGTTCTCACATGTCGATTGGCTTTTAAATAATGTGCTTCAGGATCTAATTTAATTATAATTCCTTATAGCAGTCATCGTATAATATCCAACTTTCATGAAAGGTTCGTCCAAGGCTGCAGTTGTCTCTGCCGGTGACGCGTATCGCTCGTGCGTATGAGCACTAAATTATATTTAAGTACTTACAAGTATAAGCAGCCCTGTTCGCCATCCGCACGATACCGATGTCGTCTTTCCTGTTCTTGTTCTTATCGGAGTACCCAGGGTGAGGGTAGGCAGACGCCACCGGGATCTCCTGAGGACGATCAGCGCAGACGCCATCAACGCAGTCAACGTCTTGCTGGGTGTCGTACTCTCCTAGGCGGATTGTTATTCTAGAAAGGACAGGAACAAAAATGATTAATATTATTATCAGTCACTATAACATAGCGCCTGGTTAACTCCGAAGGGTTAGCAGAGGTGTAAAGTAAGATACCCATTGGTAAGACTGATTGTCAGACTTTCGGGCTTCTGACTACCGCACTACCCGTAACGACTGTCAAAGATCTACTAATGACCGCCGGGACCAACGGCCATCCTTTGTATTATTAGGAAGTTATATCTTCTTAGATACTATAAATATCCTATGGCCCACGCAAATATAAAACAATCAGAGGGTTCTATGGGTTTCTTCAAACATTTAATAATTCATTTCTACATGTAGGTAGGTTTAATAAAATCATCGTAAATAACTTTAGCTTATTTTGTAGTGTGCGTCATTTTTGTTTACGTCAGCCTATAATTGGAATCAAGCAATCTTATATAGTAGGTACGTACATATTTACAGAATTATAATCATTAGAATCATTAATATCTCTTTATGTGAGATTTGTTCCATATGCACTTTTCCGTAAGAGAAAGATATATTAATGATTCTAATGATTATAATTCTGTAAATACGTACCTGTTATAGTCGCGAATCATATTTTGATGAAGATACAACCTGACACTGACAGGAAAATTGCAAAAAACGTAAGAAAAATTGAATTTCGCGGGCTTATTTTCACTAATACTATAATATGGATTGTGTATACGTGTATGTGTAGTCCAAAATAAATAATATATTATTATTTCCTATAATTAAAAAAAGGGCTGGTACTGGTATTAATAAATAATGTATCTATTGATTTAGTCAAGGTATTTTTTTGCAATGCAAAATTGTAATTAAGTTAGTCCAAAATAAATCATATATTATAATTACTTACCTATAATAATTATTTAAAAAAATGGCTGGTACCATGATATCATGTATTGAAAACAGGTCTATTAATAAGTTATGTATCTATTAAATTAGTCAAGGTATTTTATTGCAACGCAAAATTGTAATTAAATTAGTCCAAAATAAATCATAATTACGAGGGCGGGTCAATAAGTCCGTGACTTTTGGAATAAAACACAGATTTTTTGATAAATAAATCATTTTATTTTTCAACGTAGTCTCCCTTGAGCTCTATACACTTTGTCCAACGCTTCTCCAATTTTTTTATCCCTTCCAAAAAATATGATTTGTCGAGGTCCTCAAAATAGGCCTTTGTTTGCGAGATGACTTCATCATTGGAGTCAAATCTTTTTCCACCAAGCCATTTCTTCAGGTTTGGGAACAAGAAGTAGTCACTCGGAGCCAAATCTGGAGAATAGGGCGGATGAGGGAGCAATTCATAGCCCAATTCATGGATTTTTGCCATGGCAACTGGTTGTTACACGATTGCTTTTGTGGTCGACTGTGAGCAAACGCGGCAATCATCTTGCGGAAAGCTTTCTCATGCCCAAGTGATCATTCAAAATTGAAACCACTGAGCCATGCGAGATCCCTACGGCTTCCACAATCTCTTGCACTTTCAATCTTCGGTCGGCCAACACCATATCGTGAATTTTTTCGATTGTTTCGGGTGTAGAGACCTCAACTGGGCGTCCAGGACCTTCGGCATCTTCAGTGCTTGTACGGCCACAACGAAATTCAGTAAACCACTTTTTTACCATTGAAATCGATGGTGCAGAGTCCTCATAGTATTTATCAAGCTTAGCCTTGGTCTCGGTAATGGTTTTTTTTCGCAAAAAATAATGCTTAATAAGCACACGAAATTCACTTTTTTCCATTTTTTCCTGAAATTACTGGGTAGTCTGATAAAGATAGCTGTCAAACACAAACTAACTGACGCAGCAAGTTCAAATTTTGATAGGAGTCAACTGACAGATGCCTGTTGACAGGAGTAGTGTTGCTTTTTCAGTAAAGAGGTCAGAAATTCAAAAAGTCACGGACTTATTGACCCGCCCTCGTATATTATTATTACTTACCTATAATTATTATTAAAAAAATGGCTGGTACCATGATATCATGTATTGAAAACAGGTCTATTAATAAATTATGTAGGTATGTATTAATTTAGTCAAGGACATTTTTTGCAATGCAAAATTGTAATTAAGTTTTATTGGTGTCCAATTATAATGAAAACAATCTAAAATAATTACTTCGGAACCAAGTATAAACTAGCTAGCATTTACACCTACACATTATCGTCACTAAAGTTTGTAGGTACACTAATTATATTTTTTTTTTATTGAATAACCCCCTTACTAATAAACGTAATGAATAGTAACGCACTGATGTCACTCCTTCAGTCGTCAGTAATTTGACTTTCGAAAGAGGAAGACAAATCGCTGTGTAACTATACAGACGTTATACAACGGGGTAAATATAATTAGCGTTCTGTACTCACGAATAATATTTGTTTGTTATTTGCTACAAACTACATTCTATCTTTGGTCATGTTCTTCTCTTCGATTCGATGGAAAAAGTAAAAATATTTTATGACGTTGGGCCCAATAGGTGGCCACGAAAATCGCGGCATTAGTGGCGTTTTTACGTCCTCAAAAGTGCAGGTGTATGGACACTTTGAACAGAGTTAACATAAAGGACATGCGGGGTGATTACGTAACACACTATCAGTAGAAATGGGTTTCATTTTGACAGTTCAACTACATTTAACAGCATTTCATAGCAATATCCTTCAAAATGATTCAGATTGAGATTGATAAGTGTGTTACGCAATTAGTGTGGGACGCCCTCCGGCCAGGTGGGATGACGATCTGCGAAAGACTGCAGGCAGATGCTGGATGCGTCAAGCTGAAGACAGGGCGCTATGGCGCTCATTAGGGGAGGCCTATGTCCAGCAGTGGACTGCTATAGGCTGATGATGATGATTACGCAATTAAGGTGATGGTTTGGTTATCAACAGCAGTCCACTGACGTCCTCTCCAATTCAGCACGCCATTCAGCTCGATTCTCTTCAACTCGCACACCTCACCATTGGCGGTTGGTCTGGGATGGCCTGAGTACGACGAAGAAAGCTTCTCCGGCTCCTTAATGTACCCGGGGTGGTTGGATGTTCGTAGAGGGGATGTCGGGAATCTATGATCTAGCAAGGATTTAAGATCAAAGGGTAGGTTATAACAAAATAAATAAACCACTTACAAAGTCCCCACTTCCCTCTCAATGGCTCCTGTGAGGCAGTGACCCGCAGTCAGGATGTAGCGATGGTTGATCAGCACACCACCACACTGGTACGACGTCGTTCCTTTGGCTGCACAGAAAAAAAGTTACATGTTCAGACTCAAAACATTTATTTCAAATAAACCATTTGCTTGACTTGTTGTCAAGGGGTCGGTCAGTCAGAAAGTTGGAGCTAGTTGCCCATTCCAAAGCGTAGTAGGTTCTTATGGAGAAGAACGGGCAAGAAAGTCCATGAACACTATTTTAAATTATTGTACACTAGCTTCCGCCCGCGGCTTTGCCCGCGAGTTATATCGATAAAAACTATCCTATGTGATGTATAGTCCATGTAGTGCCGGACTAGTCCGTGTAGTGCCGGACTTAAAGAATAGCACCACCCCATACTTCCCGTGGGTGTCGTAAAAGGCGACTAAGGGCCGTACCGGAGAATGGGCAGCAGCGTTCTCTGTGCATTCCACCACCATACCATACTGCGATCGCCAACCCGCCTGCCAAGCGTGGCGATTATGGCAAACCCCCCCCCAAAAATGACAAGCACAAAAAACACTTGGCCCCTAGTACCCGGCGGCCCGCCTACCCTTGGTTACGGTAGCGGCCAAGGCCACGGTGAGGCAAGGGGTGCTAAGAATCCCCGGAAGAGATCCGGCTACCACAATCACCGAAAACTGGACCTGGCAACATACAACACGCGTACACTCTGGACCGACGAGAAGATCACCGAACTCGAGGAAGAATTGAGCAAGATACGATGGAGTATAGTCGGGGTATCTGAAGTCCGAAGAGAGGGGGAGGACTCGATAATCCTCAAATCCGGAAACTTGCTCTATTTCCGGGAGGGCGACCAGCAGTCCCAAGGTGGTGTCGGGTTTATCGTCCATAAGTCCCTTGTGAGCAACGTGGTGAAGATCGAGAGTGTGTCGACCAGGGTGGCGTACCTTATACTCAGAATATCCGAAAGGTATTCGCTGAAGGTCGTACAGGTTTACGCCCCGACCTCTTCACACCCCGACGATGAGGTAGAGACCATGTATGAGGATATTTCCAGAGCCATGCATGGGTTGTTACTTTACCGTTGTCATGGGGGACTTTAACGCGAAACTGGGTAAACGAAACGATGATGAGCTGCGAGTGGGGCAATTTGGAGTTGGACGCCGGAACCACCGGGGCCACCTACTGGCCAGTTTTATGGAGAAGGAAGGCCTCTTTATGATGAATTCCTTCTTCAGAAAACGTGAGCACAGAAAGTGGACCTGGCAGAGCCCGGATGGTGCAACTAAAAATGAGATTGACTTCATTATGTCGACGAAGAAGCAAGTGTTCAATGATGTCTCTGTGATCAACGCGGTGAAAACCGGAAGTGATCACCGCATGGTAAGAGGCACATTGAACTTAAATATCAAGCTGGAAAGATCTCGACTGATGAAGTCTACGCTCCGTCCTGCACCGATCCAGGTCCATAACCCCGAGAGCTTTCAGCTCGGACTTCAGAATCGTTTCGAATGCCTAGGGAGCTCCGTGGACGATTATAACGATGGGTTCGTGGAAACTGTCCATACGGTCGGGTCTAAGATCTTCAAGACCCGTCGTACGAATTCAAAAAAGAAGCTCTCTGATCCTACTTTGCGGCTCATGAAGGAGAGGCGCGAGATGATCTTGCAGTCTTCGGATGATGCGCAAAATTACCGGCAACTCAATAGACAGGTCTCCAAGTCCTTGAAAAGCGATCTTCGCCGCTTTAATACAGACCGTATTAAGGACGCGATAGAGCGAAATAAAGGCTCCAGGGTCTTTGCTAGAGATCTGTCTATTGGGCAGAGCCAGCTTATGACCGAAGAAACTGAAGACCGAAGATGGCAGGATCGTATCCGCCAAACCTGAGCTGTTGAGAGAGATCGAGAGGTTCTATGGACAGTTATACACGTCAACAAGTAACCCCGTTATGAATCTGGCAAACGAACCGAGAGCTAGATTGACCCGGCACTATACCGAAGACATCCCGGACATCAGCCTGTACGAGATTAGGATGGCTCTGAAGCAGCTCAAAAACAACAAGGCGCCGGGTGATGACGGAATTACGGCCGAGTTGCTGAAGGCCGGCGGAAAACCCGTTCTTAAGGCCCTTCAGAAGCTGTTTGGTTCCGTCATACTCGAGGGCAAAACACCACAGGCATGGAACAGAGGTGTGGTGATACTTTTCTTTAAGAAGGGCGACAATGCCCTTCTTAAGAATTATAGGCCCATCTCACTCCTGAGCCATGTCTACAAGCTGTTTTCGAGAGTCATCACGAACCGTCTCGCGCGCAGGTTTGACGACTTCCAGCCTCCCGAACAAGCCGGATTCCGTAAAGGCTTTAGCACCGTAGACCACATACATACGCTGCGACAGGTTATACAGAAGACCGCAGAATATAACCTGCCTCTCTGCTTAGCGTTCGTGGACTACGAGAAAGCCTTTGATTCGATCGAGACATGGGCTGTGCTGCAGTCTCTTCAACGTTGCCAGATCGACTATCGGTACATCGAGGTGCTGAAGTGTTTGTACGAAAACGCCACTATGTCAGTCCGACTCCAGGATCAGACCTCGAAACCTATCCTTCTGCAGCGAGGTGTAAGACAGGGAGACGTTATCTCTCCGAAACTGTTCACCGCTGCACTGGAGGATGTCTTTAAGGTTTTGGACTGGAAAGGGGCTGGCATCAACATCAACGGCGAGTACATAACTCACCTTCGGTTTGCCGACGATATCGTAGTCATGGCTGAGACTATGGAGGACCTCAGTACAATGCTCGATGACCTCAGTAGAGCCTCCGAAAGAGTGGGTCTTAAAATGAACATGGACAAAACGAAGGTCATGTCAAATGCCCATGTAACACCCACTCCCATAAAGATCGGAGACGCTACACTCGAAGTCGTGGACGAGTATGTTTACCTCGGACAAACTGTCCAGTTAGGTAGGTCTAACTTCGAGAAAGAGGTCAATCGTCGAATCCGACTCGGCTGGGCAGCGTTCGGGAAGCTACGCAATATCTTCTTGTCCCACATACCGCAGTGTCTCAAGACGAAAGTCTTTGACCAGTGCGTGTTGCCAGTGATGACTTATGGCACTGAAACGTGGTCGCTCACAATGGGCCTTATAAGAAGGCTAAAAGTCACCCAAAGGGCAATGGAGAGGGCTATGCTTGGAGTTTCCCTGCGTGATCGAATCAGGAATGAGGAGATCCGCAGGAGAACCAAGGTAACCGACATAGCCCGCAGAATTGCCAAACTTAAGTGGCAGTGGGCAGGGCACATTGCTCGCAGAACAGATGGCCGATGGGGCCGAAAGGTTCTGGAGTGGCGACCACGTACCGGAAGACGTAGCGTTGGGAGGCCTCCCACAAGGTGGACCGACGACCTTGTGAAGGCCGCAGGAACCCGTTGGATGCGAGAAGCACAGAACCGGTCGAAGTGGAAGTGCTTGGGGGAGGCCTATGTCCAGCAGTGGACGTCTTTTGGCTGAAATGATGATGATGATGATGTGATGTATGTTATCCTACATAGGATAGTTTTTATCGACATAAAAAAAAAAAAAAAATTTGGCATAGAGATACATTTGATATCCCAATTCTTGAGGAAGGCTAGGCTATAGGCTATTTAATATCACGCTATGACCCTTAGGAGTCGGGCAAAAAGAAGAAGTCAGAATGAACGCTAAGCGAATACTAAGTGTTGCGACGGGGTGGGGGCGAGTAGATTGCATCCCGGGAAAGGGCCCGGGATGCAATCTATCTCTATGCCAAATTTTATCGAAATCCGTTCAGTGATTTAGGCGTGAAAAGGTAACATACAGACAGACAAACAGAGTTACTTTCGAATTTATAATATTAGTAGGATTACAAAAAAAAAAGAGCAAAAGAGGCATTGATGGACGAAAGTGTAAATGTGGGCCGAGGCGAAGCCGAGTTGTGGCCAAGGCTTGTTTAATACTTTTCTCAAATAATGCGCGGAAATTGAAACTGAGTAAATTAATTATGAATACCAGAATCAATGACGAACAACAATTAATTGTTAACGCGCCAATATGTTCATTCGTTTCTTGGCAACTTTAAACAGGTTTAATTTTTGATAAGTTACCTCCTTGATTGCCATGTTTCGGAGTAAAAGATCGTTCCATTTTTAAATTACACGACATTATATGAGTTTACTATGTAATTTATTTGGCCGCTAAACCACGACAGATATGGATTTTCATACAACTTTTGCCGGCCGCTGCTCGCATGTATTTGGCCAGTACATACGATTCATCTTGAAGAAGGTTGTCAAAATAATGCTCAAATTTCCAAGCATGTTTGAGAAATAATATTTTTACAAGATATGTTGGTAATACAGTCTATAGTTTCCTAAATACACAATCATAGATATAACGTAAATACACGACTTAATCAACTATTTACTTTAGCGTTATGCATTTAAATCAACTATTTACTTTAGCGTTATGCAAGTTGTTTATTGAGTGATTATTTGTAATAAAAACATATAGATTTCAATAATATTATATTTGAATTTTGTTGTGTGTTACATTGGGTTTGTTGTTTCAATGCCTGATTATTATCTCAGATTCTGGTTTCAAGTTTTTTTTTTGGGTGGGAAATCATAAAATGCCCTCCCGCTCTGGGCGGAGCGGAAGGGAGTGTCAGAGTCTTACTGACTAAAACCAACCCGTGTTCCTTCCTTAGCCCTTTATGTTCCGGGCCAGCGGTAACCCTTTCGGACAATCCCGCTGACTCGGCAGGCTTCGGCCCTAACGGGCCGACATTTCTTTGAGGCGCGCGTGGAACACGTAGGTACGTGCCGTCCGGCACGGGCCTGGTCCTGGTCTTAGTTTGACTTCAATAGAATCGACATCAGTATCTACTGCGATAATAACAACTATATCTTTTTCTGTTGACATTTCCTCCAGACCTTTCACTGTGTTTAATTATCTATTAGAGTGCTCAAGTTCATCAATGTCAATATTAACACGCAAACTTTGCGTTTAGATAGATGCAAGATATATTGGTCCCTCGTGATGGATTACAGACCACTCCCTCTCGAAGAGAGGAGGCCTGTGTCCCAGCAGTGGGAACATTATAGGCTGATTATGCTTATGCTAAGATATATTGCACAGCGTGGAATCCACATCGACGCGCAAAATGTACCTAATTTTGCTGCTGTTTCCTACAAGAGTGACTTACGCGGTCCAAATTTATAGAACACCTATTTGTTTCGTTTTTTTTTTGCTGACGAAAAATTTCAACGCAGTTTCAGAATATTTAAATTTAGCACTGAATTCTAATTCTGAATTCTTCCAAAACAACAAATAAGGTTTGTATTTCATTGAGCCTTTCTGTTGTCAAAGGTTAACTGCCACGCTATATTAATAGCATACAAATTGATAATGCAGCAGATGCTCTCGAGAATGACCATCTTTGACAGACTTACAAGCGACTTCATAAGTAATTACATTTAATTTATAAAACGAAACGAACAGGTTTTAAAAGTTGAAATGACACAAGGTCGTCGAGGAGACAGCATCGATTACTCAAATGGCTCTTTTGGGAATACTTGTTCCATCGAGGCATTCACTTTCTGAACTAGAGGTTCCTGATATATTATATGAGCCAGTACATTACACAGTCAATTTAAGGACACCTGAGTAAAAAGTGCACTGATGTAGGTATGTCTTGTGAGGCCTATTTTGTTCTTAAGAACAAAGCAATCCTACCAGTACCAGGGTGTCTACTTCCCAATCACAATATCCGTAGTTTTGGACGAAGTTAGACATACTCGTCAGAATAGTGCGGAGCCCTACCTACGAATGAATGACAACACGATTTGACAGTTGCTCCTACTCGCGATGTGTTTTTGCTCATTCGAAAAATTTAATTTGTCACTTGTTTTGACAGATCAACTAATTTCTGATGGGCCCGTAACTTTTAAAGATTAGATTTGAATATATAATATAATAATATAGAATCTGCTGACCGACTATCCTTACTTAACAGGTCAACGAATCAAATTCATGTATTATGATCCCCACTCGTTTCTTCTAAACACGGTAAGTAGGGTTAACTTCGGAACACACAAGACAGCGTCTGGGTGTAAAAGAAGCATAAAAACATCAAAAAATCCAACTGCATAACCATCACACGACCTAGACGAGTCGACACCTCATGTTTCAAAATCCATTCAGCCGTTACGATGATTCTAGGGTACAAAGAATCCCACATGCAAAGAAATCTACGCGTGAAAACATAACCCTGTATTTGGTACAGTGCAGTCGAAAAACAAAACAGTACTCACCAGTCCTATATCCCAAAAGTGCCATCCAAGGGAATTCATCTAAGTCTGTGAAGGTTCCTCCATAAACCCTGTCTCCATTGGTATCCACACCACACTGGTTCCTCGGTGCTGGAGAAGAGTCTTCCTGGAAGTACCCACTGCTGCCTTGGTTCGGGGTCTGGGTTGGTCGTTGCTGTTGAATTTTTATAGGATTAGTAAAAAAATAGAAGCACTGTATGAAAAGCTAGCAGGTCAAGTACGCCCAAGTTGCAAATGTTGTGCAACTTGGAGTTTGGATTACTGCTAGTGACATTCCGTATCAAAGAATTATATTGCCTTTGTGGGTACAAACGTTTCAATCATATTGTTTTTTTGCAAAAAAGTTACATTGGATCAAAATTTTCCTAGAGCGTTTTTTTCCGCAAATACATAGCCAACAAGTTTTTACCAGTTTTATTGCAATTCGTTTTATTCTCTTAAAGATTATTTGTACACATTGGATCATCTGTATGAACGTTAACGAGACAAAAGGAGTAAAAGTATCTATGTAAGGATCGTAGCACTTGGCGTTCTGTATGTTCTGCTTAACCCCATGGGAAGAAGTGAGCCCGTGAGTTTATGTATGTATAGATCATCTGTTTCATGAAACATCATATTCATACAAGCAAAAATCATTACCGTGGAGATTTTTGCCGACTCTTGCACCTAGCTCCTGACGTTTCATAAGTTGCCATGTAGGTATATATATGTGGTTCGTGTGTAATAAAATATTTTGTTATTGAATAAGTACAAAAGTGGTAAAGGACAACCAGCCACACATTTATAGTCAAGTCAATTATTTTCCCACACCTTGCCACGTTTTTCCTTTATCGTAAATTATGCTCAAAAGGTGTTCAAGTATAATGTATCATATGTCAAAGCTAATCGCTAATTCCGGTTCCGTCGCTCGTAGCAACAGGATTAAGAGTTATGAACGCCTTTTAAGTAAAGGTCGCCAGGCTTATTATCTCGATGTTGTTGTTTCCTTCCAATGAAATGTGGAGGATATTACTTAGGATTTCTGTCAGCTGTTCATGGTTATTACATTGGGCATTTTTCTCTTACACAAATTTTAATAAGTATGATGATTTGACATTTTTTTTTTGGTCAGATTGACAACCGACCCGACGACGTTTAGTTTGAAAACGGAAAAAAAAACAATTTGGGAGAAAATATGCATTCCATGTTTGTTTCATTTGTAGCCCATTTCGAGGCATAATAGGTTCCTATGGAGAAAAAGGGGCAAGATTGAAGAATCTCCATGGACACTCTTTTAAATAAAATTGTCTCTTACCGTAGGCCTTGGCGTTGGCTGTTCCTGCTGGTTTGTTGACAGTGGGCCGCAGCACACCCTGGGTACATATCCTTCGAAGCCACATTGTGCTTTTCTCAAGTGGCTGACCACACTGTTGGGGAGTGGCCGCTGTTCGAACGCGGTCAGGAGGGGCTTGCATTCATATAGGGAGACACACGTACTTTGGTCTCCAAGGGGGGTCGTGCAGCTCTCTGACTGGCTGACTGTTGAAAAAGGAAATGGCGTTCATTAGGTTTTCGAAGTTTTAGTAAAGATGCTGTTGCTTTGCGTTTAAGGAGGTGCAGCTGATCATGTAAATATTGATTTGAACTATACACTGATTTATGAGTGGAAGATATAAACTCAGCCACGAGAAGATGGCGGAATGATTGCCACGATTTTTGCAAATTATTCTCGGTTTATTTTATCTTTCTCTATTTTATTAAATTGGTTCGGAAGTTGGACAGACCATATTGTGTATAAGAATAAGGATAGCCGTGAAACCATAACAAAACTAACTGGCATCCGAGTACGTATGGAGTCAACTTGTTCTTCAGTTTTTTTCTGTAAAATAACTACGCTTTTACAGTAAAATTGTACGCGAGTTTTTATGCGCTCCGGAAAAAGGGGCGGCGATTTTTTTTTGTTTCGACCAACTTTTTTCAAACCGTCTGACAGGATCCTGCTGCCGAAAAAAAAAAACAGAAAATCAGAAAATTGAAGAAAAATACTTGCTATTATGCATTGCATGATCGAAAATGGGAAATTTCATTACTTTCGGCAGCTTTCTAAGATTCTGCTGTATAACTTTTTATGATTCTGCTGAATTATGTTTTTATATATGGTCGAAGTGGAAGTGCTTGGGGGAGGCCTATGTCCAGCAGTGGACGTCTTTCGGCTGAAATGATGATGATGATGATGATGTTTTGTGTGCCTAATTTGTTACTTACGATTTAACTTACTTGAGTAAGTACTATAAGTTACTTGTAATACTAACTCGCTATGGGCCTACGCACCGGGCCCACGTGGTAGATTATAAGTCCACTCCCTCTCGAAGAGAGGACGCCTGTGTCCCAGCATTGGGAACATTACAGGCTGATTATATACAGCGTGTTACGTAAAGGGTATGGACATATCAAACACACTGATTCTTTTGGTGATAATGAACTACATGGCAACATTTTTTAATACCTATACCTACATAATTATAAAGTTAAGAAACATTTAACTAAAAATCAATTATGCTTCCAATTGAATTCTACACATCACTAGACCAAGTCAGCTGATCGGTGTCAATAAACTACACACAAAAGAACAACTCGGTAAAAGATTTGTTTCCCGCCACCGTTGCAGCGCCGTGATGTGCGTGTGTGCTAGGCGCACAGACACGTAATGGATAATGTTAATGACCCTCGTAGTGCTGTGACACGTTTGTTATGATTTTAATTTAATAAACTATCGAAATAAAAAAAATATTAATCATTTTCAAAGTTATTGCTTTTGAGCTGAAACTTTGTACAGAGATTCTGGACCAGATACACTCTTCAACCCGTTTTTATGGATATACCCTTTCCGTAACACGCTGTATAGGCCTACAATGACTGCTAATAGCAGATTTTTATTTATTTATTTTATAACAGAACATTAATAAGTTGATCTTATTATTAAAGTCAAATTGTTTTTTTTTTAATAATTCGTCTTACATTTCGTAACATCAATTAAACTGATAACCTTAGTATCATACAGTCATAAGGAAACGTGTCTGTTATGAATACTTTATCTAAATACGAATGAACGTTTGACGGCTATACGTCTATAAAAATTACTGTTCATATTTTAATCACTAGGATATTCATTTTATTGATTAAATTATTTTAAAACTTTCATTCCGGATCACATTTGAGGGTCGTCTTACCCTATCCATCTAACTATCTATCTTTGAGGGTGTTCTTTATTCTGACCGTCTTCTTCTTCTTCGTCTTGATTCTGTCAGAATAAAGGAGTTAAGACACAGGTAGTGTACTGTAACAGACCTACAGAAGTGCGCGGGGAAGACCTGGATGAAACTCGCAAAGATCAAGGAAGGATGGCACAAAAAGGACGAGCAGAAGGTGGCTGCCAACCATAGATATCCGATCCGTGCTGCCAACAGTGATGGTGAGGTACTGGTAACTGTCAGAAGTGATACTAAACCGAGCGGTATATTTCCTAAACCATTTAGGTAACTATTTCTTGGAGTTAAACAGAATCTGGAGGTATTAAACGAATATTGTGAGTTTATTTCCTTCCACCTACATTTTAAATAAACTAAACTGCCCCGTTGGTCTCGTGGTCGTAAGCGCGACAGCTGAGCGTGGGGTCCCGGGTTCGGGCAGTGTTATTGAGTTTTTCCATTAGGAATTTCTTAGTAACAGCCCGGAGTTTGGAAGTTGGCGGTGTGGTATACGCCGTTGGTCCTGCGCCTGATCTCTCTCCGGTGGTGTCAGATTACCGTCCCCTAGGACTATAAGAGTGAGGGAAGAGGGAGTGCTCTTGTGTCTGCGCGCACGCTTGTGCTGTAAACTAAACTGTAGTTAAGTATTATCATATCGTATTTGTCACTACATTTTATTTTGTGTCTCGCACACTTGTGCACTGTACTATCTCCTGCGTCGCCATGACCGAAATTCGGTCTGGAGGACTGTTATCACAACATTTTTAATCATTGGTACCGATTCTATTGTTCACAAACTAAACTAAATTTAAGTTCAGTGCATCTGTTTCTATTTCATTAAGAAAAGGACAGAATTAAAATTTTAGTTTAGTCCTGTCAAATTAATCTGCGCCAGACGTACCTAAATCGACGTAATTTTTAGTACATTTTTTTTTGTCCTTTTCTTAATGAAATAGAAAGAAAAAGATGCACATTTACTTAGTTTGTGAACAAGGGGATCGGCACCAATATCCACTACTTCATTAATTTTATTCATCTTACAATAGGTATTTATGCATTAGACAAATTTGACGCCTGTCCTTTACAAACCTATTTATACATTATGTAAATAATAAAATAGCTTGCATTACATGCATTTATCATTCTGATGTTTGTTATTATCATCTTTATGTCGTGTAGTAGGTATTATCGAGTTAACACGTGTACCTACTTAAGAGGAAATAGGGCGTGCGATTCTCCATACAAATTTATTCCCCTTTTTTCTTCCTGAATAATGCCTCTAGAGCCTTTTTAAGGGTTCCGTAGCCAAATGGCAAAAACGGAACCCTTACGGATTCGTCATGTCTGTCTGTCGGTCTGTCCGTATGTCACAGCCACTTTTTTCCGAAACTATAAGAGCTACACTGTTGAAACTTAATAAGTAGGTGTATTCTGTGAACCGCATTAAGATTTTCACAAAAAAAATAGAAAAAAACAATAAATTATGGGGGTTCCCCATACTTAGAACTGAAACTTAATTTTTTTTTTCATCAAACCCTTACGTATGGGGTATCTATGGATAGGTCTTCAAAAATGATATTGAGGTTTCTAATATAATTTTTTTCTAAACTGAATAGTTTGCGCGAGAGACACTTCCAAAGTGGTAAAATGTGTGTGTCCCTCCCTGTAACTTCTAAAATAAGAGAATGATAAAACTAAAAAAAATATATGATGTACATTATCATGTAAACTTCCACAGAAAATTGGTTTGAACGAAATCTAGTAAGTAGCTCGCCGGTGAAAATTTAAAAATATATGATGGTACGGAACCCTCGGTGCGCGAGTCCGACTCGCTCTTGCCCGGTTTTTTTTTTTATAAAATCAAGATCTGCTGTTAACACGTCCCTGTCATTTTCTTTTTTTCAGCAACTAATTAGTAAAGAAAATATGACCCTCTAAAAATTACAAATAATGCCCTATTTTTACCGCCCCGTGATTAGAGGACTACCAGACAAATTAGAAAAGTTTTTAACATAAACAAAAATACTAGGAACCTAAACATACTCTTTGTTAAAATGTTAATGTAAAAACTAATTGAATCGGCTCAGTTTTTGAGGTGAAAAAGGGGGGAATGCGAAACGTCGATCTCGTCAAGATTTTTGTGATAATTTCGTCTGAGCTGCAGCTGGGGATATCACACATTACGGGGGCAGACTTGAGGTAAGGCGACGGCAATAGTTTCTTCAAATACCTATTTTTCAAATTCCTCGCAAGCCCCGTCCCTCTTAAAAGTAGGTAATTAGTTGTTGTAACTTGGGATTTCCGTGTGAAGTTTTCATTAAATGTCCGTTCACAGTAATTTTACCTTTGACATCCGCAACCTTATTGTGACGAGAATAACGATCACAATGATTCTGACAGAATTGTCAGTGGTAGCAACCCAAAAGCTACCTTATTTGAATGAGAATAAAGATTACTGTGATTTGGACAGTGATGCAGTCAGAGGTAAAATAACCGTAAAAGGACTGTAGAGTCATTCTTAGGAAAAAAACCGGTCAAGTGCGAGTCGAACTCGCGCACCGAGGGTTCCGTACAAATTTGTGGGTATATAAATAACTAGCTGCGCCCCGCGGTTTCACTCGCGTTAATGTCGATCCCGTGGGAATATCGGGATAAAAAGTAGCCTATATGTTAAATCCAGGGTGTCAGCTACCTCTATACCAAATTTTATCAAAATTGGTCCAGCCGTTTGAGCGTGAAGGAGTAACAAACATATAAACACAAACACTCACAAACTTTCGCCTTTATAATATTAGTGTGATTTATCCCGGGAATCGCGTCTCGAATATTTTAAAGGAAAGCATCCGTAAACCGATAGAGAAGTAAAAACAACGAAAATCCATTCCTAAATTATCTAGAAAGAAGACTAAAACTTTATACTTTACTTTTGACTTTATGGAAAACTTTATAAATTTGTAAACCAGCTACAAAACAATAAAATCCATGTCTTCAAAATGTTGTAAACAAACCAATAATCATTAAATATGATTAGCTTCACATAAAACAAGTTTCAACAGTGTAAAAAATTCTGTAATTTACCACAGACTGGTTCAGAACCTACACTAAGGCAAGGCAAAAAAAACCAGAGGAGATGAATACTGGTTGGCTACAGGTTATTGACGTAAGCTATAAACTGGTAATAGCAAGATTATGTAGGTACTTGAAAGATATATCTGAGTCTTACATAGGTCTTAGTTATGTACTTGAAAGATATATCCGAGTCTTACATAGGTCTTAGTTATGTACCTACTTGAAAGATATATCCGAGTGTTACATAGGTCTTAGTTATGTACCTGAATCAATCAAAATCAAATCACATCTGCCTAACCTTTTCCCCATAATGTTGGAGTCGATTCCAGTCTAACCAGATGCAGTTGAAAACCAGTATTTAGTACGAGTACCTATATCTACTTGTATGATAATAATACCAGACTATTACTGTCCCACTGCAAGTCACACAGAAGGCACGAGCAATTTCAAACTTACACATAGTAAAAATAAAGTTGCTTTTCGTGTCCGTCTGAGTGACAGCTTAGATCTTCTAAACTGCATAATGGATTTTCATAATCATAATCATTTATTTTTGTCAGAATCATCATCATCATCTGCCTAGCCTTTTCCCAACTATGTTGGGGTCGGCTTCCAGTATAAGCGGATACAGCTGAATACCAGTATTTTACATGGAGCGACTGCCTATCTGACCTCCACAACCCAGTTACTGGGTAATACGACGTTATTTATTTGTCAGAACATGGTACATTATATAGAGTACCTAGTCAATGGTATCATCACATTCTGCTAAATTTGGAATTTTGGAAATAAAACACTACCTATTATAGGTGTGTACCTAGATATGGATTTAAATTGCATTGTAGTCGTGAGAAACCAGATTTTATACACAAAGTACTTTAATTTGTATTCCTACAGTCAACTCGATCTACCTTCTACTAAGCATAACAATAAGGATGCCTGCTATCGATAAATTTGATTCGAGACGTGGTCTAACAGAGCAAGGATTCCTCAATAATACTAGGAGTATGGTAAAATCAATAGGAGAAAATTATACATAGGTATATTTATTTATTTAAGGATTACCAACGAGATACATTACAATTATCTTTTACCACAGACTTATGCCAATATAAGTCTGTGTCTTTTACCATTATAGAACTTGTATAATATACATTATCCTGTAATGTACACTCAATTACAGGTAACCACAGCTTACACATGATAACTTCTACATTATTATATACTGACAATATTAACAATCAAATCGTTATTATAAACAATTGATCCTCATAATATGTTTGACCAGAATAATGCTACAAATAAGTAAATTTTAATAGAATAAGCACCTACCTACTTTAAACAGTGAACTATTTGGATACTATATTGAACAAACAAGTTTGATTTGGTCTGCTAAATGGCCAGAGTTTCAAAAACGAGTTATTCAAAACATAAATATGAATAACAACTGCTAGAAAATACTTACATTAAAAACTAGTTTTTTTTTGTAATTTAAAAAAAGCAAGACGCCTTGAGGCAGATTTTACTTCCTCATTTTCCTCATACCAATAGCAGATGATTCTTTTATAGAAGCTAGCTAATTTGTTTCGAATAATCGCACATAATTAAATGTAATCAATCTGTCTCACTAACAAGCAGTACATTAATCTTAATAATGTTCATTTTCTATCTTAAAATCACGTTCTTAAATCACAAAACAACGTGACTTGATCAGTTTGTATTATTCTTGCACGTAAAATGTTTGATCGGAATATTAGATGAACTCCAACATAATATTATATGCTAATAACCTTTGCACAGCAAATTTAAGATCTAAATTCGCATGTGAATTCTCAGTCAGACGATCAGATACTTACGGGCAGAACTCCATATTAAAGTAGACACAAAAAACACACAACTTTTCCACATGTTTTTTAAGTAAATTAACACTTCTCTTATTATAAACAAAACACTGTCATCACTTAGAACGTCGTTTTAAATAAATAAATTTGTTTTAATAAATATTATGTTCGTTTTTTAAATAAATAAATTATGAAATAGTGTTGCGACCAGATCGCATTGGTCGACTTTAGATACTGGCTGGTGGAGGTCAAGTCCGTACGTTAAATACTAACGAATACCTACGTAGTTTTGTTGTTCCTTGTACCGTTCGCATGGTGATCATTCATTTTAGTAATAATAATAATTTTAGTTTAATATTATGGTGATGATGTAGGTAACAATTTTACCTGGATTTTGTTGAATTTCGGGTATTTTTCTCAGGGCAGGATATTGTTTTTTTTTTATTGTGGTTTTTTCATCTACCTATGCGGAAATCCCAATTTTCAAAAGCCTAAATATTTTATATTGCCTAACTAAATTTTTTATTTTCCCTTGGCACCACTTAACGATATAACCAATGATCGGATAAGATCATTAGTGCAATTAAAATTATATTGATTTATTTGATTACCCTCTTAGTCCAAAGTGAATAAAACATGATATTGTAAAGTCTTAGGTCAAACAAAATCAACCTTTAATGTCATTATATTTTAAATATAGTTTTCAAAACCCCCTCAATCTTTCGCAAATTACGTCTATAACGATTATAAAAAAATATAACATAAATCATGACGTTTATTAAGTGCCAACCAACTTTACACAAAACGTACATAAGCCATACATTAACACAATATGTCTTGCTATCTCTACACACATAACTGGATATACTTGTTCACGAGTACATAACACACATAATACGAACATTTCTCAAGATCTGATAGTCAGGCATGACTCACGGATTTACCCGTGTCTTAAAAATAATATATAATTGTACCTGCGGACGCTAAAGTTTTAAAAGATGCAAAAACACTTGTAGAAGTCAGGTTCTTTTCTGTTCAAAGTTTTTTTATATCAGTATTATGGAAACGACTATGTTAAAAGGTTTCAAGTTTTTTTTTTGTATTTATGCTATACCTATTTGACTCGTATCCTGCGCAAGCGCATATGATTAGATGCATGGCAGGACTACATCTTGATATGTTAGCATTACTCTGCATCCCACTATATTTAAAGAACAAGTTATTTTCTTCCCTACGTCTATCATCCCTCATCTCAGAGTTCACTATCTTCCAATTCACTTCATCTTTTAGGTACTTTGAGCTCCTTAAGTTTTGAGTTGAGCTGCACGATTCCTAAAAAATGCGTGCACTGACTGGCCATGTCCACTCAATCTGTGTGGTTCTTTCCTCAAAAGACCATTTCAGACATAAATCTACATGGTTTTACCAAGAAGGATGTGACTCGAATTTAAAAGAGACTGTTGCCTCTGAGTTTATTTCGGCCTTTCTTCTCAGAGATAGGAAACCTAGTCCACCGTCGACCTCATCTAGTTTTTAAAATATGATTGACGTGTAAATGTGTTTATACAAACCTACTTACAGAAATAAAATCATTTATTAATTATCCATACCGATTTTCTTTAGTCTGTCTCCTTTCTAATAGACATTGCGATTTATACCCAATACTGGATGGATTTTGTGAAGGAGGAATTGGCTAGAAAGGGAGTAACTACTGAAATGACGGCTAAACAAAATGTATGGATGAAAAAGACACGCTATGCCGAACCCAAATAAATTGGGATAAAGACGCAGATGATTCAAAAATAACAGTTACCTCACTTAAAGGAAAATAATACTGAAATTAGGTATACCAAAGCCATATTAAATGGAAATATTGGTTAAAAATGAATTATGGAAATTCCAATTAGAAGGAGCGAAAGTTGTCGGAGACATGATACTTATCACGTACACAATCAAGAGGAAAACGCAACTATTTGTGAAATAAAATAGTTTTTTACTTAAGATATTAGGTATAGCCGAAAGACGTGGCGACATTTGCATCGCCACATGCGAACATCGCACGGACGTCAGACAAAGTCCTGCATCGCGCAAGCAGGGTTCACCGAGCAACTAGCATATAATACAACATCCCGATATCAATCGTCGGGTAGTAGCCCACCAGACACGACACCTGTCTGGTCGGAGGATCCTCCCGTTTCTATTTAGGATGAGTGGACTTTACACCCTGTTCCTCACAACTCTATAACGTCAACTGCTGAACATAGGCCATGCAATGTCAATGATTGTTACGATGCCTGCATCTAGAAATTCACTGCACCACATCTCATCACCTCCCCCCCTCCTTTCATCTTTACATACTCCTTTTGCTTCATTTACGTTTACACATCTGGTTTCAAATTCGCACCCTAATTGCTTAACACACTATCATTCTCAATCTGAATAATTTTGAAGAATGTTGCTAATCCATTGCTTCATATGTTCGAAAAATGTTTCTGTTGTTGAGCTATCATAATAAAAGCCATTGCTACTGATAGTGTGTTACGCAATTACTCCGCACCGGTCATTTCCTCTGGTGGTTTATCTAGTCTGGTCTGTCATTGACAAAGGGGTTCTTTTCATGGGCCTTTACCAAATACTTACCTATGTAGCTAAAACTTTAAACAAACAACAAATTCTTTCTTGTTCGTGGAACAAGAAAAACAAAGCGATTTTATTTTATATAAATGTATCAATTTGATTTAGCTCACTTTCTTGTATCGATAGGATTCTTATCGCCGACACATGCATCATCAGTTCCGCTCTAAATGTGTACACAACAAATAAAAATGATACATGGCTTTAGTTCACTTGGTAATATTGTTTTGTTTCGAAGGTCACGAAGGAAAGTTACAAGGTTTCGAATTACTTCCGACCATCTACATCCGTTTCATCAGTTTTATCAACGCATTTCTAAATGACGTCGTTTATTTCCTACGTTATGGCATATTAGCCTTAATTCCTCTCCATCTAAGAAAAATATATACCTCTGCAGGACCTCTAACCCAGTGCCCAATCAACCAAATTCTATCCCAAGTGGGACGCAATTTCCTCCTTGCAATTCGCTTAGCTGTTAACAGTATTAACTTTCTGGTCTCGTCTGCTAATCGCGTTGGGTCCCCAGTTCCGTTCTCCAGCATTTGATTATACCCCTGTAAGTCGGCGAAATAGTTCATTATCTATTTGCTAAATATAGGTTATGATGGAAAGATTTGATTCGAATGGTGATTGGGAGTTATGGCGGAGTAAAATAGGATTTTAATGATGGAATTCAGAAACTTTCTTAATGGAAACTCTGAAGTTCAAGTACCAAAATAATTACGTTTTCAACTTCAAATAAATTTGTAATGATTCCATTTTTTAAGAATTTTTTAACTTGATTTCTTTGAATATTCCGCAATCACCAATACGCCTACCAGTGACCACAATTTTTGAATGTATTTAAGAAACCTTTTTCTTGCGTCTGTTTGTCTAAAGCCAGGTAGGTAATAGGTAACAGTAGGTAGTAGTAGGTTTTGTAGCAGAAAAAAATAGGTAAGTTGTTTACATACAGAAGGATAAAATTATTAAATAAAATAAAGAAGGCGTGTGATTATGACCACACGTTAGAAGTGAAAACTTACACTTGGAGTATACCCGATTCAGCGTCACCGACCCGAGAGTGGCGGTTCAATTTCGTTCACTGTTTAGGGGCCGTATTGCGAATTATTAAATGCCATCATGACACCAGTGCTATCGGTCATGTATAGCTCCGACTCTCTCTTACACTGGGATCATGATGGCATGAAACCATGATGGAAAGAACGAAAAGTTCGCCTAAAGAAGTTTTCATTTCAAACATACATTGCTTTTGACCAACAAAAACTTTTTTGTATACTTACCACAATATTAAAATGCAGCAGAGAGGCTTGTGGCTAGGTAATAACAGCTGCACGGGTCGATGGATCAGGTTAAGCTACGCTTGCCGTGGTTGGTCCGTGGATAGGTGACCATCTTTACATATCAAGACCTCTCCGTGCCTCGCCGTTGGTCCTGGCTGTCATTCGTGAATCTTTGACAGTCGTAACGGGTCGTCAGAAACCCGAAAGTCTGAGAACCAGTCTTACCAAGGGGTACCTAGTAATTGGGTTGTGGAGGTCAGATAGGCAGTCGCTCCATGTAAAATACTGGTATTCAGCTGCATCCGGTTAGACTGGAAGCCGACCCCAACATAGTTGGGAAAAAGGCTAGGCAGATGATTAAAATGCAGCCCATGATTGAAATACATAACAAATGTTTATTTATATATAGTGGACAGCAAATCGTGGTATTGTAAGTGAGGCACGTTTTCAATCGAACGCTCGGGATTTCGGATCGGACGAAGCGCAGTCGACCGGGGTGTATCCTCAAATCACGGACAGCATTTATTTTTGGTCTCTCATTTAATATATTTATAGATGGTTTTTAGATAATATTTTTTAGGAATATTTCGTCGGTTAATTATTTTTAAACTGACGTTATAGGAGATTGGGGAAATTGAATTTAGCTTAGGGAAATAATAAAATATTTTATTGACATAAAGAAGGTATTACATTTTCAATTGACACCTTGACTCCTGACGAGGTGGTACCTGTGTTACAGGAGTCAATTTCTTTACCCGTTTGTGGAACATAAAAAATTTACGCAATAAAATTCATCATCGTCATTTCAGGCCTCCCCAAATGCAATAAAATTAAAATAAAGTAAAATGAAGAGAATATGTTCTCTACTTCGAAAAAACGCTGAAAAAGATAGGTATATTATAACCCTTTTGACTAAAAACTTAAATACATAAGTTAAGTGCTAAGTGATTGAACCAGTCCACCAATTCAATTAACGACATTTTAATGTTTAGTTTCCACTAGCTTTCAGTAAGCAAAGTATCTACCTCTCATACAACAAAATCACATTAAAATCTTTAAAACCCTCTTTTCCAATATCTCGTCTCACATAAAAAGAACACGAAATTACACTCAAAAGGAACAAACAAAAATTGCAGAATAAGAATTGAAACCGCAAAAATTTTAAGAATATCCTCCGGCTTCGAAGTTCAAAGATGCAATGATAAATTGGCGATCGTGGCTCGTGGCTCGTGGTTCCAAAGATTGTAGCCTCTTGGACTGTCTCAAAAGCTTAGGTAAATAATTCTGTAGACTAGACTGGTAGTCTTAGCGATATCGTTTCTACTACCACTGCACTGTAAGCTGGGATATTTGCTGTTTCTGCGAAAAAGTGTGCTGCGTGTTTTTAGGCGTTTGTTTTAAAATATGAGTTTCATTTGTTTTTTTTTCTGTGTGAAGGTAATGTTGGCTTTGATTTTGGAAGATGTAGGTATTGTAAAGGTTGCCTGCAAAAGTCGACCTTATGTTGGCTGGCAGCAAAATGACTCTGGATGCATTCGAACATTCAAGCGAATTTAGAACGGGCTTTCAAATTATTTCTATTAGGTTGTTGTCTCGAAAATACCCTAATAATAATAATAAGAAGACTAATATGTTACTTAACATAGCATGACTTAGACGCACTACCGGCGGAAGTGTAGGTATCTATAGTACACCAATATTTGGCCAGTTAATTTATTAACCTTTTGAACGCCAGAGCATAAACGCACGCGCGTGCCCTCCACGCCAAGCTACAATTTTAAATATTTAAGGTATACAAATAAAAACACACAAAAGTAATGATTTAATTGTTTATTTCGTGATAAAGTGCACCGCATTTTTTGTCACATATTTGTGTCGCTGGCGCACAGGGCACGCGCTTGCTTGTCACGTATATGTGACAATGGCGCTCAAAAGGTTAAAGTCCCATGTAACAGGGGGTGAACCGATTTGTAATCAACTGGGCACAAACCCAAACTCCGGGCTGCTACTAAGAAATTCCTGATGTACAGACAGACGCCAGCACATCAAGCTACTACAATCTGTCACATTTGTTTAATAGATTTTCAACTTTATCGCTAAAGCATAAGGTTCAAAGTTGATTGGGAAAATTTGACAGTTTCGGGTAGCTTGATGTGCTGGCGTCTGTACAAACCCTAACACTTTGCCCGACTTGTGAATCGAACTCAAGTAGCCAAGCGATATCGATTTTGGAAGATGACTGAATAATTTTTTTTGCTGGTAAAACTTGCAGTCAGACTTACCATGAATGTTTACACAGTAAGTTGGTTCAAGTTGCGTAAATCAACTTGCGAAATAAACCTTCTTAATGGTCATCGAACATTACGACTGACAGTGACGTCATTACGACGTAATAGGATTGTCACCATAATTTTGAGAAGTGATTGGATTGCATTCGTCGTCACTATTCAAGAGTACTAACAATGATGACGAATTTATAGGTGCGAAACAATAATTATGAAACAGGGACGTACAATGCAATTATTATTGTTATTTTCCCTTTTCCGTCAATTTTAATTATTCACAACAAGGTAATTTTCATTCCGTTATTATTGTAATTAGATTATATACTAATTGGTGTTGTGGTGATTTCGATATTTTGGTATTATTTCTTTAACATAAGCACAATCAGCCTATAATGTATTTTTAGATCATTTTCGAAAAATAGTGTTGCTGCCAAATTAGACCGATTTTAAATTTTCCATAGAAACAAAGATTTCCAGTTATCTTACTTGAAATAAGACATTTCGAAAATGTTTTTATGTAAGTTTTTAGACCTTATGCGTAAGAAGTCACATTAAAAAAAAAAAAAAAGGTTCCGACGAATTGAGAACCTCCTCCTTTTTGAAGTCGGTTAAAAATCGGTTCATTCATTTCGAACAACAAGGGCTTGAAAGTTTGTATGAAATGCCGTAACTACAGCGTAAACGCTCTTAAATATAATCCTATGAAAATTAACACACATAACCTATTTATTTGTTCCGCTGTAGATAATACAATATTTCTTGCTTACTCTATGTTTAATATATTTTAAGTCTTTTATATAACTAAGTAATGAGGATAATAAGAAAAAATAAATTGTTGGTCTTTTTCGTCAAAATAAAAACAAAAAAGGTATATTTAAAAATGGTTTATTTTATCCTATTGATATAAAATTTTAATGTCCTAAAAACCCGGATGCTCCCCGCATTCGGGTTTTTAATAATGATTATAAACTCTATCATATTGTCTGCCTTTACAATAAAAAAATAATGTCTTAAAAACCCGAATGCGGGGGGGCATTCGGGTTTTTTTGTAAAGGCAGAAATGATGGAGTTTATAATAATTATGAAAAACCCGAATGCGGGAAGCATTCGGGTTTTTTATAATAACATTTGATAAACTAGGGAACCAAATTCCAAAAAGAAATGTATCCTTAACAGTGCCCTCCGCGTGCCCTCCGCGTGCAATACAATAACGCGTTCAGGGTGCTGTTGAGGCTGCCCCGCTACTGCAGCGCATCAGGGATGTTCGCGGACGCACATGTGGACTGTTACTTTGCCACAATGCGTAAGCGCTGTGCGTCCCTGGTGCGTGGGGTGTGGGGCAGCAACAACAGTATCCTGTCGCTAATTTCGAGCAAGCTGGACTGTCCGTACGTGAATCGCTGCTGCGCTATTTCCTATGGAATGGTGCAGCCGCTGTGAAGCGTCGAACAGTAGGTACTGCCGCTTTGTGTATTATATAGGAATTTGTGTTTTGTTTTTTGTTTAGGGTGTATAAGTTAATAATTAATAAAATAGGATAAGTTTTTTACTAACAAATGAGTCATGATACTTGAAAAATAAATTGAATTGAATTAAACAATGACAATACGGGTAGGTCCAGGGCTGAGTCGGGTCGGGATCCTTAAACAAATATGTACGTCAAAATCACCTTTGCCAAATCCGATAAGCCTTTCTTTACTCAAATACATAGAGAAAATATTGAAATGCATATTATGCATAACAAAGAGATTGCGGCCATACCTCAGTATCAACGGCCACTGTCAGACAAGTTATCGATGGCTCCTAAATATTATTTATGATCGTCTCAGCCGGCTTCGTTCCTAGTACTGACGCTCCTTCTATATTTGCGCAAACACTTACGGCCATCTTTGATTTATTGCGCCCTGGTAGTTTTAGTGAAGATTCTCTACAGTTTTTAAACAAAGTGAATGAACTTTTCTTGTTTTACAGTTCCTTACTTCCTTTTATAAAGAATAGAAGAGGTTACACTTTTCTTAAAAATACTTAAAAGTAACCTTCACCAAATTCAAAGTATAACCTACCATCTTAGTCAAGAACTAAGTAACAGATTCCTAGATTCCTGTAATTCTTATCATCACTGGCTTGTGTCACTCAACAAGGAACAAAGGTTTGTTACACCCACTGTTGAGTATAGACCACCCCCCTTTTTGTACCATGCTTCCCTAGTCTGTGTCAGTCTCATCCAGGTCTTCCCCGCGATCGTCTGAAAAATCCTATCATCATCATTATTCATAATCAGCCTATAATGTTCCCACTGCTGGGACACAGGCCTCCTCTCGGTGAGAGGGAGTGGACCGTAATCTACCACGCGGGCCCAGTGCGGGTTGGTAGATGTCACATGTCTTGGAATTTTTGGTTCGAGGACATGCCGGTTTCCTCACGATGTTTTTCCTTCACCGTTTTGAGAGTAGTGGTGATGAAATTATTTACACAAAGTAAAGCACCTAGGTTCGAACCTACGACCTACAACTCGTAAGCCGCGGCCGTAACCACTGGGCCGTACCACCTCTCTAATCAATTCCAATTCCTTTATTAGCAACAAATAATAATTATAAAAATGTTTACCGAAAAACCAATAAACAAAATTGTACCTTTCAACGCTTATTACAGCTAAAAAATCCACAAAATTTCACAAACCACACAAACTTTCGAATCACGATACAACTCTGAACTGTCATTAAAACTTTTCATCGAAACATTCATTAATACTACGTTTACTTTGAATAACATTTTCGTTAAAAGCTTTTTTCTCCACATTGATATAAATGGGAGGCGTCTGTGTATCGAGAGCTGGACATAAATCAAGGGTGGGAATGGGATGCATCGTTTGTTGAACGTCCAGTCTAATAAACGATGGATTGTTGATCATCTCGATCAAGTCCATCTGGGATGAGGGAATAAAGGGAAAGGTTTTAGCATTGTTTTGTTTAACAACAATTTCGTAGAGGATAATATTGATGTAAGTCTTTATTTGCTAGTAAAGATACTTTGAGAGGTGTATTAGGAATCATCCGGATTAGTTTGTAAATAGATAATTTCTTCATATTTTACAATAAATTACCAGTTTTGTGTCATCGCGTTTCTCTTTCTCGTCTATGCAATCCGACAGTGACAGCGCTTTAGGTCATGTAAGCCCCTTAATTGTCAATCCAACGCCTTGAATAAACGTGCACTTGTATGACTGCAGTTATTAGCCAAAGGTCTAAATAACGGGCGGTGAGTAATGGGTAGCTCGTCCGATCAGGACCAGGCCCGTGCCGGACGGCGCGTATGTGTTCCACGCGCGCCTCAAAGAGATGTCAGCATCGAGGAGGGGCCCCATAGGGCCGAAGCCTGCCGGGTCAGCGGGATTGTCCGAAAGGGTTACCGCTGGCCCGGAACATAAAGGGCTAAGGAAGGAACACGGGTGGGTTTTAGTCAGTAAGAGTCTGACACTCCCTTCCGCTCCACCCAGAGCGGGAGGGGTCATTTGATTTCCCATCCGAAAAAAAAAAAAAAAGGTCTAAATAAGACGAGTTCTAACAGAGGTCAGGTGGGCAGGAAAATACCTGCCATGGGCAATCCCCCGGTTAACTTAGCGTTCAACGACCGTGATAATAATCATTTACTTGTGGAATCCGACAGACCGTGAACGCTTATTACGCATATTCTCAGAAAATTTACTGAGTACGCGAGAAACGAAGCCTGATTATGTTGTTAAAAGGATTTTCTTGTGTCCAACATCGTTTTTGAACATGTCATTCTTGGTATAACTGTGCAATGCCAAATCACGATATACACGGTTAAAAACCAGTCTACAAACCAAGGTGACCTTGAAGTTGTTGTTGTTGCGAGATGCCGGTTGGTACGGTTTAAGACCAACATCTTCTTCTGCCACTGGTTTGCAACGCAGGTCTTTCTAACTCCTAAAATAAAAATACAACTGAGTATTTTGTGAATATTTCAAGTGCCTACCTAATGCCATTATTGATATCGAGCAAAAAAGGACAAAAAAACCACGTTTCTTGTATGGGAGCCCCCCTTAAATATGATATTTGGTTTTTAGTATTTGTTGTTATAGCGGCAAAAGTAATACATAATTTATGAAAATTTCAACTGTCTAGCTACCGCGGTTCTTGAGATACAGCCTGGTGACAGACAGACGGATGGACGGACGGACGGACGGACGGACGGACAGACAGCGAAGTCTTAGTAATAGGGTTCCGTTTTTACCCATTGGGTACGGAACCCTAAAAAGGTACTTATAATTACTTTTATTTTTGTATCCTTCATCATTACCATGATTTTGATATTGACAGTTGCAAAATTAAAATCTGGCATAAAAGGGCAAAGACTTAAAACACACCGTTACCCAGGGTATACCTACTTACAATATGCAAGCGCTACATATATTTTGTTAAATCACTGGACATTATCTAAAACAAAACTTAACTTAAAATCTTTATCCGGACGAATCCTAAAGTTAGACTAGAAGCCAAAACTCAATTTAATATTTCCAATACAAAAATACTCAACGAAACTAAAATAAAAGATTACCATGTACAAAGTTTGCGTCTCGAATCACTTAGCTCCGTGTCTCGAAGCAACGGAACCAAAGGAAATAGGAATCATTATTTAACGTCAATGTTTAACTAGATTGCCTCCCGCAAATGGCCCGGTAATGATTCCCGCCGATTGCGGCCCGCAATGTAAAGCTAACAAGTAAATTAACTTCGAGAGCTATTCGATTTTATCGGCGAACTTGTTTTATTATGTTTTTAAAGGAATTTGTTTGTGAAAAACTTGGTAGTAAGATGGATGGCTAATTGAGTTTTATATTTTATTTATTTATTAACACTTTATGCACAAGTAAAAGAAATACTGTACAAAGGCGGACTTAATGCCTGAGGCATTTTCTACCAGTCAACCTTAGGGTGATGCAGAGACAAAACATGGCAGGTGCAACAAAAGGGATAAATAATATATTTTACTAGCGACTCGCCCTTGCTTTGCTCGGGTGCAAAACTTCGAGATTTCTAAGTTAAATATGATTAATATCTAGCTTCATATTTTCTGATTGACCGACTTCTTGACAATTCAAAAGTGCCTGTAAATGGTTTAATTGAAATAAATGCTTTGAGTTTGAGTTATTGTATGCAAACTTTCCGGAATAAATGCATTAAAATTATGGTGAAAATCGCGTGAAAATACATCGAGAAGTTTAGAAGATCTAAGCGTTCACACAGACAGACACGAAAAGCGACTTAGTTTTTTATAGAACAGTGTTGTCTTGTTTAAACAGATTTTTTTATAAGACTAATATTTTAAAGGCGAAAGTTTGTAGGTGTGTTTGTATGTTTGTTACATCTTGACACACAAACGGCTGAACAGATTTGGATGAAATTTGGCACACAGATAGGTTATAACCAGGATTAACACATAGGACTTTTTATCCCAATATTCCCACGGGATCGACACTTATGCGGGTGAAAACGCGGGGCGCAGCTAGTAGTTAAACAAATGACACAAATTAAATTATTTTTTTCCGGCCAAAAAAGAATAAAACGCGGGAGGAACAAGAAATATCATATTTAATAAGGGGGCAAACCTTGTGAGTCGAATAAATCTTAACTCAATGAAGTCTGTTAAAAACCAACAACGATGCATCCCTTTCACAGTTTCACCCTTTATTAATAACCCATAAAATCCGAACACAGAAAATATTCAGTCGCACAAAGCGATTAATATACATCAATACATTTTCACTTGCAAAACATCAAATCATTCATTAATAATCCCATATAGCATTCCCATTAGCCAACTAATGAGGATTTCAACCGCTATGACTGATCAAAATCTATCAATTTTGGTACGTATGTGTATGTAACTGTACAGTTACATACATAAATATCTGTGCATTTATCAAAGTTGCAGTCGTTATTTCAGGCGAAAATAGCTTTTGAATTTTGCTAAGTGTTTACATATTGATGCTCGTGACTGTACGTGGGTAATTTGTCGATGTAGAATCTCCGTAGCCAATAAAAACGTTATGTCTGTCTGAACCTTTATAACCTTTGAACGGTTGTAATATTATGTAGATTTGTGTATTATGAGTTTATCACCGTTTTATTGAATTTTAGGGCTTGATCGTAGGACTTAAACATACGGTGGATGTTGTTGTGGAATATGAGTTGGGTTAGGCGTTGATTACTTTAGTAAGACTACATTAAGTAGGGACTTCTAGCTACTAGTAGGAGACCCGCAGGAGAACCAAGGTAACCGACATAGCCCGAAGAATTGCCAAACTTAAGTGGCAGTGGGCAGGGCACATTAGTCGCAAAACAGATGGCCGATTGGGCCGAAAGATTCTAGAGTGGCGGCCGCGTGCCGGAAGATATAGCGTTGGAAGTCCTCCCACAAGGTGGTCCGACGACCTTGTCTCTAAAATGCCCGGGGCGGTTTCAGGTCCCAGTCCGGGCCTGGCCCTAGCAGTGCAATAGTTAAAATATTGCGTTGCATTACATTTTCCGGTAAATCTTATGAAGATGACATCAAGAGAAAACAGTCATAAAAAAGTCCCAAGACCGCATACGTAAATGGTTAATTTTATGTTACCTATATTATACCTACTATGTACTACATCCGTTCGATAGGTACCTACAAGATTTTTTAAACGTTCATTTGAAACTGTTGTCAATAGGATTATTTTGGCGCCGATCTAGCTCAATCAATCCGGAAACCCGGCGTCCTAGAATTAAAAGATCGAAGTCGTATGACATCTACTAACTCGCACTGGGCCCGCTTGGTGGATTACGGCCCACTCCCTCTCCAGAGGAGGCTTGTGTCCACGGATATCTATGCCTGTGTCCCAGCAATGGAAGCATCTTAGGCTTATTATGCTTAGCTCAATCTATCTGCCTAGTTTTTACCAACTATGTTGGTGTAGGCTGCCAGTCTTACCGGATGCCGCTGAATACCAGTATTTACAAGGAGCGTCTGCCTATCTGACCGTCACAACCCAGTTACCAGGTGACACTATTCCCCTTTCTTTCTTTCTCTGTTCCTTCTAGTACCATGAGTCGGGGGCCCGGGAGATACTTGTAAATTCGCCGCACCCCCGCCTGGTATCAGCCCGCCATGCCTAGCGGGCCCCATCATCAAGTGCGGCCGATTCCACGACCGCACGTCCTTCCATTAAGGCGCGCATATTGCGTACCACCTCTTTGAGCTGACTGCTCGAGCGACGACACGGCCCCAATTCCGCCACTCGCGACACTAAGTATACCCCCTGGAAAGACTGGTTGTCAGACTTTTGGGGCTTCTGATGACCCGTGACGACTGTCTGTTCTTCTCCATATGTACCTACGCTTTGGAATGGGCAACTAGCTTCATATTTTCTGACTGACCGACTTCTTGACCACTCAAAAGTGCCTGTAAATGGTTTCATTGAAATAAATGCTTTGAGTTTGAGTTTGTCAAAGATGTACACATGATAGCCGGGACCATCGGCTTGACGTGTTTTCTGAGACACGCTCACCCATCCACGAACCGACCGCGGAATGTGTAACTTAACCTTAGATCGACCCGTCCGGCTGTTATCATTGAGCCATGAGCCCCTTGTTGCCGATCTAGCTATTCATTACAATCAAGTACTGAAATAGGATAAATCTAAGTTATAGAATGAGATGACGAATTGACTAAAACCAATTAATCTCTAGCAGGCCTTATGCAAAGTGATCAATAAAGTGAAATCAAATATCTTTAGCCCCTGACTGCTTGTCTGCGGTTTAATATCAGTTAAATTGAGTAATCTGAAGTCAATTAAGTAATTCTAGAATGTTATTCTAATCTATTATCTTGTAATTTATTGGAGAAGCTTTTTCGTAGTGTTTGAAATAGAATCTATAGGTATCTTATGGAGTGGATAATCGAACAGGTATTGTTGAACTGACTATGAATATAGTTTTGTCACACAACAAAATGAAAGCTCGAGAACACATTCACAAGAAGTTGGCAGATTCGTCTCAAGATTAAGTTGTTGCAGGTTTTCTTGTTTATCTCTCATATTTTTTTTTATTTTATTATATTTTGTTGTATGTAGGTATGTATCTAAGTATTTATTTTTATATTCTAGTTATTTTTTATGCTGTTTTCTGTAATTGCACCTACTATGTATTGTCTCTGCATCACCCTAAGGTAGACTAGTAGTAAATGCCCAAGGCATTAAGTCCGCCTTTGTACAGTTTTTTACTTGTGCATAAAGTTTAATAAATAAATAAATAAAATTCAAAAGCAATTCGTAACAGCAATCAATACCATAAAAGAAAATCCCTTTTAAAAATGACTAAGTCATCATCTGCCTAACCTTTTCCCACCTATGTTGGGGTCGGCTTCCAGTCTAACCGGATGCAGCTGAATACCAGTATTTTACATGGAGCGACTGCCTACATGACCTCCACAACCCAGTTACTGGGTAATACGATACCCCTTGGTAAGACTGGTTGTCAGACTTTCGGGCTTCTACCAAACCGTAACGACTGTCAAAGATCCACAAATGACAGTCGGGAACAACGGCTTAACGTTCTTTCCGAGGCACGGAGAGGTCACGGTATGTAAAGATGGTCACCCATCCACAGACCAACCGCGGCAAGCGTAGCTTAACCTGATCGATCGACGTGTGACACTACTAAGTGTTTATACTTAAATTAGTGCTTGTGACTGTTCCTACGTCTTTCAGCTGATATGATGATTGGTAATCTAGCATGTCCAGGGACCTGAGAGACAATTCTCGTAATTTTAAGAACGTTCACAGTCTGATCTCAGTCTCAATCTGTCAAAAATATCTCTTATTTCCGTACATTTTTGACAAGTTATTGACATTGATTGGCGCTGAGATGAGATGGCGACTAAATGTTGAACGTTTTTTATACATCCGAATTTTACAAGTTCTTTTTTAACGGTTTTAATTTGAGAGCACCTGTCGTGAAAACGTGTAAATTTAGTATTTTTTTTTTATAAATTATGTCGCATTGTCAAGTACGGACGCCAGCAGGTCAACCTACCCGAAACTGTCAGATTTTCCCAATCAACCTTGAACCTTATATTTTAGCAATAAAGTCGAAAATCTATTAAAGAAATCTGACAGATTGTAGTAACTTGATGTGCTGGCGTCTGTACATATAATATTAAATAAGCCCGCGGTGGGGTTAGTCCCTTTATATACACACGTTTTTCTTACCATGTAAAACTGCGATTTATTCGCCGTGTGTAGCCACGGTCGTCAGTGTTGTATGGATATAGAATCGTGTCATGACCCTACTTTTAGATTAAGTATTTATTCTAACCATACTATGTTATCCTCAAGACACACATATCACCACCTACCTAATCTCAAAAACAGACAATTCCAAAAACAACGTCTCCCCAATTACTGACGGCCTCAGGTGGCAAGTCGTGTGCAATTAAAACAAAATATCACATTCAGGGGTCGCTTTTACCACCTTCCACCTTCTACCACCTCAATCTTCTTTACTTTATTGCAGCATAAAGAAACCTAACGTTTTAAATGCAACGTAAATCGTTTATACGCTCGTGTGTGCTTCCAGACATAAAGGGGAATTAATAAGGCTATTTCAGAGAGCGATTCGGCAGACAGATATCCAATCTCATAGTGGAATAAAGCTCCAAAGATATATACGGAGATATTGAAAGTTATCGATTTTAAAACTCCGGTTTTGTGTAGTGCTAAGTTTTATTGAAAATAGAATTGAATGGGAGCTGTTTTATTTCTTGGTGCTTAGATGTAAATAGGAATTTATATGGTTTTATACTCGCGATACTACCAAATATGTACCTAGTTGGATCGTATCGTAAGCTCACTGGTGTACATTTGGTAACATTCGTTTTTATAAATTATAAAGTTAGTAGGTGCTTTTGTAATTTATTTATTTATTTACTTCATAGATACTCCTTTTGCTTCGTTTATGTTCATACTCAGAAGCAGGTTAAGAGTAATACGAATCTGACCTTCCTGAAGAACATCACCAACAAGGTCTTTATATCATAAACATAACATAACATAATCAGCCTATAATTTTCCCACTGCTGGAACACAGGCCTCTTCTCGATGAGAGGGAGTGGGCCGTAATCCACCACGCGGGCCCAGTGCGGGTTGGCAGATGTCACATGAAACATTTATATCCTATGATAATTTTTATTCTTTTTAAAACTTGCAAGGAAAAGCTGAAAAAGCTTGCGTTGGTGCACTCGTTTAACTCAACAGTAAGCACAGATTGGACTGAGATAAAACACCCCACCACTATGTATCTAATTATAAAATATGTCGACAGGTGTAAAAAATTAGAACTTAGCAAGGGAGGTACCTAAATCTCTTAGTAAACCACAACATTCTCATCGAGATAAATATTAACTTATTTTGTAAACAAATGTTCAACAATCTTCAAAGGTTAATAATTCCTCACTTGGTCTACACCTCGAAAATCAACGAAAACGCTTATTATGATCAAATATTAATAATCGTAGCACCTGCCAAACCAATTTACTAGCTGTAAACTGTAGACTCATTGCTAAAGTAAATTGTAAGGCGCTATCCTTAGATCAGAGGTGAAAATGTTCTTAATAATCATCATAATTATCTTAAGCAGCCCACTGCTGGGATACAGGCCTCCTCTCGGAGAGAGGGAGTGGGCCGTAATCCACCACGCCGCGCCGGCCCATTACACACCGACAGGGCGCCCAACTAACATTAGGCGCTAATATAAGAATTAGAACAGATATATAAAAGAGCTAAACAGATCCTAAGGTCATCAATAAGTGCTGCGGGTAGATGTCACATGTCTTCGAATTTGTGGTTCTAGGACATGCCGGTTACCTCACGATGTTTTCCTTCACCGTTTTGAGAGTAATGGTGGTGAAATAATTTACTCAAAATAAGCGCCTGTCTGGGTTCAAACCTACGATCTTCAACTGTCAACTCGTAAGTCGCGGCCGTTACGACTGGGCCACCACTGCTCACAGAATGGAGGAGGTGAAAATGTTCTTAGTAAGGCGAAATTCAAATGTGGCATTTTATTGGCACTAACTATAAAAAGAAAGTAAAAGTAAAAATCCACCCCTCTCGGAGCTCAGTAAATACGGACACTTAGATTTGCCCATCAAAGTTTCGGGTACTCAAAAATCCATTTGAAAAATACACATTTTATAACGTAGGGCTTTGGCACATTGTTTTGTTTCAGTTGGTGGACGTGATGCGGAAGAGTTTAAATTTAGTCTTTTGCTGTTAGCGTATTTGCAATTTGCAGCACATGCTAACTAATAGGTGTAGATGACCAGCAGGGTAGGTAATTACCTACGTAATACACTATCAGTAGCATTAGGTTTCATTTTGAAAGTTCAATAACATTAATTGCGTTATTTACGTTGTTGAACAGAAACATTTTTCGAACATATGAAGCAATGGATTAGCAATAACCATCAAAATGATTTTGATTGAGATTTATAGGGTGTTACGCAATTAGGGTGCTTTCTGGCCTATTCAACATTTATTATTAGTTTTATTCTCTGTAACTATTGATTCATAATGCATTAGGTGGATCATAATACCTATTTTTAACCGACTTCAAAAAGGAGGAGGTTCTCAATTCGTCGGAACCTTTTTTTTTTTTTTTTTTTTTTTTTTATGTATGTTCCCCCATTACTCGGAGACGGCTAGACCGATTTCAAAAATTATTTTTTTGTTTGAAAGGGTGTACTTTCCAGGTGGTCCCATTGTCATCAGGTCAGGATCTGATGATGGGATCTTGGAGAAATCGAAGGAACTCTTCAAGTATTATAGGCACACCTATAGCGATTTGGGTATTTTTTATAGTAACTCGTGCATTTGCTCTCGGAAAGCATCATTTGGTGAAGTGGAACCGATGATGAAGACCACAGATGGCCACCGGAACTACTCAATAATAAATATTTCCCGGTTTGCGATTCGATTACTTACTTTAATATGGTTGCTAAGCAAGTTATGCTCGTCACAATGCGAATGGTGAAATGGAGCTGATAGTGGAATACCAGGAGAACTCTTCAACAATTAACGTCCCTGCATCGGGAAAAGCAATATTTTGTAAAAGGCGATGAGCAAGTTGGCATTAGGCTATTGTAACTTAGATACATTATAAACAGACACACTAAAAAGCGAGAAATAAAAACTTTTTAACAAAAAAAAAAAACCGACTTCCAAAAAAACACTACAAAGTGAAAAATAACTTTTATTTCGGAAGTCGGTGGCAAAAAACTAAAATACAGATCCAAAGACACCGACTTCCGAAATAAAAGTTATTTTTCACTTTGTAGTGTTTTTTGGAAGTCGGTTTTTTTTTTCTGTTATTAGTATGATCGCGATTGTGATCGCTATTCAATTAGCTATCGTGAAAATCCCCAAAAAAAATCTATTTGGTTATCAACAAAACACGACAAGCTGTGTCGTGTTGTGTTGATAACCAAATAGATTTTTTACTATAAACATATACCCATGTAATATCAAATATGAATTGCACGCAATTTTACTTTCACCGAACATACATACCTACCTACCTACTGGATCAACATGTAACCAGACGAAATTGCATTACGTGAATGTTGTACGCGACAGAACACTGCGCTTTGTCGCACAATGTGTCCACGCCCTTACCGTCTGCACAAGTACCTACATAGGAGAATTGGCCATTCCAAAAAGGGTGCGTTTATACGAGAGTCATCAGCGGATAGCTTTTATCGTAGTTAAAATCTAAGGTGGCATTAGAATTACGATTTTACGACTAAGGGTTCAGAACTTCAAATAATAATGTAAGTAGCGCTTCGTTCAAATTGGTACCTACCTAGTAAGTATGTTTTTTACTAGTCTTATTATGTAAACAAATACGTATGGTGTAGGTACTGAGATTTTAATTTTGAGAAAATGAATGGTTTTAATTGGTTAACGTGTTTGCGTGGTTCGCGCGGAACTAGTTGGCCGCGCCTTAGGTATGTGAGCGGTGGTGGGAAGGAGGGGCGGGGGTGCTTTGTCGTTACTCAGTACGTGTGTTGCGATAATAGGCAACCCCACCGCCTTCACCCTCGTCCCCACCCAAGGCGCGGCCAACTAGTTCCGCGCGGAATATAGTTAGCAATTTTGGGGCCGGCGAACTACGCATGCTAATGCTTATTTCATACAAACGTAATTCCAAAATAATTTGTAATTCAAACATATTCTTAAGGTAGTGTGTTTTTATTCCGATAGGATTACAGAATATGTAGGTTCCCAAATATATATTTTGAAAGGACTCTGATTTAGAGACGAGATATTATGAGGAATTTCAAATTTCTATAGAAAACTTATTTTTCTCATAACTCGTCTTTAAATCAGTTGAATTTGATACCTACGGCGCGACACGGGATATAATCGCGCGCGACACAAAGGCACCGCTCGTTGCGCGACTTGCGGTGCCTTTGTGTCGCGCGCGATTATATCGCGTGTCGCGCCTATTTGTAGGAGCCTTAACGCAATTAATGTTGTTGAACTATCAAAATGAAAGCCATTGCTACTGATAATGTGTTACGCAATTACCCCACGTGTTTGTTTATCAATTCAGACATTAGAATAACACAGTGGACAGTACTCCTAATATCAACATTAGAACTAGGATATTAGCTATAAAGCTGTGTTATTGTTTAATGTATGTAATTCTCATATTCCTCATATAACTGCTCCGTGGTTAGTTTTAATTGCAAGTCGTAACCGTTTACAGAAGCAATAATAATTTCATTTTGGTTATGCTCGCGACGGGGATCAAAACATGGAATTAATGTTCTGCGTGAAATCTTGTTTGCATTCACATTAAGGACGCGTTTACGAATCTGACAAAAATAAGTAGTTTTACAGGCATTTTGCAGCAAAATGAGACTAAACCAAATGTAACTAATAATTACCACAGATAGGTTACTCCTTCATCTTCAAATGGTAGCTATTTTTCATTAAAAAATGTTGGTTTTTAATATAGTAAAAAATAATTTCCGTTGCCTCTTCACACAAAATCGACGATATCGTGCTGACTTTGGAGATATTTTTCTTCTATTTAATAACATAAATTTATTTATTTAAAAATATTTTATGTAAGCAGACATGTTCAACTCAAAAAGGTAGCAAAAAGAACTATCAAAATGTTACAAATAGGCTCAGGAAAAAATTAAAATCGGAGTCTATTTTTTCACATATTTCGCTGTAACGCGTGAATCTTATTGGATTGAAATAAGGGTTATTTTACTGGTCACTGTCTTGGTTTATTGCACAAAAATTTGTAATGAAATATTAGTCTGCGCTCGGCCGCCGTCGTGAGTGGACTCTGTGTCGCTTGTAAGCAGCAGCTTGTGCTGAAAAAGATCGCTGTACGGATACAAAATATTTGACATACCAAACATGATACTTCACGCATTCTATAATGTACCTACTACCCAAGGAGAGATTTTATTCACAGTCTTATAATTTTTCTAGAAGTAAGTAGGGATTATAAATTCATAATATTATTATTTCGTTTCGGACTTGATGGAGTGACCTGCAGGTGTACTTCGAAGACTGCTACTGGAACTAATAGCCGAGCTGAGCTAGATGTGCCGAGTTTGGGCTCATTTCGTTAGTTATGTTGAGATCTTACCTCCGGACTTGATGGAGTGACCTGCAGGTGTAATTCAAAGACTACTACTGGAACTAATAGCCGAGCTGAGCTAGGTGTGCCGAGTTTGGGCTCATTTCGTTGGTTATCTTGAGACCTTACCTCCGGACTTGATGGAGTGATCTGCAGGTGTACTTCGAAGACTGCTACTGGAACTAATAGCCGAGCTGAGCTAGGTGTTCAGAGTTTGGGCTCATTTCGTTAGTTATGTTGAGACCTTACCTCCGGACTTGATGGAGTGACCTGCAGGTGTACTTCGAAGACTGCTACTGGAACTAATAGCCGAACTGAGCTAGGTGTGCCGAGTTTGGGCTCATTTCGTTAGTTATGTTGACACCTTACCTCCGAACTTGATGGAGTGATCTGCAGGTGTACTTCGAAGACTGCTACTGGAACTAATAGCCGAGCTGAGCTAGGTGTGCCGAGTTTCGGCCCTTTTTTGTAGTTATGTTGAGACCTTACCTCCGGACTAGATCGCGTGACCTGCAGGTGTACTTCGAAGACTGCTACTGGAACTAATAGCCGAGCTGAGCTAGGTGTGCCGAGTTTGGGCTCATTTCGTTAGTTATGTTGAGACCTTACCTCCGGACTTGATGGAGTGACCTGCAGGTGTACTTCGAAGACTGCTACTGGAACTAATAGCCGAGCTGAGCTAGATGTGCCGAGTTTGGGCTCATTTCGTTAGTTATGTTGAGACCTTACCTCGGGACTTGATGGAGTGACCTGCAGGTGTACTTCGAAGACTGCTACTGGAACTAATAGCCGAACTGAGCTAGGTGTGCCGAGTTTGGGCCCTTTTTTGTAGTTATGTTGAGACCTTACCTCCGGACTTGATGGAGTGATCTGCAGGTGTACTTCGAAGACTGCTACTGGAACTAATAGCCGAGCTGAGCTAGATGTGCCGAGTTTGGGCTCATTTCGTTAGTTATGTTGAGACCTTACCTCCGAACTTGATGGAGTGATCTACAGGTGTACTTCGAAGACTGCTACTGGAACTAATAGCCGAGCTGAGCTAGGTGTGCCGAGTTTGGGCTCATTTCGTTAGTTATGTTGAGACCTTACCTCCGGACTTGATGGAGTGACCTGCAGGTGTACTTCGAAGACTGCTACTGGAACTAATAGCCGAGCTGAGCTAGATGTGCCGAGTTTGGGCTCATTTCGTTAGTTATGTTGAGACCTTACCTCGGGACTTGATGGAGTGACCTGCAGGTGTACTTCGAAGACTGCTACTGGAACTAATAGCCGAACTGAGCCAGGTGTGCCGAGTTTGGGCTCATTTCGTTAGTTATGTTGAGACCTTACTTCCGGACTTGATGGAGTGATCTGCAGGTGTACTTCGAAGTGCTACTGGAACTAATAGCCGAGCTGAGCTAGGTGTGCCGAGTTTCGGCCCTTTTTTGTAGTTATGTTGAGACCTTGCCTCCGGACTAGATCGCGTGACCTGCAGGTGTACTTCGAAGACTGCTACTGGAACTAATAGCCGAGCTGAGCTAGGTGTGCCGAGTTTCGGCCCTTTTTGGTAGTTATGTTGAGACCTTACCTCCGGACTGGATGGCACCTGAAGGTGTACTTTGAAGACTGCTTCTAGAACTGATACACGAGTAGAACTAGCTGATAAGAATGTGTATAGTTTTTAACTCTTTAACTCGATTGTGATTATAGGCCAAGACCTAAGACGTTTGGGAAAGGCTCTGGTAAGAAACTAGTTGATAAAAAATATAAAAAAATTACAGCCGCCATCTTGGATTTTCATTTTGACCTCACTATCGGCTTTAGCGCCCTTAAAAACCATAAAAACGATACCCATGATGAAAAAAAAAATTACAGCCGCCATCTTGGATTTTCATTTTTATCTCACTATCGGCGATCTCAATATCCGTCACTTTCTTTCTTCGCACGGCTAAATTACGAACGATTTTAACATTCATATTCATACTCGGTTGGTTATTCGACCTTCGCAATTTATCACCCTAAAGTAGGCAGGCCGTCTAGCGACTGCCTACTGCCGCGCGTAAATGTATGAAGATTTTGTTTTTTGTTAGGTATGATAATTTAGTGAGTTTCTTTACATACACTAAAATGTAATTGACAGGCTTATGGTGATTTATCGAGGTAGGCGCAATTATGATAGCGTACTATGCAATGCACGCCACTGCTTAGTACGCTATCATAATTGCGTAACTTGGAATGGCAATCCATTCCAATTTGACAGTACAACAATATCCATTGCGTTGTATTTGTTTTACGAATTTTTAACGATTTTTTTAAACATGTAGCCTATATGTTAATCCAGTGTGTCAGCTACCTCCATACCAAATTTTATATCAAAATTGGTCCAGCCGTTTGAGCGTGAAGAAGTAACAAACATATAAACACACACACACACACACACACAAACTTTCGCCTTTATAATATTAGTGTGATGAATATTGTAGCATTGGTAGTGTGTGCCTTGAAGGGTATGTGCCAAATAAACATATTTTCTAAGCTTGTTTTCAATATGCTCGTTCGCAATTAATACATAGGTACGTACTTTGGCAAGTACTTGATTAATCACTGTCCAGTGAAATTAAGTAAATAGCATCTACTTTTATGAACACTTCACATTACCTACAAACTATTTGAAAACAAATCAACGTAAGCTTTAAAAAAAATACATGGCAAAAATTAAATAAAATTAGGCTCAAGTATCAAGTCGTGTCAGTTTACTCATAATTTCACCGCTTCGCGCATGTCGCTGTGTGTGTGAGCCGTGCACGTGTAGTAGTGAGACTCAATACCTAAAATTGAAGCGCGTCAATTCGTAAACGCGTCCTTAAATGTGTTTGTTAACTATGTTATGCTGTTTTCGTTATAAAATCTAGCTACATTTAAGCTTCTAAAGTACTAAAACTTACTGTTTTGATTTTATGTTTGGATAATAAAGACTAGGATCGCAGAAGGTGGCTTTCTGTCGTTTCGTCTTACCCCCTTGGGAAGAAGTCGTGAGCATATGTATGTCCAATCTTGCTCTGATAAAGATCTATCTCCATATTTTTGATTGGTGATCGCACCAACGGTGTTGGCGTAAATAAATACACGGAGAGAGATGTAAATCACACTAATCACACTAATATTATAAAGCCGAAAGTTTGCGAGTGTGTGTTTATATTTGTTACTTCTTCACGCACAAACGGCTGAACGGATTTGAATGAAATTTGACACACAGGTAGTTTATAACCAGGATTATCCCGATATTCCCACGGGATCGACACTTACGCGGGTGAAACCGCAGGGCGCAGCTAGTGGATCATAATTCATACCTAAGTTAGTGACGGTCTCGGTGCAAGTCAGCAATGAGCAAGTGTATTAAAAAAGCTGTCATACCTTCCAAGATTGTGTCCTCAACCTAATCAAATGAAGAATTCAAAGTCCACTACGCATCATCCATCGGCATTCCTAAGAAATTAACATGTTCATCAATCATCAATACAGAATCCATTTCATTTCAGGCACTTACTAACTATACCTACTCCCACAAACCCCACAAACCTTGAAACAAGTACATAATGATTCAAAGTAACAATTTAAAACGTAATTGAATAGAGAAATTCTATTTGTCATACAAAAATGTGAGTAACTTGGTTGCGCCTGCCAGATATTGCGTAGCAAGCAGTAGCAATGCGTCGGATGATGTCATCCTGCAGGGGTTGTGAGATGACGTCATTTTTATCCCCTGCTAGGAGGGTAGTAAGCTATCGGGTCACGCCCTACTAATAATTAAAGTATTTTGTTACGAAATTGTTACGTAACTGCAATAAATGTTGTAGTGGTATTAAGTATACCTAAGCTTTTGTTTTCGGATTATTTTTAGTGTAATCTTTTTTAACATGTTACGGTAACTTGGGCATCTACTTAACCATCTATGATATTATTACTTTACTTTACTTGGTATACACCAAGTAAAGTAGTAGAATCGAAATAAAACTTAATTGAACGAGTAAAAGTACGTAAGTGGTAGTTCTAAGTCAGAAATCTCGTTTAAAGTGCCATTCAAGTGCTATTATTAATGGAATTATTATAACGTTTTTTATTAACGTTGAACTAATGAAAACCTACGATTTCTGAGAATCCCAGCATTGTTTTTCAAAATAATAAGTATCTTTAGATATATGTTTCTATTATGCACTTGTTTAGCAACTGAAAAGCCTTTAAAAATCCATTCAATAGATCAATAGATTGCGCCTACAAAAGTTACATGTTGTAAAAATAAAATTCTGCTATAATGAAAACCAAAGGCGTTGGAGACTCATAGAAAAAGTAACTCGGGTACTCTGTTGGAGTGGTGGGTTGGAGGGGGACTCAATCAGACAGATTAAAGGTTCTTTGAGAGCATCTGATAAGCTTGCCATTACCATTAAACAACTATTTATACTTGTAAATGTATGTACTGATCTGTTTGTGTCGATTTGTGCAACTAGTTTAATCTTTCTGACTGACAATACTTCAACAGCCTATATTTGATTCAATTGAAATAAATGCTTTGAGTATGAGTTTTGTGTCTATTTATTACAGAGATGAACCTTTAGAAATAGGAACTCGAAATTCCTGTGTTGTTCATGAATTGAATTAACATTTTGTTTTTGTTGTGGAGATATAGAAAAATTATATCATGCCTAAGGCAGCCCACAGAATTCAAATGTGTTTACATTGTTTTCAATTTCCCGTAACAAATAATATCTATTTAAAGAATTATTATTTTTAGAATCATCATTACAATTGCGACTCTCTGAAGTTAGAATTGGTGTTTTCATGAAATAGTCATTCAATAGGGCAATTTTGACAGAGAGAGTTGTATTTATGATTTGAATGATTCTAATTCTGTAAATACATAATAATTAGTTCCACGTGTGTCTAACTTTTTTAATACCTAGCATGTACAACCTGATACTGAGCTGTAAACTGTAAAAAAACGTAAGAAAATTTGAATCTTCTAGAACTTACTATTTAACTAAGTGATTCCTGAAATAACTAGATATTAAAGTGGTCTAGGCATTTCTATATTGTGTATAATATTCTATTTATACCTAATAAAGTAGTAACGTAATAGGATATTGTAAACGATCAGTAATTTATGTTTGACTTTGATAGTAAATCAACAATATTATCTGACGGAAATACATGTGTTTTCATGGCATAAAGATATGGCTATAAATATTGAACTAGAAGAATAATCTGTTGAAATTATATTTATATCCGGTTTGTATAATTTTCTATTTATATTTCTTCCCAATTTCTGAATGGTGAAGACGACTTATTTATACGACACACGACAACAACGACGATGACGATATATTAAACTGCTTATATCTACTTAACTGACGTTCTCACTCTGCATACAAAAATTCAATGAATTATATCCAGCACTTTAGTCACTATAGCTACTCAAAGATTGGCAAAACCTGCAGAGTCGTCCCATCACTATTATTTAGTTTGTAAATATGTGAGCACCATGTATCTATCACTTACTTGATTTACCTGTCATTGCTTAATTAATTATTTTTACCTTTTGTGGTAGACTAATTTTATTATGGGTGCATCGTGTTCACATATTATTATATTATGTATACAAGACCTTGTAAAATATTTTAAAAGAGTAACGGTGGAGTCTTGCCCATTCTTCTCCATACGAAAAGTACCTTTTGGAATAGTCGACTAGAATCATTTCTATTTAGTTTTTTTTTGACGTTCAAAAGTGCCTTTAATGTGCCTATTTTTAATAAATGATTTGACTTTGACTTTGACTTTTGTTGGAAACAAAACAGTTTTTTTATTTCGATGTTAGGATTAATTCGATAATTCCTATATACTCCTATGCGTTAGTATTGCCCGTATTTAGCTGCGTTTTTTTTTGCATTTTCATGTTTGGTCCCATAATAAAAGTTGTTCATAATGATGAGTACAATGACCTCTTAAGAGATTTTGCTCATTTAACGTTAATACGTTGTATATTCATCCACATCATCGTTCTCTTGTCTTTATACCAATTTACTTGGGACTGGGGTAGGCGAATTATGTCTCTTCTTAAAATGACATAAATATTATTAGAAAAAATATAATATACCTATTGACAATTGGCAAGTGGCTTGTGGCTAAGTAATAACAGCCGCATCGATCGCGTCGATCGGTCAGGTCAAGCTACGCTTGCCGCGGTTGGTCCGTGGATGGGTGACCATCTTCACATGCCAACTCCATGCCTCGGAAACCACGTTAAGCCGAGTCCCGGCTGTCATTTGTGGATCTTTGACAGTCGTTACGGGTAGTCAGAAGCCCGAAAATCTGACAACCAGACTTACCAAGGGGTATATTACTGGGGGGTTTGAGGTACCGACATCACACTAATATTATAAAGGCGAAAGTTTGTGAGTGTGTGTGTGTGTGGGGGTGTGTTTATATGTTTGTTACTTCTTCACGCTCAAACGGCTGGGCCAATTTTAATAAAATTGTGTATGGAGGTAGCTGACACCCTGGACTAACATATAAGCATATAAGCTTTTTATATCGATATTCCCGCGGGATCGACACTTAAGCGGGTGAAACCGCGGGGCGCAGCTAGTTAATCATAAAAATGTCGTATTATTTATTCAATACCCAAAATGTTATGGATACGACAAACTGAGATTAGAAATTGATTCAGTAGTTCGCTAGTGCGCAGTGGCATTGACGTTGTGTAACACCATCGTACCTACATCGTCATGCTCATTGAGTCTAGGCATAGTCTAGGTAAACATCTATACCTAGGTCACAATTGTATATGCCTGCGTTGAGGTAGGTAAGTACCGCCAACTAAGACGTTACGTAAAAATAGACGATCGTAAACGTACTCTATAATAAAACTGCGCAGTGACAGCCATGCGATTCTTACAGTCATACAGCTGAGTCTAGAATTTTCTATAGAAACAAGTTTATGCCCGCGACTTCGTTCGCGTAAAATTTTACCCCCTTCGGGGTGGAATTTCGAAAGACCATTTCTTATTGGATACCTACTCTTCACAAAGAACACACCCTCCAAATTTCATGTCTCTAGGACCAGCGGTTTAGGCTGTGCATTGATATATCAGTCAATCAGTCAGGACTTTGAATTTTATATATCTTTTGCGAATCTGTTAGGATAGGTTATGTACAGTCAACAAAACAGATAAGTATGCAGGATTGTCGGATATACAAGTTTAGTAAGAAACCGATGGATGTTCTCGATTGAAATTTAATTTGATACATGAGCTGTTTGTTTTTTACTAATAAAATAAAATTTTACTTTAGTTAGTTCTGCTGCCTACATCAAGGTGTCAAACATAAATATACATATAAAATATTCAATCCGAATAATATTTTATTTAACCAGACAACCGGTAATGATTTAATTGAAATAAATGCTTTGAGTTTGAGTACATAAAATAACGCCTGTAATCTCAGAAGGGTAGCCTAACCTAACCCTTAGGGATTATAGTATGCTGATTTAGTAGCATAGCACACATTTCGCCAGTTATGTTTAAGTCCCATGTAATAGGGGGCGAACCTATGGTCATCAACCGGGCACGAATCCAGACTCCGGGCAGCTACTGAGAAATTCCTATAGAAACACCCAATAACACTTTGTCTGACCTGGGTATCGAACGTAGGCCCTTATGCTCAGCAGTAGCACTTGTTACCATTGGACTAACGCAAGGGAACTACATGACCTAAAGCGCGGTCACTGTCGGACTGCATAGAAAAGAAAGAGAAGCGCGATGACACAACGCTGGTAATTTATTGCAAAATATGAAGCAATTTATCTATTTCCAAAAAATCTATTGTTTGGACTAAAAAATTAAAACACTAGTGCTTTAGTATGTTGTGTTGCTTGAGAATAATCTGACAAAATTCGGAATGATTGTATTTATATTAGTATGTTTTTTATTGTGAAAAGAAAGTTTTTAGAGGTCTGTTCATGACTTTTTTCTACCGTATCAAATTAGTTGTGTTATGTTTTCAACACACTATCTGGCTAACATATATAATAATATATAGTTTTTCTGATTTTGTTTACTGTAGTCGATCATATACTTTTACGCATTATAAAACTTGCGTTTTTTGCGTTTAGGTCCTGCAGTAGTCCCCTTAAAAGATGAAGGAACAACGTGAAACGAAAATGTTTTCCTAACTTTCTTAAGTAGGTAATACCGCCGACTTTCCTATTTCAGTTGCAGCTCTTTAATTTCAGTAAGATATTCTAGTATATTTGCCTTTCTGTCTAGCCTTACCTTCGCAGGTAATTCCGGCAAATAGGATAGCGCACTTCGAAACTTATTTCCCGGTACGAGGGTATGAAAGCGTACAGTTTTCATTTTGTTCTTGTATCGCATATGCTTAGGATTTTTTTTTAATAATAATCAAAATAAATTGTTGTTCTTTTTCATGTGATCATCGTGTCAATTGAAGTTAGTTTTAAAATAACTTTTCGTTACTTTTTTACCGACTTCAAAAAAAAAGAGGTGATGACCTCCTTTTTTCGTTTGTATGTAATATTATTGGAACTGCATTATATTCACATATGACAATCTATTAGGTCTTTCAAACAAATATACAAATTTTTATAGATATAATTATGTATGTATGTATGTACCTATGTATGTTTGTCCACGCATTTTTCCGCAACTATTAAACGGATCATAATCAGCCTATAGTGTTCCCACTGCTGAGACACAGGCCTCCTCTTTATGAGAGGGGGTGGGCCGTAATCCACCTCGCGGACCCAGTGCGGGTCGGTAGATGTCACATGTCTTCAAATTTTTTGTTCTAGGATATGTCGGTTTCTTCACGATGTTTTTCTTCACCGTTTTGAGAACAGTGGTGATGAAATAATTTACACAAAGTAAAGCCCCTGTCTGGGTTCGAACCTACGACCTACAACTCGTAAGTCGCGGCCGATACCACTGGGCCACCCCTGCTCTGCATGAAGTGGCTATAACGCGGTAAATTGACGTAGGCTGTCGTGTCAATATGCTTATCCATTCATTTCCCTGACTGTACAAATATGTTAATCGAACAACTTTTAACAATTTGGGAGCAGTGGTGGCCCAGTGGTAGCGACCCCGACTAACGAGTTGTAATTAATTTATTTCATCACCACTGCTCTCTCACTCTCTTTTACATGTATTGTGTATTTTAAAACAATGTAATGATTTAAAAATAATTGATAGATGAGTAAGTTCTTGCTATCGTTACTTACATAATAATTAAATTATAATTAACTTAATATCTTTTCATTTTCTTTCAGTTTGCGATAGTACTCGTAGTTAAAAAATTTAAAAATATAATAATAATAGTTAAAATGTATTAATTCAATTTGAGTGGTTGTAATGTTTATAATTTTTTTAAATTACGTGTAATATTAATTTAAAATCAAAATGTTAATAAAAATTTAAGTAAATAGCATGCATGAACCCCTCAAGTAGTGAGGGTGAAGGCCTCCTCCAGAGAACACCAGCGATCTCGGTCTTTGGCTTCTGTCACCCAGTTTTTGCCAGCGACTCGTGTGATGTCGTCTGCCCATCTAGTTACAGGTCTTCCTCTTTTCAAATTTTCTTAATCAACTTTGAACTATAAGCTTTAGCGATAAAATTGAAAATCTATTAAAGAAAATTTGGCACAATGCCAACTGTCAAAGAATGTCAAAAAATAGATTCTATTAAAGTTGGTAGTCAATTCGCTTAACAATTAATTTCCATGGTTATGTTTTGTTTTGTGTAACAGGATTCTACACTGCAGTGATCAGCAGTAGTGTTTACTTTTGACTTATCAAATGGTGTGCGTGCGTATTGCACCCAAATGGTAAGAAAAAACAAAACACTAATGCAGTCAAACGGTCGTGTCAACATCAACAGACAAAGTGACTAGTGGATGCTTGCATTTTTTAACACGCTTTTATTAGGTCGACCTGTATGTAACTAACTATGTAATGGACTCTAAGGTAACTAATTTAACCATCTTCCAAGGGTCGTAGCGTAATGAAAACTGGCAGCTGTATGTAGTTCTGATGACAATACAATAATATGGTACTGTCGAACTGATCTGATGATGGAGCCGGAAGATATGACTAACTATGTAATGGAATCTAAGGTAACTAATTTAACCATCTTCCAAGGGTCGTAGCGTAATGAAAATTGGCAGCTGTATGTAGTTCTGATGACAATACAATAAATAATATGGTACTGTCGAACTGATCTGATGATGGAGCCGGAAGATATGAACTGGAACTTCATGATGGAAAATCGTATTATAGCTGTTTTGGATTTCTTAGAAAAGTCTTGTAATGAACTTTGACCACGATTAGGTTTCAAGGTCTGATGATGAAGCCGCATGGCATTCCATGATAGAATATCGTATCATAGTTGTGTTTGCACTTGTGAGAAAGGCCACGTAATGGACTTTGAACACGATGAGGTTTCTTTTTTTTTTACGTGCATTTATAAAAGCGTGTTTTTCTAATGTTTTTTAAACGATTAATTTATTATTTAGAATAAAATTCCCGCAACTTGGCAAGAGTCATTAGATGCGTTTTAACTTTCTTCTAAACAGACATGTTTAAAAGTAAATTATGGCAATAACCATAAAACATTACAAGCAATAAAAGTTACCATTTTTAACCGACTTCAAAAAGGAGGAGGTTCTCAATTCGTCGGAACCTTTTTTTTTTTATTTTTTTTTTTTATGTATGTTCCCCGATTACTCGAAGATGGCTGGACCGATTTCAAAAAATATTTTTTGTTTGAAAGGGTATACTTTCCAGGTGGTCCCATTGTCATCAGGTCAGGATCTGATGATGGGATCCTGGAGAAATCGAAGGAACAAATATTATAGGCACACCTATAGCGATTTGGGTATTTTTTATAGTAACTCGTGCATTTGCTCTCGAAAAGCACTATTTGGTGAAGTGGAACTGATGATGAAGACCACAGATGGCCACGGAACTACTCAATAATAAGTATTTCATGGGTTGCGATTCGATTACTTTATTATGGTTGCTAAGCAAGTTATGCTCATCACAATGCGAATGGTGAAATGGAGCTGATGGTGAAATACCAGGAGAACTCTCAACAATGAATTTCCCTGCATCGGGAAAAGCAATATTTTGGTATAGGCGATGAGCAAGTTGACATTAGGCTTTTGTAACTTAGATAAATTATAAACAGACCCACTAAAAAGCGGGAAATAAAAACTTTTTAACAAAAAAGAAAAACCGACTTCCAAAAAAAACACTACAAAGTGAAAAATAACTTTAATTTCGGAAGTCGGTGGCAAAAAACTAAAATACAGATCCAAAGACACCGACTTCCGAAATTAAAGTTATTTTTCACTTTGTAGTGTTTTTTTTGGAAGTCGGTTTTTCTTTTTTGTTAAAAAGTTTTTGTATATTGCACTAAGTGACATGCGCGAACTTTCTCCTACTACGCCAAAACCTTGCCAAGTTAAGGCTCCTTCAAACAGGCACGACACGCGATAAAATCGCGCGCGACACAAAGGCACCGCAAGTCGCGCAACGAGCGGTGCCTTTGTGTCGCGCGCGATTATATCGCCTGTCGCGCCTGGTTGTAGGAGCCTTTAGGTGCCTGCAAGTTAGGTAACTGCTTGTTTAAAATTATCTCTTAAAACATTGTCAAACACGGAGCTCAATATTCTGACACTTTTATTTAACTGTTTAAGTTCATATTTATTAGATTTATGAGTAATGTTTTATAGCGAATGCTTGCACTTAAATGGAGAGCATAATAACGACAGGAAACACAGGACAAGACAACATTTCAACAATCAACGGCCGTATCAACGGCGCAGGTGCCCACGGAATGCTTTTTGTGCTTACAAACAGCATTCCGTAGACATCCGCGCCGTCTCTCCGCACTCAGCAGCCACTCGGTCCAGCATCGTACCTACAATACTTGCAAACCAATTGCTAAGTATACCTGCACTTGGTCAACACTAGAGTTTACTCTTTTCTTTCCATTCGTGTGAGTAGAACCTACACACACAAATGGTAAGAAAAGATAAAACCATATTGCAACAATCAACGGCCGTGTCAACATCAACAAAATTTAAGTAAACTAGTTATAAAATAATGAATTAGTACAATTTTGTCATTATTTCAAGACTTCTAATGTTAAATATTGTTTAAAATACGCAATGAACACATGGATGAATACATGGATTCAATTAATGTGATAACCTAATCGCCAATTAGCCACACTTTACATCCATACTAATATTATAAATTCGAAAGTAACTCTGTCTGTCTGTCTGTCTGTAGGTACGTTACCTTTTCACGCCTAAACCACTGAACGGATTTCGATAGCATTTGGTAGAGAAATAGATTGCATCCCGGGGAAGGACATAGGATCGTTTGTATCCCGATATTCCCACGGGATCGACACTTATGCGGGTGAAACCGCGTGGCGCTGCTAGTAATATACTGAAATCGCAAAAAAAGTTTTTCCCTACATTTATGTTCGGATAACTCGTCAAAATGTAGGGAACAGCTGATTTTTTTTCGCGATTTCAGGTTTGGTCCCATAGTAAAAGTTGTTCATAATGATGAGTACAATGAATGACCTCTAATGTTTTACCAATAACCCTGTATATAAGGTGTGCACAGTTTGTTTGAACACGCTAATCTCTGGAACTTCTAGTCGGATTTGAAAAAATCTTTTTGTATTTGGTAGACCAATAATTCTTGGGCAAGGTTACCTATAAGCTTATTTAACATCACATTAAGATCCTAAGGAAGAAGCGAGCATTAAGTAAAAAAGAACGCTCGAACGAACGACTTGTGTCTGTTATTTTAGTACTAAGGTACATTGTGGTATCTCACGGCTTCCACGCGAACGAAGTCGCGGGCAGAAGCTAGTTGTATTTATAAATAGCACTAATCTTAGTGTGAATGATCTCAAGTTTAGAAATATTTAGTGATTTTTATTATTATTAGATTTATAATTAGGCAGTTGCTAATCTCTTTTTAATGGCATCCGAGTTTTCCATAAGTGATTTTGAAGTACCTACCTAATTATGAGTAATCTTAGAAAATGAATCAGCCTTGACTTAGCCTTGCTATTCGTGATGTGTGCATTTTCCTTCTTGGCCAACTTACTTAGGTACTGGATGGTAAGTAGTCACCATAGATTCACACGAAAAAAGTATCGATACTTTGTGGTATTGTGTGGTATTGTGTGGCTTATGTTTATGGTTATGGCAACGCCATCTAGTGATCGTACGGAGGAGGAATGGGAACTTTAATGTATATGCCTAAAGTACTAAATAATTTAATTTTGTTTCTATTTTTTTTTTATTGTTGAAATTACAGTTTTCTTTTTCTATTATTGTATTAAATTTGTGTACCAATACCATTTGTTTTTTCATGTCCTGCTCTACTGAAGTTAAACTGACGTTATTTACTGACTGATATTGACCTATGCTCTATGCGAATTAGGCACTAAGAAAAGTACTCGATACCTTGAAGTATCGATACGTTTGTTTCGATACTTTTATGAGTACGATTTTCGGTACTATACTCATGAGTACAGTATCGATACTTTCTATTCGATACCGTGTCCCTACATAGATATCCGGTGAAAACTATGGTTTTATTCTACAATCCGAACAGAAAGACCGCCAAATGTGTCATCCTATGTACCTACAGACGCCAGCACATCAAGCTACCCGAAACTGTCAAATTTTCCGAATCAACTTTGGACCTAATGCTTTAGCGATAAAGTTGAAAATCTATTAAGGACGCGTTTACGAATCTGACAAAAATAAGTAGTTTTACAGGCATTTTGCAGCAAAATGAGACTAAACCAAATGTAACTAATAATTACCACAGATAGGTTACTCCTTCATCTTCAAATGGTAGCTATTTTTCATTAAAAAATGTTGGTTTTTAATATAGTAAAAAATAATTTCCGTTGCCTCTTCACACAAAATCGACGATATCGTGCTGACTTTGGAGATATTTTTCTTCTATTTAATAACATAAATTTATTTATTTAAAAATATTTTATGTAAGCAGACATGTTCAACTCAAAAAGGTAGCAAAAAGAACTATCAAAATGTTACAAATAGGCTCAGGAAAAAATTAAAATCGGAGTCTATTTTTTCACATATTTCGCTGTAACGCGTGAATCTTATTGGATTGAAATAAGGGTTATTTTACTGGTCACTGTCTTGGTTTATTGCACAAAAATTTGTAATGAAATATTAGTCTGCGCTCGGCCGCCGTCGTGAGTGGACTCTGTGTCGCTTGTAAGCAGCAGCTTGTGCTGAAAAAGATCGCTGTACGGATACAAAATATTTGACATACCAAACATGATACTTCACGCATTCTATAATGTACCTACTACCCAAGGAGAGATTTTATTCACAGTCTTATAATTTTTCTAGAAGTAAGTAGGGATTATAAATTCATAATATTATTATTTCGTTTCGGACTTGATGGAGTGACCTGCAGGTGTACTTCGAAGACTGCTACTGGAACTAATAGCCGAGCTGAGCTAGATGTGCCGAGTTTGGGCTCATTTCGTTAGTTATGTTGAGATCTTACCTCCGGACTTGATGGAGTGACCTGCAGGTGTAATTCAAAGACTACTACTGGAACTAATAGCCGAGCTGAGCTAGGTGTGCCGAGTTTGGGCTCATTTCGTTGGTTATCTTGAGACCTTACCTCCGGACTTGATGGAGTGATCTGCAGGTGTACTTCGAAGACTGCTACTGGAACTAATAGCCGAGCTGAGCTAGGTGTTCAGAGTTTGGGCTCATTTCGTTAGTTATGTTGAGACCTTACCTCCGGACTTGATGGAGTGACCTGCAGGTGTACTTCGAAGACTGCTACTGGAACTAATAGCCGAACTGAGCTAGGTGTGCCGAGTTTGGGCTCATTTCGTTAGTTATGTTGACACCTTACCTCCGAACTTGATGGAGTGATCTGCAGGTGTACTTCGAAGACTGCTACTGGAACTAATAGCCGAGCTGAGCTAGGTGTGCCGAGTTTCGGCCCTTTTTTGTAGTTATGTTGAGACCTTACCTCCGGACTAGATCGCGTGACCTGCAGGTGTACTTCGAAGACTGCTACTGGAACTAATAGCCGAGCTGAGCTAGGTGTGCCGAGTTTGGGCTCATTTCGTTAGTTATGTTGAGACCTTACCTCCGGACTTGATGGAGTGACCTGCAGGTGTACTTCGAAGACTGCTACTGGAACTAATAGCCGAGCTGAGCTAGATGTGCCGAGTTTGGGCTCATTTCGTTAGTTATGTTGAGACCTTACCTCGGGACTTGATGGAGTGACCTGCAGGTGTACTTCGAAGACTGCTACTGGAACTAATAGCCGAACTGAGCTAGGTGTGCCGAGTTTGGGCCCTTTTTTGTAGTTATGTTGAGACCTTACCTCCGGACTTGATGGAGTGATCTGCAGGTGTACTTCGAAGACTGCTACTGGAACTAATAGCCGAGCTGAGCTAGATGTGCCGAGTTTGGGCTCATTTCGTTAGTTATGTTGAGACCTTACCTCCGAACTTGATGGAGTGATCTACAGGTGTACTTCGAAGACTGCTACTGGAACTAATAGCCGAGCTGAGCTAGGTGTGCCGAGTTTGGGCTCATTTCGTTAGTTATGTTGAGACCTTACCTCCGGACTTGATGGAGTGACCTGCAGGTGTACTTCGAAGACTGCTACTGGAACTAATAGCCGAGCTGAGCTAGATGTGCCGAGTTTGGGCTCATTTCGTTAGTTATGTTGAGACCTTACCTCGGGACTTGATGGAGTGACCTGCAGGTGTACTTCGAAGACTGCTACTGGAACTAATAGCCGAACTGAGCCAGGTGTGCCGAGTTTGGGCTCATTTCGTTAGTTATGTTGAGACCTTACTTCCGGACTTGATGGAGTGATCTGCAGGTGTACTTCGAAGTGCTACTGGAACTAATAGCCGAGCTGAGCTAGGTGTGCCGAGTTTCGGCCCTTTTTTGTAGTTATGTTGAGACCTTGCCTCCGGACTAGATCGCGTGACCTGCAGGTGTACTTCGAAGACTGCTACTGGAACTAATAGCCGAGCTGAGCTAGGTGTGCCGAGTTTCGGCCCTTTTTGGTAGTTATGTTGAGACCTTACCTCCGGACTGGATGGCACCTGAAGGTGTACTTTGAAGACTGCTTCTAGAACTGATACACGAGTAGAACTAGCTGATAAGAATGTGTATAGTTTTTAACTCTTTAACTCGATTGTGATTATAGGCCAAGACCTAAGACGTTTGGGAAAGGCTCTGGTAAGAAACTAGTTGATAAAAAATATAAAAAAATTACAGCCGCCATCTTGGATTTTCATTTTGACCTCACTATCGGCTTTAGCGCCCTTAAAAACCATAAAAACGATACCCATGATGAAAAAAAAAATTACAGCCGCCATCTTGGATTTTCATTTTTATCTCACTATCGGCGATCTCAATATCCGTCACTTTCTTTCTTCGCACGGCTAAATTACGAACGATTTTAACATTCATATTCATACTCGGTTGGTTATTCGACCTTCGCAATTTATCACCCTAAAGTAGGCAGGCCGTCTAGCGACTGCCTACTGCCGCGCGTAAATGTATGAAGATTTTGTTTTTTGTTAGGTATGATAATTTAGTGAGTTTCTTTACATACACTAAAATGTAATTGACAGGCTTATGGTGATTTATCGAGGTAGGCGCAATTATGATAGCGTACTATGCAATGCACGCCACTGCTTAGTACGCTATCATAATTGCGTAACTTGGAATGGCAATCCATTCCAATTTGACAGTACAACAATATCCATTGCGTTGTATTTGTTTTACGAATTTTTAACGATTTTTTTAAACATGTAGCCTATATGTTAATCCAGTGTGTCAGCTACCTCCATACCAAATTTTATATCAAAATTGGTCCAGCCGTTTGAGCGTGAAGAAGTAACAAACATATAAACACACACACACACACACACACAAACTTTCGCCTTTATAATATTAGTGTGATGAATATTGTAGCATTGGTAGTGTGTGCCTTGAAGGGTATGTGCCAAATAAACATATTTTCTAAGCTTGTTTTCAATATGCTCGTTCGCAATTAATACATAGGTACGTACTTTGGCAAGTACTTGATTAATCACTGTCCAGTGAAATTAAGTAAATAGCATCTACTTTTATGAACACTTCACATTACCTACAAACTATTTGAAAACAAATCAACGTAAGCTTTAAAAAAAATACATGGCAAAAATTAAATAAAATTAGGCTCAAGTATCAAGTCGTGTCAGTTTACTCATAATTTCACCGCTTCGCGCATGTCGCTGTGTGTGTGAGCCGTGCACGTGTAGTAGTGAGACTCAATACCTAAAATTGAAGCGCGTCAATTCGTAAACGCGTCCTTAAACAAATTTGACAGATTGCAGTTTGCAGTAGCTTGATGTGCGGGCGTCTGTACAATTTCTACATTTATATCTGATAATTTATATGGTGCACACAAAGAATTTTCCATTCTATGCTATTCTATCACTTCTTTTTCTTCTTCTTCAACAATCCACAAGTCCCACCATGAAGGGTTGTGAAGTAGTTCCATCTCAGTGGGAAGAGCTTGCGTCTAACCGCGGAGAGTGGAGGTCACTAATACAACAGAAAGTTTTAGACTTCGAGACTCGTCGGCTTTCAAAACTGGATTCTAAGCGTGACGAACTAAAAGCCCGACCACCAGCGGCAATCAGTTACAATTATGTTAATGGTGCTCTCACGTGTCCACCATGTGCAAGAATATTTATAAACAAAGGTGGTTTTTCTAGCCACATGAGAGCGCATGATAGACGCCAGTAGGGTGATGGTGAAACGGTCGCCGTAGCCGAAAACGGCATGGAAGGATTATTATGAGCTACAAGATTTGGAATAGAGAATGCTCGACAGTTAAATGAACTGACTGACATCATCAAAGTGACAAGAACTCTGGAAAGAAAAGAAGGAAAAAAGGAAGTATATATTGGGACTCGCACAGACAGATCACAAACCGGAGAGAGATCAGAGACGACGCAAGCGCCGTGACTGACGCACCGACGCTCAACCGTGGTATACTAGCGGAGGCGAGATTAGGTATCCAGCAGATGGCAATTCTGACATGACAATGATGATACGTGGTCGTCTTTCGGTTGAAATGATGATGACACTGAAATGGATAGCATCATCATTCCATCAAGCACCGCCACTTCGACCGGTTCTGTACTTCTTGCATCCAGCGGATTCCTACGGCCTTCACAAGATCATCGGTCCACCTTGTGGGAGACTCTTACACAAAAGGAAAAACAGGACAAAAACATATTGCAAGAATCTACGGCCGTATCAACGGCGCAGGTGCCCACGGAATGCTTTTTGTGCTTACAAACAGCATTCCGTAGACATCCGCGCCGTCTCTCCGCACTCTGCAGCCACGCGCTCCAGCATCGTACCTACAATACTTGCAAACCAATTGCTAAGTATACCTGCACTTCAATGGTCAACACTAGAGTTTACTCTTTTCTTTCCATTCGTGTGAGTAGAACCTACACACACAAATGGTAAGAAAAGACAAAACAATATTGCAACAATCAACGGCCGTGTCAACATCAACAAACAGGATTGCGCTGGCATGGCGCGCTGTCTCTCAGCACTCCGGAGTCACTGCTCCTGCAATTACCTAATAACATTAAGGTGTACTTAGGAAAGTTTCCACATTATTATTTGTGTGTAACATTTTAGCGGATGTTTGCACTTCAACGGACAACATAGTGTTTACTCCTTTCTTACCACATTTTGTGTGCGTACTATTTTACACAATTGGAAAGAGACGTCAACGATCGTGTCAACTGCAACGAACAGCACGAGGATATGACATGGTCAGCAGTTACTCCTGCGACAGAAGAAGGTGCTTGTTTTTTGCAAATTATACAAAAACAATACATATTATTTATTAAACATAATGTATTAATTAATAGCATTACTATAATAAGCGTGTGTGTGTGACTGAGATAATGTTCATACTTGGACTTACCACTTTTGTGTGTGATTCTACAAAAACGGTAAGAAAAGACAAAGCAATGTAATCTTAATCCATACTATAATAATATTATAAATGCGAAAGTGTGTCTGTCTGTCCGTTTGTTACCTCTTCACGCTTAAACTGCTGAACGGATTTAGATGAAATTTGGTATAGAGGTAGTTTGAGTCCCGGGAAAGGGCAGATAGTTTTTATCCCGATATTCCCACGGGATCGACACTTATGCGGGTGAAACCGCGGGGCGCTACTAGTCTCTTATATTGCTTTTCTTTTCGTACCATTTATGCGGAACAGAAATTCCTACTATTCCTAAAACTATAAGGCCCATTGTACACGCACGTTTTTCTTGCCGTGAAAAACTACGGTTTATTCGCCGTGCGTAGGCACGGTCGTCGGTGTTGTATGGATCACTATGGAAGTTTGTTGACGACACGTTTTTTCTACGGCGCGGTTTATACGCTGCGCTGTAATGAAACCGTGCCGTGTATGTACAGTCAACAAAGGAGTTAAGTATACAGGAGCGTCGGATATAGTTGAAGTTTACTAAGAAACTGATGGATGTTCTGGACTGAAATTTAATTTAATAAATGAGCTGTTTGTTTTCTATTAATAAACTAAAATTTTATTCGAGAATATCCATCGGTTTCTTAGTAAACTTCAATAATGTCCGACGCTCCTGTATACTTAACTCAAACTCAAATCATTTATTTCAATTAAACCTTGTACAGGCACTTTTGAATTGTCAAAATTAAATAGTCTGTCAGTTAGTCAGAAAGTTGAAGCTAGTTGCCCATTCCAAAGCGTAGATCTCTATGGAGAAGAACGGGCAAGAAACTCCATGGACACTCTTTTAAATCAAGATATTATATATATATATATATTACAAAACTCCTTTGTTGACTGTACAAGGGGCCTTATATTTCATATTTTTTAGAGAAACATCACACCTCCGCGGATTGAAGAGGATATTCCGAGGTAAACCTGTTCTCACATGCAAATATTGATTCTTAATTTCGTCACTATTATGAAAGGACGTAAGATACGAAGATTTTTGTCTTCGAAACGTACCTATGGTTGCACAGTATGGTAACCATTAAGATTTGATTTCTAAACCCCGATCGATACTTAATTCAATGTAATGTGCGCACGGGATCATGCCTTACTTTGTCCCCATCTAAGAATAGCATGAGCTCATTAAGATGTTGATTATGACTTATTAGCTATAATGACATTGTAACAAGTTTGGTTTCCTGTTTACATTTGAACTTAGGCCCGCACCCTAATATTGCGTAACACACTATCAACCACAATCTGAATAATTTTGAAGGATATTACTAATCCATTGCTTCATTATGTTCGAAAAATTTGTCTGCTCAACAACGTAAACAACGCAATGAATGTTGTTGAACTGTCAAAATGAAAGCCATTGCTACTGTTAGTGTGTTGCGCAATTATACCCCCCGCTGTTTACATTTGAATTAGTGTAAGTTACAAGTACCAGATTTGCGTTTACACTTAGGTACCTCATTTATTATTGTACAGACGCCAGCACATTAAGCTACTACAATTTGTCAAATTTCTTTAATAGATTTTCAACTTTATCGTTAAAGCATAAGGTTCAAAGTTGATTGGGAAAATTTGACAGTTTCGGGTAGCTTGATTTGCTGGCGTCTGTACAAAAATTAAGTTTTTTCTTTTGTTGGCAAGGGGGACGTTGGTTGATTTTCGCACCCGCCGCCCAATACGGTTAAGACGGCCCTGCGTAGTTGACGGCTATGTGATGTGTCTTTTTACACCCTGTATTTATACGTAGCACTAATGATCTCAAGTTCAGAAATATTTTTGTGATTTTTATTATGTTTAGATTTATAATTAGTTGCTAATCACTTTTTAATGGCATCCAAGATTTCCATAAGTGATTTTGAAGTACTACCTAATTATAAGTAATCTTAGAAAATGAATCAGCCTTGTCGTAGCCTTTGTCTCCGTGATGTGTGAATTTTTAGGGTTCCGTACCTCAAAAAGAAAAACGGAACCTTTTTAAGATCACTTCGTTGTGTATATAGGGTGACTGGTAATTAGTGACCGATACTTAAACACGTGATTTTACTCATCATTATAAACTACTTTTACTATGGGACCAAGCCTGAAATCGCGAAAAAAAAATCAGCTGTTCCCTACATTTATGTTCGTCTAACTCGTCAAAATGTTGGAAACAGCTGTTTTTTTTTCACGATTTCAGGTTTGGTCCCTTAGTAAAAGTTGTTCACAATGATGAGTAAAATCACGTGTTTAAGTATCGGTCACTAATTACCAGTCACCCTATATATCTTCTGCCATACTTCCCTGTTCTGTGCGTCCCTCATCCAGGTATTTCCTGCGACTTTGACGATATCGTCAACCCAAAGCGCTTTTGGACGGCCCTGGTTTCTCTGCGGGGCAATTGCATCACACACTATCAATCGGAATCGGTTTCATTTTGACAGTTCAACAACATTCATTGCGTTATTACGTGTTGAGCAGACAAATTCGAACATAAGAAGCAATGAATTAGCAATTTGCTTCAAAATGATTCAGATTCCGATTGATAGTGTGTTACGCAATTAGGGTGCTGGCCTAACCTCGGCCACCACTCGGTCACAGCTTTACTCCATCGGCCATCTCTTCGTCTAGCTTTTTTTTTTTTTTTTTTTCGCTGATAAATGACGTTACGCATCTCCGCTCGTCGGGGGAAGAGACGGAGTATGTGGGACTCCCTGCCAGGGTGGCAGTCATCATCATCATCATTTCAGCCAAAAGACGTCGACTGCTGGACATAGGCCTCCCCCAAGCACTTCCACTTCGACCGGTTCTGTGCTTCTCGCATCCAACGGGTTCCTGCGGCCTTCACAAGGTCGTCGGTCCACCTTGTGGGAGGCCTTCCAACGCTACGTCTTCCGGTACGTGGTCGTCGTGGTCAGGGTGGCAGTATACCCACTAAAACTCAGCGGTGTTCCCTCATCGCCTTGATGGGGAGGTCATGGGAATCCGGCTCAGCCTTTGCATCCACAACCCCCCCGGCGCATGCCCGCCTAGCTGGCGGGCCCCGCATGTCCCCCCGTCTGGGGGGGGGCTACGGGAATGGCCGGGAACACCTGGCCATTCCCGTCCGGCACTGGTGGAAGCCTGTGCAATACAGGCGAGGGTGCCCCCGCACCCGTCGCCTGCTGGCTTCCACCTGGGAGGAGTCGGAGATGACTGTCATACTGACGTCTTCTTCGACCCCTCCTCCTAGCTTGATATCATGCCCAACTCCACTTGAGGCGCATCGCTCTCTTAACGAAAATCAATGTCAAAAACTTGTCAAAAATGTAAGTAAATTAGAAGTATTTTTGACAGATTGAGACTGAGATCAGGCCTAAAAAGGCCACTTTGGCAGAATCATAAAAGGATAACATAATGGACAGTTAACTGTTAAGTTAATCGTATCAAAACCCATTGGTGAAGCATTTTTCAGTTTTTTTTTTTTGTCTGTGTTAAAATACCAATCAATCCGATCCAAATCCAATCCCAATCTCTTTGATTATACCTACGTATTGCAGCGAAAAAAATAAAAACACTGACTGTCTTCGCCATTTACGATTCATAATGTTATCCTTTTATAATTCTCTAAAGTGGCCTTTTTAGGCCCCCAGACTGTGCACGTTCTTAAAATTACGTGAATTGCCCCTCTGATGGATAAAGCCAAAACACTTGGTCCGACCTGGGAATTAAACCCAGGACCTCATGCTTAGCAGTAGCGTTTGCAATCATTAGACCAACGAGGTAGCCAAAATATAAAAAATACCTCAATATTCAGAAGTTTTAGAAACTACATTAAAAGCAATCCAAGCAAATAGGTAGTATTCTCAAGCAGTGTGTGAACTATCTAAAAGTTGGTAACTGGAGATTTCCACGTCCACTCCAACTGACAAACGTTTGAGAATCCGAGAAACTTGTTAGAAAACTAAAAAGAACTCGTTGCGAAGATGTTAAGAGAGAACTGGGGACAGGAAAATGTGTTAAGTAGAAAAACCAAACGGATTTGTCTATGAAAACTATTGTTTTACTTTGCAGTGTGTCCCGTAATTAATGGATAACCTTTTCAGGGGTCATTGTACTTATCGTTATGAACAACTGTTACAGAAAAAAAATCAGCCGTTTCCTACATTTTGACGAGTTATGCGATTATAAATGTAGGCAACAGCTGATTTTCTTTTGCGATTTCATGCTTGGTCCCGTAGTAAAAATTTTTCATAATGATAAGTACAATGAGGTTATCCATTAATTACGGAACACTCTGCATAATCCGACAATTAAGGCTGCCCATTGTAATAATTTAATTAAACAAGGTGGCAAGTAGGTATATCGACGCGCAACCATGGGTTCAGTAAGTACCATGATTCTTAAACACCCTGCGTTGAAATTATTTATAGATTATTTTTAAAAAATTAGCTACTCCATCCATCTTACCGCGTCGGTATTGTACTTTTCTAAGAAACAGCAGATTTTTTTTTATAGATAACCGACCAAAAATTTTCTGCGGTGGAGGGTCTAGAATCATGTGCTGAGTTCATGGTTGCAGTTTGTGCGGCGACGTCCCGCCACCATGTATACAATTTCTACATTTGTTCAGGGTTATTGGTAAAACATTCACAACCTCATAAGAGGCCATTGTACTCATCATTATGAACAACTTTTACTATGGGACCAAAAAGAATCAGTTGTTCCCTACATTTTGACGAGTTATACGAACATAAATATAATAGCCTAATTCGTGAAGAAGGCTATAGGCTGTTTAACATCACGCTAGGACCCTTAGGAGTCGTGTAAAAACCAAAAAAGATGAGCAAGAAGAAATAAAGTCAAGAAGTACGCCAGCGAAAACGAACGACGGAGTGTTGTCCAGTTCGAGTGGGTCCAGATGACCAAAGACTCCGAGAGAGCAAGAAATTTCACGCGGACGAAGTCGCGGGCAGAATCTAGTGTATTAATAAAACTAGTTATTTCATTATCAATATCTATTCGATTGAATCACCATACGATCACCATCCATTAAATAATCAATGATCTAAAACTAATTAGTTATATCAACATCAAGATTAATTTAAATCATCGCTGTCATCACAAAAAATAAAGATTTATTTCTGCATAGAGACTGTTACCGACAAAAAATATAGTTTACCAGTCCATTAGGTAGCTACCGAACTATTACAATAAATAGCATATTATAGATGATTAAAAGATATGGGCTGATATACAAAAACCTAAGCATATAATGTATGTATGTAAATACTATTTAATTTGTGACCAAACCTGAACTAGTCTGGCCATAGCTTGTTAGACAAAGCTGGTTTTATGTTTGGGATTTGGGACTAACTAGGTGGTCTAAATTGTAATTATCTATACTTCTATACTATTATATTTTTTTGTGTTTGTTTGTATGTAAGGGGTAATCTCTCTGCCGGGTCAGCGGGATTGTCCGAAAGGGTTACCGCTGGCCCGGAACATAAAGGGCTAAGGAAGGAACACGGGTGGGTTTTAGTCAGTAAGAGTCTGACACTCCCTTCCGCTCCACCCAGAGCGGGAGGGGTCATTTAATGATTTGCCATCCGCAAAAAAAAAGGGGGTAATCTCTGAAACTACCAGCCTGATTTAAAACATTCTTTTTGTATTTGATAACCTAATTTTTGAGGAAGGTCAAATGCTATTTAAGATCACGCTAAGGCCCTTAGGAGTCGAGCAAAAGGGGTCAGAAAGAGCGCTAAGCGAAAACGAAGTAGTAGTCGGTACCACAGGTGAGCAATGGGATGCGACGCGATGGGTGGGGGCCGAAATATCACGTGGACGAAGTCATTTATACAACATTAGTTTTTGTTTATACTAAACCCGAACAGGGGTCATTGTACTCATCATTTTGAACAACTTTTTCAATGGGACCAACCTAGAAATCGCGAAAAAAAAATCTGCTGTTCCATACCTACATTTTGTCGATTTACGTAAACACAAATGTATGAACAACTGATTTTCTTTCGCGATTTCAAGGTTGGTCCCATAGAAAAAGATTAACAAAATGATGAGTACAATGACCCCTTTTCGAGTTTAGTTTAAACAACAACTAATGTTGTATAAGTAAGTGATTTTTTTTTTTGCGAAATCCGGTCTCTGTTTTCTTCAGTCAACTCAGCTTATCGCTGTCGACTGCTGAGCATAGGTTTTACACAACTAAGTCGCACTACAAAACAGGGGGCCTAAAAAGGCCACTGGCAGAATCATAAAAGGATACCATTATGAATCATAATTATGGAGACGACAGTCCGTGTTTTTCGTTTTTTCGCTGCACTACGTAGGTATAATCAAAGAGATTGGAATTGGATTTGGATTGGATTGATTGGTATTTTAGCAAAGACAAAAAAAAACTTAAAAATTCTTCACCAATGGGATGTGATACGATTAACTTAACAGTTAACTGTCCATTATGATTCATAATGTTATCCTTTTATGATTCTGCCAAAGTGGCCTTTTTAGGCCCCACGTTCTCCGCCTTCCACACCAATTGCAGGCGAGCAAAGGGGTCTGTCAGACTGTTGCTGACTAAAAAACTGGGTGTTCCCTTCCCACACTTGGCCCGGGGATCGTGGAAACTTGTGCGATTCCACACTCAGTCTCTCTCAAGAGCATTTTTAAGATCATAACTTCATGAATTATTTTGTTACTGTAACAAAAAGTCATTGTGTGTGTCATAGTCCCCTTCCCCGCTCTATGAGGAAAAAATTGTCTGTTTCTCGTTTCATTACCTACCTAGAAAGTCTCAAAATCCGCCTAACAATAGGTTCACACGAGTCAATAATTTTCGCACCTGTACAATAAAGTTGAACTTCTGTCGAGTCAGTGGCCGGCCGAACCGGCCATGCGACAGCCACTCGATTTAATTTAGGCATCTCCGCACCAATTGTTCCCAACTCCAGAGAGTTCGATGAACGAGCAGGCGCCGCCTCTGATTTATTTTCCCTCAACATCCCCTAAACGGATTTTAGTTCCTTAATATCAGAACTTTACAGAATAGTTAGCGTTCAGAGGTATAAGGAGTTATTAATTTATTATAATACTGTTCGAAGTAAGTTTGACAAGTCTGATAGCATATTAAGGTAGAAGCACTTAGAAGTGTTTTATAGATACTCAACATTTTATGGTAGGTGTAGTTTTAGATATGTTTATTACTTTGTAGACATGAGTCGCTTTAATTATGATGAACTGTAATAGAGCAAAATCTTTGAATATTGGGAATGAGGAACAAGCATGACATGACATATATTAAGGTAACTATCTTAACAAACATAGAGATCCACATAAAGATCCACTGAAACACACGCACATAAAGAGGGACATGTGCAAAAGTACATTTCTCTCATCTACTCCCATTAGAGCAGATAGACGTTACTTGGATATCTATGTAAGAAAAAGGACCTAAGGAGGACCTGAGGATGTAAGTAAAAGCCTACGGAGTTGCCACCAAATAAATTGGCATTAGGGCAACCGGATGCAGATGATAATATAAAGAAAAGTCGTTTTTATTTGGGTTCGAAATCACACTAATATTATAAAGGCGAAAGTTTGTGAGTGTGTGGGGGTGGGTGTGTGTTTATATGTTTGTTACTTCTCCACGCTCAAACGGCTGAACAATTTTGATAAAATTTTGTATGGACGTAGCTGACACCCTGGATTAACATAAATAGGCTACTTTTTATCCCAATATTCCCACTGGATCGACACTTATGCGGGTAAAACCGCGGAGGTAGCTAGTTATCAAATAACTTCTCCCGCTCTGGGCGGAGCGGGAGGGCGTGTCAGACTTTTACTGACTAAAAACCCACCCGTTTTGCCTTTAGTTGCATGAGCCAGGGGCCACGGTATCTCTTTTGAACAACCCGCGACCCTGGCAGGCATCGGCCCTAGCGGACTCCGACAGTTAGTGCTGACATCTCCTTGAGGCGCGCATGAAACACCGTGGCCGTCACCCGGGCCTGGTCCTTACCGAACGGCGACTTTACATAGGAGTAATAAGTGCTAGATTTTTACAAATTCCCTGGACCCCACACTACAATGATATTATAAGTAAAATTTACATTATAATATTATCATTGACACTACGATTCCCTGTGTGGTGCGGTCCAGTCTCTTCCCAAGTAAGGCAAGCATTTTAAGTGAAGTAATTAATTGATGATGATGATTGGGGAATTAGACGATCAGGGGGCCTAAAAAGGCCACTTTTGCAGAATCATAAAAGGAATTCATCAAATCATTATAAATCATAATAGACAGTTAACTGTTAAGTTAATCGTATCAAATCCCATTGGTGAAGGATTTTTTAGTTATTTTTTTTTTTGTCTGTGCTTAAATACCAATCCAAATCCAATCCCAATCTCTTGCAACGAAAAAAAGCGAAATACGTTTATGATTCTGCCAAAGTGGCCTTTTTAGGCCCCCAGATCTCCTTGGCCACCTCTGCAATAAAATAGCATTGCCACCATAACATTAGAAACATTGCTAAAAAAAATCAAAATTATTATAAACTCTATTCAAATTAAATTACGTTCATACCTCAAAAACCGAAATCACTTTAAATCCTTTTGAAACATTTTCGTTGTCTGGCGGCAGGACTCTGTGTACCCGAATCGTATAAACGTACAAAACCATAAACCCGGCTTTAGACATTATGTCAAATTAACGTCTAGACATCGCAAAAGCATTGAGTGGTATTAATTTATTAGTATTTGTATTTGTTGTGTAAAAGTTACTGAAATCTCCCTCTGGGGGATAAGCAAATTAAGTGAAATTGCGAGTGACGTTACGTGAAAGATTTTAATTCGCTAATGGCAAACTTGGTCGTTGCGTCTCGATAAATGGAAGCTGTCATTTTTTGTTGAATGATACGTTCCTACTTTAAGGGAAAAAAAGAAAGGTTTCTTAGAGAAGAATTCGTTGTCGACATTAATACGGTAAACGAAAAATATTAACACTATTGCGATCTGTACCGACCAGGCAATCAAGTCAGGGGGGCCAAGGACCAAGGGCCAATTACGAGTGTGTCCTACTCTCCGCGTCCCTTACAGACAAAATATTAGTTCGGGCCCGAAAAAATAAAGAATGACAAAGCGATTTGACAGTTGTCACTACTCCCGATATGTATATGCCCGACCGAAAATTGAATTTGACACAATAGTGTCCATACCATAACCATAATCAGCCTATAATGTTCCCACTGCTGGGACACAGGCCTCCTCTCGGTGAGAGGGAGTGGGCCGTAATCCACCACGCGGGCCCAGTGCGGGTTGGTGGATGTCACATGTCTTCGAATTTTTGGTTCTAGGGCATGCCGGTTTCCTCACGATGTTTTCCTTCACCGTTTTGAGAGCAGTGGTGATCACGCACATAAGTGAAATCAGTACCTAATATTTATTAAATTTAAAGATATTACTCATGTCTATGAGTGAAAATAATTGTCCTTGCCGCATAAATTCAAACCTAATTGCTTTAGAGGATAGTCGCATTTTCAATTAAAAAATCTTTCTTTTACTGTCAATCCCTGCCGCGAAACATGATTATCTATAACGTTCTATCATTATACTATTCTTCTTTCTATTTAGCCCAGCATCCTAATTGCGTAGCACACTATCAATCTCATTCTGAATCATTTTGAAGGATATTGCTAATCCATTGCTGTTCGAAAAAAATGTCTGCTCAACAACGTAAATAACGCAATGCATGTTGTTAGACTGTCAAAATGAAAGCTACTTGGGGCCTAAAAAGGCCACTTTGGAGAATCATAAAAGGATAACATTATGAATTATAAGATGGCGAAGACAGTCCATGTTTTTCTATTTTACGCTGCACTACGTAGGTACAATCAAAGAGATTGGTATTGGATTTGGATTGGATTGATTGGTATTTTAGCACAGACAAAAAAAAAATAACTGAAAAATGCTTCAACAATGGGATTTGATACGATTAATTTAACAGTTTCTGCCAAAAGTGACCCTTTTAGGGCCCCTGATATGTATTACGCAATCACCCCACAGTATCCCGTAGCAGTCTAAAACGACACAATAGGAGACAGCTTAGAACTCCGCAATATTTTATGTAAGGTAAGACACACTTACATGAAAATATTGCGCTACTGTATCACGCATAAGCTGTGCTATATATTTTCCCAGTTCTGTATCTTTTATTTTGCTGTTTTGTATGGTTCAAGTTTCTATTCTATTGAAAATAATCGCTTTTATAGTCAACTCAAAACCATTGCCAGTATGCTATCTGAATTCTGAAGAGAGGCCTACATTGTATATTACTCTTTATTCTTCAAGTAGATGCATAGTGGGTGTGTGTTTCATTTCCTCTTGCTGTCATTCACTCGAAGCTTTCTTATCATATTAATAGATCAATCTACGAACAATCATGTCCATTAACACTCAACTGATACATAAACATCATACCTTGTCACCGATGGTTTAATCTGAACCACTCGTATCATTCCGAATTGTCATTTTTAATACCCAACACACGATTTCGGCTCACAATCTTGATCCATCGCACAAAGCTGTAACTACGGATTTTCCTGCACGATCTCAACTTACAGATACAAAAGATTATGTTGGGCTTGCTTCAAATCTTATACAGGATGAAATTGAATAGGTGCGCCAAATTAACACATCTAATTCAACGTGCTACAACAATTTAGACTATTTCATTAAGGAAAGGGATACACATACGTGCGCGTAGGCAAGCGATTTGGCAACGTCGTCGTCGCGCGCCCTTTTTTTTATAGGAACGGTCTAAGTTAGATAAATACCGCTAGTTCAACGCATAGCCAACTTGCTTCATGTTGTGAACTCTGCAATGAATGGATTGTTTATCGGGTACGCGCAAATCTTAGCTCTTATTAATTTGTTTTGATAGATTATGATTTTTTTCTAGAACGATGAAAATTTGTGTCTACTTGAAGGCATGCCTTCGTTCGCACTATGTATAACGATAATTACATGAAATGAGAATTTATAATGATTATGCTTTCAATGTTCGCAAGTTTTCAATTTCATCCTGTATATGTTACACTTTGTCACTACGTTTTGTTGATAGAACAACGTACTATCAAGCCTGTTTTATTGTGAATATTGTCTAGACAAGCTCCACTCCGAAGGTAATTTGCGTTTTAGATTTTGAAAGTACCTCATTCATAAATGTTTGCCTCCCTGTTCGAGGATTATACGCGTGGGCGTTGTGAATGCTTTCATGTAACTTGGTCTATTCATCTTAGATATTTCCCATAAAGTTTAGCTCAGACTATATAGAAACTCTCTATTTCTTATTTTTCGTCGGAAGCTTTCAATTCTTTACATGGAACTATAGTTCTGTAACAAACCATAAGATAGATAAGGACTATAGATCTCAGTGATACAAAGTAATCCTCACAACAATGCCAATAAAAATATCTACTTAGCTAGATAGCAGAAATAAGATACAAAGGGTCACAAAATAGAAAGGTACGCTCTCCTAACGAGCTGTGCCTCTGAATTGATTTCACGAACTTTACCTCCTCGTAATAAATTCTGAACAAAACAAAGAATTGGTTCTGAGTTGGCTTTGGTTTGAAACGTTCACAATAAACAACGGCCCATAAACTACGCTGGCTGACACGCATATTTCTTATTTTTCTTTGAAACATCTCGGAATGATATTACCCTAGCGAGCCGTAAAAGCCGGTCTATTAATTAGGGGGCCGCGGCTAAGGCGGTTCCTGAACGTATGACATCATGCTCCCGCGTGTTCAACAAGACTCCTTTGTCTCAAAACCTGACAGATTCGACGTAAATCACGCTGTTGACAGCTACGGTAAGACAAATCTGAGAAAATATTATTTTTTCAAGTTGGTGTTACTCTTTGTCCTCAAGGAGCGTGCGGTTGCGTCAGAGCCCATCTCGCATGCCGCTGACGACAATATGCTGAATGATGAAATGGTTTCACGGCTACATTTGTTTGTACAGACTAAAGATAAATATCCACTCGTGAGAGCTGCTCGAAAGGCGGTTTGATTAAAAGGAACATAAATGTTGATCGCTCGCTTGTAATGATATTTACAGCTATTGAAATTCATCGTCATTCAACATAATTACAGTGAAATATGAGTCGATTGTTACAACGAAGTATGGGGATCATATTTCAAATCCAGTCATGAGGAGAGAAATCAAAACTGTGAACGGCAACAAAAAACAACACATTCTGTTTCTGTCATGTTTATATTATAAATTCAGGCTTAAATTTTAACGCTCTAACTAATCGAGACGATGCCGTTAAAGTACAAGTGGAAATAATTACAACGCGTTGCGTTGTCTGTAACAAAGACGCGTCGTGTCCTGGAGCGGTGGTGTCAGGAACAGGAATAGAATGAGAGGAGCCCCCGACTGAGCGTGAAGCCGAGGTGTTTCCAATTTACAGACGACGACGTTTCTAATGCGCGACAAGATTTACAATCGGTATTAATTTAAAAACATCTCTGATGACGTAACGAGCTATATTTGAAAAACTCATTTGAATCCCCTCGATATCATCACGTGAATGCAATTTGTTAATGTCATGCACTTTTTGTTTGCTGAAACTGAAGTGGCGAAACTTTTGCTGCGGTGAGGCCCTATAAAAACGACGTAAGAAACACATTATTCACCGCGGCCAGACGAATCACGTATCCGAACTGCCATGAAGACGTTTAATTAGCACCAAACACGCGATCTTTGAGGTCTCAGAATACTGTTACTCGGTTATAAAAGAAGAGTGGCTCCCATCACCGATGCTCGTAAAGTGGCTGCAATGAAAAAACCGTAAAACAAGGGAGAGTGCTGAGGCGAAAATATGATTTTTGTGGGTTGGTTCCTCAAAAATAATGTCTGCATGTAAAAATACACCTCTGGCTTTGTGTAGGGTGCTTAAAGAAAGAATGGAATGCATTTAAATTGCACAATGAAAAACGTCTTACAAAAAATTAAGAGTAAAAAGCGAATAGCGGTTTTAAATATGGATAACTTCATAACGAAAATTACAAAGAGACATTCATCTCAAAAGGCTTTGTATGTATAATATAGTATTAACCTAATTTCTGTGAGTTCGAAAAGTTCACTAAGTTCGATATTGACTTCTCCTTTTAAGGATCTTTTTGATGTGACATCAAAAGGAAAACTGATCCCTTTTCCGGTTCGATACCTGCCGTCATTGTCAACGCACAGATCATCGTACACGTCGACTTCCTCATTGTGATCTACCCTCATAACTTTTATGAATGAACAGATTTCTTTATTACACACGAATTCTTTTTCTAATTCAATCTCGTGATCCTTCAGTTCATTTATTTATTCGTTTCAAAGTAATTCGCTCGGGAGGCAATGGGATTTTTTTCTTATTAAAATAGCCAAAGAGGGAAACCTCAAGGGACCCTATCGTATTGTTAGTCCACCTGTATTTCCTTTAGCTAAGTTCAAAATAAGTAAATCTTATTATGTTTTTCAATGGGCATCTGGTTACTTGAGGGACGGAGTTCATTTTATATTTATGACTGTAATACAATGGATTTTTTGAGATTTTGTTCGTTCAATTCCAGCTCTTATGTTGCTGGTTTGAACCGTAAATAACGCTCGTACTTATTTCACGATTTGAAACTACGCAAATGCTATATTTGAATGATTTAAACTAAACGATATATAATCAGCCTATAATGTTCCCACTGCTGGGACACAGACAAACCTCCTGTTTTTGAGAGGAAGTGGGCTATAATCTACCACGCGGGCCCTGTGCGGGTTGGTAGATGTCACACCATGTCTTCGATTTTTTGGTTCTAGGGCATCCCGTTTTTAACCGACTTCAAAAAAGGAGGAGGTTTCTTAATTCGACCGTATATTTTTTTTTTATGTGTGTTCGCGGATAACTTCGTTGTTTATGAACCGATTTTGATTATTCTTTTTTTTCTCACAATGTTTTCCTTCACCGTTTTTAGTGGTGATGAAATTATTTACACAAAGTAAAGCGCCTGTCTCAGTTCGAATTCGAACCCACGAACTACAACTCGTAAGTCGAGGCCGTTACAATTGGACCATCACTGCTCTATCTTAACCATGCTCAATTTTAAATGCATAATGAAACGACTTCGTGATCAATCAATTTTAATAGCTTTACGATATGATTTGATTTATAATATAATCGTGGTCCCAGCGGAAGTTACGCACAAATCACAAATCCATCAGTTTCTCTCCGATTGCACACAGCGAAACCGGCCGGTTGTTGAACGATTCAAGTTATTTTTATGGGTGCTGTTGAAAGGCCTGGTTAAATCCATAACATATTATGTAGATATTAAAATGTGGAAACATCGTAAACGTTGACTGTTCGCGAACTGATTACGAGGCCGTCCCCTCGCATGCTCGCATAGATTTTTAAACACAGCCGTATTGAAGGGGGCCCTTTTATTCTTCCTGTTAAGTACACGTTTACGACAAACTCGTAAAACACGGATCACTGAAAATTTTTGATATGTAACTCTCCTATTCAAATGCGTTTTACGAGGCGGCCCATTATAATTTTACTGATGTCATATTTTTTCCCGTCATAGTGATTCTGATTATGGACGGTGGATCAAAGGGATTTTTAATAAAAAAAATGTTATATCTTTTTAATCACTTCCTATTTTTATTGCTCTACTTGAGGTACCTTTAATATTATTCACCGTAGCGCAATAAAAATCTCATTTGCATTATGAAACTGCCTATGTTGATTTCGGCAAGGATATTTAGTAGACATTTTTATATCCTTATTTGCGCCCAAGTAGCCTGTATTACTTTTTTATCCGGTCATATACATCGAGTGACATTTAAAGCGTTGAAATAGTAGTCTTGTTTACTCTGAGCAAAAAAAATTAACATCGTAAAACGACAGCATTCGTTACAAGTACAACAGATGACTGGTAATGAGTTTAAAAAACAAAATAAACAAATCCAATTTTATTGCCAACACGAGTTGATTCAAAAATTGCTCCAATTTATAGTCACATGATGTCATAAGGAGGACTGTCAAATAAGAACAAAAATATACGCAATGAAAAACATGTGGCTGTGTACCGTGAGAATATTAAACCCAATCCGATAAAAGAGGAGGACAAAGGAGCTTTATTTCTTTGATATTTTGTACCAATTATGATACTGTGTTGATAAACATGTCGAATAACAAAGCAGAATGGTCTAATCTCGTGAACTCGGGTTAAAATTTAGGAATAACAAAATTTTATTTGAATTTAAAAGTCTTTTGCATATATAAATAAATGCTTAAGCGTATGTTTGCTTTAAATTACTAGCTAGAACTATAAAGAAGTGGTATGGAGCAAGGACCTCCCCTCGTCCCATGCTACTTCTTTGAAAAAAAGATGGCAAAAGACGAAGAATTAGACCAAATCTCTTATCTCTGATAGGTTAGGTGTGGGTTTAAAGATACATAATTCCAGAAACAACACTTTCGTACAATAGATGAGATGATCGATATTTAGCTATAAGTACTTATACCAACACCCTAATTGCGTAACACACCATCAATAAGAATGAATCATTTTGAAGGATAGGTATTGCTAATCCATTGGTTCATATGTTCGAAAAATTTGTTGGCCAACAACATAAATAACACAATGAACGTTATTGAACTGTTAATGAAAGCCTGTTACTGTGTTACGCAATACTCCGATGGTCTTGGCCCATGCTACTTCTTTAAAAAGAATAGAGCAAAAGAAGAGGAATTGTACGAAACTAAGATAGGTTATAGGTGTGGATTTAAAGAGAACCTCCCCGTAAATGGCCTTTCACAGAATAGGTATGATGATAGCCACTCAGCTATACATTTGCCAGAGTAAGCAAACATACGCCCCTGCGCACTTAACAAAAACATTGAATCACTACCAAACCAACTCAATATGGGCTCTTACCGTCTAATTGAAAATCATAAAGTGCATGTATTTTGTAGGTACTTTCATAAAGGCCAGTGGCAAAATATTTTGGTCCTTCGGAACGGATATATAATTCCATGTTTATCTTTGTCCGTCCAACTGCATCAGCAGTAATGAAAGATTAAATATTGGTTCGTTCCAGTTTTCGCCAAGAGTTTCTTAAGGTCTTAAGGAGGCCTCAGCAAATACAGACTCCCATTCGTGAACAGTGTAACACTTTAATGCTACTGTGTTTATCAAAAGCCGGTGTTTAAAATCTCAAACAGGTGCAAACGTACCAACTAAATAATTTCGAGGAACCGTCTCCATAAACTTTAATTAACCCTTATTTATAAAATCAGCAAGTCAGCTTTAATTAAATAACGTTAACGAAATAAAACAAATTGGTTTTTCGATGCAATCGATAACATGTTTCTGCTAACCGCTTTAACAAGTGGTCCTTAATGTCGATATAACTGGACCTACGTTTGTTGTACTCTTTTCTATATTCTACTAATATTATAAACGCGAAAGTTTGTGAAGATGGACGGATGTTTGTTACTCTTTCCCGCAAAAACTAGTGAACGGATTTTGATGAAACTTTACAGTAATATAGCGTATACATCATAATAACACATAAGATCCTTTTTATCTCGATATTCCCACAGGATCAACACTTATGCGAGTGAAACCGCGGGGCGCTGCTAGTACTAATAAGTTTGTTTGTTGGAACGCGCTAATCTCTGGAAGTACCAGTCGGATTTGAACAATAATTTTTGCATTTGATAGCCTAATTATTGAGGAATGCTATAGGCTATTTATATCTCGCTAGGATCAACAGGAGTCGAGCTAAAATAAAAATAGGCAGAAAGACCGCAAAGCGAAAACGAAGTAACGCAGGCAGGCGATGCGATGCGACGGGGTGGGTCGGGGGAACAAGACGTTTCACGCGGACGACGAAGAAGGCAGCACCTAGTTGTCGATATAACTGGACCTACTTTTCTTGTACAGTCACGAGCATAAGTATGTATACACTTGGCTTTATTCAAAGGCGATTTTCTCCTTTATTTTTGAATGAAATTTTATATTATTAGGAGCATAGTATTTTCGAACCCATAGGTTTATGTAAAGTGTCGTATTTCAACGTTTCATTGGTTATTTCGTGAAAAAATCGCAATAGTGTTGACATATTAGTGCTCGTGACTGTACCCACTCTTTTTTTTTAAATAAAGTACATGGCGCGAACACTTGTCTTGATCGAGCGCATAAACAATGTCGATACAGTATCGTATCGATGGCGCTCAGTATGCCACTCACGTCGTACATATGGCACCTAATTTGCTACACATATTGTGCCGCGCCACGGCACTGTTTTTATTATTTTTCTCCGCGATACTCCTTTGTTGTTAACTTTTTTTTTTGTTTAGTCTTTACCGTGCCACTGCTGGACAAAAGCCTTCCCCAAGTCCTTCCAGGAACTCTTTTCCCGCGCCACCTCGAACCAGCCCTCGCGGTACACGTCCAGGTCATCTCGCCACTGCAGCTTTCTGGGCCGAGCTCGGCGGCGGCGCCATCCATCTTCAGGCAAAATTAATGACAACTTAAATAAATTAAAAATATAATGACCAATAAGGCAATAAAGAGAGATAACTAAATACCTCTCTTATTTCGTTGAAATATATTAAGGTCAGGTCAATAATCGTCTACAATGTGTGGCTTTGTTAGAGCCACGGTTATGCAACCACGTTGAAACTTTAGCAGGGAGACTGTTCCGAGAAACGTGCTTTGTAGAAAAACATCGGAGGTTTTATTGATTCGAACACGATATGGGAACATAGCCGGGATTCGGAGCATAGCTTTCGAAGTTTAGAGGATTTAATTCGATGATTAATCTCGATCATAATTTGCTTTTGCATTCCGAGGGTTTATTGACATTAGTGGGGCTACGCTTTCCATTAGGTTTGCCACAATAGATGAATCACGCGTATGATTAACATTTAACTTATTGTGTTAGTTGAGTTTAAATGCTTTTGATAGTTCTTTTATTATAGAGGACGAATTAATAATGTTATTGACAATGACATGACTGAACTATTACATTCGCTTTGTTCAGTTCATAAGGAACCGTTTCGTAACCTGGATGCCATCATTCATAACGCGGCATCGAAATACGAAATCGTTTCGTTATTTTATTTTTATTTAAAAACGTAACATACAGTCGATGCACGATGCAACTATACAATGTGCAAGCATTTATAAAATAATAAAACAATTAAGTATACTCGTATCCAGTTTCTTTACAAAGTGACCAGCAAGAATGATACAACGTATGTATTAAGAGAAACAAGTTATACAAGTTCAGGTATTACCGAAGTATCTTTTTTATATGGTAGGTATCCAATTTCCTTCAGTGAACAAACAACACAATAAAATGGGGGAAACGGGGATGCATGTTATCGTGGTAATGGCACATTGCGAACACACAAAGGCACACGACCATCACACAACACATCTCAATTGTGCTCGTAGGTGCATGTAGTGGCGCGAGCACTGAACTGTAACAACTCTCTGGTTGACCGAAAACGAACGACGATTACATATTTTCGAAAACACCGCAGCTGTAGCCAATATTCCGCGGTGAACTCGAACGCCCATTATTCCGCACCGTAAATAATCCACTACACAAAAACGCTAACCCTTCATTGCCTCTTCCTTTAACGATTCAAAGAAAAGAAATAAAATATGTGAGAGCCAAAACAAAGGGTATAAAACCGAAATGACAGGGCCACACGCTTTTCAAGGAGACGCTATACAAAAAGAAAAGACTATAATTTCGCATTATGTAATACTCGGAAGGAGTCGTTCGACGGGATTCGCATGCAGCGAGCATGGTTTAAAAATAACCCAAGGTTAGCTCGCAGATCGAGGGTCCCTTTGTGATATCAAGGTCCACCGGTTGTGCAGGATGCCTATAACCAACATATTTGTGTGTGGACAGCGTAGGTTGTGTTCATCCGAGAAATTCTCTCGCACACAATGTTGTTAAACATTTAAATACGCGACTATTAATAAAGGAGTATTTTTTAATTGTCGATGTAAGACAGTGTGAGTCTTCATAATGTGCACATAACGAAATGAGGGAAACATAGCTTAATTTTATCGACGGTAAAAATATTTGAAAAAATAAAAAAAAACATTTAAAAGGATCTTTAATATTTAAAAGGACCTGCTAAAGTATGGTGATTGCAAGGCCTTTCTTTAACAGTTAATAGGAAATGTTGTGATTGAGTTATAAACATGGTATTTTTAGGTTTAGAATACAATGGAGAATAATTTAAAGTAATCAAAAAGGGTAGGTAATCGGGGCTTTTATTGAATAATTTTACAATTATTGTAAAAATTTATGAAAAAATAGCAGATTTTCGTTAAAAAAAAACCATAATTCTCAATTGAGGGGCGATTGTTTACACAGGGGTCACAGAAGCGAAAAAGAATTTAAAAAATGCTACAAATTTTTAGATTTTTTTAAATATTTTTTCCGTCGATAAAATTAAGCTTAGTTTCGCTCATTTCAATATGTGCACATTATGAAGACTCACACTGTTTATTAAATGGTATGACTTTGAATGAAATTAATTAATTAATTGAACAGTAAATAATTATTGCTAGGTAATTGATGTCGATCTCTTGTTTATGATGTTTTTCTTTGAAAGAAGTTTTCAGTTACTATGAGTATTGCATGCAAGCAAGTGTATAGTATTTTCTTAATTCTTCAAAGAAGTACAACAAAAATACGGACTTAAGTAAGATTTAGGTGCAGTAACAATACCCTATGCAGTTAGTAGTTTACTTTTGTACCTACGTAGTGCGCGTAGCGTTCGTAGTCATTTTGAATGATACGATTTTTTTTTCGATATTTCGGACGCTACGACAATACACGCTACGAAATCTGTAGAGGTCGTTTCGTAGTAGATTAGATACTGGGCCCAAACAGTACAAGCATATTATTATAGACTAGCAGCGCCCCGCGTTTTCACCCGCATAAGTGTCGATCCCTTGGGAATATCGGGTTAAAAACTATCGTATGTCCTTCCCCTGGATGCAATCTATCTCTCTGCCAAATTTTATCGAAATCCGTTCAGTGGTTTAGGTGTGAAAAGGTAACATACAGACAGACAGACAGAGTTACTTTCGAATTTATAATATTAGTATGGATGTGCCGTCGAGAAGGGTCATTCTCAACTTTTCTTCGACTTGCTAAAAAGTTTTTTGTAAAGTGAAGTATAATAATAAAGTATTGAAAGCAATTGTTCGTTAAACAAGTCGTTTAAATGTTTCTTAATTGTTAAGGCACGGAAATGCACTTAAACAAACCATAATTATAAGTATTTTATTTAAACACCTGAACTATTGTAGACAACGTGGGTTGCAAAAATGTTTGCCTGTTGAGTAATTTTTATTTTATTTTTCTGTACTTAAGTAAGTACTTTCTTTTTATTTGTACTTTTTCAATTCATATGTACTTTCTGCGTTTATCTTGGAAATTACGGACATCAGTGAACAAAATCATCGTGAGGAAACCAGCCATGCTATTCTAACTTACTACTTAACTTATTGCTAACTTAGGTGAAGTGAGCTGTCAAGCTCAGCTGCATTCCAACTGCACCCTAATTTTGAAAGATATTGCTAATCCATTGCTTCATATGTTCGAAAAATGTGTCTGCTAAACAACGTAAATAACGCAATGAATGTTGTTATACTGTCAAAACGAAACCCATTGCTACTGATATGTAGTGTGTTACGCTATTAACCCGCTGATGGGAGGTATTGAAAGCTCACTTGGCTAAATAATAACAGCCGCACAGGTCGATCGATCGGGTTAAGCTATGCTTGCCGCGGTTGGTCTGTGGATGGGTGACCATCTTTACATACCGTGACCCCTCCGTGCCTCGGATAGCACGTTAAGCCGTTGGTCCCGGCTGTCATTCGTGTATCTTTGACAGTCGTTACGGGTAGTCAGGCCAGAAAGTCTGACAACCAGTCTTACCATGGGGTGTCGTATTACCCAGTAACTGGTTGTGGAGGTCAGATAGGCAGTCGCTCCATGTAAAATACTGGTATTCAGCTGCATCCAGTTAGACTGGAAGCCGACCCCAACATAGTTGGGAAAAGGCTAGGCAGATGATGGTAACGTTCTTGTGAAGAGTTTTGCAACATACAAAAATCATTTCGTAATCTGAAATTACTGTTTCCTACATCCCGTCTGCTTTACTATTTCGCATAAATAATTTGATAAGGTTTTCAAAGAATTCAGTCAGTTTCGAAGTAGGTACCTATACTACTCGTAGCTTGTCGTATTCACGATAATCTATTCAGGACATACATACGTTTATGTTGATTTGCATATAGCGAGGTATGTTCTTTGTTATTTTGTGGCAGACACTAACATTTTTAAGTTCTGTTCATGTAGATACTGAATAATGTATCGGACTACCTACATATTATACAACATTATAGTATTGGGTAACAAAACAACAACCTATTTTCGAATTATACCTAGGAAATGTTTAAGTTTTAGGGTTCCGTACCCAAAGGGTAAAAACGGGACCCTATTACTAAGACTTCGCTGTCTGTCCGTTCGTCCGTCTGTCTGTCACCAGGCTGTATCTCAAGAACCGCGATAGCTAGACAGTTGAAATTTTCACAAATTATGTATTTCTGTGGCCGCTATAACAACAAATACTAAAAACAAAATAAAATAAATATTTAAGGGGGACTCCCATACAACAAACGTGTTTTTTTTCGGTGTTTTTGCCTTGTGGTACGGAACCCTTCGTGTGCGAGTCCGACTCGCACTTGGCCAGTTTTTTTTTAATATTGAGAGGTTGGTTGAGGGGCCTGTGGCTAAATAATTACAGCCGCACAGGTCGATCGATCAGGATAAGCTACGCTTGCCGTGGTCGGTCTGTGGATGGGTGACCATCTTTACATGCCGAGACGGCGAGACCCCCCTGTGCCTTGGAAAGCACGTTAAGCCGTTGGTCCCGGCTGTCATTCGTGGATCTTTGACAGTCGTTACGGGTAGGTAGTCAACTAGACACAAGCCCGAAAGTCTGACAACCAGTCTTACCAAGGGGTATCGTATTACCCAGTAACTGGGTTGTGGAGGTCAGATTGGCAGTCGCTCCATGTAAAATACTGATATTCACCTGCATCTGGTTAGACCGGTGGTCTAAATACTGTGTTGGTCACTGGAGGGACTGCTACTGCTAGTAAGGCTAGCAGTAGCAGTCCCTCCAGTGACCAACCTTACTACGTGTTCCAAAAACGGAAACAACGACACAAGTTATTTTAAGAACAAAATTAATACATTTTCATTACAAACTCAAGTGCCAGTGATAACCAGGTAGGTTTGTATGTACACTATGTAGGTACAGACCACATCATTAGTATGTTTACACTACAGAATTAATTGACATAGGAAATTATAATTAATATTAAATTATTATTTATTGAAATTATATTATAATTAATTTAGTAGGTACTTACGCACTTCTCAGATTTATTGTTAGTAGTCAACCCATTCAAAGTAGGTACGTAGGTACTTGACTCTCATAGCAACTAGTTATGAAAAAATAAGCAAGATCGCACTGCACTTTTGTAAGTTGTACAAACTTTATTTTACATGTTTCCTCACTACCGAGGAATTTATAACCGGCATATTAAGTATTATGTCCTAGAATCTAAAATTCGAAGACGTGGCATCCAACAACCCGCACTGGGTCCGCTTGGTATATTACGGCCAAAGAGAATATTATTGTCGTTGATTACAGCCCACTCCCTCTCGAAGAGAGGAGACCTGGTCAGCGGGATTGTCCGAAAGGGTTACCGCTGGCCCGGAACATAAAGGGCTAAGGAAGGAACACGGGTGGGTTTTAGTAAGTAAGAGTCTGACACTCCCTTCCGCTCCACCCAGAGCGGGAGGGGACATTTGATGATTTCCCATCAAAAAAAAAAAAAAGAGAGGAGACCTGTGTCCCAACAGTGCAGTGGGATCATGATAGGCTGATTATGTTACTGATAACAAAAATCACTCTAAAAATATATTTTTTTTTTGTACAAAAATACTGCTTTACTTTTTACGCTGATCCTACTTTTTCGAATTCAGTACATAAGTTAAATTGTAAGTATGTATGTAAGTACTGAAGACACATTTTGCCAAGACCTTGAACCGCCCTGCAGGTGCATCCATCCGTGCACCTGCTAGCATTATGCAGTGACCTATAAAGGCATTAATTAAATAATTTATTCCCAACAATTATCCCTTAGATGTGGGTCAAATAAAAAGGGACGTTTTAGGGGTCCGTATGATAAAACAATGGGTGTTAATTTATTCATTATTTTAAGTTTAATAATTTGGTTTTGGATTATTCCAGATAACCAAAATTCTCGGGATATGATGTCAATAGTGGACTTAAAAGACTAGCTTCTGCCCACGACTTCGTCCGCGTGAAATTTTTTTGTTCCCCCGACCCACCCCGTCGCATTGCATCACCTGCCTGCGCTATTACTGACTGGCCTGTTGGTCTAGTGGTCAGTGACTATGACTGCTATGCCGGAGGTCGTGGGTTCGATTCCCACCCAGGACAAATGTTTGTGTGATGAGCATGATCATTTGTTCTGTGTCTGGGTGTAATTTATCTATATATGTATGTATTTAGAAATATATAAGTATGTTTATCAGTTGTCTAGTACTCATAACACAAGCTCTGCTTAGCTTGAGACTAGACGGCGTTGTGTGATAGTTGTGGAATATTATTATCTCCTTTATTCAAATATATTATTATTATTATTACTTCGTTTTCGCTTGGCGGAAACTTCTGACTTTTTTTCTTTTTGCTCAACTCCTAAGGGTCTTAGCGTGATGTTTAATAGCATATAGCCTTCCTCTAGAATTGGGCTATCAAATGCAAAAAGATTTTTATAAATCCGACCGATACTTCCAGAGATTAGAGCTATCAAACTAACAAACTCTTCAGCTTTATTATTAGTATATTATTTTAAAACTATGACATCTCCAAAGATATTCATTGAAATCAAATGTTGTCGAGGGCAATTTTGTTTAAAATTAAATACTTGTGATGAATAACGTATTTATTTCGTTATGGATTAATATCATATTTATAAAAAACACCTTCGCAAATAATGCATTATTTTAGAACAAAGATTACCATAAAAAAGGTTATAGTGAGTCTACCTTAAAAGATAGATATAATATGCTGTTGTGGATTTTTTTTTAAATTTTAAAGTGGGACAATGCCGTCATACATGATTTTTGCGTAACTTTAACCGTTTTAACTGTAACTTTTTAACTTTAAGGGCCCCTTTTCCCGAAACTTTAGGCATTTTACGCGCTGAGTCGGCTTGCGCCCGCGTTGCACAGGAGCCGTCGCGGTATGAACTCCGGTGACCTATGGCGGCGGACGAGCACGCCACAGTACAAATAAATCAGTAGTACAAATATTACACTAGTTTACAATTTTTTATTTTTTTTCGTTCACAGGACAAAACCGTTGGGTTTGTTTTGTGACTACCTTCTAATCAGTAAAATAAAAGTAAAATGTTTTTATCAAGTCTGGTTTTTTTATAACACTCGCAAGAAGTTTTGGCTTAATCTGGTTACGTAGTGATCAATTAATTGTCTTAAACTCAAAAAGGAAACATTTAATGAAATTCTATTTTTACCGACTTCACAAAAAGGAGGAGGTACTATGTTCGGGTGATTGTATGTTTTTTTTTGTATGTTTGTTCATCGAATACTCCGCCAATTGTCGACGGATTTTCAAAATTCTTTTTTTGTTCGAAAGTAAATAGTTCTGAGGTGGTCCCATTGTCACCAAGTTAGGGTCTGATGATGGGATCTTAGAGAAATCGAGGGCAACCCTCAAATTTTATAGGCTCACTTATTGTTTTTCGCATATTTTATGAAGTATCTTGTGTATTTGTGTATGGTTGTCACCATCTCAGGTAGCTGGGCTGATGATGGATGGTACAACTCCTTAACATTAAGAAGTTACTCGAACAGGCAAGGACTGTTTTAGTAAATTGTTTTGATGTTTGATAGGGCATTTGCCACATTTGCTCTCATGATCATCAAGTCATGACCTGATGCTACCTAACTCCTCGACAACTAACAGCAGATATATCGTGTTCAGGCTCATTGAAAAGGGCTCGATGTGTGGATAGACGTACTGTTACTGAGGAACACCGAAGACCTGATGCTGAAGCCAGGAGCATCAGAAAAAGTACAAACCTTTAAATTACAGCACCGTAGTCGTGTTTGGGCTCATTTTTAACAGGACTAATTTTAAGTTCAATGCAATGTTGACATAAGTCTGGCCTGATGCTGCAGCCAGGATTATCAGCATCTAATCTAAAAACTAATAAAAGGAGAACTCCTCAACAATTAACGTCCCTGCATCGAGAAAAGGAATATTTTATAAAAAGGCGATGGGCAAGTTGACATTAGGCTATTGTAACGTAGATAAATTATAAATAGACCCACTAAAAAGCGAGAAATAAAAACTTTTTAACAAAAAAAAAACCGACTTCCAAAAAAACACTACAAACTGAAAAATAACTTTAATTTCGGAAGTCGGTGGCAAAAACTAAAATACTGATCCCTAAGACACCGACTTCCGAAATTAAAGTTATTTTTCAGTTTGTAGTGTTTTTTGTTGAAAATGTTTTTCAGACAGTGCAAATTAGATCATAACATTTTTTGTTTTATTTACAAGAAAAATATGTAGTAAAAAAAACAGATCGGTTACAGAAGCTATAAAAATGGATGCACTACTTTATTTAACTTCAACTTTCGGTAGCAAATTTTAATAAAAAGGGTTTTTCAAGTAGTAGATGAAAAGTACTAACAAATTCGGTAGCAAGAAATAAAAAATACGTGCAATTTAGATTGTCAATTTTGTGGCAAGACCTAACAAATCACGAAACTAGCTGTTATTTTTGCCTAACTAAATATGTAGCCTTTAAAAACCAGAACAAGTGGTGTTACATACAATATAATGATGACCCATGGGTCAAAGAGTGTGGTACTTAAGATAGAAACACGCTTGTACGATACGACTACATACAGAAAGCATGGCTAATAGAAATCTCTATTCTTAGACAGCTCGTTTCGCCGAAAACTTTGTTGATAGAAAACATTGTTCGTAGATATCTCGGTTCATAAGAAGCACTTTTGACAGAGATCTCTGTTCATAGATAGCATTTCTTGTCGGAAACTTTGTTCATAGAAACCACTGTTTCACCTTGGTTCACAGAAAGCACCTTTGGTTCACGGAAACCAATTAGATCATTATTTTTCAAGTAAGCTGTATTCCTATTCACTCGCTCTTGCTTCCTATGTCGACGGAGCCCCGCTTGGCGGGGCTCCTATTTCTGTGTAAAGGGTTTAAAGTAACCAAACCGAACCTCGGGGTGCCCTTCGCTCGCTCTTGCATCCTATGTTGCGCTTTTTTAACCAAGGGAAACAGTGGTTTCTATGAACAAAGTTTACGGCAAGAAGTGCTATCTATGAACAGAGATCTCTGTCAACAGTCCTTCCTATGAACCGTGATATCTACGGACAATGTTGTCTATCAACAAAGTTTTCGGCGAAACGTGCTGTCTAGGAATAGAGATTTCTATTAGCTGTGCTATCTGTATGTAGTCGTATCGTACAAGCGTGTTTCTATCTTAGGTTCCACACCGTGGGTCAAATCCTATGCTACATTCGAAAAGAATGCCTTACCCGATGTTGCCTAGTAGTTTCAGTCAATAAAACGAAGCAAAACCCACAGAATTGGAGACAGAACCTAAGACCCCATTTCGAGCCAGATGTATGATTTTGATTTCGAAGGATCTGAATTGAAGGATGGCAAAGTCAAAGTCAAGATTTCTGGTATAAAAAAAAGTAAGCAGATTACTGTTGGTCTAATTTAAGAGATACTGATACAAATCTGAATTAAAACAGAGTAAAATTTGCAATATGTAATACTTTCACTAAATGGTAATCTTAAAATTAACAAAAAAAAGTAAAAATTTTGAAAACTAGACGATCTAAATTTTTTCCACTTCAGAATCTCATTAAGCATTTTATCCTCTATGCAAACACATGGTTTTCATCTCATGAACAAAAACGCTGTAAACTAGTGTTATTGGCGTTGGCGACAGACACATAAATTCATAAGATTTAACGTGGGAGATAAAAAATTAAATTAAAAATTTAAAAAACCCCCGACAAAAATAAAATTAAGGAATCCCTACAAAAAGCACGAAATAAAAAAATCACACACACACACACACACGTTAAACTTAGAACCGCCGTCGTTTTTGCGTCGGGGGTTAAAAATTAGATAGGAAGCATTGTATAGTGTTTCTTAAGTTCGTGGTTCTCTTTGTGCTCTTTTTGAAGGTTTCACTTCTACCACGTGTGAATTGCACACATGTTTTTTTTCATACACTTTCAAATTTCCACGCGAACGAAGTCGCGGGCAACAGCTAGTAAATAAATAAATATCGTTGGCTTGTGTCGTGGACACCAGGTAGTTGATATAATAAATATATACTTTTTTTGTAAATACATAGGTACCTACTTCTTATGTACAAACATCCATGACTCAGAAACAAAATAATGTCCATGCTCATCACACAAACATTTGCCCCTACCGAGATTCGAACCCGGACCCTAAGATCGTAAGGCGGCCTCACTACCGCTGCGCCATTCGGATCGTCAGTTTATGTAAAAATATGTAAAGGTGAATGTTTCCATTAAAAATATTAAAGATTTAAAACTCTAGTCATACTGACTTCGCTAGTCTGTGTAGAGAACCACAAGTTTTTTTCACTTCAGATGCCCTTTTTTTCTTAATTTTGTTTTTTTTATTTGCCATTTTAATTACTTCTAATACAACACGTTTTTACTCAGGTAAGTAGGCACTATTACGCGCGCGAAGACGATAATGTGGTTGCGAGCAAAAATTGCATAGGTCCTCCCTCGATGACGTCCGGCAGGACACTGGCGGCACTGGCGTGGTGCGCGCGAGTCGTTTTTCACGCATTTATTTTATATGGGAAAAAATAAGTGCCATATTAAAAATCTATCCAATAATATCCCTGTTAAACCTGATTAGTAAATGAAATGTAAAATTTTCATAAAAATTGCGTTCCCCCAAGTCTCATACAACTTAAAATCCTTTCAAAATCGACTTTACTTCTGATTTTTTTTTTGTCGAGCAAAATGTTAAATATTGTGTTTTTAACCAAAAAAGTCACTAGATTAAACATGTATCTGTACTATATATTTTTTTGCGAATTTAAATATGGTGATTTCTATGAAAACAACTCGATCTAGAAACGTAAATTTCGGAAAAGGGGCCCTTAACAGCTTACGCAACCGAAGCTCTCAAAAGGAATACATTTTCCCGTTTTTTGCAACATTTTTCATTGATGCTCCGCTCCTATTGGTTGTAGCGTGATGTTATGTAGAGCCAAGCTTCTAACTCCATAAGCCCTAAGTTCACAAACTCTACACGTTAGTCAAAATATGTGGCTTGGCCGTTTGGCAATATTATTACTTAAACTGACTCCTCATGATTTTGAAAGTTGCCCTTCATAATTCTAAGACTCCAATCTATTCTTTGATAATATTATGCTTGAAACTGGTCCTCTTTTCTGGTTCCTCGATACACAAAGGATAGGCAGGTGTCGTCAAAATCTCAAAATCAAAATCACTATAGGCAACACCTGCCAAAAAAAAAAGACCAGTGTTCGGTGTTGCAAGCTTGCGAAGGTCACCGTGCTGTAACATTAAAAAAATGAATCAGAGTACCTAACCGGAAACACACAAACGAAGCTAGTTATATTCATAATATAAAGCTGTTTAAAACCTGTTTTAATAATAGAAATGGGGTGGGATACGAACCAGTCCCTCACGAAAGAGAACTAGCTACTCCTAAAGTTCAAACTGACTAGGTCAAGAATTTCTTAAAAGATACGCTAGTAAGACAGAAATCGGTTAGCAATTTTACCGTCAAAATACCTTTTATAAAAAGAACTTAGTATCATGAAAAAATATTTGTACGGAACCCAGCTCCCTAAAGCAACGATGTAAGTAGGTACTTGACCAACATACCCAGTACCCATGTATTTTTTATGTTCCACTGCACGTCCGCTTGACTGCACGAAAGGAAATGGGGGCTCTATGTAAAATTTTACAACTGTCGTTTTTACACCTACGTACCTATTAGTATGTATTTAAACTTTGTTTATATGCATCCATAACACAAACACACGTTTATAACGTAAAGGTCAATATTTATTAAAACGATATCAAACATTATGCATGAATTTAATCATTCCGTACCTATATTATTTTAATGGAGTTTGCCAATGAAATACGTTTATTGTTGCCAGCAATCATTTCTTTGTAAATTCAAAATTATTGTTATGGTAACATTAATTATTTACCTGTGCCAACACCACGGTGTTCGTTATTTGAATTTTTATGACGCACGCTGCAAGACTTTGCAATACGAGTACTTACTGTAATAATATTTATTTTGTTTTGCTAATAAATTTTAGATGCAAAAAAATTCCCTTCAGACGCAAAAGAATTTCGATATTGGCTTTTTATTTGGCATTTTTCTGGTAAAATATTGTGGTTCATAATTAGAATGCATGCAAGTAGATAGCGTCCATTCAGAACATAAAAAGCCAGATGCACGGTACTTATCCTTATTTACGTACTTATTTATGAATAAATAATATTGAATGGCTATTCAGAGGTCACACAGATGGCGGTCTTACAGACAAAAGCTTCGTAATAATATTGCTGAAACTCGTTTGTTTGCGACGCAGTTCCCTTGCCAATATATTAATTCTTAAAGGGCCAATTGTTTATGGTCCTTATTTGGTTGAGATAAGGTTTATATTCCCGATCAAGTTAAGTTATAGCAACGCAAATGTATGTTTGTAAGGGCATAATTCGGCTGGTGTTCGGATACACGTGTTCCTGCGAGTTCCCCTCCCAGTGAAATGCACCTATCACCTGGTTCTAAGGAACGTAGTTGGAATAAAATTGGGTCACACGTTACGCCACTAGTTTCTTTATTCCCTCTGAGGTACTCGGGCCCTCAGCCTTGGACCGGTTCGGTGAAACAAGGGGATTTTGTCCCTTTGGTCCTTTTATACGCGTCCCCCTATTAAACACGTGCGCGCTTTAAGAATCGTCACATCGATTGACTTGAATGACGTATTCTGATTCTTTGAGCGCTTAGTTTTTTAGATTCTTTAGAATATTTATAATAACACTGTGAATTAGGGTGATAACAATGAACCGTTTATTTACAAATTAATAATATCTTTAGTCCTATGTTTACGTTTTCCAAACACGTGTTATTCGCAGGAGAACATAGTTTTTTACTAACTCTGGAAAAGTGGAAATTGATAGTGGTGGCTATGGTTTCTACTCTAGCACTACTATTTTTTTCATACTAAGACTGGAACCAAAAAGGGACCTGTGTTTCAGCGTCTGTCAGAGTCGATTTTCTCTAAAACAATTTGACGTAGGTACAGTCAACAAAAGAGATAAGTATGCAGGATCGTCGGATATAGTTGAAGTTTAGTTAGAAACCGATGGATGTTCTCGAATAAAATTTTGTTTTATAAATAGAAAACAAAGAGCTCATTTATGAAAAAAAAATTCAGTAGACAACATCCATCGGTTTCTTGCTAAACTTCAACTATATCCGACGATCCTGCATACTTATCTCTTTAGTTGACTGTACCTACTTAATTATTCGGGACGTCGATAATATTTATTTAGTCTGGGAATCACCAAGCTGTTTCCTTTTTAGGGTTCCGTACAGTATAGTATAGTCCGTACACTCCGTACAGTATAGTCTTTGGTCAAGTCAAGACCCTTTTTCTCAGGATCGCGTGGAGTTATCAAGTTGAAATTAATATCAAATAAGCAATCAGGGCTGCAATCCCTTGTCAACGTAATCAAAAGATACGTTCGTTTATGTCCCGGAATCAAAAACTATAAGGTAAGTACTTCAGTTTGATCTAGAATCATGAAATTTGGCAAGAAGCAATGTCATGTAGCACAAGTAAAGGAAAAAATTCGAAAACCGTAAATTTGTAGTTACTTAAATTACAAAAAAATATGTTTTCCCGTGATAAACTCACCTACAAATTTGTACGGAACCCTCGTGCTCGGTGCGCGAGTCCGACTCGCATTTGACCGATTTTTTTCTATCAAGTTCACCAATCGTCTGATTTTTTTTATTTAAGTGCTTACTTATTTTTATTACTTATTAATATTTTATTTAAATAAGGGTTGATTTTTCCAACGCCTGATAACTTTATCGGAGAAATAATGTTTTAGAGTTCCCGGAGGAATAATTTTTAATTTTTAACAGTTCTTCCATACAAAAACTGTCAGACGTTATTTTATTCCATGAATAAAAATTATCGGTCGATTGAAAAATCAGCCCTAAGTACCTATACATAACAGAAAACTTCCTACTTATTCTCCTTTTATCTAGCTATTAACCGATTGTTAAAGGCTGAATTGGGGTTGTTGTTGGTTGTTTGTCCACGCATTTCATCATCAAAATCGATTCAGTAATTTTCAAGATGTGGATTAATACGTGTAAGTGTGACGGCCTGGCTTATTGATACGAGCTGAGCCACGGGTGTAGTGTCAAAGGAAAAACACCTTGGTCAAATTCTAGTGCAATATTACAAACAAATATTCCAGTTTTTACTTAAAACTAAAAATGACGATATAAAAAAGTAATTTAAAAAAATTATATGAAATAACTTTTACTTATTTCGGAAGTCGGTGGCAAAAAACTAAAACTTAAGGGGGAAGCGCTAAGTTAGCCCGCGAAATTCAAATTTTCTTACGTTTTTTGCAATTTGCTGGTCAGTATTAAGTTGTACGTTGATTAAAATATGATTCGCGGTCGTAACAAATATGTATTTACAGAATTATAATCATTACAATCAGTAATACAACTTGTTAAGTTAGTATAATCCCCAAATGTCAAGATTTCATGGAATAGTCATTCTTGGGGATTACTTGGCCTTATAGAGTTGTGTTGATGACTTTCATGATTATAATTCTGTAAATACTTGAGTGAACTCTGATGTACTGGGACTGCGACAAGAAAACCACAGTTTGTCAGCTTATTAAGCTCAACAAACGGATAAGTAGGTAGGTACATAGGTTCTAAACTAAGTACCTACTTATAGCAATGAATTTTTTTTTCTTTACCTAGCGGTGTTATCTAAATTGATACAAAATACATGGCTTTTCAGCATTTCATATAATACCTACCTAAGAGTTTATATTTTAACTTTATTAGGTAAGTACTAGCTGCGCCCCGCGGTTTCAACCGCGTAAATGTCGATCCCGTGGCAATATCGGGATAAAAAGTAGCCTATATGTTAATCCAGGGTGTCAGCTACATCCATACAAAATTTTATCAAAATTGGTCCAGACGTTTGAGCGTAAAGAAGTAACAAACATATAAACACACCCCCACACACCCTCACCTCACAAACTTTCGCTTTTATAATATTAGTGCGATTCCATTCCGTTATAATTATAAATGAATATTTTATATTGCTCAATAATTCAGACTAAAATAATAGCTTGTAAAAACAGAAGTGTTATTCGAATTTTGTAACACAGTATTTTTTTTTTTTATTTGAAGGGTGCTGGAGGGGCCCGTGGCTAAATAATAACAGCCGCACGGGTCGATCGATCAGGTTAAGCTACGCTTGCCGCGGTTGGTCTGTGGATGGGTGACCATCTTTACTGTATACCGTGACCCCTCCGTGCCTCGGATAGCACGTTAAGCCGTTGGTCCCGGCTGTCATTCGTGTATCTTTGACAGTCGTTACGGGTAGTTAGAAGCCCGAAAGTCTGACAACCAGTCTTACCAAGGGGTATCGTATTACCCAGTAACTGGGTTGTGGAGGTCAGATAGGCAGTCGCTCCATGTTAAATACTGGTATTCAGCTGAATCCGGTTAGACTGGAAGCCGACCCCAACATAGTTGGGAAAAGGCTAAGCAGATGATGATGAAGGGTGCTGGCACAGTATAAAGAATACTGTGGTGCTGGTGCTGACCCTGTACAAATTAAAATACTGTATGATAGCTACCTATAATGGCGGACCAACTTTCTATCATTGTGGCACTTAGTGGAAAACGAAATAGGTAATCATTGACATATTATTATACTAGCGTAAATTTTTTGTCAGAAATTCGTCTGCCGAAACCGGAAATCGACCAGCCAACTGAGAAAAAATCCTGGATAAGTATTTGTAGCTGTTGAGTGTTGGTACCTAATTGTAAAACATCTAACATTTCACATAACAGCCAGCTCCGACCGGAGGGTGGGGCTGTTGCAATGCTACATTGTCAGCAACACCGATGGATGAGAGATTGAGAGGATGCGACACCCGCTCCCGCGCCCGCTACCCGCTACCCGCTACCGCGCGAAAGTGAAAATTCGCTCGGCACTTTCTCCCCACCGCCGCGTCGCATCGGCCCGCCCCTCGCTGCACCGCGCTCCCCTCCGCGGCGCAAGGTCAGCCCCGCGTGCAGGCGGGTGGCGCGGCGGCGGCGGCGCGGCGACGCGCTGCGCTCTTGAAATTTCGCTTTCGTTCACTCGCGGTTATTAGTCGGCCGCGCGCGCTCCGACAAGCATGTGTCTCGTGTGACGCGCTCCACTACTTCCGCGCGGCACGTTCGATTTCGTTGGCATGGCCCCGCGACGGCAAGGCGCCACCGGCGAGCGCGAGGCGGAGGAGGCTCGCGGGTGCTGCGTGCCTGGTGAGTGCCTGCGCCCCCGGGAACCCGTGCGCATCGAGGATGCTGTTCGCGTGCTTTGCAACAACGACACGTGCGCTGCAGGCCGGTACATGCACCGAGAGTGCTTCGAGCAATGGGAAGGAGGAGTTCTCGCTTATCTCAAATCCTGCGGTCGAGCTCGCTCCTGGTCTGAACGCCAGAGGCATCAGAATTTATGGACTAAGAAAGGGTACGATCTGGCGTTCAAGGCTTGCGGCTGCCGGTGCGGGAGAGGGCATTTGAAGAAAGATTTGGACTGGGCGCCTCCGGGTGCTGCGATTCGCGCTGAGGAGGAGAAGAAGCGTCGCCGGCGCACGCGGTCAGGCCGCACGCCGGCGGCTCCGGACGGCCGCTCGCGCGCCTTCAGCCTGTCCAGCTCGGGCTCCTGCTCGCCGCCCTCGGCCCCATCCGAGCCCTCAGCTAGTCCCACTCACGCTCCGACGCACGGCATCACGCCCGCTAAGAAGATATCCAAACCAGAAATTATTTCCGACAGGATCAGGTAAGAAACTTTATCAAATTGTTTTTTTTTTAGAAGTTTCTTATCGGTCAACTGTCGGTTTTGACTTACCTACGCATACATTACGAGGATTACGAAATATCTGCAGTTATACACAAACAACTTGAGTAACCACCGCTCTAGAGGTAAGCTGATAAAAACTTTACACGAGAGAATTAGAAATAGTTTCCTACTTGTCTTGTTAGACAAACATCGTACTGTAATGCCATGGCGGGCGTTACAAATTATAAACACTTTAAATAAGCCTACGGATTTCCGAGTGCATTGAATTTTATTTGTGTAGGTTGGTACACCTACATCGTAGTGTGTGTATTGATATTGAATGCATTTCTTCTCGGTTGTTTATATCGTATCGAATAGCAGCCCCACATAATTGGCGTAGAACTGGTTGTGCCGGTGGAGGCGGCCGAACGCAGCGCGGAAACCGGCCGGCGCGGCCACGGCGGCCGGGCGGCCCTACGCCCCGCTATTGAATTTAGATAAGATGCAAGTTGCACTCTATGCACCTACCTATGTTTGGTTAACCCTAAGGCGATAAAAACTTCTTTCTTGGGCTCAACTTTGGAAGGTGCGTTTGTGAAGACAAATCGTTGAATTATTAACGATTTTATAAGTTTAAGTACCTATCTTAAAGCTATTTTAGCAAGAGAAAGCTTGTGTTTACATAGTAGGAAATTTAAGCCTGAAATCGAGACGAAACACGAAGGTTACTCGTGTATACTCACACTCAGCCTAGTTCTTACTTTATAAATCCTATCTTTAAGTTCCGACAAACTTCGCTTATCAGTAACTTCTATTCTATTTTTCTCTATGGCAATGGTGCCGATGTCGACAATTCTGCCAATGTCAAATGTGTTCTGAGAAAACGTGGGGGAGACTATCAGTAACTTAAAGACAATACTTTTATTAGAAAATGGGTAGGTAGGTATCTCAAAAAATCTTGAAGGTATTTTTTTTTTACATGTCGATTTATCTTAAAAGAGTAATAGATATCTGTGGCCTGGTGCTAAAAGGGCCAAAGTACGTTTTTGTATGATTGTAAAAGTATGATATTTTTTTGTGATAAAAGGCCGTTAGTGTATTCAAAAGTTACTATGTAAAAAATCATATTAACTTTTGAAAGATTGCTAATACACTAACGCCCTTTTAGCACAAAAAAATATATTTTTACAATAAACTGCACACAAAAACAAAAAACTTTGGCCCTTTTAGCACCAGGCCACATATATATCATGAGTAAAAACAAAAAAAAACTATTAGTAACCAACCAATAAAATATTTGGTTAAATTGTTATCTTAAAAACGCATAAAACATCCACTCACTTCCTGATCCCCATGATTGATATTTGTATGCTATTGTTATTATACAACCTTGCGATGTGAGTAACACACAAAAACTCTCTTGTAATTTAACAATGTCGAACTGTTAATCCTATTTGACATAAGGTCACATTTAAATTAAACGAGTTTGAAATTAGAACGTATCAAATAAAATCCTAAACGCTCTCGTTGAATGTTGCCATCTAAATAACGTGTTGCGAAATTATTTAATTGTCATATTTAGGAAGCGATAAAAAAAAAGACATGCAAGGGCGACATTCTGCCGCACGCAATTTGCGAACAACAATTTTTTAAAGTGAGCTTTCAACTGTCACAACAGTTTTTTGTGAATAACGTCGAGTTTTAATTCGCACCCAAATTGGTGGAGCCTTAAAAATGCAATTTCGTCGGCTTAATACATTAACCGCGGTTCGCTGCACAGCTGGTTTCCGTTTCCTGGCAAAAGTGCGTTTTTCCCGAAATTACGGCAGCTGTCCCTTCCCCAAATTGTTGTTCCCTTGTTGTCTTTGCTAAAAAAGGAAACACCTGACGCTGATAGCCAAAACACCGTTGCAAAGCTTACCGCAGCAAAAAAAAAATCATGTAACACACATTATTTAAAGATGTAGGTACCTACATGATTACGAGCAGCATGATTTGCAAATTCGCAAAATGTTTGTTATTTCTGATAAATCTAATATGTATTGTCAAAACTATTTTAGTGAAACGATGAGTTTTGATAATGTTATCACATAAAACACAAGTTATTTAATTGTACATTACTAATTTAATTATTTTGTATTTTTGTTTCAAAACTTACTCTTCTACATCATCTAAATTCCATTCCAAATAAAAGTACCTAGGTACAATCGCATACAAAACATATTTCTATGTTGCGAGCACACATAATTGTTTTAACCATTATCTAGCCGATAGATATAGAACCGTGGTCATTATCCTTACTCGTTGTAAGTATTTAGTCTATAAATAGAAAAACACATGAATGAATGAACAACATTATCCCGTGTTGATATCAGAGTTTAGTCGAATAGAACTCCGTAATACTAAATACCCGGTTTAAGGCTCTTACACACCGGCGCGACTTGTCGCGCGACGTGTCGCCTGGCGATTCTGCGATATTATCGCGCCGCAACACCTTTCACACAAGCGCTACACCGTGTAGCCGCGATATCGCCGCGACACCATACAAAATGAACATTTAGTATGGTGTCGCGGCGATATCGCGGCTACACGGTGTCGCGCTACTCGTCGCGCCGCGACACCGTCGCGGCGCGACAAGTCGCCCCTGTGTGAAGTGTCGCGCGCGTTTCCATAGAAATTGTTCTATGGATATATATCGCAGAATCGCGTCGCACTGTCGCGTCGCGCCTGTGTGTACAAGCCTTTATTTATTTGTACAATTATTACTTTATTTTACATCAGTAAATACATACTTAACAAAAATTAGTACGTATTTAAATAATAATTTAAAAGCTAACAACAGTCCAAAAAAAATAACACTTATGGCAATGCTGATTCTTTGGCCAACACATGGGCCAGCCCTCTGGTCACGTGATCTGACTTTATTCTGTGGCTTGGCGATGTCTCGAAAAACTAATTGGTTAATTTAGTATAGGTAAATATTTTGTTTAAAAAAATAGTGTTTTTTTTATTAAAATCATCTTTTTCGACGTTGACAGATTATGCATTGATAAAAGTTATATCTGAGTGTCATGGACTCATGGTGGTAATCATAGATATCTGAAAGATGTTTTTGTTTTTTACATTTTTATGGCGGTAATCTTATCATTCTTATCTTGTGTTGGCTGTTGATAAGTAACATGTCACTGATATGTATTAAAAATTTAGGACATAACATTTTTATATAACACTAGTGTTTTCGTATCAAAATTAACAAAACAGAAAGTGGCAAACGGTTTCTGAAAACGGTTTTTTTTTTTATCAATTTGTATTTGTCTACCGAGGTTTTTAACACCAATAAAAAAAAAAAGTAGTTGGCTTTATTTTGTTATTATAATTATGTATGCAGAGCCATCCAAAGGATAAATTCATTTAATTTTTTACCCAGCGAATTGTATTTTTTATTAATTGAATGTGAATTAAATTGGACACTGCAGTTTCCACACAACTCTTCACTTGACGATTTTATTTTTAGATTCAATGATAAGGAAGGAATTAGGGAATATAAAATGTTTATTTAACTAAATCCATAGATGTATATTAATAAATGCGGTTACTTATAATCTGGTAACAGAGTGATTATAATAATATAACTTATTTAAAGTATTTAATTTGAACTAAAAATAGACGGCCAGTTTATTTTGGATAAGTCAGAAAAAGTTTGACCATTGATTACAAAAGTAAAAAATACCAAAAATATTCATTATTATTTTTCCTCAGATTTAAGACGCGTGCGCATCAACGTGTGACTCTTCTATCTAATAGAGTGTAGGTGATCGTGGGTATATTTCCTTTATTAAATCGTGGGCGAACTCCGGCGCATCCAACAAACAATCCAAGCACTCTTTATTCATTCGTTGTTTTAACTTGACCTAATAAAGATGGTCGTAATAACCTCGGTGATTTTATACGCGCAATTGCACGGGCCGTTAAAAAATAGCATTAAGTATTTATTGAAGTTTTGGTTGTATTGTTTTTAGAAATTATCAAACGACTGATTCGGAACTTGAAATCTCTTTTAAATGATTTTAATACCCGATGAATACTAACTAACAAAATACATAATTATTAATTATACAAAGGAAAAACCAGTTCAGAAATAAGTTTTATTTTATCTGTTTAAAAACAGATAAAATAAAAATTATTTCTATTCCCATTTTTACATCAGACAAGATTTACTTTAACTGCATCAATTTAAACAAAAAAAGAGGCAAAGTGCGAGTCGGACTCGCACAAGAAGGGTTCCGTACCACAAGTTATAAAACCCCAAAAATACAGTTTCTTTTATACCTCTTTAAATTTTAACTTTATTTTATTTTTATGTTGTTATAGCGGCAACAGACATACATCTGTGAAAATTTCAAATGTGTAGCTATCACGGTTCATGAGATACAGCCTGGTGACAGACAGACAGACGGACAGTGGAGTCGTAATAGAGTCCCGTGTTTACCCTTTGGGTACGGAACCCTAAAACATGTAAAGCTCACAAACATAAACCGTCATGATAAATCTTACGTCATTAGGCGAGGCACCATCTACCTATAAGATTTCTCAAATCGATTCCAAACAGAACAAATGAAGCAGTTAGTATGCACCGGCGCATCGTTTTGTTTTCAATTATGTTACTAACGCATAAATACAGTCTATTATGTCTCGAGTCTATAAATCGGACATCAATTTTAAATTATATCTAAAAATACCTTCTTTATGCGGGTCGGATGGAGGTTAATTTAAAAACCGAATAGCAAATCTAAGTAACCGATTTATGTAAATTTGGTGTTCATTGTAAGTAAACTTAAAGGTAAACCAAAAAAAGACCTAAAAATTGTATTAGCATTTCAGTAAAAAGTTGTAAATTTCTCTATAACATCTTGCCACTAAGTAAGTACCTGACAAAATACTCCAGTCGAATTTCACGAAGATGTGAGCAACTATTTAAAAATCATTGTGTATGACTTACGTCGTATTCCTGTTGCTATATAAAACTGAAGGAAATTACCTGTTTAAAATAAAGCCATTTGCATTCCGCGTCCGTCTGAGGTGCGTCGCATAATATTGTGTTGTGTACACATACTTAAGACATCTTGCGTGAATTTATTGAGTAAGAAGTTCAGCTGTCGTATTGAATACCTACTATTTACTTTAGTCGTCTAGCTAGAGTTTTTCATAGTTTAAAAACTAGCAATACAGCAATGCTTATTTTGCATTCCGAGAAATTTAAGGTTAAATACTTCCCTTAAAGTTGCTCGTTACCTAGGTTAGTGACCTGTAACTGGCTATGCCGCTATGGTTCTATGTTTTCCGTTTCAGCATTTTGTGCAACCATGTTATATAAGATTGGTAGCCAAAAAGTTTAACAAATTGTTTCCGTAGTAAAAGAAAATGGCAGAGATATTATGAATACAAAAACCTTTATTGTCATATTTTGAGAGGATACATCTCAGTTTTTAAGCTCACAAAAAGAGCTATATTATGTACTTAATAAATGAGAGCAGCTATGAAGTTGAGTCTGAGTCACACATAAACATAATATCAAAAGAAACTGCAAAAAATATTTAACGGCACGATATTTATACCTACAATTATTGTGTTTAGTAGACGCTATAATTTTAGCATTAATTACTACTGTTTAAAATAATATAATTACAGTGAGGATTGACGGTAAGACAGGCTGATGGCTACCCACCCTTAATAACAAAAAAGAATACTACAAAATGCATAAAAAGTAACGTTTAACTTTTAATCTTAATGATTGTCTTTATGTTTATTTCTATTTTTGTTCTAAAAGTTACAGACTTTATTACCTTGAGAAACTAAAATGATGCTAGTTATTTTAATATCCTTATAGTTCTAATAAATATAAATTAAGTACATACTTGTTCTAGTTCTTATAAAAATAAAATGTAGTATAAATTGGTCGATAACATTTTTATGATAAAGCGGTTTCTGAAAACCGGTTTTTTATATTAATGAGTGGGCGTGACTTTTTTGGTAAAAAACACAGTAGTTTAGATTTTTGGCAGCTTGTTATTAACTTTTTAAAGTATAATGTAGTTTTTATACTTGTTATTTAAGGATCACGTAATATTATGCGTGAAGTAACATTTGAAATATATAATTGTGGCTATGATGTATGAATGAAGTGTAGTATTTTTTTGTGAGGTTATTGCGGTAAGGTGTATTTTTAGACACAAGCTACATTATGCATTAGGTATAAATACTATTATGCCGTCTTATGAATCTTTTGATATGTTATTCTGATTAAATTGTCAATGCAATATTATAATTTAATAGTTCCTTTACGTTCATTCATATCTTATAGTAGTCCTGAATACATTATAATTATTACAACGATGAATAATCTCATGAATATTTATTTGATAAATATCGCTAATGTCTTATTTTAGTTACTTACATAAAAAACATTGGCTAGAATCACGTCGTGGCCTTGAGGCGAGCCCGATGTAAACAAGAGGTTTAAGACCTTGCTAGTATTGCGAATCGTAAATTTTCATTCATATTTGTAAATGCTGTGGGATTTTCCATATTTTAGTTACCAAAATATTTCTCGATTGGTAACCCAATAGCACAAGTAAATAACACTATGCTGAAATGATTCTGAACTCGACTGTACGCATTACTCTTTTTTTTACTATAATAATAATAATCTTTATTGGCATAAAAATATTACAACCATACATGTGAAACCCCTGACTCCTGTGCTAGGCGAACCTGTGTTACAGGAATCACTAATCACAAATACTAAATTATTATTGTACGGCTTTTTTTATTATTCCTTCACATTTATGAAAATGTCTTTGGTTAGTTCCAGGTTGCCCAATAAAAACTAATTAGGTAATTTATTTGTTTGCATATCACTCAATACCATTACAGGTGGCGAAACAGAAAAACAACTAGGTACCGGATTTAAAAATCTAGTACCTACGTCAAAATTCCGATTTCGGATAATAACGATTATAGTGTCACTAATCGATATTATTAGCAATGTAATGGTAAACATTGGCTAATGCTTGTCAACATCGAAGTAAACCTGATGTGTACTTTGAGTAAGTACTTATTTAAATTACATTTAAGTGCAGTACATAGTATGTCTGAGGCGCGACCACTGTGAGTCAGTCGCCAGTCGCGCGTGAAGCAAACTTGAGGAGGGGAGGCCTCTAAAGGATATCACTCCACCACATTGAACGTGTGTGTCAGGTTTTATTGAAACTCCTCCATCCAATTTACACACGTCTTTCAAGACGTTTGACTTAAAATTAAATTAATAGCGTATTTAAACTATTTAACTTTAAAACAATAAATATTTCGAAGATCAATGTGTGACTGATTGTACGCATTGATGGATGGCATTTAAAAATAGAATCGCAGGAAAACTATTTTGTAACTGGCACCAGAATAAAATTAGGTACCTATTGTGTTGTGGTCAATTTTTATTGGAAATCTAAAATTAACACAGTAATAAAAAATAAACACACTGAACGCTGAATAAAACATTTTGTTATAAACACACAGCTAACCTCATTGTAAGTTTTATGTATTGCATTTATCTAATGTAATGAGTCAATGCATTCTCGACACACTTGTGGTTATTTCAAGCTGGTTCTTACATAAATGCGCATGATTTGCTACGCCGCGCACAATGAAAAAATAAAACCTTTTTTTTTTATGAATTTGTGAAAGCAGTTATTCTTTTAACTTAATTTTCTAATGCATTACTATTCGTTACTCACTCGTCTATTGTGAATTTTCTGTGGACAATCTATACACAGAGGTGCAGTTTTTAGGTGTTCCATTTTCAAACCTTCGAATGTTCTGAACCAAAGTAATAATGTAAAGCATTCACTTTGTGCGTGGTCCAATTTGTTAGTTACCACGGCAACCAGTAACAACCGTGCGTTCGCCATAATTTTCTTAGATTAAACAGTGTTTTTCTGTTGTTCGTCGTCGTGGTCAATTGTCTGAAGTGTGTCTGGATTTCCCGCCAGTAAGAGGCGGTGATTTCCGTTCCCATGCCGGCGGCGGCGGCACGCGGTACGCCGGTAGCCGGCACGGCTCGTTAGCGCCGTTTTTAGGGCGTGATCGACGCAACGGCGCATGCCTGCATAAATTGCATCCAACAAATACACAACCCACTCGAACCCCTTTTGCGTGCATCTCTAATAGTCCACTCTGTCACGCATCCATTGCGGTCGACCTTGTATCGAATTTTTGGAACACGATACTCACCTTTCCCGACCGAAAGTCGGTTTAGCCGAGACAATGCTGTGTTTTTACATTTGCAAAGCTTAAAAAGTGCCGTGTCTCGTCATTTTACTTGCAAATTCACGTGATTATGCATAGTGGAGTCGGGCGAAGATGTATTTACGTGTGCATTGTATGCATTGTGTGGTGTACGCGTGTGGGCACGCATCGATATGTCCCACTCCACACGACAACGTACCATCACGGCCTTTTCCGCCTGATCACTTTAATTTTTTTTCGCTAAGTCCTGCGACGGCGCCAAGCCACGGCCCTTTCACGTTGACTGCCAGACCACAGACACAATAGAAAATCTATTGTTCGCGGTCACTGGTGACCGCGCTGGCAGTCAATGCATTAAAGTTTCCACCTATTAGGAAAGCGATAACGCAATTAGTTGCAAACCTGCACAGCTTAGTGATGCGTCATGCATGTGTACTCCTTTTGTGAATTTTACGGACGAACTATTTGACCTTGGCGCGGGGCTCGAGTGCGGTTCTATTTTTTGAGTGCAAGCAAAAATTAATTTAGTGGTGGTTATGCGGGAGTGTCCGCGATCGTACATACACGGGCTTAAGTTCCCATCTGCGTTCTGTTCTATGCGACAGTCTGAGTCAAATGATCGATGCTACCCGAGGATGCACTTTGCTGCTCGAAAATTATTAATGGCTCCTAAAGTGTAGCGTGTTTGCCGTTTTAAGTCGTCCTGTTTTCTACTTCATCGGTTCATCCTATTTAACAATTTATTTAAATTGAACCGAGGCGCGACGCTTTCGTCTCGAGCGTTCATTACAAATTTGTACTCTACGACTGGTTTCTGCTTCGATTTCATTGGAAAATGTTTATGAAATGTGGTATTTTATCGACGCGCCTCTACATGGTCAGTACTGCAGTTAAGTTCATTACGCAGTCGAGCGGACTCGCGACAATTCAGAGCGAACTATGCATAATTTATCCATTAATTCTCAAAATGACTCTTGTAAGTTCTGCTCTTGCCAGACCACGATGACCATCCTCGACGTAATATAAGCGACAGTTTTGCATGAAACTTTGAAACTTTCTTACCGATGCGGATTGCGAGTGCAATAAAAATAATTTAAGAACAAAATGTAGCTTGGCAGAGGAACAAGACAAGAATGGGTTGATCGTTGTCCCTTTCTTGTAGTGCATCGATGCACTTAGTAAGGTAGTTGTAAGCTGCAAGTCTGAGCGCTTAAAAACAAACTAACAAATATTTTCACAGCGTTCTCTTGCTGCGAGCGAGAGAAAGTTCGGGTAGGTTCAGGGACGAGTTGTGGCTATTTGCGTCTCGTGGCGGGCGATCGTCGATGCAATTAAATTTGTAAACGAAGCTTTATGTTCCCGGGACTAAATATAAGAGGATCGCGCGACGTTGCCGTGCCGACCGACTGGAATGGCAATCACTTTCGTTGCATTCCCGCGGAAGGAGAGACTTCGGAAACCCTGCGTCCAATTGTTCCTTGACTTCGCAACACGGTTTTTGAGCAGTTCCGCCATTTAGTTTGGTTAAACTAACAACTGCATAATTAAGTAAATATTTAAATACGTATTGTTTTCTCAGAAAATGCATTTTCATTTAAATGAAAAAGAATCAAACAAAGGAAGTTCGCAAAATTGCTTTTGAAAATCGAATGTCACATTCTCCGATCAATTGCGGTTTAGGGAACTCATTTAAAAGCGATTTATATTTCGCTGATTTAATTTAGGTATAGTTAATTTAAATATTTAAATTAACTACCTAAATTAAATATTTACATTAACTACCTAAATTAAATCAGCGTAACTAAATAATAACAGCCGCACAGGTCGATCCATCAGGTTAAGCTACGCTTGCCGCGGTTGGTCTGTGGATGGGTGACCATCTTTACATACCGAGACCCCTCCGTGCCTCGGAAAGCACGTTAAGCCGTTGGTCCCGGCTGTCATTCGTGGATCTTTGATAGTCGTTACTAGTCAGAAGCCCGAAAGGCTGACAACCACTCTCACTAAGGGGTATCGATCGTATTACCCAGTAACTGGATTGTGGAGGTCAGATAGGCAGTCGCTCCATGTAAAATACTGGTACCTATTCAGCTGCATCCGGTTAGACTGGAAGCCGACCCCAACATAGTTGGGAAAAGGCTAGGCAGATGAGTTAATTTAAATATTTAAATATGGACCTAAATTGAAATTGCTACTGTAGGTATACAAGAGAATGCCATTAAAGAAGGGAGCGTGAGTTGGATGGAGCAATCGGCGGCAGTAAGCAAAGTTCAGTAGTTCAATGCGCTCGAACACCTATCGCGTTCATTGTCCCTTCGCAAAGGTCAAATCTACTGTTGCAGTCGCCTATCTTGTGTGCCTGAGCTTTACAAATATAACAATGCGCGGGCTAGGCTAGCTGGTGCTTTTAAAATTAGAACCTTTTTGGAACTGTAAAACAAAGGAACGTCAAAATGGTCGGCAAGTTTTGGCGCCATTTTAAAAGGGCTGATGACAAAACTAAAGAAAGTAAGCATTGACTTATTTGACACAGACACACGTGCATACAAAAAGATAACTCACAAAGAAAAAGCAAAAAGATAACTCGAATAAAAAAAAAACGCCTGTATGCCGAAGGGTTATGCAATAATAATTTGAAGTATTATGTGGTTAAAAGATCGACACGGAAAATGAAATTGTAGAAGTTTTTTTTTCTTAAATTATAAAAACCTTATGAACTGATGAAGTGAACAAAAAAACATCTGGAGTGCAGTTGATTATTTCTATTTACATAAGTATGTATCTAATTTATTATTTCCTTCACTTAATTACCAGATGAGCTGGCAAAAAAACGTTACATAAGTAACACAATTCAACCTCATTAAAATGCTAATTTAATTTTATAATTTATGCTTTTGTTAATAAAAAAAAAACATTAATTTATCATATCTTTTTACATATAATTATGGAAATTCAACTCACTAATGAATTTAGAACACAAATCAGTTCCATTCTATTTGTTTACTAACCAGTTTTAAAAATTCGCCGCGCGGCAAATATTGGGAGAGCAGTGGTGGCCAAGTGTTAACGGCCGCGACTTACGAGTTGTAGGTCGTAGGTTCGATCCCAGACAGGCGCTTTACTTTGTGTAAATTATTTCATCACCACTGCTCTCAAAACGGCCATCTGCCAATCCGCACTGGGTCTGCGTGGTGGATTACGGCCCACTCCCTCTCACCGAGAGGAGGCCTGTGTCCCAGCAGTGGGAACATTATAGGCTGATTATGGTATGGCAAATATTACCGTGCGCTCGTGACAATTCTTGTTGTCCGGGGTTTTTGAAGTTTTTATCCGGGGTCCGTAATTTAGGTGATGGCATTGGCAGCCCTATGTATATTACTACTATATTATTTTTTATATTTATATGAAAATCGTAAATTGCGGATATTTTAATTAGGTATAATAAGGCTAATGTGTTGAAGTAAAAATAGGGTCTGCAATTTAATTGTTTTTCTTAAGCAGTAGCTTAGCTACTTCCCAAGTAGACGGATTCTTGTTTTACGTTTAGTTAAATTTTGCCCCGGAGAGATTGTAGTAATATTTCATCCACCTTTGCGATCCCTGTCTGACTTTTGACTCTGAAAGTAGCATTGTTATACCATAACTACGATCATAGATAATATTAATTACAACAATGTCTTGTAAAACTTAATTACGTAACGGTATCTGATGGATAACGCTTTATCAAAAACTTGTCCACGTTAATAATAAGTTTCCCTTTTACATAATGTTATAAGTAATTTACTTATGAAGTCATAAATAATGAATATTATGTTTCTCTCTATTTTGAACTGGTATCATGAACATAAACTATTCAAACTTGTTCGACACAGCGATTATTAATTTATGAATATAATTATGTGTTACCTAAATACATATAAACCGACCATTATTTATTTTCAAGTACTTACACAGAAAAAGCAACCGCAAATAAACTAAATTTTTTCTTTTCTTTTAACAATAAATGAAAAAGTAGCATCCATAAAATTTAATAAAAATAATGTGAAAAAAACAATGCCACAGTACAGGATTTTCAGTAAGAGAAGGGGCGTGACACACACATGTAATACTGAATGACAAACGCAACGTGCAATAAATTCTAAGTTTGTCCCCTGTCTCATTGCCTAGTCAGTTGGTCGTGCCATGATTGTTTGCAATATATTCGCTGCAAATTGCTCGCTGCACCACGAGAATGACGTTCACAGCAGATTTATAGTTGCGTCGACTCGTTAACTTGATATCGTATCAAGTATTACACAGCTATTATTAACAGCTATGCCGACTGTTTGTATTAAGTGCAATTGAATAGTCTGGGTATTTGTTTCACCAGACATTTTAATATTATTATCATTGTATTCAATTCATTTGATATCTGTTTAAAAATGCGCTGCAGGTTGCCAAGTTTGTGTGCATAAATTATTGCCAGAGTATCGTGTTGACGCAAAATCACGAAATTACTCGAGAATAAAATAAAGTCCAGACATTTTAATACCGTACCATGAAATTATTTAAATTTTCATGAAGGGATTGGTCACTTTATAATTATTACGACGCTATGTGGCATTAAGTACCTACGTGTAGAGTTTTCAAGAATATTTTTGAATATATTTCCACGCGAACGGCTAGTTGCAGTGTGCAGTTGCCAAGGGTAGTAATTATCATAAAATATATAAAATTCTTATAGACAACAAGAATGTAAATATGCCAAATACTTCGAATAAACCACGGTGCATTTTACAGCACGTTTGAAAAGCAATAAAATAGTATTTTATGTGTGTCAGCACTAACCATACCCAACAAATACATAGTTAGGAAGGTCAATGTGTTACTGTATATAAATCATTTGTTCACAACAATTGTCGCTACATGGTAGTAACAGTACAATCTTATTTCCTGCCATAAACATGATTATGTAGCAGCAGAAATATAATATGTGGTTGCCGCTGACGTTGAGTAATGTGAAGTGAGTATTTTTTCAACTAAATCGGCATACAATCCTACTCGTGGGTTGCAAGTTGTTGATTGCGATTTTAAAAGCTGTCATGCCCAATATTTGGCCATGTCGATCAAACATTTGGCGCTGAAGGCCAATTATCGTAATTTAAAACGTTCAACATCTAGTCTCAGTGTCATCTCAAACGGCAAACAAATGTCAAAATGTAGGGAAATTAAAGGTATTTTAGACAGATTGAGACTGAGATCAGACTGTGAACGTTCTTAAAATTACGAGAATTGCCCCTCTGGTATTGGACAAGAAAATAATTGCAATAAATTCAAAGGATGCAGTTTAATTCGTGTTTTTAAGAACTAGTTATTCCAAAAATAAAGTCTGATCTCGTTATTTTCCACGGCCAGACCTATTACTTTAAATCTGCGTTATCAAGTTGAATCTTTGAAATGTATAAACGGATCGTGACCATCACATTTACATATTATTTGCTCCATTTTCTGTCCGTCTCCCCGTACTGCCCAGTCACTGATATTCTTAAGACATTTGCAACATGTTCATCTCGGTTAAAAATTATGAGAAATCATAATAAAGGTACATTTTTACTGTTTTTTCGTCATTTATTAAATTATACAAAGGTAAATTATTCGGAACAAGAAACAATTTGTATGGACATGCCAGCTCAACGGCGCAAAAACGGATCATTTTTTGTTTATCATAAAATTAAGTCATTTAACCCTCATCGCTCGTCTTGATAAACTCGTCATATTTGAAACATGTATATTTTTTTATATTTTGGTAGTCGAATTGAAAAGTTTATTTTAGGATTCATTTTTAATCCAAGTTTTCTTTGGTCTAGTGGTAGCGCTTCTGCTGAGTATGAGGTTCTGGGTTCCATTCCCAGGTTGGGCAAAGTGTTAATAGGTTTCCCATCAACAGAATTTTTTCAGTAGCAGCCCTAAGTCTGGATTTGTTGTTGTTTCCGGTTGATGACAATTGTCTCTCTCCCTTGGGACTTAAATATGTATAACTGGCGAAATATGGGTGCACCTCTGCGAAAAAACAGGCGGGATATTATGATGTTCATTTTAATTCTAGATGATCGCAAAATAAAAAAACTTGAATACCAAGATACATACTATGTTGCACAAACCGGTTCATTCAGAATCCAGCTAAGTTCCTTTACAGCTTAGGGCTTCGATGAAGTTAATGGCGACGATTGCTGTTGCTTGTAATTTGTACTCAATAATAATTAAGCTTATACTCAGCAATTGCCAGTAAATTTAATAATAATATGACCATCTGTAACGGCATGGCAGGGAAATACAGACTAGGAAACACCAGTATACCTATTTAAACGTACTTTATTTTCCGTCTTCCGTTAGGTTTTTTTTTTACTTTGTAAATCCTACTATCCTACTAATATTATAAATGTGATAAACGGATTGGGATGAAATTTGGCTAACAGATGGTTTTTAACCTGGATTAACACATAGAATACTTTTTATGCCGGCAAGCCGACATCCACGCGGGCGATGTCACGGCCAAAAACTAGTTCAGAACAGAAGTTCACATAAATGGCATCAGATTTTTTCACTTCATTCGCTGCACTCACAAAATTTAAAGCTAAATTCCCAACTGTGAATAACAATTGCTTTCAATTTATCAGTTTCACATTCGACTGCACATTCTGAATACGACTAATCGTACTTGATGACTATAACTCTGCCGATTCCTTCGTAGTTTCGCTACGATGCTTCTGATCTTATTGATGTTTAGTACAACTTCGGATATGATTCGAAACCTTACACACCACTGACTGACAAGAGCGCTAATTTAAGTAACAGAAACTTTAACAAAGAAGACAGAAAACTACAAAATTGCTTGAAATTTTGAAAGATTTAAGTAATCTTAATATGCAAAAAAAAAAAACATGTGTGCTTATCTTATGACTACACTATAGAACTGAAAACGTATGACTGGAGCCGAGTATACCCGATTCAGCGTCATCGACCTGATCGTGACAGTTTCGTTCATTGTTCAGAAAGAGCGCAAAGTGCGCCTAAAGAAGTTTTCACTTCAAGACGTTTTATTATTATGCGTACAATAATTCGTCCGTGCAACGTCAGATATAAACATTCGCAATGACCGTGATTATGAGAAAGAAATGTAATGAACCCACTGTTACATTCGTGCTGTGTCGCAATAATTACGTAACGTTTCCCACACTGTAACAGGTTTTGTGATTTAAACGTTTACGTTTGCGTTTGCGCATTCGTAATAAATGAAAATTATTATTGTTTATTTGTGTCTTGCTCGCTAATAGAATTAGTTAAGTGGCTGTTTGTTTACATCTTAATGTAACTTGGGATACGAATTTAAATCTATTTAAAATGTAGATTGTAGATTGGCTTGCGCGTTCACTTGTTTGCTATGGTCCCTATTGGTGGTATCGTTTAAGGATAACCTTATACAAAAGATCTATATTTTAATTTCGACTAGCTGTGCCCGCAATTTCGCGATTTCATAGGTTTTAATTTTTTTGCGCTAAACTCTAACTATTTTTCTTAAATAAAGTAGCCTAAGTTACTCCTTATAATATCAACTATCTGCCAGTGAATGTCCCGTCAAAATCGGTCCAGCCTTTAGATTAGCCGGAACAACAGAAAGAATATTAAAAAAAAAATGATACCTATAAGTAGCGTTTTCATTTCTCATTTAGTAAAAAGCTGTTATTTTGACATTACAAACAGACTCTGCCAGTGAATGTCCCGTCAAAATCGGTCCAGCCTTTAGATTAGCCGGAACAACAGAAAGAATATTAAAAAAAAAATGATACCTATAAGTAGCGTTTTCATTTCTCATTTAGTAAAAAGCTGTTATTTTGACATTACAAACAGACAATTTTATTTATTTGTATACATGTAAAAATAAACGAAACATCAGACAGAAGCTTACTTTTTATATATAAAAATAAAAATAAAGTTGTCTCACAGAGAGTTGTGATTATTTATGAGTTAAAATATTCGCGGATATTTAAAAAAAATTGTTATAGGTAGCGTTTTCATTTCTCATTTAGTAAAAAGCTGTTATTTTGACATTACAAACAGACAATTCTATTTATTTGTATAGATGTAAAAATAAACGAAACACCAGACAGAAGCTTACTTTTTAATATTTAAAAATAAAGTTGTCTCACAGAGAGTTGTGATTATTTATAACTTTATAAGTTACAAGAATTTAATAAAATATTCGCGGAAAAATCGAAACAAAAATAAACTTACCTTACTTGTTCCATCTTACCTACACAACAATCTACAACAACCTTCGCAGTTTTCTACACAAATAAACTTTTATCTGATAATGGCGGCACTCTGGTCGAACCTTTGGCATTTTAGGATTCACTAACGAGGTACCCATTACATGTATTGAACAACAACTCTGTTGTTATCGCGAACATTCCACATCCTTATTATTATGACATTTAACTTGAAGTAAGCAGAGTAGGCTATTTATGTATGTCGCAGATGGATTGTAGAATCCGCTTTTTAGGGTTCCGTTGCCAAATGGCAAAAAACGGAACCCTTATGGATTCGTCATGTCTGTCTGTCCGTCCGTATGTCACAGTCACTTTTTTCTGAAACTATAAGAGCTACACGGTTGAAACTTAGTAAGTAGATGTATTCTGTGAACCGCATTAAGATTTTCACAAAAAAATAGAAAAAAAAACATAAATTATGGGGGTTCCCCATACTTAGAACTGAAACTCGAAATTTTTTTTTCATCAAACCTATACGTTTGGGTTATCTATGGATAGGTCTTCAAAAATGATATTGAGGTTTCTAATATAATTTTTTTCTAAACTGAATAGTTTGCGCGAGAGACACTTCCAAAGTGGTAAAATGTGTCCTCCCCCCCTGTAACTTCTAAAATAAAAGAATGATAAAACTAAAAAAAATATATGATGTACATTACCATGTACACTTCCACCGAAAATTGGTTTGAACGAGATCTAGTAAGTAGCTCGCCGGTAAAAATTTAAAAAACATATGATGGTACGGAACCCTCGCCTCGGTACGTGAGTCCGACTCGCTCTTGCCCGGTTTTTTTACAAAACAACTCCGTTATGTAAAACAACTGAAGAACGTTCAGATGGATTGCTATAGATTGCGCTACGTTTCACATAACTGCTACCGACGCTGTTCAGACGTAATGCAGATGGCTTATTTGCAGTCACAATGAGCGTCTTTCATAAAACGACTAGAAGTTTTGTAAAACAGCGGATTCTTCAATCCATCTGCGACATGTAATATTTACTAATATAATAAAGCTGAAAAGTTTGTTTTGTACGCGCTAATCTCTGGAACTACTAGACGGATTTGAACAATACTTTTTGCATTTGATAGCCCAATTCTTGAGGGAGGTTAAAGGCTACTTAACATCACGCTACGACCCTCAGGAGCCGAGCAAAACGAAAAAAGTTAGAAAGAACGCTAAGCGAGATAGAAGTAATAGCGCGGGCGGACGATGCGATGTGACGCGGTGGGTCGGGGATATAAGTAATTTCACACGGAATAGAATAGAATAGAATACTCTTTATTATGTACACCATATAAATTACAGACATAATTATAGAAACTGTACAAAGGGTGACACAATGGGCGGTGTTATCGCTAAAACCGACGACGCTACGCACGCTAGCACGGACGATGCTAGTAGGCTAAAAGATGCTACTAAGATGTCTCGAATCAGTAAGGTAATTCGAATTAGGTATTCATGCAATCATTGTTTCTCGTAGATTTTTTTGACATCCAACAAAGTGGTTGTAAACACGACTTCTGAATATAATAAAAACTGTGTTTTTGTGCAAAAAGTTGTTTATTTTCCTTTGTTAGCTGAGAATAGCGGCGATTAATTTAAATATTGGCCAAGTATGTATTTATAGGTATAAGATTAAAGGCTCCTACAAACAGGCGCGACACGCGACGCGTATCGGCGTCCTAAGTGGGCGATTTAACGCGAACGCGGTGGCGAAGCGATCCGATGCGGTTTACGCGAATTGAACGCGACGCGGCGCGGCGGCTCTATCATACGTGCGCGCGAAGTCGCCGTTTCGGCCGCCACCGCCATTCAGTGCCCTGCAACGCAGGGCACAAATGTAGGGCCTGCATTTGTCATGGACGGACGGACCAAGGGGTATCGTATTACCCAGTAACTGGGTTGTGGAGGTCAGATAGGCAGTTTTTCCATGTATAATACTGGTACCTATTCAGCTCCATCCGGTAAGACAGGAAGGCGACCCCAACATAGTTGGGAAAAGGCTAGGCAGATGATGATATTTTAATTTATTTACAACAAGCCACCGCACCGCAATAGTTCGCGCGAAAATATCAAACCAACTGATCGCGGCTGCTTCGCACCGCACCCACGTGCGGTTGTTCACGTAGGCCGCCGCAATAGAGTTGTTTGTTCCATTCGCGAACGCGATCGCGATGACGCGTACGCTACGTAGGACACCGCCGCGTTAGTACACGTGAAATTTCTTGTTTTAACATAGAATTACATTCGGCCGTAAATTATGCAGTCAAGAGCCAGGATACGACCACAGGCACACCTACCATCTCCGGCCTCGTCGCTCAGCTCCGCCTCACATCCGTACGCGCCTCAACCGTGAGCGCCGCGCCGTGTCACCGGTCGCTGTAGTTGCGTCGAGCTCGAGCGAGGAGTTTTTCCTCCCACCGTCGCGCGTCGTCACCAACACCATCACGACGCGCGATGGCGAGAAGTAGGACGGCCACCAGCGGGCTTGGGACCTCCAGGCCAATTACAGGGTCGGGGGCTGCTGGTGGAAATGTGTCTGTGACTGCTTCTCATTAGTGAAAAAAATTCAGAGTCGGATCAGTAGTTACGATTACGATGTTTACCCCCTCTAAACACAAACTCGCAAATATTACCTTATTTACAATATTAAAGTACTTACTAGCTGCCCCGACAGACGTCCTGTCTAATACAAAAATTCTATATAAAAAAGCACGTTCAGTTTTTCCCGAATTTGAAAATTTCGGACTATTACGAACATTTTAAAACAAACAATACCCAAATCGGTTCAGCCGTTCTCAAGAGATGCGCTTACCAACGAACAGCATTTCATTTTTAGGGTTCCGTACCCAAAGGGTAAACACGGGACCCTATTACTAAGACTTCGCTGTCTGTCCGTCCGTCCGTCCGTCCGTCTGTCTGTCACCAGGCTATATCTCAAGAACCGCGATAGCTAGACAGTTGAAATTTTCACAAATTATGTATTTATGTTGCCGCTATAACAACAAGTTCTAAAAACAAAATAAAATAAATATTTAAGGGGGCTCCCATACAACAAACGTGTTTTTTTCGGCATTTTTTTTACAACATTCCTAAACTTATGTTGCGGATGTGAACTCATCCATAACGCATTATATTGGATTAGTTATTATAAACGCGACAAAAACAATTTGTTTTAGACGCAGACGCGTGGAGCGACCGCTTCTATCCGAGCGCGTGGAGCGACTGTTTCGTGCACACTGTGGGTGGAATTTTCTCATACAAATTATTTTCGACGCTCATAAAAAACGCGTGTCGGATCATCGAACGCTCCTCGTGCAAATTCTCTCGTAGCTTTCGCTGCTGCTTGCAGCGCTATTTTTTGGCCTTGTAGATAATAGACATACATTTGTTTTTGACGCTCGACGCTGACGCTTGCAGCGCAAGGCGAATTCGCTTGAAGCGTCGCATTTCGTGGCCCTCGGGTAAGGGTCTTAGCGTGATCAAACAAATAAACACTTCAGCTTGATTACTGATTAGGTATAGATTAGTATAGTAATAGCTGTGAAAATAATACGTATAGGTACTTAAGCAAAATATAATCATTGATTATTAGAGAAACGACAAAAAAAGCGTAAAAACTGGCTAAGTGCGAGTCGGACTCGCACACGAAGGGTTCCGTACCACAAGGCAAAAACACGTTTGTTGTATGGGAGCCCCCCTTAACTATTTATTTTATTTTGTTTTTAGTATTTGTTGATAAAGCGGCAACATAAATACATAATTTGTGAAAATTTCAACTGTCTAACTATCGCGGTTCTTGAGATACTGCCTGGTGACTGACAGACGGACGGACAGCGAAGTCTTAGTAATAGGGTCCCGTTTTTACCCATTGGGTAAGGAACCCTAAAAAAAAATCCGATTGGTAGTTTCAGACATTAGTGCGTTTCAACAAACAAACTAATTAACTAATACCTTGATTAATTATTAGGTATAGATTAGTATAGAAATAGCTGTGAAAATAAGCAAAATATAAACCGATTAATAGAGAAACGCCAAAAAAAAAATGCATTAAAAAGCTTAGAAAAGCAGTGACATGGATAAATCTGTTCATAAATTTTCCAATAAAACATAATTTTACCAGAACTAGGCTTTTTTTTTTTTTGCGGATTGGAAATCATCAAATGACCCCTCCCGCTCTGGGTGGAGCGGAAGGGAGTGTCAGACTCTTACTGACTAAAACCCACCCGTGTTCCTTCCTTAGCCCTTTATGTTCCGGGCCAGCGGTAACCCTTTCGGACAATCCCGCTGACCCGGCAGGACCAGAACTAGGCTTGGGCAACAACAATAATAAAATATGTTCCAAAAAATATCATTAAAGTGTTGCGAAATATTTATAGCCGCGTTGGAGGCCAGCCAGGGTTTAAAATTAGAAGCTTCATAATAATTATGTAGATAACTCAAATGTCTATTTTTGTTTGATAAAACTTGTTTACGAGCCTCCCTCAAATGGCTTAGCATGATCCTCCGTTATGTCGAAAATACCGCAGCATTAATTTTGAAATAAATATTAGCTGAAGTTGAGGATTAATGTTAAGTACTATGTTAGACGAAAACACGATTCCAAAAAAATTTCTTGATAGAAAAAAAATCCAAAGTTACCTCCAAACCGAACAATAAACCGGTGGTATTCACAAAATACTTCTTATATGATGAAACTTTGCATGCTAACTGAACTAACTATAAAGCAGGTCTTATGTTATTTAGTTTTTTTGAATTACCTTTATTTTCACCGTAAAAAGCAAATGCCTTCCGCCCAACACCGCACTCTGTCTCGCTCTCACACAGTCCGCGAGCGAAAGGTAGTATAGGCTCATCGTGTCATACATCACGCCTTGTTTCCTGAAGGGTTTGGCAGAAGTGTACCTTTAGTACACCCACAATGTAATAGGGGGCGAGCCTGTGGCTATCAACTGGGCCAGATCCAGACTCCAGGCTGCTCCTGAGAAATTCCTGATGGAGAAAACCAATAACACTGCCCGCCCCGGGAATCAAACCCAGGACTTCATGCTCAGCAGTAGGTAGAGCTTCCGACCAAAAGACCGAGACCGTCATAAAGATAACTAAAAGGTCTATTTTTGTCTAAGGCGCCTACACGGGCGAGAGAATCGCGTGATCGCGGCGATATTCACGCCCTGGCATCAAATTCAGTAGAAACTGTGTATCCACACATCTCCACACGGCGATATCATCGTGACGAAAATTCGATGGCACGGCGAGACTATCGCCGCGATTCTCTCGCCCGTGGAGATGGCGCCTTGGGGCGTTTGTGCACTATATAGGGAATTCGGGCAGTCCGATTTTAAGGGTTCCGTACCCAAAGGGTAAAAACGGGACCCTATTACTAAGACCTCGCTGTCCGTCCGTCCGTCCGTCCGTCTGTCACCAGGCTGTATCTCAAGAACCGCGATAGCTAGATAGTTGAAATTTTCACAAAGTATGTATTTCTGTTGCCGCTGTAACAACAAACTAAAATTAAAATAAATATTTAAGGGGGCTCCCATACAATAAACGTGTTTTTTTTTTGGACGGCGCGTACGTGTTCCACGCGCTCCTCAAAGAGATGTCAGCATCGAGGAGGGGCCCATAGGGCCGAAGCCTGCCGGGTCAGCGGGATTGTCCGAAAGGGTTACCGCTGGCCCGGAACATAAAGGGCTAAGGAAGGAACACGGGTAGGTTTTAGTCAGTAAGAGTCTGACACTCCCTTCCGCTCCACCCAGAGCGGGAGGGGTCATTTGATGATTTCCCATCCGCAAAAAAAAAGGGGGCTCACATACAACCAACGTGTTTTTTTTTTTGCGTTTATGTATGCCTTGTGGTACGGAACCCTTCGTGTGCGAGTCCGACTCGCGCTTGGCCAGTATTTTTTTATTTTTTTATTATGGCGTGACATAATAATATGGGACTGTAAAAAATCAGACTGCCGCATGCCGGACAAAAATAATCCCTGTAGTGCACATACACCCTTAGGGAGATGCGCTAGTGTAGCGGTATCTACAACGCCACATGCGAACAACGCGTCATAATGACGTCACGCAAATTCTGCATCGCGCAAGCAGAGTTTACCGCGCAACTAGCATAGATACAACGGCCCGATATGAATCATTGGGCAGTTGCCCGCCAGACACAACACCCGTCTGGTCGGAGGATCCTCCCTTTTCAATAGAGTATGAGTGAACTTTACACCCTATTCCTCGTGAGCCCGCGAAATTCTAATTTAAGTACTTGTTACCTTTTTTGCAATTTGCGGGTCACTTGTCAGGTTGAATGTTGTCTAAGTTCATATAATTCTATTGAACGACTATTTCATGAAATATGAATCAACTAGCTGCACCCCGCGGTTTCACCCGCGTAAGTGTCGATCCCGTGGGAATATCGGGATAAAAGGTAGCCAGCCTATAATGTTAATCCAGGGTGTCGGTTACCTCCATACAAAATTTTATCAAAATTGGTCTAGCCGTTAGAGCGTGAAGAAGTCACAAACATACAAATAAACACACCCCACTCACAAACTTTCGCCTTTATAATACTTACTCGTATTAGTGTGATAGGATTATAATTATAATTCTGGACAAAACAAACGACCAGTGGTCCACTTTAGCCCTGGATCATAAGAGCTGGAAGTCATGGGAAGAGGCCTTTGCCCAGCAGTGGGATGATGCCGGCTAACAATAACAGGATTATATTATTATGCAGGTTAGAAATCTGATAAGTTTTATTAGTTCACTAGCTTCTGCCCGCGACTTCGTCCGCGTGAAATTTCTTGTACCCCCACCCCGTCGCAACACTTCTTAGGGCGCTTTCCGAATTAGCTATAATCGCTCACAGCGCTCACATCATCTCACATGGCGTTCCGATTTAGATATCACGATTATGACAGCTGAGAGCTGTCAACAATTCGGAACGCCCGTGAGCGCGCTCACAGTGCTTACTCAATGTAAAAACGATATTATTACAGTATTTCTTTGTATAAACACCACATTTCTTCTTCTTTGGTTAGGTGGCGACTATCAGTCAGAAGCACAATTTCGAAAATGCCACGTTAGTTTAATTTTATGATAAGATGCAAATCAAAACAAAACACACACTGACACATCCTCACACACACACTGTCATTTTTGACAGCGCTCACGGTGATATTATTCTAGGGCATGGTCGGCGTTATCGCAAGATGGCGCATGTCATGACGTCATCTATGACGATTCACGGAACGTCGTTATCGCGCTCACGCTAATTCGGTACGGGTTTAAGCACGCTCACATCGATTATTTCCCATCTCGGAACGTAGGGTTATTCGCTTAGCGTTCTTTTTCTTTTTTTTCTTTTCATTCTGACTGTTTTTCTTTTTGCTTGGCTCCTGAGGGTCATAGCGTGATATTAAATAGCCTATAGTCTTCCTCAAGAATTGGGCTATCAAATGCAAAAAGATTTTTTCAAATCTGACTGGTAGTTCCAGAGATTAGCGCGTTCAAACAAACAAACTCTTCAGCTTTATAATATTAGTATAGTATAGATAAAACTTCATTAAATTTCCCTGTAATCGTGTCATACGCTGTCTTATATATAACAATAAAACGATTAATAAACCGGTTTTGTCGTTATAAAAACTAATAGCAAACACTATGAATCTAAAGTAGTTATTAGTTAATAAGTAAATGGTAAATAAATGTTAATTCCTTATGTAAACTACCTACTGTAATTTTTACGTCATGACATGCAATAAAATTATGTTTATTAATGTTCAAATTATGATCCATATTTGTAGTTTGAACGTCTTTAGTAGAATCATATTGTTATGTTTTATGATAATGACACCAAAAATTTAATTAGTACATTTCAATTTTACACTTAATTAACTCATAAAATACTAAATCCTAAAAACAATTTTCTAATTAACCTTGCGTGAGTTATCATTCTTTGAAACGTAAACATCTATAAATAAATGGAAGTGTAGATAACATGTCGGACAAAAATAAACTAGGTAAACAGTGCTAATATTATTCCGTTCTATTTATTTTTATTATTCCGGTTAGACTGGAAGCCGACCCCAACATAGTTGAGAAAAAGGCAGGCAGATGTTGTCCCACTGCTGGGCAAAAGCCTCTTCTCATAAAGAGAAGGCAGAGCGTTGATCACCACACAAGCCACGCTTGCTCAAGACTAGTTGGCGAATTCAGACTATGTTTAGATGTGTTCCTTCTCTGATGCCAATAATGTCAGTGATAAACACAGAAAGTCGTAAGTTCCGTTCCACGCTTTATCGTATTTTTTTTTATTTACAAAATGAATCAAACAGGCTTAAAATAAAACACTGTTGTTCATCGTTACGCCCGACTGAATGAGTCACCTAACTTGACTGTAAGTGTAATTATGTATAAAAAAAAAAATGGTTGCCTGTAAAGTCGGTTTTACGGGCGAAGATTTTACGTGACAACGACCGATCATCCGATCATAGTTGAGTGGGAGAGAGACGCAAGGCATTCGGCGGGCCTCTCTCTCGTTCGGTGACTCATCGTAACGTTACCGAGCGTTACACTTTTTCATAAGTGACTCCCAGTCGCAACCTAATTTAAGACGTTGTCACGTCAATAATGAATTAATTTAATTTTGTCACTGTTCCAAAATTTTTAATGTTAAATGTTGTTATGAATTTTATTATCCTACCATTGGATCGAATGAGCTCATGCCGCTGCCTGTGATACAGGTTTATCCGAGTATCGGCCATCTAACAGAATAAATACCTTTGTAAATTATTTCTAAGATTTTATTGTTAATATTTTACCAATTTTAATCCTGAATAAAATCTATATATTATTATATAATATAATTACGTATATGTGAGTGTAAAATCGCATTAGGCAGCCGCAGCCCTGCACATAATGAAGATAGCCGTGGATCGAACGCCCCGCCCCGTGCCCCCGCGTACAATTGAACTAATTGCCTGATTATTTTTATTGCCCGTTTGTTTGGCCCAGCACATCTCTCATCCAATTTTTCAATTTAACTCTTTAACGTTTAAAAACGTTCGACGTTCAAAATAAGATGGTAACATAATTCCCAATTCAGGCTATTGACCGTTCATTCATTGTCAATTAGGGCTCATTCTTTTTTCAAATTCTTCACCTACGGAATTTCCACCTTTGTTATAAATGCTTCAGTTTTTAATGTCGGATATTTACGACCATTGCCACCTTACTCAACTATCGTTGTGTATTCTAAACTTGATTTTTGAAAGGAAAATTTTAGCAAAAAAAGATCCTAAATCAGTTTTGGCTGCAATGGAATTTGAACTTTGATATGTTTAGAGTTTATTGTTTTTAAAACTTAATAATTATCTAAAATTCTGAATCAAATACAGGAGATATTTTAATTGGAATCTCGTAAGTAGTATTGGGAAACAGTATCTTTGTTCGCAAACGGAATGTTTGCTGGAATTATAATGATTTATAAATTATAAAATCGATATGTACAGTCAACAAAGGAGTTAAGTATACAGGAGCGTCGGATATTGTTGAAGTTTACTAAGAAACCGATGGATATTCTTGAATAAAATTTTAGTTTAATAATAGAAAACCAACAGCTCATTTATTAAATTAAATTTCAGTCCAGAACATCCATCGGTTTCTTAGTAAACTTCAACTATATCCGACGCTCCTGTATACTTAACTCCTTTGTTGACTGTACTTACAGATTTAAAATTTTAAATACTAGTTTCTTTTTTGAGCTTGTGACGTCATAGTAGGTTAGGTAGTCAAAAAATGGCACGCTTGGTTTTCATACAGATCGTGATACTTGCGTTATCTAGGTCTATCTATATCTATGGTATAGCCTATATATAGCCTTCCTCAAGAGTCGGGCAATCGAATGCAAAAAATGATTTTTCAAATCCGACTTGTAGTTCCAGATATTAGCGCGTTCAAACAAACTCTTCAGCTTTATTATTAGTTTTTTTTTTCTTTTCGTTAGCCTATATTGTGTCCCACTGCTGGGCAAAGGCCTCCTCTTTTCCTTGAGCGATCTCTGGCCATGTTGGTTTCAATATTCTCGAAGATTTTTATTTTCTCAAGCCATTCGATAACCTACAAAAGACATCGATCAGTTGTAACAACAGACTATAATCATAATCATTATCATATATTTCTCAATGCTTGTTCTAGCAACCTTGATTTCTATTACATAAAATCGTGCTCACATTTTTATATTTAGCATTTTTAGGGTTCCGTACCTCAAAAGGAAAAATGGAACCCGTATAAGATCACTTCGTAACCCGTCTTAACTGTCAGTCAATCAAGAGTTCAAGACCCGTTTTCTCAGGAAAGCGTGGAGTTATCAAGTTGAAATTAATATCAAATACTCAGGGCTGTAATCCCTTGAAGCAGTGAAAAAATCAAACTTCTAAGTCAAAGCAATCAAAAGATACGGGCGTTTATGTTCCGAAATCAAAACCTATAGGCTACTTCCCGTTGACCTAGAATCATGAAATTTGGCAAGAAGCAATTTCATGTAGCACAATTACAGGAAAAAATCCGTAAACCGTAAATTTGTAGTTACATTACAAAAAAAATATTTCCCTTGAACGGTTTTTTAGGGTTCCGTACCCAAAGGGTAAAAACGGAACCCTATTACTAAGACTTCGCTGTCTGTCCGTCCGTCCGTCTGTCTGTCACTAGGCTGTATCTCAAGAACCGCGGTAGCTAGACAGTTGAAATTTTCACAAATTATATATTTCTGTTGTCGCTATAACAACAAATACTAAATACAAAATAAAATAAATATTTAAGGGGGGCTCCCATACAACAAACGCGATTTTTTTGCCCTTTTTTGCTCGATATCAATAATGGCAACAGGTAGGCACTTGAAATCTTCACAAAATACTCAGTTGTATTTTTACTTTAATAATAAATAATAAAATAAAATAAATATTTAAGGGGAGCCCCCCTTAAATATTTATTTTATTTACAACAAACTTCCATTTTCCCAGTTCCATTACAACAAACGTGTTTTTTTTTTTCGGGGTTTTTGCCTTTTGGTACGGAACCCTTCGTGTGCGAATCCGACTCGCACTTGGCCAGTTTTTTTAAACACATCAACTTTAAAGTTTTTGTTTGCGTAAAATCGCTACATAAAATAATTATGGCGCAAAAGCGCGGCCTGTGGCGCGGCGCAGTTTGCTTTTATGGCAAAAATCGTGAGCGAAATAGCCGAGACTGTTAGGTAATCGAATTTAGTGGGGCCGGCGGGTCCTATTGTTCGCCGAGGCCAAGGTCTGTGTTGTTTACATCGCACGTTTCGATGATGATGCATCATTATGACCGCTAAAACTCGCACCTAATGGTAGGTTACGTTTGAGACGTGTCAATACTGTCAATACTGTCAATACAGAGTAGGTGTGGGCTATTGAGGTTAGGCTTAGGTTACAGAACAAACAACGTTTTAAATTGAATTTTTATGCTCGTTAAAGTCTGGGATGGGAACAATATTTGTTTTGAAAAGTGAATGGCACTTTACACGTTCTAATGTTAATTTTATTAGTCCGAAATTCGCCTAATACATTTATGTTTGTATAACTCGTCAAAGTGTAGGGAAAAACTGTTTTTTTTTTCGCGATGTCAGGTTTGTTCCCATAGTAAAAGTTGTTCATAATGATGAGTACAATGACCTCTTTCGAGGTTGATATTGTTTTACCAATAAACCCTGTATATTTCATCACAAAAACACTACGGAAACAGGTAAGTATTAGGATGTTGTGTTAGGTATTGCCGCTGACCTTGCTAAGCAATTCACAATAACAATTGTTCGAAGCAAAAAAAAAACAGAATTATTGTATGTGTATTAGTAGTATGGTGTTTATTGTGAAAAGAAAGTATTTAGAGGTATTTTCATGTTTTTTTTTCTATCGTATCAAAGTTGTATTATGTTTTCAACACACTATCTAACTAGCATACACATAGATAGTAGTCCATCATATACTTTTAGGCATTATAAAACTTGCGTTTTTAGGGTTCCGTAGCCAAATGGCAAAAACGGAACCCTTATGGATTCGTCATGTCTGTCTGTCCGTCCGTATGTCATAGCCACTTTTTTCCGAAACTATAAGAACTACACTGTTGAAACTTGGTAAGTAGATGTATAATTCTGTGAACCGCATTAAGGTTTTCACAAAAAAATTAAAAAAAAAAACAATAAATTATGGGGGTTCCTCATACTTAGAACTGAAACTCAAATTTTTTTTTTCATCAAACCCATACGTCTATGGATAGATATCTATGGATAGGTCTTCAAAAATGATATTGAGGTTTCTAATATAATTTTTTTCTAAACTGAATACTTTGCGCGAGAGACACTTCCAAAGTGGTAAATTTTGTGTCCCCCCCCCCCTGTAACTTCTAAAATAAGAGAATGATAAAACTAAAAAAAATATATGATGTACATTATCATGTAAACTTCCACCGAAAATTGGTTTGAACGAGATCTAGTAAGTAGCTCGCCGGTGAAAATTTAAAAACATGATGGTACGGAACCCTCGGTGCGCGAGGCCGACTCGCTTATGCCCGGTTTTCTGCGTTTAGGTCCTACGTAAACGAGGCAAAACAGGTATGAAAGGATCGTAGCAGGAGGCCTTCTGTATTTTCTGCCTAACCGCATGGCAAGGCGTGAGTAGGTACAAAAACACTACGGAAACATGTATTAGGCAATCTAGATGTTGTTTTAGGTATTGCCATTGACCTTGGTAAGCGAATTCATAATAACAATTGTTCGAAGCGGCCGTAAAACTCATTATGTTACTGTACACAGCTGTAAAACGCGATTACGATCACTTATTTACAACGATTTACATTTTAACTCGATGTTATTGTTGTGGAACTTGTTAATAAATGTTGCCATAAACTTAATTTATCATTTTGTTAATTTAATTAATATTAAAGTGCTTTTAATAAATACATAACTTACATAATCGGCCTATTATGTTCCCACTGCTGGGACACAGGCCTCCTCTTTGTAAAAGGAAGCGGGCCGTAATCTACCAAGCGGGCCCAGTGCGGGTTGGACTTGGTAGATGCCACAGGTCTTCGAATTTTTGGTTGGACATGCCACAAAAATTTCCAAACACGGTTTCCTCACGATGTTTTCCTCCACCGTTTTAAGAGCAATAGTGATGAAATAATTTACCTTCTGGCTTCTCTTATATTAAATGATGTAACGTAATATGGACAATAACACCCACGTTCAAGATTAATAAATAGGTAATAATATTAGGTATAGTTGTTTGTTACGTAGATAATGGTGCCGATTCTGTTGTTCACAAACTAAACTAAATTTAAGTTCAGTGCATCTTTTTCTTTCTATTTCATTATGAAAAGGACAGAAGATAAATTTTAGTTTAGTCCTGTTAAATTAATCAGCGCCTGACAGTACCTACTCCATACAAGTTTAGACGTGATTAAAAACTTGCCTATTAAAATTACGTCAATCTACGTCTGGCGCAGATTAATTTGACAGGACTAAACTTAAAATTTATCTTCTGTCCTTTTCTTAGTGAAATAGAAAGAAAAAGATGCACTGAACTTAAATTTAGTTTAGTTTGTGAACAACAGAATCGGCACCATTATGAAATGTAATGTATATTATTATACGTTCGTAGCGCGGGGGCGAAGGCCTATTGATAAACACATAAAGCATTGTAATGTCCATGTTTCCACTACGAGATACAACCGCGATTTGGTCGGACAGTTTGTCACTCCGTCCGCGTCTGTGCGGCGGCGGCGTCTCGACTGGTCGTGAGTGGCCGCAGTAGCGGCCCACGCCCGGGCATTAAAATAGTCGCAACTTCGTAAGCGGCTTATTGATTACCAGCGAGTAAACAAGCACTTATTGCAACCTCAGTGAATCTATACTAATATACAGGGTTATTGGTAAAACATTAACAACCTCTTAAGAGGCCATTGTACTCATCATTATGAACAACTTTCACTATGGGAACAAACCTGAAATCGCGAAAAAAAAATCAGCTGTTCCCTACATTTTGACGAGTGATACATACGTAAAGAAAGATAAACCAATAGAAACTTGGCTTTAATTAACTATTTTCACAAGCCATAGAAATAATATATTATAACAGATTGACAACAATAATCAAAGATGACAACTGACGTTACAAAGTATTCCAACACTATGAAATACTATCAGCCAGTTAGTAAGGAGATTATATATCAACGAGTTGTTCGTATAACTCGTCAAAATGTAGGGAACAGCAGATTTTTTTTGGCGATTTCAGGTTGTTAATGTTTTACCAATAACCCTGTATAATAAAGCTGAAGAGTTTGTTTTTAGGTTTCTTTACATCAAAAGGAAAACGGAACCTTTACAGGATAACTTCTTGGTCCCTCTAATCAAAGACCTACATAGGTCTAGGATGCCTTGAAGCTCTAAAAAAATCAAGGTTCTAAGTCAACGCAATAAAAAAAAAATGAAAATAATATTTTATTTAGTCCCATCTCGGCACCCTGTCATTAATCATTATTAGATACACATTTATTATCAAATAATGGATACACAGTGTAGTGAGTAGCTAAATCAACTTGATATTAAGTCAAAATAAATATTTATTTTGGTGGATTTTTTGTAGTGGACAAAGTAAAAGATAAAAGAAAGAGAGACAATATTTATTTTGATTTAATAAATAATCGAGTTGATTTACTGATACTGTTTCCATTTTTTTATGTGTAAACAATGATTTAGGACAGGGTGCCGAGATGGGAATATTTCGTAGGCATGATAAATAAATTCATGGGTGCTGTGATGGGACTAAATCATATTTTGATACTAGCCAAATAAATCGAAACCTAAGGGTCCTTTCCTTTAAAAAATCTTTTTGCATGTGTTAGCCCAATTCTGGAGGAAGGTTTAACGGCTATTATGAAACATCACGCTACGACCCTTAGGAGCGGAGCAAAATAATAAAAGTCAGAAAGAACGCTAAGCTAAAACGAAATAACGGGGCACAGCTGTAGGATATATTTTAGAATTTCACGCGAATTCGTTAATACATAATTATACAGCCCAGAATAGCTCGCGAAATTCAAATTTTCTTATGTTTCATCTGCAAATTGCAAAAAATTAAAGAAAATTTGAAATTCGCTTTCTACTGGCGCTGCCCCTTAATGAGTTAATACGAGAAACCATGTAAGCGACAACTACGTGTCGGAGATGCGTTCAAATATGTCTTTGACGTTGAATACTGGTTGACTAAGAGCATGTCTCCGCTGAGCAACCGCCAATAAATCAATATGGCCCATGTATTTGCTTGCACATTGCATGCTAAACGTTCTATAGGTACCAATAATTACGTAAGCGACGCGCGACGGCCATCGTAAGAAATTTCGAGGCACGTTCGATTTACGCATGTTTGAATGGCGCCCAATGGCACCTTGGAGTGTCTTTGTTTTTGTTTTTAAGCGTCAGTTTCCTTTGTCATACTTACTGTTAGTTAATTGTTCCGTCTCAAGGCCTGTGGGAGTCCGTTTAGGGTGAAAAGATCTGGACCGTGACCGAAATAAATGCGTTTAAATGGATCGCTGGTACACGCATGGTTTAATTTAATGTTAGTAAATATTTTGTACGGTGTGGGAATACGAACATATTTAAGAATGCTACGCCATTGTTGGTGGACTGAATTAGCATATCAACATTCGGAGTCAGTACTTCTAGAGGTCGTCTAATGTAAATAGTAGCGCTCCACCATATAAACCATTTGATTGTATCAGATGGAGCACAATGCTCAATTTGTGTCACAATTTAAAACCCAATATGCGGTGGTATGTACTATTTATTCAATGTAGTTTAAGTAGCGCCAAATAAACGAGTAGTTCAAACAAGGTCAATTTTAGTAATTAAAAACGATCAAAATCTAGTCACAATCAATGTCAAATACTTGTCAAAAAGTAGGGAAATTAGAGGTATTTTTGACAGATTGAGACTAAGATCAGACTGTGAACGCATACGCAACGCACTTGCAAGGCATAGTGAAAAGAAGTTGCTTGCTGGCTGGCTGTTGACGATGATTCAAAAAATTAGAATTCCAATTCTGTTTATGATGTTCAGCCAGTTCTTTGTTACACTTTTTATGGCCTAGTATTGGCAGCCTAACAGGGTTAAATCATTGTGTTACTTCATGCACGTACAAAAAACTTCATGGTGAGGCACATCAATTTGCAGCAGACAATGCTAACTCGTACTTACGTGATTCTAATCTAATAATAAGGTGGGTAGTACAAGAAAATGTTTCATTACGTTTTGGTTCGTGTCAGTAAAGCCGGTCGGTACACTCGGTACTCGCTATACGTGGGCCGCATGAATGAGAAAGTCTTGAACCGGTTCGCTGCCAGCTTCCACTCAGGCTGAGGTGTCTACTTTCAAATCACAATAGACATTCGACTTATCTAAGCACTAAACCGAACAAACAGCTTCTGTACCATAAAACTGGTGTTCGTGCACTAAAAAACCACCGGTATTATAAATTGACTCCAATTAAATTTTAAATGGAGTGAGGTTATGAAAATTGTTTTAATTAATTTTAACGTCTTAATCGTGGCAACACAATAAACAATTGAATATCTGTCTTTAGGGGGCTTACATGACCTAAAGCGCGGTCACTGTCGGACTGCATAGAAAAGAAAGAGAAGCGCGATGACACAACGCTGGAAATTTATTGCAAAATTTGTGTGGTGGGGGTGTGTTTATATGTTTGTTCTTCACGCTCAAACGGCTGGACCAATTTTGATAAAATTTTGTATGGAGGTAGCTGACACCCTGGATTAACTTATAGGCTACTTTTTATCCCGATATTCCCACGGGATCGACATAAACCGCGGGACGCAGCTAGTGATTTATAATCTGTAAATACACACTTATTACGGTTGCAAATCATATTTTTTTCATCATACAACCTGACACGGACCTGCAAATTGCAAAAAACCTAAGAAAATTTGGGTTTCATGGGCTAACGGCGCATCCCCTTTAATCAAGCAGCTAGTGGCTGTCCTCTCCTCAAGTTTTTCGCAAAGAATGGTAATGAATAACAAAACACCGAATATCTTTGTGGACCTGTTAGCGTTAGCCTTGCGATGCCAATATTTGTTAAACACAAATGTTAATTTAAAACGTCTTGATAAACAAAACAACGTCTTAAAAGAACAGTCTTTGGACAACACTGCTAGTGCTAAAAGAGCTTGAGTAATAGTCAAACTAAAATATGTACCATAATATCGTCAATACCATTGCTTTTTAAGACTGGATCCTAACCTTATCCTAAGTAAACAGTGACTTGTGTATGGAGGTGCGCGAGCGCAAGCGTGTCGAGTATTTTGGTCGAATGCACACACACGAAGCCGCGTCCGCCCGCACTTCTGATATAAAATCGACTCGACAAAAAGATCTTTATTTTTATTCAACAGCCAAGGCCACAACGCAACGCCACATTGCATTCGCTGTATGTATATCATGACAATGTTGGTCCTGTAAACAAGGTCTTTTATATGATTTGACTAACATCCGAAGTTAAGATGGGGCATTTGAGTACAATAGTTTTAGTTCTATTTTAATTTTATTTATTTTAGGAAAACTTACAGCTAAACAAATACAGTAAGTCAGTAATAATTTATACAAAATAATAAGGCCAAGTACAAGTTTCCACGTGTAGTATTTAAATCATTATGAAACAGAAAAAAAAATATAAACAGAAAAAAAGACTACTATTACGCTCAAAGAAGCAATTTTACTTAGATAAAATTTTCTTCAATTCGCACAAAAAAAAAAAACAAATCAAATTTTCTTTCATTCTGTTCACACATGGAACAGAACTATATAAATGATGAACTCTTTTTTAAATTAATGAACTTACCTCTCAGGAGTGCAAAATGGGAATTATTAGAGGTTCGATTAAGTACAGACGCCAGCACATCAAGTTACTACAATCTGTCAGATTTATTTAATAGATTTTCGACTTTATTGCTAAAGCATAAGGTTCAAGGTTGATTGGGAAAATCTGACAGTTTCGGGTAGGTTGACCTGCTGGCGTCTGTACATTTATTTTGAAATATTAACACAGATCGTAAATAAGGCAAGTTTTTATTTATTTTGCCTTCGAAAACATCATTAAGCGAGTCGCTAAATCTAATCGGATTCACGTTGGCAACCGCGTGTTGTGAGTAGCGAGCAAAATACATGTTTTGCTATAATCATGCAGATTTGAGGTCGTTGTAGTTCCATCTGTCAAAACATTAACGTTCTAATTTTAGAATTTGACACGTTATTCCATGAATTTAGGAAGTCTTGTAAAAGACGTCACAAGGACTTTCCTGTCTGACGAAGGTGTCTCATCAAGATATAAAGGCACCGTCTTGAGTAGTACACCTCGCGTTTCTTAGGCCTGCTACCTCTGTGACGATGCCGTCTTCAGGCACCCACTGTGTGACGATCCTGGCCCATCCTATACTAAAAATATTGAACACTAATATAATAGTCTAAGTGGACTATTATATTAGTGTTCAATATTTTTAGGAGTGCAAAATGGGAATTATTAGAGGTTCGATTAAATACATTTAAAATATTACACAGATCGTAAATAAGGCAAGTTTTTATTTAGTTTGCCTTCGAAAACATCATTAAGCGAGTCGCTAAATCTAATCGGATCCACGTGTTGTGAGTGGCGAGCAAAATACATGTTTTGCTATAATCATGCTGATTTGAGGTCATTGTAGCTCCATCTGTCAAAACATTAACGTTCTAATTTAGAATATGACACGTTCTTCCATGAATTTAGGAAGTCTTGTAAAAGACGTCACATGGACTTTCCTGTCTGACGAACGTGTCCTTCATCAAGATTTAAAGCCACCGTCTTGAGTAGTACACCTGGCCTTGCTACTTCTGTGACGATGCCGTCTCCGGCATCCACTGTGTGACGATCCTGGCTCATCTGTCTGTTTCTTGTACTTATAGAATAGTATAGAATACTCTTTTTTATGTACGGACGCCAGCAGGTCAAACCAACCCGAAACTGTCAGATTTTCCCAATCAACCTTGAACCTTATGTTTTAGCAATAAAGTCGAAAATCTATTAAAGAAATCTGACAGATTGTAGTAACTTGATGTGCTGGCGTCTGTACAACAGACATAAATTTAGAAATTTTACAAAGGGTGACAATGGGCGGTCTTATCGCTAAGAGCGATCTTTTAATGACAACCTTTAAAATACCTTCGCCCCTTTAGCTACATATTTGGCACAGTCTGCAAGTCTGGCTTGATCTTGGCTGGTATTTCCTCTTTGCTTCTCTCAACAGCTTCCATTGCCTTTCAAGCATCTGTTGTTAGTTGGATACCCAAAGCTTCCCCTGAAGTCTCAAGAGCGATTCGCAACTGCATCAACATTGCAAAAAAAGTTAGACATCCCTAGATTGTTTTTTATATTTCTGAGGGCTCACCGTTATCAGCCGAAATACTTCAGCGTTTCCCGTTTCGGAACGCGTTATCATTTATGTCCTAATTTAACAAGCACGAGCATTAAGAGGCACTAAAGCACTCGTGTTACGTAACTGGGCCAGTGCCTGCTGTCGGCGTTTTTGTTCATGAAATTAAACTAACCTATTGTACGTCCAAGGTCAGTCATATTAAGTCGAGCGCACTTCCGTTCAGACAAGTCGACTCGACTGCTAACTTCGTCTTTGAATCAAAATGCCTACAATGTACAATAAAGGGATATTTAAAATGCATCGCGCACGGTCTTCGTCGGTACTTACGAAAATAAAAATAAAAACTTTGAAGGCTTTAGTCATTACACCTCGTGACTATCAAGCGACACTGATTACATTAGTATTCAGTCGGTTAGTCAGACTAATCGATTAATCATTCGAATTTTATGTAATATGCTCCAATAGCCTAAAATGTCTGCCAAAAGAATTACAAAACAACAGCGTCAACATTATAATCACCGGTTTTTTTTATCTATACCCGAATGTAAACATAGTTGGTATTGACACGCCCCGGCCGAGATACGAAAGCCGGTATCTAATTCTGATGGCCTTGGCAGTCAAAAACAAGTTTTTTCGCGCTACCTTGGAGACTGTTTTTTACTCGTGTATCGCATAAACAGCAATGCATATTGTACTAGTTTACAGTTTATTAACTCAGATGCTGAATATTTTTTTTACGTTTTCATTTAATTGTTTTATACGTATTACGGGCCTGATCTAAAGGTTTTTATGTAGATTTTTACATACTTGTAAATATCTTGATGGTATTATAAAAATGTTAAGTGGTTTAAGCGCCAAACGAGTTTGTGTATTTTTTGTTTGTCTTTGTTGTTCGCGATTTCCTTTAAAAAGATGTCGTTTTGTATGGTAATTGGTAATGTTTGTTTCAAGGGCTTCCTATTTACGAATGCAGAATGCCCTTACCGATTGGACTAAAAATAAAATGAGGATAAAACGTCATTTAATTAAAAATGGCGCTTGCATTCCGTCTGCTTTAAATCCGCAAGTCTGCGTGTTCGCTGTAAATCCGTATAACGCGATTAGGCATTAAACCATTTCAATACTGACGGCACGAAATGTGCTCGTCGCAAAGGGCAGTACCTACCTACACAGAAAATTGGATTTCGATTCATCACCGCAGTGAAAGGGTTAAAAGTTGGAAGACTTCGGGATCGGTGAGGTAAAGATATTAGTTGCTCATACAGCAAATCGGAATGGAGTAAACGTGATGTCTGGCGTTGTAATATCCGAGATTACATATTGTTAAGAACGGTAATGGCTTTACCTCGGGCTACGTTGAAACGTTTTACAGAAAGATTCACAGATGCAACTATCTGGCTTATTTATTATTTTTCTTTTTTTTCGCAGAGCCGGTGCTGGCGCTAACGGCATATTCTCCCGAAGACTGGACTTTTCTACTTTCAACCTTCTACCGAAGCACAAAGTCAACTCATATCAAATCAAGGTATGTGGCCTTAATACTTAAAGAATCTGAATTAACAACAGAAAAGAGAAAATAACAATTTATCGACAGGATCGATTCTCTCGGGAGCTCTAACGTCTAGCGTAAACACTTAAACAGTCCTTTCAAATAGGATTTTTATGTATTTTCCGACGTATAAAAGCGAACATGAAACTACTGTTAAGAGTGAAAAGCGATTAAGTAATAAACTGGTAACTAGTGCGAAAATAGAGTGATAATTTTCGCACAATAATAGGTTTATAGTAAAAAGTCTAGTTAGCAGCCAAGTACGAATTACGTCAAAAGTAGCACCACCAAAATATGTGAGAAATTCTATATTGTCGGATTTGTTGACGACCTCTAGCTTCTACGTGCATAAGCATAATTAGCCTATAATGTTCCCACTGCTGGGACATAGGCTTTCTCTCGGTGAGAGGGAGTGGGCCGTAATCCACCACGGGGGCTGCTTGCGGGTTGGTAGATGTCACGTCTTGGAAGTTTTGGTTGTAGGACGCATGTTCTACAACCAATAATTCCGAGATGGGACGGGAGAGGTTTTCTCACGTTTATTTCCTTCACGATCACCGTCGTTTGTTCAAAAGTGCCTTTTATGTGCTTATTGGAAATAAATGCTTTGATGTAGAATAGCTTTTACGTACCTAATTAATCTTTTTCCCAACGAGATCTATTCGTATGAAAGCAAGTATCTATCTACCTTTCCACTGGCCGCAGGTCGTAGAGGTGCCCAATAAAATAATTTTATTGCACAAAAGCTTCGCGGAGGTGAAAGTTTGCTTTTGTTGTCGGCGCCATAAAAACACAGGGTGACACTTTTCGCGATAAAACGCTGTCACGGGTGGCGCCGCGGGGTGGTCGGTACATTTTCTACCGAGTAAACGTAACTTTTCTGTAATTTAATCGTACCACTGGGTAGTTTATGCCGTTATGCGCCTTCTCTAACCGCCAGACGAAAGTAAAACGTCGCGTCGCCTTTTTAGTGTTTTAAATAAACGTTATTTCGGTTTAATGTGGCTTTATAACAGGAGCACCTGTGGGAAGAAAAGGTGTTTTATATGTACATTTTATTAGACACTTTGAAATTAATTGAATACTCAACTATTTTTTTTTATACGTCTTTGGTAGAATTTTTTAAATTTCCAGACAGCCAACAACAACGTACCTACCCATATATAAGAAAAAGGTATTTATTTACTTTTATTTTATGGCATCGTTCCAAAGAAAATAAAATGACTACAAGCGCCAGTACTTCGCTACCATATTTCGAGTTCGCATAACTTTGCACCTACTCAAGCGACTACATAAAATTAATGAAATTATTACGAGTGGTTGTGTGCTAATGTTGTATTGCATAAACCCATACAATAACAACGTAATGTTGTTAAACTTTGTTGCTATTAGTGAAATATTCATAAGAACATTACTGAATCGGAACGGAATCGATTAGCAGTTAACACGCCCACAAAAAATATAATTGATGGCTTTTGAATACGTTTGTGAAAAAGCTTGCGCAGACGCGCGCGACGCGACTCCGGTAAACCTATTTCCATAAAGTTTACACAGAAATAGTTCCAACAGAGCCGCGTCGCGCCTGTCTGCGGGTGTCTGCGGGAGCCTTAAAGTGGTTAAGTAGATTTGATAAAAAAACCAGTAGGAATGCTGTTGATTTTGCAAACATTCCTTCTAGTTTGAACGTTAGTTGAATTACTAAGATCTGACGAATTATTTGTGCGGAATGGATCGATTCAATAATATTAGCACTTGATTTGCAAACATCTGTGTCACATACAGTCAGCAACAAAAGTCGATTATTGAGAAAAACTCCAGTGTTAATTGACTTTTGTTGCTGACCGTACCTACTACGTTTTATCTACGAATATAATTTTGTTAACATAGCATTTAATTACATGCATTTTAAATGTATTATTTGCATCAAAAATCCCACTAATTAAGACACGACATCTGCTAACAAACCCAACAAAAGAATGCAACTAGTAGTATCATCGCGCTATCAAGTTTATTGTCTTATTGTAAAGAACACTCTATACATTTCTAATTAACACTAACTGATGGCAATTTCTCACAATATATCAGTAAACGCTAACTCTAGGAGCATCGTTTATTTCATACAATTCTGATTAAAAGAAAGAGATAAAAAACGCGAAGTACCAATTCAATGCCGTGTTGCACTTTGTTGTAGTCAGGTTAGAGAAATTGATGTCCATGTAATGGGGACTTTACTGCCTGTCCTGTCAGTGCTTACACATATAAATCTAAGTAACTGACTGCTAGTGAATGCACGTAAAGGTTTAATTAATGTATAGCTGCTGTATTAATTCTTAACGCAGCTGAAGCCATTATTTTTATTCGATTGACACCGTTTACTGGTTAACCCAGTTAGTCTTACGAATAGTGGCGTAGATTGGAAATTTTCGTAAGAAAACCCGGTTCAAGAATGAGTGCGAAAATGATATACACTTAAATTACCACGATTAGAAAGGAAAATCAAAGCCATTCATCCAAATCATCAGCCGAAAGACGTTCACTGCTGGACATAGGCCTCCCCCAAGCACCTCCACTTCGACCGGTTCTGTGCTTCTCGCATCCAACGGCTTTACAAGGTCGGCGGTCCACCTTGTCGGGCCCCCCACACGGTGGACCGTTCCAACGCTACGTCTTCCGGTACGCGGTCGCCACTCCAGCAACTTTCGGCCCAATCGGCCATCTGTTCTGCGAGCAATGTGGTCCCTTAGTACAATCTCCCATTTCGGTTTGTCGCATGTTTTCAATTTCAACCTGTATTTGTCATGCGGCTCTGGTATCTAATCTCTTATCTCTACAGTTTTCTACTGGGAATTTCCTCCCAAAAATTGCCAAAAACACTGTTTCACCAAAAACATGTCATCTCTTTGACAGATTGCTCAAAAATCCGCAAATCATCAACTTTAGCTCACCATTCCTCGCTAAATTGCTCCCAAAAATTGCCAAAAACATTTTGTCACTCCAAAAAAAAAGGCTATCTCTTCGACAGATTGCTCAAAAATCCGCAAATCATCAACTTTAGCTCGCCATTCCTCGCTAAATTGTTCTCGCCACGTATTATTTTGCAATTGTCAGTCGTTATGTGTATTTGTTATGCGGCTCTGGTATCTAATCTCTACAGGCCTTGAGCCAGTTGTGTGTCAACCGACGGTCATTCCCCTGTCCGTAGTGCTCGCTGCTATTTTTGCCCGGCGACGTTTGTTTGTTATTTATTACAACACTCAACACATACGCTTGACTGTACGCAGTCACTGAGTTATATTAGGTTTGTGGCTGCATATAGTTGGGTGCAGTTTGTCTACAGAATCTGTTTAAACTGTCAGTCAACGTGTTTTCGTTTTTTCTGTCTTTATTCTTGATAGGATCCCGAGATCCGATAATGCTTCTTGTGAGATACTGTTTATGGGTAATTGCGAAACACACTAACAGTAGGAATGGCTTTCATTTTGACAGTTCAACAACATTCATTGCGTTCTTTACGTTGTTGAGCAGACGAATTTTTCTAACATACAAAGCAATGGATCAGCAATATCTATCAAAAGGATTCAAATTGTGATTGATAGTGTGTTACGCAATTATGTAATGAGTGTCTCAGTGACACACACACCCCCCCACACACATACACGCACACACCCCCACACAGTGACAGTTGATGAGATGATGAGTTCCGTCCACCTATCAAAAACATACAGTGTTGGGCACTTGTTCGTGTAGGAATTTCTATTGTACTCTATCCAATGCTAATATCTTTTAGCTGTTCATGGCTACAATTTGCTTTTTCCTTCAGTTAGGCTCTAAGTATTGTCAGTATTAGCAATTAGCTTTGAATGTTGGTATCACGACACGAGCTGTAATAGTTTTCACTCAATCTTGTCAGCTCTTGTTGCTAAGTCTTCAGAATTTCTCCTAGACTTATTATCTGGAAGCTTAATCATACCTGTAGCATTTTATGAGTCTATAATCGCCTTATTAAAAGCAAGAACCGTAGAGAAAGCACTTACTAAGCAATCATCTTATTAAGCGATTAACTTGTCTGATGAGAATGTAGTTAAATGAACGTAAAATTGGTATTATAATAACCATCAATTCAATTAACCAGCCAGTTGACCAATTAAGCATTCACTGTCTAAATAAAGTTTTTTTTTGTTCTAAAAAAGAGTCGAGTCCACCGGTCTTTAGTCACGATTCTCATACCCAACCAGACAGATATTCAAAGTAATTTAGATAGTATTTTAACATAGATAATCAGTGACGGTAATTTAAATGCTATTTCGTGCTATTCTGACGCGCGAAGTGCTACTATTGTAGCTGCCAACGTCCGCTCGTGCACCGACCGAAGCACGCGAGATAATTTAAAACATTTTCTTCACTTATCTATCGCGTAAATAACGCGACCGGTATTGTCTTGTAGCCGACTCGTTTCGCGTGAGAACGCCCCGTTTACTCGACAGGGGAAACTTCATAATTCTCCACACCCCCTGTGTTACCCCGAGTGTACCTAAAGCAACATTCAACAACACCGTTTACATGATCTTTTACTTATCTCGAGTTGGTTCAGTTCGGTCTCTAAAAAATAAATCACGTCCGTTCGGGTCCGGCAATAAAATTCAATAGGCACGCTATAAAATAAATATCGGTTTCTTCCTACTGGAATCTAATAACCAAGTGAAACGATACGGAGATACTGGGACTGAGCTGTAAGCATGATTGATAACGGAGACAAGCGAGGCACGTTTTCGCGAAGCGGCATCATTAAATCCCAGTCCACTTCTTCTATTTATGGTGGCCTGCTGTCTGCCCGCATATTGATTGCGGCGACCGGTTGCACTGCTCGTAAGACCTAAAGCCGAGTTTATGAATTTATCGCAGCGGTAATTTTCACGTCGACCGTGCATATACGTACTTATATCGCATCTCGTGATCAAACATGGCCTAACGAGCTGAACGACTTCATAAAATGTTTTGCAGGTTTTCGTTTGCTTGCGACTCCTCAAGTGTGATAGATCGCCTTTATGGCTAAGATCAAAGGGGAGCTTTAAATTTCGGACGTAGTGTAGCTGTGAGGAGTGATGTGTGTTATTCGCAGAGCACGTAGGAAGATGTGGCGGGCGCGCGGTCGTCCATGTAACTAAAGCCGACGGAGCCGCGGCCGCAACCCGACACCACGCTCAAGGCTTCCCATGTGGATTAACACCGCGTTTTTCTTTAAATCGTCGTGCTCAGCGAGCGCAACAGTCGCTTAACCTTTTTTGCCTGTAGGTTTTCTGTTTTTTTGTCTAACTACTTATTATAAGACAAATGCTCATAGAGCCTTTGAAAAATAATTTATACGCCTCACGATAAATGACTCAGCCCGACCGTGAGTGGGCCTAAGTTATGCTGTCATTCCGTCTCTTCATCATGCGCTGATATACTGCAAAATGCATCTCGATTTTCTCAACGGACCGTAAATGGCAAGAAATGAGAAAGTAGCCAGTTAATAGATACAATAGGGCTGGATAGGTCTCGCTGTGCAACTTTCCTTCGTTGCAAAAAGTTGTAGAATGATAGCACGACGTGCAATAAGTTCTTACTAGTGTAGATATCGGTCGTTTCGTAAGAAGCCGATAAACGTAATTACTCCATTACACAGATGCTTGATAAATTATTGCTATTTAAGTATGACGAACGAATCTCTTTAAATCAGTAGGAATTTCCGAACATGCAGTGATGGTATGGTGCAACAGATAGTGTATCTTGCATTTTCTTGGTGTTTAGCTTTCGACACAGCTGGAATAGGCTAGCAGACCTATAAAAGGTAGGAACCGTGCGAACTTTAGCCAACCCGCGGCTTGCAAGACCGTTTCGTGTAGTTGTGATCAAGTTTTTATAAAGTTATCGCAAGTATCCACTTGCAGGACACTATTGCCATACATGGTAGGGCTTTGGAGCCGGTTTTTGTTGGCATCGTACTGTTGAATTCAATCTTGATAAACATGCGCCTTGTTTGCGTACATTTAGGGAGTCGTTTGGTTTAATATTTCGCAGTAGCACCCATAATTTAGCTTTGGTTGTAAGTTGCAACATCGTGTTTTACCGAAACTTTCATGGGTTGAAGTTCGTAATTGATTTCTTTACCGGTAGAATATTATAAGAATGAGATGCGTGAGTAATCTGTTGGGTAGTAAATAGAATGCGTATCGCCGAGAGCTGAATATCCGTGGATAATGCACCGCACGTAGGCCACGCGGTTGCGCGGGCGCGGGAGCGTGTCTCGCGTCGCTGTCGCCCGCTGCGCCCACGCCGAGCGCGTCGCAGATTCGACGCGTGCGCCAGATATGACAGATTGAATGAATTACACGCCTTTTATCAACAAAACATCCTTTAACTAATTTCAGTACGTGCGTACTTTGATTTTTTTATCATGTTTGTTGAAAAAATAACCTAATTTGATAATGATTCAGGTCGAGTTTACTTTTATTTCAAACAAGAATTTAAATGAATAACAAGTTGTACTACTAAACTATGAAAATAAACATTCACGAGTACCTATGTTTCGTTGTTGGTATGCTCGCCTATTTATTTTTACTAGTGTGAAGTTCTTTTTATGTAAACTAAGGATTATTATGAGATCATGTAAGTTTACGTAACCATCAATCATCAATTCGTTTTTCATAATATTCTTAGTATAAAAAAGTATTCGTGCACATCCCTAGAAACTTCTGAATTATTCATCAGTTTTTTTTCTCATAATCCTAAAGACTAACGGTAAAGTTCGCTGTAAAAATGAAAATAGCATTTTTCCGGTCTCAGAGGAAAACGTGAAGCGAAAAACAGATGTAAAGAAAATTAATCAAACACCGGGTACCTATATAAAAATCTACATTACGTAACTAGTAAAAGTTAAATCCGTCTATAGTATTTTTTTCAAGATTTTTTTTTTTTAAATTGCACATTTTCTGCCCCGATGCGTACAAAATTCAAACATTTCAGCGTATGAAATTCATAGAAACAAAGTTGTAACACTAGTATGTAACTAGAATAGAACTGGAGCGGTCAATGAACCCGCGCAGCTATTATTATCGCGATAACTACTGCTGGAAAACACGAGCATGATTTCAGGCCAAAATTGCTGGCTTATTAGCGAATTAATAATATCATAATATCGTAGAATTTACAAGCGCGTAGATAAGTTACATAATGTGCATTACCCTGCACAGAGATCGGTGACAAGTCGTGTAAGATCACGAGTAGGTTGGCTCCGTCAACGTTCGGACCCAGGACTCTTAATTATGTTCTGACAGTAATATTTATACCGCCTGCTGTTCTTGGCGATTTAATGTTGGTTTAACCGAGATTTATGCGTAGCACTCTGAAGTATAATATATTCTGTTCGATTGATACAACTGCAATGACAAAATGTATAGTGTTGTTAGCACTTTAAAAGTTCAAAAATGTCAGATAACGACATTGAAATAAAACATCGATCTAATGCGCCTGATTTCAGTGATTCATCAGCTTCCGCTGCATCGATACTTCTTCATAATAAATGGTTTAAGATTGATAATAAATTATTCTTAATCGTCTTCATTTATATTCGGAAAATACCTAAATTAAATTATAGCATTGTTGTTGTAAATTTTGGTAAACTATCCTGAAAAATAATAAAAAAACCCGGTTTAGACAAAAGATGAAGCGATGTCTAATTTATGGGTTCTTTAACCGTAGCCATTTTTATTAGCATGCCCCAAAAGATTTATGCTCTTTCGAAAATGAGGACCCACTGTTTCCATGTAGAATTACTTGAATAATTTTCTACTTCAAACTGCTGTTCTTTCAAGCTAGAATTTGGAATGTAGGCTCACTTCTAATCAAAATCAAAGGTTAATTATTAAAATTAGGCTGAGAATCAGCCCTTTTGAAACGACAAAATTACACAGTCGCCCAAAACGCGCCCTTTAACGTCATCTTCTTCGCTTCTTTTTGTGCTTTCTCTGGGAAGAAGTGGCGCAACAAACTCCAGTAGTACAGTGATCCCTTTTATGTCTTGACTCTTGTGTCTGTTTGTCCATTCGCGTGTCTCTGGCTTCACACTTACCTCTCGTGTGTTTTCAACCTCAGGTCAATAAAGCACTAAGATTTTTATCCCCGCACAGCTGGCAACAGTGGCAACCCTACTTACAAGCACTTGGCTTGGCGTTAACCCTGAAGTCGGGCGTGGGGTCAACGCACGCGCACGACCTACTTACAGTACACGTCGCCGCGCCCGCGCCGCTTGCAAATCTCTAGCGCATAGAATCGCAACGACTAATGCCGCCGTATTGTGTGATTTGATTTGTTAGGGCTGCAGCAGACATTGTACTTTTAGCAACGACGATCGCCGATTTAGCAACTGGATCAATGAGCCATCGATGCGGCCATGCATCGATCGCGTTTTGAGGACTCTGCGTGCAGTCCTGGTAAAAAATTCAGCTGCAAACCGTGTTTTCCAGTTGCCAAAGTTACTCTTAATTGCTGCTACAGGTATTTTTAACGTTCAGTCGCTGTATCAGGCTCCTGAAAAGTGACAAATTAGCTTATCGCGGATTCTAAAAGTCTTGCGACTACTAGGGTCCTAGTAGGTCCTAGTACTGCCTACTGTGTGATTTGATTTGTTACGCGTACCTGTTGGCTCCGGTTCAAATGCTTTTGTTTTTGCCAACGTCTATTCAAATGATGAGGTCCTGGTAATGTGTTGATAAATTGGGCGCCAATTTCCATTAGCCATTTGTTTAAAAAAAACATCTGATAGCAATGACTATCTTGGATTCATTATTTGATGTGAATATTACATCCAATTTTACCGATTTATTAATGTATTGGAAGACTCCAATTATTAAAAGCCCATTGGCTATAATGATGATAGACGCCTATCATAATGAAGACCAATATTTATAAATTATCTGGAGTTACTGCCCGTTACTCCGTCTCACAGCTACACTTAGGCTTTGGTAAATAAGTTTGTGAGTCCTTCATAAACAAGCTAAACTCCTTACTTGAGTCACGTGTCATCTGTTAATCCCTTGATACCAAATCCATTCAACAGATGGGTATTTTAGTACAGAAGTTTATTGTTAAGGCTTCTAAATCTAAGCTCTCTTCCTAACCACTACCGCGAACCATAGAACCATTTGTCTGTACATCTATCCTAACTACGATCTTTATCTCTTAAGGAGATGGTCTACCCGTCCATGAGACATCATACACTAATAATAGACTTACATTAAGATTCAAGATTTGTTTCATAACGTGAACTCCTAACATGAACAACGTATTTATCTCCGAGTTTCCTTATAAAGAATGTTTTATGTGTTACTTTAATAACTCCGCCACATAAGCTATTCACATAATCAAGACCTAATTGCGAGGTGTGGTCTGGATACTTTATTGCTCCAACTAATTATTATAACTCGAGAGTCGAGATTAACTTGCGTGATCGCGCCGACTGCGAGCGGTCACGCTCGACCAACCACAATCTTATGATACAAGTTTTATGGATAAAGTGATTGCCTGACATACGAACTAGCGATTTATAGTGCGATAATGTTCTTAGTTTCACGAGGCTCGTGTGGAGAAGTGGAGCAATGGGCCCTTACCCGTTGGCCTTTTGAAAGTACATTTTCGGAATATTTTGGTGCTAATCCACACTGTTGGTGCTTTATAACGGAGCATTTGCGCAACAAAGGTTTTTCGGATAGTGTTTATACCAGTTTTCTTGCGACAAAACGTTTAGCTGCTCCTATAAATTAGTATAAATTGCACGGCCATGTTGTTTAATCGTGTCTATCTATCTTCGATCAACGTCTACTAAATGTTCTATAATTATAGTCGTATTTAAATTGAGAGGCGCTTGATTTAATCGCCCTGTTATTTGATTATAGCTGCTCCCACGCACGTTCATATAATACCAGCCAAATATAGACGTTTCTCCTAATAATGCACTAAGACTTTTGAATAATTTAATCTCGAAAATAATAACAGCTTGATAATTTATACGGAGCTATTAAATAATACTAATCAATATTTTAATGTCGAACTCAAACGTCACATAACTTTATTACTATATTTTATCCTTGCGTTAACCTTAATAAATAAAATATTGCGACTGCATGATGTCGTTACGTATAAAACAGAGAACAACAATAAAAAAAACTGGCCAAGTGCGAGTCTGACTCGCACACGAAGGGTTCCGTACCACAAGGCAAAAACGCCGAAAAAAAACACGTTTATTGTGTGTTAAATATTTAATTGTGAAAATTTCAACTGTCTAGCTATCGCGGTTCTTGAGATACAGCCGGGTGACAGACAGACGGACGGACAGACGGGCAGACAGCGAAGTCTTAGTAATAGGGTCCCGTTTTTACCCTTTGGGTACGGAACCCTAAAAATGGAACCCTATGTTATCAGCAACATTGTGTTTACAGCAACGCGAACGGGCCGTTTATAGAGCAAAACAAAAAAAAAAACAAATGAAACATCAATGGCTTACGTGACCTAGGAACACGTCGCCCCAGTTATGACAGTTTTCCATGCCATATGTCACGATTCACTTCTACGAACATTATAAGACGTAGTAGAGCAACAATCTACGATACGAAACAATACCTAAAACAGTAATTATACACGATAATTACCATGGCTAACTACTGCAGCGATTACAATGATACGTTGTTAGTTAACAATGCAATATAATTGACGCTGCCCCATTAAATAGCAGAGATAATTCATGCAAAGAATATTACAGAACAGAACGTTCATACTATCAAAATAAGTAAGTTGCAATTGCCAGGGATTTGTTGCGAAGGGAAAGCGGGAATTGAGAGGATCGCGCCAGGACCATTAGCCGTATTGTTATTGCCAACATTCCCAGTAATGAACCGCTCGTTTTCGTCCTTTAATATCACCGCTTTTACTCCCCTTACTCACTGTAATAGTCCTCCAGCTTGATTTCACTTCATCTCATCGGTTCTCTATCCCTCTAATTAATTCCTTTATTTTCCGAGTGCACCGTTTTTTTTGCCAGATTTCAATTTACAATCCTTAATATTACGAGTTTCAGTTGTGTCTGTATGCATGCTGATCAGGTATAAAGCTCGGCGATATTGGCTTTTCGAGTGCCTTTACAGTCTAGGTAGAGAAACTCACCGCAGTTGTTTTTCCAATTCGAGATCCCTCTGACATTTTTCCAGCGGTTTCCTCGCGCCATCCACGCCAGTAGGTACTCGGCGAAGGGCGATTTACATGGAAACTTAGTAAAATATTCACATCAGTTGCCGATTGTCACGTTATATTGAGATATTCAAACTTTCTCTCCGTCGGGATTGTGCATCTCATCTGCATAATGAGATGCCCGGCATTGTGTTACAGCTGCAGCGGCTTATCATCGCTGCTATTCAGATTATTCATTTCAGACAAGGGAAAAGTATGCTCTTCGATATATAAAGGTGTACAAAACACGGCCGCCCTCGTGACGTAACGAAAGATATTTCCACACTTTCGCCCACGAATCTCGACGGCGGCCGCCGAGGTGAAGTTCAAGACTATTTATAAAACGAGCCGAGCCTTACTTGGCGCCTATTGATCGTGCAGAGAGCACGCACCCCGTATTACGGTAGGTTAGTAAGCCCGCGGCCGGCGTCGTTCGTAGCTCCCGGAACGCGCCGAGACCAGCCGAAATTTTACATCCCCGGCCGTATTGATCGGACTTGACATTGAAATCGTAATAGACGCAAACAGCTGGGAAGTGAGGGTGCGTGCCGGGACGCCGGGGCCACGGGCCCTCCTCACGCACGCCTGTCTTGCCTCCCGCGTTCCGCCCGACCGACCTTTTCCGATATAGATTTTCTCGTATTTTCTGTAAACAAAAAACAAATTCCCTTGAGGCTCTTCAAGTTCGCCGTCTAGATTGAATTGTCCATTAAAGTTATTCATCGGCGTTCAGATGTAGTTGAACGTTTGTAACGTCTAGTAATTATGCACGAAAGCCCTAAGACGGGCGCTGCGGCGTTCTAAAATCTCATTTATATTCAGTGCGGTCGGAGTTTGAATGTTATCTAAAATCCGTGTTTAGGTGTTGGTCGGGATTGCTCTAATCTGGAAACTAAACACATTGTTGAGTTAGCCGGAGCTTTGTTCTCCGACGGCTACGGGATGCTGTAGTTATTCGTACGCAAAATGAATCCTCGAACTTGCTCGAGAACTCGAGACAGTAAAGTTTGCGAAGTTTTCTGTCGCACAAGTTATTTTATACTGTTTGCGTCTCCGTTGTTGAGGAAAATAAATAGTGCATGTTTTATTGTTAGTTTATTAATAAACTGCACGGCCATGTTTGTTAACAATTGGCTGGATAAGATTAAACGTACTTTTGGCGTTATCGTTAGGTATTTTGTCACGTACTTTTCCATTACAATGTGTCTAAACATAGCTTTATCGTTTGAAATACATAAGAATATGTCTACTTTAGCGCGTGTGTTATCCTCGGGTTTCTTATCACTCACATAATATATTGACGCACTTCCTGAGCGACGGCGACAAGTTCCACCGCTTGCCTTCGTTTCCTGCAACAAGCTATCTTGCTCAGCAACACTTTGCAGTCGTTGACAGCGACATTACACTTTCTTTTCTGATAACAAGCTAATTGCGAGTTTTTTCCTAGTTTCTACGCAATTACCACCGTAGGTCTGGGCACCCGTTTTCACTGATAGCTATTTTAATAGAAATAATTTTGCCCAGGTATCTATAGATTCTACGGGAAGGTTAGATCTTTTATATCAAAGAGTCAGACACTTTGTTCCTCTAAATTCAATGGACCGTTACAAATTCTAGTATTCTGTAAGACGCAGCCAATTTCTTTGAAAGCCATCTACCTAAGAGCTTTGGCAAAGATGGAAAACGAAACTAGCTGATTCTGCTATTGAAATAGAGACTATAGTAGTGCACGAGTTTAGAAAATTAAAAAAGAGAGATGATAGAGTAATACGAGACCCTCCTTTGATTCTAGGTCTGCCAATTTGTTCTGAGGGAGCGATAATTTTAAATTCAATCTAGTTCTAATCTGTGGGACGGTCTGCAAAGCCGATCGGGGCGCGGAAAGTTGAAGACACACCGAGATGTTTTTGCTGAATACAGATCAGTTCCATCGAAATTATTCCATTACCGCAGCTGTTCCAATAGAAAATTTCATAAATAAAAAATGCGAGCGGTGTCTGCTCTGGTGCGATTCTATGGAATCACGGCACCTCCAAGTTAAATAAGTGATCACCGGTCGGCGAAGACGTGAGCTGAACTCCGATGGCTTTGTACCTAAGTTTAGATCATATTAGTAATAGATTTGCATGGATGACTTGGGTACTGGTTTTTCTTTCTATTTCGTTTTCCATGAATTGCACAGAATTTTTATCATTCACAGAATAAATCAAAGCTGTGCAGAATGACAAATGTTGCATTGTGTTTGGTTTCCATATATTTGGCGCCCAGTCGGCCAGTGTAAACAGACAAAACATATCAATCACGACGGAAACAGGACCGGCGGGTGAATAATTAATGCTCATTTGATTTATCAATTATGATCGATACAATTTGGCAGTTCACAAATTTAAAATAGAACATAAAGGGCGATAGATTGGCTGTGGCGGAGCGGGCGGGTGGCTCGACCGCTAATCGATCGATGTCTGTGTGCACTGCTTCTGGCTGCTGCACCCGCGGCCGATCATTTGTCTCGCTCCATTCCGCGACCTTTCCCGATGCACCATCCTTGTCGCTTCGTTATTCATCGTCCCTAACCACCCGGTAGTCGGCTGCCTCCCGGTGTTCTCCCGTATTTAGACACTGCACTATCTAATTTATGTTTTAAATTGTCCGCTTTTAAGTCCTTCGGGCATACTACGGTAACGACTATAGCTATGGTTATCGTTATGAGTTTGCGAGAGGTAATGGGCTATATCATTATAAATTTGTCTGGCTTCTAAGTTTTGTTCAGTTCAGACGGCACCTGTTATGAATGTGGCGCAATTTTTGCCCTTTAACGGTTCGACCTTTGATTTTGTATATTATTTGTTTTCTATCGATTATTTTGTTTTTATTACTCCAATATTGTTTCGAAAGGTTAAGTATTGGACATCTACTTTCAATTGTAGCGGGGCCTTGGCACGAGCTCGCCGCTAGTCGGCCAGCATAGGAATAGCGCGGTGGCATTTGGTATCACAAGCGTGCGCCTGCGGTGCAGACCGCTTACATAACGCACCTGCCATATCGGGCCGAGCACCGCACCTCACGTTCACTCGCTCATTCTATGAATTACTTATAGGTCATAGACCTCATCCATTATTTAATTCTGCCCTGCACACTATCGTATCGATCAATGATTTGTATTTCTGCCACCGAGTGCAACGCTTGTAATTTTGAAAACCACTCGACATCTTGTTCAAATCCTTTGAACCACTCGCTTCATTCGAGAGTTTGTAAGACAAAATAAATAGTATATGAGAGGATGTTATCCGCGCTGAAATCGCTCGGCGGAAATCTTGGCTTTTCTTTCGTAGTCCCATGTTTTAGTTCCTTCCTTTTTTTGCTCGTCTGTAAATGCGCCAAATCCTTCAGCATCCCCGAGGAGTTGGCGGCTGCGGATAAAACGGGAATCGACTGCTTAAACACTGCGAGGGCTCTCGTGAAACACGGTGCCAACACCCTCGGATCAAATTTTAAACTGGGTTAGCTCTTTAACTACTTCTACGTTAACGTCTTTTAGTGCCTCATTATATTTACAGTTTAGTGCAGGCTTTAACAGTGTGGGTACGTCTGGAGTGTCGTCTGCCGTGACATTTACAAGCGGAGGATAATTCATGTGTTCACGTCACATATTTCAAGCTACGTGACTGGTTTCGTACAAAATATTACAGTAATACATCATGAGTTGTAGAAAAATACAAAACGAGCTATCAGGTTGCGAGGTACAACAGTGTTAGTTGTTAGTTGGCCCCGCCTAGTCGTGGCCCGGGACGATAAATCGTGGTGGGTCGGTGCCTCCGGTTAATACTTGGGATTAAGAGCGTCGAGCATCGCCGTAAACTGAGATATACATCATCCCGGTACACGCTTCGCCTCCAACACACCTATATTATATTAATAGTTTGAATTAATAACTGCGAATCCAATTCTAAAAGTTAATGACAGTATTGGAAGCGGCACGCCCAGTTGAACATTTCTCTCTATTTCCTTTCCAAGGTATAAACTTATTTCGAATTGATTTGTTATGATTTGCAGTAATACGCATTACCTGTTTTACGATTACTCTGATCTGCAGACCTTTCCACCGGCACTAATTTATCCGGTGTATAAATTCTAGTAATTTCTAAAGCAAAGTTGTTTTTATGAATGAAGTGGTTTCTTATTTGTTAGTCATCTGGCGATTTCTGCATTTATTATTGTAGGCAGTAGAGGTACTGCGTCGGTGGATGCCAAATGCGACCGCATCATGAAATATTATACGATAAACATAGTGTGACCTTCCAGTTGTTGTTGCGAGTTAATATATTTTTTATTGAATTGTGTATCATAAAAGCATAAAAGTATTTACATTGTTTGTTTTATTTATAATAAATAAAAACTGTGTGGGAGAGCAAATCTATTGAGATTCCATTTACGTATGTAATTAAAGACTAATGAATCACTGATAGCTTTGAAGGTTACAAAAAAATAAAAGAAGCGTATTTCCAACTACTTGTATAACACCATTCCTGCGCATACGACGATAACTCTATTAAACTGTATCCTAAATCCTTTAGGAGCACAATTTGTTGCATCTATTTGCATATCAATGTACTCGTAATAATGGACTCGTTATTATGGGAACGGAATGCTAATATTCTCTCTAATTCGAAGGCTAACTGCTTCAGGATGAATGTGTTGTAGTAATAGATGCTGATACCATATCGTTTAGTGGATTATTTGTTATAGTTTTTTTTTTTACATAATTATTATAACAGCGAGGAGTTCGACTCCTTTAATAAAGATTGGTCGGAGGTGGAAAGAGAGTAGAGGTCTTTGCCCAGCTGTGGGACAATAATAGCATAACATAACGCCTTATTTCTCTCTATGGTAGGTCAGAGGTGTACCTACATTTCGCCAGTTATGTTAAATATTAAAATGTTTTTTTTTTTGTTTCTGAAGAATTATGACGACAACAAATAAAAGCTAGAAGAGAGTATACAAAGGCATTCACATCACAATGGTGACGCATCAGTAAACAATTCGTTATCATCAATGGAATGAATAAAAAACAAACATGTTTACGAAAAGTAAAATAAAAAAATTCAAAAACTACTTACGTTTCTGTTGGCAGATAAACCGAGTTATGAGGTTAATTAGTGGCCAAGTACTTATCGGAGCCACATTTGGCATCAATGTGGTAAACGAAAAACTGGGCAAGTGCGTGTCGGGCCACGCACAGTGTAGGGTTCCGTAGTAGCCCGCTATCACAACGTAGTACGATTCTGTTGTTCTTTATTATGATATTAAAAAAAAAAACATCTCTTGTTTTTCAATGCAAGTCTTTACCCGTTATAAATAAGCAACTACTTCATCTTAGTCACTTTACAGGATTAATGCAAAGGATTTTGTATTTGGTACAAAATTATCCAACACCCAAGTTCAACCACTATTACTGCTAAACTAATAAAGTTATCTTAACCGCTATAATTTTCCTATACAGTTCATGAAATGCACTGTCATCGTAAATTTTTCCTGATTTTTCGTTTAGGTTTTAGAAGGGGGGGGGGCTACTAGAACAAAAATTTGCACACTCCTACAAAATTACAGCTTTCTAGTACTAACGGTCTCTTAGCAAAACCTCCGACAGACGGACGGACATGAAGAAACTATAAGGGTTCCTTGTAGATACTACGGAACCCTAAAAATAGGTGGGATTGCAATATTGTGAAACTCACTGTAATCCCATTTTTATTCTATTTATTTATTTTTGTAACAGTGGGTAATACGCTCAGTAATAACAGCAGCCGCACGGGTCCATCGATTAGGTTAAGCTACGCTTGCCGCGGTTGGTCCGTGGATGGGTAACCATCTTTACGTACCAAGACCCCTCCGTGTCTCAGAAAGCGCGTTAAGCTGTTGATCCCGGCTGTCATTCGTGGATCTTTGACAGTCGTTTCGGGTCGCCAGAAGCCGGAAAATCTACTATTCTTACCAAGGGGTATGGTTTTGGAAAAGGCTAGGCAGATAACTGGTAATAGGTAGAGGATTCTAACGTGGGATGCATAGAAAGAAAAAACCGACTTCCAAAAAAAACACTACAAACTGAAAAATAACTTTAATTTCGGAAGTCGGTGTCTTAGGGATCAGTATTTTAGTTTTGGCCACCGACTTCCGAAATTAAAGTTATTTTTCAGTTTGTAGTGTTTTTTTCGGAAGTCGTTTTTTTTTTGTTAAAAAGTTTTTATTTCTCGCTTTTTAGTGGGTCTATTTATAATTTATCTAAGTTACAATAGCCTAATGTCAACTTGCCCATCGCCTTTTTATAAAATATTCCTTTTCTCGATGCAGGGACGTTAATTGTTGAGGAGTTCTCCTTTTATTAGTTTTTAGATTGGATGCTGATAATCCTGGCTGCAGCATCAGGCCAGACTTATGTCAACATTGCATTGAACATAAAATTAGTCCTGTTTAAAATGAGCCCAAACACGACTACGGTGCTGTAATTTCAAGGTTTGTACTTTTTCTGATGCTCCTGGCTTCAGCATCAGGTCTTCGGTGTTCCTCAGTAACAGTACGTTTATCCACACATCGAGCCCTTTTCAATGAGCCTAAACACGATATATCTGCTGTTAGTTGTCGAGGAGTTAGGTAGGTACTCTGCAGACTATCCTGACTGCAGCATCAGGTCATGACTTGATGATCATGAGACCAAATGTGGCAAATGCCCTATCAAACATCAAAACAATTTACTAAAACAGTCCTTGCCTGTTCGAGTAACTTCTTACTGTTAAGGAGTTGTACCTTCCATCATCAGCCCAGCTACCTGAGATGGTGACAACCATACACAAATACACAAGATACTTCATAAAATATGCGAAAAACAATAAGTGAGCCTATAAAATTTGAGGGTTGCCCTCGATTTCTCTAAGATCCCATCATCAGATCCTAACTTGGTGACAATGGGACCACCTCAGAACTATCTACTTTCTAACAAAAAAAGAATTTTGAAAATCCTTCGACAATTGGCGGCGTATTCGATGAACAAAAATACAAAAAAAAAAAAAAAACATACAAACACCCGAACATAGTACCTCCTCCTTTTTGTAAAGTCGGTAAAAATAATAGACGTTCTGTATTTTACTTTTCCGGCAAGATGATCGAAGACTCGCTATACTTACCGATGCTTTGTTGTGGCAGATAAAACCAAACGGCGCGTGGGCAACGACTGATATCATTGTTCGCGATTGTTTCACCTTTATTATCTATTAATAACGTAATAGTAATTGATAAGTCAAGTATGTCGCTTATACTCAAATGAATAGCCATTGATGGTGATATCACGAAATATAATAATAATAAATACATTTGATCAGTGCTTCAGATAATATCTATCCATACTTAATATTATAAATTCGAAAGTAACTCTCTGTCTGTCTGTCTGTATGTTACCTTTTCACGCCTAAACCACTGAACGGATTTCTATAAAATTTGGCAGAGAGATAGATTGCATCCCGGGGAAGGACATAGGATAGTTTATATTGACATATCTCGCGGGCGAAGCCGCGGGCGGAAGCTAGTACTAATATAAAGCTGAAGAGTTTGTTTGAACGCACTAATCTCTGGAACTACCAGTCGGATTTTTAACATCACGCTAGGGACTCTTAGGAGCCGAGTAAAAATAATAAAGTCAGAAATAACGCTAAAGCGAAAAGCGCAGGCAGGCGATGCGATGCGACGGGATGGGTCGGGGGACCAAGAAACACGCAGACGAAGTCGCGTGCAGAAGCTTGTCATTTTGATGAGTGCTTCAAATAGTGTAAAGTTACATAAGAGCTCTAAGTACAGTGACCGATAGACTGATTATTGCAGGGGTGGCCAACTTGGTTAGACCCAAGATCTACTGTTCACTGACGACACCCTGTGCGATCTACCAATTACATAGGTACTTCTTGAAATCTTAATGAAACAGCATAGACGTACACAATTATGTAGTATTTTTTATTTTATTAAGAGGGAAAATAATAAAATTGAAAATTATTCTTATTAACTACTTATTTATATTAATGTGAGCATTGCGTTTGACTTTTGAGCATCTTTCGCTAGATTAGCAAAATCAGGTTTGTGGTTGGAAATATTTTTTGCTTTGCCACGATCGACTGGATATAGTCGCGATCGACCGGTTGGCCACCCCTGATCTATTGCCTTGTAACATGTGTTGACTAGTCCACATAGAGTACTGAATTATATTATTTTGTTATTAAGGCCGCCGGATGCATGTATGCTAAGTGGAACTCGTTTGAATGGTCGGATTGAGGTGTCGGACCTTTTAAATGGGTTTGTATGCTCAATTTAGTCTTAATGTTACACATTTAAATGAAATTAGACTGTGCGCTTGTCCAAATAAGGTAGTTAATTAAAGTTTGCATTGCAAAAGAGGCGTGCCAAATAAGACAATATGCGACTTGGTCCACCAGGTTGTAAATGTCTTTCTTTATCATTTCAAATTAGCGGTAAATTACGGTTAATAAGGTTTAAAATGGCGGTAATTGCTTAATCTTTTTTATCAATATGTGGTTTAAAAAACTGTCGTTATAAATCACACTATCCTACTATATTAATATTATAAATGTGAAAGTTTGTGAAGATATTTGGATGTTTGTTACTCAAACACGCATAAACCGTTGAATAGATTTTGATGAAAATTGGCACATAGAGAGACGATTTCCTGGATTAACACATAGGGTACTTTTATCCCGATATTCCCATGGGATCGAAACTTGCGCGGGTGAAACCGCGGGGCGCTGCTAGTTACACATAGAAACTTGTTGCACTTACCCCCCTTTAAGTATCTATATTTCTTTCTTTCATTATCATCATTGGCAACCTCGTTCCACCCACTGCTGGAGTTTAAACACAGAACCTGTTCAAATGCCGCTATCGCTCGGTTCCCATCACTCAAGCCTCAATCGCTTCGCCGTAACAATGTAGACAATTTGTAGTTGGCTAGCGTAGTACAACATGTTATGTAAGGTTCGAGCGGACATGTTTATTGTTGGTATACGTTCGCCTTGGCGCGGGCGTTATCCTCTGCGACCGCGATACTAGGCCGCGGCTTATCGCAATGTAATAGGTAGGTATGTACGACACGCATAGCTCGGAGTGTGGTATGGAAATACGCGTCTGTGTCAGCGGTTTTAAGGCGCTTATGAGATTTTGTTATACCTACTGAATTCTTTAATAGTCATGACAAATCTTAAATACCATCAACAAGCTATGACACTAAAATATATTTATATTATGAATCAGACAACTTATTTCTGTCCGAACAAACATTATTTATCAGATTAAAAGCTGCCTTAAGAAAATATATAAGTATGTAGATAAAATTACAATAACAATCTAGGAATTAAATTATTTCTATAGGCAGGCAACATTAGTCTAGACATAGATTTCATTCAGTTCGACGCCTGTTATCAGTAGATAAGATTTCTTATGAATCAGACAACTTATTTCTGTCTGAACAAACATTAATTATCAGATTAAAAGCTGCCTTAAGAAAATATGTAAGTACCTGGGTAGATAAAATTACAATAATTATTTAGGAATAAATTTCCTATCTCTTTATCTCGTATTTTCTACGAGTTTAAATGAATAACAGTATCGATTTATTAACAAACTTGAAAGATAATAATTAATTATTTTTAATAATTTTAAACTAACAATCGTATATTATCACTTATAAGATTGTTAGTTTTAAATTATTATAATTCTACAGTTTGCTAGCTAATTTAATTTAAACTAAAAAAAAAAAAAAACTTTTAACACCCCTTTGTTTCCGCCTGGGGTTAAAAAGGGGGATGGGAAGGAACAAGTGCATAATATATTTGAAAAATAACATAAATAGTATCTTCTTGATTTATCCTGACACCTTTATTTAAAAAAACATTACGGAATAATTTTATATGTTGGCTGGGCGGAACGCTTATCAACCTTCAGTGTGTTCATAGCCTTACCACAGCCTTACACTTGTTTACTTTAATGCATTTGTGTGCATTCAATACTTGCTACAAACGTTTGACGCATACTGTTTTAATTTTATCGGAGCCAAAAGCGGTTTCTTAGAATTTTCTAAGTACGTACTTAAGTTGGCGCTTGAATAACTTTATTTATTTATTTTATTAGCTTTAGCCAACAATTGATTACACTGATGCAAAAAAATAATACATTTCTCAAAGTAAAATTACAGTGCAACAATTACTTAATGTTAATGTTATGCTTAAAACAATTAATCAGAGAAATAAGCTAACTTAGTACCTACTTAATAAGCGCTAATATTGAAGCGCCAAAACTGAAATTACATTTAAATGAAATTAAAATTGTTAAAATTCTGATTAAAAATCATAAAACTGATAAAGGTGAAAATAATTCTTCTTTGAGTTTAATAAAAAGATAAAAATCTTTATTGCAGACCACATGCACCATAAAAACACAATAAAAAATATATATAAGTACGTAATAACAGTTATTAAACAAATGCTATCTGACCTTCACAACCCAGTTACTGGGTAAGACGATACCCCTTAGTAAGACTGGTTTTCAGACTGTCAAAGATATGAATGACAGCCGGGATCCGGAGGGTCTTTGTATGTAAAGATGGTCAACCATCCACGGACCAACCGCGGCAAGCGTAGCTTAACCTGATCGATTGACCCATGCGGCTGTTATTGCTTAGCCACAAGCCCGTCGAAAAAAAAATTTTTTGCCCAATGAGGACAATAATATGCTTTTTTTATTATTTTATTTTATAAGGGCAAAGGCCTCTTCTTAGATGTATAGAGAAGGCAGAGGCACGAGTATTGATCACCAAGTTGAATGCTGAAGACGGGTTGGCCATTTCAATCCAGGGGGTCTACTCCGAAGCGGTTAACCACTGTATCGGCCGAATGTTCGGTGATTTTCTGATTCGAATATTGTTGTCCTAACTACGAATTTAAAAAAAAAAAGGTAAAAAAAGGGTTAAGGGTTCTAAAAAGGTTCGGATTGGCACAGTTTGGTCGGGACCAATAGTTAATATAGGAAATTAATGGTAGTAGAAAATGACCGAACATTCGGCCGATACAGTCGTTAACCGCTTCGGAGTAGACCCCCTGGTTTCCTCACGATGTTTTCCTTCACCAATATCAGATGTCCAAGATAAACTTACAAAGTACATAGGTATGTATGTAGGTACCTATATACATAGAGAGGAACTTACCTACTATTTAGTTAAAACATTGTTAATATAAATATTAACGTTGACAATACACAACCGTTTTATTAGTTTTTTGATAACAACGAATGCAATTAGCAAGCACGCTACATTTGTTCCTTTTAATCATTAATTACCTATGGTATTATAATAATGCATTGTTTACATAGAACTTGTTTTTACGTTACTTGCTTGCAACGTGACGCTAATGTATTGGGAACTATAATAATTAAGTAGATTATTTTTAAGGCTGCGCTGAGCGCGCAGAGGCGCCCTCATCGTATGTTTGGTTATTTCGTTTATTTTAGAATGAAAATTCAGAAAATAAGCACGTTAAGTTGTGCTCTACAAGATTATACGTTAATATTATTATAAACGGTAGTTTTACATTGTTTAGTTTTATTATAATCCTTAAAACGGAAAATGGTGGCCACTATTTTCGCACGCGCAACGTACGAACGAACGTGCTTATTTTCTGCATTTTCATTCTAAAATAAAAGAAATAACCAAACAAACTATAAGTGCGCCCCTGTGCGCTCGGTGCAGTCTTAAGATATTTGATCGGTTTTAATTGCTTTATTATAACATTGTTCGTTGAACATTCTGAGGATGACTAAGCGAAAGACATTGTGTGGGGCTTGTGGCTAAGCTTAAGCTAAGCCGCACGGGTCGATCGATCAGGTTAAGCTACGCTTGCTGCGGTTGGTGCGTAGATGGGCGACCATCTCTTTATACCAAGATCTCTCCGTGCCTCGGAAAGCACGTTAAACCGTTTGTCCCGGCTGTCATTTGTGGATCTTTGACAGACGTTACGGGTCGTCAGAAGCCCGAAAGTTTGACTAGGTACCAGTCGTCAAACCAGTTACTGGGTAATCCCAGTAACCGGTTTGTAAAAGTCAGATAGGCAGAAGCTCCATGTAAAATACTGGTACTGGTATAGGCCTGGTATATAGAGCAGTGCTGATGAAATAATTTACACAAATTAAGGCGCATGTCTGGGTTCGAACTTACAACTCGTAAGTCGCGGCTGTTACCACTGCTTGCCAAGCCCACATACATCCATTTCAGAGCCCCACCCGTAGTCCAGTTTACATACAACTAAATAATTACATGTAAATAAGTATCAATAAAACAACTTATACATAACCGATAACGTTCAAGTCTTGTTTATATTCTCACAGCAGAGAAATTTAATTTATCATGTGGCAGTCTTATCATCGTTGTAAAGGCTGTGTCCGACGGTTCTACAAATGCAAGTAAAGCTTACAAGATTTACTTCAGGCGATGCAAATAGGGACGCATGACGTGACGCTTGCAGTTGTTTCTTCATTCTTTGAGTTTGCTTCGTTGAACTCAGGAATAAAGTTAGCCGGGCGAGCTTAATGTCTGTTTTACGGAGATTTTCTCTAAAATGAAATATCAAATGGGAACTTAAAAGGCACTTTTGCACGTCAACAATAACAAGAGATTCTAGTTGCCCCTTCTAAAAGATAGTTTCGTATAGAGAAGAATGGGCAAAAAAACTCCATCGTTACTTTTTAGGGTTCCGTACCCAAAGGGTAAAAACGGAACCCTATTACTAAGACTTCGCTGTCCGTCCGTCTGTCACCAGGCTGTATCTCAAGAACCGCGGTAGCTAGACAGTTGAAATTTTCACAGATGATGTATTTCTGTTGCCGCTATAACAACAAATACTAAAAACAAAATAAAATAAATATTTAAGGGGGCTCCCATACAACAAACGTGTTTTTTTCGGCGTTTTTGCCTTGTGGTACGGAACCCTTCGTGTGCGAGTCCGACTCGCACTTGGCCAGTTTTTTTTTTTTTTTCAAACATGTAGGGTTTGTATTTAGTACCTATTTCGTATTTTTAAATAGTTAGTAGTTTGTGTGTGTGGGGGTGTGTTGGGGTGTGTTTGGGTGTGTGTGTCTGGGTAGTTTAGTTTTTCAATAGTTAGTAAAATAAAATATATTTACCATAAGTCACATAGTTAAACTTGTAGCATTTTATTATGGCAAATTCCCTTAAATCGCTCTGTAAACATGCAATGGCTTTTGAATACAACAATGATAAGTAATTAAATCCAAATGGAGGTTATCATAAATTCCATAATAATAACTACCAACCATGACGCAGTCATGAGAATGACTAATGTCACCCGATATACCTATATTTATCTCAATTATCATAAAGATAAAGTGATTATATTCAACTTAACATCAATACATAATTTTGTTTACTTTAATTACTATGTATCATGTAGGTTCGAACCCAGACTGGCACTTTATTTTGTGTAAATTATTTCATCACCACTGCCCAAACACGGTGAAGGAAAACATCGTGAGGAAACCGGCATGTCGTAGAACCGAAAAAAAAAAAACGAAGACCTGTGACATCTTTGGTAGATGTCACAGGTCTTCGATTTGTTACCCGCACTGGGCTTGCTTAAAAATAACAATGTAAACATTTACAAATGGATGCTATATTAGTATGAACGGGAAGTTATCATCGACACAAATTTTTTGGCCCTTTGTACACACAAGTTTTCCTTGCCGTGAAAAACTACGGTTTATTTGCAGTGTGTAGGCGCGGTCGTCTGTGTTGTATGGATCACCATGGAAATTTGAGCGACACGTTTTTCTACGGCGCGTTTTCTACAAGCGTCTATAAAAAATCAAACTGGTTGCTAATTTAATTTTTTTTTTTATGAGTATGATTTTACATTTTGTGATTATGTACTTTAACTCTCACACTAAATTATTAGATACTTGTTAAAATTTTAGGAAAAATATTTGTAAATATGTGAGCACCAAATATCTATCATTAATTAATTTAGCTGTCAATGCTTTATTTTTAATTCTTTTTACCTATTGTGGTATTGTAATTTTATTCTAGGTGCGTCTTCTTCACATAAAATGTAATTATTATACATATAGGTAATTAATGTATACGACATAATTATAAAAGAGTAACGATGGAGTTTCTTGCCCATTCTTCTCCATACGAAACTTTTGAAGGGGCGACTAGAATCAATTCTATTTAAATTATGCTTTTTATTTGCCTATTTGGCAAAATAAATAATTTTACTTTGTACCGTAAAGAAACCATACGGTGTATAGGGCTGAACCGTGTACGCGACCCTAACATCTCATATTTACGACTTTCTCAGCTCCGTATCAGTGAAATGGTAATTTGGTTGAGTTATTTATTAATTTTCACTTTATCTATATTATTGTCACTCTTATTCTCGTTATGAGATAACGCTTACAAGGCTGTTGTTGGCAACTTTGCAAAACAGATAAGTTTTGCTCTGAGGTGACATAGTACCTACTAAGTGCAGGGTTATCAGTGCAAGCCAAATGGTTGGTTATACTGGTATCATACAGCTGATAGTGTAATCGTTTGTTTTTGTTCGGGTTGGAATGTACTTATAGTACTTACTTGTTGTACAAGTGTATCAGTTACAAATTTAGCCCAGGTTGCGCGGGTGCGTTTTTCCCGCTGCGATTTTTTTTCGCGCACTGGATTTTCAACGCAGGTTTGAGCTTGAGACACAAAATACAGAGAGTACAGAAGGCAATCGCATGTATGTATGTACTTCACTTTTCATACCTATTGAAACTATTATATAAATCGAGCTTAGATAGCCATTTTTTTTTTACTCCATTTTTGCACTTCACAGACGCGTGTCTCAAGTGGATGGCACTCGCGCTCGCACTAGTCCCAAAGTCACAACCAGTCCGAGATATCGTTTTCGTGAGCGGTGTCTATGTGTGCGTTGCTCAAGCGCACTTTGTATGTAGATTGACTTCTGTACTCTCTGTATTTTGTGGCTGAGAGTCCAACACTTGTGTTTTTTCGACGCGTTGGGATGCGCTCTGTTAGATTCTCAATGCTAGGCTCAACACCGAGAGTTGAAAATCCAGTGCGCGATATTTTTATATGCGTACAAACGTGGGCTAACAAGATGTATGCTTTTCTTGCTGGTAGCTCTTATTCGAAATTGTGTAGTAGGTTGAGATTCCCGTGTGCTTGTACCTACCACATTGTGTTACTTTACTTATCTGGTTTTGACTGATTTCTAAGAAGATAAGCTGATACAATTCATAACAATCAAAGACTACACAAAAACCTTATAACTATCTGATCTGTAAAACAATGGGTAATGTCTATACGGGCTTCGCTGCCGTTAGAAAAAAAAAATCTCCTTAGAAAGTCGCTGTAATCTACTAAAAAGATGATTTCTCCTGAAAGTATTCGCATAGCCAAAGTGTGGAATACTCTGCCAGCATCTGTGTTCCGTTCCACCTTTGACCCGTTTTCCTCCAAAGCAAGAGTGAACAAGCTTCTTCTGGGCACGCTCGTTTCATCATAGACCTCATCCGTTGCTCTCCATCAGGAATGATCGATCACGCCTGATTGAAAGCAAGGAGTAATGGGCTCTTGACTTTAAAGTCAAGAGCCCATTCATCAACAAATAAAAAGTAATTTAAAAAAATTAAACCGACTTCAAAAACAAATGAACTCAAAATTATGAAATAACTTTAATTTCGGAAGTCGGTGTCTTGGGATCTGTACCTATTTTAGCTTTAGTTTTTTGCCACGGACTTCCGAAATTAAAGTTATTTCATAATTTTGAGATCATTTGTTTTTGAAGTCGGTTTAATTTTTTTAAATTACTTTTAATTTGGTAATTTTTAGTTGTTGCACTAGAATTTGACCAAGGTTTTGAGATGTTTTCGCTTTGACAGTACACCCGTAGCTCGTATCAATAAGCCAGGCCGTCACACTTTCACGTCTTAGTCCATATCTTGAGAATTAATTACTGAATCGATTTTGATGAAACTTGCACTGTTCCCTAAATTGAAGTAAATGTAAGCCAATAAAAAAAGAATGGTCACGATCCGATTAATAGTTACGGAGATATGCGTGGACAAACATACATACATACGTCTATAAAATTTTGTATATTTGTTTGGAAGCCCTAATAGATTGTCATATGGGAATATAATGAAATTCTAATAATATTACATACATACGTATCGAATTGATAACCTCCTTTTTTTTGAAGTCGGTAAAAATAAAATAAAAGTTTCCTAAACGTTTTATGATAAATTAAAGAATGTTCTGAGCACCAAATAGAACCCGAAACTGAAGGAATCACTCCTGTTTACTTTCCATACCCATTATCCGAAACCCCGAAATTAAAACTTCGTGTTTCTTATGTATTTATAAGTAAACTAGCAGCGCCCCGCGGTTTCACCCGCATAAGTTTCGATCCCGTGGGAATATCGGGATAAAACTATCCTATGTCCTTTCCCGGGACTCAAACTATCTCTATACCATATTTCATCTAAATCGATTCAGCGGTTTAAGCGTGAAGAGGTAAAAGACAGACAGACACATTTTCGCAATTTTAGCAGCGCGGCGCCCCGCGGTTTCACCCGCATAAGTTTCGATCCCGTGGTAATATTGGGATAAAAACTATCCTATGTCCTTTCCCGGGACTCAAACTATCTCTACACCAAATTTCATCTAAATCGGTTATGCGGTTTAAGCGTGAAGATGTAACAGACAGACAGACAGACACTTTAATATAGTATGGATATTGCGTCGGCACATTATCTATGTTGCTCGACTCGAGTTTAACAAATCCCTTGTTATTATTGCCTTATCATAACGCATAGTAGCCATAGTAAGTTCCACTTGATTCTTGTGATAATAATAGACTTGACGCAAGCTGGTCTAAAGCATTCCCAGACGGTATTATGTAAGTATTGCAGACTTGAAAACGAAATTAATTTCGTAACGTTACCACTAATGTTATCGTATAACGTTCCAAAATTTGTAACGATACTAAAACCTAAAAATATCAATAACGTCACAAAAAAAAAACGTTATAGAATATCATTTTCGTAGAACAATATTATAAGTAACGTTATAGGTATCGCTTAATAACGTTACGGATTCATTTGTAACGTTATTCTTCATACTTTTTCGTCTTTTTCTTCAACTTTTATGTCATGAAGCTGGCAAAGTTGAGTATGGCAATGAATAAACGTTATTATATCGTTATACTAATAACGATGTAAGTATTGATTTATTGTCAGTGAACAGTTTAAGATTTCGTTCCGTTTGTCAGTATCGTTATAGCCAAGGAATTAATTTTGTTACGATCCTGGTGGAACGGTACAAATTTTCGGTACTGGAACTACGCGTAACGTTATTTTGAGTAACGTTTCAAGCCCCTGAAGTATTATTTACTCAATTTGGTGGCCGTATTGCAACAAGTCATTAGACTGCGATTAATGTTTGTCATCATATTTTAGACTAGCTCTAGCTTAGTAGACGTGTTACGCCGACCCCAAGTAACATGGGACAAGGACAGGAAGATTATATTTAAGACTAGCTTCTGCTCGCGACTTCGCCCGCGTGAAATTTCTTGTTTCCTCGACCCACCACTTCCTCTCGCATCGCCCGTTCGCGCTTTTATTTTGTTTTCGCTTAGCGTTTTAAAGACTTTTTTTTCATTTTGATCGGCTCCTCAAGGTTCGTAGCGACATGTTAAATAGCCTATAACCTTCCTCGAGAAGTGGGCTATAAAAATCCAAAAGTATTTAAAAAAAAACAAACGTTTTCGTTCAAAAAACTTTTTTTTTTTTTCTTAATTATGTCCAGTTTCTTTTTGAACTTCGTATACACAGATATGCACTGTTTTCCATAAAAAGGTTAAGTGGTCAGTGACCAGCAAATTTTCAAACAACAAATCAAAGAAATAACCTACCTACTTGAACTTCGGTGACGTCATCAACCGCGTCTTCCGAAGTACGTTGAGGCAGGCTTCCACTTGTAACCAGATGCGGATCAATATCGACATTACTGACGCGTTTATATTTCCTTTATACATATTAAGTGCGATGAGAAATTATGTTCTGCGATGCTTAAACAATCGGCTGCAGTTATTCTGGACCAATTTTAGATATAAAACAGTTCCCTGACTTACTACTTGAGGCCTCTGAAGACAGAACCATAAAAATAGTGTTTCCGTATTGCTCAAAAAATATGATAGTACCCAATAACAAAGTAAAGCTTCTGCTTGGATTCAAACCTAAGCAGGTGTACTTATGAGTAAATTATATCATCACTGCTCTCAAAACGGTTAAGGAAAACATTGCGAGGAAACCGGCATGTCCTAGAACCAAAAATTCGAATGTAACATCTATTAACCCGCACTGGACCTGCTTGGTAGATCACGGCCCGCTCCCTCTCGAAGAGAGGAGGCCTGTGTCCCAGCAGTGGGAAGATTATAAGCTTATAATGCACTAATAAAAGACTTGAGAGATTGAATGGAAAGGCCAACTTGTAAGTTTGTTCATAGAAGAAAACAACGAAAAAAAATCACAGTAAAAGGTGGCTACAGAAATTAAATGTGGTAGCGATAATGTATATCCCGTGTCCAAGAAAACCAGCTGCAGTTTTATAAAACACGTAACAGCAACATAAAAAAAAATAACAGCATCGTCTGTAGAACCGTTAGCAAGAACCTTCGCCCCGTTCAGTGGCGCTAGCGTCTAGCCTATAGAATTGATGTCTATCGTCTAGCCTATAGGAATGTTCTATTCACTACAATTATTCATACAACAAATACGAATAGTTATCTAGATTGATTTATGGTACTATAAAGTATAAACATCGGTTTATGATGACAATGGCTGCGAAATAGATACAAGTTGAGTGTTATACGGACTACGGTGTTAGGTATTATATGGAATAGTTCGATAAATAGTTTAGTAAGGCCGTTTAGTTGTTATGTAAGTATCCGATAGAATGTGACAATTCTGGTCTTTATTCTGTATAGAAAGTAAATGTATGCAAAATAATAGCAAGAATCCCAAATGATACGGTCCTCTGTAATCTTCTACTTCTTCAATCGGTCCCTCATTACTGAGGATCGTGGTCACTAGACCCTTTTAAGCGAACAATCTGCCTCCATCTACTCCGGTCCAAGGTTGCTACCACGACCACCTGCTGAAAGTTGCTTGAGGACTTAGCTTCTTTTACTTGGTCGGACCATCGTGTTGGCAACCTGCCTCGTGCTCTCTTTCCTTCGGTATTGCCAACAAAAACCAGCTTTTCAAGGCTGCTATCTCCCCTTCGCATTATGTGACCGAAATAGGTCAGAGTCAGAATACACATTGTAGACAATCGGGTCTTGACTTGACATCGAGTTGGGAAAGGATAGACACATTTGTGCGTTTGGCTGTCCATGGTATTCGGATTATCCGCCTCCAGCACCACATATCGAATGCTAGATACATTCTTCTCGTAATTTTCTGCACTTCTTGGTTAATTAATAATCAACTAATTCCCTTTTTAGTTAGGTTAACAGGGTAATTGCGTAACACACTAACAGTAGCCATGGGTTCCATTTTGACAGTTCATTGCGTTATTTACGTTGTTTAGCAAAAATTTTTTTTGAACAAATGAAGCAATGGTTTAGCCATATTCTTCAAAACGATTTAGATTGTGATCGAAAGTGTGTTTCGATTATGTTTCGGGCGGGCCTTTATTCTGTACGGAAAGTGAATGGATGCAAAAGTCATCATCTGCCTAGCCTTTTCCCAACAATGTTGGGGTCGGCTTCCAGTCTAACCGGACGCAGCTGAATACCAGTATTTTACATGGAGCGACTGCCTGCCGTTGGATGCGAGAAGCGCAGAACCGGTCCAAGTGGAGGTGCTTGGGGGAGGCCTATGTCCAGCAGTGGACGTCTTTCGGCTGAAATGATGATGATGATGATGACTGCCTATCTGACCTCCACAACCCATTTACTGGGTAATAGGATAACCCCTTGGTAAGACTGGTGGACTGGTGGAATATTAGTATGGAAGTATTCCTGTAAAATGCTACACACAGTTCCGATACTACGATGTCTACCAACCTGTGAATATCAGTGCTGTTGTGACGTTTGAATCCGACATGTTATTACCGCACGAACAACTTTACATCTCTTTGAGCACTGCCGATCTCTTTGAAGCCTTTCTCGTAACAATGAACATGAATATTCGCATCTATGAAGATACTAAGAATTAAAATGGAAAGATTTTATAATTACACAGTTTATTTATAGGTAGGCATTCTCTGTGTTGTACTGTTAAGTTTTGCCCAAATATTCCATGCAGGTCTGGTAGTCGAATAGGCTATTATAGTACTCTCTACGGCCTTCACAATACTCCTTGTGAAGGCCGCAGGAATCCGCTGTATGCGGGAAGCACACAACCGGGTCGAAGCGGCGGTGCTTGTGCTATTGTGATATGTCCAGCAGTGGACATCTTTCGGCTGAAATGATGATGATGATGATGACTCTGTGTTGAGCTTTACTAAGATTTGAGTCACTCGTTTAGATTTTGGTTACCTGAAGTTAATAGCCAAAATATACGGTTCACCTAAGCTTTTCAGTTTAGTTGAAACAACAAAATTGAACCGCGTGAACGTAAAAGTGAATCAGCACCCTAATATAAAACACACTTTCAATCAAAATCTGAATGAATTTCAAGGATATTGCTAATCCATTGCTTTATATGTTTGAAAAAATTGTCTGCCAACAACGTAAATAACGCAATTAATGTTGTTGAACTGTCAAATTGAAAGCCATTGCTACTGATAGTGTTAAGCAAATACCCCGCAGTTCTTCTTCTTCTTTTCGAGTTGATGACAAAAATAAAAATATTTTATTATGTCAGATGAGTTGGGCCACGCCAATCGCGTGATTAATGGCGTTTTTTTTAGGTCCTCAGAAGTGCAGGTGTGTGAACACTGGACACTCCAACATATGGGAAATGGTTTGGTCAGGAGCATCGCATTCGCACGGGGTGTCGGTTAAACGTGAACTTTTAAATTCTGCGACTTTCAACCAAAGTTAATCAAATTGGTTGAATCGTGTACAAATTGCCTTTACTAAATTGGTGCAGTTTTCCTAGAGCACATAAAATTCATCGAGTTATTTGATGCGTAATGGAGCTAGAAAACACTAAATAAAACGAATGCTTTTAAAAATTACTTTATTCGTTTGGACACCTACCAAAATTCACCACTAATATCCTTTTTCTAAATCGCTGCTTATTATTATTATTGTTAATTTATTATTGTTGGACAAGCAGTAAAAGAGATGATTTTATTGTTTGTTATTGTAGAATCCTGTTGATTATATCACTTCACTGGCTCAGTACCACCACCAAGTGCCATCGTATAAAGCCTGCTTCACTTTTGTCTGTTTCCCACCATTCCTTGTGACTGACAGATGACATAAGTGACAGCAGCTATCCCGCTTGTGTGAATGAGACACTTGTTTACATTATGTATTAGGGCTCCGTACCCAAAGGGTAAAATGGGACCCTATTTACTAAGGCTCCACTGTCCGTCTGTCACCAGGCTGTATCTCACGAACCGTGATAGCTAGACAGTTGCAATTTTCACAGATGATGTATTTCTGTTGCCGCTGTAACAACAAATACTAAAAACAATAAAATAAATATTTAAGGGGGTCTCCCACACTACAAACGTGTTTTTTCGGTGTTTTTTGCCTTTTGATACGGATCCCCTTCGTGTGCGAGTCCGACTCGCACTAGGCCAGTTTTTTATAGATACACTACAGTTTTATGATTTCAGATTATGTAAAATAAAAGTTTCAGATACTTTCAGCTGTCGTAACACTCGTAACTCATAATATTTTCGCATGAAATATAAAATTTTAAACGATGTCAAATAAATTTTTACTTTGATACAATTTGGCAGGATGAATCAAATTTTTCGTTACTCAGCTTTGGTCTATTTTTCTTCGTCTGATTACTGTTCGGGCGACCGTCAGAACATGAGTCAGACCCTAAACCAAGTCGTAAAAATACAATTTACGGGTAATACGACTGCAGTTGGAAATAATAAAGCTTTTTACTTGCAGCTAACGATTCATACTAGTTAAATATCGCTCGTATTTGTATTTGGTTGGCTAGTTGTCTAGATTTGGATATTTGTCGCAAGATTTATAGCTGAACCAATACTTTTAACGATAACTTCATTTAAAGCATGAGGGACCAAATATCAATCAAATATTTTCCAAACTAGCGAATTAAGCTAAATGTAGCAGCTCTAACACCTGTTTTCACTAACACTAGAGGTGACACGTAGATGTAGGTAATGCACTTTTTAACCGACTTCAAAACAGGAGGAAGTTCTCAATTCGGATGATTATATTTTTGTATTTTTGGATGTTCAACTCTCGTACTGAAAACGGGCATAATAAGTATTCAAAAAACTGCCTTATTTCAAGTATTTTGGGTTGTTACCCAAAATCGCAAGTAGGACACGAAAAGTGCTCAATCACATCAAACAACGACGTCTATTGTAGTTATTTCAGGCAGCAAACATTTAAGATAAGGTCAGATTTCACTACACCATACACAGATAGACCAACAGTCAGCTATTACTACATACACAGGAATCTATTGACTCAGCTGTCTGCGCGAGCGCACGTGGCCGACCACGTTGACAGAATTATCGCAATAACACTATAATATAACTCATCTCAATGTAAATATTTTCTTACGGCGAAACGATTCCGATTATCGATTTCTTTTTCATATTTTTTTTTTTCTTGTTTGAGTATGAACATTCGGCAGCTGACGATAAAGGTCTATGGAAATTTGATAGCTCCTTGATTGAACAGGGATAAAGGAGGGAAGAGGGTTCTGGAGTGGCGATCGCGTACCGGAAGACGTAGCGCTGGAAGGCCTCCCACAATGTGGTTGGATGCGAGAAGCACAGAACCGGTCGAAGTGGAGGTGCTTGGGAGGCCTATGTCCAGCAGTGGACGTCTTTCGGCTGAAATTATGAAGGAGGGAAGAGATAATTTAGTGTTTTATGAAAATGGGAGCAGTGGGGGCCAGTGGCCATGACTTAAAGGTACAAGTTGTAGGTCGTGAATTCAAACCCAGGCAGGCGCTTTACTTTGTGTATATAGGGTGACTGGTAATTAGTGACCGATACTTAAACACGTGATTTTACTCATCATTATGAACAACTTTTACTATGGGACCAAACCTGAAATCTCGAAAAAAAAAACAACTGTTCCCTACATTTATGTTCGTCTAACTCGTCAAAATGTAGAGAACAGCTGTTTTTTTTTCACGATTTCAGGTTTGGTCCCATAGTAAAAGTTGTTCATAATGATGAGTAAAATCACGTGTTTAAGTATCGGTCACTAATTACCAGTCACCCTATATAATTTCATCGCCACTGTTCTCAAAACGGTGAAGTAAAACATCGTGAGGAAACCGGCATGTCTTAGAACTAAAAATTCGAAGACATCATTGTGACATCTACCAACCAACCCGCACTGGTCCCACGTGGTAGATTATAGCCCACTCCCTCTTGAAGAGTGGCCTTTGTCCCAGCAGTAGAACATTATAGGCTGATTGTACTTGTATGAAAAAGAATGCTGCTTTTGAAGGATCAAATTTAGCTTCAACGTAATATTGAAGCAAATTTTTTGGTCCTGTTGGTTCTCCAGAGCATTCGATTTCGAGGTACTTAACTTTATTTTAGAGTTAGCTAGACAGTTTTTTTCGTTCGTTAAACATAGATATAATGCATCTTCGTGGAGTATTCATGAGCATTGCATGTTAACGTATGTACGAACAAACTGGCAGAGTAAACGCTCCGCTGATGTTTGCTAAGCGAATGAGTTTGGCAACTCGAAATACCTAAAATGATGGATAGTAACGGATGTACGAATGTTTGTGCGAAATGAACATGGAAAGCTTATTTTTTCAGGCTGTTCCACGGTTGTGTTCAAAGTTTTTTTTTTATGTTAGCGATCATCAGGCATTGAATTTGATGTTTTAAATATTTTTTTTATTGATAGGTACAGAGGCCAGCACATAAAGCTACTACAACCTGTCAAATTTCTTTAATAGATTTTCAACTTTATCGCTACAGTATAAGGTTCAAGGTTGATTGGGAAAATTTGACAGTTTCGGGTAGCTTGATGTGACCTTGTAGTAGGTAAGTTTTTTTTTGGGACGCTAGCTAGCATAGATTGGTCCTCCTTTCTTCCCAAACGTGGCGTGCTGGTTATATTTTTCCTATGAGATACCTACGTCCTTACAATTTTTATTAAAGAAACGAAAATATTGAGTAACAGATCAAACATCCACCCACAATCTGATGTTGAAACACTGCAATTTTAGTATCCTTATATTAATTGCATTAATTTACAGATCGCTAATTAACATAGGTGGTTCAGTTTCCAAACAATACCTATATACCTATCTATAGGAGGCAAGAAATATTGAAGAATCTAGAATTTCATACATTTGTAGGCAATTAGATATATCTCAGATCCTAATGAGGACGAACTCCGGATAGACAGTGGAAAACAAAGGTGGCGAAAAACAATTGAAACGCGTAATTTTATTTATAAAACGGCTGACTATAAAACACAAGGGCACATTATCTACGTGGCTCTAATGACGCGTTCTTTGAATGGGCAGTAACTGACATAACAATCCGGGCTAACGATAAAACGAAGTTAGGATAAGTAGTTTTCCATGTAGCGAGAATGAACGTCTCGTCTGCGGCAGTACACACAACGCAACATTCGCTATGTTCCCATTCTTTCAGCAATATTGCGTTTTTTCACTCCGATTGCACCATCCAAACATGTCGACGAATTCGGACAGGACCGCAATCAATTACCTCTGACGAATTTACGACATCTCGTTCATCGAACATCGTTTTATTGCCAGACAACATTTTAATAAAAATGTCACCGTTCAGTCTCGGACGACATCCGACGGGGAACCTCATCAAAATCGCATCAAAACACCCCGAACACCCACTCGGTTCGTTCGAACATTTTTAACACCCATTTGAATCTAAATTTTACTTAACTTCGAGACGCGGTCCTTCAGACACTTCATATCCCCCGGAGACGAAGCAATAAAATAATAACGACTTTGTTGCATAGTTCAACTTTAAGATCTCTTAAGATATATGTACCTCACGTAGGAGTTTCTCGACGCCAGTTAGCGTCGAATTAAGATGCCTTTTGTCACTCGACAATATCTCGGCATTCATATCGCGCATCACCGCGTAATGTGGAATGTCGGGGCGCGACTAATTCACGCGAGAAAATATCTTTCAAGACATTTGAATTTTTGCGAAATATTTACACTTATAACGCATGTATAGACGGCATTTCTCGAGTACACGAGATGCCTTCAATACTGGCCCTCACGTTCCTCTTTGAGGTATTTCTCTTTGCGAAGATTAACAAATTGTTCGCTTCATGAATTCCCCGCTCGCCTCGAGTATCGACGTTTACAGAGTTGCAACCGTAATAAATGCTCGAGATTTACATAAACCGCTGCGTCCTTTGACAGTCGAATACTGATGAGCAGGCAAGTTACTCTTGAGAATAACCAGCGTGATGGAATAAAACCATAATTTCCTTTAGAAAGTAGTAATCTGCGTTGCCCTGTGCACCAGGGCTAGGTAACCGTCAGTGATTCAGATAGCATTCACTGTGTTATTCTCATTTATCTTGTAGATAAAACTTTCTGTATTGCCAACATTGAATACACCTGGTTTGTGATTTGAGTGTAAACTTTCTAAACAAAGCACCAACAAAAACCTAGCCGTCCTCCTGGAAAGCTGTAAATGCTGGAAAGTTGTCGTCCTGCAATTGCATTACTATAGAATGCATTTTCTGATACAAAGAGCAAAGTATTAACGTGAAGCTCTCAGACAATGGCAAACACGAAGCGGAACGCAACGCAGCCGTCACGATAAATGTATTGAGACCACAAATACCATCCGCCATTCGCTCCCAGACTTATTGTTTGAGATGGCATGGCACTGGTGAAAAATTGCTTCCCTTTCCAACATCACTCCAAATATTTCAACGTCTGAATAGCTTCTTCATTCACAAATCGAAACCACCATCCGTTATTGCCAAGAATCGTGCCATTTAAATTAAATTAAATAATTTTACAGCTATCAGATCCATAGTATTGGATATCTTGTTGCTGCTAATTGGATTGCGGCGGGTTTCACATTTTTCCTCGGCCTTTCAGCACTCTCTCTCGTTTCGCTTTGTATTTAATTTTTATCTTTACTATATTTAAGTGTTCAGTGCCGACGACGGCGAAATATAATAGGAAAAGTTTCATTTGGCTAATTAAAAATAAGCCACCCCTGGGTACTATCCAGATTTATCGCCGTTATTCAACCTTAGGTCGGCTATGTCTGCCGTTTTATAATAAAAGCTCGTTTGCGAACGTTTTACTGAGTACATATATACATAGATACTAAGAACAAAGGGAAACATTGTTGACAATGTAGCGTGAATACCTTTGCAACTGTTTATTAAGAGAAAATACAAATGAAAGGCGAATCCACAATCTATTTTTTTATTTTACTTTTTCAGCAAATATGGAGAACATTTGTTGATATTCGATGGCAACATTTTGAAGTTGAGGGCGCCTGTTTGTTTTTAACACGAAATATTGTAGTGCCGGAAATGTAATTGAAGTAATGTGTATCTGATACTGCCGTTTTCCATTTCCCAGTACGATAAAAGCGCTCTGCGTGGGGTGGCACCCCGTACGGCACTTTAATTATTGCGTCACCTTCAATTCGGAAAGTTTTAATGTGTGTACATTCGTTCTGCGGGACGAGGAGTACTAACGACGCTTCGAGCACTCTTCATGGCTCTCGTCTCCTCGTCGAAACGAGCTCTTCCCGCTCTTGTTGTTATAACATCGAAACAAACGAACAGAACCACGATTAAATTTGTGCGACAACGATTCCCAACTTTACGCATTATTCCAGCAATGTTAAATTCTTTGTTTCAGTTTTAATTTTATTTTAAAACTTCCGTTACGGAAGTCTCACCGAGGATATGGCGGTCGGAATCGGTACGTTTCGACACCATTGAAACCGCAAAGTTTACTGGCTGCCAAGTTTCTCCGCACTATGTAAATTCAGTAGACGTAATTAGAGGAAGCTACGACCGTCTATGCCAGTGGAATGGCTCGGCCCGCTCTTGTTAACTGATTCCATACTACACCAAATAGCTTTCTGCTCTATTGGTATATTTGCGGTCGCGACGACTGGTTTTACCTACCTAGGAGACATGCACTTACCTAAACTCGGCTGAAGTTTTATGTGCCGGTTTACTGCCACGCCGAGTCATCGTAGACAACTATAAAAGGCGACGATTGCGAGACAAAGCGTGATCGGATTGAGTAAATAAATAGTCTGCGTCGGAGTGCTCATCAATCTTGCAGAACAAAAGTAAATTGTGCAAGTTTGCAGCACTCACCGCGGGTTCGTCGGCCGAGACCTGCAACCTCACTAAACTGTCGTGTGCGCGACACTTAACAATTTAATTGTCACTCATTAGTCCTAAGGCGAGTCTAGCGCTGTTTTAATTAACACAGTAATTCATAGACGTTTCATTAGCCACTCTCGCGTCTGTCCCACCAACAAAGTGGTCCTGCGATTCAGTGTTATCAATCATAAGGTAGCTATGTGTCGTGTGAGCAGCTGCTCGGTTGAATCAATCACGCGAGTCCCGCGCAGGCGGCACTCGCGGCCAGTTATTTATCACGTTCAGACGACTGACGACAACACCAGTCTGACGATTGCAATTTACAAATGGAGAGGAGCATTAACATTCGGTGGCGAATGTTATGATCATCGGTTAAATAACGAAATGTTCGACACGACCGGAATAGATGGCGCTCATGTTGGAGTTGGGTAGCCAGATATCGTGGCGGTGTTTGCTATGCCGGATGGCCCGCCCCCGCCCACACGTCTCTTGGCAAACTGCACTGCACTATACTGCAAATCATACTGAGTTTGTTTGCGTAGGTCAACGCTCTCGCCGGGTACGTTTTATGTGTTCCTGGTGTCACGACGTCACTCTAATAATAGATAGGAATGCTTAGCATCAATAAATGCACACAGGGGGCCTAAAAAGGCCACTTTTGCAGAATCATAAAAGGAATTCATCAATCATTATAAATCATAATAGACAGTTATCTGTTAAGTTAATCGTATCAAATCCCATTGGTGAAGGATTTTTCAGTTATTTTTTTTTGTCTGTGCTTAAATACCAATCCAAATCCAATCCCAATCTCTTGCAACGAAAAAAAGCAAAATACGTTTATGATTCTGCCAAAGTGGCCTTTTTAGGCCCCCAGGAATGTAAGAAGAGTTCCTTACTTATGCGTCTTGTATTCTGTTTCATGTGCAGTCGGCGTGTAGACAATTAACTGCCCGCTGATATTAATTTCAGATGTTGAACGAGTCTGGTTGACTAATACCAGACTTGCTTGTACCCAAACAAAGAACAATGGTTTGTTAATCAATACATCGGGTAGAAAATGGGCTTGGACGTATACGCTTTGACAGCTCATAATATTATGTTTAATTAAGGTGTACCGCGTTGCCTACGCTGCAACAGTAACTCGTTAAACTTTCATTATTATTCGCTCTCACAAATTGTTCGTACGTGAACGAATTGTGCTTCACAATCGATCTCCGTGGCCCGTGAGCCTTTGTTTGACTTCGACTCCGAATTCAGCGTAATTGCCTTTCAGCCTTTCATTATTCAACTTTATGCAGTCATTTACTTGTGTTATTACGAAGGGAGAGTTGCTGCGGTAAGTGTCGTGGGTGGATGCATTAATCGTAATATGTAAATGTGGGGATATGAAATATTGAAATTGCGGGCGTGGATTTACAATAACGTCTGCGTTCTGGGCGAATAGGGTCGTGCATGTCTATTGTTTTTGGTTGAATGTTACGGTTATTAGCGAGTTTATCATTTGGGGGTGTTATTTATGTTTGCAAGAAAAGTTTCTTGTCAAACTTCACACACAGACATGTTTCTATAAGGGCTTTCAATCAGTCTTACACCACTACTGTCTTTTACTCACTTGTGAATTCTTTTGTTATAGATCGAGGACGAGGGTAACCATGGCAACGACGACACGCGACTCTTCATCCTGTCGACGTTGGCGGGTCAGCACAAGCCGAAGGTATCCTGCTCACTCTGCAAGGATACCCTGCACGTCTTCGACCGATATCCGCTCGTTGACGGCACTTTCTTCTTGAGCCCACGTCAACATACCAGTGGGGCTGTCGAGGTAAAAAGCTGTTTTAATATTTTACACTGTTATACTTTGAAAATCCTCTCTTTTTAGATGGGGTCTTGAACTGAGAAGTTCGGAAGACCAATTGGTCCTTGAGGTTCTATTTGATGAATCACGCTATCATAAAAGTAAATTGATTAAAAAACCACTGCGTTTCAATACTGAGAAAACCTAAACTGATCAATCGTTTTAAAATGTAATCAAAACTGAATTCGGTATTAGAAAACTTCACGTAATCAAAGTTTAAGTTGTCGACACTGTCATATAATAAAAGACAGCAATGAGCCAGCCGTTTTAAGTACGAATACGAAACAGAAAACTTAAATAAGATGCTGGAGTTTGTTTTAGAGACAAACATTGTTTTAGAGTCATACAAGAATTGTCGAGTTGTTTGTTCGTCGGATTAGAGACGAGTCGCCTTCTCGCTTTTGTTTGGTGTAAGAATTAGCATGGAACCCCCCGATAGTCTGTGTTTCTGCACCGTTCATACGAAGCTTTAAGAGTTATTTTGGACTAGCTGCGCCCCGCGCTTTCACCCGTATAAGTTTCGATTCGTTAATCCAGGGTGTCAGCTACCTCCATACAAAATTTTATCAAAATTGGTCCAGCCGTTTGAGCGTGAAGAAGTAACAAACATATCAACACACACAAACTTTCGCCTTTATAATATTAGTGTGATTTTCGTTTTTGGTCCACCTTTTTGGTTGTAAGGACCAGATATAGTCATAATAATAATACCAGCCTATTATTGTCCCACTGCAGGGCAAAGGCATCTTCTCATACAGAGAGGACACGAGCATTGATCACCACGCTTGCTCACCAAGACGGGTTGGTGATTTCAGACCTAAAAGTCGAAGTTTCCTCACGATGATTTTCTTTCACCGACGACGTCGGTAGTCTAAGATTTGATAAGGAATCATTAAAAAGGCTGCGTGGTAATTGCGTAACACACATACTAATGTTCCTACTGCTGGGACACAGGCCTCCTCTCGGTGAGAGGGAGTGGGCCGTAATCCACCACGCGGGGGGCAGTGCGGGTTGGCACATGTCACATGTTTTCGAATTTTTGGTTATAGAACATGCGATGTTTTCCTTCACCGTTTTGAGAGCAGTGGTGATGAAATAATTTACACAAAGTAAAGCGCCTGCCTAGGTTTGAACTTACGACCTACAACTCGTAAGTCGCTGCCGTTACCACTGGGCCACCACTGCTCCTAAACACATAAAACAGCTCAATCGCAATTAGTGTCATTTTGACAGTACAGCCACGTTCATTGCGTTATTTACGTTGTTGAGCAAAAGAACTTTTCCAACCGATGAAGCAATGGATTAGGAATTTCCTTCAAAACCCTCGAATTGAAATTGAAAGTTAAATTTTACGCAATTAGGGTTCTAATTTATTTTTTATCAGGTATTATAATGTACAGACGCAACACATCAGGCTTTTTTTTTTCTTTTTCCTTTATTTTTCAATACAATCAATTACATAACTAATTTTTACATGCATACACTTGTCTAAAAACCTTTGAAGGTTTATGTGACAAAGTGGAGGAAGCAAGCTCGCTCACAACACATTACTTAAAAATATTTAAAAACTTAAGATGAGATGTCGCCAGTAATATAATATTTTTTTAAGGTAGATTTACATTTTTTATATGTACTAGTGACAATCTTTGACTGCACAGTTTTAGGAATTTTATTCATAGTATCAGGTGGTATCAGGTAAAATATATTTCCACGTTCTCATGCCATACACATTTACAGTTGTAGGTAGTTTATATGTTGGCAAGTAATCAAGAGCACGTAACTGTTTTGGTCTATTGTTTAAAGTTAAGGAGGTAATATCATTAAATTTTTCCAAGATGATCGCAGACCTGAATTTATCAAAAACTGACATAACTTTACAATATTTGAATAATCCATACTCATCATCTTTATATTTAATTTTAATATACTTTGGCACAATAGACTTGAGTATACTTAGTTGAAGTCTATATATTTTATCTACATAAGCTACTACAATATGTCAACTTTCCGTAATAGAGTTTCATTAGGCTCAAGGTTGATGGGAAAATATGACAGCTTCGTGTAGCTTGTAGTACTCACTGGCGTCTGTACCACTATGCCGTTGAATAATATTTGCCCAATGAATGTAAATACCTACTTACATCAGGTTACGCAAGAAATACAATAAGTAGTAGATTGTTTGCCAAGGGAACAAACAACTATTTTGAAAGCGAGAGTGTTTCTTTGAATCCCTCGCTGCGCTAAGGATTCTACTTTTACTGCTGTAGAAACCTTCGCTCCGCTCTGGATGAGTGTTGCTCCCGAGGTGGACACTCTACTTTTTATCAACGTCTATGAAAAAATAAGTAAGAGCAACTTATGAATAAGAATAGTACTTACGTTTATTTATTTACATAAAATTTTGAGTAAACAATAACGAACGAAGGCAGAATGCTTTTCGCGCGTTTTTTTTCACAAACTTTTTTTTTTAATTTGGCTCGCACGCCTTTTACTTTATCATACAGCCTGTTACTTGTTCATACAATGTTCGTGATTGATCTCTTTGGTGATTGGAACTTTTACTAACAATATCCACATTCCAAATTCAAATCACTTTTAGCCCCTAGGGATTAAAGAGATATTTTAGTCCCTGTTTACGAAGAATACACAAGCTCTTTTTGAATACCATAACCATAATCAGCCTATAATGTTCCCACTGCTGGGACACTGGCCTCCTCTCGGTGAGAGGGAGTGGGCCGTAATCCACCACGCGGGCCCAGTGCGGATTGGCAGATGTCACATGTCTTCGAATTTTTGGTTCTAGGACATGCCGGTTTCCTCACGATGTTTTCCTTCACCGTTTTGAGAGCAGTGGTGATGAAATAATTTACACAAAGTAAAGCGCCTGTCTGGGTTCGAACCTACGACCTACAACTCGTAAGTCGCGGCCGTCACCACTTGGCCACCACTGCTCTACTTGGCCACCACTGCTCTACTTGGCCACCACTGCTCTACTTGGCCACCACTGCTCTACTTGGCCACCACTGCTCTTTTCTTTCTTTCTTTCTTTTTGAATAGATGTGATAAAAAAATATTTACATTTGTACCTATCTCCATGCATAACTTTATAGAATAATTCTCACATAATTTGCTCATTAGCGTATTTGTAGGTAAATTACTGATAACTCAATTACGCAATGAGAAAATGGAAACAAATAAAGATAACGCATCTCACATTCTCACCTCACAACAGGTTCATCTTTTAACCGTCATAGGTAAACAGGATGTATAGAAGAAAAACAAAACACTTTATCACTATGGCGAACCTCATACATCTACGTGCCATTTTTGCCAAATCAAATTAAATGCGACCGTGCTAACCAACAATCTTGACTTAGTAAATGCTGGAAAAAACTACTTTTGGCACCAGGTCGCCAAAAAATTTAGTTTTTGGCAACCTGGTGCTTGATCCCCTATTTCTGCCACATAACAACTCCTGAAGGTTTTCTTAAACTTCGAACGTGAGTATTTAATACTCTTTCGTCTGCAGGTGAAAGTGGAAGGCCGCACGCAATACCTGACGTGCGTGTGCATGGGCTGCCTGGAGCGATATGACGCCGAGCGTACCATCCGCTGCCGTTTCTGTGGACAGAAGTGGGACGGCTCGTCCCTCGTGCTCGGCACCATGTACTCTTATGACATCTTCATGGCCACGCCGTGCTGCGCTGAGAGACTGAAGGTGAGGATTAATCCATGTTCCCGGATTCTTAGTGTAAAATGACATTGAAACTTATTTCTTCGTTCATGCCAATATTAAAGCGTATCTCCATTGTCAACAGTGCAACAACTGCTTTAAGGCACTGCTCCACCCGCAGCAGCGGCTAAACTACTCTGACTACTCGCACCCGGTGACGTGCCCACACTGCCGCGTGCTCGACACACACTTCGTCAAGCCGTTGAGCTACTGCTTCACCAAGAGGACGTTTCCGCTTTTCCAGCAGTGGCCATAACAGACGGCGGTGCCGGGAGGCTCTCCCGGCACCCCCCCTGCTTCCGATTCATGGGGAATAGCGCCGTCGCCTCCGCGCCGCGCTTCGCCCCCTGCGCTGCGTCCCGTCATCAACACCAGCATGGCTTCCCGCTCACTAGACCCACCCTCTGAAGAACCCGCTACCAAGTACCTCGCACCTACCCTCGCGAGCCTCACTGAGTCGTTGTCTCTGTTCGGAGTCAGCCCTGAGTCGCTGGCTATGAGTTTGGGCGAGTCACTGGCCGATCGCTACCTGGCTTCGCTGCGAACCAGGCCCCTGGAGAGGGTTGAGCGTCCCGTGGAGCACACTATTGAGCGCCCTATGGAGCGCTTGGGAGGCGGCTGCAGCATCCCGCGCCACACGCCTATTGACGAGCCCGCTCTGCAGCTCTTCTCCAACGACTTCATCGACTACTTGAACCAGATCGCATAATTTCGTGGTCTCGCGGAGTGAAGTGGACGTGACGGATATGACGCGGCGACGATAGGACTTCTCTGTGTTATGATGTTGGTTTCTTGAACTTTAATTACGTCCGAGTACGCTAGAAATAATTTCTGTTAAATTAAGTTGGTATTATTGAAAATAATTTTATGTGTCAGTTTAGATCGTACTATTGATTTTATTTTAATTTTATTCTGCACTTGGTTGATTAGGAGTTGATTTTTATCGAAAAGTAATAATTAGCGTTGTAATACCAGAAATTGCATTTTTTGTTTCGATTCAATCTTAAAGTGGGAAGTATTTTCCTTTTGAAGGAGTTAAAGAAGTGAGTTTAAAATTATTGATTACCGTGTATTTCAGTGATACTGATGCCCTATCTAAAGGGGTCGTTCGAGTGGAGTGTTGTTTAGTTCAATTTAGTTTATTAGTTATGTTTTATTTTAGCAAAATTTTAAACCTAACTTAAGTGTTATACAATATTTTCTTAGGTTTATTGTGAACTTTTATTTTCTCCCACCAAATGGCACTTTAATAGTGTAAGGGATAAGTCTACTTCTACTGAAGATGCCATGTTAGGTTATCGTCTTTAATATCAGTTCATTTACTTATTATATTTTCACATACATACCTTATTTAAACAGTAATGGTAGAGGATTTTAATTGTAAGTACCTAATTGCTGTGTCACCAATAAAATGATTAGCCTGTCTATATCTATTACTTACATTTATTGTAGAGTTACGTAATGTCGAATTGTTGTTTTACTTATGTTTTCAAATATTTATATCTCAATGATTAACGGACTGCATGGAGAATTAAAAAAAAAATAAACAAATATAACTTTTTGGAATAGTGCCATATCAGTTGAAAAAAGGTGAAATACTCCTTGAAATAAAAATAAAAAAATTAAAAAGTGAATGCCGCTAATCATTGAGAAGACATATGTTTAATTTTTTTTAAAGAATGAATGTTTTTTTCGAATATTATCGTCTATACGTTTGGCTATCTGAATAGTTTAGATATAAGGGTTTTTTCTTATTATCATGGATGTCTATTTATTTGTAAGTGATCTTCGACATTTACTGAACGTATAAGTGATGTGCGGATTTACTCAGTAATTACTGTTTAACGTTAATGTTTTAGGTAAGGTTTTTATACATTTGATACTTATTACTCGCAAAGTGATTACAAGTGATAATTCTTAGTAATAGTGCATGTTTAGTGATTAATGAAAATAATAACAACTAAATAAGGTGGTGCGGATAGTTAGGCGATAGGGGTGTATACAGAAAAAAAGTGATAATATCCGCGGGATATCCGCAACGTTAGGCAATAATTCTAATGAAGACTTGACACTTTTATAGGTAAAAAATTTTTGCATTCTTCTTAAATAGATACTGCCATTTACATTTTACTAATCTAATCGGGCCATTGTCTAGTTCTGGTTCGATTTAATACGCTGAAATTTAGTTGTCTGACAATCGTTGTTAGCGATATTATATTATTTTGATTGAACTATATTACACAATATTTATAATTATAAAAGTCAATCTTCAACCATTATTTTTAAATCATCATCTGCCTAGCCTTTTCCCAACTATGTTGGGGTTGGCTTCCAGTCTAACCGGATGCAGCTGAATACCAGTATTTTACATGGAGCGACTGCCTATCTGAACATTATTTTTAAATATAATCCAAAAAAAAAACAGTCAAAAGCATTTTAAGAACTTATTGAATCGGATTCCTTATTTTTTCTAGATTGATATCACAAGTATCAACTTGTTTTAGTCGGCACATACCATTTGTCAGACCAAATAAAGGTTAGCGTACACGATCGAATCAGGCCAGATTATGTGTTCGCTCTTATTTTGGACTGACTACGACTAGTTGGTACTGTTGCGTAGTTATAGGTCACCTTCATAGCACATCACGCCATCATCCGCATCACTGCACCTCATACGTCATCGTCATCACGGCACGGTTTGAGTGGACGGCAGACTGGCCTCTATGTCCTGAGAAATAAGACACAGATTCGAACAGCACGAACCATCCGCTTAAGTATTTGTTGAAAGCTTTAGATAAGGCACTAGTAGCTTATAATCAGTGTTAGCATTTATTCAGTAGTTTTTTGTAACTTAGAGACTGGTCGAGATCCAAAGATAGCTAAAATATATTGAGCTTCCATCACCTAAGGGAATCTCAACCGTAGAATCAACTTCGCATTTAAATGAACCCGCTAAAATAATTTTGGCAGCTGCTTTTACGCTTAAAAACATGTCCGACCATAAGTAATTACACGCCGACAGAAAATAATAAGTCTGACAGTAATTCGAGCTTTCATAAAATATTTAACGATGCGATGTTGTTATTGACGTCGTCGTCGCCTGCGCACATCCCGTCGGACTATAGTTGCCAGTCGCCTTGTGTGGTTGTAATACCTCTTAAATATTTTTAAATTAGTATCCTCTGCTTAAAATTACTCTAAGATCTAAAATATTATATCTGAGACAGGACATTTTTAATATTTGTAAATATGCCGTTTATTCTACTACACGCAGATGCTTAACAAAAAGTATTTAATGAGATATTATTGCATAATTCTAGATTAGCAGTAAACCGATAGTACATAATTTCAATAATATCAAAGATCCCTAATTATTTTAAAGAGCGTACCGGCCGCGAAACGACCACACTTCATAATGTTAATCTGTTTTAATTTTATCGAAGTTTGCTCGTTCGAATATAGAATTATATTTAAAAGTTTAATATACATTTAAATAAATGTATGTATCCAATAAAGTATTTGAAAAAAAAAAGATTAAAGCGAGCTGTTGTTGGTATATTTAGGAAAATATTAAAAAAATGAACCAGATCATCTGATGGTGAGCATGTACAAAAATAAGTGAAGTGTGTTCGAGTCGCGGCTCGCAGTGTCGACACAAAATATGAAATCATATTGTTTAATAGTCAAATACAGAGCCATCTATGTAGATGTATAATCATAGTAGGTACATGTTTACGGTGACTCATCTAATGTATCAAGTCATTGACCCTATCCACACGTACAAAATGAAAGTATTTTGAAACGCTATATTGAAAAACAAAATCCAATAAAACGTTTATTATATCAAAGTCCTCTGATTCAATAATAAGGCTGGTCGTTTCATATTTTATAGATATTTCAATATTGATCTTCGACAAACATTACCTCTTTAGATACAAACAAAAAAAAATAGTAAATTATAGTGTCAACCAGAGTGGCTCCAGAAATTGAATTGTTTTAAGAGAATATTTACAGATAAGAGTCGTAGGGTACACACGGTGACAAAGTTGTGTACTTCTAGACTCTTCGATAATATACAATCCAGAGTAAATGTTTATCGTAGCCACTGAAGAAAAATATCCTGGGATTCAACTACGTCGGGCCCTATTACGGGGAACAGTCGAACTTTTTACAGTATTTGTCCCATTTTATTTAAAATATATCTTCATTTTAAAGCTCCTCTACAAGTCGAGCTCTTTAAGAGTATGTTTATTATTTTGAAGATTTTATTGACACTTCAAAGGTTGTATAGATAATTTAATAGTCCACGGATGTATGTAGTGCATCTGTACAATAGTTTGGTTCTCCCAACTCTCGTACACATACTGTACATTATCTGAATATGCGTTTGATTATTCATATTTTAGACACTTAGTTACTTGTTCAGTTTTTATTATAAATCTAATTAACACAAACGTTGCCAACTTTCTTAGTTTATTTGCACATATTTGTTAAATTTTGTAAGTAATGACAATTTATTTAGACACCGACATTCGAGTTTCTTCATGTTGAATTTTGATGTGGTGTAATTTAGTGAATTGCTTAAAAGTACAAAGAAACAATTTGTTACTTTTGCAAATTTTATAAAGTAAATCAAATACATATTAAAAGTAACCCTCACTTAGGTAATCTTTATGAAATAGTTGCTGTAATCCTAATATAACTGCAATTGTTTTGTTTTCAGAATTATGTACCTAATATTAACAGTTTTATTGGTTTTATAATGAAAGGTGTTTTGTTTTACGTTCGTTAAAATTTAGGAGCAAAATTGTTACTTATTATAAAAAAAACTATATACCTTATATTACTTTGATCTTCATTACTCTTAATGACACGTATTTTATCTATATTAGAAATCGTACATCGTACCTCTAGCACTCTGTAAGTAGAAACGTCATCGGCATAATATTCATTGATCTATAGGTATTATGTCCCGCTTTTGAATATAGATTATTCAAATCTTATTTCCACTGTAGTTCTTATTTAGACTCTTAGGGTTTTCTTTAATAATAATTGGTGTGAATGTGGATGTAAGTATGTGGTCACACTTAACATTAATTTTAGCTAACGTCTCGTTCTATTCCTTATAATGATTATCGGTAATGGTAATCTCGTGCCAAGCGAGTATGGTTATTATGAATGGTGTACATTCTGGTCATAGGCGGTGCGCTCGCGCCACGCTAAGTATGTGAAATTAACTTAAAATCTTCCCGTGATATGTAACGTAGATTTACGCACTCGTTGTAATACCTGCCTTTGTCACTGCCGGCTTTTGACATTTAATGTTTAACGGTAGACCGACGTCGCGTGTCCACTGCATAATGTTCTGTTGTACGAACCAAATAAAACTGAACTTAAGGGGAATGCGCTAAGCAGCCCTCGAAGAATATTTTTTCTTACGTTTTTTGCATTTGCTCAGTGTCATGTTGATTAAATTGTGATTCACGAGCGTAACAAAAATGACCTTACAAAATTATAATCATTAAGATCATCAATACACATCTTACATCTAACAATATACTTACATCTAAGTTCATATAATCCTTTGATTCATATTTGAAATAGTCATTCAATAGGATTAGTATGCGCTGTATTGAATATTTTAATGATTGTAATTCTGTTACTTAATACATATTTATTACTCTCGCGAATCATTTTTTGTTTAACATACAACCTGACACTTGCAAATTGCTAAACAATTAAGAAAATTAGAATTTCGCGGGTTACCTAGTACATGCCCCTTAAGTTGCAAATTCGGTGATGGCATGTTTATGTCTCTGTAATGCCAATAATAAATGCTGTTCCAAAGCATTCTTTGCCCCATAAAACAGAAAAGGTTAAGTATGACTTCAACAACGAAAAGTCTGTTGTATGTTAATCGCAGTAATTTTCAACAGATCTTTATGCACATTGATATTTTTATAGGATGTCGCTTTAATATCTCGCGTTACGTGAAGCTGTAGGCGGATCCAGGTCCGAGGCAGGTTATCAATGTGACATTCAGCATCCAAATGATACCCGGCGTCCATAAGCTCAAAATTTCCCAAAACGCATTGGCTGATTCTAGTATACGGCTGTCATTGGTTAGTGAAAAGATGCAAATCAAAAACATGTTAATTATATTTTGATACTCGATGTTTTCTACACTATGTAGTAAGTTCGTATTAATCTTTGTATTAACTTGTATAGGTAGGGTTAGCGTCGCGCTCGTACGCATTTAGTAGTTTAGACGGACCAGTAAGTGGTAATCTTTGCAGTTCATCTTAAGGTTTAGACTGAAGCGCACTATCAGATACAGCTAATAGCTCTCAAACTATCAAATGCGATACGATTGTGAAAGGTGATATTATATTACAGTCATTAGCTGCAGTCGTGGTCCACCCTGACGGGCGGAGTAAGTTGATACAAATTAAGCTATAAATTCCTAGAAGAGCGTTTCCGTCATGTTTGTAACGGACGTCATCAAAATCTGACATATTTACCAGTAGTGACATTAAGGTGTCAAAAACTCTATTTTTGGACAACACGGTCGCATATGGCGGTCACCGCTCTTCTAGCAATATGTAGCTTTAGTGTTTTCAAGTCTCGTGAATCGGACTCCGACGTAAAAGCCGATACATTTTGTACGCACGTTTATAAAATTGGTGATAATCTGACGAATTGGGTAATGATAATAACTAAGTTATTACGTAGTGATTAGACTAAACGATATACTACGTAATGCGCGGGGTGCATCAGGGTATGAGTGTCATAATTTGTAATAACTTAACTTTTGTACTTTCGTAAAGGTAACAAGTAATTTAGTGATAAAACTTTTTCTATTAATATGTATAATGCATAAATTAAACATCAAGTAATATACCTTTTTTTACTGGAATTGTAGATGTAGTATTTTTGTAAGACAAACGAGACTCGATCTCTTACGTGTATCACAGCGATAATAGTTATTGTGTAAGACCGATTGTGTGTCCAAGTTAAGAAGTAATCTTGACCGAACGTCTTCGATATTTTTGAAGGATTTCTCCGAAATCAATGTTCAGGGTTCCTTGTTAACTTTCGACGTGCAACTCTAAGGTCATCGTGTAATTAGGCTAGTGTCTTTAACTATTTGTGCATTTCTATTTGATTGGATGCTTTGAAAAAGTCACTCTAATTGGAGATACATTTTCGTTTATCAGAATGCAAAAATGACAGCATGAAATCGATGCATTTTAATGTAACCGCAAGCTATTCGCTTCGCTGATCCTGGTTACGGAGAAATGTAAGTGAAATATTTGAGGCGTGATGCCGTATCAAAGTAATTACCGCAGTGATCGATCGCTTGTCTCAGGCAAAAAATACAGTAGCGCTACGTCGCGGCCAGACTGAATGGCATAAAGTACCAGACCTGTCTTTTGAAAGCATCTCAACATTAATGAAGCATTTTTTCATAACTATGTATATCGATAAAGTATGTCTGAATGAGTGGATAACTTCCTTTTATAATATTTCCGTTGTCCTGTGTAGGTACAATGGATATCTTCGTAATATTTACTAATATTGAGTGTGGTCATGTGTTATATAAGTGTTCTTTTCTATAATGATCTCTTGTTTACTTACAATTAACTGAAATAAGGTTGGAAGGTCGTGGAACGATGCTGAGATGCTCAGATGGAAAACGCCAATTGATTAATTTTAAGTAAAGTATAAGTGCTTGAATTATTGTAAGGATCGTTTTAAAAATACACTATAAAGTACGTCTATACCAATGAAAATTGATATTATTTAAATCTTCGATACGTCTCAACGTATATTTTTGTATATTCGAAGTCGATGCCTAAGGAATTGGCACAAAAAAAAAGTATAAGAGTATAAGATTATTCTGATTAAAGTTAAGATGAAAAAGTTCCATTTTGTAACGATTAAAAAGATGAAAAGCTATAAATTTTTGTAACGATAGTGAGCGTTGTATTGTCTTTATTGTAACGTTGGGAAAGCGAGAAGTAATGGTAAGGTTGTTTCAGAAAATTGTAATAAAACTGGAGAGGCGAAAAAAAACATGTTATATTTTATACGGATCCGATATTTGCGCCGTTTGGGCGGACTTTGTGTTACTTTACGAACATAGATGTAAGTTTGCTCTTTAAAAGAGTTTTTGAGGTAGTAGGGTTAGTATGCTTAGTGTTTTTATACGGCTTGATGTTGTGAATTTTTTTAAATTATGATATTGATAAACGCAGTATGTACTACCGAACAAGCGGCCAACACTGATCAATAGCAGAATGTGTAGTGGGCTCTACTCGGTACTCGGGATGCATTATGTTGTTTTCCTTTTTGTGGGTGACGAGCGGGCAGCATCCCTGCATGTGATCTTACTAATACCAAAGTGTTGCTGTTCGCAAGCATATCATTTTAATACCTACGACGCTAGATACATTTTTCGGTACAAAGTCTTAGTGAAGTTTTAATTCTATTCGATTTATGATATTGTTAGACAATTCTGTATTGGTAGTGGTGTATTGGAGGCCCTTGCGGATCGCGCGATCTCTTCGAAAGCCGTTTCTAGTCGGTACCGTCGGCTTCACCATCATTACTTGCCCGCGGTCCAACTACCCACTCGCAAGCCACTCCAGCGCACATTGGCGATGATCCTGAATTATTTCAGTTATTTAGCAGAATTATATTATTGTCTAGTATTCCGATTATGTTACGTTTTATATTGCTTATATTATATATTATGGATACAATGTTTATTAAGTATTTAATATTCATTTTGATGAGGACCTAGTCGATTCTCTATATATCACATCTCCCAAAGTACAAATTCCTTGTTGTTTAGTCCAATTTTGTTTGACTGTTATTGAATGGAAATTATTTTAGCGAGCGTTCGTTGGCAGAGCGTCGTCGGGCTTGCCGACCTGTAGGGCGCGGCCGGAGTCTCCTCATTCTCTAAAGCAGTGCATTCACGATCAAATATGAATGTCGTAAAACCATTAGTAAGTAACCCTTATCTCATTGTGATAAAAAATAAATTAGAATGATTGCCGTTACTTTGATGAAACTTTCAGCAATCATTCTAATTTATACCTTACCTTACCGAGATAAGAGTTAAATTGCAACGACGACTTGCTAATGGTTTTACGTGGATGGTGAATGTGCTACCTAAATTAACCCTGCCTGCTTCTTGGTCGTACGTACCATACTTTAACGGCAACACGGCAGACATTATATTATTAGAGCCGGCGGAGGGCGTAAATGTTGTAGTAAACATAAACAAAACTAGTTGAAATAAATCCATAATCAAATCGTTTATTTACCGAGCCTAAATAAACGAAATTTATCGTTTATTTGGGCAGGTTATTACAATTTATGTTTAGCAGCTTATAACTTAAGTTAGAATAATTTAATAATTTACCTATTTTAGTTAATGCACAATTTTATAACTCATTATTTTACTTTCATTTTCTACTAATTGTACTGTAGACTTTCAGTGAATTAGTTTCAAAAGTCTTCTTTTTAATAATTTACCATTGTTTTTAGTTTATACGTAATCGCCTACTACACATTATCGATTGGAAAGCTGATTTAGCTATGAAATATTCAAAATACACTATACCTACGATAAATACAATGAAACCTTTATAAAAATAAAATCTATAAAGATATAATTTGCGTTTTATTTGCATAATACTGTCCCAATTTTATTTTTAAGTAGACTATTTCAGAAGAAAGCTTTCTATCCCAAACTGTCAAAATCACATTGACAACTGACAGTTGTCTGAGGTAAAGAGATTTTGGTGTCACTGACTCTGGCAGAGCCACCATCAGGGATTTTAATTTTGATAGCACAAAAAATTCGTCGCTAATTAGGCTCACACCAAAAGAGCGTCGAAGCGCGGCGAAGCGGATCGCAGTTTCAGTGTCATGAATTTTAACTTTATTTTCATTACTATAATACTTATTATCGCATGAGAAATCGAACGAGTCGCGCGGATGCCAGCGGCGCCGCTGGAATTCCAGCGAATTAGCCGTGCGACTGCGCGAGAAGGCGCTCCAGTCACGAGAATGCTCGAGCAGTCGCGAGCGGCCGCTGGCAATATCCCGCCCCTCGCGCCCCGCGCGCCTCTGTTGCGCGCTAGCATTTGCATTCATTTCTTGCAGTGCAACGAATACAAAAGTGATGGAAATGGATGAAGAAAAGTTTATTTATTTGGTGCAAATGTACGACTGCCTATACAATTTCAAATCAAGGCATTACAGCGATAAACACATGAAAGAAGAAGAGAAGGCGCGCGGATTCCCGCGACTTCTCGAGCATTCCAGCGACTTCTCGGGCAGTCGCTGGAATCCGCGCGCCTTCTCTACAGGGCGCTTCGCCGCTCTTTTGGTGTGAGTTGAGCCTTGCCAAATATCAGAATTTGTCGGTCACTGGTTCAAAAGTTATACCTAAGGGTTTATAGGTGGCCGATCTGGAGAGAGTTTCCCCAGCAGGGCCACATTTATATCTCAAAAACTAGGGCACCTAGCGAAGATCTGTTTTCTCCCATATTTAGTCGCCAATTAGTCGGAATCAGTCGCCAAATATCAGAATTTGTCGGTCACTGGTTCAAAAGATATTAGGGTTTATATGTGTAGGTATAGTTCACGAAAAAACTTCGACTAGCTCTTGGACTATACCTTACTAATTGAACTCATTATATCTCCTAAACTAAGACCCGATTAAATCTGTGACTTGGCGACTGATCCCGACTAATTGGCGACTAAATATGGGAGAAAACAGATCTTCGCTAGGTGCCCTAGTTTTTGAAATATAAATGTGGCCCTGCTGGGGAAACTCTCTCCAGATCGGCCACCTATAAACCCTTATAACTTTTGAACCAGTAACCGACAAATTCTGATATTTGGCGACAAATTTCGACTAATTAGTGACTAATTTTTTGTGCTATCAAAATTAAAATCCCTGATGGTGGCTCTGCCAGAGTCAGTGACACGATTAGACGTTTTCACACTTGGAAGTTGCAGCTCATGGAAAACTGAAGATCTTCTAATCTGTCGTCATAGCGGGGCCATCCAGTGTCATCTGTCTTTTGATTTTTTCCTCACAGTGTTTTCCTTCACCGCTTTGAAAGCAGCGGTGATGAAACAATTTACCCAAAGAGAAGCTCCTGTTTGGGTTCGAACTTACGACCAAATGTTAAGTCGCGGCCGTTGCCACTGGGCACCACTGCTCAATAGATTACTAAATTATAATAATATACAGCCCGTATTGTGTCCCACTGCCTGGCAAAGGCAAACAATTTGAGTAGGCACGAGCATTGAGCACCACCTTTAAAGACGGGATAGCGATTTCAAACTTCAGATATCAGGGGGCCTAAAAAGGCCACTTTTGCAGAATCATAAAAGGCATTCATCAAATCATTATAAATCATAATAGACAGTTAACTGTTAAGTTAATCGTATCAAATCCCATTGGTGAAGGATTTTTCAGTTATTTTTTTTTTGTCTGTGCTTAAATACCAATCCAAATCCAATCCCAATCTCTTGCAACGAAAAAAAGCAAAATACGTTTATGATTCTGCCAAAGTGGCCTTTTTAGGCCCCCTGATCTCATGTAGAGCCAAGCTTCTAACTCTACACGCCCTAACTTCACAAACCCTACACCTTAGTCAAAATATGTGGCTTGGCCGTTTCACTACCATCACATGGGCGTAAGGTGAAAAATTTATTCACTGTTCATTACTTTTCTGTTATACAATAGTTCTTGTAGTAACGAAACGGCCAAGCCTCATATTTTGACTAAGGTGTAGAGTTTGTGAAGTTAGGGCGTGTAGAGTTAGAAGCTTGGCTCTACATGACCTCTGATAACTTTTTGGGAGTGCGAGTCATATGTGGTCGTCTTGGCAACCTTTTACATGAAAATGTTTTTGGTGGGATTATACATACCTACTTATTGTAAAAATTACACGTTACAGCTTCGCGATAAAAATATGAATGAATGCTTCTAGAACAAAATAACATAGGTATTAAATTACTTGACATGCTGGAATAACATCTCCAGCCAGTGCCTTTTGCTAAAGGCTAGAACACATAGAACTCTACAGTACCTACCTACTTAAGAATCACATCTGCCTAGCCTTTTCCCTATGTTGGGGTCGGCTTCCAGACTAACCAGATGCAGCTGCTGAATACCAGTATTTTACATGGAGCGACTGCCTATCTGACCTCCACAACCCACTTACTGGGTTGGTAAGACTGGTTGTCAGACTCGGGCTTCTGACTACCCGTAACGACTCTCAAAGATCCACGAATGACAGCCAGGACCAACGGCTTAACGTGCTTTCCGAAGCACGGAGAGGTCTCGGTATGTAAAGATGGTCACCCATCCACAGACCAACCGCGACAAGCGTAGCTGAACCTAATCCATCTTCCTGTACGGCTGTTATTATTTAGCCACGGGCCCCTCTATACGCTATACGTAATAATCTAAAGCAGAACATTTACTTAGCCCTCGACTGGCCGATACCTACTGACCATCGGCATCGGTGTTCCATACGTGATGGCTTATGAAAAACCTGTTTCTGGATGAGGTAAGGCAAACTTAAAAGTTTACACTAACAAAAGTAAGTAAATCTACTAAGCAGATGCTCTATCATTTGGCTGTCGTGTTATAGCAAAAAGAACAGAAGGGCTCACCCACATTCATAGTGAACTTACCTCCCTGCATTGTGTAGTTACGCACCTGCCTAGTGCCCAAATACCTCCTAGCTAGAGGGTCAAATCTGGTTAAAATTGCGCCAACCTAATGCATGACCTCACTGAAGGAATTGGCTTCATACTCCGATGTACAGAGGGGCGTACATTGGAAAGCCGTTGGTCCCGGCTGTCATTCTTGCATCTTTGACAGACGTTACGGGTTGTCAGTAGCCCTAAAGTCTGATAACCAGTCTTACCAAGGGGTATCGCGGTATCCAGTAATTGAGTTGTGGTCTGTGGAGGTCAGATAAGTAGTCGCTCTATGAAAAATACTGGTATTCAGTTGCATTCGGTTAGACTGGAAGCCGACCCCAACATGGTTGGGTAAAGGCTTGGCAGGTGATGATAATGAAACTAGATGAAAATTCTAAGTAGGTAGGTGCATAGTAGTTTAAAAGTCAGTAGATATCCTTTTTCTACATAACTACTTTTTATATGACTGATAAATCTGCCAACATTATCGCAGGTACTAAAGCATCACCTCTACTAACATAACGGAGAAATTTAACTACAGCTAGTTTATGTCCTCCTGGTCAATAAATATCCACCTCTCAGCAAACTAAATAACGGGCCAAAAACACCATAGCAATATCTCACACACCCTCGTAAAGGATTAAGAGGAATCGTTTCAAGCATCAGCATTTCGGTATTGTTAATCCACCGGTACTAATTTCAAGATAACAGGACTGAGTTCCTTGCAAACATGCGTTACTGGCGGTATTAAGATTTTGTCACACTCAGGCGAATCCCGCGCGGGACGCGGGACGCGACTGCGCGCGATTATTATGTTGACAACGTCGCAAATAGGTGTGAAAAATGTGTAACCTGTTTTTATTTGATTAATTTGTTAATATTACTGTAGGTACGGAAATATAAAATATCGCTTTACAGTGCTCTAAATCTCTATAGTGCCCGCGGCTTCGCCCGCGTGGTTGTCGGGAATTATCTAGGAACGTGCTACCGGGACAAAAAGTAGCCTATGTTCTTCCTCAGCATACCATCCTCCTTGGCAAATTTTATCGAAATCCGTTTAATGGTTGAGGCATAAAAATGTAACATACTGTGTGATGCGATGTGTGTTTGTGGATGTGAGATTACTTTAGAATTTATAATATGTTCTTTAAAGTATGGGTGAATTGCCAACTTAACGGAACAGCCACACACAAACTCATATGAAGTCACACGACTATTCGCCGCAGTTTGAGCACCTATAAACAAGTTAGTCGACACAATCGGCGTGAGTGAATTTTGTCTCGCATCCCGCGCGGGATTCGCCACAGTTTGGCCAGACCTTTAAGGTGATTTAATTTGCATCTAAGTGTAAAATGTACGGATTTTGGGTAAGCTGGTAATCACTTGATGAGACAGACTATCTGATTGGAGGTATCGCTGGAGTTTGCATAAACAATGGATTTATCTCAGTAGCAAGCTTAAACCGAATTTGTGTACGAAGTTACGAACCCATCTACCTACCTACTCCTGTAGTGACTTTAATTACAAGATAAAGATAATTTATTTGTCCATAACATGAGTAGGTATACAGAAATTAAAACAGAAGACGATCAAGCAGGGGATCGAGGAGGGGCGGGGGTTGGGAAGGGGGTTCAGGGGTTCATAACATGCAAGATGTTACATAATGTAATGCAACGTCCATAACGCGCCTGCTCCTGTAAACTTGAGGGGAAAAACTACGATTGCCAAAAGGTTAGTGTTTGAGTTTTTCAAATATCGCCTGAATCGCCTTTGACTTTCTTCATAAAGTTGGGGTGTCCTAAAGTCAATAATAAAAACGCAAACCACGGGCTCCTTCTTCTTCAATGTCTTCGAATCCGTTTCATGACATGATGGACAATTGTGACTCAATTATTAAGATTCTCGTAGAGGAATTATGTTATATCTATCTACTTATAGAGGGTTATTGGTAAAACATTAACAACCTCTCAAGAGGTCATTGTACTCATCATTATGAACAACTTTTACTATGGGAACAAACCTGAAATCGCGAAAAAAAAATCAGCTGTCTCTACATTTATGTTCGTTTAACTCGTCAAAATGTAGGGAACAGCTGTTTTTTTTTCGCGAATCCAACAACTCAAATACTTATCATAAAAAGCGGTCACAGCCGTTCTTGAGTTATAAATGGTGTAATTAATCTGACTTTGTTTTATTTACGATTTGTATGGTGTAAGTACATAATACCTAAAGAGTAGGTACTATTCTATAGAATAGAATAGAATACTCTTTATTAAGTACACCATACAAATTACAAACATAATTATAGAAACTTACAAAGGGTGACCCAATGGGCGGTCCATTTACATAATACAATAAATACAAACATCAAGTACACTAAGTAAACTAAAGTATACCTGAGCAATTTTAAAATAAAGTGTACCGTGCTGTAAAATTCGTTTTTTTTTTGTGTTTTTTTTTATTTTTTTATTTGACCTTAATATAAAAGGAAATATAGTTCATTATACAGAAAAACAAAAAGGAACGCGGGATTCGAGGCATTTTCCCGATAATATCGAAACAAAACAGACTTTGAGGCGGAACTGGTTCTGTTGTGTGACTAGGTTTAAAAGCAAAATTAAAGGAAAGTATGAAATTAATAAGCCTTTTTTTAATTTATTTGATTTAATAATACATGTAATTAATTGATAAATCAAAGAAAATAGCTTTAGCTTCAAGGATTAAAACAAAATGATTGATTTTTATTCGGTTTTGTGACTCTGTCGCTTTTTACTTGGCTATTTTTTAATTTTACTCCAAAAACATAATATCGTCTGCTTACGGGTAAAAAGTAATAAATGCAGTTAGTGTCAATTCGAGTAAATGAATTTTCAAAGTTTAAGTTTTAGTTAGAACTATTTAAAAGTCATTAATTAAAAAACTGTAAAAGCAAAATATTGCACTAACTACCTTTCTTTTCAGATATACTCTTATATAATATTTGTTATTAGTAAAAACTGTGTATAATTAAATTTAGATCGAAAGGGGTCGGCATTTAATATGTTTTACCTGTAATTAACAAACGTGATATATCTTCTGAATTCAATTATTTCAAAAGCTCATTTCAGTTTTGTATAACGGCTTATTGTATTTAACACTAATTACTTGGACTGAAAAGCTTTTTTTGACAAAATTCATTAAAATAATGATATTTTTAATAAATTTAACCTGTTTTGCCTGTAGAGTTTTAGTGTAAGTACGTCACTTATTAGGTAGGTACTATTATAACCTTCATACAAAAGTGATCAATTAAATAAAAATAAATTATTTTTTGCATAAGTAATCTATGAACGATAATAAATGAAACGATTAGTTAATAATCAAACAATTTTATTCCTTATCACATAATTATGGCAATCATACTTCGATCACGAATGAAAAACAATCAAAGTCTATTAATTAAGACGAATCCTATTGGGTAAACGGCTTTTAATTCAATTAAGTATCTTAATCTTCCGATGACTCTTCGTCAACCGAAGGTAACTTTAACATATTTATGGTGTTAAAATTATAAGGTTCATAATAATAAATGCGTTTATGACCTTTTCTCAGAATAATTCTTGCCATTTTAATATTTAAATTATAAAATGTAAAAAGCTGTAACCGTATTTATTGTTTTTTAACTATATAAACTGAAACGGATTTATGCCATAAGATTATTTATTATGTTAGACCAGTATATTTTTTTCAAAATGTGAGAAGATATCACTTTTACAAACTCATTATCTCTGCAGCCATTGGATATTGCATTTATTCGGTTTTACCAGTAGATAGCGCGTAAAAAAATACATGTGACTGCATTTTCAACTCGATTTAGTAACAAAATGCATTTATCTTGTTTTACCAGTAAGCAGACGATATGTTACTCAATAGGTGTAGCTTTTTCGAAAAGTAATACATTTATTGTAAACATATTTGTAGCCGCACAAATTTAAAAGGTAAAAATTTATCTGATTTCATAGATCTAACTCTATTAATTTGAGGGGACAGTGACAAAATGGAAGTCTTAAAATCATAAGGCTGTGTTCACATGATTCATACATTGCCTAAATAATACGTTCTGTAGTACCTACGTTAAACTATGTAAACAAATTTTGACATCAAATGATAGTAATTTAAACATTGACCTAATTGACCCCCTACTTCTCAAATTGGAACTATGTAGTTTTACATTTTTTTCTGTTAAAAGAAAATATTACTGAAAAAATTGAAGAACAGAGTAAGGTAGAAAAGAAATAAAACAAATATTTTAAATATTCAAGTTATATTTTTACCTTAATATAATGTGTAATTACAAAAGTTACCTCAAACCAATTGAAATATAGCCAGGTACACCAATTTTCGTCTTTTTTTTCATAGGTTCACGGTTAGGTTAGGTTATATCGCGTTATAAATTGTGTACTGGTTGACATCAGCCGTATTTAAATGTCGTCAGCAAACTTCAATCTGTAAATTTGAAATTGAAACTTAAAAAACAACAAATAGTAATATATACCTAAATTATTTCAGTCAGTAAGAATTTGCAATGTGAACTAAGCTTTATGCATTCCGACCTGTTGTGACTTGCTGTTCCGTTAAATGTGACCGTAGAATAAGTCACAAAACGGAGGTCACATAATGCTACCTTCTTGTAGTTTTTAATTGTTTAAAAACTACCCATCGTACTTAGCACTATTATCTTTTTGGCATCAAATACTATACAAATTTTGCAATTTGTCAACAATAACAATAATTAAAGAAAAGTGTTTTATAATAGTAAAACTTGGTCACATACCTGAGCAAAGAAATTGAAACACGGAACACTTCGACAAATACGTCCGCGCTGGTCACAAATTCGTAAGTTTGACAATAAAAGCAAAATGGCGTCGATGAAGGATGTATGTTGTGTTGCCATTTCGTGCCGAATACTTTCCACGGTTAGAAGATTTTTTGCAAAAACGAGCGGTCACAAAACGGAATGTTCCGGTTAGCTAAAATTTTCGATTTTAATTTATAATTGATTTAAATAGAAAATATGTATAAAATTAATTAATAGATACTTATAGGTGATAAAATCGACTTTTAAGAATTCAAATTATATTTTTAATCACTCCAAATACACGTTTTTTTTTTAGAAATCAAAGGTTTTCTGACCGTGATTGGGAAGGGGACAGGTAAAATCGATGGTCTTCAATATTTTAAAATCTTAATAAGTTTTATATTTAGTAAAGTAACAACAAAACGACAATTTATACATGGATTTAAAAATATGTTTTATGCACGTACATTAATATATTCTGCTAGAACTCATTCATCACAAAATAATAAATGAACAAAGTCGAGGGACAAGGCAAAAACCGGGGGTACAATTTTTTTTGAAATTGCTCACCTACTATCCTATGCTACAAGGCTAATGTCTCAGATGGTCAACTCATTACTAATAACCTTACGTCTTAATAACAATGCACAAGTTATAGTAATCTTAAACGGCTCTAATAAATTTACCCCATAGGCTATCTCACTGACCCATAGTTCCATACCGGTTGAATCGAACGTGATAAATGTTATCCTACATAATCTGTTTATGGCTATTAAGAGACCTTAGTGTTCGAGTAAACTGGGCTCTTTTAAGTCTGTACTTTATCTATAAACTAGCGACTTGTCCCTGTTTCGGGCGGTATTTACATGTTAAAAATGAATATTTAAAGGGCTATTGGTAAAACATTAACAACCTCTTAAGAGGTCATTGTACTCATCATTATGAACAACTTTTGCTATGGGACCAAACCTGAAATCGCGAAAAAAAAAATCAGCTGTTCCCTACATTTTGACGAGTTATACGAACATAAATCAAGTCGCAGGCAGACACTAGTGGATTATACACATAAATCATCCGGATCTCTGAATGATGGTGAAAACCGCATCAAAATCCGTTGCGTAGTTTAGAAGTACTACGCGGTCATACAGACATACACAAATTGCGATTTTAATTTATAATTACTATAAGACAGTGGTTATCTACGATTACAATTAGCAAATGGAGCTGTGCTGTTGCGATTCTCGTTCGAAGTTAAGAGGAGGCAGAGGTCGTTTGTATAGATATGATAATGTACTTAAGTTAAAGCTTGTGATATTTAAATGCAGTATGTATTTAATGTGTACGAGTAATATATAGAATTCGTATAACTACTTATTTTTCCTATTTGTTACAGCTCTCTTTACCGGGCTTTTATCTATGACTTCTTCTTTGTAACAGTTTCTTACCTTTATGAAGTTAAAAAGCAAAACTCAATTAGTTTTACTTTTTAATAAGATAGCTTTTTCAAAAAGGAAAAATAAATAGGTACCTACATAATTAAAAAAGGTAAATACGCTGTAAAACAAAATTATTCTATTGTTACATTAATTTGTTACTTAGTTAAAACAAGCGAATATCCAACTGCGATATTAAAACACTGTGTAGTTAGCACCCCTCGTTGATACTCTTGATACTTATTTTTTGTTTTCACTTGTAAGGGGTGCATAACTACCTACATTTTCCTCGTAAAGGAATATTGTGCGTGTGTGACAAGGGTGTCTGGTGGTCAGTCATTACTTCTATGTAAAGATAAGTTTACCGCAAGTTTACAGAAATTTGATGGTCATAAAGTGTTGAGCAGTAAACTCTCTGGCATAGAATAAAATAGTGTAGAAGTGAAACTTCCGCTCAAAACGGAAACTGAAGGAAGGAACAGAAAATGCTGGAATTTAACAGTAGTTTTTACTGGGCCGGTAAAACCAGATAGGAGTTAAATGGCGTTCTATTGGAAAGGCTTCTGTCTAGCAGAGCAGCAGTAGACTTCTCTAGGCTGATTGTGGATTGTAACCGGATTGTAACCTTGCTTGCGTTTCGGCACACTTGAAATTACTAGATACGCTTTTTAGAAGGTTGTAAGGCTGGTAGGAGGTTTGGAAGGTTGGTAGGGTTTTTTCATTTATTTTCCTCAGATGCTTTTCCTTTTGATTACGGCGGTAGATATAGTCATAGGCAGGTGGGGCAAAATCGACGTAGGGACGTAGACAAGAGAAAGAGGAAGGTACCTTAAATGAGCTTCGCTTCTAAATGGTTTCTTTACTCTATGGCTCCGGGCAAGGCCTCAGGGTGTTTTCCTGGCTTACATGAAACATAAAGTTTTATAGCTTTTGCGTGTTGCGTCCATGTAATACATTTTTATGTTCAATATAATCTGGTTACGCTGCATTTCCTCTATGTTTTACTTATTATCTATCTGTTCTAAAGAGTTTCCTTTTACTTACATTAATACAGTTTAAAGTGACGTTGTCTGTATAACTTGTGCTATGGGAAAGTTAGAAATAATCTTTAAACTACTTATTTATTTTATTTTATAAGTAGGTAAGTAACAACTTGGTTTCTCGTTGTCACGACATTCATATTACGGATAACGGGCTTTAGATTGCTTTTTTTATTGTTTTTTTTTCAGAAATGCTATTTTTTATTTTCTGTATATATGGTAGGTCCCTTTAATCAATCCTTCACTACCTAGGCCGTAAAACCGTCACATCAAAGAAATATAAGTTGATTGAGTAATGTTACAAAATTGAAAACAAACAGTTACTATTTATTCAATTTTATACAGGAAACAAAATTAAACCAGCGCGCAGACTGTAACCATGAATTAGGCATAATGTTGTTCCATACATTTTATTCTTATTATTATTATATTATACCCTAATCATGAAGCATGATTTTATGGAAAATCAATTTATACATAGTTTAATTTTCCCGCCACATTTTATCAACTTTCAGACTAAGCATTGCCAATTTATATATTATTGTTTATTTTTATTATTATTATTTTTATACATATTTTAACATATCTCGGGACTATGGGGTCCCGGTCCTTTGGAAGGCGTACGAGGGGCCGAAGCCAACTCGCAGAGGCCCGTTAGAGATTTTCAATGAAATGAGGCAATTATTTTTTTTTTTTTTTTTCATTAAAAAAGAAAGAGAAAGAAGAATTGCCATACAACGGCAACGTGGTAATGCCGCCAGTCTCCTGGGTACATTACCAGTCGACAGACATGCGGATGAATTTTTCAACGCTATATTTTAGTTTGTGAATAGTCTTAGATATGTTAGGATATAATTTTGTTATTTTTAATAATTAATTACTTTATTTACTTATATAATTATCATTTTAATTCTAAATAAATATTTAGGGTACTTACAGACTAAAGTGACATAAACTCCGTTAAATTCAGTAACATACGCTTTCTAGCAATTCTATCACAAATCCCGTAAACATTTTATATAGATGTCCACTCCCCGCTTTCCTCTGTGTACAGACTTGATTGGATTCGTGCCTTTTTTATTTACTTAAAGCATAGTTGTTTTTAACTGAAAGAATAGTACGGAGTTGTTCGTGCGACTGCCATTAACAATCTATCGTATGAAACAGAAAGTAGGTATTAGTGCGATCGTGCATGAACTAAATTGTCCAACGTTTTTAAAGCTCGCTTAGGTATTAAGTAGGAACGTCTATTGAGGAGATATTCCGAAACGTTTGCGACTCTTGGTAATTGGATTTGGTTGTGATTTACTTTTGGGTTTTTTGAAATGAAAACTTCTTTAGGCGCGTTCGGCATTTTTTGAGATGGGAAGATACCATTGAACTCGCGCCACTGTTACCGTAAGCGACAACGCGTGTGTTTTGTTTTTAAGGCGATTAAAAAAATAACCGCTTCGGATGTGTTCGGCTGTCCTTGGGATGTACTCGGTTTTAACGTATAGGTATCCGATATGTCAGTGAGTGACGGCAAAGTACCGTATTCTGTTTGTATTTTGGTTTCACTTCTGTCGGCACTGTCGAAGTGCCACTGGTTTTTTTTTATATTGTGCACTGGCTTGTATGTTTGCTTGTGTTAATTTGGTTGAGCAGTGTAACGATTGTAGATAGACCAATAAATAAATAAAATAAAGTGTTTTGTAAATGGTATTGAGTGGCAATTAAGCTAGCACCCGTATAAGTGTGACGGGTCATTTGGTCATCTGCAATATCAGTACCGTGTCATGCTAGCGTTGTCGTCAAAACACACAACTGAAATTCAAGTGCCTGTAATTTCCCTGGTACCCAAAAAACACAGCAGCTCTGACTGGCGGCAGGGAAAGGTATGTCTTCCTCGGACGAGTGCCTTCTGAAATAGCTCTGGGTACTACGGGTCAAAATCAAAACCAAAATATTTTATTTCACATAAACCTACATGGGCCCGTAAGAAACGTCAGAAGCTAGGTGCACGGTTCCAATTAGCCGGCAAGAAACACCACGGTTAGGTATTCTTTTTATAAAAAATTTGCTTTTAGAATGTTTTCAAATTACAGTAGGTATGGGCAGGTATGGGAGGACAGCGTAGGCCTGTCAACAAGTATCAGGTACTTGATAAAATATAAGAAAGTAACTCATTTTGATATTTAATATTAAATACTAGCTTTTGCCCGCGACTTCGCTTGCGTGGAAGTCATGAGATACCACAATACACTAATCAACACTCAACAGCTACATTCTCGCCCGCGCTATTACTTCGTTTTCGCTAAGCGCTCTTTCTGACATTTCTTCTTTTGCTCGGCTCTAAAAGGTCGTAGCGTGATGTTAAATAGCCTAAAGCCTTTGTCAAGAATTGGGCTATCTAATTCAAAAATATTTTTTCATATCCGACTGGCAGTTCCAGAGATTAGCGCGTTTAAACAAACAAATTCTTCAGCTTTATAATTAGTGTAAATGTAGAAGATGTTCAGTTTTGGACATGGATCTTAGTCACTGTACCCTACAATGGTCCAAAAATTATTCTGTAAGAATGTAATTTCTCAGAATGCAAAGTGAAGCTCCTATGTAATATTTTACATCACTTAGAGGCAACATGTTTGCAGTAAATAACACGTTAAGTTAACGAGTAGTTTCAGTTTTACGATTTGTCTGCATAAGTCCGAGTTGCTACACGTTATGCAAACTGCTTACTGCTCGTAAAAAGGTTTAGTTTTAAAGGAAATTGGTATGGTTTAGGAAATAACCAGCCATGCATTTTTATTGTGGAAAATATTAAGGTAATGTTTTGTTTAAGCTGAGGCGGTTGCGGTGGCGTGTAGGATAAACCTTTTTGGCGCAGTTGTGAGGTACACACTGTTGTTGTTTTAAACATTCTTTTCACTTTTTAGGGTTCCGTACCCATAGGGTAAAACGGGACCCTGTTAGGTACTAAAACTCCACTGTCCGTCTGTCACCAGGCTGTAACTCATGAACCGTATTAGCTAGACAGTTGAAATTTTCACGGATGATGTATTTCTGTTGCCGCTATAACAGCAAATACTAAAAACAGAATAAAATAACTATTTAAGAGGGGGGCTCCCATAAAACAAACCTTTTTTTTTTCCCCGGTGTTTTTGCCTTTTAGTACGGAACCCTTTGTGTGCGAGTCCGACTCGCACTTGGCCAGTTTTATTTATTTGTATTTACTTAAATAAATAAAATAATAAATATAATTCATTTATTTCAGGCAAGTTTTTTACACATACACCCCTAGTATCAGAAAATTAAATATGAAATAGATATTAAATTGAATTATATTAGTGTTATACATTCAGATAAATTTTAGTTTTCTTATAAATGTCATGTAGGTACTTAGGTTTAACTTAAAAATTATGACTTTCCATTACAAGGTCTGCCGCCGCGCCCGCCACCGCAGGCCGCCTCTATGTGAACAACGACGCAAAGCCTACTGTAGGTACCTATTGCTTTTTGGTAGATACCTCATTATTTTAAGTGTCTTCTTATGCTATGCGACTAAAGTCGCCGGCAACTCGCTGGCGATTTCGAAATCCTACGTCCACACACAAATTTTGACATCGCTATCGACAAATCAGCTGTCAATAACATAATACTATGTGTTGGATGGGCGTGAGGTTTTGAAATTGCCAGCAAGTCGAGACTAAAGTTGCTGCATATGTACAGTCAACAAAAGAGATAAGTATACAAGATCGTCAGACAGTTGAAGTTTAGTAAGAAACCGATGGATGTTTTCGAATAAAATTTTATTTAATTAATAGAAAACAAACAGCTCGTTTATCAAATAAAATTTCAGTCGGCAACATCCATCGGTAGAAACCGATAACTATATGATACTAAACTTCAACTATATCCGACGATCCTGCATACTTATCTCTTTTGTTGACTATACCTACTGACTTAGCAGTAAATAAAAAAAGAAAAAAAAGGCAAGTAGCAACAGAGTCCACATTATAGATCCATCGTCCACATAGCCCCAACCCGAAACAAAGTAATAACGTCACCCACTATCATATTAAGCGACTTTTATTGCTCCCATCAAAAAAAAAAAAACATTCAGCCTACATTATCTGTAACCGCCACCTCTTGTTTATGGTCCGTAACAAGCAATAAAAATTGGGTCTATGGTACCCTATCGTTTTGCAATCTCCCTGTTGGCCCACCGCACCTTGATGAACTCCCTAAGACTTTATATTTGTCTATAAAATGTTTTTATGTCGCACACACGTCGAACATACCATGTTTTTAGTGAAAACGAGAGTAGAGCGATAAAGTATAGCTTGCATCAAAGTGTGTAATCTACTTAGAGATGGCGTTTGAATTTTCTAGGATTGTAGCACAGTCAGCTGAAGCAATTAGCTGCCTTTGCATAAATGGTTGAGATTTTTTAGAATACGAATCGATAGAATTTTATAATTCTTTTACATTTTATTTACTTTGCTCAAATAAATAAAATATAAAAGAATTATAAAATTCTATCGGGCCAGCTAATTGCTATGATTGTACATAACAGTTAAGAGAATCTGTGAACTTCTGCAAAAACTCATGATTGGATTTCTCTTGTACTCTAGTGTCGTTGTATTCCAGTGGCAAAACTAACTCTTTACCGGATAGTTTACAAAAGGGAACTTGGTATCCATAGTTTTTGTAGCGAGTCTTACCGTACTACCTACGTCATCTGAAAACCAACACGAAAAATCGCCAAAATTGCCTCAGACTAATGATACTTCCATACTTTTTCACTTCTCCCTAAAGATCCATCACCTGACCTTTATAGCATAGCATCGCGTCAGACAGTGTGTACTTACCTAGACACAACTTTGATCGTCACGTCCGCTCGTCCGGTCAGCGAAAGTAATGACTCGTAAAGCTACTGAGCGGTGTAAAATAGACGGGCACAGGTAAAGGACCTCTGTATTCTACATATATAGTGTCGTTTTAGTATAGCTTTGTGTGGGACAGTAGGCTGTAGGAATGAGGTATAGCTTTGTGTGGGACAGTAGGCTGTGGAATGAGGTATAGCTTTTTTATGGGACAGTAGGCTGTTGAATCAGGTATAGCTTTGTGTGGGACAGTAGGCTGTAGGAATGAGGTATAGCTTTGTGTGGGACAGTAGGCTGTAGGAAAGTGGTATAGCTTTGTGTGGGACAGTAGGCTGTAGGAATGAGGTATAGCTTTGTGTGGGACAGTAGGCTGTAGGAATGAGGTATAGCTTTGTGTGGGACAGTAGGCTGCAGGAATGAGGTATAGCTTTGTGTGGGACAGTAGGCTGTAGGAATGAGGTATAGCTTTGTGTGGGACAGTAGGCTGTAGGAATGAGGTATAGCTTTTGTATGGGACAGTAGGCTGTTGAATCAGGTATAGCTTTGTGTGGGACAGTAGGCTGTAGGAATGAGGTATAGCTTTGTGTGGGACAGTAGGCTGTAGGAATGTGGTATAGCTTTATGTGGGACAGGTAGGCTGTGGAATGAGGTATAGCTTTGTGTGGGACAGTAGGCTGTAGGAATGAGGTATAGCTTTGTGTGGGACAGTAGGCTGTAGGAAAGTGGTATAGCTTTGTCAGTGTTACCAACCCATAACTAAATTTGCCCCCAAGATTTTTTAAAAATCCCCCTAAAAAACCCTAAGTATAGGTTCACATAGGGTAAATTTCTTTGATGCAGTTCCCAACTCCCTAAGTCGTTCGTAACTCACCAAATAAAACGCATAGGTACATAGTTTGTAAAAAAAAAGACTAGGTACCTAAATACCTATTGCTAAACTACTAACTAAACTGTAATATTGTTAATCAGTTCCAGAACGGCATCATCATCATCGCCAGCGGTGCTACTGTTCAAGGTCCATGTATTTTTTTAATCATACATTCGTGCGCTAAAGGCTTTTAACATACATATTTGCCGTAGGTTCAAACTTAACGCAAGACCCATATTCATACCCATAGATACGAGCAGCGTCAATAACGCCACAGCAATCTTTTAGCAAGCCCCTAAAAATAACCCCAAAAAAAATCTGTCCCTAAAAATACCCCTTTTAAGACTTCTTCCCCCTAAATTTAGGGGGAAAACCCCAAAGTTGGCAACACTGAGCTTTGTGTGGGACAGTAGGCTGTAGGAATGACGTATAGCTTTGTGTGGGACAGTAGGCTGTAGGAATGAGGTATAGCTTTGTGTGGGACAGTAGGCTGTAGGAAAGTGGTATAGCTTTGTGTGGGACAGTAGGCTGTAGGAATGACGTATAGCTTTGTGTGGGACAGTAAGCTGTGGAATGAGGTATCTATGTTTGCACGATCTCAGATGTGTGGGTTATTATTAACGACCTTTAAACAATATATTTTACACAATGTAAACATTATTATTCCGCTATCACCGAATAAAAAAAAAACAATACAAAAGCCTGCACTCTACCCCATTCGTCTAAAATATTTAATAACTCGAACTGAATTCTAAACACTTTACAATTTACCTTTATCAAAACAGAATTAGCCAAGTGAATCAGGGACAAAACTTCCTTTCTTTGCGAATCTTTTAAAAATCTCTTTCCTATGACAAAGGGTCAGATTTAGATTAGGGGGTGTGTCAAACCCCCGTTGCGCGGCAAAATTAGGCAAGTCAGGGGCAAATTAAAAAAGAAATCAGGCGAAAGTTAATTTCGAAAGTTTTAATTACGTTTATTTTAGTCATCAGGCAATTCCACGTTAATTAATTTGGGAAGGAAGTGATGTTTTTTTTTGTGCGTAGTAAGGAATATTGTCCTTTTCAATTTATTGTTTGAATATAGAACAATGTTGAGACGGCCATTTGTAAACCGTTTTTTATTACTTTTTTAGCCTAACAAAATGCCGAAGGTAAACAATTTTTACATGCTTTTCAGAGATAATGTTTTTATAAAAAGGGCTTGTTCTGGATATTCCGTATATAGAAACTACCTTGTTTCTTATTTCTGTGGAAAATATCATGGCATGTCCGTAATCACTCTGTGGTGAACCAAACTAATTTATCTATGGTTCCCACAAAAGAGAATATGTCTTTGGTTCCCACTGTTAAATATAAAGTCACAACACTACTTTGGTCTAGTGCAGGATGTCTATGGTTCACGGGAAGAAACTAGTTGGGCTTATGATTTTGAATCGGAATGTAAATGTAAACGTTACTCAAGATTCTTATCCTGTGTTTATAATAACGTACCTAATTATATTCTTCCGCTGTTGCTTGAATACTGTGCTGTGATACAAGGACACATCTATTACAACTACACCGAGTTTCATTCAATTAAACGCCTTAACGCGCCTAAAACTGAGGGGCAATTCTCGTACTTTTAAGAACGTTCACAGTCTGATTTGAGTCTCAATCTGTCAAAAATAGCTCTGATTTCCCTAAATTTTTGACAAGTTTTTGACATTGATTGTCGCTGAGATGGGATTGCGACTAGATTTTGAGCGTTTTTATTTGCGACTAGATTTTCGCTTTCTGTTTATGTAAATCTACCTTCCACTTAGTTTGACAAGTTAATCAGTACTAAATCCAGGCTAAGAATAGCTACTTTATTGCCCTCATGTTTATTTCAACGCAGATAAAAATCAAAGGCACCCCTTCCACTACTTCCAATGTGTTTATTATTCACGATCTTTATTAGGGACGCGTTAAAAACAGAGCGAGATGAGAGCTAAGATAACTTGAGTCTGCTAAGTGTGGAGAGTCCTTAATTGCGCCTTTTACACCTTGTTCGCTTGTTCTGAGCGTCGAGTGCTTCCACTTTCTCGCGTACTAGTCGAAAACGCCTTAACTTGTGCAGGATTTTGCGAAAGTTTTCGAGTTTTCTTTCGTATGTAAGCTTCCTCAGACTTTAATTCAGTCCGTACCTATTAAATATATTTGTATATCTAACCTTTATAGAAACAATGTCTTGTATTTTTAGTAAATAAACGTTTGATATGATATACTTACGAGGTGAAGACGATAATACAACAATACATTAAACTGCGTAAGTATATCTAATGATGTCGTGAATGATGTTCACAGTCTGCATACGAAAATTGATATATATATCTAATATAGCTAATCTAACTATAGCTAATCAAAGATTGGCAAAACCCTTAATCGGCCCATCACTACTACTTAATTAGTTTGTTTGAAAAAATCACTTTTTTAATTTCGAACCTATTGTTTATTAGATACCTAGTTCCAAAATACTTTTAGGTAGATACTCGTTTTCATTATTTTGTCATATCGTTGTCCCCACATTGTATAATTATCCTTACGATCTCTCTTCATTTGTCATTTAGGTAGACTTTTCTCCAAAAAAAGTTCCGTAGGCACTTGCCAACTTTCGTAGCAACGTAGCGCGTAGCCTACGATTCTGGTCTCGTAGCACTTCAGAGATCGTAGCCGATTAATAGGTATTAGATTGTGAAAACTTAGTAGGTAGATACATAAAGTATTTTCCATTAAAAAAAAACAGTGGCACTCCGGGAGAGCCGACAGAAGGGAAAACAAAACACAAACTGAATACTTTGCCATCACTCACTGACATATCGGATATACCTTAAAACCGAATACATCCCGAGGACAGCCGAACACATCCGAAGCGGGTATTTTTTTAATCGTCTTATAAACAAAACACGCGCGGTGTCGCTTACGGTAGCAGTGGTGCGACTTGAATGGTTTATTCCCATCTCAAAAAATGCCCTACGCGCCTAAAGAAGTTTTCATTTCAAAAACATCTGTCTTTATTTTAATTTCGAAACAATTGCCGATCGCATGACCACACTCGCGGTCACACAAAACCAAAAGTAGGTACATCGTTCCCAGAATTATCGAGTCGAAAGTCAGCAATCTTTAAATAAAAGACAGTCGGTTTCCTATATGATTTAGGGCTCATATTCTGTAGTGTGAAGCAAAGACGATTTTTTAAATTCAGTGAACGCTGTAATAATATATCATTTTTACGAGCGAACGCGTCTGGTGATGCGTTTGCGCTCCACCCTGGAAATTGTTGTAATGGCCGCATTATCTTTCGCCATCTTTCGAAGAAATAGTTCGCATGCAGTCGCTACAATGTATTAGTCTTTGTTTAATGTTAGTTTTACTTAGAATGTTGAGAAAGAGGGAACAAAAACTTTACAACTTAACTTTAAACAGGATGTGGACTGCTACGGTTGGATGATCCCAATAAAATGTCTCAAGTATACAAGTATAGGTACTTAAATATGTTGCTGGTAGGGGTAGAATAAAATAAATCGAATACATATTTTACTAGTTGCGCCTCGCGGTTTTACTCGCGTAAATGTCGATCCCGTGGGAATATCGGGATAAAAAGTAGCCTATATGTTAATCCAGGGTGTCAGCTACCGCTATACAAAATTTTATCAAAATTGGTCCAGCCGTTTAAGCGTGAAGAAGTAACAGACATATAAACACACCCCCACACACTCACAAACTTTCGCTTTTATATAATATTAGTGTGACTAGCTGCATCCCGCGGTTTCACCCGCGTAAATGTCGATCCCGTAGGAATATCGGAATAAAAAGTAGCCTATGTTAATCCAGGGTATCAGCTACCTCCATACCAAAATTTTATCAAAATCAGTCCAGCAGTTTGAGCGTGAAGAAGTAACAAACATATAAACACACCCCCTCACAAACTTTCTCGTTTATAATATTATTATTAGTGTGATGACATCCAGAAGAGACACTATCTACAAATCCTCAACTTATTAAGATACGAGAAAAAGTTAATCACAACTAATTATAAAAAACTTGAAGAGCGTTGACTTGACTCTTTTTATAAAACTACACCATCCCAAAGAGGCGAGCCCCAGCGAAACACTAAAACCTTCCTTCAATTAAACGCATAATTAGAAGACTAATTATTAAATTCATAGAGCGTCATTACGGAATACGTATTAAAATAAAAGTATAAAATGTTCGTCATTTTATAGTTTTTCATGAATGCACAACACTTGGGGTAACAGGGTAACAGTCTCGGGTACATCAATTAAACCCCGCATTCCGTTCAGAGATGTTAAAAAAGGTCGTAACATAAACTTTTTCAATTTTCACGTGGAATATGGCCGCATAAAGTTGAAAGCGGCCTTTCAGTTTCACAAGTAAATGTTTCTAGAAGGTTGACGACGCCGGGCGGCGCAAACGTTGCGACTTGATAAGGGCTCCCGCGGTATAAAATGCATGTAAACACCTCCTTTGGCGAGTGCTTGGGGACCGAATGCTGTCGACTGCTCTCTTCACAAATTTAGACGTACATACTGCATCGCGTTATGACGATTCTGAATTGAAAATTGTAATTTTATTTACGTACGTTGTATATAAATGTGCTAGGAACGTTTGCGTTTCGTTTGTCGCTGAAATTGCTTGCGTTTATGTAAAAGTCTAGTGCTTGCGAGTGCATTAAGAATTGTGGTTTTTGATATTTAAATGTTGACTGCAAAATGCAATCTTGTTACCATAGTCAATTCCACTTTTGAATTAAGGAACTTTTATACTATAACGTGACTCAGAAATCTAATATTTTTTATACTTACATGATTTTTATACAATGACATTTGCTTAATTTGTAAAGTATTATATTATTTTAATTATATCCTACTAGCGACCCGCCCCTGCTCGCACTGTTTTTACGACATGACAAAATATTGAAATTTATTTATTAGATACTAGCTGCGCTCCACGGTTTCACCCGCATAAGCGTCGATCCCGTGATAAAAACTATCCTTTGTCCTTTCCCGGGACCCTAACTATCTCTATACCAAATTTCATCTAAATCGGTTCAGCGGTTTAAGGGGCTTACAAGAGCTAAATGCAAGTTTTACAAACAATAAAAGTATATGATCGACTACAGTAAACAAAATCAGAAAAATATATGATATTCTTCAGGATATATGCTAGATAGATAGTGTGCTGAAAACATGATTCAACTAATTTGATACGATAGAAAAAAATCATGAAGATACCTCTAAAAATTTTCTTTTTACAATAAAATCCATAGTTATATACATACAATCATTCTGATTTTTTGTCAGAATATTCTACAAGCAACATACTAAAATGCTAGTGTTTTAATTTTTTAATCCAAACAATAGATTCTTTGTAAATCGCATATTCAAATTTCCGAACATAATACGTGCGTATGTGTGCGTAAACGCCCGTGTAGCGACACTGCCGGCCAGGGGGAGGCAACTGTGTTAGGATTGGATGGCTCAGTAGCTGTGAGTAGGTGGGTTTGGTATAGAGTTTCTAGTACCAAAAAATAAATGTTAAAATATCGATGGTAAATGGCAACATCAACGTTTTCAGTCAGACGTCAAAGTATAAAAAATTCAAAATGGCGTTTCAATTTTTTCAAACGGTTCAAAACAGTTAATCGTGTGTTAATTAGTTTTTGTTGTTGTTTTTCCTTTATTTCGTGTGATTTTCCGTTCAAATTGCGTCGAGTTGAGTATTCTCTTCGAGACTCCGAATACGGGATACCATACCGCTGCATTTTGTTGTTTTAGAAGCCTAGTGACTTTTTAGCATAATGACTCTTATTTTGTGTTTATTTGTGTTCTTTGATCAGTGAATCGGTGAAAAATTATGAGGGACAATAACCGAAAATGTGCAAAATGCAATGCATCCACAGCACAAGATTCGGAACTGATCTTACATAGTTTTCCGAAACCATGACCTTCCAACGTACAGCGGTATGTATAATAATTAATCCAAACTATAGTACCAATTTCAATCAGCATTATCATTCTGTTGTTGATAAAAAAATTCAACCCTAAACTCATGTTTCCAGGTCGGAAGCATGGGCAAAGTTTTGTTACCCAGAGGAGAACTGGAATTCTGTGGAATTTCAGAGAAGCCTCTTTGTAAGCCATAAAATGCTTTGTTCTAAGCATTTTCCCGAAAGTGCATTTGTCCAAGACCATTTGCAAAGGAAAAGCTGCATAGATATTCCATTCCATCTGAACGCTCCACCACATCAACACACAGCTTTCAAGTTGAGATGTCCATTGCTGACACTGGATCCAATCAACAGCTTGGAACTGCAAGAGCATCTGATTCAATTGACTCATCTAATGTAAGTTTTATTAAATATATTATACTAGGTTCTGTCAGCGGCTTCGCCCGCATGGTATGACGATAAAAAGTAGCCTATGTCCTTCTCCAAGGTTTAATGTATTTCTGTACAAAATTTCATCAAAATCAGTTCAGTGATTTAGGCGTGAAAGTGTAACAGATAGAGTTACTTTCGCATTCATAAAATTAGTCGGGATGTAGGGACTATCTCGATGGTCTAGTGGTAGCAAGAGCTACTGCTAAGCATGATGTCCTGGGTTCGATTCCCGGGCCCGGCAGTGTTATTGAGTTTTCCTATCTGGAATTAAAAAAGTTTAGTTATTGTCTAGAAGATATCTCCTAACCTTTTTAATACATGTCAGTGCTAGTTCGGTAATTTAATGTTGTTATTAACATTAATAGCAACTAAAGATTAATCCTAAGATTTTTTTAAATTTTATTTTCTATAATAAGGAAGACTCTTTTTCATGTTCTTTATAGGCAGCACTTATCATTACATTTTGATGTCAGTGCTACTTTGGTAATTTAATGTTGTTATTAACATTAATAGCAACTAAAGATTAATCCTAAAAAAAAAATTAATTTTTATTTTCTATAATAATGAAGACTCTTTTTCATGTTTTTTATAGGCAGCACTTATCATTACATTTTGTCTGTCTTACATTATTTATTCCACTTATTCACATGATTGTAGTCATAGTCCATTTATTTGTCAGAATATTGTTACAAAGTTGTTACATACTTTTAAAAGTTCATAATATTCTGCCGTTTCCGGCGTACAAATACATTTTCAGGGTTTTGGTTATTTTGTTAGATACATTGCAAATTAGTCAAATATTAGGAATGGAAATGTCAAAAAGATTAAATTAAGTCAAAGAGATAATAAGAACAGAATAGAATTATTCTAATATTTAAGTCAAATTTCATTTCATTCATAAAATCATTAGTCGAGTAATAGCATTTACATGAGATAAGCAGTGCCCAAAAAGGGCGACCGTGCAGACCCTGCCCATTACCGTCCAATCGCCATTACCTCCATTCTGTGCAAGGTTATGGAAAGGGTACTGAACAGTAAGTTGCTGACCTACCTTGAAGACAATGATCTCCTCAGTGACCGTCAATATGGCTTTCGCCGGGGACGGTCAACTGGCGATCTTCTTGTGTATGTCACGCACTGCTGGGGCGAAGCCATCGAGAAACACGGCGAAGCACTTGCTGTATCGCTTGATATCTCGAAGGCCTTTGACAGGGTCTGGCACGCCGGTCTACTCAGCAAGCTTCCTGCTTATGGCATCCCCGCTGATTTTTGTAGCTGGATATCAGACTTCCTGAGTGAGCGAGCGATCAGAGTGGTCGTTGACGGCTGCTCCTCTGACCTTATGGCTATTGATGCCGGAGTTCCTCAGGGGTCTGTTCTCTCTGCAACTCTTTTCCTGCTGCACATCAATGACCTACTTCGGCCTGGTATTGTTGGGTACGCAGATGACAGTACTGTTTCAGAGAGATACTTGTCCAGCGCAAAAGCCAGCGGGGCCGAAGTTCGTTTCTTGAGAGAGGCCATGGTAGAGCGGACAGATTTGACCTTAAGCCTTGTCTCCCAGTGGGGTGATGACAATTTGGTCTCTTTTAACGCCACCAAGACACAAGCGTGTCTTTTTACCGCCAAAAGGAGTCATTTTGACCAGACTCCTACTTTCCGGGGTACATCTGTTCCTGTAACAGATCGGCTCGAGCTCCTAGGCATGGAGTTGACGTCTAGTCTCAACTTCGGCGCTACCATCGAGTACAAAGCCCAAACTGCGGCCAAGAAGCTGGGCATCCTAAATAGGGTGAAGCGATACTTTACGCCTGGACAGCTTTTAACCCTTTACAAAGCGCAAGTCCGATCCTGCATGGAGTATTGCAGCCACCTTTGGGATGGCTCAGCGAAATATCAACTTGCCGCGCTTGACTCGGTGGAACGCAGAGCTAAGAGGCTCATTGGCGACGAAGAACTGGTGGATGCCAAGCTTCACAGCTTGGCTCATCGCCGCAAGGTTGCCTGCTTGTCGGTCTTCTACAGATTGTACTTCGGTGAGTGTGCCCAAGAACTCCACGACCTCATTCCACCGGCCCCCTTCTACCTTCGGACATCCAGACGCACTGCAAGTTACCATCCCTACCTAGTTGCTATTCCACCAATTCGCACTAAGCGTTTTCAAATGTCTTTTATAATGCGCACAGCAAAAGAGTGGAACTCTTTACCTGCGTCTGTGTTTCCGAGCTCATACAACCCGAATCTCTTCAAAGTAAGAGTGAACAGGCTTCTTCTGGGTGAGCTCACTCCATCGTCGACTTTGTCTCTGTCAACTCTGACCTAGACTAGAGTCAAGAGCAAACCCATTTCAAATAAAAAAAAAAAAAAAAAAAAAAGATAATTGAATAATTTAGATTTAAATGTCCTAAAGTTAAGAGTTTTAAAACAGTCTTGGTAGTTTATTATAAACTTTGGTCGCCATACAAAATACATTATTAGAAAATAGTTTATTATTTCGTCTAGGTACATACATGAAGCATGTGGACTTTGCGGCTAGGTCTAGATACAAGATCATTATGCAGATTAAATTCATGCTTATTTTGGTGCACAAAAATAAAAATTACAAAAATATAATAGTGCTGGGAGTGGATTTTTCATTTTTCGAATAATGGTATTTTGTATCTGTTTTAGTATTCACATTTGGAACAGCATGGAACTTCAAAAGCAACAATTTCAACTACCTCATCTGGTGTAAGTAAAATGTTTTTTATTCATAGTTTTAATTTTTAAATGTGCCATACTAAAATCGCCAACCTTTTAAGATCACTTTTGCAACCGTCTGTCGTCATAGCTGTTGTTTTTTTTTCCAATAAGCAACTACTTACGGTGGCACGGTTGGCCCAGTGGTTAAGCGATCGACTGCTGCGCTATGTGTCGCGGGTTCGATTCCCGCACGGAACAAATATTTGTATGACCTACAAGTAGTTGTTCCGGGTCTGGCTGTTTGTGTATGTGAATTTAAATGTTTGTAAACGCACCCACAGTACAGGAGAAATTCCTAGTGTGGGGCAAAGTTTTTATAAAAAAAAAAAAGGTAAACTGAAACTAGACCAATGAAATTCTGAAATGAGTGGCAGGTTCTACTGTTCCTAAAATTGTGAATAATAAATTTATGTTCACACTTAATTTAGATTCCTCTATTTTTGGTTTTAGGCTAAATCCACTGAAAAAACTGATAAAGAAAAGCGACTAATTAAGGGGCTTACATGACCTAAAGCACGGTCATTGTCGGACTGCATAGAAAAGGAAGAGAAGCGCGATGACACAACGCTGGTAATTTATTGCAACATAATTATGAAGCAATTAATTAATTACAAAAAATCTATTCATTATCATCATAATCAGCCTATAATGTTCCCACTGCTGGGACACAGGCCTCCTCTCGGTGAGAGGGAGTGGGCCGTAATCCACCGCGCGGGCCCAGTGCGGATTGGCAGATGTCACATGTCTTCGAATTTTTGGTTCTAGGACATGCCGGTTTCCTTACGATGTTTTCCTTCACCGTTTTGAGAGCAGTGGTGATGAAATAATTACCGACTTTACAAAAAGGAGGAGGTACTATGTTCGGGTGTTTGTATGTTTTTTTTTTTTTTTTTTTGTATGTTTGTTCATCGAATACTCCGCCAATTGTCGACGGATTTTCAAAATTCTTTTTTTGTTCGAAAGTAGATAGTTCTGAGGTGGTCCCATTGTCACCAAGTTAGGATCTGAGGATGGGATCTTAGAGAAATCGAGGGCAACCCTCAAATTTTATAGGCTCACTTATTGTTTTTCGCATATTTTATGAAGTATCTTGTGTATTTGTGTATGGTTGTCACCATCTCAGGAAGCTGGGCTGATGATGGAAGGTACAACTCCTTAACAGTAAGAAGTTACTCGAACAGGCAAGGACTGTTTTAGTAAATTGTTATAGGGCATTTGCCACATTTGGTCTTATGATCATCAAGTCATGACCTGATGCTGCAGTCAGGATAGTCTGCAGAGTACCTAACTCCTCGACAACTAACAGCAGATATATCGTGTTTAGGCTCATTGAAAAGGGTTCGATGTGTGGATAAACGTACTGTTACTGAGGAACACCGAAGACCTGATGCTGAAGCCAGGAGCATCAGAAAAAGTACAAACCTTGAAATTACAGCACCGTAGTCGTGTTTGGGCTCATTTTAAACAGGACTAATTTTAAGTTCAATGCAATGTTGTCATAAGTCTGGCCTGATGCTGCAGCCAGGATTATCAGCATCTAATCTAAAAACTAATAAAAGGAGAACTCCTCAACAATTAACGTCCCTGCATCGAGAAAAGGAATATTTTATAAAAAGGCGATGGGCAAGTTGACATTAGGCTATTGTAACTTAGATAAATTATAAATAGACCCACTAAAAAGCGAGAAATAAAAACTTTTTAACAAAAAAAAAACCGACTTCCAAAAAAAAAACACTACAAACTGAAAAAAAAAACACTACAAACTGAAAAATAACTTTAATTTCGGAAGTCGGTGGCAAAAAGTAAAATACTGATCCCTAAGACACCGACTTCCGAAATTAAAGTTATTTTTCAGTTTGTAGTGTTTTTTTTTTCAGTTTGTAGTGTTTTTTTTGGAAGTCGGTTTTTTTTTTGTTAATTTACACAAAGTAAAGCGCCTGACTGGGTTCGAACCTACGACTTACAACTCGTAAGTCGCGGCCGTTACCACTTGGCCACCACTGCTCTCTAAAAATCAAAAAATCTATTGTTTGGACTAAAATATTAAAACAAGTGTGTGTAGTGTTTTCGTATGTTGCTTGTAGAATAATTAATCTGCCGAAAAATCAGAATGATTGTATGTATATTAGTATGGTTTTTATTGTAAAAAGAATGTTTTTAGAGGTATCTCACGATTTTTATGGTTCCGTACCAAAATGGTAAAAACGGAACCCTTATGGCGAGACTAAGTCTGTCTGTCTGTCACAGCTGGCTGGATATCCCAAGAACTATTAATGCTATCAACTTGAAATTTGGAATAGTTTTAGATGATGTTTACCCAACTATTTTGCAAATAAGAAAGAAATAAAAATATATTATGCATATTTTTTACAACAGGGACTGAAAAGGGAATGTTATCATATGAAAGAGCGCAGTTTGCACATTCTCAAACATTTTTTTTTTTTTAGGCTGCATGGTTTTCGACTTTTGATGAAAAATGATCAGATAGACGAATTTCAAGACCACGGAGGAGAGCATGGACGAGATCCACAAATAGCAGGTCATGCTCTAGTATTCATGATTTTATGTGTAAGGAAAATAATTAAACAGCCTGTGGCATATTATTTGTCAAGAGATCATGTCACTGCAGACAGATTAATGATTTTGATCAAAGAGGTAGGTACATTATTGTATTAAAATTATTTATACTTATTTACTGTTTAGATAACTGAAAATCATTTTCTATTTATGACCCTATGTTATTTTTATTTTCTTAATAAATATTATTAACCAACTTAATTTTCTAATTACAGGTCCTCCATGCTTGTTTTGATGCAGGCATCATAATTGGTGCAACTATTTGCGATATGGATGGGGTAAATAGAAGAACTTTCACGTTCACAACTAGGGGCATCTGTTGAACAACCGCATTTTAGATTCTAGGAGCATGAAATTGTTGCTCTATACGATGCCCCATCTTCTCAAATGTTTTAGAAATTTATTTCTAAAATACAACTTAAAATGCAACACTAATGTTGAGTGCAGTGGAAAACAAATTGCAGGTAATAATATCTTTAAATTTTATACTTTTACGGGGAGTATTACCACCAGTAATTTCTCTCATCTGGGGACGCGGTAGTGCCCCCGCCAAGTTGAGCAAAAAGCGGCACGGCCGGATATTATACGACCTTCTATAACGTTTCTTTGCAACGACACTACTGGCAACCTAGTACCATTGCAAAGTTTCGGTGGGTTTAAATTATGGAGTAGTATGATCGGCACGCCAATCTTAAGTTCTAGTTTGTGAGGGGCTAGACCAGGCACAATTATACTGTTTAAAAATTCTGTTGGGTAATTAACCACTTCATCCGGATTGCAAACTGCATTGATGGAAAGGTATGTTTGTGATTTCACATGATGAATTATATGGCGAAGACAGTCCATGTTTTTCTTTTTTCGCTGCACTACGTAGGTACAATCAAAGAGATTGGGATTGGATTTGGATGGGATTGATTGGTATTTTAGCACAGACAAAAAAAAAATTGCTGAAAAATGCTTCACCAATCTAAGCGCACGGCAGTGCGCAGGCCAAGTTCCAGCAAGAGGCCGCACGTACAGTCACGAGCACCAATATGTCAACACTTGGCAACTTTCAATGTCGATTTTTTCGTGAAATTACGAATGCAACGTTGAAATACGACACTTTACACAAACCTATAGGTTCGAAAATACTTTTTCCGTAATAACATAAAATTTCATTCAAAACTAAAGGAGAAAATCGTCTTTGAATAAAGCCAAGTGTATACATACTTATGCTCGTGACTGTACGCCGTGCACTATTTACCCGAACCGCTTCGAGCTACTTTTGACCACTCTGTATCTAACTATTTGTCACACGAAATCGGATCAAACTTCACATACACATACCATGACTGCTGTTAGTTCGAATACCAAATTTCATAACTGTAGCTTTAATAGATTCGAAGTTATGGACTATTCAAAATAGCTACAGTGGCACTGACTGACTGACTGACTGACTGACTCACTCACTCACTTAGAGCTAATCAAAATGTTTAGGGACTTCTAGTAGGCCTAGAAACTTGAAATTTGGCACGAAGCTAGACATTAGCATGAAACTAAAGGAAAAATAAAAAAAATGGTCAAGTGTGAGTCTGGCTCGCGAATAGAGGGTTCCGTATTCAATTTTTATTCTAGCCGGCCTAGAAACGGACTTGGAATGGAATTTGGCACGAAGCTAGACATTAGCATGAAACTAAAGGGAAATTTAAAAAAGTGGTCAAGTGTGAGTTTAGCTTGCGTACAGAGGGTTCCGTATTATTAAATTTTTACTCTAGCCGGCCTAGAAACTTGGAATTGGGCACGAAGCTAGACATTAGCATGAAATTAAAGGAAAAATTAAAAAGAGGTCAAATGTGAGTTTGGCTCGCATACAGAGGGTCCCGTATGATTTTTTTTTTCTAGCTGGAACTAGACATTACCATAAAACTAAAATAAAAATTTAAAAACCGGTGTTAATGGATCGATTGGTACATTATAATATAAGATTCTGTGGGACATTGAGAACAGGACTAAAGTTAAAAAACTTAAAATTAGATTCAGCCATGGTTTAGTTTATGATCTCGAGAGTGTGAAAACTAAATTTGAAGTTTTGAGCCGTGCTTTTGATTACCGGGAGCAGTTTCCCATATGTTTAGCTTACGCAATCACCATTTATAAGAGTCAAAGTTTGAGCTTGGACAATGCTTTAATTGATATTGGTTATTCTATATTCACTTGTGGTCAAGTTAGCCTACGTAGTATTATCTAGGGTAAAAAGTTTAAGTGGTGTCCATTTGATAAATATCGATCCTAGCCAGATCAAAGCACAAGAAAGTGCTATTGTTTAGTACAACAGATTAAGGTCGCTCTATAGACCGGATTAAAAAAACATATGTTTGAAAAAGAATAAGTTAAAAAAACAGCTGATAGGGAGTGATCTATACGTCCAAACATTACCGCAGTTCAGACTGCAGCGGGGTCATCATTTAATAAAAAAAACCCCTCGTAAAAGAAAAAATAATAAAAACCACAAATATAAAAAAAAAACCTAGGCTATACAATTAAATCCTACACGTGTATCTACCCACTTGGAAAAAAGGAATGAAATCCCACCAAAAACATAATGTTGAAAAAGAAGGCCAAGTTCCTTACTTCATGTAGATGTTTGACCAGTAAAAGAGTTGAAATCGAAACCAATGCCAAGTTTTAAACCATTTTCTTTGCACCGGCCTTATTTTGCAATTCTGTTGTAAGTAATTTGTGTTTGAATCTTTTTTAGATATTAATACAATAATTTTTTTCCAATTAAACTTGGCGGGTTTTCAGAAAACCATAAAATAATATAAATAGAAAACCCGCCAAGTTTAAATGGAAAAAATGTATTGTATTGATATCTAAAACAGATTCAAACACAAATTACTTACAACAGAATTGCAAAATAAAGCCGGTGCAAAGAAAATGGTTTAAAACTTGGCATTGGTTTCGATTTCAACTCTTTTGCTGGTCAAACAGTGAGACTACGAAACTGGTAAGAGCAGTGGTGGCCAAGTGGTAACGGCCGCGACTTACGAGTTGTAGGTCGTAGGTTCGAACCCAGACAGGCGCTTTACTTTGTGTAAATTATTTCATCACCACTGCTCTCAAAACGGTGAAGGAAAACATCGTGAGGAAACCGGCATGTCCTAGAACCAAAAATTCGAAGACATGTGACATCTACCAATCCGCACTGGGCCCGCGTGGTGGATTACGGCCCACTCCCTCTCACTGAGAGGAGGCCTGTGTCCCAGCAGTGGGAACATTATAGGCTGATTATGGCTGGTCAAACATCTACATGAAGTAAGGAACTTGGCCTTCTTTTTCAACATTATGTTTTTGGTGGGATGGGATTTTATACGATTAACTTAACAGTTAACTGTCCATTATGTTATCCTTTTATGATTCTGCCAAAGTGGCCTTTTTAGGCCCCCAGGTCGTTCATAGGTGATAAAGTTGATCTTTCACACAACCACGAATCTTCTTTGATATTGAGATTGTACATATCATCATAAATACTACATAATGTATTAAAATTTCAGTGTCCGCCACAACCTCACAAAGACCGGAAGGTAGTTGTTCTATATCATGAGTACTATTCACTTCTGGACACTTTCCCTCTCCAACATCAAGAAGAATTTTGCTAAATTCTGAATCGGCTGAATGTACTCTCATTACAAACAGACACTCCAATTTTATTTATTTGTATAGATTTCATTGCATTGGTTTTATTTTTTTTCTTGGAACCATTTTTTTTTTATAGAAGTAGCCTAAGTTACTCCTTATTACATCAGCTATCTGCCAGTGAAAGTCCCGTCAAAATCGGTCCAGCCGTTTCAGAGATTAGCCGATATATGTATACATTGAGTAGTCAATGTATATATATCGGTGGTCCGACGACCTTGTGAAGGCCGCAGGAACCCGTTGGATGCGAGAAGCGCAGAACCGGTAGAAGTGGAGGTGCTTGGGGGAGGCCTATGTCCAGCAGTGGACGTCTTTCGGCTGAAATGATGATGATGATACATTGAGTAAAAAGCGGTTATTTTAATATTACAAACAGACACTCCAATTTTATTTATTTGTATAGATTAGTGTTTAGTGTATAAATCAAGGAAAACCTAAAACAATTTGCAATTTCGGTCCACTTTTCTAGATACACCAACTGCATAAATAACTTTGTAATCCCATATAAATATATAGGATTACAAAGTTACATTTGCAGTGAATGAATCAGTGTACCTGCCTGCATATGTATAATGGAATAATAGGTGTAGATAGGTACCTAGATATAATTATTTATTGACTTGGCAATCGCACTAAACTACCCAATTTAATATAATATGTATTACTTGTGACATACATTGTGTTTTCATGCGATGGCCAACCAATCTATTTATTTAAAACATAAAAGATTTTTAATATTGTAAGGTCACTATAAGATCTTTTAGGTAAGTTATTTAGACAGAAGGACCTTAAGTAGGGACTGAATAAATTAACCGACTTGGTATTATATGGATCTCACAACTTTTTACGGTAGAAGAACTGAGTTGCGAGACTTGTTTTTTTTACAAGTTATGTTTTGATGGCAATGTTAACTTGTAACAATGAAAAAAAAAATCGTAAATCGATTTTGACCCACTGCTAATTATCATATCTGCTGTATTAGGATGATCAATATATACGTCTTTTTCAGATATCGCGAAGTGGAATCACATTGAAGAATATTTTTGGATTGGATAACAACAACCCATTTTTCGTGTTTGCGCCTGCCCTAACGAAGAGCCATTTAAATCCGAATAATAGACAAAAAATTAAAGTAAAATTAGCCGCGCAAGTTTTGAGCCATACAGTGTCTGCTGGAATGTATGCAAAAATTATTGAAGGTGTGTTGATATCATAATAATAATGTTAAAAAAACATCCATGAATTTAAAAACTGGCCAAGTGCGAGTCGGACTCACGAAGGGTTCCGTACCACAAGGCAAAAACGCCAAAAAAACACGTTTGTTGTATGGGAACCCCCTTTAAATATTTATTTTATTTTAATTTTATTATTTATTATAAAAGTAAAAATACAACTGAGTATTTTGTGAATATTTCAAGTGCCTACCTGTTGCCATTATTGATATCGAGCATAAAAGGGCAAAAAATCGCGTTTGTTGTATGAGAGCCCCCCTTAAATATTTATTTTATTTTGTTTTTAGTATTTGTTGTTATAGCGGCAACAGAAATACATAATTTGTGAATTTCAACTGTCTAGCTATCGCGGTTCTTGAGATACAGCCTGGTGACAGACTGACGGACGGACAGACAGCGAAGTCTTAGTAATAGGGTCCCGTTTTTTACCCCCTTGGGTACGGAACCCTAAAAATCAGCGTGATTATGCGAGTGTGTGGCTAATTACTCATTAAAAGAAGGTCGTATCTGGATCCATATTCTTTTTTCAAAAGTCAATCTTTTATTGCAATTAAAATGTTCATTGTTCTTAAAAACTCTTACGTTATTTTTTAAATAACTAAAAAAGTATTTATTTTTACAGGAGAGCTGCCAACAGAAGCACTTGCTACGGTCAATCTGTTAAACAAAATCGACCAATTGTTTGATAGCCTAAATGCGGACTCTCCAAGTTTAAAAAAAGCCAAAAAACATTTGAGAAATATTTCAATTTATGGATGGATCCAAACCATGGCAGGAGTGAAAAGAATATGGCGGCATTTAAAACAAAAATATCCCGAAATTGGGAGTTTATCTACCAGGAGACTGCAACAAGATGCAATGGAGAATTGTTTTGAGTGTGTCAGGAGTAATTGTGGGTCTAATTACAACCCAACAGTCTCACAATTTGTTGCAGATTTAAAAACAGGAATTATTTCAAATTTGTCGGCACCAAGCTCAGCACCAAATTGTGAGACCGATGATGATGTCATTCTTGACAATTTAAATTTATTTTTGACCCACAATGCCAAACCTGATGTAGACCGTCCATCAGCAGTAAGCAATGAGGCAGATTGTTGCAGTTTGTCCATGGATCAAATGGATGAAAATACTGGGGAGATGCAAGCATGTGCCTATGTTTGTGGTTACATAGTTAAGAGAATGGAAACAAATTGTGAATCGTGTCTCCAATCTTTAACATCCTCTACGGATACTGTATGCCATTTGTTTACTATATTTAAAGAATATGAACATGACAAACGAAGTCTAAAATATGCCAACATAAAAATGGTTGAATGTGTAAACAAAAGTGCATCAATCATGTGTGATTATTTAAATAAAAATGCACATATGAGGGGTTGCATTAAAGAATTGTTGCAAAAAAATATTAATGTTGATTTTCTAGATACATGTAGTGAACATAAAGGGCAAAATGTAACAAATATAATAGATTCTATATTTTACATAAGCATTAACGGATTTTGTAATGTTCAAAACAGGATGTTTGCTGAAAGTGCTGCACAAGCGAGCCTACAAAAGAAAATAATTATATTAAAACACAAATAATATTATATTTTTTTGACATATCGATACCAGAAGTATCAATTATGTAAGGGACACATTCACAATCATTCAAAGCAAATCTATACGTTAGTTTCAGGTTATACAGCTTAGCTACCACAGATTTAAAAGAAATTTAGGCATACAAAAATAAAACAATTGTTAAAATAATTTTTATATTTCGACTTTTATGTCTGCGTATTTATGATAAATTCATCACAGTAAACAGTCTATAAAACTTAAGTTTAGAACTTCTAAAAAGTAATAGTATTCTAATAAACAGTCTTACAAACTCTGTACTTAGTAATTGAATGATGTACTTAACTATATGGCTAAGCTGTAAAATCTCAAATTAACGTATAGATTTGCTTTGAATGATTAATATTGGTTCATACCAACATTAATCATGCTTCATTTCCATGGTGTTAAAATGCCATACATTTTAGTAGATAATCTATAGTTACATCAAATTACAACACTGTAAAAATTCTTTACAATAGAATTACGTATAGTTTGTAAACCGTCGAGCGTAGTGTAAGCAGCAAGAGAAATGCTGCTTACACTACGCTCGACGGTTTACACATAAAATATTAGTAACGTAAACCACAACAAAACATGTTTTTTTATTAAAGTAAGGGACATGCTATATTTTAAACCACTCAAATATAAAAAAATTAAATAGTTTTTTGGTTCTCTTGAAAAACCGTAGTTTGTCCCTTACATTAATTGATACTTCTGGTATCAAATAAGAATCAAATTAATGTAACAAGTAAAATACCGAGTATTTTAGTTAGCATTTGATTTCTACTTGTTAAGCATATTACAGTAAGGAGCATTAGATAGTTTTGTGAGATGTAAATGTAAGAGAATAATTCTTAAAAACTCTAATCATGAATTAAAGTAAGGAACATGTTATTTAAATTGCCTGATTTGAGGTAAGGGACTAAATTATTTAATATGATGACTTGCTTTATTTTTCTGAGAAGAGAAATGTTAAATCATTTTTTTTTTATCATAAGTCGTTAACGCAGTCCAAAAATTTGTACTGTAAGGGACATTTTTTTAACGATAGAAAAATTGTAGGTAATAATACCATTCGATACAGCGGGAAATTCTGAATCCAATGATATAATGTAACTCATTTTCGACAAAATGTTCCCTTACGTTAATTGGTACTTCAAATTTCTGTGTCTAAAAAAACAATTATAATTCTTGAACCTTAAAATTAAGTTATTCCTAAGATGAAATATTTATTATGAATACTTAATTTATAATAAATGTTCATTCTCATTCATGCATATTTTACTAGAAAATAATCAGCCAGAAAAGTTCTCTATACTTTTAAATAATAATGTTAATTAAATCACAGGGTGTAGAGATCGTTTAATTTAAAACTGCACATACAAATTACACAGTAGGTACCTAATGGATGTACAGGTAGGCCTATAATATATAATTATAGATTACTGCTGAGTAACAATCTTCGTAACAAGTCTTATAAAATTATAGATTACTGCTAAATAACAGTATTAAATCTCTAGCAATAACATAAACAAAGAAAATAGCACAAATTAAGGTAACTAAGTAATGAACTAAACTTATTAACTAAAGTAAGAAAGTAGGTAATTAATAAATATGAGAAAATGGTATCACGGATTTTATATTTCTTCTAAATATTCATTTATGGTGTATTATGCTTTTTGTATCAGGAACGTATGGAGTGTTTTTTTGAAAGTATTTAAGTCTTTTGAAGCTTTTATTGATTTAGGTAGTTTGTTGAATATTTTTGGAGCCATTCCTAGGAAACTTTTTGAGAATAGAAGAATACACTGCTATACATTTCCAGTATAAACTGACACCTCATTGTATGTAATTATAAACAATTGGCATGTAATGTAACTAACATAGTGATTATGGTTTTCTTCATAAATAAATTTGTATACGTTATACTGTGCTTTTATTTAACTCTGTTTTTGAACTTCAATGAGCTCGTTCTAAATAAATTACTGATTCCTATTATTATCAAAAACTCGTTAATAATATGAATTAGTAATTTATTTTAGAGCGAGCTCTTCCTGATCAACTACAAATTCAAACCACACTCACACAAACAACATACATACACACTACATGCATACGCACACATGCATACACCCACACATACACACTCAAATTCCCCGCCATGTCAAAGTTGCCAAAGGGTTCCACAAGCGACGCTAGTAGTCAGACTTTTAGACCAATATTTTTGTATGAAGATGTAAAGTGTTCTGTGCTGCCGGCCGAGGCCTGATGCTAAACGGACGTGTCGCTCTTTTCGCCGCATTATTTCCACCAAAATTGTTATGTTTTTGTAAAGTTTTATTTGTAAATTCATTGTTTATTATTATTTGCATAATCTTCTTTCCGTAAATATTTTTTTCGTGTAAATATAAAATACTTTTAAGTTAAAATAGCGTAATAATTTGTTATCAATTATCATTTGGAAATATGGGAAATAAAGTGAAAAATTCCGTTCAAAAAATTCCGAACGAAATTAAAAAGTGAGCATTTTATTATTTACTGAATATTTATTTTTTTAACAAAAAAACTATAAATTTGGAAACGTCTAAGTGAGTCGCATTTATGCATAGGGTCAATTTTTTCGATCTCACGTACAACTGTTACATTAGCGTATTTGGTCGATGTGTAGATTTGTATTCAAAGGTCCGCGGGTTCAATTCCCTGGGATACGAAATTGGATTTTCTTTTTTAAATTTTATTTAAATGTATTTTGAATTTTTATATATTTATTAATTTTTTTTTTATAAAATTACCAAAAAAAAAACGTCAACAATGTAATTATCTTTCACAGGAGAAAGAAAGTTGAAAATATCAACACGGAAGTTTTTCCTAACGCGTAAACTAGTAATGTGTGCGTAATGTGACGGCGCGGGCGGCGGCCGGCGGCGGCGCGGCGGCGAGTTTTGATAAGATCTATCAAAACTCGCCGCCGAAGCGCGCCGCTGCGGCCGCGGCGCGCGCCGTTTGCAAGGGTTCATGTCTACAAATCCAAGGGCAACCAAACCAATACAGCGCAGCGGCACCGCGGCCGCGGCACAGTATATTATCTAAGTATACATTATTGTGACTCGGCTCTGTTCTAGACACGGATATCTATGGTTCTAGAAATAATTACCTACAGCCGCGCGGTATGTAGGTAAACACGCGATAGCCCTTCCCGCCTACAGTATTTTAATTTCATCAACCTACCTACTTGACTTTCTTTAAAGTTTTGTGATTATATAGGTTTTTTTTTTAACCGACTTCTGAAAAGGAGGAATTTCTTAATTGGGATGTTTCTATTTTTTTATGTATGTTCGAGGGCATAACTCCGTCATATGTATGTATTGTTTACGCAATCAGTATCACACAACATAACATCACGCCTGTACCCTTTAAAGGGGTAGGCAGATGTGTTCAATAGCTTCCTGTCACTGATATTAACATAGCAAGTATAGTGTTATATGAATTTGTGTGGGGTAGGTTCAACTAAAAAGTGAAAAATAAAAACTTTTTTACAAAAAAAAAATTCGGAAGTCGGTTGTTGGTTCTGCATTTTCGTTTTTTGACATCGACTTCCGAAATTAAAGTTATTTTTCACTTTGGAATGGTTTTTTTGGAAGTCGGTTGTTTTTTTTTTAAGAAAAAAGTTTTTTTATTAAAAAAAATTAAACACGTTGTGAATGAAATAGGAAGAGTTCAATAAAAATACATGGTGTTTTTTGATCAGTATATTTAATAAAAATTAATCGTTTAAAAAACATTAGCAAAACACGCTTTTATAAATGCACGTAAAAACAAAAAAGAAACCTCATCGTGTTCAATAGTATATTTCATTACAAGTGCGGAAAGGCTGTCATTGCAAAGAGTTCCGACAAATGTCTACCCGAGCCGAGGCGCAGCCGAAGGCGAGGGTTGACAGTCGGAACAAGTTGCAATGACGGTTCCGCAGGTGTACTGAGCGACTATTTTTAATACAGTTGCGAAAAAATGAAGCAATTTAATAAAATAATAAACACACAATATTGCTTTTTTCTCTTCTCTCCACGCAAAAAATTAGTCGTATGTGGATATGTAACGACTTTTTGACTTTTCCGGTAAAATGTTCTCCGAAGCATTTTGTGCAATTATACTGAGTTCCGGTGGTGTTAATTAAAAAAAAATAGGGTCGAAATTACTCATTTTGTGCAACAAACAACTAAACTCGCAAAGAAAATTTCTGGAAAATGGCGCCAACCGTAGAATATAAGCAGAGTTTTTTTTTCTTCACCCATTTTGGTAGGCAAAGGGAACTATCCATACAGCTTAGTCTTCAGTATATTTTTTGTATTGATATGAAATGAAAATGAAATTTAATGAGATGAAATGAAATGAATAGCTTCTTTTTAGAAATATACGTATTTGTATGAATCACAAAAACTCTTTAGTAAAAACTTCATGGTTGGTTTTTCTTTTTAATAGACATTATTTTGACAGTTGGGAAAGAGACACGCACGAGTTCGGGAAAGGTAAAAAAAAAGCACTAGTATGTAATAGCCCACATCCCGAACGCTATACGTCCCTGCAATACACCACTTTTTGAGCAACTGTATTAAAAAGTCCATTACGTGGCATTTCTCACAAGTGCAAACACGACTATGATACGATATTCTATCATGGAATGCCAATGCCTATCTTCCGGCTTCATCATTAGACCTTGAAAAGTAATCTTAGTCAAAGTTCATTACAAGACTTTTCTAAGAAATCCACAACAGCTATAATACGATTTTCCATCATGAAGTTCCAGTTCGTATCTTCCGGCTCCATCATCAGATCAGTTCGACAGTACCATATTACTGTATTGTCATCAGAACTACATACAGCTGTCAATTTTCATTAGGCTACGATCCTTGGAAGATGGTTAAATTAGTTACCTTAGAGTCCATTACATAGTTAGTTACATACAGGTCGACCTAATAAAAGCGTGTTAAAAATAACTTATTGACGAATTCAAACAACCAACAACAGCACAATATAGTCTCTTTTTGCCATATTAAGTAACTAAGTACTTGTACTTATTTCAATGAATATTTGTCACAAATCGGACGCTTATTGCTTACAAAACCATCACACCGTCCGTTCGTCACTGCGGAGCATTTGAGACTGTTTGTTAACCGAGTGTAAACCGAACTCGAAGCGCGTAGTTATGACTCGCGTTCCGACCGTTTGTATGAAGATAGAATACTGTATAGATAAATATATCGTGGCGGCGGTGCGCGACTTAAAGAATAGCACCATCCCACACTTACCGTGGGTGTCGAAAAGGCGATTAAGGGTCGTACCGGGGTCAGCGGGATTGTCCGAAAGGGTTACCGCTGGCCCGGAACATAAAGGGCTAAGGAAGGAACACGGGTGGGTTTTAGTCAGTAAGAGTCTGACACTCCCTTCCGCTCCACCCAGAGCGGGAGGGGTCATCTGATGATTTCCCATCCGCAAAAAAAAAAAAAGAGGGTCGTACCGGAGACTGGGCAGCAGCGTTCTCTATGCATTCCACCACCATACCATACTGCGATCTGGCAACCCGCCTGCGCCGCGTGGCGATTATGGCAAACCTCCCCCCCAAGAATGACAAGCACAAAAAACACTTGGCCCCTAGTACCCGGCGGCCCGCCTACCCTTTGCTACAGTAGCGGCCAAGGCCACGGTGAGGCAAGGAGTGCTGAGAATCCCCGGAAGAGATCCAGCTACCACAATCACCGAAAACTGAACCTGGCAACATACAACACGCGTACACTCCGGACCGACGAGAAGATCACCGAACTCGAGGAAAAATTGAGCAGGTTACGATGGAGTATTATAGTGGGGTTGTCTATCTATGGGTTATCTGAAGTCCGAAGACACGAGACTCGACAATCCTTAAAATCCGGAAACTTGCTCTATTTCCGGGAGGGCAGTCCCATGTGGTGTCGGGTTTATCGTCCATAAGTCTCTTGTGAACAACGTGGTAAAGCTGAAGATCGAGAGTGTATCGACCAGGGTGGCGTACCTTATACTCAGAATATCCGAAAGGTAAACGCTGAAGGTCGTACAGATTTACGCCCCGACCTCGTCACGCCCTGAGGATGAGGTCGAGACCATGTATGAGGATATTTCCAGAGCCATGCATGGCTCTAAAACTCACTTTACCTTTGTCATGTGGGACTTTAACGCGAAACTGGGTAAACGAAACGATGATGAGCTGCGAGTGGGGCAATTTGGAGTTGGACGCCGGAACCACCGGAGCCACCTACTGGTCAGTTTTATGGAGAAGGAAGGCGTCTATAAGATGAATTCCTTATTCAGAAAACGTGAGCACAGAAAGTGGAACTGACAGAGCCCGGATGGTGCAACTAAAAATGAGGTTGACTTCATTATGTCGACGAAGAAGTATGTATTCAATGATGTCTTCTCTGTGATAAACGCGGTGAAAACCGGAAGTGATCACCGCATGGTAAGAGGCACATTGAACTTACATTTCAAGCTGGAAAGATCTCGACTGAAGAAGTCTACGCTCCGCCCAGCACTGATCCAGGTCCAAAACCCCGAGAGCTTTCAACTCGGAACTTCAGAAACGTTTCGAATGCCTAGGGAGCTCCGTGGACGATTATAACGATTCGTTCGTGGAAACTGTCCATACGGTCGGGTCTAAGATCTTCAAGACCTGTCGTACGAATTCAAAAAAAAGCTCAGAGGCGCGTGATTATCCTGCAGTCTTTAGATGATGCGATAAATTACCGGCAACTCAATAGACGGATCTCTAAGTCCTTGAAAAGCGATCTTCGCCGCTTTAATACAGACCGTATTAAAGACGCGATAGAGCGAAATAAAGGCTCCAAGGTCTTTGCTGGAGATCTGTCTATTGGGCAGTGCTAGCTTACAAAACTGAAGACCGATGATGGAAGAATCGTATCCGTCAAACCTGAGCTGTTGAGAGAGATCGAGAGGTTCTATGGACAGTTATACACGTCAGCAAGTAACCCCGTTACGAATCTGGCAAACGACCCAAGGGCTAGATTGACCCGACACTATACCGAATACATACCGGACGTCAGCCTGTACGAGATTAGGATGGTTCTGAAGCAGCTCAAAAACAACAAGGCGCCGGGTGATGACGGAATTACGGCCGAGCTCTTGAAGGCCGGCGGAAAACCCGTTCTTAAGGCCCTTCAAAAGCTTTTTGGTTCCGTCATATTCGAGGGTAAAACACCATGGAACAGAGGTGTGGTGATACTTTTCTTCAAGAAGGGCGACAATGCCCTTCTTAAGAATTATAGGCCCATCTCACTTCTGAGCCATGTCTACAAGCTGTTTTCGAGAGTCATCACGAACCGTCTCGCGCGCAGATTTGACGACTTCCAGCCTTCCGAACAAGCCGGATTCCGGAAAGGCTTTAGCACCGTAGACCACATACATACGCGGGACAGGTTATACAGAAGACCGAAGAGTATAACCTGCCTCTCTGCTTAGCGTTTGTGGACTACGAGAAAGCCTTTGATTCGATCGAGACATGGGCTGTACTGCAGTCTCTTCAACGGTGCCAGATCGACTATCGGTACAGCGAGGTGCTGAAGTGTCTGGACGAAAACGCTACTGTGTTAGTCCGACTCCAGGATCAGACCTCGAAACCTATCCTTCTGCAACGAGGTGTGAGACAGGGAGACGTTATCTCTCAGAAACTGTTCACCGCTGCACTGGAGGACGTCTTCAAGGTTCTGGACTGGAAAGGGGCTGGCATTGCCATCAATAGCGAGTACATAACTCACATTCGGTTTGCCGACGATATCGTAGTCATGGCTGAGACTATGGAGGACCTCAGTACAATGCTTTTCATTGGCTGTCAAAGGACACTTCACTTCAACCACTGTGTCTTTTCCAGTTAATCCATCAGGCGATGTACTGCACCCAAGAAATATAGTTCTTGGTCTATAAATAAACCACATGGTCTAATGGTTATGTGTTCTTGTACAGCCAATTGTGCGAGGGCAGTTTTTTCATTTTATTGGCCATGGCATAAGGATTCTACGTGATCAATTTTTTTTCGGTAAAGTACTTATATCTTTTACTAAATTAGCACATGGTGTATTAGTACGCCTTTTTAATTTTTTTATGAAATCATCTTTCTTTTTATCCAGTACTTCTGGGTATATCAGGCTTTCCCCATGACCAAAAATTGTATAAACCTTCTACTATAATTTTCTTTCACTTTCTCCGATCTTGTAGACGGACCGGAATAGTTTTTTAAACGAAAATGAAGATAAAAGCGAAAACAAAGAGAAAAGCGAAAGCAAAAACGAAGATAACGACAAAGAAGAACGTAAAAATTATGAAGAAAATTATTCACAACAAATGGTTGGCATTTGTTGTTACGTCTACACGTTTCTTTAGGAACAAAAATAATTTTATAACATGATCATGGGTGTAATATAAACGTGTAATTGTAAACATGAAAAAAAGTAATTAAAAAAAATTAAACCGACTTCAAAAAGAAATGAACTCAAAATTATGAAATAAAATTTCGGAAGTCGGTGTCTTTGGGTCTGTATTTTAGTTTTGGTTTTTTGCCATCTTCCGAAATTAAAGTTATTTCATAATATTTTGAGTTCATTTCTTTTTGAAGTAGGTTTAATTTTTTTAAATTAGGTACTTTTTTATTTCGTAATTTTTAGTTTTAACTAAACATTGGAATATTTGTTTGTAATAAGTTGGTAATAGTTTTGTTATAAATATTGCACTAGAATTTGACCAAGGTTTTGAGATGTTTTCCCTTTGACGTTACACCCGTAGCTCGTATCGTAAGCCAGGCCGTCACACTTACACGTATTAGTCTATATCTTGAAAATTACTGAATCGATTTTGATGAAATTTGCACTGTTCCATAAGTTGAAGTAAATATAATCCAATAATAAAAATGGTCACGATCCGTTTAACAGTTGCGGAGAAATGCGTGGACAAACATACATACATACGTCTATAAAATTTTGTATATTTGTTTGGAAGCCTTAGTAGATTGTCATATGTGATTAAAATGCAATTCCAATAATACTACATACATAAGTGTCGAATTGATAACCTCCTTTTTTTTGAAGTCGGTAAAAAAAAGCTTAAACTAAATGTGGTAGGTATAATGTAAACCTGAAAAATAGCTTAAAACTTAATGTGGTATAGTGTAAATTAAAAAAAAATCTCGTAAGTAACTACCACTCCGAAATTTTTTGAATTTTTTTTTTTTATATTTCATTGAATCAGTTTTATTTCAAAATCATCCACATCCTTAATTTTTTCAACTCACACTTAAAACAAATAAAAAAAACATTTTTTACAAAAAAAAAAAACAACCGACTTCTAAAAAAAAAAACAGTACAAAGCCAGAACCAACGACACCAACTTCCGAAATTAAAGTTATTTTTCACTTTGTAGTGTTTTTTTTTTTGAAGTCGGTTGTTTTTTTGTTGGAAAAAAGTTTTTATTTTTCACTTTTTAGTCCCTACCTACCCCACACAAATTCATACAACACTACTTGCTATGTGAATATCAGTGACAGGAAGCTATTGAACACATCTGCCTACCCCTTTAAAGGGTACAGGCGTGATGTTATATTGTGTGATTGTGTAAACATACAAATGTGATAGCAGCGCGTGGTTGATTTTCTGGCATTTGTTGGAGTTCCGTTGTCTGTCTCCGAAACTCATCAGCAGATCTTTACGAAATATAAATGCAACCATTTCGGAATAAGCCTCTTTCGAATAAAAAAAGAATTTTGAAAATCCGTCTATACGGAGGTCGTCTTTAGAGGACCGGAACATTCATAAAAAAAAAAACATCGAATTGAGAACCTCCTCCTTTTTAGAAGTCGGTTAGGTAATAATTTTGTTGTCATAACTACTTGTTTTCGCGCCATCTATTGGAATACACGGGCGTAATCTCGCAAAACCATTACTTCTAAATTTCATGTATGCTTTAAGTCATAATTGTGATGGGCGTTGTCGTTAGATGGCGTTCGCGTCGATTGTGTATATGTGTGCTTGCGTTTCTCAAGGACACTTAGCTCTTGTAGTCCTCTTAAGTGTGAAGAGGTAACAGACAGACAGACAGACACACTTTCGCATTTATAAAATTAAGTATGGATTAGTATGGATTTGTAAGTTTAATAATTATTAATATGTTACAAGGTGGCAGCGACAATGATACGCAACCCGAAACCATGAAGTTAATACCTACGCGGTCCAAATGTATGGCAGAGCAATTTGTTTTTTTATTAACCGACTTATATTTTCAACACAGGCTGGTTCACAAATAAACCTTACGGAATCAATTCAAACAACGCGTTCACACTTACGGACACGAAAAGCGACTTTAATTTATAAAATATTAGCTGCGACCCGCGGTTTCACCCGCGTAAATGTCGATCCCGTGGGAATATCGGGATAAAAAGTAGCCTATATAGTTATATATGTTAATCCAGGGTGCCAGCTACTGCCATAAAATTTTATCAAAATTGGTGCAGCCGTTACAGCGTGAAGAAGCAACACACACACACTCACAATCTTTCGCCTTCATAATATTAGTGTGATATAGAAGATAATATAGATGATAGATGAAGATTTTGTACCACGTAACTAAAATGTTCAACAAAAAAAACACTTAAAATATCCATCCCCACCATTCGTTCTACCCGCAAGTAGTGACGGACGCCAGACATCTAACTTAGTTACAGCCAACCAAACATGTCTATGAGTCGTATATAAAATTCAATCTGTTAAGAGCGCCTGTAGCGCCTGTTATACTTCAGTTTGCATCAGCGTCCGTTCGCTGGGCCAGCAATCATTCTAATGGGCCCGGGCACCCGGATCAACTTGCAGACCGAATTAGTTCTTTTCAAACAACCCTCCATCATTGAATTGAAAATGTCCAGACGGTTCTATATTAACTACTAGTTGGGATGTGTAGTTTTTTGGCTGTAACTTAGATCTGTATGATGTTACAGTAGGTAGTTTTATTACAAATATTATAGATAGTAGAAGTCAGATTGAATGGTGAAAACGAAATCCGACCGGAATGGAAATAGGCCGGTTTCTCGAACGAAAATCAACGAAGTGTTTAAATTAAAAGTGTGTCAAGTGATCCAGTCAACCAATCATTCATTTATTCATCATTCATTCATTTCAGCCGACGTCGTCCACTACTGGAAACAGGCCTCCCCCAAGCACCGCCTCTTCAACCGGTTCTGTGCTACCCGCATCCAGCGGATTTCTGCGGCCTTCACCAGATTATCGGTCCACCTTGTTGGGGCCTTCCAACGCTACGTCTTCCGGTACGCGGTCGCCACTCTAGAACCTTTCGGCCCCATCGGCCATTTGTTTTGCGAGCAATGTGCCCTGCCCACTGCCACATAAGTTTTTGCAATTCTTCGGGCTACGTCGGTTACCTTGGTACTCCTGATGATCTCTTCATATCTGATTCGATCACGTAAGGAAACTCCAACCATGACAACCAATAATGACCATTTAACTAATGGGAGCTGATTACTCAGCTTATTGCAGTTCACTGCTAATCAAAAAGTTTAATAATTTTAATATAAATAATTATTTTAATAACAAATATTTTTTTAATTATTATATTAGTCTGCCACATTAGAATAAATTTCTTAAAATAGGTAATTCATTATATGAATAAATGAATATAAGTACAAGCTATAACCAGCACTAAAAAAAGAAATTAATATTAACATTAACATTAATATAGGACTCTCCCAGGTTGCGTCACAACATCCTGTCCCCCGTCTTCCAAATTCAGTCTGTCCCAGCCTCATTTTTAGGTCGTCAGCCCATCTACCTGGGGAGCGATCTCCACTCGAGGGGGCCTAATAACGCCACGTAAGCAATTCTTCTAAAAGCGATTCATTTTCTGAATTCGACTGCTCCCCCGGCCATCGGTCCGTCGACAAATATGGCAAGCTCACTGCCACTTCAAGTTACTCTGCAAGCTATGTCGGTAATTATTTTAAAATAACCCAGAAAATACCTTAAACCTAATTACACTTACACGCACGACGACATATCAAGCTATGCATTTCCAGTATAAGCTGACTTCTGATTGTACGAAAAGCCTATACAATGCGAGGTCAGCTAAAACTGGAAATGTATAGCTTGTAATGTCGTCGTGTGTACAGCAACGTAAAAAAAAACTAATGTCCGTTAACAATTAATTAACAGAATCACTTTAATTTTCACATAAACGTCGCTTACCAGAAAACACCTTATAATCAGAGGCAATGAACCAAGTGATTTTGACTTCCTTAATGGTACTTTTAACTTGAAATAACTTAGTCTAATCATAAACCACAATCCTTACGTGTGGATGAACCGATAAAAACTTGCTAGACGCTTCGGGGTATTCATTAAAAGGTAATAATTTACGACTGGAGCGATATGTGTAGGATAAGAGGTATGGGTAGGTACATACATAATTATATGATTGGTATGACATAGCCTGTTAAACGAGTTATAATAAATAATAAAACGTGTATTTCAGAAACTATCCATGAAGCATAATAGTATTAAGATAGTCAGCGTACAAATAAAACAATTAACAATGTAAAATAATTAAATAAATAGCAGATACAATAGAAATGAAGACGAGTCCTGGCGTGGAGACCGCGTATCGGCAAGCGTAGTATGGGACGCCCCCCAGCTAGATGGGCGGACGACCTGCTTGGGTAGACTGGATGCAGAAGGCGGAGGACAGGGTGCTGCGGCGCAGTCTGGGAGAGGCCTATGTCCAGCAGTGGACTACGACAGGCTGAGTTGATTGAGAATCGAACATACATAACAATTATAACAATAAAGACAGTTATAGTTATGACAATAAAGATCATTTTAACACACGTTTATGAAGACCAGCACCCTTATTACGTAACACACGATCAATTACAATCTGATTAATTTTGAAGGATATTGCTAATCCACGAAAATTTGTCTGCTCAACAACGTAAACAGCGCAACGAATGCAGTTGAACTGTCAAAATGAAAGCCATTGCTACTGATAGTGTATTATGCAATTACCCCGCTGGAGGCGGGGCTGTAGGTTCTGTAGGTACAGTCAGCTAAACAGATAATCCTGTATCCTGTATCTATACTTATCTCTTTTGTTGACTGTACATGTTTTTAATCATTCAAGGTGGTTTCTTCAATGTAGCCCGGGAAATTCAATATTCCTTACGTTTTTTTTTGCAAATTGCGGCGCCATTTTACGTTGTATGTTGATCAAAATTTCAATACGCGGTAATAATGATAAAATAATTAGGTACCTACCTACTGTTACTAGACTGGTTCGTGAAAATATGTGGATTTGTAGCGACTTTTTTGTTTGGAAAGCTATATTTTAGACATTATTTTATCATAAATACCGCGTATTGAATATTGATCAACATAGGTACAACATAGCAAGTTTTGGGATGCATGAAGAAGCCTCCTCGTGTAGCGCAGTTTGGTCCGCCAGTTACTCAACTGAACCGAGCGCTCGGCGCATCCTGGACAGTCACACCCAACACCTTATATGACTGGCCAATTCTTCCCTTTCGGTGGTAGGGCTAATGCCCACCTGGTTTGCGACCACCCTCCGACCGGAGTCCGGCGTCAAGCAGCCGGCTTCCGGCCGGATTGAGGTCAAGAGCCCATTCAACAATAAAGAAAAAAGAAAAAAAAGTAATGAGTACGTAATCATATTTAGGAAGTTCTTGCTGATACGATAAAAAAGTATACCTACGGTCATTCATATTTGTTTCTTCTGTAGGTACGTGTCCGTGTGTTTCTTTACCATATTATAAAAAAAAAAACGGTTGCCACAGTCTATTAGACAGATCAATTCACATGAGAACCCAATTGTAAATATGAACACTAAAAAACCCGGCCACTAATACTAACCTTCGTTATCTAACAAGTCTCTGTTAGCAATAATTACTGTGTCGTAAACTAGTTTTAGTTAATCATAGATTAGTTAATCATAGGTTAACTGCAGACAGACTGCCGAGTGACGGGTTCAAGGGTAACTTATGATTCATAGTTAATTTGTTTTGTTATGTAACGTTATTAGAAGTGGAACGTTTTTTAGGTGTTAACATTAGCCGAAATTATGTGGAGGCAAAAAAATATGATGATTAATGGTCGGTACATCACAAAAAGGTTCGTGATCTTGTCTATAGTAATGTTCAATGATTATAGTTTATTTGATTATTCTTTACCCAACTGCGCCAGAAGGAGGGTTATGTTTTTCGAGTGTATGTATGTATATTTCTTTGGCACGCTCTGTAGCCTAAATGGCTTTATCGATTTCAGCTTGAGAGGTGCCGTTAGATTCGTCTTAATTGTGAGAGTGTTGAGAGTGACACTGGAGAGTGAAATTGAAAAAAAATGGCCGTTTTTTGGCGCCTTCAAATTACTTTTTTTTAAATAAAGAAGGAATTCAGGTCATGTTAGTGTTACACTGTATTTCGCCCATGAAAGCGAAAAATAGAATACAGATTTAAATTTCTAAATAAAAATAATCTAAATTTCAGTTTACCTAAAACTACAGACGCCATGCAGATCCTTGCCTCCGTTACCGTAACACGAATCTTCCGAATTTAAAACAGCTTCTGCTTTAAAAATAATGAATAAATATTGTTACCTATCTAACAATATTTGTTGAAACCAAACAATAATAAAATTGCTTTTCCACTGACGAAGGCAAAAGTAAATACATAGGTATTTGAAAACGCCATCTTAGACCTATGTTCCAAAACGGAACATGCTATTTGGCTAAACGAGCTTTAATACTGGTGTATGGTGTCTCGGTATTCGGATTCGCTGTAATTAGATCTCAAGAATTGTTGTTATTGCAGCGATTATCTCGGAATTGCAGTTTTGTCACGGAATTAGAGCAAATGGAGCGATAATATTTTGGCAGACGGCGCGATTTAAATATGCAGGAACGTTGTGCATAGTGAGTGTAATGTAAACTGAATCAACCGCTGCTACCACGCGCTACTAGCTAACCTATAATTATCGCACGATCATCTATTATCTCATCATCAGAAGTAGGTACAGTCAACAAAGGAGTTAAGTATACAGGAGCGTCGGATATAGTTGAAGTTTACTAAGAAACCGATGGATGTTCTGGACTGAAATTTAATTTAATAAATGAGCTGTTTGTTTTCTATTAATAAACTAAAATTTTATTCGAGAATATCCATCGGTTTCTTAGTAAACTTCAACAATATCCGACGCTCCTGTATACTTAACTCCTTTGTTGACTGTACATTAAAAGAGTACTTGTTTTTTAATAAGTATGGTCCGGCCTGGATCGCAACTTTTCACTGCTGAAAATGCAGAGAGACCAGATGCTAGAAAGAATTTGTATCTCCTTGAATCGAGACGTTAAACGAATAGGACTATTAAGTTTCACCTTGAGTTTAGTCTTTAAAAAAATTAAAAAACCTGTGTTTAGGCCACACAGGCAAGACGAGATCGCGGGACAGAGAAATTTTTATACGCTTAATTGATACTACTAGATTTGGTGTCTCGTTACTAGATAAAAAACAATGATCATGCTACATGTGAGAAAAATAATTTAAAATCAACGATTAATGTCTCCATTACCTCTCTACTCTGTGACATAAGTGCAGTCGCTCGCGTATGCAGTCTTATGGCGCTTGAGGCGACTCCGACACGATATTATTCCTTTAATTACAGTTTCATTGCGCCAGTAAGCCAGACTACCGAATTAAATTGAAACAAAGGCTTCTGATTTTACTGGATGTTCCTGCTTTTATTTGGGTAGTTTTGTGTTTTGAATTGGTGATCTAGCATAATCAGCCTATAATGTTCCCACTGTTGGGACTCTGGCCATCTCTGGGAGAGAGGGAGTAGGCCGTTATCTACCACGTGAGCCCAGTGCGGGTTGGCAGATGTCACATGTCTTCGAATTTTTGGTTCTAGGACATGCCGGTTTCCTCACGATGTTTTCCTTTACCGTTTTGAGAGCAGTGGTGATGAAATAATTTACACTAAGTAAAGCGCCTGTTCGAAGCTACGACCTTAGAGGCAAACCACACGGGCGGTGCGGCGCCGCACCGCAAGCCATTTTGCCGCGCTGGCGACCACACGGGCAGAGCGGCGTCGCAACGTTCTACGGAGCCGCGGCGGCGCCGCAGTCCTTCCCTATGCTGCGCAAACAAACAACTGCGAGCGGCGCCGCTCCGGCTCCGCTCTGCTTACACCCCTCCCCGCCTCGTCTCGATTCCGATGCGCGCGCGGCGCGGCGCCGGAGCACACCGCACGGCGCCATGTGGCTACAATGCATTTTTGTATGTAGAAAACCGCAGCGGCGCCGCTCAGGCGCCGCTGCGGTTTTATTATCCTGCATTGATCTCATTCTTAATTTTATTTTGTTTAATTTAAATTTTTTGTGTTTATTTTTACGTACTTTGCATGCCGAAAGTTAAAATATAATACTGACTGCGATATAAAATAATGACATGAATGTGAAACATCTGGATAATTTTTACCCTATTCGCAAATAAATAATTTTAAAATTTGTATTTTTTTTATATTTTAATAATAGAAAAACATTTACTTATTGTAAAAGTTTTTCTATTATTAAAATATAAATTTATCATTTATACAAAAGAATACAGGATTATTCATATTAAATAGCAACCAAAAACCACTAAGGTTTATACTTGTGCTATCATGAATCTATCTCAACATCGAACTATACAATGAAGCATTTTATATGTACCTATGCGCTATAGTTGATACAATTAATAACATCTTTAGGTCTTTAAATAGTTACAATCATTCTTATATAATACAAGTAATATTGCTTAAGTTTACATTTGATATTTTTCTGTACATTTGTTTATTTCTGAGGGTAGACTATTAATAAGTCTCGGTGATGTGTGTGTGGGGGTGTGTGTGTACGTGTTATGGTGTACTAGGGACAAGGAAGTAAATTTCAATTAGAATCAAAACCAAATGCATGATGACAAAGAACACAATACCTAACCTCCTAAAAGTTTTAAACAAACGGTAATCTAAGGGAGATTATATATATATATATACAGATAACAATAAAATAAAACCCAATCATTCAAGTAACGTCTTACGCCCATTTAACAACAAAAACGTGTCGCAATCAGTTAGATACTCATGTCCGTTTAGAGAGGGCCATTCTAATTATCATTAAACTTTATCTACGAGCTACGGTGCTACGATGCTACGAGGTGACAGACGGACGTGCTACGAGATATTGGTGACCAAAGCCTACGCGAGGCATAAATAGTGACAATAAAATGTGGAGAAAAGGAAAATAAAGTTTTTTTTTTATTTGCTAGTGGCCCCCTACATATGGCCGATGGGGCCGAAAGGTTCTGGAGTGCCGGAAGACGGAGCGTCGGAAGGCTTCCCATAAGGTGAACCAATGATCTGGTGAAGGCAGCAGGAATCCGGTGAAGGCAGCAGGAATCCGCTGAATGCGAGAGGAGGTGCTTGGAGGAGGCCTGTGTCCTGCAGTGGACGTTTTTCGGCTGAAATGATGAGTCAATTATTATATTGATAAAATAACCAACTTTCCATTTACGTCATAGTTACCAGAGCTCATTTAGCTGTGGTATATAAATTATCATAAAATGGACAGAAAATACTCAAAACACCAGTATATGTTAGTCCCAGCTGTTTTACACTTATTAACACAGTTTACGACAGTGTTGTGTTAGTTTACTCGCCCTTAGTTTACACCTGGGATAAGGGACGATTAAAATATTTTAATATTATGCTGTAAACTTCGCACTGCTGTAAACTGTAAACAAAGTTGTGGCTCTATTTGCAGATGCACTAAGTATTAACATGGTTGGTTTATTATGCTTGTATTTTGTACAGAGCCCAATAAAAATGGATTAGAATAAGGCTTTTGTTTATTATAAGGGGTCCGTGCCCTTATTATTATTAATCAATTTATTTCGGATAAAATCAATCCATAGATACAATTAAAAATTATAATAAATACAAAGAAATAAATAAAACACAGAGAAATAAATTATTATTATGCTACCTACCTTGATTTATCACTGAAATGAAAGACGTATTTTATAATAAACTAGCTTTTGCTCGCGGCTTTGCCCACGTCACACTTCGTTCGGAAATTATCCCACGGAAACGTATTACCGGGCTAAAAAGTATCGTATATTATGATAATCCACGCAATGTTATGTGTTAGCTACGTAATATATTTTCATCCCACATGCCGCAGTGTCTCAAGACGAAAGTCTTTGACCAGTGTGTGTTGCCTTTGATTACCTATGGCACTGAAACGTGGTCGCTCACAATGGGCCTTATTAGAAGGCTGAACGTCACCCAAGGAGCAATGGAGAGGGCTATGCTTGGAGTTTTCCTGCGTGATCGAATCAGAAATGAAGAGATCTGCAGGAGCACCAATTCAGCTGCATCCGGTTAGACTGGAAGCCGACCCCAACATAATTGGGAAAAGGCTAGGCAGATCATAAGATAATGATGATTTTAAAAACATTACACTCACTATGATGGAAAAGGGTAATTTAAAAAAAAAAAAGATTAGTAACAAGAAACAAGAAAAAAAAAATTAAATGAACATAAAAAAAGATCTTCGAATTCTTATCTAAAAAGTAACGTTCTACGGCAATTATAATCGGTTTCGTTTTGTTTCATGCTTGATAGAAACTCATTATACATAATATGTAATATTTGAATCATCGCTGACTCACTACGTACATGACTCAATCAGCTTAAATATTCAGTTCAGCGATATTTTTTAACCTAAGGTGAAACAAATAATTTAAAATATTTTTAGGTCGTACAGACCTGTTTACCTATATTAGACAGGTAGATAGGTAACATTTCCAAGACAAAATCGTATCCTAATTTATCTTAATAACTGAAAATCTCAAAGATAAATTAAACAAATATAAGACGCACTGGGCCCGCGTGGTAAATTACAGCCGACTGACCGACTCCCTCTAAAAGGGGCCTGTGTCCCAGCAGTAGGGACATTATAGACTGATTATATTATGCCAAGTAATAAATGAAAACTTGTCCTGGGCGGATTGCATTATTCCATGAATAACCAACGAGCAACCAACTATCATTAATATAGTAGGCGTTTCGGCCGCTGAGTTTCGTCACGCTTGGCATTGTTGATTCTTTATAAAAAATATACTTACTTACCTAAACAACCCTTGTAATCTTTGACGTTATTTTCGTTCACAAAAATGCCACGAACACAACCAATATTCATAAATAAAATCTTTAAAGTGTCTGTTGCATTCTTTGGCAGCATTAAAAACATTATAAATAGTGCGGGGAATCTGTGCTTGGAGCTAGATCGCGTCTCGCGGGTAGTCGTAAAAATAATTTAGTGCGAGCGACGTCATTAGCGTTAGTCGGCGGCAGCGCCATCTGCCGGCGACGGTCTCTAATGCACTCTAAACATACGCTAAGTTTTGATATAAGTTTGTGATTACTATTAAAAGGAAGTTATATCTTGGAAGTTTGTAGGTAGGTATTGTTGTTTAGAAAGGTTTTTAGTTTGGAATTTTTTGGGCTAACTGAGCTGTAGGTTAGACCTACAGATCAGTTGGGCCACCTTTTTAAAAGTATTAACGTGTAGTCTGTCGATTATATGTAAATTCACAAGACAATAAATAAATGCATTGTTATGCCAAAATACAGAAACTTTCTTAAACCCTTCGAAATTAATAAGCATAAATAGAATAAGCTGGTCCTATTTACAATTTGATTTCGAGAAAAATTACGATGTTATTACTTCTATACCTACAAGTCACAAAACCTCTATTTTCATTATTTTTACAATGCATGTCCCAGGTACCTATTTTGCATCCAAATATAAGCACACTCACGTACCATGGAACTCTAAAAATAACTTTTTTGCCGCCATATTCGCAGCAGGGATAACAAAAAGGTGTGTCTAAACCAACAGGGTTCCGTACGTTGCCAGCCACAAAAAAACATCGACTAACTGAAAATACCTCCACGGTCGCCCCTGTGTCCATTCTGGACATGTTTATATTGTAGCTGTGACTGTGACCCCTACGATTTTGTTATTGGGCTGTCCGTGCTTTTTGACAGAGGAAACTAAGGTTTTTTGAGAGAAAATGCACAGCGATAAACGAAAAAAGTGGAAAGTGCTTATAATAAACCTGTTTAAATAACCTACGAGTATATTCATAATTAAACATCGAAATAATAAACATAAAACCTGTAGGGATTTAATTTAACAATTTTACTGAAGCATTCTGACATTCATCGGATTGTCAAAATCAGATTAAATAATTTCGGTATGAGCGGTTAAGCTTTTTTTAGTTGACATTTAAAATGAGACCCTTCAATGGTTTCAATAAATTGATAGGATTCATTTTTAATATAAAATGACAATCATTCAACTCTCACTAAATGACAATTAAACCACAAACGTACTCTAACAACCGATATAATTCTGCAAAAATCTTTGCTGTGCTTTTCTTTTTTTTCGCTGCACTACGTAGGTATAATCAAAGAGATTGGGATTGGATTTGGATCGGATTGATTGGTATTTTAGCACAGACAAAAAAAAATAACTGAAAAATGCTTCACCAATGGGATTTGATACGATTAACATAACGGTTAACTGTCCATTATGTTATCCTTATAAGATTCTGCCAAAGTGGCCTTTTTAGGTCCCGAGGTAGAACGACAGCTCACTTCAAGCTCACTTTGCCTAACTTTTCACATTGAGATTTTTAAAGAATAGACCGACAGAACTAACTTAAAGATAGAAAAGAAATAAAGAAAAAAGGTTTATTCTGCAAAAATAAGACCCCATCCAACACTGACATCAAAAACTAATACCACTCCGATTCATCACTCTTCCTTTTGTTATCGTTCCTCTAACGCCATTTGCTAGTCACGGAGAACTCATTAATATCTTCGTAAGTTGACCATTACACAACTAAAGCTTGCAAAGCCTTATTGCCAGGATTGGGAGGTTTTGTTTCACGGTTCCCCTAAGAGCAATAATCACAATATGATCTTGCTTGAAAGTGTTATGGACGAAACAAAGTATGGGGAGTTAGTGGAGTTTAGTTTTTGATTTGAGTTTAGCTTTTAGTATCTACTTTACAGGTACTTAGTTTTAGTGTTCGATTTGAATAAAATGACTGTTGCAGTTATTATTGAATAGCAGCGCCCCGCGGTTTCACCCGCATAAGTGTCTATCCCGTGGGAATATCGGAATAAAAAGTATCTTAGTCCTTTCCCGGGACTCAAACTATTTCTATACCAAATTTCATCTAAATGGGTTCAGTGGTTTAAGCGTGAAGAGGTAACAGCTGTCTGTTACCTCTTCACACTTAAACCACTGAACCCATTTGTCAATTGTGTCTGTCTGTCTGTACAGACAGACACAATTTCGCATTTATAATATTAATTAAGGATTGTCTGGACATTTATATGACCAAAAAGGCCGTTACTTATTTGTTTGAGCAGTTGTCCGCCTCGTAGGTCTAGTAATTTTCTGGTCTGAGGCATTTTCTACCATTCAACCATGAATGACCATGATATCGAGATGATGTCCATGTTTCATGTTGTGTTGTAACAACAAGTTGTAGTTGTAGTGTTTGATTTGAATAAAATGACTGCTGCGGTTGTTACTGATTGCCTGAAAATGTAAATCAATTCAAGAAGACTGTCTATAAATAAAGTATTTGATACGTGGTCCTTCTATGTAAGAGACGAAGGGCAGCGTTTTCCTGTCTGGTATAATTATAGTAATATATAATAATGATATATATATTATAGTAATCATACCGATCAATCTGTTAATTAATCCCTCGTTAATTGCAATCGGGATGCCCAATTCATTAGTTACGTTGTCAGGCAAATTTTATGAAAAAGTAGAGTTGATAAGCAATATTTATTTTCCTTGTCATTCTGAAGCGAAAGGGAATGAGTTGAGCTTATAATTATTTTCATATTGTATTTCTTAAGCTTAAAGCTTCATAAAATAATATATTAAGTGCATGTGTATAAAAAAGGGGAAGGGAAAATAATCCTTTATATATAATTCTCGATGATATATTTTTATTGGTTTATTTTTATCATTGTTCCTTTCAACCAAAGCACCTATTATCTAATCTCTTCTCCACCTTTGGTTGACTGGTAGAGAAAGCCTTTGTACCTTTTTGTGTGCGAAAAGTTTAAATAAATAAATCGGCATCAAACAAAAAAAAAACCGACTTCAAAAAAGAACACTACAAACTGAAAAAAAAAAACACTACAAACTGAAAAATAACTTTAATTTCGGAAGTCGGTGTCTTAGGGATCAGTATTTTAGTTTTTGCCACCGACTTCCGAAATTAAAGTTATTTTTCAGTTTGTAGTGTTTTTTTTTCAGTTTGTAGTGTTTTTTTTTGAAGTCGGTTTTTTTTTTGTTAAAAAGTTTTTATTTCTCGCTTTTTAGTGGGTCTATTTATAATTTATCTAAGTTACAATAGCCTAATGTCAACTTGCCCATCGCCTTTTTATAAAATATTCCTTTTCTCGATGCAGGGACGTTAATTGTTGAGGAGTTCTCCTTTTATTAGTTTTTAGATTAGATGCTGATAATCCTGGCTGCAGCATCAGGCCAGACTTATGTCAACATTGCATTGAACTTAAAATTAGTCCTGTTTAAAATGAGCCCAAACACGACTACGGTGCTGTAATTTAAAGGTTTGTACTTTTTCTGATGCTCCTGGCTTCAGCATCAGGTCTTCGGTGTTCCTCAGTATCAGTACGTTTATCCACACATCGAGCCCTTTTCAATGAGCCTAAACACGATATATCTGCTGTTAGTTGTCGAGGAGTTAGGTACTCTGCAGACTATCCTGACTGCAGCATCAGGTCATGACTTGATGATCATGAGACCAAATGTGGCAAATGCCCTATCAAACATCAAAATAATTTACTAAAACAGTCCTTGCCTGTTCGAGTAACTTCTTACTGTTAAGGAGTTGTACCTTCCATCATCAGCCCAGCTACCTGAGATGGTGACAACCATACACAAATACACAAGATACTTCATAAAATATGCGAAAAACAATAAGTGAGCCTATAAAATTTGAGGGTTGCCCTCGATTTCTCTAAGATCCCATCATCAGATCCTAACTTGGTGACAATGGGACCACCTCAGAACTATCTGCTTTCGAACAAAAAAAGAATTTTGAAAATCCGTCGACAATTGGCGGCGTATTCGATGAACAAACATACAAAAAAAAAAAAAACATACAAACACCCGAACATAGTACCTCCTCCTTTTTGTAAAGTCGGTAAAAATTCGTCCGCGTCGCAGTCAACAGGAAAATTATCCAAAAGGCTGGCTGCATTGCCAAGTCTTTGTATAACAATGCTGATTCTTTGGCCAATCTGCCACTTCTCAAATCTTTTCTCTATAATTTCATTCAGACATTCCAACTAATATGTCTTTTATCTACCTCCGTCTAGCGCAGCAGTTCAGCTCATTGAATAGTTAACTCGTCTAGTACCTACCTACATTCATTAATATTCATGCTACAGGAAAATCGTTTCATCCGTTATCTATATAACTTCCATTTCTCCGTATCAGATGTCAAATGAAATGAATCCCTATTACAATTTGCAAAGGAATTATAATAACTAAGATGAAAAGCGTTTTCTCTTGTACTATTCAAGGTTTTTTTACCTATTTTAGGTTGCTTTGCTCGCAGAACAGATGGCCGATGGGGCCGAAAGGTTCTGGAGTGGCTATCGCATAAGTACCGGAAGACGTAGCATTGGAAGGTCTCCCACAAGGTGGACCGATCACGTTATGAAGACCGCAGGAATCCGCTGGCTGCGGGAAGCACAGAACCGGTCGAAGTGAAGGTGCTTGGGGGAGGCCTATGTCCAGCAGTGGACGTCTTTCGGCTGAAATGATGTTTCAAGGTACCTAACCTTGAAACATCATTTGTATGAGTAAAAGAAAAGCATAAATACGTGAGATTAGATATCACGTGATGCATTAAAGAAGTTGGCAGCTCATCTTTGGTCTCTTTTGAGAACGAATGAGTTGTGTGTGTCCATTGTATTACGGCCATACATACCTAATGTATTCCTTTGGTTATTGGTACAATAATGGTTTTAAAATGCAATAGGGTAAGTAATATTAATAATTATTAGTAGATTGTTAAAGTGAGTAGGTATTTAAGTAAACTTCAGTTTCTCTGACAAAATAATGTCAATCTATGACATTATTTTGTCAGAGAAACTGTAGGCTAGCTATGAGAATAGTTACACAATGATTTTATTTTTTCACGACAAATGTGCCTTGATGGAGGAATAACTTACCTACCTTGTTGATCAATAAACAATGTATTATTATTATTAATCATTACTGGTCTTACTAGTTTGGTTTCACATTTTTTTTTCTATTAAATGTTGGTAGGTATGTTAAAGGAGATGTTTGATTTTGGGCTACCACCATGTAGGTACACTACATAGATAAATAGGAAAAAAATTGCGGATTTTCATAAAAATACAAACAAATTAATTTGAAGAAAAGTACAGGTGTACACAAATGATTATTTGGGAAGTTTTTTGATAAGATAACCCTATTTTTAAGGTAGCCATGACAGTTGTTTGACATGACGTTTGACGACTTTGACAGTTTTAAGTTTCGTGAGTGACGTCTTTCTTTGACAGTTTGACTTTGTCTGGATTGTTGTGTTCCCGCGTCGTGTTGAATTGGATGTGTTTCGGAGTTTTTAGTGATTGTTTTTGTTTTGGTATGTTTTCAATTTTGAATGTTAGTCAAAACCCATGTATTTTCGGAATTCGTGTTTTGTTTTCTTTCACAGTTAATACGACACATCAATTTAATGTTATTGTCATAGTGACATTTCACATATTGCTGAACCACCATATTTATTTTGTGTTGCTCTCCTTGACAGAGTTAATTCTAATGTACATTAAAACGAAGTCAAATTAGAGAAAATTAACATTAAGAAACGGTTTCTATATTGTATAGCGATATTTACATTTAGTGTACATAGTGCTAGCCCAGGCTCATAACATCTCCTTTGTAATTGTGTTGTTGTTTTGTTCGTGTTTGTTATTTGTTTGTTTTTTTTTTGTTTGTATTTGTTTTTTTTTGTGTTTTTTTTAATTTCTTGGTTGTGGAGGTCAGATAGGCAGTCGATCCATGTAAAACACTGGTATTCAGCTGCATCCGGTTAGACTGGAAACCGACCCCAACATAGTCGGGGTCGGACTCCAATATAGATGACGATGATGAGGTATGTTAAATTTGAAAAATTAAAAATGAACATGTAGGTAATTAGTCACAATGGAAACGCTCACCAAGGCTCTTATTCGTTAATAACACGGTTTACGACAGAGTGACGTTCACTATTAGTTTTATGTTCTACGTTTAACGTTTATTAGTGGGTGTACAATTCGCCAGGTTATTTCACACATGGCCACGTCTAGACGCTGCCAATGTCTTTGTATTAAGAAAACTTACGTTAACTCGCAAAAAATAAACAAACGTAACGTAAAATTTCGCCGTGCGGCCATTTTGACATGAAATTGTTTTCATAAAAACATCCTTATTATACTCTAAAACCCCCTACCTGCTCTTTTTACTAACAAACCTTAATAAAAGAACTTTATGCCGAACAATAACCAATTTGGGTAAGAAAACACCGCTTCGGAAACAGCCCATTGACATAAATAAATCATTATATTTTCTCCCGCGCACCTTATAGCGCCATATTCGAATTTCAAAACGAATTTTCATTGTAATGTTGCCACAAAAGAAAAACGCGAGATCCGTGCTTTGTTAAAAATTAATTTGATACCTTTATCTCGAATTTCTTAAGGATATTTTTTGAGGAAGTCAGTTTCGGAGCTACTTGTGTAAGTAGATTTTTTATCCTTGTTTATTAATTAGGATTTTATTTTGCCTTGTTAACGTAGCATAAGTAGGAGACAATATTGAGCTTTCAAAATGGGTTTTCGCTCAAATAATTGGTATAGTGCGAAATTGAGATCAATGCCGCTGTTTTTATAACACTGTATATTATGGTGAACTGGCTAGAAAAGCTAGCGTGACGATTTGGATTCGAAGGCAAAACACAAAGAAAATTGGAAAACTATGGGGCAGACCTTTGCCCAGCAGTGGGCGGTAAATGGGATGATACAATAAAAAAAAAATTGGCCTGCGGAATAAGCTAGCCAGTTTCTTACTATCTACTCAACTCACGAAAAGTAGCTCAAACGTTTACTTCACGATAGACTGAATTTCTGAAAAAAAAACAAACTTTCATTTTAGACACAAAAATTAAAAACAAAATCAATTTAAGTACAAGGAACGAAGGCACACGCCCACTAACAAAATCAGTTACTAAAACAACGAACCAATTCCCGCTATCTAAGTACAACATCATACTTAATTGCAATTACTTTCAACTTTCAAGTTACCATAACTGCTCTCACTTCGTTTTCCAAGGAGTTTGAAATTCGTTTGGAAATTATCCCATCGATGCAACCTCGCGATAAAGTCAGGGAAACTTCTAAGTAATAATTTCTACTTACACGGTGCAATATAATGAAAACTACGTGACTTCAAATTACAGCGAAAAGTTCAGTTTTAATGTTGTTAAGTTGGCAGTTTTAGGGTGTCCCGGATGTTGGTAGGATAGTAATTTGAAGCGTGCATCTATCCAATTTTCCAAATTTCCTTCCAAATTTTTGCTGAACGTTTAGCAGGCAGGGCTTAAACCTAATATATTGAAATTCGACTACAAAGTGATTTAGATAGTCATATTATGAACATGACAAAGGGTGCGACTTACTTCTAGGTTTTCTACAAGAGTACCTACGTCTAACATACTTGCTCATTCATCATAATCATAAAGCATGTTTACGATTTCCTTGATTCAAATGAAAAATCAAATGGTCAAATCGAGTAGACACAGAAGGAACCATACTAGGGAAAGTTACTAAGTAAGTTACTAAGTAACTACATCAAAAAAATTGGACCAGTGCACAAACTGTAACCATGAATTCAGCATATTTTTTGTGATAACCGACAAAAAAATTCTAAATGGTCTAGGCTGAATAGGAATATACTTACATATAACACCTTTAAGAATTAAAAAAAAAACCAGTGCGCAAACTGCTGTAACCATGAGGTTACAGTTTGCGCACTGGTTATTTTCAAACTCAAACTCTTTTTTTCCTGTAGTAGGTACTTCATTACTTATTTACTTCTCTACTTAGCAAAAAAATCTCAGTATCAACCTAATAAAATTATATCTCAAAAGGAAAAACGTGGAAAGCATTTTGACTAAAATGTTTCATAATATAAATCAACGTTTTTCATAAAAATGTTCGTAAATTATCTTGACCATTTTTCACGAGACATCGTCTTTTGCCGCCGGCGCCCCGCTGCGTCCCCGCAGCCGCAGCTAGGGTTGCCGCGCACCGCCGCAGGTGCTACTGTCAGCTGTCCGGAAACTCGATGTGTTGCTAATTATTATATTTTTAGAGAGGAGAAAGGGTTCGTGGTGCGAATTTTTTGTTGATTTTAGTAGGTATTGTGTGTACAAAAAAAAATACAACAAACTAAAGTTATTCTTTCCTCAAAAGACCACCTCAGACATCGATCTACATGGTCTTCATATACTTAACCTGACCAAGATTATGTCTGGACTTTATAAGAGACTGTGACCTCTGAGTTTGTTTCGGCCTTTCTTCTCAGAGTAGTCAGATAGGAAACGCCGACTTCATCTAGGTAGTTTACAAAAAACATGATTGACGTGTAAAAGTGTTTGTACAAACCTACTTATAAAAAAATAAAATCATTTCAAATCATTTCATTTCAAACTAAAATTTGTTTTTTTTTTTGTTATTTATTAATAAAGCATGAAAACTTTCAGGAATTAAAGAAAAAAAAAGAAAAAAACGTTTATTTGCGGTAAACATGGCGCAAAGAAAAAACACAAAAAAAAACCAGTTGGAAGAAAATATGCGTTACCACGCAAAACGGCTATCGCTCATTATTTATAATGCTGTGGCACTATACGAGGCAGAGCTACAGCGCTGGTTTCCAGCGACAGCCGAAAAGAAGATTTTTTATGAAACGGCTTCGATAAGTACCGTTGATAATATCGGCAGCATATCGATACAAAAAGGACTACGCATATTAGTGTTTTTTCGTAGTTATTTAACTACTGACAGTGGCAACCTAATAACAACCGTATTGTAACTACAATAAAGGTCATTATGATTTTGACAGACTTTTCAATGGCAGCAGCCCAACAGTAATCTAATTGCAACAAGACAGACTTGTCAGTGACAACAACCTTATTGCAACAAGAATAAAGGTCATTATGATTTTGACAGACTTTTCAATGGCAGCAGCCCAACAGTAATCTAATTGCAACAAGACAGACTTGTCAGTGACAGCAACCTTATTGCAACAAGAATAAAGGTCATTATGATTTTGACAGACTTTTCAATGGCAGCAGCCCAACAGTAATCTAATTGCAACAAGACAGACTTGTCAGTGACAGCAACCCTATTGCAACAAGAATAAAGGTCATTATGATTTTGATAGACTTTTCAATGGCAGCAGCCCAACAGTAATCTAATTGCAACAAGACAGACTTGTCAGTGACAGCAACCTTATTGCAACAAGAATAAAGGTCATTATGATTTTGACAGACTTTTCAATGGCAGCAGCCTAACAGTAATCTAATTGCAACAAGACAGACTTGTCAGTGACAGCAACCTTATTGCAACAAGAATAAAGGTCATTATGATTTTGACAGACTTTTCAATGGCAGCAGCCCAACAGTAATCTAATTGCAACAAGACAGACTTGTCAGTGACAACAACCTTATTGCAACAAGAATAAAGGTCATTATGATTTTGACAGACTTTTCAATGGCAGCAGCCCAACAGTAATCTAATTGCAACAAGACAGACTTGTCAGTGACAGCAACCTTATTGCAACAAGAATAAAGGTCATTATGATTTTGACAGACTTTTCAATGGCAGCAGCCCAACAGTAATCTAATTGCAACAAGACAGACTTGTCAGTGACAGCAACCCTATTGCAACAAGAATAAAGGTCATTATGATTTTGATAGACTTTTCAATGGCAGCAGCCCAACAGTAATCTAATTGCAACAAGACAGACTTGTCAGTGACAGCAACCTTATTGCAACAAGAATAAAGGTCATTATGATTTTGACAGACTTTTCAATGGCAGCAGCCTAACAGTAATCTAATTGCAACAAGACAGACTTGTCAGTGACAGCAACCTTATTGCAACAAGAATAAAGGTCATTATGATTTTGACAGACTTTTCAATGGCAGCAGCCCAACAGTAATCTAATTGCAACAAGACAGACTTGTCAGTGACAGCAACCTTATTGCAACAAGAATAAAGGTCATTATGATTTTGACAGACTTTTCAATGGCAGCAGCCCAACAGTAATCTAATTGCAACAAGACAGACTTGTCAGTGACAGCAACCTTATTGCAACAAGAATAAAGATCATTATGATTTTGACAGACTTTTCAATGGCAGCAGCCCAACAGTCATCTAATTGCAACAAGACAGACTTGTCAGTGACAGCAACCTTATTGCAACAAGAATAAAGGTCATTATGATTTTGACAGACTTTTTAATGGCAGCAGCCCAACAGTAATCTAATTGCAACAAGACAGACTTGTCAGTGACAGCAACCTTATTGCAACAAGAATAAAGGTCATTATGATTTTGACAGACTTTTCAATGGCAGCAGCCCAACAGTAATCTAATTGCAACAAGACAGACTTGTCAGTGACAGCAACCTTATTGCAACAAGAATAAAGGTCATTATGATTTTGACAGTGATGTAAAATCAGACGCAAAATAACTGTGAAAGGACTGGTACAGAGTACAGACGCCAGCACATCAAGCTACTACCGCTTTATCGCTAAAGCATAAGGTTCAAAGTTGATAGGGAAAATTTGACAGTTTCGAGTAGCTTGTTGTGCTGGCGTCGGTACTTTTCGTATAAATATTCACTTCGAATCAGTTTCAAAAGCAGACACTGTTTTAACATTAAAAATTAAAATGCAAATAAAGCGTTATTCCGTTGTTTTCCGTATAAACACTATCTTCACGGTCGGACGGCGGCGGTACGCTCACCCGATAAACAGCCAGTGTCTACCCTTACTTCGAAAAGCGTTCCGCAGGCCGCTCCCGGCGCGATAAGAAATTTACTCAAATTACCTACTTAGCATCAACAATGATCGCTTATTTCATGCTGTAATGAGAACCTACTTAGGTAAGGGTAATAGTATGTTATATCTTGCTTCATATAACAGTAAAAAGCTTGCGTGAGTTATGTAACGTGAAATGGATGATCGATATACCTTAGGGTGCGCACACGATTTTGTTTTTGTTTGGTTAAGTGCTTATTTCCTTGTATTTTCGCTGAAAATAATAACGACAGACCCGGCACGGTTTTATTAGGTTTTTTCTTCGGCGTATAAACCGCGCCTTAGAAAAAACGTGTCCGTGTAGCTTCATAGTGATCCATACAACACTGATGACCGTGCCTACACACAGCACCTAAAAAGGTAAGTATGTGTATGAATGAAGGGTTTATCTGGAACTAGCAGCGCCCGCTGTTCCACCTGCAGAAGTCTCGATCCCGTGGAAATACCGGGATAAAAACTATCCGGTGTCCTTTCCCGGGACTCAAACTATCTCTATACCAAATTTCATCTAAATCGGTTCAGCGGTTTAAGCGTGAAAAGGTAACAGACAGACACACTTTCGCATTTATAATATTAGTATGGAAGTACCTATGGATATTTTAGAACAAACTGCAATCTACAGCGTAAAATGTAATCGCAATCACTTCTCAGCGACAATCGATGTCAAAAACTTGTCAAAAATGAAGGAATTTTAGTGAAATTATTGACAGATTGAGACTGAGATTCTTAGTCCGAGTCTTAATCTTCATAAAAAGGCGGGAATTGTCCCACTGGACCACCTTTCAAAAAAAGTAACTGAGGTACAGACAGCACATCAAGCTACTACAATCTGTCAAATTTATTTAATATATTTTCAACTTTATCACTAAAGTATAAGGTTCAAATTTGATTTGGATAATTTGACAGTTTTGGGTAGCTTGATGTGCTGGCGTCTGTACGCTGATCTCTGTAGGTTCATATCAGACAATAGGCTATTTGACTGGTTTCTGATAAACATCTCAGATTATTTAATGGTGTCTAACGAGCCCACAAAAACCTATTACTTCAAATTGCATAATGTATTTCTTTTAGAAAATAGTAAATAAAAATGTACTGTTTAAATAAGCCGCCAAAACGCTATCTTTAACAATATGGCGTCGTGACGTCAAAATACACGTAATTAAACGTTGAAACGGTCGAGATACTAGACAAAAGTCATCTGTTCTGTCAACGATAGACAGAAATTGACTATATCATGACGTCATCATAAGTTCAGCCAATCCAGACCGTTTTCGATTACGTGGCGCCAGATTTAAAAAGATGAAGTTTTTTCGGGATTTTTTTAATAAATAATAAATTTTTTTGTAGTAAAATTAATGCAAATCGATTTTAAAAGCGATAATCTATACGAGTGTCAATAATTATGACCTTATTTTTTACATTGTCAAATAGCCTATTATTGTGTAAACTGAACACTATATTCCATTACCGTTAATTAAACCTCACCATATTGAATTCAGAACTAACCGTTTTCAGGCAATTGAGAAATCAATCGTAATCGTGATTTCACGAATGGTCGAAAAATAACAGTGTAAATTATTTTTCATGGCAATTTTTTTACCAGTGTATGTTCAAGCCCTAACAAAGGCCTTTCGAACTCTAGTCTCCGATCGTAATTCTTTTGTTTGAAACTACCACAGAATAAATAAATATTGTAGTAGTGACAGATTGATCAACATTGTGGTCATGTACTACTTACTCCGTTGTGTACTGACCTCTTTTCGTCCATCAACTGCATTATTTACAAGGCAAATGTGCAGTTGACGGTACTTTTCTTCACCCGGTGTTTACTTTAAAAATGCTTTGTTAAAAGTTCTGCACATGCAACATTCGTGCGTATAAGTAGGTACAGACGCCAGCACACCAAGCTACCCGAAACTGTCAAATTTTCCCTATCAACTTTGAACCTTATGCTCTAGCGATAAAGTTGAAAATCTATTAAAGAAATTTGACAGATTGTAGTAGCTTGATGTGCTGGCGTCTGTACAACCCTGCTGGTATCAGGTAAAAGAAAACCAACTCGCTGTGTGCAAAAAGAGTCACTAATCCATCGATTCAATCGATTTCGATTTTGGATTTTTTTTCCCTCGCTATCTCAATCAGCGCAATCTCTCAGTCGCAACCAGCGACAGTCAATGTCAAAAATGTAGGGAAATTAGAGGTATTTTTGACAGATTGAGGCTGAGATCAGACTGTGAAAGTTACGAGAATTGCCCCTTAGATGTCAGTCTACCATACAGCACTGGGCCCACGTGATGAATTACGGCCCACTCCTTCTCACCGAAAGATGATGGGAACATTATCATCATCTTCAGCATTGGGGCTGATTATGCTATGCCAAGTTTACCACTTAGGTAATTATGCTAATGGAATAAAGGCTTATGCGGGATTTTCACTTGGTTTTATTTTGCCGTGCGGCTGGTCGCTTACCATATCACCTCGCAATCCGAATTGCCACCGTATTTAAAAAGGTCGATAAAAATCGCAGGTGACTAGTTCATTTTGCATCAAAATGTCGACCTTCGAGGAGGAGACGGAGCATTTTCACGGTCGATTTTAGTCACCCGTCGCATGGGACCTGTCGACCTGTCGCGGTCGCCGCCTGACAAAAGTAGAAACCTACCCTAATTTGGACCTTGCGACTTTTGTCGCTTGCAGCCTACTTAGTTCAATTGCAATTTAGAAAGTCGATTTCGTTCCTGTGTAAATCCCACACAATACCTGCGCAGTCAACTACGCAGGTGGCTACAGGAGCACACCCACACACATAAGCAGAAAGCTGGTGGACGTCGTCACCAGGCTGCAGGCAGTCCAAAGAAGCCATGCCATCATTGGATGGCAGGCTAACCAGGCGCCTACTACGGACAGGAAAGGCCTGCGCCTGGTGACGGGGGACCATCACGGGACACTGCTCACTAAATAAACACTTTTACACATTAGGCATAACAGACAGACCCCTGTGCAGGGCTTGCATGGAGGCTGATGAAACCATTGCGCATGTGCTCTTTGAGTGCACAGGCGTCACCCAGATAAGGTCTGAAACCCTCGGGACACCCAGATCGTACACAGATGTTCTCAACAGACCAGGAGATTTGATCAGCTTCTGGAGGGAGGTGGGCTGGTTGGAATAACCACCGACGGCCGCCATGGCCCACGCACAATGGTCCACTGAAGGACTAAGTGCGGAAACCAAAGCACTGATTGGACAGGTCCGCTCAATCTGTGTGGTTCTTTCCTCAAAAGACCATTTCAGACACCAATCTACATGGTCTTCACACGATCTGACCAAGATTTTGTCTGGACTTTAAAAGAGACTGTGACTTCTGAGTTTGTTTCGGCCTTTCTTCTCAGAATAGTCAGTTAGGAAACGCCGACCTCATCTAGTTTAAAAAAAATATGATTGACGTGTAAAAGTGTTTGTACAAACCTACTTACAGAAATAAAAATCATTTATCATTTATCATAACATAGAACATACCTGCGCAGTAAACCAAACTGACAGGACAAAAAACGCACGTTTTCATAAAAAATATGACGGCCAGACGGTTCATAAAGGGATTTTGTCAGACAATGTCCATGTCCATAGGTACGTCGGCTACGCGTATGTAGCGGGTAGCGCTTAAGTGATATTAGCAGATAGTCGGCCGGCCGGACAATGGTCTGCGCCACCAGAGCAAACACAATATGCGATGTATGACGATAGGCGCGGAGTGTGACTGAATGGAGTGCTAGCTGAGTTTGTAAGGTGGGCACGAGTAGACCGTGAAGCGACGGTGCTGCGTTGGTCGTTGGGTAATTTTTGATGCTTCGTTCGGTAAAGTTATCTCAGAAAGAAGACGATTAGGTACAGACGCCAGTACACCAAGCTACCCAAAACTGTCAAATTTTCCCAATCAATTTGGAACCTTATGCTTCAGCTATAAAGTTGAAAATCTAGTAAGAAATTCGACAGATTGTAGTAACTTGATGTGCTGGCGTCTGTACAACCCTGCTGGTATCTGGTAAAAGAAAACCAACTCGCTGTGTGCAAAAAGAGTCACTAATCCATTGTATCATTGTGCATTGTTATGACTGTTAGCAAAGGTTGGTGAATTTATCCTCATGATGTTTTATTTATCAGTCACGAGAGGCTTTGATTTCTACAGACTACATTTTAAGTAGATATTATAGTCAAAGATTATTTTTTGAAGGAACACGTGGACAGTTTACTGTCGTATTTCTGACAAGGGGCTGTTCATTTATTAGGTAAGAGAATTTTAACCAACTTCTGACGCTCCCCTCCCCTCTACGTAAGAAAAAATAACACTTGAATTAACCCCCATTGAATAACCCCCTTTTAAAATTAAAATTTTTGCTTACTTTTGTGATCTTACGTAAGACCCCCCCTCCCCCCTCAAACCGTCTTACGTAATAAATGAACAGCCCCCAAGCGACTGTCACCTTTCCCGCCGCAGCATATTTGATAAACTCTCCACATCCTTCCTACTCTGTGGTATCCGATGTATGACGCCAGATTACAGCCGCTAGTTTGAAGCGATGTAATGCAATGATATTGCGACGTGGGGGACTGTGGAAGCCCAGCATTATATTTTCGGAACAATGGACGCGTCATGGATAGTTGTACGATATTATCTTGCTTGATGATTTTCAATTTCGGTTTGAGAGGAATTCAATATGATGCAAGACAAGCGGGAAATTAAGTAGGACTTGACAGAGGAAAATTAAATAAAAAAGTAGAATATTCTGTTTTTTTTTTCTCGTGTTTTGTATTTTTGTGGTGTACAATAAAGTATAAATAAATATTTATAAAAGCTTTCGATTCGTGGCTATGTGTGAAAAATGGTATTTATGTAGGTATTTATACAAACTCCTCAATTAAACCATTTTCAGGCACTTTTGAATTATCAAGAAGTCGATCAGTTAGTCAAACTCGAAAACGCAACTTAAACTCAAAGCATTTATTTCAAATAAACTAATAACAGGCAGTTTTGAATTGTCCCATTCGAAAGCGTAGTAAGTACCTATGGAGAAAAACGGGCAAGAAACTTTACGGACACTCTTTGAAATCAAAAAGTCTGTTTTTGGACGCAACACACTTAACAATTCTTAGTAAAGTTATTACTAAAATCCTTTTTTTTTACCTACTTATAGAGGTATCTAGTCATGAAGGGTCACGACATGCTTCTAAGGCCCTTTCTACACACCCATTTTTTTGCCGTGAAACAATACGGTTTTTTTAATGGGTTTGCTCTTGACTCTAGTCTAGGTCAGAGGTGACAGAGACAAACTCGACGATGGAGTGAGCTTACCCAGAAAAAGCCTGTTCACTCTGACTTTGAATAGATTCGGGTTGTATGCGCTCGGAAACACAGACGCAGTTAGAGAGTTCCACTCTTTTGCTGTGCGTATCTCGAAAAACATTACCCTTCTTCTGGCACAGTCGGGTAAAAACCCAATAGCGCTTTGCCCGACCTGAAAATCAAACCTAGCCAGTATAGAGGACATTTAAAAACGTTTAGTTGTGTATACGCCGTGTGTAGGCACGGTCAGCTTGTACACAAACACATTTTTTCAACGGTGCGGTTTATATGCCGTGTATAAAAGGCCTAACAGTCTAACACGATATTCGGCTCCGAAACGTCCTAACACCGGTATATCAACTGTCATTGTTGTGGCGATGGCGGTTCTGTACCAAACGTATCTCTGACATGTAGTGGCGCCGGAGAGAGGGGTCTATTAGCGAAGCGTTCGATATGTGCTTCGTTTGGTTGCGCTATTTTGGCGTTCGTTCGTTTTTGGAATAATGGTTTGTATTTGCCATGTTGTCCTTTGCGTTAGTTAGGAGCGAGACAAAACAAAATTGGGATAGTCGTGCATTAAAAAAACCTCCATTAAGCGTGAGAAATGTCTGGCACATCCTGCCAGCACCCTAACTGCGCAATACTCTATCAATAACAATCATTTTGAAGGATATTGCTAATCCATTGCTTCATGTGTTTGAAACATTGGTCTGCACATCAACGTAACTAACGCAATGAATGTTGTTGAACTGTCAAAATGAAAGCCATTCCTACTGTTAGTGTGTTAGCCGTACTGACTGACCAATCTTCTATTCACTAATAGCTAGCAAAGAAGATAAGCAACCTAAGGTGTTGAAAACCGAAATAAAAATCGAACCAAAATAAAAAATCTGACTGTTTCTGACGAACAACGTCACTTACGAACCGAAATAATAATAAAGGTATGTAAAGGCTTAAATCGCACAGACAATAAATTAGTGTTATTTAGCCATTTATTTTAAAAAATCCATAAAGTTGCTAATAATAATACTTCCATAACAGTACCTAATAATTATAACCCATTTAACTGCAGTAAGTATAACCAAAAGCTATTTTGCTTTAGTTCCTAAAATTAAAGGAAGATGGCGTCTAATGCACCAACTTTTAAACATGATTAATACCTGCAAAGTTTATAGCTTTATGACACGAACATGGTCGGTTAAGCCAATTAGAAGTAGGAAACAAACTTACCTAATAAGTTAGATTCTAGTAGTCCGAAAGGTACAACTAAGTTTGCAATGGAAAACTATGTTTAGTAGTTCTAACTCAATTATTTCTTAATAAACGAAAGAGTTTCATAATTTATGTAACGCCCAAAATACTAATGCCCTCTTTGACGAACACTAGGCGATACTTAAAGGTTTGCTTATATCAAAAGCGCGCTGTTGAATTTTCAACTTTCGACGCGGAGCCGAGTGTTAAAAATCCAACAGCGCGCTTTTCCAACAGCGTGTTCAATTTCCTGCTCTGCATACCTATAGGTTTATTTTAATATGCTTTACGCAGTTACATTACTTTGAGCAACATTAGTTCCTCTTCCATCTGAGCTCTAAAATCTTTAGCTGGTAAATAAATGTGACCAGGGGAATCCAACAAATAGTGACAATGCCTTGATAACTAACGCTATTTATGTTACTACCTGTCACATCACACTGTCTGCTGGGCAAAATCTTCCCACTGGTGGACAAAAGATCCCCCAGAATGAAAAGGAACTGTCTAAGAGCAATGAAATAGTCCATCTACATGCGCAAATTTTACATCTCACCGCTATTTTCATGCGACACTATTTGAAAATTCAAATATGATAATTCGAATGTTAAAATAGGCACTCATATTTCGTTTTCGACACGGAAATTGAGCGGTGGCGGTCGAGCATTGGTTCGCTGAGTTGTCGGCTGCACGAACGACAGACTCGGAATTATATCGAATCGTTTCATATTTGGAACGTTTTTAAATATTATGGAGTGACATGATAAAGGGTAGCGAGACTGATACTGCGAGTGCACTCTTTAAAAGAGTAGGTACCTACCTATCCAATAAATGCGGTTGGATTAAAAAAAAAACTTGCATGTTGTGATTCGGTATTAATTTTTTGATTCTTAATGAAGAAGGGATTTATTCTTAAAACGTTGAAATGCAGTCGTTTAGAAATATCTAGTAGCCTAAGGGCTGATTTTTCAATAATCAGGTGTTTTTTATCGGAAGAATAAATATGGCGGCTTGACAGCTTTTGTACGGAAAATAAGCCAGTGTCGTATTTATTCTTCAGATTAAAATTATTCTATTATTGACAAATCAGCCCTAAGTTAAATAAACCGGTTACATTACAAGAAACGTTAAAACTAGGTGCAAAATCAGTAGCAATTTAGGTAATACGGGCTGGTGTCCGCAACTTCACGTCAATGCGCGTATTAAGGCTCCTTCAAACAGGCGCGATACGCGGATAAAATCGCGCGCGACACAAAGGCACTGCAAGTCGCGCAACGAGCGGTGCCTTTGTGTCGCGCGCGATTATATCGCGTGTCGCGCCTGTTTGTAGGAGCCTATAAGCGTACAAATCAGTAGCAATTTAATGAAAATACATGATTGCTCATACAGTGACATGATAAAGGGTAGGTAGCGAGAGGCGTTTTTGCCTTGTGGTACGGAACCCTTCGTGTGCGAGTCCGACTCTCACTTGGCCAGTTTTTCTTAACTTTTAAGCAACGTTTTTATCTAAAGGGGTAAAAGTGCACCATAAAACTCGGTGCAAACATTATTTTGTTCGGTAGGTAATGAAGAAATTTCGTGAAGAGTCGAGGGGTCACACAAAATATTATAAGCATACTTATTAGCTGAACTCGCATTTAAAGTCAATAAAAGCGCAGTCCGTAAAATAGGATACTCTTGAACACCATATTTAGACGAACCGTGAGGCGATATTATTATGACCGACAGATTGAGAGATGTCCACTATTTCTGATAATTTAACCTTTTGACCGCCACAGTCATGTATAGATAACAAACCAAAATGTGCCCAGCACGCCACGGTTCGACTACATGACAGACTTTGACGCCGAGGGCACGTTTTTGATTATTTGACGTGTGGCGGTCAAAAGGTTAATAAATATCTGATGATCGTTATATTCCCAATTTATTATTCTCATTAAAAAATATTAAAATACTTAAATGTCAACAGATACACTGTCTATAGCAGAAAGGATCTAAAGAATTTGCGAGCTATTTATCTAAGACTAGATCTAAGAAATAAATATGAGCGGCTTTCACAACTTTTCAGCACATAAAAAAAAAAAAAACAACTGCCACAGCAATTTGAGACCGACACCCGTCCTATTTTTATTTATTCCGTCATATTATTTTTTCCCGAGAATTCATTTCGTATCCAACTATAAAACTCTAATTTCGATGTCGTGCCGTAATGGATAGTCGGGGAGCTCGAAGCAAAATTTAATATTATGTTCGGCGATATCTTCTAAAGGTAGGAGGGGTAGGTACAGAGGCTTCAGTGCAGGTATGATTGTCGTGGGATTGCGAATTGTGAAAAAGTCACGAATCTTTGTCTAGACTCGGCTGACGAGACCCGTGTAGGGTTACCAGAAACAAATATGGCATAAACTGATAAAATCCATAGATTTTTTGTTAGGAGATTTCATTACGAGAACCAAGGTGACCGGAATAGTCCGAATAATTGCCAAACTTAAATGGCAGTCGGTAGGGCATTGCTCGCAGAACAGATGGCTGATGGGGCGTGCCGGAAGACGTAGCGTTGGAAGGCCTTCCACAAGGTTGACTGATGACCTGATGAACGTCGCAGGAATCCGCTGGATGCGAGAAGCACATAGCCGGACGAACAGAAGTGGCGGTGCTTGGAGGAGGCCAATGAAATTAAAATGATGATGATAGAGATGATATTTCATATGATTTTTTTTGTATTCAGGATCTACTGAACACTAGCGTCAACTATCTGATTAATTGACTGTTTACCTATTCCGTTACAATTTAAAAGCTGCAGATGGTTTTTTTTACAAGCTACGAGATTATCTCCTTTAAAAACAAAGTAACTCTTCATTAAAACGTTTGAAGCTTTTCATAATTTTGTAGAGAATTTTTTATTTCATATTTCAAAATTGCTGCCAAATTAAAATTCCGCCTGAATTTCTCGAAATTCCAGACATACCAGGAAAATTCCCGTCGTCTGGTAACCCTAGCCTTGAGTCCCATCCTAGGAGAGACTAAGCCAGTGTTATTAGATTTTGATGAGTTGTTGACGACCATTTTAAAAGTTTATATGTACGTTTTTTATTCAGCGGCGCCACTTCCAAGTTTTACAATCAGTTTTACATTTTATTTGCGAGAGTACGTGGTGATAGGTTTACTGAGTTTGCAGTAAAATTGCCATTTTATATGCTATTGATTTGTTTACCGCTGTTGCGGTACTAAAAACTTGACATGGACTTTGGAAAGAGTGTACTTTTTACTTCAGAAACATAAAAAATTTTGCTCACTTGTGTAGTGAATAATCAGCCTGTAATTTTCCCATTGCTGGGACACAGGCCTCCTTTTGGTGAGAGGGACTGGGCCGTAATCCACCATGGCACGTGGGCCCAGTGCGGGTTGGTAGATGTCACATTATGTCTTCTATTTTTTTTGTTTCTAGGACATGCCGGTTTCGTCACGATGTTTTCCTTCATTTCATGTCTCGAGGACCAGCGGTTCAGGCTGTGCGTTGATATAATATCAGTCAGTCAAGACTTAGAATTTTATATATATAGAAAGAGAGACTTAGGTACATCATCATCCAACTACCTATCCTTTTCCCAACTATGTTGGGGTCGGCTTCCAGTCTAGTCGGATGCAGCTGAATAGCAGTATTTTACATGGAGCGACTGCCTATCTGACCTCCACAACCCAGTTACTGGGTAATACCCCTTGGTAAGACTGGTTGTCAGACTTTCGGGCTTCTGACTACCAGCTAACGACTGTCAAAGATCCACGAATGACAGCCGGGAACGTGCTTTTCGAGGCACGGAGGGGTCTCGGTATGTAAAGATGGTCACCCGCGGCAAGCATAGCTTAACTTGATCAATCGACCTGTGCGACTACCGACCCCTATAGCGAAATATCAGTTACGGGTTTGAAATCGGAGATGAAAATGCTTTCGTCTCAAAACTTCACGATTCAGGTTTCGACAAGCAAAAAAACTCCAACAAAACATCGCAGGTGATTGCCCACATAATCTACGAATCGATTTTACAATAAACCCTTGTTTTACTAGCACATCTGTGTAAAGCAGTCATAAAGATAATCCATCAGTTTCAATCAATCGGGCGGGTATAATAACTCACACACACAGGGACAAATCATATCAAAGTAAAAGCGCTGCAGCGGATTAGCTGACTATATGACAAGGATACGGGACCGCGAAACCATAAAACTTTCCCTTGTCCATGAAAAGTGAGCTCAGTCACGCAAGGGTCATTAATTCTACGTAAACCTGGCCAATGTTAAACTAAGTAATACTTCAGCTTGTAAGCCCGTAATCGGTCAGACGCGACTGAATTTCATGAAAAGCCTTTATAGAAACCAATTCCGATGCCGTGCAACAAAGCATTATCAAAATAACGACTTTATTGAAATTATCTGAAACAAGTCTAAGAGCTAGTGAACACGGAATAAGTTCCAGTTTTTTAGCGCTAAATGTCTAGTTTGACAACTTGAACGATAACTTTCAGTTCGAAAGAATGAAATACAGTTGTTTTGGATTTTCTTTTACGGACCATTGCGCTATCTCTACGACTTTGTCAAAGAATATTATCGTAACTGTACCTTTGGAAATACGAAATGGAACTGAATGTACTTTCTTTGCAGCAAATATTTTTCTGGATGGAAATAAATTGGGAGCTTTTTTATTTCTGATAAAGTTAGCTACATTATTTCAAATATCGATAGTCATAAGATCACCCAAATAAGAAATATGAAAAACCTTAGTATAATAGCATACTTAGCCTATAATGTTCCCACTGCTGGGACACAGGCCTTATTTCGGTGAGAAGAAGTGGGCCGTGATGGATCACGGCTCACTTCTTCGTACCAACCCGCACTGGGCCCACGTGGGCGGGTTGGTAGATGTCACATGTTTCGAATATTTGGTTCTAGGTCATGCCGGTTTCCTCACGATGTTTTTCTTCTTCGTTTTGAGAGCAATGGTAATAAAAAGTAATTTAAAAAAATTAAACCGACTTCAAAAAGAAATTAACTCAAAATTATGAAATAACTTTAATTTCGGAAGTCGGTGTCTTGGGATCTGTATTTTAGTTTTATGCCACCGACTTCCGAAATTAAAGTTATTTCATAATTTTGAGTTAATTTCTTTTTGAAGTCGGTTTAATTTTTTTAAATTACTTTTTATTTCGTAATTTTTAGTTTTTGCACTAGTATTTGACCAAGGTTTTGAGATGTTTTCCCTTTGACACTACACCCGTAGCTCTTATCAATAAGCCAGGCCGTCACACTTACACGTATTAGTCCATATCTTGAAAATTACTGAATCGATCTTGATGAAACTTGCACTGTTCCCTAAGTTGAAGAAAATGTAAGCCAATAAAAAAAAAATGGTCACGATCCGATTAATAGTTCCGGAGATATGCGTGGACAAACATACATACATACATACATACATACATACATACATACATACATACATACATACATACGTCTATGAAATTTTGTATATTTGTTTGGAAGCCCTAATAGATCATCATATGTGAATATAATGCAATTCCAATAATATTACATACATACGTATCGAATTGATAACCTCCTTTTTTTTTTGAAGTCGGTAATTAACTAATTTACACAAAGTAAAGTGCCTGCTTGGGTTTGAACACACAACTTACAGCTCGTAATTCGCAGACGTTACCACTGCTGAAGAACGTAAATATTTTTTGGTTAATGATTCATCTCAAAAAAGTAATTGTCACCATAATTTAAATAAGTAGGTAGGTACGTGAATCACCTAATAATATAGGTGTGAACTTTATCCTCCTGAAACAAGCCTGAAACTAATATTGAAAGCCTGTCTCAACCCACCTGAGCGTACATTTAGCCCTTCCAAACATATCAAACAGTTTACAAACAAAATAAACTCTTCACATTCATATTCCTCTCTCAAAGCAAACGGAGTACGATTAACAAAATTCTGAAAATTCGTTGTTTATCGAAGTGTAGCTAGACGACGCGAAACAAAAACAGAGTAAACCTACCATCTGACGTTTTCCCCGATTGTAGTCGCAAAAACAGCCACGTCTGGCAACCCCGAATATGTGCGGAATAAAATAAACAGAAAACGTACTATTCCTACTAATATGCAAGTCGTAGGTGCGCTACCAGCTACCACTGACAAGTTTTTGAACGTTTATGAATAAGTAAGTAGCCCCCGTCTGCCGCATCAATACCGCCGGGTGGCTGAATGCCAAATGCCATTCGTGACACTTTCCACTTTCGCTGTTTTTCCATCCCCACACGCTGAATATTTCGTCCGGCTAATTTCCGTAGGTACGGTGTTTTTTTCCCGAAAACGTTTTTGGAACTGTCGTCGGCGGCTTTGCTGCTGTTCAACGGCGCTGTTTGAAGGCTGCAACTTTAATAGCCGAGCTAAAAACGTTTCCAAGTGTACCTAATTTGGAATAACGTTAAGCATTCGTTTCGGGGTTAAATCACGTCACCTTTTATATAATTTGCCAGATAGAGTGCATGCAGTTTATTCACAGTACATACAGTATTTATATATAATTTATTGTGCACCACAAAAATACATAGCAAAAACTAGATCCAACACTACAAAATATACAAAGGGCGGCCATATCGCTTTCTGCGATCTCTTCCAGGCAACCTTGGAATGGACAGTGGCCTGGACATAAAATGGAGTTGTCGTGCAATAATAAATGTACAATATACTAAAATAGATACAAGGATATATACATATCCTAAATAATAGATACATACTTACATTCTAAATATACAAGCAACGAAAATAAATGAAGAACATAGATACAGTAGGTACCCGTATTTAGCAAAATTTCAGGCTTTGTTAATCCCAATTATAATTCTACGTAGTCAAGATCTGCTGAGGCCCTATACAAAACCTTTTCGATAATGTGTGTTGCACATAATTTGGGAATAAACACGTATAAAAACTTTACCAACTCAAACTCAAAGCATTTATTTCAATTAAACCTTGTACAGGCACTTTAGAATTGTCAAAATTAAATATAGTCTGTCAGTTAGTCAGAAAGTTGAAGCTAGTTGCCCAACCACCTATCAACATTCTGTTTAAAGAAAGACAGGCCACAAATAAATCCAACCAAAAGGAATTGACTAGCGAAATTCAAGCGCATCCGATGCCCTTTGTAGCCACAAAAAGTATACAGTTTGACATTTAACGGGCAACCTAACGTGTTTGGGCAAGCGGGGCAAAGGTGTCGGGGCCATTACCCAGGGAGGCAGAAGTGGCTGACTTACTAGCCCCCCCACCGCCAGTCGTCTGCAGGTCGAACCATTACAGCGATCTAAATAGACTCAAATGTTGAATATGGCGAGAATTCTAAGGAAAACAACTTTTAAAAGATGTTTTCGCAGTGTTCGAAATAGGCAAGCGGTATGAATGAAAGGCGATGCGGCCTTTTTAGTTGGCACAATGTGGAAAATGTACCTAAGTATATGTTTACTTACACAATGTTTGGTGTGGAATGGAAATGGTTATCTGTTTAGTTATATGACGCCCTTTATGTGAAAGAATGATGTGTCTTATATACATGTATCTTTTCTGTTTTGTTGCTTTTAAATGGAATCATTATGACACCTGAACTTGAAGCAGAAAAAGTATATATACAAGGTGTTTTTGTAACAAACGGGAAATAAGACCACCGAAGGTAAGACGGTGGACTGCAAACATAAGAAATCTCTGCTGCAAAGACGATTAATTCAAAATAGAAAGATGTTATGTGAAAGCTGATATAACTGGAAAGGGAGTGACTACCGAGATGACAACTAAAGCCCTTTGTACACACACGTTTTTCTTGCCGTGAAAAACTACTGTTTATTCGCCGTGTGTAGGCAGGCATGGTCGTCAGTGTTGTATGGATCAATATAGAAGCTTGCAGTTTAAACGCCATACCGTAAAGGACGTGTACAAAGGGTCAAATAGAGAAGTATGAAAGAAAAAAAAACAGTGGCACTCCGGGAGTGAAAACAAAACACAAACAGAATACTTAGCCATCTATGCCACGGTATAACTATGTCAATGTCTTTTAACTGCTCTCAAATTACGATGTTTTTTTTTTTTTAAATAGGTACTTCTTTGACATAATCTTTTTATTATTTGACATTATATACAGACAATTCTAATGTTTCACCTCTTTGTTAGTGGTTGTAATAACAATCATATCACTTGGTTTTAGTAGGTTTTTTATATTTTATTTATCCTTTTGATAGATTCTTATTTTGTAAATGTGAGGACTATGCAGGCCTTGTAGACTTTAGATCTGTAGAACATTTTTTATTTTATCAAGTATCTACCTGGTACTTGTTGACAGGCCTACGCTGTCATACCTACTGTAATTTGAAAACATTGAAAGCCAATTATTTTCAAAAAGAGTAACCGTGGAGTTTCTTGCCGGCTCTTCTCCATATGAAACGACCAATTCGAACCGTGCACCTAGCTTCTGACGTTTCATAAGTGCCCATGTAGGTTTATGTGTGTATAAAATATTTTGATTTTGATTGTTGATTTTTTGCCAACCAGTCTTACCAAGGGGTATCGTATTACCCAGTAACTGGGTTGTGGAAGTCAGGTAGGCAGTCGCTCCATGTAAAATACTGGTAATCAGCTGCATCTGGTCAGACTGGAAGCCGACTCCAACATAGTTGGGAAAAGGCTAGGCAGATGATGATGATTGTTGATTTTTTGCCATCCTTAACTGACATATCGGATATACATTAAAACCGAGTACATCCCGAGGACAGCCGAACACATCCGAAGTGGTTTTTTTTTTTAATCGTCTTATGAACAAAACACGCGCGGTGTCGCTTACAGTAACAGTGGCGCGAGCTCAATGGCTTTTTCAAAGACGTTTTCACTTCAAAAATACATGTTGCGCCGACCCCAATTAAATTGGAAAGGAAAATGGTGATAATGACGAAAGTCGATCAATTCAAAATCTACTCAAAGATTTATTTGAATCAACCCTCGTCATTGTGCTTCGTAGACCATGCAAAGTTTCAATCAAAGGTCAAAATGACCATCAACCATTCGAAGGCCAATAATTTCGGACCCACGAGAGAGACAGACTATGCTTCGTTTGTGTAATTTCTATTTCGCAAACCCAATTATAAAGGGATTGAAATCTAATAGAAATTCGATTTCAATTTTGAGGCTTAAAAACTATTAGTAATAGGACTAGGGGCAAGATTTAATATTGCACTCTAAATTAACTTGAGTGTTTAGAAAATTTGAATTGTTTTTAGAATTATGTGATATTGTGGTTTGATTGAAATATAAATTACAATATTGTGGCCCAGGGGGCCTAAAAAGGCCACTGTGGCAGAATCATGAAGGGATAACATTATGAATCATAATATGGCGAAGACAGTCCATGTTTTTCTTTTTTCCGCTGCACTACGTAGGTATAATCAAAGAGATTGGGATTGGATTTGGATTGGATTGATTGGTATTTAATTATTGACTTAATTATTTAAATTGGCACAGACAAAAAAAAATAACTGAAAAGTCCTTCATCAATGAGATTTGATACGATTAACTTAACAGTTAACTGTCCTTTATGATTCATAATGTTATCCTTTTTTATGATTCTGCCAAAGTGGCTTTTTTAGGCCCCCAGACCACCCCTTTTATTTTATTTTTATTGCTGAATTGTAATGCTTATGACCTCGATTACGTTTGATGGTAAGCGATGGATGACGTCTATGATGGAACGAGCGTGCCCAAAAGATGTTCTCTGTTCCTGTTCACTCTTGCTTTGAAGGCAGAGGGTCAAATGCGTATACCCCTTTTCTAACAGTGAGTGTAATTCAACTCAACCGAGCAACTTAGGGTTTTCATCTAGATGAATCGTTCATTTTGCTAAAAACAGGCAGGCGCAGTATTTTTTTTTCCAAGAATGGTGATCAAAATAACGAGCAGTGGTGGTCCAGTGCGGGGTGGTAGATGGCACATGTCTTTGACATTTTGGTTCTAAGACATACCGGTTTCCTCACGATGTTTTCCTTGATAGCAGTGGTGATAAAATAATTTACACAAAGCAAATTATAACTCTGTTTGGGTTCGAATCCACGACCTTTAAGTCGCGATCGTCGTCGTTAATTTGTGCTAGCAAAAGTTTAAAAGACAGATTCTAAAAAGCTCGTAAAAGAATCACCTCTACCTCCTACCGCAATTTTACCAAATTCTGGTCAAGATGGAGTAACAAAGTGGATCACAATAGACGACAGGCTTTGCCAAGGTACCGACGAGTTACAATGTCGGGAACAACGTCCGCTTTGTACGCCATCTTTATAGACGGTCTTGTGTATGTACTTACAAGCTGTTTTAGTGTAAGAACGTGGGTTTTACTAGAAATGTTTTAGAAGTTGTTTTTTTTTAGGAAAATGGGTTCTTTTTCTGGGGTTTATTTATTGATTACTTGTCGATGCGGCAAAACCGTAATAATTTACAGATATGTAGGTGATTTTTATCATAAATAATATATAGGATTGCTAACCTTTTTATATTTATTTTCAAGTTAATGATTAAAAATAATAGACAATTAGGTCTGTGTCGATAAAAAAATTACATCTACTTACTTATATCCCATCTCTTTACACTCTATTGAGTTTCTGATCTTTTTTAAAGATAATTTCTTGTTTTCAACTCCATTAATTAAAAAAAACTTAACCAAATGACTACAGACTTAATCGAAATACTTATAACCAGATGAGCAAACATTAGAAGTCGCGAATTATTGCGCAGGAAGTGGAGTTTTTTGAAGTTGATGAATAAATAAGAGCTGTTCAGTCTGGCGGTTGAATCGATAAACGTTAAGCTCTACATGAAAATATCCTTTGCTCTGCCAATGAAGAAAGATGGCAGGGTAAGACCCACAAGTTACTTGTCACACTTAATAATATTATAAAGGCGAAAGTTTGTGAGTGTTTTTGTATGTTTTTTACTTCTTCACGCAGAAACGGCTGGCCCAATTTTGATAAAATTGGTAAAATTGGTATGGAGGTAGCTGACATCCTGGATTAACATATAGGCTACTTTTATCCCGATATTCCCTCGGGATCGAAACTTATGCGGGTGAAACGGCGGGGCGCAGCTAGTTGCTTCATATGTTCGAAAATTGCTTAACAACGTAAATAACGCAATGAATGTTGTTGAACTGTCAAAATGAAACCCATTGCTACTGATTAGTGTGTCCACGCACTTACCTCGCTGGTCATACACGTGCGCTGATTACGAGTATTACGCCCCTGACCTTTCCAAAGAACTTCACCAACGAGGTCACTGTATGTCCTTCTATAGGTATTAAATAACTGAATACCTAGTACGAATATAATTCCTTTACCTACTTCAAAGTATTAAAGGTTCGTGACGGCGCGGCGTCGAGTAAAAGCGACGAAAAAAACAAAAGGTAGAGCAAAATAATTTTTAGTTCCATTTTAGCAGCATTTTGTGGCGTTCGCTAGACTTTCGTGGAACATATTACTTTACATGGCTTAATTTTTAGAACATCACTTACTTTTTGACGTTTCTTACAGACTGTACGTATAAACTATAGTAATACAAGTTTATTCCCCTTACCTAAAAAAAGCTCGAAAGTCTGACAACCAGACTTACCAAGGGGTATCGTATTACCCAGTAACTGGGTTGTGGAGCTCAGATAGGCAGTCGCTCCATGTAAAATACTGGTATTCAGCTGCATCCAGTTAGACTGGAAGCCGACCGACATAGTTGGGAAAAGGCTAGGCAGATGATGAACCAGTGTAAGCTGACTTCTGATTGTACGAAAAGGTCAGCTACAACATGTGTCGCCGTGTGTACCTTCAATAGTTATAGTTTATCCTTTATATGTTAACTGGAAAAGATTAACCGTTTACTAGTATTCTGTCTCGTTTTAGTTTCGTGAATAAAAATAATGGTTGCTCACAATTCTCATGAATTCGATTGACGAGTTTACAAGAAACTATTTGGGTGTCAAGGAGCATTTAATTGTATTTTCTTAGTTCTGTGTAATAAATATTTTGCTAACAAAAATATGGCTCGATTTGGTACACCATTAATTATTGTACCCCGCTCTTGGACAAAGGCCTCCCTCCACTCCTTTTAACTTTCGCGAGCCCGCGCGTCTCCTTCTAGTTTTGAAAGAACCTATCCAGACTGTCATGCCATACCTAAAATTAATTTAGATAATTTGCGAGTTTCTGATTAGTAGCCGTAGGTAGATAAATGTATTTTTTCTATATGGATGGATATTTATATCAGTTGCAACCGTATTTTGTTCGCTGAAAGCATCGCCTCGCCCTTCAGTTTATTGTAAGGAGCATTAAACCAAACAATCCCACTGCAAATATTTCCCTCAATTCCCAAGAGAAGCAAGCAGAAGAAAAGGAGTGTAACTGAAAGCTCTAAATCTTAATATTTTTATATCTTCACAAACAAACTGAGCATTCATCATCGCTTCAGAGCTAAAAGTTTCCACTTTTTAAAGTAGTATCTTTTTTCGAATTCAAATATTTTTCTTTTAGCCAGGATCTTGTTAACGAGTGGCTAATGGCGGTCGTGTTGGCGCCACTACTTCCGGCGACCAGACATAGCGCCAGTGTCATGAGTCAAGCGACGCACCGTGGGTACAGTGCTGCCACCTACGTCGGACCGGACGTTGGAACGTTGCTGACGAGTCATTGGCGGGGGAATACCAAGTCTTTAAAACCCCGTGCTCAGTGGGCTAGGCAGTCTTTTGCCACTCGCGCTTCATCGTAGAAACAACATACTCATAATATCGTCAATTATAATTATTGTAAATTGCTTAAATATTATATTGTAATTGATTAATTGGTTATTAATTAAAAGTGATCAAAGTGTGTTATCTCTTTATTTATTCTGAGTTCAATAGACTTTATTTACATCAGAAGTGCTTCGAATTCAAGCCTACAAATGGGCCGAAAGTCACGGGCCCGTCAACGGGAACGGAAAAGGAGGAAAAATACAAGATCTTCATCATCATCATCGTCGTCAAGCAGTAAGTCCAGTAGAAGTTACACGCCTTCACCTGTTCGTAAAAAAGCAAAGAAATCAGTCGATAGTCAAGTAGCGGGTTGCTATAGTATGGTTTTGAACTCAATGGTACCAGAATTTGACCCCCTTACAGATAAAGTTAATAATTGGCTCAATATTATTGAATTGCATGCAAAAACATTTAATTGGAAAGATCAGGTGATAGTTTACCAGGCTGTCAATAAACTTAAAGGAACAGCAAAAGCTTGGTATGACTCATTTTTAAAAAATGAGAGTATTTGGGCTAGTTGGAAATGGAAACAATGGCGAGATAAAATATCGTTTACATTTCAAACAAAACGTAACATGTTCGCGTTGCTTAAAGAAATCATTGACAGTAAACCTACAGCACAGCAACACTTGTATGAATTTTACTTTCAACAAAAATGTAAAATTGACAAGTTAGGTGTGAATTTTTCTGATCGGGACATTATTTCTATCATTACGGGCAACATCGACGATCCTAACATAAGTGCGTCGGTAGATGCCGGAAGTATAAATACATGTGACCAATTTTCATCTTTTCTTCACGGTCGGCTAAGTAGTTTTCATAATACGAGTCACGGCGCTGTCAGTGAACATAAAGTGCCTCAATCCTCGTCTAAACGAATCGATCTAGGAAATTCATTGAAATCGGAACAGTCGAGTCGTATTGCTGTGTCAAATCAAAGTTTGACAGCTGCCAGAACCACAAAGCAGATAACTTGTTTCGGATGTGGGGGTAATCACAAACGAAATGAGTGTACAGAAATTTGTAAATATTGCAGTAGGAAAGGACATTCAGAAAACTATTGTCGAAACAAAAAATCTGACGAAGTAAAAAAAGAAGTAAAATTTGTAAAGTCTTGTGAAAATAAAAATAAATTTAATAAAGTTGCCTGTATAGGGGGCTATTCTCAAAAAGTTTTTATTGATATGGGCAGTGATTGCTCCTTAATAACGTCGGATTTAGTAAAACAATTAAAGTTAACGAAACTAAAGTTGGCAATACCTATTCATTTGCAGGGATTTTCGAATTGTTCTGTGGTTTTGGTAGAAGATTACGTAACGACTTCTCTGATTTTAGACGGTATAGAATTCGAAAGTGTAGATTTCTATATTATTGACGTATTATCGGGTTGTGACGTCCTGATAGGCCGGAATGTGACCGAGGATACGTCAGTTATGTATATAAGAATAGGAAATCAACTGACTTTTCAGAAAGCCGTAAATGTGTCGGCAGTTTTGTCTAATGAAGTAAAATTCAACGTATCGGATAAATATCATGATGCTTTAAAGGATTTGTTTGAAAAATATTCCGAAACGATTGCGGCTGATTTAAGTTCATTAGGTAAAGTTAAAGATTTTGAAATTGAGATCGAACTTGAATCAAAGAAACCTATTTACACCAGGCCATACAGGTTATCAGAGCCTGATAGGACATCGTTACGAAAAATAATTGACGAGCTCCTTATAAATAACATCATTCGCGAAAGCAAGTCCCCATTTGCTAGTCCTGTACTATTAGTTGAAAAAAAAGGGGGTGAAAAGCGACTATGTGTGGATTACAGGTCATTGAATAAAATTACTACTAAGGAGAAATACCCCATGCCACGCATAGAGGACTTGTTAGATAGATTAAAAGGGTGCAAGTATTTTACTAGCTTAGATATGAAGAGTGGATATTACCAGTTACGTGTAAATGAGGGTTCAATAGACAAAACTGCATTCATAACGGAAGATGGACATTACGAGTTTTTACGCATGCCGTTTGGCCTGTCAAATGGACCATCGGTTTTTCAACGCATGATGAACCAGATTTTGGGTAATTTACGCTTCAAAAATGTCATTGTCTACTTAGATGACGTGTTAATCGTATCAGAAACTGTTGAAGAAAACATAAACATCCTGGGATCGGTACTAAAAATATTTAAAGAACACGGTTTGACTCTTAACCTAAAAAAGTGTTTTTTCTTCTTAACTGACATCACATTTCTTGGATATGAAGTAAATGGTAATGGTATCAAACCCACACCAAAGAAAATTGATGCTATAAAGCAGTTTCCAGTACCCAAAACGGTTCATCAGCTGCGTCAGTTCTTAGGATTAGTAAACTATTTTCGTAAATTTATTAAGGACTGTGCAATACTAAGTAGCCCACTTACAAAATTATTAAAAAAAGGCCAAAGGTGGCAATGGACAGACGAACAAGATCGCACGGTAAATCTATTAAAAGAAGCTTTAACTTGCGATTCTACCTTAGCTATCTTTGACCCTAAAAGAGAAACCATACTTTATACAGATGCAAGTAGGGAGGGGGTAGCTGGAATTATGGTACAAGTGCATGAACATGGTGAGCGTCCGGTATATTACTATAGTAGGCAAACTACCAACGAAGAAAAGCGTTACCACTCGTTTGAGCTCGAGCTTCTTGCTATTGTGGCATCATTTCAAAAATTTCGTTTATATTTGCTGGGCCGTAAGTTTAAATTAATTACGGACTGTAATGCCGTCAGATACTCGCTTACAAAAAAAGAGGTGTTGCCACGAATAGCCAGGTGGGTGCTTCTGACTCAAGAATTTGATTATGAGATTTGTCATAGACCCGGCGCTAAAATGCAGCATGTTGATGCACTTAGCAGAAACCCTCCCTATAGTGATGAAGCTTGTGAAAAACAAATGGTAATGTCCATCACCGAAGCTGACTGGCTTTTGAGTGTTCAGGAACAAGACCCAAATCTATGTAAAATCAGAGATATTTTACTATCAGGAGAGGCCGATGCGAATCGGAATGTTTTTAACGAGTACGAATTGCTTGGTAACAAAATCTACCGCCGCACTGAAATAGGTCGTAGATGGGTTGTGCCAAAAAATTGTATCTGGCAAGTAATTATGTACAATCATGACAAAATAGGTCATTTCGCTGTAGACAAAACATTGGAAAGAATTAAACATAAATATTGGTTTCCTAAAATGAAAAAAACTGTAACTAAATACATAAAAAATTGTTTACACTGCCTATACAATAAAAATAAAAGTGGTAAAAAGGAAGGTCAGTTGTTTCCAATTCCAAAATATGCTCGCCCCTTTCATACCCTCCATATGGACCATGTGGGTCCATTTGTGAAGTCATCAAAGGGTAATTGTCATATTCTGGTACTTGTTGATGCGTTTACAAAGTTCGTCTTTGTTTTTCCGGTGCGTGATACAAGCACTGCTTGTGTCATCAAAGAATTAGACCACTTGTTTAAGATTTTTGGCAATCCGCGAAGACTGATTACTGACGCTGGTTCTGCTTTTACGGCAAAGGCATTTCAAACATATTGTGACAGCAAAAACATTCGTGCACACACTATAGCAACTGGCATGCCGAGGTCGAACGGACAAGTCGAACGCTACAATAAAACAATAGTAGAGGCACTGCGTTCATTGGGTGCAGACAACGACTATGCACGCTGGGATGAAGTTTTAACTTGCTTACAACAAGGTATGAATAGCACATTGCAAAAAACCATCAATGCAGTCCCCAGTGAAGCATTTTTTGGGTACCGGCTTAGAACAGAGAGCGACATATTTTTACACGAGCAAGAAGAAATTATAGATGTCACACAGCTGCGACGGGATATCGACACACGAATACAACTAGATGCTAGACATCAAAAAGAAAGTTTTGATGCAAAACGTTGTGTGGCCAAACAATATGAGATTGGGGACTTGGTTCTCGTAAAGGTGTCTAGCCAGGCTGGTAATGGGAGCAGTACTAAACTCCTACCGGTGTTCAAGGGCCCTTTCAAAGTTACAAAAATACTCGGGAAAGACAGATACCACATAGTTGACATAATAGGCAGCGAGCGATCACACAAGAAATATTCTGGTACTACCTGTGTAGAAAACATGAAACCATGGATTAAGATAACTGATTGGGATGAGGATGTTGGCGTGGTTGGTATGTACAAAAGACTAATTTAATAAAACAACAAAAGGTAAAATCATTATTTATAGTTTAATAATACAGCTTTACATTTTGGTTTTAAATGATTACTAATATGAGAATTAAACTTGTACAATATTTTGTTCTGTAATAACCACTTTAACTAATAACACTTTAAGGAATATAAATAATGTTGTAGTTGCAATGGCGTTTCCACTACAGAAACAAGTGAGGTTCGACCTTGAGCTTGTTGTGGGCGAAAATGTGGTTCATGCAGATAAAAGTGGATGAACTGGAAAGCTTCGGCTATCATGTGGACTGCGAGTCTGAGCATGGTAGTGCGAAGTCAGGGATCACACTTTTGCATGTGCTATTCATTGGCTCAGTGGTGGGAACTCATTCAACATAACGTAACATTATTATGTTATAGTCGTCAAAGCTAACATGTTTATTCTCACATTACAGATGACGGTGTGTCTAGGGACAGACACGGTTCAGGAGGGCCGGATGTTGGCGCCACTACTTCCGGCGACCAGACATAGCGCCAGTGTCATGAGTCAAGCGACGCACCGTGGGTACAGTGCTGCCACCTACGTCGGACCGGACGTTGGAACGTTGCTGACGAGTCATTGGCGGGGGAATACCAAGTCTTTAAAACCCCGTGCTCAGTGGGCTAGGCAGTCTTTTGCCACTCGCGCTTCATCGTAGAAACAACATACTCATAATATCGTCAATTATAATTATTGTAAATTGCTTAAATATTATATTGTAATTGATTAATTGGTTATTAATTAAAAGTGATCAAAGTGTGTTATCTCTTTATTTATTCTGAGTTCAATAGACTTTATTTACAGTCGTTATATTTGCCGTCTGTTTTTTACACGGAATAGTAAGTACATGGAGAATCCATAGCCGGTTCAGTTGTGCTTGTATCGCGCTGTTACGGAGGGAGAGGCCTACGCCGTAGCGAGCTCAGACTCAGCCAATTTAGGCTGAGCTATTTGTAAAGCAGAGTTTGTATCCAAAACCATAGAATAAGTAAAATCTCCGCAGGTGACGATACGCAAGTGCGTCAGACACACTCTGGGCCTTATCTTATCGGAGTCCCTATTTTTTTTATCACGACAAGACCGATCTAATAATATAGCAGTAGAGCTGAATTATGAGATTAACTTTGCGATAGAACAGTAAAAGTCTATTACTGAAAGACTCGTTCGGTACGTCCACGTCGCGCCATTTACCTGCTCATTAGTCCTCCATTTCCTCATCACTCTGTTTGTTAAAATTATGCACTCGCAGCCGACGTCCTGATGGAGTGGCTTTCGTGTTTCGGTAGTCCGCTTTATGAGGATTGGCCTCGTTATGTCGTTGAATACTTTCGGCGAGATTTCAGGATCAGTTTGGGTACCTAATGTGACAGAGTTCTTGGACGATTGACGCCTTTTTATAAGACAAGAGTTTAAGGCCGCTTTCACATTAGAACGTTAGCAGCGCGACAGTAGCGCGGCAGAAGCAGAAACCTTCACGCACGCTTCTGTTTATAATATGAAATACTGACTGGGCGACAGTCGCGCGTCAGTCGCGCTGCTAAAGTCGCCTAAATGTGAAAGCGGCCTTATGTTTATTTCTTGTAGGTCTTAATTTGTTTTTTTTTCATGCAGGGACATTAATTAAAAAATATGAGAGGGGCTTGTGCCTAAGTAATCGATCAGGTTGAGCTACGCTTGCCGCGGTTGACCTGTGGATGAAAATACTGGTTCTTAGCTGCATCCGGTTAGACTGGAAGCCGACCCCAACATAGTTGGGATAGGCTAGGCAGATGACGATTAATTTGAAAATATTAGTAGAATATGATAAAAAAAATTTTTTTACAATTTAATGTGGTATCTTCAAAGAGGCAGGACATTATTCCTCCTTAGACTTACAAAAAAATGGTTGCCTGTAAAGTCGGTTTTACGGGCGAAGATTTTACGTGACAACGACCGATCATCCGATCATAGTTGAGTGGGAGAGAGACGCAAGGCATTCGGCGGGCCTCTCTCTCGTTCGGTGACTCATCGTAACGTTACCGAGCGTTACACTTTTTCATAAGTGACTCCCAGTCGCAACCTAATTTAAGACGTTGTCACGTCAAAACATCTTCACCAATTTTTTTTATATGCAATGAAGATTCTTTCACCCACTAACGTACCTAACACGTTGTCGCGTCGTAATATTTACATAAATAATCGCGTCCTACAAGTCGTCCGGTGTGCTCAAGCCCTTATCGAGGTTGTGTTAATGGAGTGCGATTTTTGAGAGTAATTTCTCTTTTATGTAAAATATCACGTGACAAGAACCATAATGTTTGCCGTCGGGGCTCGGGACCCTTCAATTAGGTCCCGACATTTTCAAGGGATTTTCAAGAGACGCGAGAATTTTTTAAGGGATTGTCGAACTTCTTCAAACACAACTAGGGTCCTAATTTAGGAGGTCATTCTAATTTTTAAGGGTTTGTCCTTTGTAAAACATTTTGGGAGTTTCATTTTAAATTTGGTGTCTAGGTACTTGGAACTTACCATAATCAGCCTATAATGTTCCCACTGCTGGGACACAGGCCTCCTCTCGGTGAGAGGGAGTGGGCCGTAATCCACCACGCGGGCCCAGTGCGGATTGGCAGATGTCACATGTCTTCGAATTTTTGGTTCTAGGACATGCCGGTTTCCTCACGATGTTTTCCTTCCCCGTTTTGAGAGCAGTGGTGATGAAATAATTTACACAAAGTAAAGCGCCTGTCTGGGTTCGAACCTACAACCTACAAAGTCGCGGCCGTTACCACTTGGCCACCACTGCTCTCACTTAGAACTTAGTACACATAATTATGCCCAAAATAGGAGAAAAATCGATTGTGGCACGACAGAACATACCTTTAAGAACCCACGTATTCTAACGTGTGTAAAAAAACCCTTAACCTAACCGAGAGTCACCTAATTTTGTGCTTACTGTTAATATGATCATTTGTTTGTACTGGACCATGAGCACCTTCTGATTATGGAGATATTGAAGGTCAATGCACTAACATATTTTGTAAATTTTTTTTATGCACATAGATAGGTGCATGAAATGATACGGGAGACCTGGGACTAAGTTAACGCGTGGGTGTTAGTTGCGTTACATTGCGCACTTCCGTAAAGAGCGAATGTTCACACCAAAAATTAAATTCGTTTCCCAGTTAATTGTTTAGGATGCACACATAACGGCTTCGTGTTGAAGCTACCAACGCACGCTGACTGTGGCCTTTCGAAGGCCTAACCAGCTTCTTGCTAAGCCTGTCCTGGCAAGCCTTCTTGCGTCCCGTGAAACCAAGGACGGTACCTAGTACCTACCCTTTTTTTAATTAAAGTGTGATTCAGAACAGAGATTCAGAGTGACCTTACCCGCCAGCCATCTAATAATATGTAATAGTATTCCTTACTTATGTGTTTCTTTTTTCTCTAAACACTAACCTGTGAGTTAGCGGGCTGCGCAGCCTACCTGAAAAGACCTAGCCGTTACTCATCTTCCTAGCCGTTTCCCAACTATGTTGGGGTCAGCTTCCAGTCTAACCGGATGCAGCTGAATTCTAGTAGTTTACATAAAGCGACTATCTATCTGACCTCCACAACCCAGTTACAGGGTAATACGATACTCCTTGGTATAAGACTGGTTGTCAGACTTTCGGGCATACCTACCCGTAACGACTGCCAAAGATCGAATCTACGAATGACAGCCGGGACCACAACTTCCGAGGCATGGAGGGGTCTCGGTATGTAAAGATGGTCACCCATCCACAGACCAACCGCGGCAAGCGTAGCTTAACCTGATCGATCGGCCTGTGCGGCTGTTATTATTTAGCCCCTAAAAGCCCTAGCCGTTACATTAACTGATAAAAGTATTTTAACCCACAGACTTGGTATGATACAGGGTATATATCACTAAATCATTGGGCCATAGATTCATTGATATCTAATAGAGTAGGAGGCGTTATTTACAAAACGTTTGTTTACCAACCAACTCTTCTCCACTCATCTTCGAAGAACCACAATTTTAACTGAAACCAAACTCGCGACAACTACAACAAATAGACAAAAAAATACAAACATGACATCGGAACGTTGAAGATAAGAGCCAGACGATGTATTCCGACAAATATACCAACAGACGTACCTACCTATGTAAGTACATAGGAAAATGATAAAAGTACCTCATGTTAGCATACATTATTTCAATGTACATCCATTTTTCATTCCGTAAGATGAGAAAATGTTAAGAATATGTTCATATGAGAGTTCATATTTATGTAAGAAGTTTGTGTTGATGAATATTTTTAGGTTTATTTGTGAGAGGGGAATTGTTTCGTGATATCATTACAATAACATTATATGTTTATACTGAAAGTAGGTAACTGTTGTAAAGATTTGATGTTATAATAATGTAATTTTGATAACTTAAAATTTTGCTGACATTGTATTTTCATGACTTTTGTACTATTTAAATTAATTTAATTTTGTTATTTGTAATATTGCTGACATTTTATTTGTTTCTGTTCCGTGCGATTTTTTATACTATTTCATTTCATTTTTGACAAATTTCGTTTGCTGACATTGTATTTTATGAGATTTTGTACTTTTATAATTGATTAAATTTGATAATATTTTGTATGCCTTTCGGCGGAACATAGGATGGACTAAACATTCTTATAAAAACCTCATTGTACCCTGTGTTCACAAAATAAATAAATGAATATGAATATGAAATATGTTACTGAAAGAAGGCAATAAATCAATCAATAAGACCTATTTAAAATCAACTGCTGTGAAATAAAGGGGCTACTTTCTAAACATATATCGAAGAATGAAATTAAGATTAAGTAAATAATTGTTTCAAATTTTCCACCCTGAATAGGAAAAGTAATTTCCACGGAAATTTCGAAACCATAGGGTGAATTCTACCTGTGCTGGGGTAGTTGGTGGACTGATTTCACCCTATGGGTTTGATCTGAATTGATATTCAGGTTGATTTCACCCTATGATTTCGACAGTAACAATTGCGTTGGTATCCAAAAAAGCTGAAATTACAAAAAAATCGCGTGCAGTTAAGGAAGTGAAACTTCTTAAAAAATAAAGAAAAAGAGAGATTTAGTGTGAGATATTTAGATATAGAGAGAGAGTTATATCTTTCGGACCTCTCATGTAACAAAATGTGCCTAAACGTGACGCGTCCTTGAAACACTCAATTCTCGTCCAATAATCGAAGAAGTTCCACTTCAACTTCAAAATCAAAAAATATCTTAAAATACCCTACTGAAAATACAAAGATTTTCGTGTTCACAGGTATTCGCGAATGCCGTCAAGACATTTGCGGGTAGGTAGACTGCGAAGGTAGTGCCCGCAGACGGGCGTCGGGAATTGAACAGTCGGTATGTCAAGCAGTTAGACAAGATTTCAGACGCATTGTTTAAGTTATTCTGGGCATCCGCCTGTTCGTTTCAACCTGAAAACTAAGGATAGGGTTGGCAGTTTACGAGTTAGCAGAAGATTATTTTTTGTTCGTTTATTTAGGTACATGAGTATAACAAATGTAGGTACCGTTGATTATGGAATGTATCGTCTTCTTATGGAATCTTTCTTATTGAATGCCTTGCCCGTGTCCGTAAGGCGTGCTCAATCTTTGTCCACTTTTAAAATTATGATTAAAAAGCACTTCCTCTCTCCTTAAACATCATCATTATATTTTCTTTGCTCCTGTTTCATGTTTATTATTGTATGTATATATTTATTTAGATTAGTATAATATACTTTATGTATGTATTTATTGTATTATATAAATGGTACACCACAGACTACCTACAGTATTTGTCTGTCCTTCCCCTTTTTTAATCCATCCAAAGGTTGTCTTTAAAAGATCGCTTTTAGCGATAAGACCGCCCATTGTGTCACCCTTTGTACAGTTTCTATAATTATGTCTGTAATTTATATGGTGTACATAATAAAGAGTATTCTATTCTATTACCTATTATGAAGAGTTCAAAATTGATTTTTTGGATTGTGTTTGTAAAAGGTAGATAATCTCCAAATGTACTGAGCTGATTACAAACATTATTTCACTGTTAGTTCAAGCTACACTGAGTAGCTATAATGTATATCTATACTATACCTACCAATGATAAAGCTGAAGAGTTTGATTGTTTTGTTTTTTTGAATGCATCTCTGGAACTACCAGTCAGGTTTAAAAAAAATATTTTTGCAGGCTGCTTTGAAGGCTATAGGCTATTTAACATCACGTTAGGACTCTTAAGAGCCGAGCTAAAATAAAAAGTGAGACAGAAGGCAAACCAAAAATGAAGTATAGATAAGCGCGGGAAGGCGATTCGATGCGACGGGATGGGTCAGGGGTACAAGAAATTTTACGTGGACGAAGCCGCGGTCAGAAGCTAGCTTATTATAAAAATGATATCATTTCAGTGCAAGTAATCCGAAAAGTATGCCAAGCAATAAACAAACAATCAATCATTCAGACGAACATAAATATCTCTGACAAGTGCACGAATAAGACAAAGATAAATATACAAATAATAAAGACAAAAAAAAGCAATTGTTAGTATAATACGTGAGCGTAACGTATTGCATGTGTTTATTTTTGCAATACATCGGTGAGTCAATGTAGCCTGTAACAGTTGACCTCGGAAAGTTAACAGCGATGACTCATGCGACTGAATCACTCACTGTAAAAGAAACTGAATTTATTTTGCCGCACTATTTTCTTTTGTTTTTATTTCATCACCACTGCTCTCAAAACGGCGAAGGAAAATATTGTGAGGAAACCGGCATGTCCTAGAACCAAAAAATTGAAGACATATGACATCTACCTACTAACCTGCACTGGGCCCGCGTGGTGGATTGCTGCCCAGTCCCTCTCGAGGAGAAGAGGCCTGTGTCCCAGCAGTGGGAACATAACAGAAGGAAGGAAGGAAGGGGAGGCTGATTATGCTTATTTAGAGAGATACTTTTCGCTGACCAAACTTTCCTTAGATAATCAAGAATGGCAAAACCAGTCAAGCATTTATTTCAAATTACAGAGCGTGCCAAAGAAATATACATACACTCGAAAAACATAACCCTCCTTCTGGCGCAGTCGGGTAATAAATTAATTACAGGCACTTTTGAATTGTCAAGGGGTCGGCCAGTCAGAAAGATGAAGCTAGTTGTCCAGTCCAAGTAGTAGGTACCTATCCCTAGGTAACCCAAACTAGAGTTATTGTAGTGACATATTGTTTAAGATTTATTATACTCCTACCTACTCTGATGATCGTATCTTTTTTGCCGGGACATACTTGTTTTTTTTTTTTAATAATTTAAGTTGCTCATCAGCCTTTAGCAGTCCACTGCTGGGCATACATTAGGCCTCTCCTATTGCACGCCATTCAACTCGATTTTCGGCAACTCTCATCCAGCTGCTACCAGCCATCCTACGAAGATCGTGACTCTATCTAGGCTGGAGGCTGGCCGTCCTACCATTAACATATAACACAGTGTTATTTTTTATGCTTACTACACGAAATTCGTATGGGTTTTCCTCCGTCCTGAAAAGGCTCTTAGTAAATTACTGAAATAGTATATAACTCTTTTTATTCTTATTACCTACTTATAGTAACTGAATATTTACTCACCGTTTTCCACGGTTTGCTAAAAGAAACGCCTGATGAAATTCTCATACCAATAGTTCTCATGCAACATGATAGATGGCGCTGTATATCGTGTGAAAATAACAAGATATGATAGGTGATAAGTAAAATTCCACTGTAACTTAGTTAAGATATCAACTAATAATAATATGTGCATCACCTGCATACCCAGTTTTGTTTATCAATATGCGCTTTCCATATTAAAGTCTATTATTTATTTATTTATTTATATATACTTTATTGTACACCACAAAAATACATAACATGAAAAAAGATACATCAACATTACAAAATATACAATGGGCGGCCTTATCGCTTTCTGCGATCTCTTCCAGGCAACCTTGGAATGGACAGTGATTTTCCTGGACATAAAATGGTGCTGTCGTTGGTACAAATATTATGTATACAATACACTAAGATAGATACACAGATATATACATATCCAAAATTATAGATACATAAATACATACATACTAAATTATATAAGCAACGAAAATAAAAGACACACATACATAGGTAATGTCAGGGTTTTTCCCTCGTCACTATTGCCAGTTTCACTGTTACAAGACGTTATAATAAAATTCATAGAATATTAACATAATTTATGAAGTTCATACTGAATCTAATCATTATAGCCCATGGGTTTTAAGGTGCAGATGGGTGGGTAATGGAAAATTCGTAAGTACAGACGCCAGCACATCAAGCTACCCGAAACTGTCAAATTTCCCCAATCAACTTTGAACCTTATGCTTTAGCGATAAAGTTGAAAATCTATAAAAATAATTTGACAGATTGTAGTAGCTTGATGTGCTGGCGTCTGTACAATTTCCTCACCCGTTGCATCATTGATGTGATACTAAAAAGATATGATTATGCATGAAATACAACAATAGATTAACTGGAGGGAACGGAAAATAGTGGCCACTTTTATCCGTTTTAGTGATTATAGTAAAACTAAACAATCTTAAACTACCGTTTATAATAATATTAACGTATAATCTTGTGGAGCACCCCTTAACGTGCTTATTTTCTGCATTTTCATTGTAAAATAAAATAAATAACCAAACAAACGATGGGGGCGCCACTTGGCGGTCGGCGCAGCCTTAACAAAAGTTACACAAAACTTTTTTTATCTGCATCGGTGTTGCCAGCCCTAGACTCTATAGATCGTTATGCAGCCCGTGTAGTGGGCCGGTTCGTTACTTGTACAGTTGTGCTTCAAACAATCGGCCAGCTAAAGAGTCCCCCGCGACCCTAGATTGCAACAAAATTTAATTTGACACCTACCCGCAATTCATTCGCTTTTAATACTGATTTATGTCTGGGTTTTATTCTACATTGATTTTAGGCTTTATACTATAAACGAGCGAAACTACACGCGTAGCATGACCACCACAGAAACGGGGTTTGTCAACGGAAGAATAGACAAAATGAACGAATGAAATGACAGAAGAATAATATACAATCTGTCATTTTGTCTATTCTTCCGTCGCGTCGCCTGAACCCATTTCTATTGTGGTTATATGTTTACATGTTTACTTACTCTATGATTGTGGTCAAGCTACGACTGCTGGTGCTATTATTATACTCTTTTGGCTGGTGCCGTATTATGACGGTTTAATCCCGTCATGATTCCAGTGTAAGAGAGAGATGGAGCTATTCATGACCGATAGCACAATCCTTTTTTCCATTTTTCCATTCCAAATGGAACAGCCAGTTTAAAACGAAACGTTTTCATTTGTTTCTTGGCTTATTTAATGAACTAGCTTCTGCCCGCGACTTCGTACGCGGATCCTGTTGGTTATGCCAGCGACAACGGGGTCGTCAAAATCGAAGATCTGAAACGTCTGATGTCGAATTCTAAGAACCCGGGGACTGGATAACAACGGGATGCGCGAGACGATTCGAGACGTCATTTTCAGGCAATAGTGAACCAATAGGGTGGTAAACTTGGCCTTGCACTTTGAATGTTGGCATAAATGGGCCTTCTGAAATCTGTTTCGCAACAAAAGATGTCATTTGAAAGGCATTATTGTACGAACGTATGTTGTCCAAGAAATGTTTTGACTGCGATGGTCACCGATTAGCAGTGATCTTAATATTTCTGGAGGATTTTGTAATATTTCAATATGTACTTTCCCACCTGAGCAACACATACCGTTTGTTTCTTTTTGCTATTTAACAGCTTCACAAAAAGTACAATTTTCAACCATACCTCCGATGGCGGAATATGTGGCGTAGTCAATCATAGGAGTATACGTAAATGCACTCCGTCCCTTATCAACCCAAGGAAGGTCGCCATGCCCTACGGCTATATCTTGAGACACATCCGATTCTTCAGATGATATCGACATTCTGTTCAGAGAATGTCGAAGTCGATCAGAATTCAAACGTTCGTTGCGCTCTTCTTAATCTGTCTCTTCATGCCGTACTCCAGCAATTCTTTCTTTCTCACTTTCTGATTATGAATATTTTGTTGTGTGCGTGTTCGGAACAATGTATGATAATCTCACCGTATCAGCGGTCAGTCGCGCATCATATTCTTCACTGGTCTCTAGAGATCTGGATGTAGATGCGTAAATACGCTGAGAACGCAGGCGTGCTTCGCGATCCGAAGAGGTTTCCACGGAGCGAGTTGCAGCCTGATGTTCTCAAACAGCATCAAGTCTCTCCTGACGCTCTTCGGTAGATTCTTGGGATCTTATGATCCTCAATCTTTTAGCTCCTTTGGAACATTGTGAAAGATTTGACCTCTTTCAATCAAAATCAAAATCAAAATATTTTATTTCACATAAGCCTACATGGGCACTTATGAAACGTCAGAAGCTAGGTGCACGGTTCCAATTGGTCGTTTCCTATGGAGAAGAACCGGCAAGAAACTCCACGGTTACTCTTTTTAAAAATAATTGGCTTTTACAATATTTTCAAATTACAGTAGGTATGGGAGGATAGCGTAGGCCTGTCAACAAGTATCAGGTACTTGATAAAATAAAATAAAAACTGGTCTACAGATCTAAAGTCTACAAGGCCTACAAAGTCCTCACATTTACAAAACAAGAATCTATCAAAAGGATAAATAAAAAATAAAAACCTAATAAAACCTAGTGATATGATTACCATTACTTGACAACCACTAATAAAGAGATGGAAAAAATTTGAATTTTCTGTATATAATGTCAAGTAATAAAGAGATTATGTCAAAAAAGTAAATAAAGTAAATAAAAAATGAACATCGTAATTTGAGAGCAGTTAATAGACATTTAAATAGTTAAGCCGTTAATGAGTAGCCAGGGAAGCCACATGTGCAGAAGGAATTATTGCCAAACTACCTTGTCTTCAACATAGTCTTTAATCTTATAATATGCTTTTTTGATAAGGACACGTTTGATGAAGGTTTTGAATTTTCCATCGCTAAGTTCTGTAACCGACTTTGGCAACTTGTTATAAAAACGGACGCCGTTTACAAGAAATGACTTGCTAGTTTTAGTTAATCTAAATTTAGGTAACACAATTTCATTTTTACTACGTGTATTTATATTGTGGAAATCGCTTCTTATTTTGAAGAGTCCTAAGTTTTTGCGAACATACAAAATACTTTCTAAAATATAAAGAGAAGGCAGAGTTAGTATATCAATTTCTTTGAATTTGTTTCTAAGAGACTCGCGAGGACCCATTTGATAGATTGCGCGGATTGCCCTCTTTTGTAAAATGAAAATTGAATCTACGTCAGCTGCCGATCCCCACAGCAGAACACCATAAGACATAATGCTGTGGAAATAAGCAAAGTATACTAACCTAGCTGTAGCTATATCTGTCAACTGCCTTATTTTTCTTACTGCATATGCAGCTGAACTTAATCTACCTGAGAGAGCTCTAATGTGTGCGCCCCATTGTAATTTTGAATCTAAAGTAATACCTAGAAATACAGTTTCCGTAACAGCGTCTAGTTTTTTGCCATCAAGTTCTAAATTCAGACCCACTTGAGGTACATTTGGTAATGAGAACTTAAGACATTTAGTTTTGTTCGCATTAAGTAAAAGATTATTAGCTGCAAACCATTTCGAAAGAACAGCCAGACTCTCGTTAACATGTAAGACATCCGTATCTTTTCTATCTATTTGAAAAATAAGGGAAGTGTCATCCGCGAATAAAATGATATCCGACAAATTAGCCATCATGTAAGGAAGGTCATTAATATAAACTAGAAATAGGAAAGGGCCAAGAATTGAGCCTTGAGGCACGCCCATCTTAACTAAAGACCCCGATGACGTCGCCCCATTAACGTTTACTTTTTGCTGCCGCTTTGACAGATAGGAAAGAACAAGATCAGCAGCTTGTCCACGAATTCCGTAATGGTATAATTTACAGATCAGTGTATTATGGTCAACGCAGTCAAACGCTTTTGAGAGGTCACAGAAAACGCCAATTGCATCCTGGGACTTCTCCCAGGATTCCAAAATGTGACTGATGAGTTTTACTCCCGCGTCCGTCGTCGACCTACCTTTCGTGAAACCAAACTGGCGACTATGTAAAATCCCATTTGAATTAAAATGTGACAACATCTGGTCCAGCATGATTTTTTCATAGATTTTGCTCATAGCTGGTAGCACAGATATAGGTCTATAATTAGAGGGATCAGACTTACTACCCGATTTGAAAATTGGTACTACTTTACTATGTTTCATTAAGTCAGGAAACGTACCGCTGTCTAAACATTGATTAAATATGCCTGTTAGGGCAGGGGCAATTGTGTCAATAATATCTCCAAGAACCTTAACAGAAATCCCCCATAAGTCTTCAGTGTTTTTTATGTTAAGACTTTTAAAAGCTTTTTTAATTGTGGCAACAGAAATGGGCTGGAATTCAAAGCTTGGAATATCCTTATTAAAGTTTTCTTTAAGAAGAGCTTCAGCTAATATAGGTGATGAGGGGAGAGACTTTGTAACCTCTATTGGGATGTTGGTAAAGAAATTTTCTAGTGTCTCAGCAACTTTTAACTTATCTGAAATAGTTTCATTATCAATTTTTAGGGACAACTCATTCTGATCTCGCTGTTTTGTGTTTCCAGTTTCTTTGTTAATTACCTGCCACACAGCTTTTATTTTATTATTAGACATACTAATTTTGTTACTTATTAATTTAGATTTAGCCTCAGCGCAGACTCTTTTGAATATTTTAGAATAATTTCTTACATAATTATGAAGGGCTTGATCAGAGGTTAATGATTTCTCGTGATACAGATTATATAAAATATCTCTGCTTTTTCTAATGCCAGCAGTAGCCCATTCACTAAATTTTGGTTTAGTATTGATAGTAGCTTTTTTTACAGGACATGCTTTATTGAATTCTTGGCATACTGTAGAAAATAATGTACCATAGTTTATGTTGGGGTCTTGTGAATCAAAACTTGCTGTTGAAAGATTGCTAAGAACATTATTATTAAACATTTTCAATTTATTTTTAGTTAGAGGTCTTAATTGAATTGATTTATCTATGTGTAATCTTTTACCTAAGTCAAATGACACAAGTTGACCAGTATGGTCAGACCTGACGCCACTAATTAAAGACGAGTCTTTTATTTTACAATTAGTGAATACATTGTCGATGCATGAAGCTGAAGTTGCTGTTATTCTAGTTGCTTCATTAAATATACATTTTAAATTAAATGATTTAAACAATGAAATGAGCTTACATTTTTCTGGTGAATTAACTAATAGATCAATATTTAGGTCACCACAAACAAAAACAAATTTACTATCTTTAAAAAGTTTACTAAGTATTTCTTCCATTATGATTAAAAATGATGACAAATTTGAGGCTGGTGGTCTATAAACACATAAGAAAGTATGGCCTTCAACTTCTGCACATGCTACCTCACATAAGCGATCAACAGAGCAAGCAGTGATATCCTTTCTTTCTTTATACCTAAAAGAACTATTACATAATATCAAAGTACCACCCCCTAATGAGGACCTGTTGTGCGCACTGGCAACTGAAAAATTATTTACATTAAACAACATTCTATCCGGTTTTAACCATGTTTCACAAAAACATAATATATCCATATGATATTTATCTATTAACATTTCTACGTCTAGGATTTTGCCAGAAAAGCGATTTATATTTTGGTGATATAGTAAAATATTCTTATTATGCTTCTCTTTTGTCGACTCTAAAAGTTTAAAGAATGAATAACAGTATTATTAGAAGTACTAGATAATACTGTTTCGTCACTTAACCTAGTCTCAGTTAAATCATCAATAACTGCGTGTATATTGTAAGCTAACAAAGTAGCCAATACATGTTGACTTTTCTTGGGTAGAAACATATGTTCCTGAACTAATACAAAATCCCTAACAAAATAGTTTGTATCAAAATACAATAAACGGTCACTATGACGACATGTCAAAATATGCATTAAGTTGTTTAAACTATAAATGTAATCGTTTTCTGCATCATACAAATTATCAGAATATGGCAATGCACATAATATTAATTTACCTTTCTAGGCATGGTTATAGTTTTATTATGAAGATACCTGATCAATTAAAATCTAAGTGACTGCTCCCCTACCAAGGGTGCCCAGACACGGGATCGTCTGGCCCATGTGCTGATTTGGTCCCTGGGTTAGTCACGGCGTGCTATGTGTTCTGGTGCGCCGGTGATGGGGAGTACTCCCCAGCGGAGGGTCCGGTGACGGACAGCCGCGGCGGGTTCACGGATGAGTGCTAACGCGTGCCCATGTTCCCGCCGTAAGCGGCAGAGGAGGACACAGTGGAGTTTTAGTGGGTTAGAGTCCCACATAACTGCACTATCTCCCCGTGGTAGTGCAGAATGCATGAGCATTTCTTCACGTTAAAAATAAATAAATGGGAGTTTTGGCCAGTAGAGTCAAATTTTCAATGATATACCATCGTCATCGAAAATCAGTCCTAAACTGTTACCGCCTTCACCACGTGGAGGTGAAATTAGTGATAGCTTAGATTTCCACATCAGATGTTTCTGATCTTCGATTTTTATAAGTCAACAGGAAATGCCCATCAGACCGAATAACTTTTACTAAGACGTCATTCCTATATGTGTTATGGTGTAGCTGGGCTCTTGGAGTTCCCCATCAGGTGTTCCAGATCTTCAAATTTATTCTCTCAGCAGAAAATCCTCATCACGTGGAACAATTTTTGCTATGGTACCATTTTTGTATCTCTTATAGTTAAGCTGGTCTGTTTCGGTTCTGCATCAGGTGTTCAAGTTTCCAAGATAAATTTATTATAGCCTGAATGTTGTCCAGCCATAATAACTATACAACAAAAAAAAAAACATTCAAATCCGTCCAGTAGTTCCGAAGATCGGACGCGCAGGCCCGAGGCGTGTACGTACTCTGATAGAATATACCTTAACAAATGTACGCCGTGATTCTTTAAATTGACATAACTTTTTTATTTATGAACCGATTGACATGAAATAAACACTAAATGTTAAGTGAAGCCTACTACAATATATTAGTGAAAACCGCATCTAAATCGAATAAGCCGTTTCTGATATTAGCGTGCACAAACAAACAGACAAACAAAAAATTTATTACAATTTCGGGTTCGGCATCGATATAATAACATTTGTAGAAAAGTGGTGTCTGTACAATGGAAATATATAAAAAAAAAGTAGCAGGGGTCTGCTACTTTTTTTTATATATTTCCATTGTACAGACACCACTTTTCTACAAATTTATTATATGTATGAAATAAATAAATAATAATAATATAATAATAGATAATAGATGATTTAAAAGATTCTTGATTTTTTTTATGATTCGAATGAATTTACATAAAGATGATTGTGATTTTATTTATGAGTACTTTTGTTAATTAATTTAATTACAATAGTATGTTTGTGGTTTGTATTTGAATCTTCAGTATACCTACTAACAAAAATATGGAGCACTGTTATGTTACTGAAGTAATAGTAAGTAGCACCTTAATACCTTTAAATAATAAAATTATTTGAAAAAAAAACATTTATATTGGACCAAACACATTTCATAAACCTGCCAACTAACTGTGTGACAGTTTGTAGGCAGGATTAAAGCTCGTCTATTAAAACATTGGGTATCAACAATCTGTCTAACCATGTATGTAACAGATACTTACTTTGAATGGATGAATACTACTACTATTATTTGAGATAAATCGAAATTACTGTACTGTCCAAATACATGCGAGCAGCAGCCGGCAAAAGTTGTATAAAAATCCATTTCTGTCGTGGTTTAGCGGCCAAATGAATTACATAGTAAACTCATCATCTTTTTACTCCGAAACATGGCAACCTAAGGAGGTAATTTATCAAAGGTTTTATTTAAATTTCGAACTGGCTTGCAATAGAAAGCTGTTTATTGAAAAAAAAAAAACAAATGAATACTTTAACGCGGGAAAAATTATTGTTGTTCGTTGTTCGTCATTGATTTTGAAAAGTATTGTATTTGACAAAATGCGTTCAAGTGACGACAATGAGTGTGATGAACTTACTTTAACGCCACCTGAAATTCAAGAGGCTGCAAGAGCTGTAATAGAAAACTTGTTATCGCCAAAATCATGCCAAAATCGAAAGAAAAATATTTTCAAATAAATAGTTCTGTCTAGGGTAAGTCTTCTTCTTCTTAGCGTGTCGATAGCAATCTAAATATACTCGGCCCAGAATTCGGCCACTTGTTTGGCGCCTCCACCAGCGTCCATCAGCTCCTGCAACGTGCAGCTGACAGGACACGCATCGTTTGTGGAACAGCACCACATTTACACTCCAAGCATACTATCCACCAAGTGCCTAGGTAAGAACTACTTAGTTTTAATTTCCGCATTATTTGAGAAAAGTACTATACAAGCCTTGGCCACAACTAGGCATTGATGGACTTATGTCAATGCCTCTTTCGCTGGCCGCTGCAGTAATGTACTATATTATATACACTACTTGTGGTTTTGTGTAGGTACACTACGCGGCTACGTTTTGTTGTCTCGATACTATACTGTGGTAACACTTGATATAATTCTGTGAATCACCGATTGTGGCTGTTGTTTTGCACTTTGTTCACGGTCATAATCATAATATCTACATACTTACCTACTAACGTAAACGCCGCAATTTTTCTCTTCCTACAAAAGTCTAAGAGTTTCTTTACTATAAAAAAATGGAAAGGAGATGAAATAACGCAACCGATACGTACAAGCTCATATATTGGACTGACGCAGCAGTCGTTAATCTAAAACTTAGTCACTAGTCTACCCTACTTATTTATTAATCGTAAATAAGTAGGTATCCACATAACACTAAGATAACATCACGCCTATAATCCCTGAAAGGTTAGGCAGAGGTGTAAGTACCTATAGGACACCCATATTTCGCCAGTTATTATTATTATCCATTTATTTCAGGCATCAAGGCCCATATAAAACACATACAATACAATATGAAAGTCGTCGTCGTCGTATGTTTAAGTCCCATGTAATCGGGGGCGAGCCTATCCCATCAACCGGGCACGAATACAGACTCCGGGCTGCTACTGAGAAATTCCAAATGGAAAATCCTTAACACTTTGCCTGACCCGATTTGAACCCAACACCTTAGCTCAGCAGTTATCGCTTGCGACTACTAGACCAACGAGGCAGGCTATAAACAGAAGAGCAAATAATAAAGTAATATTGCTTTTATTTATATTTAATACCTCACGCTTTCGTTATAATTATAATTATGAAGTACTAGCTTATGCCCGCGACTTCGTCCGCGTGAAATTTCATTCCATCGCATCGCCTCCCATCGCTCGGCCGTGCTACATCTTCATTTTCACTTAGAGTCCTTTCTGACTTTTTCCTATTGCTCGGTTCTTAATGATCGTAGCGTGATGTTGAATGCCTCAAGAATTTGACTAAAAATATTTTTTCAAATCCGACTGGTAGGTAGTTCCGGAGATTTTCCCCACATAATATTAGTATAGAAGTATAGATTTGTTTGAATTAGGATAAGTACCTAGACTAGTATTTACAACTAAACATAATATCTACCTATTATGCGCATTGTTGAAAGTTAGGTACATACAGTTACAAGATGACCTAGTCTTATCTCATACCGTTAGTTATTAATAGTAAGACCTAGCTCTAACCCTTACGTAAGAAGTCGTTGAGGTAGGGTATACATGACATCATGACAACGGTAAACAGACATCCCTGTAAGTATGTATAATTAACAAAGCAATGAAGTTTGTATAATTAAATAAAAAACAGGTTGATTCGTTGCACGATAGGTATTAGACGGCAAATACTAGGCGAAGGTTATCAGAAACTAGACGAAACAACACTTAATACTTTCCTTGCACTAAAAAAACATAACCCTCCTTCTAGCGAAGTCGGGTAAAAATACGGACAGACAGCAGCCATTGTAGGCTGCTGTAACTGGGTTGTGGAGGTCAAATAGGCAGTCGCTCCATGTGAAATACTGGTATGCAGCTGCATCCGGCTAGACTGGAAGCCGATCCCAACATAGTTGGGAAAAGGCTAGGCAGATGTTGATCTGAATTCTGTACACTATACTCTACTATTACAACTATTTTCAGCGGATAGGTCAGGTTTTGTTTGACAATTCATTATTCGTGCAGTAATAGGACTTACTTAGTCGATTTATGCAAGAAAGTTTGAGGATTGGGAGTAACTAAGATGCAATTGGTAGCGAGCACCCCGCCTCGGAAAGGTTTGATTTCTTTTGACAATTTTGAACTGGAATAGGAGTTGCTTTGTCGACCTAAGCAGATAAGCTGAAGTAACAAGAGAAACTTTGATGCAGGAGTGAACGATACTCATAGATACCTATGAATCAAAATTAAATGTGTTACCAGAGGGCTGGCCTATTTCTTGGCCAAAGAATCAGCATCGCCATACAACGTGGTAATGCTGCCAGCCTTTTGGGCATTTCTGTTGACAGCGATGCGGACGAATTTTTTGATGCTTTTCATGATTCTTTTGCTTCTTTTTCCATATAATTACATGTACAGTCAACAAAAGAGATAAGTATGCAGGATCGTCGGATATAGATGAAGTTTAGTAAGAAACCGATGGATGTTCTCGAATAAAATTTTATTTTATTAAGTAATAGAAAACAAACCGCTAATTTATCAAATTCATTCCCATCCTTCTTTCAGTCGATAACATCCATCGGTTTCTTACTAAACTTCAACTATATCCGACGATCCTGCATTCTTATCTCTTTTGTTGACTGTACTTACTTACTTACATATTATTATTTTAAATGTTAGCTTATGTTTAAACTAAACGTTTAATATTTTTCATGCAGCTTAGGTAGGTAAGTAGATCCAACAGTAGATACGCTTAGGCGAGATAAATATTTTTTTTAAATATTTGAAAGTTATTTTTTACTCTATAACAGCACGTAAATCACTTCACTCCACACAGTCCAGACACAAACGCACGACCCTTAACAACACATTCCCAAGTCACATGAACGCTAGAGATCATAAGTGCAATACCGCATGGGACGTCGCTTTCATGCGCCGTATTAACGTTATAAATTAGGACGTATAACGCCCACTCAAATAACCGTAAACACGCCGTAGTGGCCATTCGCAGCACTTGTGCCACCGGCCTTATGTCCCTACGTTGTCTCATTCATTTTTCTTTGTCTGCGATGTGAACATGCCTTTATATTTGGTTGTATGGGTGTGTACTGAAATTTAATTTTGTCAGGATTGCTGCCTAATACGAAATGAAAATAAAACTGGAATAAAAATGACAATTGTTCTCTATTTTCTTGTAAGGACGATTTTTTATGGACTACGGACTAGTTCTCAGCAGAATACAGACTCTTAATGTTTTTTAAGTAGGTATAGGCAAGTCGAATAAAATATGTCAAAGAGATTACCTACTTTAAAGGCTCCTTCAAACAGGCGCGACACGCGATAAAATCGCGCGCGACGCAAAGGCACGGCAAGTCGCGCAACGAGCAGTGTCTTTGTGTCGCGCGCGGTTATATCGCGTGTCGCGCCTGTTTGTAGGAGCCTTAAAGAGACGGCCAGTTGCGTTCTGCATCACCATTTATGTTAAGTGTTGCGATTAAGTCAGTTTAAGCGCAACTGTGGTCGGTTATAAGCACAGATATATGTACTTACATATAGCCATAGGTGTCTTATATCATCTGATAGCCTTTTCCCAACTATGCTGGGGTTGTTTAGTTTAGTTGTTTGTGATCTTCCTGTGCGAGTCCCCATAAATACTTCTTTTTCTATCTTTCGGCTTCTAGTCTAACCAGATGCAGCTGAATACTTACCAGTATTTTACATGCACCGACTGCCCATCTGACCTCCACACATCAGTTACAAGGTAACACCCCTTGGCAAGACTGATTGTCAGACTTTCGAGTTTCTGACTACCCGCAACGACTTTCAAAGATCTACGAATGAAAGCCAGGCGTGCTTTCCGAGGCACGGAGAGGTCTCGGTATGTAATGGATGATAACCCATCCACGGACCAACCTCGGCCTCGACCTGTGCGGCTGTTATTAATTAGTCACAAGCCGCTCGATTATCTATACGTACGAAGTTAACTAAGAGTTCAAATTCAAATTCAAATGTTTATTGCTCAACACAGTACATAATAAATACATTTCTAGATGTCAAGTGAATGCGCAGTCCACTGTGTTTCACCAATTCAGGCATGCAAAATTATCTATAAAATTATACATGTCATAAAACTCATAAATTCCAATTAATACCATTAAAAAAAAACATTTAAATTACAATTAGTAGGTACCCTATACAGTGTCATAAATTTAGATCTATATGTTATACAATTTCATTAATTCAAAATAATACTCTATATAATGTCATAAATTCAAATTAATAAGTTATACAATGTCATAAATACAAATAAATAACTAAATAATTGCATAAATTCAAATTAATAGTAAGAAATGTCAGAGTATATAATGTCATAATAATTAAGTCATGTCTAATACCACAGTATAAAGATCATTATACTGTGCTAATACAGTCAACACATAATATTAACAATACAAGTAAGTAAAATAATTTTAATAAAATAAATCGGACCCAAGTATTCACCATAATTATAATTATGTATTACTAATATACTTACACCCACATTTTTCTATCTGACAGGTATTCATTAATTGTGTAGTACGTCTTACTTATCAGTAGATGCTTCTTAAATACGTTGATATCTGTAGTACATAACAAAGCATTAGGTAATTTATTATAAATATGTGGTGCCATTCCTAATAAGTTTTTTTGGAATACTGCTTTTTTGTGTTGCCTGGTGCTTATTTTATTTTTATGTCGCGAACTATGTAATTTTTCAAATAGGTGGAAGTTTGTTTTGACAAATACCTACAGCCACTTCACATATGTATAGGCAGGGTACTGTTAAAATACGGAAATTCACAAAAAACGGTTTGCAGCTTTCCGTGCTTTGAATCCCGCATATCGCCCTAACACACCTCTTTTGCGCTCTAAATACCGTCTCCATGTTGGTGGAGTTACCCCAATATATGATTCCGTATCGTAATGCAGACGTCACATAATGCATTATACGCCATAAGCAAAACCTTTTGATTTACCTCCTTTGCGAGGTTACGTAAAGCATATGAATGTTGACTAAGGCGTTTATATACACTGTCAGTATGAGTTTTCCACGACATGTCTCTATCCAGATCAAGCCCTAAAAATTTTGTAGTTCATACAACATCTAGTTAGCGTGAACATTCATGGATTCTATGTACAAAATGGTTGAGCTGGATGGTGCTGATCCACGCGTCATATTCGTGAACGGGCACAAGGTTTAATTGAAACAAATGCTTTGAGTTTGAGTTTTTGAGTTTGTAACCTACATAAAATTTCGGGTAGACATACTTTTCAATTTAAACATAGGATACAACACTTCAATATCAGTAAACATACAGTAAAAACCACTCAGAGTAGCAATCGAAACAAGTGCTATATACTGAGCGCATCGTTCCGAGGGCAGTCTTAGAACTTTATTATCGTATATACGGAATCCGAGCTAGTCCCATTCAATATCTATTTACTTATATTGGTATGACCCGACGTGTGGATGGCATGAAAACATACAGAGTTAAGGCGTGCACAGATGTTACATTGTTACCTGCAATAGAAAGGTGTTATAAAGAAAGAAAGGAAATGCGTATATTTGCGGTAAACGTGATACAGAAAAAACTGGCCAACTGCGAGCCGGACTCGCACACGAAGGGTTCCGTACCACAAGGCAAAAACGCCGAAAAAAACACGTTTGTTGTATGGGAGCCCCCCTTAAATATTTATTTTATTTTCTTTTTAGTATTTGTGGTTATAGCGGCAACAGAAATAGCTACGTAATTTGTGAAAATTTGAACTGTCTAGCTATCGCGGTTCTTGAGATACAGCCTGGTGACAGACAGACGGACGGACAGACGGACAGACAGTGAAGTCTTAGTAATAGGGTCCCGTTTTTACCCTTTGGGTACGGAACCCTAAAAAGGATTAATTCCGCGACTGATCCCCTGAACCCAAGTGGTAGTTAGAGTAATATTGTAATTCGTAAATCGGCTTGTGGCTAAATAATAACAGCAGCACGAGTCGTTCGGAGGATTTCCGCTTGATAGATTTCTGACTATCGATACGGGTAGGTACTCAGAAGTCCGCAAGTATGCCAACCAGTCTTACCAAGCGGCGTATTACATTGTGACTGGGTTGTGGAGGGCGCTTTATTTAAAATACTGGTAAACAGCTGCATCCGGTAAGACTGGAAGCCGACCCTAACATGGTTGAGGAAACGGTTAGGCAGATGATGTAAAAAGGCGGCATCCATGAGTGGTCATTCATCCAGGTCATTCTAGGCAGTCAGCCTCGCTACTATCCTTTATGACTGGCTTATAGTAGAAGTAACCAGCCTATATTGTTCCCACTGCTGGGACACAGCAAGCAATTACTCCTAACCATAAGTGGACCTCACTTATGGTTAGGAGTAATTAGAATGTGAGCTAATTAAGTATGGCTGGACGATAGAGGAGATTGAGTAAAAATTTTGCTGAGTTTAGGGGGCCTAAAAAGGCCACTTTGGCAGAATCATAATAGGATAACATAATGGACAGTTAACTGTAAAGTTAATCGTATCAAATCCCATTGGTGAAGCATTTTTCAGTTATTTTTTTTGTCTGTGCTAATTATACCAATCAATCCAATCCAACTCCAATCACAATATCTTTGATTGTACCTACACGTAGAGCAGCGAAAAAAAGAAAAACACGGACCGTGTTCGCCATATTTTATTTCATAATGTTATCTTTTTTAAGCTTCTCCAAAGTGGCCTTTTTAGGCCCCCTGGTCCCTTTTTTGCCATGCTTCCCTGGTCTGTGCGAGTTTCAAAATATGTTTTCTAAATGCAGTTTGTGTGTTAGGTAATTAATATCTTCCTTTTCCCTGTTATAGTTTCTATAGGCCATGTTCTGTGCGAAAATTGAGCCTCCATATCTGTAGAAGGAAATTAGTCCGGCACCATAATTGCGTAACACACCATTAATATCAATCTGAATCATTTTGAAAGATATTGCTAATCCATTGCCTCATAAATGTTCGGAAAAGTGTGCTCAACAACGTTTATAACGCAATTAGTGTTGTTGAACTGTCAAAATGAAAGCCATTGCTACTGATTATTATGAATGAATGAAGTGTCTGGTCGAAGTGGAGGTGCTTGGGGGAGGCCTATGTCCAGCAGTGGACGTCTTTCGGCTGAAATGATGATGATGATGATGATGAATGAATGAATGAATGTTAACTGAATGTTACGCAATTATCCCGCTGCTTAGCAACTGAAACAGCCAACCATGCTGGTACCATCTGGCAGTTTATTAAGGTTCCTCACTCAGCGTTTGGACGTCCAAGCTCATATGCATGTACCTTTATCTCCGAACGTAAGCGCAGTACTAATGGTATTGAGTCTACGAGCGCACTCGGGGCCAGACATCTCTGCAGCCATCAGCCACAGCCAGGCCATGTGATGCATACTTATAGCTCGATTTTCCACCGAGCAGTTTCAATTGTACCATCCCATTAGTGGCATTCGATTGCCGACGTTGGAATAAATAGAAATTTTCTTGTGTGTAGATGTCGTTGATGTTGAAGTTAGTTGCAATTGGCTGTAACAGTGTCTGAATATTTGATTAGGCAGATACACGTTTCTTTTATAAGTAAAAACCCGCACTCGAGTAGGTAGGTACTTATTTTGTTCGAGTTGGTAGCGGTATCTACAACGCCACATGCGAACAACGCATCATAGGTACTGACGTCACGCAAAATCCTGCATCTCACAAGCAGAGTTTACCGCGCAACTAGCACAGATACAATACAACGGCCCGACATGAATCATCGGGCAGTTGCCCGCCAGACACAACACCCGTCTGGTCGGAGGATCCTTCCTTTTCATAGAGTATGAGTGAACTTTACACCCTGTTCCTCATACCTCTATAAGTTTGCGATTTGGTAATTATTTTCCATTACACGTCGTGTGACATAGAACGCCTTTAAATACATGGTGGCAATGAAATCGATGCGCAAACTGAAACCATTCAGTACATGATTCTAGAGGGGCCCTAGCGTAGAAACTTTTTAACTGTGATTAAAAAAAAAATGGCGCGTAGGTGGATGAATGGATTTTTTTTGATTACCGTTTCAGTTTGCGTGTCGATCTTGGGATGCCACCCTGTATTATGGTCATGATAGTAAAAACTTCTATTGGGTAGGTATTTGTCATTCCAAAATATTAAAGGCAAATTAATTAGGTACAAAGAGTCATCATTAGTAGTAAAATAAATAAATGACGTCATAACGAATCAAAACAAGCACAAAAAGCAGCTTCATTAAAATAAAACAAATAACTTATTCGATAAGTACATAATTGTAAAGGATTTCGTTTCCTAATTGAGTGGCGACAAGCTTCGTTACGACACAAAATTCTATAGTCAAATATTTATTTCAATTATAGGATCCCCTTACCCCTTGCAATTGACACGAAAAGAAACTGACATCTAAGAAAAAGGGTTGTTTCTCAAAGGAAACGGTTTGATTGAGAGGATACTTAGAACCCTACTTAGCCTTTTAAAGCCGGTTCTAATTAACACCGTAAAGACGATAATTGAGTATTTATTCAAGATTACAATATAACGAACCTCTGCGTCAATTGTTTACAAACTGTTTAAGACGCAAATTAAATATTTTGTGGAAATTTACATTTCAAAACGAATTTAAAAAGCTTCGAAGTTCTGAAATTATACGGTGACTAACACTATAAACATTTAAAATTGCCCACATACTCAAGAAGTCCTCCAGACCGAATTTCGGCCATAGCGCCCAATCTCAGCGGAGACCAGCCTTCGGCGCGGGAGACATTATAGTGCACAAGTGTGTGCGCAGACACAGGTGCACATTCTCTTCCCTCACTCTTATTGTCCGATGGGATGGCATTTCAATCTGACACGAAGAGAGATCAGGATTAGCTCGTCGTTCGGTAGGGACCAGGCCCGGGGCCCGGGTCGACGGCGCGTTGTGTTCCACGCGCGCCTCAAAGAGATGTCAGCAGTTCAGCACTAACTGACGGGGTCCGCTAGAGCCGACGCCTGCCAGGGTCACGGGTTGTTCTAAAGAGATACCGTGGCCCCTGGCACAGGCAACTGAAGGAACAAGGGTGGGTTTTAGTCTGTAAAAGTTTGACACGCCCTTCCGCTCCGCCCAGAGCGGGAGAAGTTATTAGTTAACAGGTTAACGTGCTTTCCAATAGGGTCATCAAACCGCCAACTTCCAAACTCTGAGCTGTTACTAAGAAATTCCCAATAATACTTTGCCGACCCGGGAATCGAACCCAGGACAGGACCCCACGCTCAACAACGGGGCAGTTAGCGGGGATGACTTACCTAGTCACTTAAAAATCAACTTACTTGACAACAAAAATATGACCACAGCCATATCAAGCCGCCATCTGGCACCATGGAGACTGTTAACAAAGACATAGGACATAACATTTTATTATAACCTGTAGTAATTTACGATCACAATTTAGGATTCACACAGAGCCCGTCAGTTATCTAAAATTCTATATATATCAGACCATTTTATAATATTTATGGTACGTGCACTACTCGTTTTATTGATAAAAGTATCATAAAATTGTGTTACCCCAAGCGACGGTCACTAAAAAAGAGGGAGAAAGGCAATAAAGGATATGTAATACATTTTCTTTGTGGATTTTACTCTTGACCGCACATGGAATATTTAAAAATGGCTTCGGTCTATGCTTCGATATATTCCGATGGAATTGGACACCCACCCGCGTGAATACGGTTTGGGTGTGTTTGCATATATTTATGTGAATATTGTAGGTAATACATTCACCCGAGCGCGCAGCGGGTTTCAGGAATGTTAGAGTATGTGTAGACGTACCATCAAGTGAAGAGGAATAATGTGTGAACTATCGAGACGAACGAATATTGTAGTGTGATTTTATGTTTTGTATATAAGAGTAATTAAGCCACATAAACACAGAACCGATCGAAGTGGCGGTGCTTGAGGGAGGCAGCTATTTCCAGCAGTGGACGTCTTTCGGCTGAAATGATGATGATGAAACACAAATCATGGACACTTAATATCATCTCTTGCGTGTCCTGTCAGCTGCACATTACAGGAACTGATGGCGACAAACAATAGCCGTATTCGGGTCGAGTCCATTTAGATTGCCATCGACACGCTTAGAAGAAGTTCACAAATCAATTTATATTCTCGTAATTGTTTTTTTTTATGTGTTTTCAGAACAGATTCAGAGAAAATACGGCCCTAATTTTTTAAGTTCCACATTCATTCAAAAATCTCCAACACCTCATGAAGATAATCCTAACTTCTCCAAACAAAATCTCACGCTTCCCTCACAATGCTTGCAAACAAGTGTATAAAAACACTTTGCAAAAGCAACGCAAGTGTTAGCTACTAATTAGCAACAGTTGACGTTCTTCATTTCATGACAAAAAAGCGACATCTCTGATGTACTCACCACAGACTAGATAGGTTCAGAAGGTTAGCTCCGTACAGTGTGTGAGAACCGACACACGCGCACTTAGGCGCGTACCTACGTACTGCGACTGCGATCTCAAACTACAATCAATTCGCGTTATTTTTTATTACCTCCGATTTTGCAAATCACAGTGGTCTTTATAGTTCTTGTAATAATGGCTGGCCTGTTGGTCTAGTAGTCAGTGACTATGACTGCTATGCCGGAGGTCGTGGGTTCGATTCCCACCCAGGACAAATGTTTGTGTGATGAGCATGATCATTTGTTCTGTGTCTGGGTGTAATTTATCTATATATGTATGTATTTAGAAATATATAAGTATATTTATCAGTTGTCTAGTACTCATAACACAAGCTCTGCTTAGCTTGAGACTAGACGGCGTTGTGTGATAGTTGTGGAATATTATTATTATTATTATTATAATAAGGTTCCTGTTGGATCGCTGTTAATGACAAGTCTGTCAAAATCACATTGATCTTTATTCTCGTTATTGTAAGGTCACTGTTGGGTTGCGGCTGTTAGAGGTAAAAGGACTCTCAAACGAATGCCAGTCACGAGTACACTTACGATTTGGAAATTTGGAAAGTCCTGACATAAAACCGGACATTTGCAAAAAAGTCCGAACACTTCACTTTTTAATCTTTCTTTATATAGTAAAAAAATCCCACTGTTTTGAAAAGTCCGTACTAATGCCAACGCAGGTCAAGGTCCGGAAGGAGAACCAAGAATCCGGACAGACAGCAACCCTAGTCACGAGTGCGCTTACATTCACTGTACGTAAAGCACCTATGTATGTGTACTGGGTCAAATTAAAATAGCTAGCAAAACTATACAAAATAAAAAAATAATTTATTTGTTGGGGTCAACGGCATCTGGTGATTTTGTTTGAAGAATGAGTTAAGAAAATCTGTATTGTTTTTGTTTTATCATGTTTAGATACACATCACGTTTGTGAACCACCAAGATAACTGATTTTTTATACCTACTGATATACAACTGACTACACTAACTGCGATTGACCAAAAAAAACTCATCAAATTTATTTATTTTGTGTGATTTATAGATATCGAACCTAAACGATGTCTGCGGAGTTTCGCTAGCTAATTCAATTTGACCCTGTACGTGCGTCCGTTGTGGCTCATTGTGAGAAGGCCTTCTGTGTCTGTCTCTTTTGTGTCTAAAGGATGGTCGGGTTGCACCGATTAAGGATTCAAGAGGCCGTCTCGCGCCTCCTGCCTTGCCTCGTCTAATTACCATGGCGCTCACTCCCGGTCTGTTTACTCACTCTTAAGACGAAATTACGTCAAGTATCTCCCACCTTTGCCTCCAATAAGCGATGATTGAGGTTTAAATACTTTCCTAAAATCATTTGGTATATTGTAGTCTAAAACATTTTTGTTGCATGGCAAAAATCTTAACTAAAGCCGCCATCTTGATGTTTCAATACGGTTACTGTCAGCCTGCATCATCCCACTGCTGGGCAAAGGCCTCTCCCCATGACTTCCAGCTCTTTCGATCCAGGGCTAAAGTGGATCACTGGTCGCTTGTTTGGTCCTGCTCGTCCCGCCGTCTTCCACGGGGTCTGCCGCGACGCCTTCTACCTCCACGTGGTTATTTTGGCCCACAGCTTATTGGACATACGGCAGGTGTATACACATAGTGTATCGGGCGGCCGCCACAATCAGGAGATTGGGGTGCTTTATAGCTGAGTCAAAGAAACGCTTGGAGAGGCGTGTCCTGAACTGCTGGACTGAACTGCCTTTATAATAACGCCATATTTGGAAAGGCGTCTGGGTATTTAACTTATAACTTTAATATGAAAGGGGTGGAGGGCACAGCGCAGGGATTAGGCAGTTAGTCAGTTGGCGTACTGCCATGTCACTCTGTGGCTTACTATTCAGAGAAATTGGCACCATTTGTGCAGCCCGTAAAGGTTTCAACGGTAATGCAATTTGCAACACATGCATGCCGAGTGTAAAGGTGCTCCCTCACTTGGAGCATTCGCTTGTAATGTAACGTTATAGAGTCGAGCATAACATCAGTGTGGGAGGAGATCCGAGCATTACAGTGCGCATGCGCAATCTGTAATATTACAGATTCGAGAATTACATTGGTGAGGAAAGAGAACCGAACATTACAGTGCGCAACTTGATGATACAATGAATAATATTTTGATACTGAATCAACTAAATGCTTAAAATCAAATGGTATCGTATTACCCAGTAACTGGGTTGTGGAGGGTAGATAGGCGGTCGCTCCATGTAAAATACTGGTATTCAGTTGCAATCGGTTAGACTGGAAGCCGACCCCAACATAGTTGGGAAAAGGCTAGGCAGATGATGATGGTAGAAGTTGGTTATTTAAACTCGGAACCGAGACTCAATTAGCCTAACAACATGTTTATTTTCTGTATCTGTAACATCATTATACTGCAATTACTTAATTTTGGTGATCTTGTCTTGTTTGTCTTGTTTGGATTGATAAGCATAATCAGCATATAATGTTCCCAATGCTAGGAAACAGGCCTCCTCTTTTATGAAAGGGAGCGGACCATAATTTATTTATTAAAACTTTATCATCATCTGCCTAGCCTTTTCCCAACTATGTTGGGGTCGGCTTCCCGTCTAACCGGATGCAGCTGAATACCAGTATTTTACATGGAGCGACTGCCTATCTGACCTCCACAACCCAGTTACTGGGTAATCGATACCCCTTCGTAAGACTGGTTGTCAGACTTTCAGGCTTCTGACTACCCGTAACGACTGTCAAAGATCCACGAATGACAGCCGGGACCAACGGCTTAACGTGCTTTCCGAGGCAAGGAGGGGTCACGGTATGTAAAGATGGTCAGCCATCCACAGACCAACCGCGACAAGCGTAGCTTAACCTGATCGATCGACCTGTGTGGCTGTTATTATTTAGCCACGGGCCCCTTTATTAAAACTTTATGCACAAGTAAAAAAATACTGTACAAAGGCCACTGCCATTGTTGTATGCTTAAAGTAGTCACAATAACAATGAATTATATATTATTTATAATATTAAACTGTTGAATAAATGATAATGAATAAATGACTTGTATAGATAAGTTATTATTTTTGAATATTATTTTTTCTTTTATGACTACTTATTTCTAATTTTATTTTGTTAACTTTGCCAATTTAATTTGTAAGTAATAATGAAATTGTGTGTTGTGTTTTGTCTTATTTTTATTTATTTTTCTAATAATTTTATATTACATATTGCTATTACCTATATGATCCAACTGTTGATTGAATTAAAGGAATTGAATTGAAAGACGGAATAATGCCTGAGGCATTTTCTACCAGTCAACCTTAGGATGATGCAAAGTAATAAAAGTGTCCCATCAATTTCAATCCCATGTATTTAATAAGTGGTAAGCAGAGCAGTGGTTCAACTTACCCCTTGATATAATATACATGGGATTGAAACATAACCTCTGTGAAATGCGGGTATACCTTAAAATGCCAGCCCCTTCGGAAAATACAGGTGTATGTTGTTAAACAGGAGTTATTGGAAAAATACCAACAACCTCTTAAGAGGTTATTGTACTCATCATTATAAACAACTTTTACTATGGGACCAAACATGACATCGCGAAAAAAATAGCTGTTCCATAGATTTATGTTCGTTTAACTCGTCAAAATGTAGGGAACAGCTGATTTTTTTAGGGTTCCGTACCCAAAGGTTAAAAACGGGACCCTATTACTAAGCTTTCGCTGTCTGTCCGTCCGTCTGTCTGTCACCAGGCAGCATCTCAAGAACCGCGATAGCTAGACAGTTGAAATTTTCACAAATTATGTATTTCGGTTGCCGCTATAATAACAAATAGGTACTAAAAACAAAATTAAATAAATATTTAAGAGCGTTTACGCCGAACGTCATTTCATACAAAATTTCAAGCCCTTGTTTTCCGAAATGAACCAACCGATTTTAATGAAACTTCATACGCATAAGCAGGATACCAAGGTCTAAAAAGTTAGTAGAGAACATTTTCGAAAAATAGTGTTACAGCCAAATTAGACCGATTTTAAACTTTTCATAGAAACAGAGATTTCCAGTTATCTTTTTTTAAATAAGACATTTCGAAAATGTTCTCTACTAACTTTTTAGACCTTTGTATCCTGCTTATGCGTATGAAGTTTCATTAAAATCGGTTCATTCATTTCGGAAAACAAGGGCTTGAAAGTTTGTATGAAATGCCGTTCGGCGTAAACGCTCTTAAGGGGGCTCCCATACAACAAACGTGTTTTATTTCGGTGTTTTTGCCGTGTGGTACGGAACCCTTCGTGTGCGAGTCCGACTCGCACTTGGTCAGTCATTTTTTATAAGTTTCTTGAGCGTGTAACAACTTCAAGAACTTATAGCCATATAACTTGAACTTCAACGACAAGTTAACATAAATTGCAAGTACCTAGGTACCTAAGCTTTCAATATCACTGAAATCCTTGGAGACAGTCAAGTGTTTTTATTTTCAGTTTTATAGCTCCCTTGCTGGAACGCAAGCGATATGACTTCGTCTATAGCTACTATATTCAATTTACTCGACCATTTGTATCGAAATATCGACTCAATGACATCGATACTCGATACTTTCGGATATCCTTTACTATGAAAGTTTATAGTTTGGGAAAATATGAAGTTGTGTATGTTTATTTTAAAGTGACGCGTTAAGAACTGTATTTTTATAAAACACAGAAGAATATTGTGGAAGAAGTTGCTAGGAGAAAACGCAGTCACGAGGTCTTTGGCGTAATTATATACCTACTTACCTAAGTACTTATATATATTAAAAAAACAAAGAAATACTTACGTTGATATGGAATTAACGCCAACGTCCACGTGACAGCGTTTCTTCTGAGATTTAAAAACCTTAAAAAGAAAAAGCAGCAAAGTTAAAATTAACTAGGTACATAATACATACTTACATGTAAATGTATTACACAACTACGTACGTATAGCAGCAATAATATCGTAGGGGGCCCCCTTTATAGCAGAACTTATTATGTTAAAAAATTATGCCAAGTGTGCAATTTCGGAGCATCAATATTCTGCCAGATAGAAGGAACCGTATCGTAGGACAGTGCTGCCAATAATTTTCTCGATTCCCCGCGTCAGTGCTGTCAATTCCCCGAAATTCCCCGCTTCTTTTTCATTTGCCACAAATTCCCCAAAATGATATTTTTAGACTAAAAACACTGATTTATACAAAATTTGCTAAAACTTTTATAAAATACTACAGGTACATATAAAAAATTTAACGCTTACATCTGCAGACTACATCCGGGCTGATCCGGGCATCTATACAAAACAAATTAAAGGGCCACGTGCTTATCTATTAAAATTTTAGTGCAGGTAGGTATGTAGGTACAAAAAAAATTGTTTTTATTTAAATCTTTAGTGGCCCTTATTTTTTTTGTAATAGTTTAATATTTTTGCCATATTTTCGCAGTAGTAGCATATTTCGATTAGGTTCAAATTTTAAAAGATTCCCGCTTTACCTATACCTTATTTTAGTATCATTAAAGCAGCAATGGAGTCATTGTTAAGACTCCTACGGTGTTGTGTTTTGATGTTATTTAGGTTGCTGAAAACCCTCTCCTCCACAGACGCGTATTACATTATTAGTACAAAACATACATAGACATACACTCGAAAAACATAACCCTCCTTCTGACGCAGTCGGGTAAGAATTGGTCTGGATTCCCCGAAATTCCCCGTAAATCGGGGATTTTCCCCGCGATTGGCAGCACTGCGTAGGATGTAGGTGACCGAAGTGAAGTAGGCGTATCGGTAATTCCCCGCAGATTGTGTGCGAGTGCGTCCAACGAACACTAATGATAACAGTTACTAAAGAACTGTTACTATGATACTCCATTGATTATTCTACAAAATACCTGTTACTGTCTGTAAAACAATATTCTAATTGATTTTTTTGAAAACAAAACATGCCTTATTTCGGATCCTAATTGAATGTTGGATTTTACATGCCCTTGGTCCGAATCCGCTCAATCCAGTGTTGGATAAAGAAGACAAAGGGTGCTGCCAATTGCCATATTGGAGGATGAGGAAGAGCCTTCATATATCACAAGATCATCACTGTATTTTGGAAAGTTTATTTATTTATTTATTTATTTATATATACTTTATTGTACACCAGAAAATACATAACAAAAAAAAAATACGGTTAATACAAAACATACAATGGGCGGCCTTATCGCTTTCTGCGATCTCTTCCAGGCAACCTTGAAAGTTGTATCTTTTCAGTAGGTAGGTACCTAAATATTAGGTACTTAGTTTAAATTATCATTGTGATAAAAAGACGATACTCCACGTACGTCTAACTATATTGTCCCTCAAAATCTATTACTGCGATACCAATCCGAGTATTAATTACCCAGATATTTAAAAGAACGGAACAGCGATTAGGGATAATGACAAATACCTCTAGTATTTGTCACGTCTCTATGTTATTCAAATGGATATATAGCGGCCATTTTTTTTCAAAATGCATCAGTAAGTTCACAGTCGTCCTAGTGAAAACATTATAAAAAACTTCTCCTGTTTTCTACAATTCTAAATTCTCAATTTTGTGTGAAGTGCATATTTGTCTCTCTTTATCTACAACATGTCGGTAAGTAGGCAAAGGTCGTTGTTGCTATTTCTTTGTTGTCGTCTCAATAATTTTGAAGGGGTTACGTAATTTTTTTGAAGCGAAAACTTCTTTATGCGCGTTGAGCGATTATTGTTATAAGACGACCCACTGACCTTAGTGCCCTTTCACACGTCCCGGTAACCGGGTAGCTGGTGCCGCATACCCGGCGGCTAAGTGTATACCCATGTACGTTAGCTTTCACACGTACCGGCGTAGTTTGCTTGGCAAGTGTTACCGGATAGTCGGCACCGGCTACCCGGTTGCCGGGACGTGTGTAAAGGCACTTAAGGTTCATCCACACCGAAGTAACTTTTTGTAAAGCAACAATTTGCAACATGATTACATAAACTTTCTATATCTTTAACTAAGATAACTAGATATTTTTTTAGGGTTCCGTATCCAAAGGGTAAAACGGGACCCTATTACAAAGACTCCGCTGTCCGTCTGTCACCAGGCTGTATCTCATGAACCGTGATAGTTAGACAGTTGAAATTTTTACAGATGACGTAGGTATTTCTGTTGCCGCTATAACAACAAATACTAAAAAACAGAATAGACTAAATGGTCAGTGGGTCGTCTTAGGGGAATATCTAAGGGGGCTCCCATACAACAGACATGATTTTATAGATAATGGTAACCCTTCGTGTGCGAGTCCGACTCGCACATGGCCGGTTTTTTTGTTATCCGTTGTCGCCCACCAAAACTTGTAAACGTTGCTCCATTAGCTTTCAATCAGCATGTTGCAGGCTATATTGTACCAAAATTTCAGCCAAATTCACCGAACGGCCTTTTCCTTACATTTTGTGCGGGGTCCTTTACCCCAATTGCGTTTCCCTTCAGTCAGAGTATCTATTAATCAAATAGTCAATAAACCAAAAATTATATCCATACATGCTGTAAGTGAAATAAATGGTTACGAAAAAAAACCCAATTTATTTTGGCATCGCCTCTGCACCTTATTGGCGTAACACACTATTACTATCAATTTGAATCATTTTGAAGCATATTGCATCTATTGCTCCATATGTTCGAAAAATGTGTTTGCTCAACAACGTAAATAACCAAAGACATTAAATTATTTTATCTTAAATCTCTTTGTAAATAACGCAATGGATGTTATTCAACTGTCAAAATGAAACCCATTGCTACTGATAGTGTGTTACGCAATTACCCTGCTGGTCCAATAAGTTAGCCACGTCCACAATACAATATGCTATTTGACACTAAAACCTCTTTCTTTATTTCAGACGCCATACCAGGGCAAGGGCCGATGCTTCGGCGAGTACAGGTGCACCCAATGCAATCGAAGCTGGATGAGTGCAAACTCCTGGGCCAACTACGGCCAGGAGTGCACCTCCTGCAAGATCAATGTCATGCCTCATAAACAGGTAGCTAAGTGTATCCCAATCACAACGCTATTTTCAACCAGCATCCTAATAGCGTAACACACTATGAATCATAGTCTTTATCATTTTGAAGGATATTGCTAGTCCACTGCTTCATATGTTCGAAAAATTTGTCTGCTGAAAAACGTGAATAACGCAATGAATCTTGTTCAACTGTCAAAATGAAAGCCATTGCTACAGATAGTGTGTTACGCAATTACCCCATAGTTCAACTATGTTGAACAACTCCACCATAGACAAAGATTGACTGGCAGATAATGCCTTAGACAACTCCGACATAGACATAATATGTCTATGTCGGAGTTGTCTAATGTAGATTGTCTGGCAGATCCGCAGGTCCGTTTTTCCCGTAGACAGAGTAAACTATAGACTGCTGCATATCTTCTTTTTCATTCGCACAAGAAAAAGAGAAATATATTAACGTCACTAGCAAAGAAAAGACACAGAGTAAGAATATTTCTGTCCCTTATTGTCGGCTAAGCACACGGCTGTGCACAACAAGTTTGACGTTTATGAAGGAATAATAAAATAATACACCGCTATTAAACGGAAAATAAGATCTTTTTCGTGCATAATGCAATAAAAGTACATTTGCGCAACTATGAAAATGGTAAGGTGCATTGTAATAAGCTGTAAAAATGATAAGTATGATGAAGATTGCCGGATTTTTTTGTCCCTTTCGGTGACACGGATACCATGAGTCTAGATAGATTACTCTGTCTACGGTTTTTCCGGACATACCACAACTCGAATTTATTTAGATAATCGTGTTCTTTTATCTTTCTTTTATACGAAAAATGGAAAGATAAATAAATAAATATTACCTATGAGATACGCCTTCATTAGATAAGATAGTAGATACCCTTTTAGTGTAGATATCTACTTTTGAATAATTCTTGTGAATTTTTAAATGAGACTGTTTCATTCGGCGTCATAGTTTCATTTTCTATGTAGTTAGGTACGTAACCAGGGTCGTCGGATATAGTTGTAGTTTAGATAAGAAACCGATGGATGTTTTCGAATAAAATTTAATTTAATTATTAGAAAACGAACAATAATTTATCAAATTAAACATTCGAAAATATCCATCGGTTTTTTTACTAACCTACAACTATATCCGACGACACTGGTTATTTATTTGTTTTGGTGACTGTACATCTGTTGTATATGTTGACATCACTAGTACCAATATACCTGTAAGGGTATATTGGTACCGCCGGGGTCGCGGGTTGTTCGAAAGAGATACCGTGGCCCCTGGGTCATTTGATGATTTCCCACCCAAAAAAAAACTTGGTAATACATTAACAACCTCTTAAGAGGTCAATGACCTCTCGCGAAATAAAATCAGCTGTTCCCTACATTTATGTTCGAATATCTCATGAAAATGTAGGGAACAGCTGATTTTTTTTTCGTGATTTCAAGTTTGGTCCCATAGTTGTTCATAATGATGAGTAAAATGAATTATAATTCTCTAAATACATTATATTTGTTACGGTCGAGAATCTTAATTTAACCAACGTACAACATAATACTGACCAGCAAATTGCAAAAAACGTAAAAAAAAATGAATTTCGTGGGCTACCTACCCTAGCGCTTTCGCCATAATGAAATCGGTTTAATGTGCTGTGGTAGTAAGAAATTATTTTTTTCAATGTAGGCACACTTCTACCTAAGCTTTTGGGGTAACAAGGCGTGATGTTATGTTATCCCTGAACTTGAATTTTAGATGCTGAAAAGTTTCATAATATTAATGTTTTCAGAGGCCCCTCCTGAAACCAGACGGCTTGGACAAGAGTGACCCGTTGAAGAGCCACCCACAGGAGTTGTGCCAAAAATGCAAGTCCTTGGGGAGGTATTGCGGAAAAACTTCCATTTTCTATTAAACAAACCACAATTAGAATCTTAAACGGATTTGCTATCAAAAGTCGTCGATGACCTCTTAAGAGGTTGTTAATGTTTTACCAATAACCCTGTATGTTAAATAATACAGGGTTATTTTAAATTTGTAAGCTAAACTCCGCAGTCGCGATGGTATCGATAAGTATCTAAACGTGTGAAACGAAAAAATGTTTTTTTGTGCAGTCATTGGCCGCTGTTATTGTAGGAACATTAAATATCAGTTAAAAAAACAGTTTTTAATGTAATCTTCACAGAAGTGATGGGGATATCTAAATACCATTAAACATAAGAAAAACAGTTTTTCTCAACTCATACTTCAAACTTCAAGTAGCAACACTAACAGCGGTTGTTGACCGCTCAAAAATAATCAAATCTATTTATTTTAGCGTCTTTAGTTATCGATACCCATCACATCTGTGGAGTTTCCCTAGCTATTTTTATTTCTTTTCTGTTTATGGCATAAAAAGTTATCGTTAATACACATTGGCACATAAACAGAAATTAATTCACTACTAGGTTTAGGTATATGCATGAGAAACATTGTAATCTGGAAAGATTTCGTAATTATTTTTGTACTAGTCTTAATAATGATGAAGGAGAGAGAGCAAAGTACGGGTTTATTAGTGTTTCTGACTTTTCTTTATACCTACTGGCTGATGATATAGTTACCAGCATCCGATAGGGGAATTTTCTGTATGTATTCGCGAAAAAAAAATCAGCTGTTCCCTACATTTATGTTCGTCTAACTCGTCAAAATGTAGAGAACAGCTGTTTTTTTTTCACGATTTCAGGTTTGGTCCCATAGTAAAAGTTGTTCATAATGATGAGTAAAATCACGTGTTTAAGTATCGGTTACTAATTACCAGTCACCCTATATATTGGACTGCTTACGCAGTTATACTTATAGACTTAAAATATGATAGGTAAGCTATGCATAACTGGTCATTTAGGTTACCTTATGATGTCTACAACAGTTAGACACTATGTCTGTTCTTATTTTAATGGCAGTTGCCCTAATGATGTACTCTCGGCTACAGTGGCTCCACTCTCGCGCACCATACAGTTCGCGCCACAGCAATCTAAGCATTTTGTTACTAAGGAGAGGTGTTATCAGGTGTTGGAAGACCACAACAACAATGCTGCAAACAGTTTTGGGCCGGGAGCACCCATTAAGGCAACGCCAACACATGAATCTACACGATACGATACAGTCATGTACAATAAAACATTATAACACATCTGGTACTTACAGTATTATGAATAGAATAACCACATAGCGAATGCAACTGATTAAAGCAATCTGTTAATTATAAAATGATTTAATTCTGCCAAAACTTATATAAAAGTTAGAGGTTGACACTAATATAATAATTTGCTCTTCGTCCTCCATGTATATAATTATAAGTGATATGTATAAGTTTATTATTGTTTAGAATAAAACAAAACCATTATATTTACAAATCATTGTCTTTTATTTAATCTACATTATTAAATTTGATAAATAAATTCATAGTTTACCTACTTAATCTAAATATATAAAATTCAGTCCTGACTGACTGACTGATATATCAACGCACAGCCTAAACCGCAGTGGTCCTCCATGAAATTTGGAGGGTGTGTTCTTTTTGAAGAGTAGGTATCCACTAAGAAAGGGTTTTTCGAAATTCCACCCCTAAGAGGGTGAAATTTCACGCGAACGAAGTCGCGGGCATAAGCTAGTATGAATATAATATGAACGTAAACGAAGCAAAATAAGTATAGAAAGTGCGCAGTGCTGCACACCCCTACCCTATTTCAAGTTAAACAAATATCAACTTTATTTCAATGAACATTTTAAGGGGCTTACATGACCTAAAGTGCGGTCACTGTCGGACTGCATAGAAAAGAAAGAGAAGCGCGATGACACAACGCTAGTAATTTATTGCGAAATATGAAGCAAATATTTAATTACAAAAAATCTATTGTTTGGGCTAAAAAATTAAAACACTAGTGTTTTAGTATGTTGCTTGTAGAATAATCTGACAAAAAATCAGAATGATTGTATGTATAATATTGTGGTTTTTATTGTAAAAAAAAGTTTTTAGAGGTATCTTCATGATTTTTAGAGTTCCGTACCCAAAGGGTAAAAACGGGACCCTAGTACTGAGACTTCGCTGTCTGTCCGTCCGTCCGTCTGTCTGTCACCAGGCTGTATCTCATGAACCGTGATAGCTAGACAGTTAAAACTTTCACAGATGATGTATTTCTGTTGCCGCTTTAACAGCAAATACTAAAAACAAAATAAAATAAATATTTAAGGGAGGCTTCCATACAACAAACGTGTTTTTTTCGGCGTTTTTTTGCCTTGTGGTACATACGGAACCCTTCGTGTGCGAGTCCGACTCGCAATTGGCCAGGTTTTTTTGGCGTGTTGAGATATCGATGCCCATGACGTCTAAGGAGTTTCGCTAGTGAATTTAATTTGACCTTGTATAAGTATTGAGTACAAAGGTAGGTACTGCTTTTTATGAACAAACACATAAACTATAACTACTAACAAACACATAAACTAAAACTACTAACAAACACATAAACTATAACTACTAACAAACATAAACTATAACTACTAACAAACACAATAATAGGTATCTACAAACACGAACGATTCCAGAATACGTAGATAAGAGGTCTCTCCTAATTAATATCTGCTGCCTCAGTGACCACAGACGTTGGTTCGAAGGATTGCAATTATTCTTGACCCCTTCGTAAGACGTAGAAAGACCCCACTTTCCGAAATGTGGGGTCTGGGATCCAATGCGGTGACCGCAAGCCAGTGACGAGGGACTTGTTTGTAAACTAATTTACATACCTAGTCTTGAAAACTTCTCGAAGACTTAAAAATTAAATCATTTTGTACATTTTACCGTAACTTTTCTCCCGTCAAACGACGTCGCTGTGTTCCTGTTTGAAGGTGGTGTGGAGGGTAGCACACGAATAAAGGCGGAAACACATTATTAAAACGCGACGCCATCCCACGCCATCCCACGCTTACTTTTTGGGCAAATGACGAAAATAGCTCAACGAGATGAAAAATGTGGCCAATGAGTAAGCGTGGGAATGCGTCGGGTGTTACAAGTGTGTTTCTGTCTTCATTCAGCTTTTGTCTCTGGCATGGCGACGACGTACCTGTCATAGATGTACGCTCTCCTGAAGTCAAACACAGATCTTGATAATATGTTTGCGAATGAATCGAAGATGATACTGTCAGAATGTTTGAATTTTTGTGAGAAGAATGCATGACTGTGTTAAATAAATTGTTTCTTCACTAGTTTCAGAGAGTACTACCGGTTCACTAGTTCCACAGGCGGTGGTGTCCACTTGCCTTCAGGCTTGCCACCTGCTTGATTTGGCCACCTAATAATATAAATATGGGGAGTGTGTTTGTATAAGTTTTAATAAAAATTCAGGTTTTATAATCAACTAACTGCGCCCCGCGGTTTCACCCGCGTAAGTGTCGATCCCGTGGGAATATCGGGATAAAAAGTAGCCTATATGTTAATCCAACGGGTGTCAGCTACCTCCATACAAAATGGAGGGGGTCATCAATACTTTGTCGAGTCAAAAACTCTTCCGATCTCTTCTGTAAAAATCTCACCTTGAAAACTTAGATGAAGTGAACTGTCAATAGTGTCACTCCCTAGCATATGGTGGAATGACAGCTCACTTCACGCCCACTTCCCCTAAGTTGGCACGTTGAGATTTTTACAGAATGGACCGGCTGATTAGAAAGAGCTAATTGTTAATTTATTAAAGCAAAGCTTTCTTCACCGGAGTGTATTCTTAAGAATTAACATTAGATCCAGGAAGCGTTGTTTATATAATAAATAAGCAGTTCTCCAGGTGGCAGTAGGCTGCTGTAAGCCTAATTTGAATGAGGGTAAATCCGTTCATTTGCGAGGCTATTTACATAATCGCTGGGGGCTGATTAAATTTGTACGAACTGATGGAATCGTCTGCACCTTGTTAGCGTACTGACAATTTAATGCTGCCTGTGACATTTCATTGAAATAATTAAACTTTCGGCTCTGACATGATTAAGGGACACTTTTTGATTATAATTTGGTTTTTAGGTATGATCGAAATTACTTAATTAGGTACTTTGACTTTGTTTCGGTCTTTCTTTTCTGAGTAGTCAGTTAGGAAACTCCGAACTCGTAAATTTTTTTTAAACATCATTTAATTTTGACGTGTAAAAGTGTATTTTTTAACTAATTTACAGAAATAAATATAATTTATCATTTACTTGCTTATTAAGGGAACCGTCCCACAAAACCAAGTAAATCTATACCAATAATAAAGCTGAAGAGTTTGTTTGAACGCGATAATCTCTGGAACTACCGGTCAGATTTGAAAAAATCTTTTTGCATTTGATAGCCCAATTCTTGAGGAAGGCTATATGCTATTTAATATTACGCTATGACCCTTAGGAGCCGAGCAAAAAGAAAAAAATGAACGCTAAGCGAATACGAAGTGTTGCGACGGGGTCCGTACAAGAAATTTCACGCGGACGAAGTCGCGGGCAGAAGCTAGTGATAAATAATTTCTATGAGACCAATCTGAAAGTATATCCCTTCAAATAAAAAAATAATTTTGCAAATCGGCTTATAAATAACGGAGTTCTGAGGTAACAAATATATATATATATTCAACCGAATTAAGAACATCCTCCTTTTTACAAGCTTTTATTTAGCTTGCACTGTTTGTATGTAAGTATGTATGTATGTATGTAAGTTGTCCGTCAAAATTTGCAAACCATTTTTCGACCATTTTTTGGTATCCGATTGAGCTGAAATTTTGCATACACCTTTAGTTCTGGTAACAATACAATGTGCAATACTCAATATTGTAATAATTTCAATATTGCCGCCGCTCCAAGATGGCTGATTACATATTTTTTTTCAACCCCCTTAATATGGGTATCAAATGAAAGGGCTTGAAGAGTAGAAAACGATAAAGTTAGTAAAATTACATAAAATTCAATATGGCCGCCGCTCCAAGATGGCAGATTACATATTTTTTCCCAACCCCCCTATTATGGGTATCAAATGAAAGGGCTTGAGGAGTAGAAAACGATAAAGTAAATAAAATCACACTAAGTTCAATATGGCCGCCGCCGATCCAAGATGGCGGATTTCATTTTTTCTCAATCCCCTTAATATGGGTATCAAATGAAAGGGCTTGAAGAGTAAAAAACGATAAAGTTAGTAAAATTACACTAATATTAATAAATCTTTAAGACTAAAAAGTAAAAAATAAAATGAAAATAAAAAAAAGTTTTTAAAAACAAGCTTTTATTTAAATAAGAACGTAACCCAAAAAAAAAGAATAACGCGAACTAAAAAGAAAAAAATAAAGTGACACTGTCATTTTAAAATATATATAAATTTTAAAAGCTTGAGGCACTGATGTACGGTATCCGTTATACAAGTGTACCTACTAGGTACACAATAACAGCAGTGCCTCAAGCTTTTAAAATTTATATATATTTTAAAATTACAGTGTCACTTTATTTTTTTCTTTTTAGTTCGCGTTATTCTTTTTTTTTGGGTTACGTTCTTATTTAAATAAAAGCTTGTTTTTAAAAACTTTTTTTTATTTTAATTTTTTTGAAGGCGGTTAATAAATAAATGGTAAGTAATGAAAACGAAAACGTGAATTTAGCCCAATTCACAATTTTAGTTTTTCCGGCATAATAATTTGAAATTATTGATTTTTTAAACTCTTTTTCTTAAATCTCTAAGCTCAGCCTAGTTTTAGTTTGGGCGTCGATTTTTGGTGCCAATTTTATCAAAATTTTTTCTTTCTTTCTTCGTTCAATGTTTTTGAAAAAAAAATCGTAATAAACTGCTAAAATAGCCGATACATCTGCTCATAGGAATGCAAGAGGGAACTCTAACAAAGTTACCAGCAGACGCGTAACTTACAGTTAGTAGCGAAACTTTTCAGCCATAATAACCTCTAGAAAGTGCTCCGGTTATAATATAAATTTAACTTAACATTTATCGTTACTTCCTCGGAGCAGACAGTTAAGTAAATCCAGTTAATTTTCCAACTTCCTCTTGAAAATAAACGTAGTTAGGAACGTATTTTTGTATAGTAATCATATTATTTCACTTTAGTAGTATTTTAAATTATTTTATTTTTGGATTGTTGTTTTCTTACTATTTGCTGTACCTACCTACTCTGTACGCTTTTAACGCGTACCTACGTCTTTTTTACATCGTTCTCAAATTCAACATTAATGATGTAAGTAACTAATATTTTTGTAAAAATATAATTTAGAAGAGTATCCATGGAGTTTCTTGCCCGTTCTTCTCCATAGGTACCAACGCTTTGGAATGGGCAACTAGCTTCATATTTTCTGACTGACCGACCTCTTGACAATTCAAAAGTGCCTGTAAATGGTTTAATTGAAATAAATGCTTTGAGTTTTTTGAGTTTCGAGTTTGCCTCGTAACGTAGAAGTATAGCTTGCAAAATAAAGAGAGTGTGTGTGTGTATGTGGGGGTGTGTGTGTGTGTGTGTGAGGGGGTGTGTCGGGGTGTGTGTGTAGTGTGAATGGAGTATGATCTGACCGAGACGACGTCCGTCCTATCCCCGTCCTAATACTGTACCTACTAACTACCTGCACCCTACCCTACTACTCATACGTAGTCGTTGGGCAGAAGTGCCTATGTCCACCGATACCATAGATAAATTATCGTCCATAACATCAATAACCATTTAATTAAATTAATTATTGAGCGGCCATTAATTAAATTGTCTATAAGGGTCACTTTAGTCCCCATGGGTGTAGTTCAACAAGATTTCTAAAGGGTTTTGTCCAGTCGCAATGATGTGTGGTCCAAGTGACAGGACTTCGAGATAAGACTTTTAAAAGACTACACGTTTAGAAATTTACAATGGATCGAATACTTTAATAGGTAGGTAGTTCACGGTAAAACTTAACAGTTCCTAGGTGGACTCAAAAGACCCAGTGGGTGACCAATGTAGATGACAAGACATACAGCTATGCATTCTTAATTTAGTATTCTTTATTGAAATCAGCCCAGCTTTTTCCCAACTATGTATATTGGGGTCGGCTTCCAGTCTAGCCAGATGCAGTTCATCATCTTCCTGCCCTTATCCCATGTTTACTTCGGGTCGGCGCAACACGTTTTCTTCTTCCATTCGCCCCTGTCGACCGTCACGCTATCATTCACTCCCTTCTCTTTCATATCATTCCTCACACAATCCATCCATCTTTTCTTCGGCCTTCCTCTCCCTCTCCATCCATCAACATGTATATCCATCACTCTTTTAGTCACATGCGTTTCGTCCCTTCTCATCACATGCCCATACCAAGACAAACGATTTCCTTTCAACTTTTCTGTCACTGGCGCCACTTTCAAACTTCCTCTTATATACTCATTTCTTACTTTATCCATTCTGATTCAGATGCAGTTGAATACCATTATTTTACACGGAGCGACTGATTATTTCAGCACCACAACCCAGTTACTGGGTAACACGATACCCTTTGGTAAGGACTGGTTGTCAGACTATGACAGCTGGGACCAAACCTGCTTTCCGAGACACGGAGAGGTCTCGGTATGTAAAGATGGTCAGTCATCCACCGACCGACCGCAGCAAACTTAGCTTAACCTGATAAAACGACACGACTCGTGCATTACTTAGCTATTCTTTTAATTTTGGCTATTATAAAATAAGAAATCCCTAAACTAGCATTTCTATTTTCTATTAAGTACTTTATATTTAGAGAGATCATAAACTTATAGGTTGGGCATTAAGTCATTAAAATATTATAAAACTAGCGACGTGCCCCAGCTACGCACGAATGCAATTTTTTTTTGAATTTCCGAAATTTTGTTTCATACAAACCTTGTCCTGGCAATACCAAACACAACAAAAAAATAATTATCCAATTTGGTGCAGTCATTCGGAAGTTATGCGCGTACAGACATTCTGGTGACTTTGTTTTATATTATGTAAGGAAGGATATATTTCCTGCAATGATTTCAAAAGTAAGGATACGCCCGTCTGAACATTTTACATAGAAGTTCTTCGTTCGAAGTTCGAAGTTCGCGCGCACCACTGTCAACTGAGTCGCGTTGGCCCTAAAACCGTCATTTTAGGGCCAGCGCGTTGGTGCCATTTAGTCGCGCCGTTAGCCCGGTCCTTACGCTAGTAATATATATGTCAATGTTTTCCTGAGCTTATAACTTGGAGTACGCGGTCACAGGTGTCAGAAGCATCACTTCCTCCAGTTTGAGAAGGCCCCGGAGGGGAGGGTCGCGGTCACTGCACAGGCTAGTCAAATTAATTGACCGCCTTATAACCGTTTTATTAGAAGTGGTCGCAACCCTTGACTTGATAGGGAAGTTGGACAATGGCGCCGATTCCCTTGTTCACAAACTAAACTAATTTTAAGTTCAGTACATCTTTTTCTTTCTATTTCATTATGAAAAGGACAGAAGATAAATATTAGTTTAGTCCTGTCAAATTAGACAGCGCCTAACGTAAATTGACGTATTTTTAGTAGCCATGTTTATAATCACGTCTAAACTTGCTATGGAGTATCATAATTTGACAGGACTAAACTAATATTTATCTTCTGTCCTTGTCGTAATGAAATAGAAAGAAAAAGATGCCTGAACTTAAATTTAGTTTCGTTTGTAAACAAGGGAATCGGCGCCACTTGTGGTAGTTGAGAACGGAATCCCGGAATATTCTGCTTTTTGATTTGTTTCGAAAATATTTTAGATTCACTTATATTTTATATAGGAAAGATCCACATGTATCTAAAAACAGTCGATAGGTGACGTAGGACAGCCGCGGGTAATTGCGTAATGCACTAATATTAGAAATGGCTTTCATTTTGGCAGTTCAACAACGTTCATTGCGTTATTTACGTTGTTGAGCAGACACATCTTTCGAACATATGAAGCAATGGATTAGCAATATCCTTCAAACAGATTCTGATTGTGATTAAAAGTGTGTTACGCAATTAGTGAGCAGGTCGGAACGAAGTTCCGTTCGCTTTTGCACACTGCTGTTACGTAACAAAAATGTGTTGTGACCACAGATAGACATAGAGATAGAGAGAAAACCAAGCGTGCCATTTTTTGACTACCTACTATGACGTCACAAGCACCCACCCCCGGGGCCTAGCGCCAGTGCTCACGCTCACCCAGCCAGCAGTACACAGGATGACAGGACTGAGCGCAAAAGTGGTGGTGCGATTTAAGGCACGCGAAGTACCTAGTTGCTCTTGCGTTATCTAGGTGTTCCTATAACTGTGATTGTGACGGTCAAAATGTTACACTTTTTTCTTTCTAGTCTAGCTCTCTTTCGCCAAGTGTGCAGAGTGCAATATGCGGTATGGAACTTCGTTCCAAAAATTCTTATGTATACTTAGGAAAGAAAAAAAAATGGAAAGAAAATGGGAGGACTTTGCCCAGCACTGGCCACATACATATAAGCTAACAAAATAAACTTGCTTGCTTGACGACGTTTAAAAGCCTACGGAAGACGCCTAATTGGATGGGTGAGCACTGAGATCACGCTACTCAGGAAAAAACTGCAGATCGCTGAAACGTAGCTAAGAACCATCCCCAATGATAGCAACCAGCCTTCAGAAAAAGCTAGAATTAACAAAATATTTCATAAAAAAAGCCAAATTGCCTTAGTACACTCATTGCTTTGGGCGGAATATTCCAAATATAATTATCATAAGTTAGAACGCACACGAATGAATCCGCCAAGTGCTCGCATTACGTTGCTCGCCCGGGGACTAAACATCTGCTTTCATGAATACCTTACCATAACAGACAAAGCCAGCCCGCACCGTAAAAGCAACAATGTAAATTTAATCTCAATTCTCATTGTAAATAACGCAAGTTCATGTCTTAAAGCCAGAAGACTGCTTACGCTTAGCTCTTGAATTTTATCTCACTTAATTTCCAGGCTTTCCGTACCTTAAGAGGAAAAATGGAACCCTTCTTATAGGATCACTTTCTTGGTCTGTCTGTCAACACCTTTTTTCTCTGGAACGCGTGGAGGTATCAAGTTGAAATTAATAATATTATTCAAATGCGTAGGTCTGACAGAAGTGAAAACAAAACACAAACAGAATACTTTACGATGGGAAAAAACGATTGAACTCGCATCACTGTTACCATGCCAGTTTTTTTAAACTAAATACTCGTAAATTACACAAAAGTAAGCAAGCTGCTTGTGCCATTGTAACAAAGAACGTGGTTATATCGAATCAGTGGGTTATATTAGTCTTTGCATTGTAACATTTTCCAATCGAACTATGTAACTTCCAAACTCCGAAACTCCCCGGTCGTGTCATATTACCGTCCCATCGGACTATGAGAGTAAAGGACCAGGGTTTAAACAAAAGGTCACAAGGTTTAAACAAAATATAAAACATGCCCATTATCGTGTTAATATAATATTTTCTCGAGGCAAGTTAAAGTAGTTGATTGTATTGTTTTCTACAAATTGAATTAGTCTAACCACCAGCCACTGAAAGCAAAATTTTGTCCACCAGCACCCCACCCCTGTGTCCAAACCCCCAAGTTTAGTGGAACTCCCACTAAGTTGACAACACTGCTTTTTTACGATTTTATCGTTGGCCACAGATAACCAAAACGTGAAAAATAAAACGTTTCCTTACGTATTTCAATTATGGTAGTTTTTGGTAGAAAGTGTATTATAAATTGGTTTTTCATTTTTCGGCAATCATTGTACATTTTTATTTATATGCAGTAGTAGACCATCAGTTGTAATCAAAACAAAATTTAATTATAGCAAAATTATTTGGAAGCGAATAGTTCTTATATGAAGAACACGCTTTCACCAAACAAATTCTGCCCGACAGTCGGTACACCTCTATACAATTATAGTCAATTGGGATGATATAGATTTACACAATTCCGTTTACTGATATCGATTCAAACTGTAGTTGGCATAGTTTCGGAATTGTAATCAGAAAGAAAATGTTTTACGCAATTAGGCTGCAGGGGCCCAAGTCTGCTATTTTTATTAATTCATCATTCCAACACGATCCCATTGTCATTTTGCTAAAAGTTCGTAATCTGCTAAATTCATGATGGTCGATCATTGGTCGTTTAATGGCACAGAACATAATACGATACAAAAGCAATCACTGCACAATGACGTTCTAATGGTAGGTCACTGATCAAAGGAACTGTCAAAATTTTAGCAGATTACCGCCTAAGTTAGTCATTCATTTGTCATTATGTACGAGATTACCATTCTACGTAATTTCTTTCAATGGAGTGTCAGTGGTTGACCATTGAAAAGTCATAATGACGCCATTATATTAGTAGATTACCAAACTTGTCAAAATCAACAATTAAGAAATCAATGATGGACACTATTGTAATAGCAGACTTGAGGCCCAGATAGGGGCACCTGTGTTTGCGCACACACTTGTGCATGTGCACCATGTCTCAAGCGTACCTGGCTAATCTCCGTTGAGATTGGAAACCGTGACGAAATCGGTCGGGAGGATATTGTTATTATTTACTAGCAGCGCCCCGCGGTTTCACCCGCATAAGTCTCGATTGCGAGGGATTATTGGGAAAAACTGAAAGTATGTGTACTATACAGGTTGGCAGGGACTTCCACGCGCAACCTGTTACATGGGTAAACGATTCTGAAACCAACTGCGTTCAAATTTTTAGTCGGTTATTAAAAAAATATAGGTGTTCCATATATTTTGACCATGGGGCTTGTGGCTGTGAAATAACAGCCGCACAGGTCGATCGATCAGGTTAAGCTACGCTTGCCGCGGTTGGTCTGTGGATGGGTGACCATCTTTACATACCGAGACCCCTCCGTGCCTCGGAAAGCACGTTAAGCCGTTGGTCCCGGCTGTCATTCGTGGATCTTTGACAGTTGTTACGGGTAGTCGAGTAGTCAGGTCTTCCAAGGGGTATCGTATTACCCAGTAACTGGGTTGTGGAGGTCAGACAGGCAGTCGCCCCATGTAAAATACTGGTATTCAGCTGCATCCGGTTCGACTGGAAGCTGACCTCAATATAGATGGGAAAAGGCTTTTTTTGATAACGAAAGAAAATTTCTTCGCTTGGGGTCTACAATCATGTGCTGAAGATGATTACTTACAGTTTCTCGCCGATGTCCCTGCTACCCTGTATTTGTTAACAAATTCACAAAATAACAAACAAACTAATTTCATCCCAATCCATTCAGTCGTTTTTGCGTGATAGAGTAACAAAGATCCAAACCTTCGCATTTTTATTATTATAGGTAATACATATTATTATAAGTAGGATAGTAGATAGGGCCACAACGTCATTGCAAGCTTCTTGCAGACTTTCTTGCAAGTTGCAGTCATGTGTATTATGTGTATAACGTGATTTCCTTTTTACAAAATTTAAAAATGTAAATAGAATCATGGGGAGTAATCAAAGTTCAGTCTCACGTTGGAAATTGAATAATCTTGTTTCTGATTACGACACAAAAAGTTCATATTGTGTCAATTTAACTTCTAATCACTTTTTAAATACGTTAGCACGGAGACGCGCCCGATCAACGAATAAATTTGAATTCATTAACAAACTGATTCGAGCCCGCCCTGTGCTTACTATTGAAGGGGAAACAAATTGATTTTTTATAGAAATTTCATTCGGTTTTTATGCTATTATGTGTCTTGACAATGTGCTTGGAACTTAATTATTTAATCGCTTATAAACTCCCCAGTAATAACCGACTTTGACAATTTATTTATTTATTTGAGGGGACTACAGAAGCTAAACGCAAGTCTTATAATGCCTTAAAGTATATATCTACTGCAGTTAACAAAATCAAATAATTAGAAGATATTTTAGATAGCGTGTTGAAAACATAATACAACTAATTTGATACGATAGTCTATCGTATCAAATTAGTTGTATTATGCTTTTCTATCGTCGATAGAATAAAGAAATCATGAAGATACCTACGTCAAAAATTTATTTTCATAATTAAAAACTTACAGGTAACTTCACAGCTGACAGTAAGTACATAGCAAAGAAGAAGAAGGTGTACATAAAGAGTATTCTATTAAGGACAATTATTACGAAGTACCCAGAAAAATAAAAAATATAGAGAGTGACATTATTATTAATAGTTATAGCGTGTGCGTGCGTGTATCTGTGCGGTGTAGGTGCTGTAAATGTGTGTGGTGAGGTGTATACGTCTATGAACGTATGACTAAACTATATTACAAGACTAGACTAAGGCGATTGCTTGAAAAAGAACGGGCATTTAAAACAAAATTCAATTAAACGAAACAATAAATTAAACAAACAACACTCCAAGCAATATTAAAGAAAATATTCAGCCGAGGCGCATGTAAAAATATTTAATAATCGCAAGCGAAATTCTAAGTTGCATCGTTTATAGAAATCCAATTTATTATGAAACAAAAGTGCTGAGATGCCGGAGGTTTAATGTACGCATACCTCGCTTATTAAATGGCGGAGCCGCGGAGCCAACCCGACAAAGGACTCGCTGAAGCGTCGATTGATAATTAATATTGTTTTATTATAAGCCCCGTATCTCGGAACAACACGGATTCCAATATGGCCGAATTGTAAGCCATTGGTGCATGCCTAATTCTGTAATGGTATTAAATGTTTAGATACTGATTATAACCTCCTTTGTTAAACTGAGCTCTTTGTTTTGTTTAAATTTTAGTTGTGCATTTCGATATGAAGCCGGATTTACAAGGGCTCTTGTGATGTTTTAAAGGGTGTAATTATTTTCAAGTGTTTAGTGTTTCCAGAACCGTGATTCATTGTATGGTTAACAATAGTTTGCTTTCTGCTTCTAATGTGTTGAAGTCTTAAAGAAATTTCAAGTTGGGCGCTTTCTTGATCAATCACTTGATTGTAGTCAAGTGGTGTACCTACTTTACTACTTATGTATGATTTATAGCAGTAGGAATAGGCAGTACGTGCAACGTAGGTAGGTAGGTATAGGTAGTCATCCTATCGAAAATAATCTTTTAAAACATTTTATATCCTGAATTCCATAGCTACACAATTCTGATTCTGTTTTTTTTGTCCTATCACTTAAGTTAATGTAGGAATTTAATTTAATTTTTAATAAAGTAACACGTAGCCTGAACGTGGCTTCATCTCAATCAGTATGGCCTGTAGGCTACAGGCCATACTGATTGAGATGAAGCCACGTTTTTTTTAAGATAGCTACAGGCTGTAGCTATCTTAAAAAAAACATAAAAAACAGGTGTGAGTTCTATATTTTGAAAAAAAATTACAGAGAGTAATGTCTTACTCTCTGTCAAAAATACTCAACATGTAAGTCTACAAGATAAAGTAACGAGCTAAGAAGAGTATGTTTTTATTATATTTAAATTATTAAAAGAAGTTAAAGTTTCCGTTGTGATATGAAATTATAATTGAGTAAAAATGATGTGTGTAAATTTATAATAAACTGAGCTAGAAATTCGATAAAACATCTAAGTAATTTAAGTGCATGACATTAATTGTACATGCTACAATAATATCATTATGTTCAAGTAATTAATCCTGTCTTTACAAGTTCACACTGTTTTTGCGTTCAAAATATCTCTAATCCGACCGTGGTGTGGTATCGTGTGAGAAGTCTTGCATTATGAATAGAGGGCGGTCCCCGGAGCCGGGGCCAAGCAACCGCGGTGACTTGATAGATCACCTCGCTCACTTATTAAGTGCTTGGCAACCACGACTGATAGTTGCTGGGAAATCGTAGCGTTAGATGATATTGACTTTTAATTTCACGATAGCTTTTTTACGCAACATAATCTTGAAGACTGTGGCTGACAGGGTTTCATCTCCGCTGTGGAGGTCCCTTATTAAATCGGTCATTTAATTACAATTTTAATTTGCATTTAAATTTTGTTATTGATTTTAATTTTGATTTTAATTTTGACTCTTATTTTTCTTTTTTTTTATGTTCATTTTAATCATTTTAATCCTCATTTTAATTGTTAGGTATTGTCATTTATGTAATATTGTTATTTATAATGTACCTACCTATGGAACTTTGATATCTGAATTTTTTTTTTTTTTTTTAAGGTTTTTTTTTTCAGAAAATTGAAAAGAAAACAGCTGCACGGGACGATCGATCAGCCGAGTAATTGCGTAACACACTATCATTAGCAGTTCAACAACATTCATTGCATTGTTTATGTTGTTGAACAGACAAATTTTTCGAACATATGAAGCAATGGATTAGCAATAGGTGTCCTTGTAATTCGGGGATGTAAAAATGATTCACAACAAGATTGAATTGGGGTGCAGGTTAAGCTGCATGCCGATGCTCTTCCGAGGATGACTGACCATCTTAGACACGGTTGTTAAGTGTGTTGTGGAAGTCAGATAGGCAGTCGCTCCATGTAAAATACTGGTATTCAGCTGCATGCGGTTAGACCAGAAGCCGACCTGAACATACTTGGGGAAAACCCTAATGCCGGCCATCCACGATACTTCCTATCGTCCAATCGGCATGACGCTGCAGGCTTGATCCAATCTGCAGTTCGTCTATATACTTATACCACACACGATCAGTTTAAACTGTCCAATCGGCAGCGACGTTCAGTTGAAGCGTCACCGGTGACAAATCTTGACCAAATTGAACTGACGATCGGCAGACCGCCATCCACGGTCCAATCGGCATGTTCCAATCGGAATGATCAAGCCAAAAGAATCGAAATTCGATTGTGCCGTCAAGTATAACTGTCATGCCAATCCACTCACACGGTCAATTCCAACTGATCCAATCGGTAGCGTCATGCCGATTGGACGATAGGAAGTATCGTGGATGGATGAGCAGATCATAAGCAGATGATGACAAGATTTATTTAATAATAGGTAGGTAATGCCCAAATTACACGACCCAGAAAAAAGTAAACAAAACAAAAGACGCGCGTCACTTTCCGCGTCTAAACGTATTTTAAACGAACACATCATCCGTTATCGAAATTTAGCAACACGTCTATATCCAGCTCGATTCAAAACAGATTTAGCATACACATGAGTGATGGTGAAAAAACTAACGACACAATGATACGATACGACCCTACGACGCCATTTTTTAAAGCAAGGGTGAAATGACGTCCACCATTAATCTCAAGCCCTTGTGCGAAATGAAATTTTGCGCGGGTTAAACAAGCGTTGTCCTTGTTTTTTGTTGGTGGTGTGAGAGGGATAGAAGACGGCTTTATTTAATGCTGTCGTCCACTCGTGTAATCGTTTCGTTGCGCGATTTTTAATATGTTACGATTAAGTGGATGATACTTGATGTAATTTAGAACGACGATTTTCTGCGGAAAATACGTGAGGCGTTGTGTCTCTACAGAAAAATCTATTTACCCAATAATATAGGTCCTAGGTACTTCGTATTTATGTATCAAAAAAATACTGTCCCTGAGTAAGACTATGAAATTGTTGGATCCGAGTTTGTAGAAATCGACAATTTCTGGGCTGTCCTACTAGAAACTAAAAGAGATTTTTAATTTGGCTACCCAAACTAAAACTCTCCTTTTTCTCTATATACTAAAAATCTCTGGTTCTTATCATAATAAGATGCGCTACCTTTACATAACATACTTAACAAGTAAATACCTAATAAAAATAATAGTTTCTGATTATAACGCGTCTTTTGCCGCGTGTTTACAGATCGTCGGTGATGGCCTTAATATACGGATTAACGTAGTTACAGATTTATTAAAAAAAGGAAATTAACCTTTTGTAAACCGGCCTGTAGGTACACTACACTTGATGCATATGTGCCCCGAAGATAAATGACCTCCAGACCTTCACTTGAGAGGCAAATACACGGGCTTATTGAAAAGTTGATTTCAAAGGGAGATGCTGTCACAATATTGAATGGATGGCAACAATATTTCACACGCACGTTTATTTAGAATATATTGAGCTTTGTGTGCACTTTTTCCTAATTGTTATTTATTCATACTTTTTTAATTTTATTATTTTTTTGTCGGTAAGCTGAACAAGTGAAACCGTTAGTTTTAAATGAGAACCTGCACGAAACTTATGTGTGTCAAGTCTAAAACTTTTCTGGTAAGTATATAAAACCTTAGTTGAGTTAACGATCCCAATAAATAAATACTTTTTCTTTCTTTCTTTCTAAAAAGTACATTGCAGTCATGTAGAGACAACCATTTTTCGCTGAATAGTTCAGTTTAATTATTAATTTAAATATGAAATAAACTAAACTACTTAAATCATATTTAAATTAATAGTAATAGATAAAGGATAATGCGGAGGAGACTATTTATGTAAGTACATATAATGTACTTATGTGTTTTAACTTGCAATGTTGAATCATGGAAAGATTCCGTCCGACAAAGTCATATCAAAAACCACACGATCAACCGCAAAATATTAATTCAACAACAAAACATTGACACAAAACAACACTATTTTGTTCTCAAAATATTATTCCCAAGAAAACACTCACTTCACATCGAACAATTCTCAAACGTTTTAATTTAACTAACTTTTCTCAGTGACGCCACTCTAAAACTCAGTTACCAGGTGGCATAGCTGTTAGATTTGCATACGAGCTTGTGATCCGGCTTTAATTTATCCTTAATGGGTTTAGAACGAGCTGCGAGTGTTCACACTGATTGCTAGACTCCCTTGGGGTTATAAACAGACGAACAAAACTTATTATTGAAACGATACATTTCTATGTTAGTGTTATTGGGTATTTTTGTTGTTAATGTTAGTAGATGGAGTTGCTTCGGATATTTGCTGTGTAATCTGATTTTTAGCGGATCCGTCACAATCTGTTGGATGGTCCCTTTTTTTCGTACTTAAAATCCTATCCTTACGAATAGGAACTACTATAGGTTGTATGTGACATATCGTGTTACCCAGTAACTGGGTTGTGGAAATCAGATAGGCAGTCGCTCCATGTAAAATACTGGTATTCAGCTGCACTGACCCAACCAGCAGTTTATGAAAGAAGAGAATATTCATTCACAAAAAAAACAGTGGCACTCCGGGAGTATCGAAAGTGAAAACAAAACACAAACAGAATACTTTGCCATCACTCACTGACATATTGGAATTAAAACCGAGTACATCCCGAGGACTGCCGAACACATCCGAATGTAGCGCGGTGTCGGTAACAGTGTCGCGAGTTCAATGGTTTTTTCCCATCTCAATAAATACCCATCGCGCCTCAAGGATTTTCACTTCAAAAAATGCGATTAGGTATCTAAGTACCTATCACAGAAATTATATGACCTTACAATGCTAAAAAAACTGGTTTTTCACAACGAATAAACACATAGAGGTAGGTGGTTTATCTAAGATACTATGGGAACATATCCACCTGATTTGCCTGAGGCGATTGCTGATACCCACGTAATACAAGAGGGTCTAAGCAAAGCGAAAGTCAAATGAATTACTTATCGTAGAGTTGTGAATCGGTAGATCACAAATAAAAAGATAGAATGAAGTAATTGTTGGGGTAAGTTCGGCGCTGTGTAAGACCATACGAATCAAAATGTGCTTTTATATACGACATTAAAAAAAATGCCATTAAAATATTGCCAAATAAGCCGGGAATTAAATTCGTACCATCTTATCCCAGCTCCGAAATTACCCCAACCTACTCTTTACTTTTCTGTTTCTTACACTGACTTCACACCACATTTTCAATGGAAACTTTGAAAGTTAATTTAGGTTAGTGACGATGAGATAATCATTTGTGCATTGTCTCTTCAACCAATCAACGCTCAAAACAAACGACATTCTGCATACAAGATAAAGGTATCTATTTTGGGTGCTCATGTTTAAGCTGTAGTATTAATAAATGTACCAGAGCTCGGTGCAAGGTGCACTCAGAATCGACAAAGGGATTTTGAGCGAGACGTTACTCCGTCGGGAGTTCGACAGACAAAGTAAAATGCAAATTCTCATGTATTTCCAATTAGTGCCCGCGTCCCCCCGTCTTCCCCCGCTATATAATAACTTGGTGTAATGCCGGTGGTACACTTGCGCCTTCCGCGGTGATAAAACACTCAAAAAAATGTGAATACAATAGGACTGATATGAAATAGTACCTTATATAACTTTGCTAACTTGTAAACACAAAGTATGAGAATAATTTATTGGACAAAGGTTTGGTCAGTGTAGCTTTTTGTTATACACAAAGGTCATTTCTATAGGTATGTTTGACGATACATCAAAAGTTGTTTGTCGCAAGTTCGCAACACTTTAATGGACACCTCAGATAAATGGAATATTGATGTATACGGACATCATTTGAAGTAGGAGATCTATTACGAAACTCAAGACTTAGGCAGGTTTTTAGATACCTAGTAAGTTATTTAAGAACCTGCCTAAGTCTACAACACAAGTACTAGTAGGTATACTTGAGTACAAGTATCGATGTTCGCTCGTTAGCTAAAGACTTTAAATTCTCTATGCTCGTTAGTATTAGATACTAAGTAATTCGCTTATACCCGTTGTAATTTTATTTGTTGTTTCTTTTTAACTAAGTAAGTACCTACTTATGTGGTTATAAATATAATTCACTAAATTCGAAGTTGATGATTTTGGTGCAGGGTAAATATGTTGGCACCTGCTTAAATGTATAAACCCCTTTATTCATAAACGTTCCTTAAAGTTAAGTAGTGAGTAGCGACTGTTCAACCATACATTTTTGACGTTTAACGTCACTTAACTTTAATCATCGTTTAAAAATAAACCCCAAAATGTGTGTATGTGTACTACTGAATAAATAAATAATTATAGTAGTCTTCTAAAAGAACTTACTGATGGTGAACGATTTTGATCTCGTCCATGATATACCTATTTTCTCCTAAACAATAAACTGAATTTTAATTAGGTACTTTAGTCCTTCTTTTGTCTCACAAAAGGTATTAACATTTTGTCGTACATTACAAAGGTAATTTTCTCAGTATTCGCGACAAAGTCTACGAGTATTTTGCAGTTCCCCGAGGGTGTATACATGTTTTATAAATAAAACATTTTGATCCTTTCAAGGAGACGCGAGACAGCGGAGATGCTTTTAGGTAGTTAGACACCCATGCAGGAACTACAAACAATTAGGTATCCATGTCTGGAGATAATGTATTGTTTATGCTAATTAGTGCTATCTAATTAGATATGTCCATAAAAATAAACAATAATCAATAAAAAAATTGGTAATTGGTTGAAACAAATTGGTTTGGTAATTTAGTCTACAATAATCACCTAAAACATTAGTGTTTTAGGAGATTATTGTAGACTAAAAACGAGCGTATATACTTTCTAGAGCATTAGGAATTAGGTATCCAATGTTATAGGTATAATTACGTCATTGTAGGTATCATTATTTGTTTATTCATGGCCAAGGAAAGACGCGTACCGCAAGGGTTGGATCGAGGTGGCTCTAGAAAAGGATGCCTGGATGGATTTGGGGGAGGCCTTTGCGTCCTTGTTGCACAGGGTGCGTGCCAGTAACATTACCAACAAACTGGATTGTCCTTTCATCTGATACTTAAGTCAGCTACATGCTCCTGGAAATATTGGTAATGTCTACTAAAATAGTGTTTAAGTTCTTATGTTACTAACATCTTGGACAATTCCATAATTATGTATTAATTATGTAGTTTTAAGTTTATAGTTTATTATGTAGTTGTAGTTTTATTAAGTTGTAAGTAATTATGGAATTGTATTCTGAAATAAAGAGATTATTATTATTATTTTGCTCACTAGTGGGACAGTGTACCGAGGCTAGCTTAAAAACAAAAGTCTGCTCAGGAAACTTTCAACACACACACACACACATTCACACATTTCCAAGTATCCGTTGAGAAACACTAAAATAAACACTACCCTCCTTCTATGGCAGTCAGGTAAAAACAAAAAAGGTCGGTATAAAATATCTAAAACCTAAATTAAAAATTAAAAATATGTACACGATCGATTAAAAATAATAATAAAGCTTTAATAATTCCCCACACTTCTTCTGGGTGAGCTCACTCCATCGTCGACTTTGTCTCTGTCAACTCTGACCTAGACTAGAGTCAAGAGCAAACCCATTTCAAATAAAAAAAAAAAAAAAAAAAAAAACTTCAAAAACAATAAAAAATTACAAATATCAATAAATAAAAATAAGTTCAACAAATTAAATTAAATCAAATAAATTAATTGATTAATCTGGATAAAATAATAAAATAATTGTGATTAAAATAAAATAACATTAGTGTGTGGAACCCCTTCGGGTAAAAGCCTTCTCCAAAGAATTCCACTTTTCTCTATCTGACGCGGTGGCTAGCCAGTCCCGACCAGCATTCGCAACAATCTCGTCCTGCCATCGGGCGCACGGCCGGCCTCTGTTCCTGGTACCTCGTGGACCTTGCCATTTAGTTGTCCTGATTGTCACGATCGAAACAGAATCAGCATCTTTTCATCGGTTAAGCCATGAAAGGTTCTGTTGTTTTTGTGGCTAAACAGAGTCTGGAAGTACCTGAAAACATTAAATCCCAAATGTAACTTTTAAACCACTACCGGAAACCGGACTAATTCAAATATTTTGTGCGGCCAAATTTACGACCAATCATACTGCAAGTCCATCTATCAGTTGGCAATGCTTAGAGACAAATTAAAGCTTAGGAAATTCAGTTTCCGATTAAATTAAATAGAAAATGTGTTTAATTCTCTAAAGATAGAAATATACATAAAAATATTTCTGATAACACCATTTTTTAATGAGATTTAGAGTGACTTATACGATTTAAAGACTCTTCTATTATCTAGATATAAATAGGCTAATTAGTGTAAGGTCTATCGTCCATGACGCTACTCAAAAACTCAAGATTCAAAACTCCAAAGACTTTCATTGTCAAGGCACTACAAACTAAACTACTTACATCAAAATATTCTTCAAAACAGTGAATACTCTACGAAGTTTTAATTACCTGCACTATACCGAGTTGAAAATCGATTAAATATGTCTTCCAACTCAATCAAGTAGTTGAAGAGGTCGAGACGCAACTTGAACCTTAGCTGCCTGCGAACCTTGAACGAAGGAGTAAGGTGAAGAAGGCTCAATTTTATACTTTTATCATACTTTAGTAGAAACATCATCTTTTTACTATTAGTCTCTAATGCCCGTTTTCTTTGCTGCTTCTTATAGCAGTGGTGATCTCTTCCGTTGGTGGTCCAGTGGTAACAGACTTAAAGCCGGCTCTACACTCGCGGCGCGAACGGCCGCGAAAGCCCGCGACAACTGCGAATCACGAGTGTAGATGTTGTTCACGCCTTCGCGTTCGCGCTTCGCCGCGCCTTTCCCCGATCAGTGTCGGTTTTTTGGTCCGCGACAAAGGGTTTGCGGCGATACGACATCGATGTCGTCCATAGTCACGAACAAGACTATGAAGATTTGCGAGTGTGGAGGAACACAGTTCACGCGTGGATCGCGGCATACATTCACGGCGTGAAATAACGGCGCGACTTCACGTGCGAGGGCTTATGGCCCCTGCAAAGAGGCGCGACACGCGACGCGAACCGCACGCGACACAAAGACACCGCATGCGATTCGCGTCGCGTGTCGCGCCTGTTTGAAGCCTTTACGAGTTGTTAGGTCGTAGGTTCGAACCCGGTTAGACAGGCACTTTACATCGTAAATTATTTCAATGAGTACCATGACTGCTCTCAAAACTGTGAAGGAAAAAAGCGTGAGGAAACCAAAAATTCGAAGACATGTTATTAAATCTAACAACCCGCACTGGGCCCGCGTGGTGGATTACGGCCCACTCCCTCTCACCGAGAGGAGGTTTGTGTCCCAGCAGTGGGAACATTAGGCTGATGACGTTAACACCCGCACAGGACGATCGATCACGCTTGCCGCGGTTGGTCTGTGGATGGGATCTTTACATACCGTGACCCCTTCCCTTTGCAAAAAATTCTGATCACTGAATATTGAAGCATAACTAGGTATGACTTGGGTCCCCAGGGCTGTACGTTACAGGCGTTGCAGGGGGGGTTCCGGAATTGGTATTTTAAGAGGAACCGGGACCACCCTTATGTGCTGATGGTGATCACCGGGGTGGTTTTAGTGAGGTAGAAATCCCACAGTCCCCGACCTCCCCCTCCCCAGAGGTTGGGTGCCTTTTGAAGGTATCCCCAAAACAACAAAAAAAAAAAAAGGTATGACTTAGGTATGTAGTTATCTACTATTAGAAAAGCCACGTTCCAATGAACGTGGGTATTCTAAGTCGTAACATTATTACACATCATAGGTAATCAACAAGCCTCATCAAGCCAAATCCACAATCATCAAGCCAAAGACAATGATTTACCTATAATACTTACCTTAAAAGACGTAATAAAAGCAATACCTTCACCACTTTATAATCAAGTGTACCTTCTGCCTTATCTTCCTACACTACACTAATACCTAAGTTGTTGACAATGTTTCGCTGTAGTCACGACCATTAAAATTTACGGCGAAGACGACACTCCAATTTAATTTCTCATTATTACGAAGAGACGTGCTCTGCTAAGAGAAAAATTGGCATTCCATAAATTATGAAACTGCAAGAGCATTGCAGACGGCTTTGTGCTAATTAAAATGGCGCCAGGAGCTCGCTTTTAACTTGCATTGACAATGTTCTTATTAAAATTTATAGTTGCTGCTTTGGCAAACTGTAATCAATAAGAAGTGGTTTTATTTCAGGTGGAGTTTCAAAAAGGTATTTTTTTAATTAGTATAATTTTATTTTTAACTTTTACAATAACTAACTATTTACACTAGGTACTATATTGAATGACGAACTAACTAACTATACAAGTAAATACAAAAACAAATGAACAGTTAGGCATCGAAGTATTCGACCGTATCGCTGTCGTGCCACGTGCAACGTGCCCAGAAGGCGGGCAGGATTGCTACTATACTAATGTTTTGGCCAAAGAACAACCCAGCCCTCTGGTCACGTGAAGTGTCGACCAGTAGACGAGAAATTAGCACTCGGGCCCATGACCCGAGCGATTTGACTCTAAACGGCTCAAAACTGTAGTTACCCATAAATGCCATAAGGCTACAGCATTTGAAAGAGTTGGTCCCATAGTGAAAGTTGTTCATAGGTATTCATGGGTAGAACACCCTGAAAAAAAATTGGAACCGGTAAAAAAATCATCCGGTAGGTATATATAAAAACTACAAAGCATACGTATTATATCGAACTAGTTTGAAAAAAAAACCTTATAAATCCAGCTCTAATCAGGTTCCATTGTTTCAAGAAAAAAGCTTAGAAAAACCCTCTCATTGAATTTACTTCAGACATTTTCCATATGCCTCGCAATATGAAATATGTAACGCCACCCCCTCTTTGAGATCCGTTGCTTGACGAACTACATACTTAGAACTGAGGAACCCTCGCCCCTACCTGTTGCTTAGACTTAGTCTAACATAGTTTAAGTAGATACGAAAATATTATTCTTTAGACTTAGGTACCTACATAAAGCTAAGATGATCCTAAGCCTGCTTACCTTCAGCATAGTGTGTTTGGACACTGAGAGAATTAAATGAGAAAAGCGGAAGCTCTGAAATGAAAGTGTATCGCAGGTGCTGAATACATTTTACAACCGTCTCGCCGCTTTAACGGAACTTGTAGTTATTATTCTTAGCCTACCTTCAACACCGCAAAGCATCTGCTAAGACCTCATAAAATAAATTCACGTAATCGAAACAGATTTTTGAGCAAATACCTTTTATTTTGCCCGAGATTGGAATGTATACAGCGCAGGTTTGCGCGCGAGAGGAATACCAGCGCGCATCGCCCAGCACGCGCACCCCAACACCAACATATTCCAACTATTTCTTCATCCACTCAGATATAAACCTCGTATAAAATATATTATTTCGGCAGACGCGAGTCGCCGGACAAAACTCTTAACCTGATTGACCCTCCGTTGGTATTTTTATTGCATCTGAGTCTCCGGTGTTTTGGCCTCTCGAGGACACTTATGCGAACAATCTTTCCTTTAAATAGAGAGAATTTTCATCATAAAACGTTTTCAGTGTTTTATAGGAACGCAAAGACAGAAATCTAACTCCATTAATACCGTCGTTACGTACAAAGGGCGAAATCGGACATTGCTCTCCGGCTGTCTATTGTGCTGACTTGATACTGGGATCCATCTGTAGCGGCTTTTGTCATTCCCATTTCATCATTCATAAAGACACATAGGCAGTGGCCGAACCGTTATCCACTCAGAGACCATTGCCTGCCCCGATTGGGAATAGCAGAATAGCCATGATGTCTAGCTACCTCCATATATCACAACTGTACATCTAGCTGCATATGTTTCTCGTCTGGCATGTGTTTTAATTACATTTGCTGCTACCCGGGAATTCATAAAGGCAACATGAATTTCCATCCAAATTATTACATTTGTACGCATCCAATATTCATGTCATTCTAATTTCAGCGTGTACACAGATTGAAACAATAAATTGCATTGTTACAGCAACATGTGGGAGACACACCCTTGTGTAGATTGTAGGGAGTAGAGTAGTTGGTACACAATCTCGACCCCGCCACACATTACGACAAAATTAAGACAGCTTGCGTTGCCAATATGCAAATACACCGACTACCCCACCGTATGCATATTACAGTCGAAACAAATATTGTTTATACGCCACTTTACGTTACAAAAAGTGCAACCAGACATTCTGCTGAACGTATTACGACAAACTTCCTCGAAGCAACCCTTTGAGAATTTGAAAGTACGAATGAATTCAGCGAATCGCCGATTTATTTAGTGAATGTAACTATTTCGTCTTTACCTCAAAAGCTCGGTATCCCTTTGAATTGTCTATATACGTGAATAAAAGCGAGTTTGCATTTCCGCAATGTATTTGTTAGTCGTTTGTTCAAACAAACTGTGGAATCCTTAAGTTCCTTTTTACCTGTGATAAAATAAATATCACAAGGTAGTCGGTACGCATTCTTACGATTCTCGCTGCGAGCCACCGGGTCGGAAAACATCTTTTGTGTTTAATAACGATACCACCCACCCTATCCGCTCACACTGACGAAAACTGTTGAAGATTCTCAAGTTTTCTCACAAACACTGATGTTAATAATAGTGATAACATAACATGTAATGTAAACGCTACGTGCATGATCAAGTACCTCTTTTATAAAGTTTTAATAAAAATCAACTCCTTGGAGACTCCGCTCGGTAGCGAGCGCCGCCGTAGCAATTTTCCAATACAGCCATCAGAGGTCTGGAACATCCTAGAGGTAGTCATCTTACAAGCTGAATTGATACTTCAGACACGCCGTGAAGCGCTATTCTCTTGAAAGGTTTTATATTATATTATCTAAGACCTTTCAACACGTGGTAGAAAACGTCTGTCGTTGCGATCTATGGATTCCGATTCTCGCCTCTCTGGGGTATAGAGTAAAGTGTTCAGTGCAGCGAGGCACGTGTCGCCAAACACGGGCTTAAATAAATTTATAAAAAGGTGATATCGATGCTATGCATACAACGAAAACTTTGGAAGACACTTGATTTTATTTGTATTGATATTGATTTTTTTCTTTCATTTATTTACTTTTATTACCAGCCCATGCCCTCTCGAAGGAAGGAGGCCTGTGTTTCAGCCATAGAAATGTAATATCTATGGTTCTACAGTGGGAACATTATAGGTTGATAATGCTTATGCTTATTACCATCGCAATTGGATTTATTGACTGTCACAAATACACTTTACGCTTTTCAGCACTATAGACCCGCCCCTATGAAAACATCGAGAATTATTTAGCTTTGTTTCTAAGTTGAATATTAATTTGTATTATACACTAAACCTACCGTATTAAATGCTTTAAAAGATGGTGCAATTGTGAAAACAGTATCAATATCCGAATCCATTGTGCAGTTTAGAACATCTAAGCACTGAAAGTGACTTAGTTCTAAACTATGTACTATAATAATGTGCATAACACTTAAAAATGCATTTATTATTTATTTATTTCATACTTTATGGCAAAAGCGCCAGGGTAGCCCGCGAAATATTTCTTTTTTACGATTTCTGCAATTTTCTGGTCAGTATTAAGTTGTACGTTGTTTAAAATTTGATTCGCGACCGTAACAAATATGTATTTTTTACAGAATTATAATGTTGTGTTACTGTCATGACGGTAAGCCTCAGTAAGTAAAAAAAAACTATTTTGAACGTTAGGCTCAGATGGAACTGTTTAAAGCAGTTCAGATTAATGTTTTTTCATTTTTAGTTACTGCTTATTTCTTTCAGGGGAATAAATATTATACATATAAGGATAGGTACGCAAATACCTACCTATTAAAACTACATAAGTCCTTCTAATAACCACCGATTTTTCCTCCCTATCAACCACAGGAAAAACAAATAAACGACTAGACAGCTAACTCAGAATAACTTATCCCAGATTAGGATAACGTATTAGAGTGCACGCTAAAGAGCGTCACTTTCTTGCAAATTGCTGGCGGCTCAGACGGTGAGGTTCCCTTTTAAACGATCTCTCGCGCCTGATATAAATCCACATTATGTAAGTTACAGCGTTTTGGTTCACTGCCAGCCGACTGCGACGCTATACATATATTATTATGCAGATAGGATACGTTAATTCTACGTTAACTTGTAGATATATGGGAAGCCGTTCCCAACGTTAGTTTAGGAAAAACGAAAATTGTCTCAGTCTTGAGTCATTTGGGAGTCGCATGTCACATCACACATAGTGTTAAATATTTTAACGGGTGCTTAGGTACCTAGTGCTCATGAATATGGGGACATGTCCGAAAAAAAAATTCTGTTCCATGCAAAAATGCAATACTGAGCTGATGAAAATGAATTGATATTAAAATTGTATCGTATTATCCATTAATACATAATTAAATCTATCTAATCTAAGTAGCCTGTACTGTCCCACTGCAGGGCAAAGGCCTCTCCCTTTTCCACACAATTCTGTCTTTTGCGAGTGCCGGCCAGTCCCTATACGGTAGGAGTCAAGCTCCTCGTCCCGCCATCTTCGTCTTGACCTGCCGCGATGGCGTCGTGTGTTTAGTGGGACCCAATCGGTGGTTCTCTTAGCCCAATTGTCATCAGATTTATACCTAATATTTCATTAAGTCAGATGACATAATTAAATATTTCGTGTCCATCTGAGTGACCAGATTGTTCTTCTAAACTACGTCATAGATTCGGATGCAGTTTTATTTTTACCTTTACTTACATATATTTATTCTGAAAACCGCTACAAACGCGCATCAAAACGGCGCGTTTAAAAAACGTGGAGAGCAGTTGTGCACAGGCACTTAGGGTGCTTTAGACGTGATATATCTAGGTAAGTACATAACGTAGTTTGTATGTAAATTAATCATTGAAATCAAGGGCGCGCCTAGCATTGTTTAAAATAAGCGACCGTTCTATCCAGGCATGTAATTGTCGTGTAACACGCGATAAGCACGCAGTATCGATAACTCTGCCGAGCACACTACAGCTTTGTCATTACGTAATGTTATGTAAACAAACAATATAGTGGCTATATTGTAACTAACTGTGTTTAGTTATACTTAGAGGTAGTAACGTAAGCAAACGGAGGAATGGACATACGACACGTTAGGTTCCTAATGTGTTGGAATTTCCGTTAAGCCATTACTATTTACTACATAACATTACCGTGATACCTAACAGGTAGAGGAAGTTTGGGTTCATATCCGGGCAAGTAGGTAGGTACCTAAAATGTACCTAACTTTTTTTATGACATCTTTAATAGTAGGTACCTACTTACCCACTTTCTAAGTTTATCTTCGACAATAGTGACGTCAGTGAATTTAAAACATCGTGAGCCTGGACTTATAGGTAACTAGCTGCGCCCCGTGGTTTCACCCTCATAAATCTCGATCCCGTGATTTCTAGTAAATTCAATCATGATGCGAAAGACACGTGGCGCCATCTATTATCATAATAACGTTATTGTTGTTTTCTTCGGGAAAAGCACTTTTTTTTGGGATGAAAAATACCCTATGTCCGCTTCTGTACACCTGACAACGTATATGCAAAATTTCAGGATGATCAGTTCAGTGGTTTAAGCGTGAAAAGGTAACAAACAAACTTACTTTCGCATTTAAAATATTAGTGAGGATATTAGTTAGGATAGGATAAATTAGTCTGCAATCGCCAATCCGCCTTGAGCTAAGCGTGGTATGAGCATTACCACGCGTTCTCTATATTGAAAGAGGCTTTGGCCAGAGCCGAAGCCTCTTTTCACTACACTCACGGTTTCTATGGTTCCCCTACAAATAGATAATGGGACCATAGAAATACCTAGTGAGTGGGACAGTACCTAACAGGCTAATATTCCTCAACGATCATTTTGGCGGTGGGAACGCTATTCTTAAACGAGATGATTATTCAACATTACCTACCAAAAAACTTTTTTCCAAAAAAAAAAAAACAATCGTCTGCCAAAAAAGACACTACACATTGAAAAATAATTTTAATTTCGGAAGTCGGTGTCGTTTAGTTCGCATGTTCGTTGTTCGCCACTTTTTTTTTTTTTCACTTTTAAGTTGTAAGTAAAAACTATCCTAGCAAGTTAATAATTTTCAGCAAAACTCAAATCAGCTGTCAAAATATCCATTTTTTTTTTAAATCGATTTGAAAACCTCCTCCTTTTTGAAGTCGGTTAAAAAGAAGATGTTTCGACGCTTACGAGCGGGGCGGGGCCGCGACTCTACTAATAAATTTACAAAAAACGTTGCAATGTACAAACGAAAAAAACACAATAGAGAGACCATTGTGTTTTTTTCGTTTGTAAATTAGTAGACTTTGTTTTGGCACCTGGAAGTAGGTACCTACTCTATTTATAGCACACAGTTCATAATAATTGGTCATAGGTTCAACTAAAAAGTGACTAAGAAATGCGTCTATCGCCATCTTGTGTCTTCATTATTATCATCATCATTTCAGCCGAAAGATTTCCACTGCTGGACACAGACCTCCCCCAAGCACCGCCACTTTTTTTTTTTTTTTTTCCTGCATCCAATGGTACTGTAATAAATAATGAATGCCGCTAGCCCGCTATCAGAACCTACCTACTTACCCCCTAAAACACTGGCAGGAGCAAACTAATAGGGCTACATAAGTATGCAATCCTTTTTCTGTAGGTATCAATTTTTATTTACATCCAGTGTTACCTCTTGTTTTATTACTTTATTTTTTTCTTTGTAGGATGTTATTAAGGTTAAAGTAGGTAGGTAAGTATCACCCCCGGCGTTGGTGTGAGATGAACACACACACACACAACACACACAAAAACACAACACTGGGGAACACTGGGGTGGTTTTTAGGCAGTAAGAGTCTGACAGACCCCGCCGCCTGCCCCAGGGCGGCGGACATCCATGAGGATTTTCCACCCGCACCCCGAAAAAAAAAAAGGGTAGGCAACTACCTACCACATTTAGATCGGGCAAAATGCCAATCTGCGTTTAATTCACAGTCAAGTAAAATGGCCGATTCCAGACTCTTCTATTTTTAAGTACCTACCAATAACGAAGAAAAGACTTCAAAGCTTTGTATAGTACAGACGCAGCACATCAAGCTACTACAATCTGTCAAATTTCTTTGATAGATTTTCAACTTTATCGCTACAGTTTAAGGTTCAAAGTTGATTGAGAAAATTAGACAGTTTCGGGTAGCTTGATGTGCTGGCATAAAATACATAGTCGCCATACTCGCCATCATAGGTAAAATAAGCTTGTGAATATATTTATATGCAGTTTGGCAATAAAAAATACTACTATTGGTAAGCAAAACAATTCGTATTTGTCTATGGGAATCGAGCATAAGATCGTGTGTTTGCTTATTTATTAGATAACTACATTCGAAAACACATCCTAAGATATTCCTACCTACTAGACACAATAACAAGATCAGCGTAAGATTTACATTAAAAAGCCCTCGGGCGACTCTAATAAAATTAACAGAGAACTTCTTTCGACAAGGTGTAGGGTGCAGAATTGAAATTCAAATCGCTCTCAGCACAATCTAATGTAATTAGTACGGTTCGGTAATTGAGTAGACATCCACCCTGCAAGACGGAAACTTCCATCAAAAAATATTAAACACTAGCTTCTGCCCGCGACTTCGTACGCGGATCCTGTTGCTTATGCCAGCGACAACGGGCTCGTCAAAATCGAAGATCTGAATCGTCTGATGTCGAATTCTAAGAGCCCGGGGACTGGAAAACAACGGGATGCGCGAGACGATTTGAGACGTCATTTTCAGGCAATAATGAACCAATAAGGTGGTACTAAACTTGGCCTTGCACTTTGAATGTTGGCATAAATGGGCCTTCTGAAAACTGTTTCGCCACAAAAGATGTCATTAAAGGTATTATTGTACGAACGAAAGACTGCAGGCAGATGCTGGATGCGTCAAGCTGAAGACAGGGCGCTATATGGCGCTCATTAGGGGAGGCCTATTTCCAGCAGTGGACTGCTATAGGCTGATGATGATGACGATGATGATGATTGTACGAACGTATGTTGTCCAAGAAATGTTTTGACTGTGATGGTCACCGATTAGCAGTGATCTTAATATTTCTGGAGGATTTTGTAATATTTCAATATGTACTTTCCCACCTGAGCAACACATACCGTTTGTTTCTTTTTGCCATTTAACAGCTTCACAAAAAGTACAATTTTTAACCATACCTCCTATGGCGGAATATATGGCGTAGTCAATCATAGGAGTATACGTAAATGCACTCCGTTCCTTATCAATCCAAGGAAGGTCGCCATGCCCTACGGCTATATCTTGAGACACATCCGATTCTTCAGATGATATCGACATTCTGTTCAGAGAATGTCGAAGTCGATCAGAATTCAAACGTTAGTTGCGCCCTTCTTAATCTGTCTCTTCATGCCGTACTCCAGCAATTCTTTCTTTCTCACTTTCTAACTGATTATGAATATTTTGTTGTGTGTGTGTTCGGGACAATGTATGATAACCTCACATTCATCACTCATTTCAAAAGACCTGTTAGTAGATGTGCGAATACGCTGAGAACTCAAGCGTGATTCTGTATCGGTAAACGTTTCCGATTCGCGAGACAATGCATGTCGCTCATGATCAGCGGACAGTCGCGCATCACGTTCCGCACTTGTCTCTAGAGACCTAGAAGCAGATGCGTAGATACGCTGAGAACTCAAGCGCAATTCTCTATCCGTGAACATCTGCGACTCGCGAGACAATGCATGACGTTCACGATCAGCGCTCAGTCGCGCATCATATTCTTCACTGTGGTCTCTAGAGATCTGGATGTAGATGCGTAAATACGCTGAGAACGCAGGCGTGCTTCGCGATCCGAAGAGGTTTCCACGGAGCGAGTTGCAGCCTGATGTTCTCGAACAGCATCAAGTCTCTCCTGACGCTCTTCGGTATATTCTTGGGATCTTATGATCCTCAATCTTTTAGCTCCTTTGGAACATTGGGAAAGATTTGACCTCTTTCTAGGCATGGTTATAGTTTTATTGTGAAGATACCTGATCAATTAAAATCTAAGTGACTGCTCCCCTACCAAGGGTGCCCAGACACGGGGTCGTCTGGCGCCCATGTGCTGGTTTGGTCCCTGGGGTGGTCACGGCGTGCTATGTGTTCTGGTGCGCCGGTGATGGGGAGTACTCCCCAGAGGAGGGTCCAGTGACGGACAGCCGCGGCGGGTTCACGGATGAGTGCTAACGCGTGCCCATGTTCCCGCCGTAAGCGGCAGAGGAGGACACCGTGGAGTTTTAGTGGGTTAGAGTCCCTCATAACTGCACTATCTCCCCATGGTAGTGCAGAATGCATGAGCATTAAAAAAATGGGAAAAAAAAAATATATATAAAAAAAAAAAAAAAATGGGAGTTTTGGCCAGTAGAGTCAAATTTTTAAATGATATACCATCGTCATCGAAAATCAGTCCTAAACTGAAAATTGTGAAATTAGTGATAGCTTTGATTTCCACATCAGATGTTTCTGATTTTCATATAAGTCAACAGGAAATGCCCATCAGACCGAATAACTTTTACTAAGACATCATTCCTATATGTGTTATGGTGTAGCTGGGCTCTTGGAGTTCCCCATCAGGTGTTCCAGATCTTCAAATTTATTCTCTCAGCAGAAAATGCTCATCACGTGGAACAATTTTTGCTATGGTACCATTTTTGTATCTCTTATAGTTAAGCTGATCTGTTTCGGTTCTGCATCAGGTGTTCAAGTTTCAAAGATAAATTATAGCCTATATGTTGCCCAGACATAATACCTATACAACAAAAAAAAAATCATTCAAATCCGTCCAGTAGTTCCGAAGATCGGACGCGCAGGCCCGAGGCGTGTACGTACTCTGATAGAATACCTTAACAAATGTTCCCCGTGATTCTTTAAATTGACATAACTTTTTTATTTATGAACCGATTGACATGAAATAAACACTAAATGTTAAGTGAAGCTTACTACAATATATTAGTGAAAACCGCATCTAAATCTAATAGGCCGTTTCTGATATTAGCGTGCACAAACAAACAGACAAACAGACAAACCGACAAACAGACAAACAGACAAACAGACAAAAAAAAAATTAATTACAGTTTCGGGTTCGGCATCGATATAATAACAACCCCTGCTACTTTTTTTTTATATATTTCCATTGTACAGACACCACTTTTCTACAATTTTATTATATGTAAATATGTATAGATTTTGTAAAATTCTGAAAGTTTTGCGATTGTTTTTCATGCATTGATATCTAATTTGTATGCGAGAAGCACAGAACCGGTCGAAATGGAGGTGCTTGGGGGAGGCCTATGTCCAGCAGTGGACGTCTTTAGGCTGAAATGATGATAGCTAGTACCTACTTATCTTTATTTTATTATAATCGTAGCTACCTACTTCCTTGTATGATTATATAGTCGTCTGATCGCTATTTTGCCAACGTTTAGTACCTACCTACTTATTAAGCCGTTGGTCCTGCGCCTGATCTCTCTCCGGTCGTGTCGGATGGTCCTCCCTTGGACTATGAGAGGGAAAAGAGTGCACCTGTGTCTGCGCACACACTTGTGCACTATAGGTAATATCTCCCGCGCCGAAGGCTGGTTTCCGCTGGGATTGGCCGCCATGGTCGGAATTTGGTCTGGAGGACTAGGTATTATTATTAACTAACTAAGTATATAAACACTTATTTCAGTGATGTTCTCAGCCTTGTTTCTCAGTGTGAGCTTTTCCAATGTTGAGATGAAACTTTGAAGAACGTTGAATGCAATGAAACTTCATTGCACTCAAGATTTTTCCAAGTTTATGCTATCGATCCTCTATTTGGTACCTACATAGGTAGGGAGGTACAAAATAGAGGAAATACCTACATAAAGATGGTTTGAAGTAGGTACTTTAAGCCTTCCGAGTATTCCTCTAACGCCCACTCACTCAAGTAGGTACCTAACTTAGCAAGTTAATAACATAACACAGCGAAATCAAGCATCAAAATGGCGTTGTCAGCAAACATTAGTCTGAGATTAATAGCAACGCGTCTCGTCATAATGTCAGCGTATGACCAGTATAAGTTGGCTGGCGGTAGAATGGAGAACTAAATTCAAATTTACAAATATAACCAAGAAAGTGCCATGTATCAGTTTTGACAACATTTGCAAATACCTAAAAGAAAATAGCGTTTGAGCTTATTATGGCCACGTACACACGTTTTACTTGCCGTGAAAAACTACGGTTTATTCGCCGTGTGTAGGCACGGTCGTCAATCTTGTATGGAACAATATGGCATTATAGTATACCTAATATACCTATCACTGTAGGTGTACTCTAAACTATCCTCATCCTTTTATCGCTGTGTTAACATAAAATGAAAATATCTAACAAATTTTTAAAATTTCTCCAAGAATGCACCCTCCACAGCGTTGCACAGGGGTTGTTCCGATGCTGTTCTAGTATCATTTTCCTCAATGTGCTCGATTGATGGTGACCACAAGAGTGTTTGAGTGGGGATTCCAAAACTTCCCGGTCTTTTGCCTGAAAGCTGGGAAATATTGTGTTTTCCCCTCAAAAAAAACTACCTAAGTATGGAAAGTTACGTAATCTGCATTTGCGACTCATTTGCCAAAAATATAAACAAATATGAGTTTACGGAAAAATTACTTTAATTCCTGCACAATAAAGTGTAGTTTACGCTACAACTTCAAAGATTTTTATAACTTTTTCTATAGTGCTAGTCACTCTGAAGTCGACTTAATTGTCATTGAAGAAAGTTGATATTTGTTTAACTTGAACCAAATCAATTTGAAATATAAATTTGAATAGGCTCTAAGTACCTTGTCTCAGCTTTTTTTCTAGGTAGGTACTTACCTACTTTAGGTAGGTAGATCTATCCTACCATGACCAATTTTGGTTTACCTACCGATTTATCAGCACCGCTAAGACGTCTCAAGATACAATGGCCGCCTATACCAACAAACTAATACAAATGCTATTAGAGGTGCGGAACCCATACGTTTTACTGTATGTAAATTAGAGCTGACGTTAGCCGCAAACATTGGGTGAATTAATGTCTCTGGAACGTCTTATACATCCCCGGGGAGGATGTGAAGCCGTCTCCGTAGTTCCCTGTTTTACATTTAATTATATTCCGATTTAAATAAGTTAGCGGAGTGTAAGTCAATACGTTGGCGAAATGAACGACAAATAAATAAATAATTAAATACTTACGAATCTACAGTCAACAAATGAGATAAGTATGCAGGATCGTCGGATATACTTAGTTGAAGTTTAGTAAGAAACCGATGAACGTTCTCGAATCAAATTTGATTTAATTAATAGAAAACAAACAGCTCATTTATCAAATTAAATTTCAGCCGACAACATTCATCGGTTTCTTACTAAACTTCAACTATATCCGACGATCCTGCATACTTATCTCTTTTGTTGACTGTACCTCTACATACCTACTTATAAGTCCACCTACTCATTAAAACACGCATCTTAATTACTCAATAATTCAGTTTTCATCAGCTAGCATAATCAGCCCAGTGTTCCCAGTGCTGGGACACGGCGTCCTCTCTTTGAGAGACAGACTGTACCTAGGTAATCTAGGAAGCGGGCCCAAGTGCGGGTTGGTAGATGTGCCGTTTTCCTCAGACCTCACCATCATCTGCCTAGCCTTTTCCCAACTATGTTGGGGTCGGCTTCCAGTCTAACCGGATGTAGCTGAATACCAGTATTTTACATGGAGCGACTGCCTATCTGACCTCAAGAACTCAGTTACTGGGTAATACGATAGGTACCCCTTAATGGTAAGACTGGTTGTCAGACTTTCGGGCTTCTGACTACCCGTAACGACTGTGAAAGATCCACGAATGACAGCCGGGATCAACGGCTTAACGTGCTTTCCGATGCACGGAGGGGTCTCGGTATGCAGATGGTCACCCATCCACCGACCAACCATGGCAAGCGCAGCTTACCTGATCGATGGACCTGTGCGGCTGTTATTATTTAGCCACGGGCCCTTTTAGATCTAGGCCCTTCGGCCTTTCCTCAGATCTCACAACTGCTCTCAAAACGGTGAAAGGAAACACTCACCGTTTTGAGAGCAGTGGTGGTGAAATTATTTACACAAAGTAAAGCACCTGCAACTCGGTAAGTCAAACTGTTAAACCACTGGGCCACCACTGTTCATCATCATTTATCAGATAATTATGGCGCTTTAATTTGATAATAATTATGTACTGTGTAGCAATAGTAATTATGTATTGTTGTACGCACGGCTACACATCAAGTATACATAACCAGTAGGTATAAGTTGACTTTTGATTGTACGAAAAACATATACAATGCTAGGTCTGCTAAAACCGGAAATGTATAGCTTGATGTGTCGCCGTGTGTACCTACACATAGGTACTAATGGTGGCTAGACTGGATAAGTTCGCGTTTCGTTTTTTTCAAACGAGCCAAGAAGCGCCATCTATTGACATTCGATAGGTAATAGCCATCTATTTCCCGAAGTCCTGAATTGGAGGTCCTCGGGGCCTGCTATCCGTTATTTTACAGATAGGAACCATTCATAAAATAAGGGTCCTATATTGCAGGAAGCAAAACGCAGCTTCTCAGATAGGGCTTTTGTAAGTGAGATGGATCTTGTTAGCAGGTGCCCCTGCCGTCGACAACGTGTATTTGAGCACCATACTCAAACACAAGCGGCACGTTGTCGACGCCTGCCGCTCGTGTAAGTACGCTTACACACACTCACAAACGTACACGCACACAAATATTGTAGGTATGTTTATTCAATAATATTCGATAAGGAAGAGCAGAGTCTCCAATGAATCACTAATCTGTCCTTGTTAATGATGTTGGAGAAATAAACGATTTTTGATTTTGAACCCAAAGCCTAGTCTAGAAGAAATTCTACATAGGATTCAATGTCCGTGTCGTCCTAAGGTAGAAAGGCGGGTACGGCGTGTAATTAAAAGACAACACATTTCATAATTAATCATTTATTAATTAGCTACTCAAAGAAATCATATTAAATTATATGGGCAGATTCTACCTAACAGTAGGTACATAGTTAGTACGTTCAAGGTGAAATAATGAATATTAATTACAGGCTTATCGTAGTTTAATATTCAGATGAAAATAAAAATTTGTGTAATATTGAAGACTGCGAAAAAAAAAGTACGAATGTACAGACGCCAGCACATCAAGCTACCCGAAACTGTCAAATTTTCCCCATCAACTTTGAACCTTATGCTTTGGAGATAAAGTTGAAAATCGGTTAAAGAAATTTGACAGATTATAGTAGCTTGTTGTGCTGGCGTCTCGTCTGTACATACAGTGATAGACAAAAAAAGTTTTGTGTTTTAATAGCAAACACGTTTGATAGAGAAAAATGGGTGGCAAAAAGTTTACTATAAACAGTCTATATATTAATTATAATTAAACATATTCCACTGTAGATCCCAATTCTAGAGGTCTGAGCAAAGCTGTCGTATAAAAACGTAGATCTTTTGATTTATTGAATACATAAATAATTTCAAAATAAATATAAAGCGAACATGTGATGACATTATATTTTGTAAAGATTTTGATTTTTTTCAAAGTCAGCAGAATTAAGTATACAGTATTTGACAAAATAAATATTTTTAAATGGTGTCAATGCCACAATATCTCAAAAATTTACTCAATTTAACAACATTTTAACGTGAATTAAACATTACTTACATTATTTTAATTTCATGCTATCAATTTAATTTTCTCTACATACTTACATAAGTATAAAAAATAATCTGCGAAAATCCAAACAAAACAATTTTACGGTAATATTAATGATATTAAATTAAAGCTATAATTTTAGTAGATCTCTACTATTTAGCTCAAATTAACGCGAGACGTATTTAATAACACTTATGACTAAATAAAACTAAGAACAATTCATAGTTATTGGGGTTCATCCCAAGCGTACCTATGTTTAGTTTGTAAAGGTGCGGCCACACTGCTGGGTATCGACGTTGATCGATTTAAGACATCGATCGATTGAACTTATCCCGCGCGGTGGGACAACAGACTAGGTTCTCTAGATGGCGTGGAATTTTATAACCGTGCCCTTTATTATGGACTGGTCTATACCAATCGATCCACGCTAGTATGGTCACACCTCAATGTAAATATATAAACTATTTTCTATGTATAAGGTATTGTATTTGTACTTCACAACAGTTACTGAGTATTGTTAAGTTGCTATACAATATGCAATAGCGTATGGCTACATACTGTAAGTCAGTAGGTAAATAGTTATATACAGTGCGTTTTTAGAGGCTAGAACAAACTTTCAAAGATAAAATTTTTCATTACATTTTTATTTTAAAGTCTTGGAAAAGGTACATTTAAACACGACATAATCAGGCCTATGTCTAGCAGTGAACTTCGATCGGCTTATTTGATTTCATACAAGACTTATAATCAGCCTAAAATGTTCCCTACTGCTGGGCCAAAGTCTCCTCTCAGAGTACAAGGTTTTGTGAGGGAGTGGGGAGTATAATACACCACGTGAGCCAAGTGAGGCTTGATGGATGTTTTGTCTTTGAATTTGGTTCCAGGACATGCCGGTTTCCCCACGATATTTTCCTTCACCGTTTTGAGTGCAGTGGTGAAATTAAATACACAAAGTGCCTGCCTGGGACCGAACTTACGACCTACAAACTCGTAAGTAGGGGCCGATAACACTGCTTTCATTTATGATAATTTTATTCAACGTTATTTTTAGTATATGTGAAACCTGAATATAGTTTGTTCAGAATAAGTAACTGAATCGATTCCAATAATTTTTACCGCGTTATATTTTGTCCCAAAAATATTTAAAAAAGGTTGAAAGTTGGACACCGAGCGACACTAAGTAAGTTATCCAATCTCCGCGCCGAACGGTTAGGTACCTAGGTATTATTATCAATGAGCGCAAGACGGCGCGGCGCGGATGAGCATGTTTTTGTACGGACAAACAGGTAACTTAACAAGCTTATAACTTTGTGATTTTTTATGATACAGTTTTGAAATTTTGTACATAGATTCTTTACATAAAAATACTAGACACGTGTTTCGGGTTTCGCATATACTAAAAATGATGTTGTATTTATTATTTCTAGCCATCAAACAACACAATGTGTTTGTTATACACGAAAATGAACACTGGATAGTATTATTTGGTTGAAAGTCATAAATACTTCGCAATTAGGTTATTTCGACCCAATATCTTAGTAATACTAGCGACATAATTAATTCTGAATTATATTTAAGCTTTTCAGATCACGATGATTATTTATAAGTTTTAATAAAATCTTTAGTTAATAACAGTAAATATTAATGTTAAGAAAATATACTTACATTGTTATAATTTATAAGAAAATATGTACGTATGGCACTCAAAAGATATAGCTTCTTAGGATGAATATACATATAATTATTATATATCTTGTAGTATTGTATACTTAATATATTGTAGGCACTTGTAAATAGCAATGCTTTAAGCTTTAATGCCGGTAAGACGATGTTTTATTATTGTTTCGAGTAGTAATAAACAATTGAACACGTAAAGGCGTTCTCTATGTCATTATTGTGGGGATAATGTGAATTTTATAGGCAATGTTGGGTTCAGATTGTCATATTCCATTTTTGTTATCACTTATTATTAAAATATAACATATTTATGTGCACTTTTTACTTGATTTATCATTAATAATGCATTCACAACGCAAGATTTTTCCATAACCAATAATTAAGAATGGAAGCGATCTTTCCCTTTAGAAACACCTTCGAAATCGTAACTTTCTTCGTTATAACTACATATTTATAATATGCATAACTTCGTTCGTTTTTAACTCAAAGTGCAAGCGTTAACAAAAGGCACTTGTAACTTATTTACCATCACAACGCGGTAGCACCATTCAAACTATATTTGTGCAAAACTACTATCCGACCGAGGTAATTAGACAACTGGTGGCCATTACGTCACATAGAATCAAGCCTGCATTTCCCAGAGGGGTAGGCAGGGGTGTACAGTCACGAGCACCAATATGTCAACACTTGGCAACTTTCAATTGCGATTTTTTCACCAAATAACGAATGCAACGTTGAAATGCGACACTTTACATAAACCTATGGGTTCGAATATACTATGTTCGTAATAACATAAAATTTAATTAAAAAATAAAGGAGAAAATCGCCTTTGAATAAAGCCCAGTGTATACATACATATGCTCGTGACTGTACAGTACACTCACATTTGACCAGTTATAATACCCATATTATAATAGCATTAAGAGCGTTTACGCCGTACGGCATTTCATACAAACTTTCAAGCCCATATTTTTCGAAATTAATGAACCGATTTTATCAAAACTTCACACGCATAAGCAGGATACAAAGGTCTAAAAAGTTAGTAGAGAACATTTTCGAAATGTCTTATTTAAAAAAAGATAACTGGAAATCTGTTTCTATGAAAAATTTAAAATCGGTGTAATTTGGCTGTAACACAATTTTTCGAAAATGTTCTCTACTAACTTTTTAGACCTTTGTATCCTGGCGTGTGAAGTTTTATTAAAATCGGTTCATTCATTTCGAAAAATATGGGCTTGAAAGTTTGTATGAAATGCCGTACGGCGTAAAAGCTCTTAACAGGGTCCAGACCCCGAGCTGCTACTGAGAAATTCCTTATCGAAAAAAAAATAATTGCAATTTACCCGATCTGGGTATCGAATCAAGAACCCCATGATCAGCAATCCATTCCATAAAGTTGTCTAATTATCTCGTGCGGCTCTTACGAAAAAAAAAAAACTTCCGTTTAGCGTATCTTAATAATTATTATGCTTATCAAATAAATGATATTATTTACAGGGACTAGTAACAATATATTAATAAATAGAAGCTATATTTACATAAGAGTTATTCGGATGATACACTCAAGGCCTCAAGCGGTGTTATTTAGTATTTAACAGCAACAGCAATTTTAACATATGAACAAATACTTTTTAATTTCAAAACTTCTAAGTGTTATTTTTTAATTATTGCTACAGCACACTAATGTTATGACCAAAAAAATCAACATTTGTGACGTACTTTCACTCAATTCTTTTACTCTATGAACACACTAAAATGAGAAATCACTAATTTCTTTATGGTATTGTCTCAAAATTGCTTATCACTTTACCAATACAACCAGAAACGACCAGTTTTAGTCAAACAGATTTTTTTATATTGCTACGTTTAGTATTGAGCATACTAGTATTCTAATGTGCGACATTTTCTTCAAACTAAAGGTACTTAAGAGCATTATAATACCCACACAATCGACGCCATGTCGATGTCTCTACTACATCAGCAGTAATCGACAATCGCGGCTTGTAACGTCAAACAACAAGTTGTTAAACCATCTGCTGTCGATCAAACTAAAACCGAATATTTTAGTCGATCAATCGGCAATAGACATAATCGTCGTCGGAAAAATATTACTGAAAATAGATCCATGTGGTGGCAATAACGATTTGCGTTGATTAATACCGTCGATCTATCTATGTCAATCTTGCGGGTGTATATAAAGCCCTATACAGAAAGATGTACAGTAAACGTGCAAAACCGTCACTAATTTTGAATTAAGAACATATTGACAACTCCTGGCCGTTATAACAGAGACCATTCACTGCAGAGTGCACCATCCGCGCAGTAGTCAAAGGTTGACGACTCCATTCTCTCCGTAGTACTCGGCTACTGTCTCGTCCCCGTTTAGTTGATCCCTGATCACTATAGTAGGGTTGTTTGAACAGGACGAGTTGTTGGATAGTGTTCGGCGGGTCGCTTTACATCGCTGGCAGTCTACGACGACCATGGAGTTGGTATCCATGTCGGTTTCTGTACTGCTGGCGCGACGGAGGTGGGACGGACTGTTGTGGAGGCGATGCTCTTGTATTGCGCGCCACAGTCGGAGCTCGATGCCACCTCTGTGGTAGAGAGAGTAGTATAGTTAACGTTTGGACGAGTTTTTTGTTTTTTATGCTGAGTGAATGGGTATGCTGGATTCAATTGAGCAGACAGCCCTCAAGATGGTCATTGGCCACTGTTGTCTGTGGATATACGCCATGCCAGACGCATGGCATATGCGTGCGTTACCATCCCAGAAACAAAGCTGAAATGCCATTACACCGGAACCTATACTTCTCCAAGACAGCAACGTTACAGGCCAATTCAAACTTTATGGCGGCTCGAAGGCGAGTCGCTGCGCAGTAACAAATTCACGTGTCAGCGGGGGAGGGGTGAGGTACTGCCGGTCGATTCTGTAAAAATCTCACCGTGAAAACTTAGGTGAAGTGAGTTTGTTTTTGCTAGGAATTGACACGCGCACTTCACCTAAGTTTTCACGGTGAGATGTTTACAGAATCGCTCTGCTGTGCAGAGTTTAGCGCACTTCAGAGCTGCGATAATGTTAGAATCGGGCTGTATATAAGTATTGTGGTAGTTCTATGGACGAGCTCTTTCACATCCACTACCAAGCTGCACTTACTTCAAGTTAAGCCTCGCCACATCCTCCCTCTGCGCGTACTGCAGTAGGTCTGGCAGTACATAGCAGTGCTGCAATAGTGCGTTGGCGACTACTGTAGGTAACCCTCTAGCCGCGACCCAGTCGCGCAGGCGCGTGGCTTCTGTCTCGTCCACTCCGTCGGTTGTGTCCAAGTCTAAAGGTGGCTCTCTTGGGCTTGCGAATACTTCTGGGGTGACACTGCTGTGGTAAAGACGGGATTTTTAATATGTGACGTAGACAACCTTATATTTGTTTCTGCTACATCAGTAACGATAGTGTATTTTTTGAGTTCTTTAACACAAACATGAAAAAATCTGTAGTTAAATTTACTCGAGTTTGCCAATATTTTGCCAACGTTTGTGTTAAATTTGTAAAAGGAATACTTTGAAACACCGTTGATAGCTCTAACACCATCAGCCGAAAGACGTCCACTGCTGGACATAGGCCTCCCCCAAGCACCTCCACTTCGACCGGTTCTGTGCTTCTCGCATCCAACGGGTTCCTGCGGCCTTCACAAGGTCGTCGGACCACCTTGGTTCTGGAGTGGCGACCGCGTACTGGAAGACGTAGCGTTGGAAGGCCTCCCACAAGGCTCTACCACAGTTTCAAGTTAAATGATCTAGAGGGCAAAACTGTAAAACTTACCGCGACTTCCTATCAACAATTTCTCTAAGTATCATCGTGTGCGTCTTCTGTTCCTCCAGCATTTGTCGCAGCAGACTCTGATACTGCTGGTAACTTTCTAGTAGTTCGTGATGTAGCCTAGAAATAATCAGAAGGTTTAATTATTTTTATGGTACAGTCACGAACATAAGTATGTATACACTTGGCTTTATTCAAAGGCGATTTTCTCCTTTATTTTTAATGAAATTTTATATTATTAGGAACATTGTATTTTCGAACCCATAGGTTTATGTAAAGTGTCGTATTTCAACGTTGCATTCGTTATTTTGTGAAAATATCGCAATTGAAAGTTGCCAAGTGTTGACATGTTAGTGCTCGTGACTGTACGTAATCAAAGGAGCATCACCCTGCAGTGTTTCATGGTCCACTTGTAAGTCCCTGAACCGTCAACGGACACAAGTGGGAAGATGTAACTCTAACCTGGTAAAGTAGCTGCCTCGACGGATTGGCAGCAGGGTATGGATGTGGAGCTCTGTCGCAAACTGTGCATCAGCTTACAGAGGTATGAGGAACAGGGTGTAAAGTTCACTCATAGTCTATAGAAAAGGGAGGATCCTCCGACCAGACGGGTGTTGTGTCTGGCGGGCAACTGCCCGATGATTCATGTCGGGCCGATGTATCTATGCTAGTTGCGCGGTAAACTCTGCTTGCGCGATGCAGGATTTGCGTGACGTCAGTATGACGCGCGTTGTTCGCATGTGGCGTCGTAGATACCGCTACAAGCTTCTATTCTGCCCTCTGTGTCCCAAAACTTGCAGTCAATGTGACCTCTGCGCTGCCACCGACGACGCCGTGGAAGTGACGAAGTTTTGAATCATGAAGATCGACGCGGGCGAAGTCGCGGGTAAAAGCTATTAAAACATAAATATTTACTCACTTCTGGTTCTCATGCCTCAGAGAATGCAGTACGTGAGTTTCTCTCGCTGAGTTGGTAGAAGACATGGCGGAGGGCGTGGCGTCTGGTGCGACTCCCACGCCGCCGCGCCGACCGTCCTGACCCGCTAGGTTCGCGCCTAGTTCTGAACAATAAAACATTTTGTTATTTAACTTGGTAAGTTGTTGCTCCTATCTTGTATTACCTACTCTATCTTTTTATGTTGATATCTAAACTAATATTATAAAAAGAAAAGATTTGATTTTTGGTATGTTTGTTTGTTACGCTTCTGAACGGATTTGGATGAAATTTGGCACATGGGTAGAAGATATTCCCACGGGATTGAGATTTTTGTGGACAAAATTGCTGGGAGCAGCTAGTAATGGATATGGAACATGCGCACGCGTCGTATGGTTCTATCTAACATAAATAAAGAACATGTAACACAAAAAAAAAAACTCTGTGACAGACGGAAAAAAGTAATTTTATGAGATTTCTTTTTACATTTTAATATCAAAACCCCAAGGATGTCAAGGAATTGATTTGATTGGCAATTGTTTTTCAGCCAATTACAGAAGTTTACATGAGTTTGACACTCTATTAGTTTACGAGAGAGTCACAGCAGAATATTAGGACATTTACACGAATATGATTGTTATCAAGTTCGCTATAGTAGTTCCAAAACGTGTTGATTTCCAGAAGCCAGAAATCAGATGAAATCGACATATCATCTGAGAAGGGCATACATAAATTGAATAAACATCAAACTAATCAAATAGGGAATAATTCGAATATAAGGTAAAAGTGATGTTCTAAAGACACTGCTTTCATGTTTATAGAGCCCCTGCAAACTTAAATGAAAACGGAAACCGAAGACTACTGACTAATCAAACGATTAAGATCTGGATTCAATTCTTAAAGAGTTTTATAGCACTATGTGACCTAAACCCGCACTTGAGTTACGCTTTTCAGTGACTTAAGTAGTCCATTTTTACACAGAAAAGCGTGACATAAGTGCGGGTTAATGTCACACGAGATATAAACTAGTATACGACACGTGTGGTGTGACTTAACGGGCCGTCTCCACGAGCAAGAGAATCGCGGCGATAGTCTCGCCGTGCCATCAAATTTTCACCGCGATGAAATCGCCGTGTGGAGACACGTTCTAAGAGAGTGTAAAGAAATACGTGGCACGACGATAATATCGCCGAGATTCTCTCGCTCGTGGAGACGGCCCTTAAGAAGTCTATTAATGCATGGCATTTAGCACCCTCGCCCGAGCATATACATAAGTCACACATATCGTAATGTACTATATGTAAACGGATTCCCGTACGTAGTAAGGTCTGTTTTTCGAAGACCTAAACTATGTATTTAACATAAACCAATCTTACCTGGCGACAAAACAGTAATAGCAGCCTGAACAGCATTCCTCACTAGATTATCCAAAGCGAACATCCAATGAGGTTTTATGCTATGCATCCTCAACACAGCATTCACAGCCTCTTGGAACATGTAGATGGCTGAATGTAACTCGTTTATGGCGTTTGAGTCAAAGTCCAGTTCTTCTTTTAAAGTTATTATGGCTTGTTCTATGACGGTTCTGTTTTGATCCATTATGTATTCTTTGAGGGCGCAGCGGAGCATTTCGAGGTGAGTCTGTAAAAAGTATTATTGTTTAATTCTTTCGGGATTATGGTGGTAGGATGAATTTAATTTTACAGATGGCAAGAACACTCACACACTCACTTTAAAAATATTTGTCTTAAACAATTGGATTTTCTCAAAGTATTATCAAAATGTTGCATCATAATAATAGTAGTCACATGCTAGGTTATCGGCATTCGTATTGCAATAATTATGAAATATAACACTAATGTAGAAATATCTTAATATAAACGCCTCTCGCCTTTTCCATCTCTAGAAAAACATTAGCGTTTTTAGCTAAAGTAGATTAGCAGCAGAACTAAAAAATTAGTTACCATTGTCAGTACAGTAGTCCCGAAGTCCTGGTGGATACTGAGCATCCACTTAGAGCATATTTTCTCGCTATCCTGCTCTAACACACGGGACAACGTCAGTCTTCGTTGAGAGTCCTTCTTTAGTAGGTAGAAGCCGTCGTGCTCCGGCCCGTCTATTGAACAGCGCGGTACGTTTGGCATGTCCACCTAGAAAGTATAAAATTACTTTTATTATATTTGGTTTTGGGCAGGGCACATTGCTCGCAGAACAGATGGCCGATGGGGCCGAAAGGTTCTGGAGTGACGACCGCGCACCGGAAGACGTAGCGTAGGAAGGCCTCCCACAAGGTGGTCCGACGACCTTGTGAAGGCCGCAGGAACCCTTTGGATGCGAGAGACACAGAACCGGTCGAAGTGGAGGTGCTTGGGGGAGGCCTATGTCCAGCAGTGCACGTCTTTCGGCTGAAATGATGATGATGATGATATTTGGTTTATATTGGCGACTTTTTAAAACAGCTTCCACACGTAAATGCATGTTCCGGCCACCACCTTGTAGACATCTAATATTTTTTAACGAATAATAACATCGTAAGACGTGACCTATTCTCGTGCAGTTTAATTCGATACGAAAGAAGAAAAAAAGTTTAAAATGGATGAACCATTCAGATTACTTGCTACGATACAGGAATGCGGAACAAACCAATTGGGGGTTTCTCAAAACTTAATCAATATGGCAACCCTCATTATCTTCAATGTTGGCAATAGCTCTGCGAGAATAACTCAATCCTTTTTTTTTTTTTTTTTAATGGTGGGTAATCATCAAATGGCCCCTCCCGCTCTGGGTGGAGCGGAAGGGAGTGTCAGACTCTTCCTTAGCCCTTTATATTCTGGGGTAGCGGTAACCCTTTCGGTAGCGGAATCCCGCTGCCCCGGCAGGCATAACTCAATGGTTTGTGCATGATTAGCCATTGAAGATAGAGCTGTTTAGGTTACGCCAGACATTTAAACGTAACTATCATCAGTCGTTGAAAATTCTTCAATTCACTGTTACTAACCAGATACATAGGGAAATTTTTAATGCTCACCTCAGGAGAAAGCAGTCCACCCGACGAACTCCTGCGATTCAGCAGTGTATCGCTGCCTTCCATCTCATCAGTCGACGGCGTGTTGGGCATAGTACTAAAACGTCCCAAAATCATTATGTACCTTTCATCAAACGTTAATATACCAGCAATATAACTTGTTCAGTCGGCCGAAGAAAACTTTGATCAAACTCTTTCAAAATCTCCAAGTGTTATTTACTGTTCCGAACTGTATGTACAGTCACGAGCACTAATATTTCAACACTTGGCAACTTTCAATTGCCATTTTTTCGTGAAGTTACGAATGCAACGTTGAAATACGACACTTTACACAAACCTATGGGTTCGAAAATACTTTGTTAGTAATAACACAAAATTTTATTCAAAACTAAAGGAGAAAATCGTCTTTGAATAAAGCCAAGTGTATACATACTTATGTGCGTGACTGTACTACACACGTATTCATCAATTGACTAGTAAGAATTTAATGTGACAAAGACCGAGCGTGATCAACGTTTTAAAAAGGTTGCAAACAATGGGATTAGTTCTCAATTTCAAGTTAGATTGATAAAGCATTAGTAATGATTGAGCGTTTACACGAAAATTGATTGATAAGATTGATTTTGAGCAAAAACCACTGATTGATGTACAACGTGGCGGGACATTGACGCGTAACCTGTTACCATAGATTGAGTACATGATCCTGAAACCTGCGTTAAAAATTTTCGCCTGTTAATAAAAAAAATTGCTGTTCCTTACATTTTGACCAGGTAGGTATTAGACTTTTCTATGAAAAAGCAATATATTTATTTCGGTCTAGAATCATGTGCTTATTTAATGGTATTAGTTTGCGCGTGGATGTTCCTGCCATCCCGTAAGTATAGTTTGCTGAATAATAAGTGTTGTAAAATACGTGAAGATACATGAGAAAATTATATGTACAAAAGTAACTTATTTTGCAACATTTACTAAACAGGGCTATGATAAAATTTATAATAATGTCCTTTCAAGTTGCTTTTAAGACGAAAACTTTTAAAATAGCATCATACACTATAAATTGTCAGTTTGCTTCGTTCCGTTGTTTACAAGACTTAGGGCCGATTTTTCATTAGTCAGATAACTTTTATCTGAAGAATAAATATAACAGTTTGACATATTTACTATACAAAAGCTGTCTAACGGCAACATTTACTCGTCAGATAAGAGATATCTCACTATTGAAAAATCAGCCCTTTAAGTTTTTATTTTACTTTATCGATAGTTTCATTAAACATTCGTTCTTATAAGCATCTTAATTAGATGGTAATGAGATAAGATTTGAAGCTGTGCGCGTTACTTGTTTGCTATAGTGCGTAGGTACTAAATACGTGTACAGACTACAGATGTATTTTCATAGAATGCAATATTTTACTTCCGACAATATATCTTTTAGAACTTATAATTAATATTATAATATTCATTAGATCTACTACAGTATATTGAAATTACGTATCATGCTTTTTGTGCATATTTTATGCAATAATAGAAACTAATTTCGTGCACATACATTTAGAAGAATGTCGTAGAAAATTAAAATACATAATGTAAATGCATACAAATTATATGTACAATTTAGTTTATTATATCACAACAACTTAATCAAATGGGTGACAAAGCCGCCGTCTATTAACATAGGCATTACGAGAGGCATTGCAGATCCTTTCCCATCTTAAGAGACACAGTTGAAATATCTCATTGTGTATTTCTTTCATAAATTTTAAGATCGTTGTGCAAAAAATTCCGATAAAAAAATAGAGTATTCTATGAATTTAGAACATCAAAAAGGTGCGTTTTATAAAAAGGTGAATGTTACCTGCAATTGGACAAGTCCGGTGGGTATATCAGTATTGGTGAGAGCATCGACGACGCAGTCCTAGTGATAGTCGGATTAGACCGGATCGTTTTCACCCTTAGGGGGAACAAATGGAAAAAATCACGCTTAGGTGCCAAGCATCGACAATGTCACGACATGTTGTGTTATTGACACGTCAATAATGGTCTTATGCTAAGGTATTATGTTTATTTTTTGTGTATCTGTTTCATAAAGTGTGACTGTGAGTGATTCTTAAATTTTTTGAAGTTGTTTGAAATTCTATTGTGTTGTGACACGGAATTTTCTATCGTAAAGCACGATGCACATATATTACGGGTGATCATTTATAAAGGTGCATATCCGGCCTCAGACATCGTGCCGTACCGAGCATCACGTTCGATAATATTGGCGTCTTTTTTAAGACAAATTGTTAAATTGCTGTTTAACTGTATCATACACCAATAGGAAGAACCAAATTAATGTCAACAAGTATAATTTCTTACGGACAACTTTTGTAATAACCGTAGGATGGTTAGTGTCGAAAAGAAGAAATAAATATTATTTAAAAAATAAATGTCAAGAATGTATGATTGAGTTTTGTATGAGAATAAAGGTATAATTGATATTATTATTTTATTTTTACTTTAGAAAAAAATATCTCTAAATGAATCACCCGGGAAATATGTCCTACTGAATCTTTTTTGTTTTATCACCTTTTACACAGAAAATCCCGTGTCCCAACAATGTATCGATCATGTACTTTGCGTGTGAATGAGTTTATGTATGCCAATTCGCTTCATGTAAAACTCAATACATACAACATTTAACAAAGTTGTTAAAGTATGTCCTCGCCCAATACATAAGCTCCCTCTCACCATATTATGTATGATGATATGAGAACATCACACAACGTCGAACATGTAAAGAACGCTATATAAAAATCAAACTTTTGTTCTAAAGACATGCTTCTAATATGTTCGCTGCAGCTGAATTTTTGTGCGCAGTTTCTACTACTTTTGTCTACTTACTTGCTTGTTTTGTCTATTCAATTGCGAGTATAAATAGGTTAGTATTAGAAAAAGTGAAAACAATTTTTTTTATTACAGATTTTAGTCCAATTAAGGCAAGGAGTAAGGGGTAATTTTTCCAACGCCAGATAATTTAATGCGAGGAATACTTTAAAATTTTTGACAGTTCTTCCATACAAAATCCGTCAGACGTCAATTTTATTTTACGAATTAAAATTATCTGTCGATTGAAAAATGAGCCCTGAGTTAAATAAATTACAGCTACTTCCACATACAGAGAGCCTGGTTACACCTGGTTACAAGCTGAATAACAAAAAATTGCTAACAGGTCGGCAAACTCATGCAAGCAGCTCTGATTGGCTGACTGGAATAACAACAGACCGTCAGATCAGTACAGTAAACATGAGCTTATAGCGGTATCTACAACGCCACATGAGAGCAACGCGTCATACAGACGTCACGCAAAATCCTGCATCGCGCAAGCAGAGTTTATCGCGCAATTAGCATGGATACAACGGCCCGACATGAAGCATCGGGCAGTTGCCCGCCAGACACAACACCCGTCTGGTAGGAGGATCCTCCCTTTTCTATAGACTACGAGTGAACTTTACACACTGTTCCTCATACCTCTATAAGCTTAACTCTGTTAGCAAATATTTGTGTTGATTAGCCATTCAGAAACCGGATGTAAACCACAGCTTTACTGAATACGGTTTCAGCGACCGAAACTAGGTAAGTTAAATTAAGTAAAATTGAGAGTCAGCTCTATTCTAGGTATTTAAAAATAAATAAGTAGGAATGCACACACAATTCAACAGCAACGACCATATCAAACAGGATTAAATTTGATTAAAAAATCTAGGGCATTTAAATACCATGCGTTAGAAACTAAAGTAACTTCAATTTGCTATTATTACTAAATACTTTCCACTTACTCGATTTCCGGGGAGCTGGGGAGATTGGCCATGCTTGGCTCGGAGATTTTCTTCTGAGCCGTAACTGGTCGTGCCTTGTCGGCTGGTACTGATATGCTTCTGCTGTAGTCCATGTTACTGCTTAGACGGCTTGATGGTTTCTTCTTTCTGTAATTTTAAATGGGAAAGTTTTGAAGGGTGAACGGAATATACAGGGCGACTGGATCTGGACCCGCCATAGCAAATTCGCATAAAGAGGAGGTCATTTACTAATTACTTTCCCTAGTTAAAGTTTTATAGTTTGGGAGAAATGTCAATTTTAATACTTTATTGTGATTTTTCCTTAATTTGACCGTCAAGCATTCATAACTATTTTTTGCATTATTTTAGTAGTTTTTACCGACTTCAAAAAAAGGAGGTTATCAATTCGATACGTATGTATGTAATATTATTGGAATTGCATTATATTCACATATGACAATCTATTTGGGCTTCCAAACAAATATACAAAATTTTATAGACGTATGTATGTATGTATGTATGTATGTATGTATGTTTGTCCACGCATATCTCCGTAACTATTAATCGGATCGTGACCATTCTTTTTTTATTGGCTTACATTTACTTCAACTTAGGGAACAGTGCAAGTTTCATCAAAATCGATTCAGTAATTTTCAAGATATGGACTAAGACGTGAAAGTGTGACGGCCTGGCTTATTGATACGAGCTACGGGTGTAGTGTCAAAGCGAAAACATCTCAAAACCTTGGTCAAATTCTAGTGCAACAACTAAAAATTACCAAATAAAAAGTAATTTAAAAAAATTAAACCGACTTCAAAAAGAAATGAACTCAAAATTATGAAATAACTTTAATTTCGGAAGTCGGTGGTAAAAAACTAAAATACAGATCCCAAGACACCGACTTCCGAAATTAAAGTTATTTCATAATTTTGAGTTCATTTCTTTTTGAAGTCGGTTTAATTTTTTTAAATTACTTTTTATTTTATTATTAGTTGGTAGTCATAAACATTTGTAATTAAAATAGGTACCTCGGAACTTCCCAAAATTTGACCTTCAAGCAATCATAACTTTTTTTTGGGCATTATTTTAGTAGTTTTTTTTATTTGTTGGTAGTCATAAACATTGGTGATTAAAATACCTCGGAACTTCCCTCAAACTAGGGTTAAAAAAATAAGATAATACGCTTTTTACACACATATCTCCTGAACTAAAAAACTTTTGCTAGGGAAAGTAAGGTCTAATAATTAGCAAATGACCTCCTCTTTATGCGAATTTGCTGTGGCGGGTCCAGATCCAGTCACCCTGTATAGTTATCGAAGCGACATTGATTTAACTGTGATGCGCAAAGGTAGCCCACGAAACTCAAATGACTTACGTTTTTTTTGCAATTTGTAGGAGTGTCACGTTGTATGTTGATTAAAATGTGTTTCACGACCGTAACAAATATTGTTTTACAGAATTATAATGGAATACAACACCTTAAGTTAGACTTGGCTTCAAATGTCATGATTTCATGCAATAGTCATCCAATAGGGTAATATGAAGTTGAGAGAGATGTATTGACGATTTTTATAATTCTAAAAATAAATATTCGGAAGACCGCGAATCATATTTCGGTCAAAATAAACGTAAAAAAAAAATGAGTTTCGCGGCTTACCCTGATGCTTTCGAGAACTAACTAACTAGAATAGATGATCTATACTAAAGGGTAAACATTCTGCAAATTATAAGGTATCCAATAGTTCAGCACAAACAAGGAATGTTTTTCTAGCTAACTACCTTACGCTACAAAATACATTTAATTAGATATTGTAAATACATTAAGTAATAACTAACGACATTCAACAACGAGTAAGATATTGATAGAATATGATAGATTTGCAACCAATAACATAATTGATAGCTTACAAAACTTAACAAATAATATAACGATTATTAAGTATGCGCATGAGTCGCCTTCGTACTCACTTGCTCGGCGACGATTGAGCGGAACGCACGAATCGCCGGACGCTTGCAAATAAACGTCTTTTATTTACGACACCATTATTAACATTACACACTGACACATTGCGGTCACAAATCGGTACACCAAGCGTTGTTATAGCACTGTTTTGTCACGACCATTCACTTTCTCACAGTCTATAATTCTATCTCGAATAGTCATTCGATTAAAAACATATAACATTCGTAAGGGTTACATAACAGGGTAAGTTATTTCAGATACCCGGTGAAGTCAGGCTGTTCCATATTTTACCGACTTTAGAGATAACATTACAAAATAATTAGTGTCCGATCAAAAGTTCGGTTTCGGTATCGGTTTCGGCCAAAAATCAACTTTCGAAGCAGTTTCGGCCAAAATTGACCGAAATTTTTGCCGAAACCGAAACTGATTTCGGAAGTTGTCGTGCACGCTCGCCTAACTTCGTTTCTCGCGGCAACAACGCTTTGGCGGACGCTGGCGGCCCTGTTCGGGAATTGTCGTGCGCCGTTCGGATAGCTCTGTAGCAACACAACTTAGTCAGTGCGTTATTGCCCGACGCAAACATTCTTTAGAGGTTATGTTTTGATGGTACTGATTACATGTAGGTTTCGGTTTCGGCCGAAACTAAAGCCACGGCCGAATATTCGGTTTTGGTTTCGGTTTCGGCCGGAAAACCAGTTTCGGTCGGACTCTAAAAATAATTTAAGATACATACTCGCAAAGGAAGGGATCCTCCAGTAGTTCTGCTGCGGTGGCGCGTTGTTCCGGTTCCGGTATGAAACAACGCAGTATGAAGCTCTTGGCTCTGGTGGATAGCTCGCTCGGGATCTCTGGGTGCATCTTGTAGTAACCCACCTGTACACATTTGATTGATAAAGTTAAGTTTGTACGAATAAAGGATTTGTCTCATCATCATCATAATCAGCCTACAATGTTCCCACTGCTGGGACACAGGCCTCCTCTTGGTGAGATGGAGTGGGCTGTAATCCACCACACGGGCCCAGTGCATGTTGGTTTTGTGCGGGATGGATTTGTCTAATATAATAAGCTAGCAAGGATGAAGGAGGGGCACAGGTCGATCGATCAGGTTAAGCTATGCTTGCCGCGGTTGGTCTGTGGATGGGTGACCATCTTTACATACCGAGACCCCTCCGTGCCTCGGAAAGCACGTTAAACCGCTGGTCCCGGCTGTCATTCGTGGACCTTTGACAGTCGTTACGGATTGTAAGAAGCCCGAAGTCTAACAACCAGTCTTACCAAGGGGTATCGTATTACCCAGTAACTGGGTTGTGGAGGTCAGATAGGCAGTCGCTCCATGTAAAATACTGGTATTCAGCGTAACATCCGATTAGACTGGAAGCCGACCCCAACATAGTTGGGAAAAGGCTAGGCAGATGATGAATAAGCTAGCAAGGATGTAGTATGCCTTTTATGGATTCTAAACAAAAACTTTTCGGATGAAACCAACGGCGAATGGTCACTGTTGGTAAGCGCATTACAACCGCAGTATGCGGAGGGAATTTTCTAGAATATTCTTAACTCATTCATTATTGGCTATCTGGTACTTAAAGTTTTGCTTTTCAACTTTAAACTATTTCTTCAAACCACTTTGTTTAAGGTCAATTCATTTCATCGAAATGGTTCGAATCACATTCGAGTTCTTGTTTATTTATTTACATACCTTAAAAAGAGCTGCCTGAGGAGATCCTAATTCAATAAAGGGTGGGTTTCCTGTCGCCATCTCAACCACGGTGCAGCCCAGTGACCAAATATCAGCCTAGAAACACACAAGATAGTGAAAACTAAGACCATAAGGAGCCGAGCAAAAAGAAAAAAAGAGCGCTTAGCGGAAACAAAGTAGTAGCGCGTGCAGGCGATCCGCACCCTAATTGCGTAACACACTATCAATCGGAATCTGAATCTTTTTGAAGCAAATTGCTAATCCATTGCTCCACAAGTTCGAAAATTTTGTCTGCTCAACACGTAAATAACGCAATGAATGTTGTTGAACTGTCAAAATGAAACCGATTCCGATTGATAACGTGTTACACAATTGCCCCGCTGATGCGACGGGGTGGGTCGAGGGAACAAGAAATTTCACGCGAACGAAGTTGCGAGCAGAAGCCAGCCTTGTCATCATCATCATCATCATCATTTCAGCCAAAAGACGTCCACTGCTGGACATAGGCCTCCCTCAAGCACTTCCACTTCGACCGGTTCTTTGCTTCTCGCATCCAACGGGTTCCTGCGGCCTTCACAAGGTCGTCGGTCCACCTTGTGGGAGGCCTTCCAACGCTACGTCTTCCGGTACGTGGTCGCCACTCCAGAACCTTTCGGCCCCATCGGACTAATTGACTAATCTTAGCCTTGTCATAAGATTAGTCAAATACTAACCGGTGCTCCGTAGCCCCTCTGTCCCTTATCAATGACCTCAGGCGCCATATACTGCAGTGTGCCGGCAAACGTCTCGGTAGACGGACAGAGTCCGGCTAAACGCTTGGATGTGCCGAAGTCCGAGATCTTTACCACGCCGCTGTAAGTGTTGACGAGGACATTGTCGCCTTTTATGTCGCGGTGCACTATCTTTTGGTCATGGAGGTATTTTAGGCCTGAAAAAAAGTTTTTTTTTTAGCAAAAACTAAAAACTGTATTGCAAATTTGCAACTCACAAAAGAAAATTAAAGTACACGAATCTCTATCACGTCAAAAAGGTAATTCAGTCAACGATCATGAATAGTGAATACAGTAAGCAGTGACTACGTTGACTATTTCATTGTTGAGAATGATCCAACGAGCAACGAATCACTATAATAATTTGGCAAAAGAGGTGTTTATTTATAAACGATTATTAAAGTTAAGTGACGTTTAAACGTTATGTAGCGGTATCTACAACGCCACATGAGAACAACGCGTCATACTGGCGTCACACAAACCCTGCATCTCGCAAGCAGAGTTTACCGCGCAAATAGCATAGACACAACGGCCCGACATGAATCATTGGGCAGTTGCCCGCCAGACACAACACCCGTCTGGTCGGAGGATCCTCCCTTTTCTATAGAGTATGACTGAACTTTACACCCTGTTCCATCATAACTCTATAGTTAAAAATGCACGGTTAAACAGTCGCTAATCACTACTTAACTTTAAGAAACGTTTATGAATAAAAGGGAGAATGTTTGGCTTGTAATGGAATTTCTAAAACGATGAGAAGACTCGCTTTTACATACTAGCGGTCTTGACTACCTTTAGACAATTGTTTTCAACTCACCCTCCAGAATTTGTTTAGTATAATACGCTATAGTGGCTTCATTTTCTTTCAGAGGTCCCCACTTTGACCGTAGCAATGCGGATAGTGAACCTCCCGGGACTTGCTCCATGAAGATTTTGAAGTAGTTGTCTTCCGATATCGACCCTAAGTACTGGAATTAAAAAATAGTAGATTATGCACCGAGGGGCTAAAGTGGTGTCTAATGTCACGGGCGTCATGTTGAATCTCGAGCGCAATGAAGGATTCGGGATTTAACTCACGAGCGAAGCGAGGGAGTTAATACAAGAATCCTGAATGCAGCGAGGGATTCAAGCTAGCCCAAGGCAAAGACACCTTTAGCCCAGAGGAGGATACTCTACTTTTTACACCTACTGTGAGAAAATAATAGCCATAGTACGAAAAACAAAATAGAACTGGTTCCGAAATGGACTTGACGCCTTTCGTACTTTTCCATTTTTGGAAATTGTCGTAGGCTTTTATATAAGTTTCCTTTGACTTTTCCGGCAGTAAATCATTGGAAATATTATTAGCTTCGGTTGTAATGAATTCAGGAGTACAATCACTTTCATCACTCGACATTTTATAATACTTTGTTGATAAATTTAAAGTTTAAATGCCTAAAATTCGCGCCTTCATTGCGTCTACCAATAAGTAGCCAAGACACGAACAATTCGATTTTCAAAAAAAAAGTCTCTTCTACGGTTTTGTCGTGTGTGTCTATTGATATCACTCTCATGGAAGTGGCGTTTGTGTAAACTAAGATTTATACAGGGCTGGTAGAATGGTTTTGGATGATTGGCTGTATGCATTTTGAATTTAGAACGTCATTGGAGACGCTCGTGAAAATAGAGTATTTTTGATAAAATGTGATAAATCGACTGTAGTATAGATAGGTTTTATTATTTATTTATTTATTCACAAAATCACAGCAATCTTTGCGCAGTTTACTTAAAATAAATTAACTAATGTTACAGCCAATTACTATTACGGTATTACGGCGCGGTACGGTATTTGTTATTAATAATGCCAGTTTTAATGTTATTCCATTCCTTTTAAAAAATGGTTCGTAGTTATCTAATTATTCTTACAATATTATGTCTTCGAAAACATGGCAACGATATGAAGAAGCAGTCGTTATGATTTTGTAGGAAATCGAGAATATCATCCACGCGTAGTAAGGGTATCGAGAATAGCTTTCCTCTTTCTGGCACCAAAGGGTGTTTGTTAGTACTATACTGCCAATTTAGCTGAGCATGTGAGATTCCAAATTCAAATCACATTATTGACCAGCGGGTCATAATGAAATCCAGTACAACATTATTGACCGGCTGTGCCCCCGGCCACTAATGACTCACTTTAGGTTAAGGTTGCTTGATATATAATTTGACATTTTCGAGCAGGTGGTGTGAAAAAAACATTTGGTAGACTTCATTCAGATGTCTTCTTCTATATTTTGTTTTATCGTGTAGATTGGATCTCCCAGATACTGTAGTCTTCAGGAGATTTTCATGGGTTCAATAATAATTACCTACTACGGTGCGGGACCAAAGACAATAAGTTTTTAATGCAAACAAAATAGTGTAGGCAGAGAAACTCGGAGCGATGATTCCCAGTGGCATAAATATATTGAGATGGTTTATATTATTGCATGCTTTACTCAAGCATCTCAACTTGCGTTTTCTATTTACTTATGAAGTAAAAGTGTTTCGTAAATACCAGTGGCGAAGGTTCCATACAACTCGATTCCTACAGTACAGTCAGTATTCTACAGACACAGTACAGTATTCTATAGGCACAGTCAGTATTCTATAGACAAATAATACAATCATATTAAAGATATCTACTTCGGCTTACCTCTTACAAAAATTGACCCTTCGCTACTGGTAAATATATTGGAGTAATATCTAAGGAAACTTTACTTTGTACCATCTCATTTAGAACTTCAGATGCCATAGAAGAGCCAACACGTATCATTACTGTATTGTCGAACAACTCTTGTCAAAAGTCCTTACCTGCACAATATTCCGATGCCGGAACTGCGAGTGCAACAGTGCTTACCTGCACAATATTCCGATGCCGGAGCTGCGAGTGCAACAGTGCTTACCTGCACAATATTCCGATGCCGGAGCTGCGAGTGCAACAGTGCTTACCTGCACAATATTCCGATGCCGGAGCTGCGAGTGCAACAGTGCTTACCTGCACAATATTCCGATGCCGGAGCTGCGAGTGCAACAGTGCTTACCTGCACAATATTCCGATGCCGGAGCTGCGAGTGCAACAGTGCTTACCTGCACAATATTCCGATGCCGGAGCGGCGAGTGCAACAGTGCTTACCTGCACAATATTCCGATGCCGGAGCGGCGAGTGCAACAGTGCTTACCTGCACAATATTCCGATGCCGGAGCTGCGAGTGCAACAGTGCTTACCTGCACAATATTCCGATGCCGGAGCTGCCAGTGCAACAGTGCTTACCTGCACAATATTCCGATGCCGGAGCTGCGAGTGCAACAGTATCTCCTCGTGCAGCGGCTGCACGTCGCCGAGGTTCCTCTCGGGGATCTCCTTCACGGCGATGCGCACTTGTGTGTTGAGGTCTCTGGCCGCGTACACTATGCCGTATGTTCCCTTACCGAGGACCATGCGTTTGTTGGCGTCGTCTAACTCGTATTCAAACTGGGAAAAGAAAGGGAGGATGTTTTACTTTTTGTGATATGAAAAGAAATATAATTTATAAGTTTTTCGTATTTAAGATATTGGAAGAGCGGAGTCTCCTAACACAGGTTTAATTGCTTAAAAGGAGGCTCCAATCGTTAGTTGTTAACGAATTTACTTGTAAAAATAATACCTAAACCATTTTTCATTTTATATTAAGATATGCGGTGTTCCACGGACTTAAGGGCTTTTCGCATTTTCTTTTCTTTTAAGACATTCAAGTTGTATGTAAGAGATGGCGCATTTTGACACCAAATGTTTTATGTGACAATAAAAGAGTTCGTAAAGAGAAGAGTACAATTTATAGGTATTTATTACGAGTGATATCTGTAAACTCAGTCAATGGTTGTCACTGATGGCGATCGATACAGCTAACCATTGAACAGCTTATCAATGTATCGATAAGGAAGCTCAAAGATAGCTTATATTTTATTTAGTGTAACAGCATGTCTTCTGTCTCTCTTCTTAATTGCTCCCTCACTGCTGAGAATCGTAACTCCGTTTCAAAATTGTCAACGGTCTTTCTCCGTCTCTTATGTTCAGTGGCCTGGTGAAGAGCGGCGCTGTTGGGTATTTCCAATCGATCCGACCACCTTTTTTGGCTTTGCCTCTTAAGTTTTTTCACCTTCAATTTTCCAGCAGTGAAACAGCTTATTTGAACTACATATAATATTTGATTTTGGCACCCTACATACCTTAAGCTGGTCTTGCATAACACTGGTATCTAAATCGGTGACCTTCTCGTGGTCAGCAGTGAGTTCTCCCAACAGATCGTGCAGACGTTGGCGACAAGCTTGCGACGGCAGAAAGATTTGGAAGTCGTCCGAGTTCTCGCTCACGTACAGGAAGAGGCAGCGCTCGTCGCGTTTGTATAAACTGAATAAGTAAATCAAATTTTATGAACGGTCCGATAAAGTATCATAATCATTTCAGCCGAAAGACGTCCACTGCTGGACATTGACCTTCCCTAAGCACCGCCACTTCGACCGGTTCTGTGCTTCTCATGTGCACAAGGTGGACCGATGATCTGGTGAAGGCCGTAGGAATCCGCTGGATGCGAGAAGCACAGAAACGATCGAAAAAGTATAATTGACTTTAGATAGTATAAAATCACACATCGTGGCTTCCGGCGTTTGCCATATTGAGTTAATTATGAGTTTAGTTAGCAATCTGGATCAAAACAAATCTAATTCGCAGGTCAGTGTCAGGTTGTATGTTAGTGAAAATATGATTCGCAACCGTAACAAATATGGCTTTACAGAATTATAATCGTCAGAATCAGCAATACAATTGGCTTCAAATGTCATGATTTCATGAAATAGTCATTCAATAGGGTAATGTGAACTTGTTGGTCTGTGTATGGGTGACCATCTTTACATACCGAGGCCACCCCGTGCCTCGGAAAGCACGTTAAGCCGTTGGTCCCAGCTATTCGTGGATCTTTGACAGTCGTTACGGGTAGTCAGAAGCCCGAAAGTCTGACAACAAGTCTTACCAAGGGGTATCGTATTACCCAGTAACTGGGTAGTGGAGGTCAGATAGGCAGTCGCTCCATGTAAAATACTGGTATTCAGCTGCATCCAGTTAGACTGGAAGCCGACTTCAACATAGTTGGGATAAGGCTAGGCAGATGAATATGAACTTGGAGAGATGTACCGATGATTTTTATAAATATAATTCTATAAATATGTGTTATGGCCACGAATCATATTTAAGATCCAATATACCTGATACTGACTTGCAAATTCCAAAAAAACGTAAGAAAATTTATATTTCGCGGGCTAGCTTGATGCTTTTGGCTTATCCCCTTACTAATAAACGTTGTGTAGCGTCTGTATAGTTACACAACGCTTTGTCTTCTTCTTTCGAAAGTCAAATAATTGACGTGACGACTGAAAGAGAGAAATCGGTGTGTAACTATTCATCTGATATAATACGTTTACGAGTAAGGGAGTTAATAAATAAGTAACTATTATGCTATTTGAGTAGAAGCTATTAATTACCTGTAACTCCTAATCATATCCGAGGTGAAGAGCCATCGATGCACCTGGCGACACTCACCGCGCATCGAGTCCAGACATAAGTTGAGGATCTCCACAGACTTCTGTTCAGCACCCATGTTTACGTTCACGTAAGATGGCATGTACACTTTTGTTGTTTCTAAGATTAACACCTAGAAAGAAGAGAGAAACCAGTTTATAATTTAAATTGTAATATATATTCCATTACGTTGGATTCTGGGCTCATAACCTGTTATGGTTAATGGATGGAACACCTTCCAATATATCAATATAAGGATTAATAAACGTATTATTGAAATCCTTAGAACGGTCTTTCCTTTTTTTTTCTTTTTTTTTTTTTTAAACATTGCCTCTTTCCTTTTGTGTTCATCCATTAACCCTGACAGAAACTGGCACCCTAAGTGCGTAACACACTATCACTTACAATCTGAATCATTTTGAAGGATGTTGCTAATCCATTGCTCTATTGCTTCATACGTTCGAAAAAATTGTCTGCTCACAACGTAAATAAATAACGCAATGGATGTTGTTGAACTGTCAAAATGAAAGTCATTGCTACTGATAGTGTGGTAAGCAATTACTCCGCGGGTGTATGAGTATTATTTGGCTTACTATGCAAGAGAATATTAAAGGGAGGGTATTTGAGATTGAGCAGTAAGGGCAGCTACCGTTAGAGCTCCAGGGAAAGGTCCTTTGAAGACCATATTACTGTTGGACACATTTCTATCTAGTCGTTCACAGATTTTGAAAATTTGGTACAGGCTTTTGGCTAAGTAATAACAGCCGCACGGGTCTATGAATCTGGTACTGTGGTGGCTGACCCCTCCGTGCTTCGGAAAACACGTTAAGCCGTTGGTCGCGGCTGTCATTCGTGGATCTTTGACTGTCGCGGTCGTTACGGGTCGTCAGAAGCCCGAAAGTCTGACAACCAGTCTTACCCCTTGGTAAGACTGGTTGTCAGACGATACAACGGTTGGTTGTGGTAAGATTGCCCTTGGTATCGTATTACCCAGTAACTGCGTTGTAGAGGTCAGATAGGCAGTTGCATGTAAAATACTGGTATCCAGCTGCATCCGGTTAGACTGAAAGCTGACCCCAACATAGTTGGGAAAAGGCTAGGCAGATGATTATGATTCTTTCTTCATCTATAGAGGTATGAGGAACAGGGTGTAAAGTTCACTCATACTCTATAGAAAAGGGAGGATCCTCCGACCAGACGGGTATTGTGTCTGGCGGGCAACTGCCCAATAATTCATGTCGGGCCGTTGTATCTAGTTTCACGGTAAACTCTGCTTGCGAGATGCAGGATTTTTGCGTGACGTCAGTATGACGCGTTGTTCTCATGTGGCGTTGCAGATACCGCTACACTTCTATCGCTTCGCGCTCACATCGTATTAGGCCATGAGTCGTGAATATGTGAAGAAAATACTAACATGTGAACAAGATCTCATTATCTTAGTTTCTGTTTGATCGGTGTAATGAGTCGACGAGAAATCGTTTACATTATTTAAGTAGGAATCTAGTTGGGAAAATGCTAAGCAGATGATGGTACATAATGTATGTAGACATCGTCAATTATCTTTTTGTTTATTGTAAGCATCAAAAGATTACGAACCAACTGTGGTTTGAGACGTACCAGAAAGGAAACAAAAACAAACATTTTGTTTTGCTATAGATTATAGGGTATCCTAAAAAGAGCGCCGGATTTAACTTTGCCGCCATTTTGATAATACGAGTTGTGCGGTGATTTTTTTTTGACAGTTGTCACGTACATACCACGCGATTTAAGAATATGGAGAAATTACAAAAATGGTGAAAGTTTTGCGAAAACAGTTCGCCAATTACGTAGCAATAATGCGCCAAATGAATCGACACAAACAGTTGAACATCTTAAAGAGGAAATACGGCGCGTTATTGGTGAAATACAGCCACATTTATGCGAAAACGTTATTCAAAATTTCAACAAAAGAATAAGGTTTCGTGGAGGCCATTTGCCTGATGTTGTATTTCACGTTTAATCTGAACTATTTTTCTTTATGTTGAAATAAAGATGTTTGCTTAATTCAAAAATTTTTTTTTTTTTTTTAGCCTAGTTTGTGTCCCACTGCTGGGCAAAGGCCTCCCCTTTTTCCTTCCAAACCTCCCTGTCTTGTGCGATCTCCGGCCATGTTGGCCCTGCGAATGATATTAATTCAAAAATAAATGTGTTTTTCTTTAAAATTAAATCCGGTGCTCTTGTTGGGAAACCCTTTATATATAGTATTAAAACTTGACTTACAGGAAACCTGATGATATTTTCACATTCGCTCTTAGTTGCCTCCACGAAGTACTCCATCCAGAAGGAGAATACTTGTTGTTCCGGGAGTGATATTTCTTCACTTTTCCGAAATCTGAAGCACACAAGTCTGAATTAAGTGGTTTTTATGTCCTTCTCAACACAGCTAATAGGAGTTTATATCACATAATTATAAGAATCACGACAACCAATTTCATTTCGGTTTTCGTACAATTTAAATACGAAGTTCCGATTTTTTTGGTCTCGGCCTGACAATTTATTACCCTTTCGGGTCCTCATACTCAGTGACATCAGTCAAAAACGTTTGGGTTCAAAACTAACTTATAAAATAATTATTCATATTTCTTTCTTTATTTGCGATCCATAATATTTACAAGATCTTACAATGGCTTAAAGCTAAAATTTCGGAGCCTGTAGAGCACAGCATAGATACCTACTATAGTGTTCTCCCCAAAAAGACACCTTATCTAAATCTATTCCGAAAGCCAATACTGGCATGCCATAAAGCCATGCTAAAAGTATTTTGTTTCAATTTATATGATTGGTTCGACATTTAACTAATGACAGATCTGAACAAGTATTTATTATTTGTAGTGCTATAATGAGATGCAAACTAATTAAAGATACAGCGGTGCTATTCTGTCTCAAAATGTCAAATCTCACCGTGAAAACTTAGGTGAAGTGAGCGTGGAGTGAGCCAATAGTGTCAATTCTTAGCAAAAACAAACTAACTTCACCTAAGTTTTCACAGTGAGATTTTTACAGAATCGACCGGGAGTCCATCTTTATTGGGTAAGTATAGTCAACAAAAGAGATGAGTACGCAGGATCGTCGGATATAGTTGAAGGTTAGTAAGAAACCGATGGATGTTGTCGACTGAAATTTAATTTGATAAATGAGCTGTTTTTTCTATTAATAAAATTAAATTTTAATCGAGAACATCCATCGGTTTCTTACTAAAAATCAACAATATCCGACGATCCTGCATACTTATCTCTTTTTAACCCCCGACGCAAAAACGCCCCGTCGTTGTTATAAGTTTGACGTGTCTGTGTGTGTGTGTCTGTCTGTGGCATCGTAGCTCCCTAACGGATGAACCGATTTTGATTTAGTTTTTTTTTGTTGACTGTACCTACATGCATTCAAATATCTAAGTAAAGGTAGCCATAACCAAACAATTCACCCATCCTTCCAAAAATAAAATAACTTACCTATCAATTAATTCAATATTTCCAATAGTGGATTTGAGGTACCAATTCGGTGGTTTAAGTTTGAACATACATTCTGCTGCCTGTATTGCTTTCACGTAGTCTTGTGCCAGTACCGATATCTCGAAGAAAGTCGCCACATCCCAATAGTCCTTGAGTGACGATAGACTGCCCTTCTTGCCTATTAGATGGTTTAGCACCATGCCTGAAAACAAAAGAAACATTTAAGGGTGTCATCACCATCATCATCCAATCGAAAGACATTCACTGCTGGACATAGGACGCCGCAAAGCGTTGCCACATCGACCGGTCCTGTGCTTTTAGCATTCAATGGATTCCTGATTCCAGGAACTTCATCAGGTCTTCGTTACACCTTTTAAGGGCCTTTAAGACACACATATTTGAGTCAGAGCCTACCAGACTCCGGTCTGCCAGGACAACTGACAATAATAGCAGCCGACTTTAGTTTGGTGATAATCGGTTACCGATAAAAAAAAATGGTTGCCTGTAAAGTCGGTTTTACGGGCGAAGATTTTACGTGACAACGACCGATCATCCGATCATAGTTGAGTGGGAGAGAGACGCAAGGCATTCGGCGGGCCTCTCTCTCGTTCGGTGACTCATCGTAACGTTACCGAGCGTTACACTTTTTCATAAGTGACTCCCAGTCGCAACCTAATTTAAGACGTTGTCACGTCAAAAAACCGGCCAAGTGCACACGAAGAGTTCCGTACCACAAGGCAAAAAAACGCCGAAAGAAACTATTTTCTTGTATGGAGACCTCCTTTAACCTTTTGAACGCCAGAGCATAAACGCACGCGCGTGCCCTCCACGCCAAGCCACAATTTTAAATATTTAAGGTATACAAATAAAAACACACAAAAGTAATGATTTAATTGTTTATTTCGTGATAAAGTGCTCTGCATTTTTTGTCACATATTTGTGTCGGCACACGGCACGGGCACGCGCTTGCTTGTCACGTATATGTGACAATGGCGTTCAAAGGGTTAATTAATAACGTTACTTTATTTTTATTATTTTTTGTCGTCGCGGCAATAGAAATACACACTCTGTGAAAATTTCAACTGTCTACCTATTACGGTTAATGAGATACAGCCCGCTGACAGATAGACGGATATATGGACGGACAGACGGACAGCGGAGGCTTAGTAATAGCTGGGTCCCGTTGGCATTCTTTGGGTACGGAACCCTAAAAATCGGTTAACTAATGACCGTCGTTTCAGTTAGCTCCTATATTTTATCTTTGCCTATGATCACGTGTCATACCACTGACAGAAATCGGATCGAATAAGCGGAATTCGATATAATCATAAATCGAAAGAGGTATAATTTCAGTGTAATGAGGTTATGTATTTCTTGTTCTAGAATGCAGTAGTTTCATGCACTATGACGAACTCATTTAGTATTTAACCTACAGTCAAGAATAAAACGAAACGTAATGATATACTTTAGACAAGTCTATTATACTTAAACAATTTGTTATGTCAAATTCTTCATGAAATATAGCCATATAAAATTATTAATCCATTAGACATTCTGCCGTATGACAATGATGTGAAAGAGCGGAGCCTTCTAATACGGGCATTGTTTGCTTAAATGGAGGCTCCAAGCACGTATAAATGTAATGTAATTTTCTATTTGTCACAATAAACTATTTTGATTGATTTTGCCTCTTTGGCGCTTAGCCAGAATTAAACCAAATGAATTTCTGAGTAATAGCTTAGGCAGATGACCAATGTGATGTGAAACAGTGTAATTCAAATAATTTCATTCATGAAATATACATTACTTATTTGTTTAAAATCCTGATATAGTTGTTACGTCATGAACGCGCATCAATCATTGCAATTTATACCTTATAGCAATGACATAAGAGTCACATGGCGCGCTCTCGTGCATTGCAAGGACTATTATACACTTTTAAAGAACATTTGAAAAAATATATCTAAGTTCACCCACTTTTGCCTTGTCAGTCAGTCAGGGAATCACACTAATATTATAAAGGCGAAAGTTTGTGAGTGTGTGTGTGTTTGTTACTTCTTCACGCTCAAACGGCTGTACCAATTTTGATAAAACTTTGTATGGAGGTAGCCGACACCCTGGATCAACACAGGCTACTTTTTATCCCGATATTCCCACGGGATCGACATTTACGCGGGTGAAACCGCGGGGCGCAGCTAGTTCCTTTATAAAGATTACTTACCAATATGTTGTAATTCTTGTGAGTTTTTAAAGTCATTGCCAGCTATAACTAAAAGTGTTGCCAAATTGATGCCCGCATACTCATTTGGTTGCACTTCGAAGCCCTGTCTGTACCTGAAAAATTAAACAAATGAATAAAGGGAAACTCTAGGCAGATACTGATGTTGGATGACTGGAAACTCTGCCATTAGCTGATATACAGGATGAACTTTTCAAGTGGGCGTGGATGGCCAAATCCGAAACTAAGAGGAATAGCGGAAAGTACTCAAAGGAGTTGCGGGCTCGATTTTGATGAAAACTAAAACAGCATCATTAGATTTTTGAAAAATCAATGTTTCAAGCCAGGAATCGAACCTATTGAACTTGAAAAAAAAACACACACTGTATTATTACACCATTCGATAGTGTCGCTAATAAGGATCGAATTCTGGGAAATAATGACATACGGCAAAGTTAAGGAAAATGTTGGATTTTAATAAGCTGCTTTTTATAATATTAATATGGATGAGTTAATCTCAGTACGCCAATCATGGCATCAATGACGTTTTTTTAGGTCCTCAGAAGTGCAGGTATATATGGATACTTTCCATAATACCAACTCACAAGTCCCCTGTAAAATATAATCTTCGGTTGGCTAAATTAAACCGGTTTAAGATAGTATAGCTTTGGCAATTAAATAGCGATTAGCAGTCTTGTCTAGTGATGATAATGAATGTCGCATGTTACGATGCATTTAAGCTTCGATTAATAATAGTACTAGATGAATGATTAGGAACAAAAATAAGTCGCTAAAGTGGCCACGTTTGCACACAGATAAACATTTATATTTCTTACTACGAACTATAGAAAAAAGTTTAATAATATTAACAACTTCAGATTATTATAAACCTTAACACTCTAACATAAAGTTTAATTACGATTGCAAATGATTAATATTTAAGTCCTTCTGTCATCGAAGCAATAAATTTAAAATGTCACTTGAAAATAAAAAGTCATTTTTATAATAAGTACAAAAATATTTATTCTAAAATGAAACTTAACGTCTAAGCAATAAGGTTAAAAACATTTTGTTGACAATTTCGTACTTACTCGAATTTGGAACTAGACGTAGTTCTTGGAATTACGTTTCAATGCTTCAATGTTTGTTAGAGAGGTTGGCGCGTTGTCGCAAACATTGGCCAAACAATCATAATATTTGCTAATTGATTTATATTTACTATTTAATTGTGTTACTATTTTATGAAAAACATTTAATGATAAAAACTTACCGAAAAAAAGATATTCCTTCCAAAATCTTGGTGTTACGGTGGTTATTTACACAACCTTTGAACGCGCACTGAGGCATTTTGACGTCTTAACATTGGCTATGATTGGACCATACTAATTTGAAATATGAGCACAAAAGTATTCGTGCTCGTATTTTTCGGGCCGTTTTTGAAGCGCTTATCGGGCATCTAGTACTATTATTGATCGAAGCATTTAAGAGATAAATGTACTGCCTACTCAGTGTTTTAACGTCTGTTATCATATTGTTTATTTCCTGTGGATCAAAATAAATAAAGTACAAAACCACATACCACTTGATAGCATTGGCTAAGCTTTCTTTATCGGTGTGCTGAGATTCAACGAATTTGTCCTTGTATATGCGCCCGCACAGACACAGCATGTCAGGGAATCTGTTCTCTTTCTTATCCAAAGCTTTGACACACACTTTGAGAGCATTCTCTCGGTCTCCCTCTTTGTTCCGCCTGTTAAGAAAAAGAGAAGGAATGTTTAAGTCTTCTATTTTACTATTAAGGGCTAGATCACACTTTTTTTTTTTTTGCGAACACACTTGGCGAAGCGTTTATATAATGTCGACTTTATTTCAATTAGGGCTGATTTTTCAATCATCTGACAACTTTATTCGGGGAATAATTTTGAAATTTTGACAGTTGTTTCATACAAAAACTGTCAAACGTCAATTTTATTCCTCGAATAAAATAAAAGTTATCTGGCGTTGGAAAAATCAGCCCTTAGTGATAATGATATCTTTAAGATAGTGAACACCACGCTTCGCTGGGATTCGCGCGGTGTAAGCCAGCCCTAAAGGCGAGTAAGAAGCTCACAAAATTATGTTTGGATGCTTGTTAGTCAATAACATTCTGCAGCAATATAGGTACCTAGAGTCCGTTCACTGTTATTTTACCAATGAGTTTGCAACACTGTCAAAAACACAGTGATCTTTATTACCGTTGCAATAAGGTAGCTATTGAGTTGCTGCGGTCACAAGTAAAATAACTGTGAAGGGACTCTGTACCTACTGTCGCGTTTAGGTAAAATTTTGTATGTTTCCTAGCTTCTGCCCGCGACTTCGTCCGCGTGAAATTTTACCCTCCCCCCATTCACCCTCTTAGGGGTGGTATTGAGAAAAACCCTTTCTTAGTGGATACCTACTCTTCACAAAGAACACCCTCCAAATTGCATGTCTCTAGGACCAGCGGTTGAGACTGTGCGTTGATATATCAGTCAGTCAGGACTTTGAATTTTGTATAGATAGATAAGGTTGAATTGGCGGATTCGTCATGAAGTGTATACAAATAAACAAAACAATGGCAAACCGAGTACAGTTCTATAATTAAAAACCTTAATTTTTATTTTTATAAAGCAATAACAAAGTCGTGATTAATTGAGGTTTTATAGGTGTAGTGTTAATGTTTATAAATAACTATACAAGTATAACTTATACCAAGAAAATGTATTTTTAAAACAAACACCCAACTATCATTGTAGTCAATGGTGTTATTATAACAATAATTGACTGAATTATAACTTTTTTTTTTCCATATAGTTGTTAGATTTGACGAGCGAATATCAATCATAGATTGAATACTCTCTTTATTGTTAAACTAGCTGCGCTCCGCGGTTTCACCCGCATTAATGTCGATCCCATGGGAATAACGGGATAAAAAGTAGCCTGTGTTAATCCAGGGTGTCAGCTACCTCCATACCAAATTTTACCAAAATTGGTCCAGCCGTTTGTGCGTGAAGAAGTAACAAACATACAAACACACTCACAAACTTTCGCCTTTATAATATTAGTGTGATTAATTATTACATATAGGTATAACAGCTTTTGAGCGTCAGGTACAGACGCCAGCACATCAAGCTACCCGAAACTGTCACATTTTCCCAATCAACTTTGATCCTTATGCTTTAGCCATAAAGTTGAAAATGTATTAAAGAAATTTGACATATAGCAGTAGCTTGATGTGCATTAACAAATTTCATCCTTCATCATCTGCCTAACCTTTTCCCAACCACAACCAAACACCCAAAAGTCTAACCGGATGCAGCTGAATACCAGTATTATACATGGAGCGACTGTCTATCTGACCTCCACAACCCAGTAACTGGTTAATACGATACACTTTGGTAAGACTGGTTCCTTTTTGGTACTGTTTTTTTTTCAGACCAATTTGAACTTTTTTTTTTTTGCGGATGGGAAATCATCAAATGACCCCTCCCGCTCTGGGTGGAGCCGAAGGGAGTGTCAGACTCTTACTGACTAAAACCCACCCGTGTTCCTTCCGTAGTCCTTTATGTTCCGGGCCAGCGGTAACCCTTTCGGACAATCCCGCTGACCCGGCAGGCTTCGGCCCTATGGGGCCCCTCCTCGATGCTGACATCTCTTTGAGGCGCGCGTGGAACACGTACGCGCCGTCCGGCACGGGCCTGGTCCTGATCGGACGGTGAGCTACCCATTACTCTCCGCCCCAATTTTCCCGCTGACCAATTTGAACCTTATGACAAATAAATAAAGCTACCTTTGTAGTAAAAAAAACTTACCGATTCATAGCAAAAGCGTACATAAACCTAATAATAGGCATATTGACATAATTCTTCCTGTTCATAATGGTCTTCAGATCATCTACCACTTGAACAATGGCGTCATAGTCTTGTATCTCGCGGTAGGATATCAGCATGTTGAGTATAGTGTCTCCTGATAGGACGGCTGGGTCGTCGAGGCGCCTGCGCATAGCGTGGAGCATGTTTGCAAGTTCCAATCCGGTGTACGTTTCGCGCGCTTTGCGGAGGTCCGATAGGAATTTTTCTTGGAGATGGGCTCTGCGAAAAGAAGTTTAGGGCTTATTCATGTGTTTATTTTTATTCTTCAGCGCATTCTGCCGATGTTTTTCTACTGTTGAGAGCATTGTACAGGGCCGTCAGCGGCAAATAGACAGGCGGCAGCGTCATTTACAACAATTAAAATAAGTTACAGAAATTGATACATTCGTTTTTTAGGGTTCCGTACCCAAAGGGTAAAAACGGGACCCTATTACTAAGACTCGACTGTCCTTCTATCTGTCTGTCAGTCACCAGGCTGTATCTCATGAACCGTGATAGCTAGACAGTTGAAATTTTCACAGATGATGTATTTCTGTTGCCGCTACTTATTATAACAACAAATAATAAAATTAAAATTTAAAGGGGTATAAAAGAAACGTTTTTTTCGGCGTGCGATTCCGACTCGCACTTGGCCGGTTTTTTTTTGTTTGTTTTCCTACACAGTCCCACTGCTGGGCAAATGCCTCCCCTAAATCCTTCCAGGAACTCTTTTCCCGCACCACCTCGAAGCGGTTTTTTACCATATTATATTTTGCGCTACACTCAATTCATTTTGAGCGACGAAAGATACGCTGGGTTTACGCACTTTCAGCCTTACTTTACCGCTATCGGTCTGATAAGTCTTGATTGCCACACAAATCTGCATTATACACATAACCAGCCGGTCGATTCTGTAAAAATCTCACCGTGAAAACTTAGGTGAAGTGAGTTCGTTTTTGCTAGGAATTGACACTTGACAGCTCACTCCACGCTCGCTTCACCTAAGTTTTCACGGTGAGATTTTTACAGAATAGCATCGCTGTAACATACACCGTTTCCTCACAGTTTTATGGTTCGGGTCATCATAAAATTATAAATCTGCCGTTTAAAAACAACAAGCAGGAAACAATAAAAACATTATGTGTGCGCGTTGTAAATATGATAACTATTAATTCCAGTTAATAAAATAATAAATACCACAGAAACTTGCTTCTTGAATGAACCACATTTCAATTCAATGAACGCAAGTTGACCTTTATTCATTTGTATCCTTACATCTATACTAATTATAAAGCTGAAGAGTTTGTTTGTTTGAACGCGATAATCTCTGGAACTACCGGTCAAATTTGAAAAAATCTTTTTGCATTTGATAGCCCAATTCTTGAGGAAGGCTATAGGCTATTTAATATCACGCTATGACCCTTAGGAGCCGAGCAAAAAGAAAAAAGTCAGAATGAAATTTAAAAAAGAAAAAAAAAAAAAAAAAGAACGCTAAGCGAATACGAAGTGTTGCGACGGGGTGGGGGTACAAGAAATTTCACGCGGACGAAGTCGCGGGCAGAAGCTAGTTCATAATATTACGACTGTATTTTTCAAATAGTAAGGCTGAGGTCCATTATGCACCCACATTTCACCAGTTATGTTAGTCCCATATAATGGAGCCACGCCTGTCAGCTGCTATGCAGACTTAGGGCTGCTACCGCGACAATCCTAATGATAAGAACCCAACTACATTCTCTCCACCCGGGATCGAACCCAGGGGGTCTACTCCGAAGCGGTTAACCACTGTATCGGCCGAATGTTCGGTCATTTTCTGATTCGAATATTGTTGTCCTACAACGAATTTAAAAAAAAAGGTAAAAAAAGGGTTAAGCGTTCTAAAAAGGTTCGGATTGGCACAGTTTGGTCGGGACCAATAGTCAATATAGGAAATTAATGGTAGTAGAAAATGACCGAACATTCGGCCGATACAGTGGTTAACCGCTTCGGAGTAGACCCCCTGGAGTCAACGCTTAGCAGTCGCACTGGTGACCGTTACACCAAAGACGAAGTCAAATATCATTAGACCCAAGACCAAACATGAGCTTAGACCAGCTCACATTGAACAATAAACCATATTTTAGGTGTCTTAAGTTATTTCAAATGAGTCCACACGACCGTGTCACGGTCGCTCGAGGAATCATTTGTTGTTTCCGAACTTTGAACCTTACGACTCAGAAATTATGAGTATTTGTCACTGTCATCAGAAAACCCATTCTTTTGTCTACTAATTATTTGTTTACTTACTTCGTCTGTACTTCAACATCTTGCAGTATATTCTTCAGTCTCAAGGTCAGATGCTGTTTGGGGTCAGCAGAGTCTTCGCCCTTGAACTTGGTAGCAGCAGGATTTGTCGTCACACAGGTCCCAGCATCCGTCAGTTTGTAGGATACGAACAGGAAGTTCGGTAGTGATAACTGGCAATGGGAAAACAGAGTTTATGTAATTGATAAAAAGGAATTAACTGGATGATTCTGTGAGTAATTCATTGATGATGTATGTAAGTCATTCATTCAAAAGGAATATTGAATGGAATAGTTCACTTAATGGGTGAATTTTATTTCTTTTTAGTGTAAATTGTGTGACTGATCTACCAACCCGCACTGGGCCCTCGTGGTGGATTACGGCCCACTCCCTCTCACAGAGAGGAGGCTTGTGTCCTAGCAGTGGGAACATTATAGGCTGATTATGATTATGATGATAATGAAATGCTTGTAAGATGTAAGGAGTTGTAATTAAATATACAATTATGTCGAAAAAGTTACATAGCATTATCCGCTAAAACGCATGTATTTTGTGGCAATTTTCAGATGGTTCACTAAATCACAGTAGCCTAATAAAAAAAACAATAAGAATATTTCTTCTTACATTAACGGAATCAATAAGTCTTGTCAATGGGTATCGTGTTACGCAGTAAGCAACTTGGTTGTGGAAGTCAGATAGGCTGTCGGTTAGACTGGAAGCCGACCCCAACATACAAAGAAATTATTTATGTGATATTGTCCGGAATGGACAGAATCACAGTTCTGGAGGACATATTATGTGATCCTAGAGATGACCCTATGTCACACGGAAATTAAAAAATCGAGGAGCAAGCTTTCAGAAAAATAATCTGTAAGTTGGGAAGGCTAGGCAGATCATGATTAAAGGAAGGTATCTAATAACATCAATGTAACATAGTTCTCAACCTGATAAAACCATAATTCCTACGCTATAGTCGTTTTATCGCATTGTAAATACTAGTAAGTCTTGTAAACATTTAACAATGGGTAAAATAAAGGTAAATAAATGACTTTGAATAAGTTTTATCTCGTTACCGCACGGTGGAACTTGACTACCTACGCAAAATCTTGACATGTTTCTACAGAGGTTCTAAAGGTCAGCGTACAGTCACGAGCACTAATATGTCAACACTTGGCAACTTTCAATTGCGATTTTTTCGTGAAATAACGAATGAAACGTTGAAATACGACACTTTACACAAACCTATGGGTTCGAAAATACTTTGTTCGTAATAACATACAATTTCTTTCAAAACTAAAGGAGAAAATCATCTTTGAATAAAGCCAAGTGTATACATACTTGTGCTCGTGACTGTACACAGGCGGTCGGCACGACACTCCAGATGATCATGTTCCCAAAATGTCGATAGGTACCTAAACTACAATCTGTAGGTAATACATGACGCCTACCTAGATTATAATGTTTCTATTTATTCGTTTACATTATTTATAGTCTTTGTATAAAGCGATGTAAGTAGCAAATAGGCACCTTTTAAAGAAAGAAGAAAGAAGTTTACGCGGACGAAGTCGCGGGCAGAAGCTAGTTTATCTTATAAGCAGACTAGCTGCGCCCCGCGGTTTCACCCGCATAACTTTCGATCCCGTGGGAATATCGGGATAAAAAGTAGCCTATATGTTAATCCAGGGTGTCAGCTATTACAAAATTTTATCAAAATCGGTCCAGCCGTTTGAGCGTGAAGAAGTAACAAACATATAAACACACACACTCGCAAACTTTCGTCTTTATAATATTAGTGTGATAGAGACAGAGATATAGATAGATAGCTGCTCTATGGTGTCATTATCATCTGCCTAGCCTTTTCCCAACTATGTTGGGGTCGGCTTCCAATCTAACCGGATGCAGCTGAATACCAGTATTTTACATGGAGCGACTGCCTATCTGACCACCACAACCCAGTTACTGGGTAATACGATACCCCTAGGTAAGACTGGTTGCCAGACTTTCGGGCTTCTTACTACCCGTAACGACTGTCAAAGATCCACGAATGACAGCCGGGACCAACGGCTTAGCGTGCTTTAGCTGCTCTATGGTGTATCCTATAGTATTGACAAAAGACTGGAAGGTCGCAGAAATCACCAGCAATTGCTCAATAAAGACCAAAACAACATACAATTCTTCAATTCCCCAAATAAAAAACCCGACCCATAATTGAATTAGGCATAGAAGTATATTTTGAATTGTCATTCTCGCATGATTGAACACACGAACGGAACAATTTGACAAATTGAGAGTAATAGCTTGGTAGGTGCATATTCAAGATGTGGCTGACAGGCTACAGCACATACGTACATACTACACAAGAAGATATATCATTATAAAGGCGAAAGTTTGTGTGTGTGTGTTTATGTTTGTTACTTCTTCACGCTCAAACGGGTGGACCAATTTGGATAAAATTTTGTATGGGGGTGGCTGACACCCTGGATTAACATATAGGCTACTTTTTATCCCGATACTCCCACGGGATCGACATTTACGCGGGTTAAACCGCGGGGCGCAGCTAGTATTTAAATAATAGGTTAAATTGCCAGTAAAGTGTGACTGAGCAGGTCCGGAGATCTCGATGTCGGATGACAAGACATATAGGATGATAGTTGATTTTGTAGGGCAGGCCACACGTGGTTACAAAACCAGTATTGCGTAACACACTCAGTAGCAATGTCTTTCATTTTGACAGTTCAACAACATTCATTGCGTTATTTACGTTGTTGAGCAGACAAATTTCTAGAACATAAGGAGCAATGGATTAGCAATATCAATCAAAATAATTCAGATTGTGATAGGGTGTTACGGAATTGGGGTGGTGGCCTTCTCTATTGAAACTCCGTACTACGCTAGCTCAGCTTTAGGTGAAAGTACCAAGTGACCACTGACTGACGTGGCTCGGCTACAGGTGTTGTAGAACCTAATGGAGTCATTGACATATATATTACTAGCGTAAGGACCGGGCTAACGGCGCGACTAAATGGCACCAACGCGCTGGCCCTAAAATGACGGTTTTAGGGCCAACGCGACTCAGTTGACAGTGGTGCGCGCGAACTTCGAACGAAGAACTTCTATGTAAAATGTTCAGACGGGCTTATCCTTACTTTTGAAATCTTTGAATGGAGTATTTCAATGAGATGACGATAAAAGCAGTGGATTGTCTATTAGGACGAAACCTATGTTCTGATTTAATACAAGAGGGATGTTTAGCAGACTAATATGCAACACTACGCAACACCTAAATGTTGTCTAATGCGAAGAACTGTTCAAAGGTATTAAAAATATATTTTCTAGATTGCAGTGCGATCTAGAAAAAAAAATATCTATGTACAGTTCGCTTCACAAATAAGGTACCCCCCTTGGTATTGACATCAAACCTATTTAAGTTTTTCGTAATGTAACGTAAGTGGCGTGTTGGTCTAATGGTTAACACTGTGGCTGGGCGATGCGATGGTCACGAGTTCAAATCCGCGGATGAGAAGATTTATTTTTCCTTTATTTTATTTATTTATTTATTTACCCTTTTTTTTAGTTTCTTTATTAGGTGATTTTCGTTAATTATTATTTAAGAAATCAAATGGAGGTTTGTAATAAAAGCTAGGCATTTTAATAAACAATATTCATTTATTTTTCTAATTACATTTCTAGGACTTCATGGAATCCACTTCCAGGTTGAGTATACAGTTTTCTATCTGTGTTAAATTGGGGTTATTTACTTAGAATATTAACTAGACACAAAAGAGATACCCTGGATGAGGTTTAGAACGTTTAACATTAGATAAAGGTTCGTTTATATATATATTTATAGAAACATAACTACAATAATATTTATTTATTTAAAGTTGTGAAAACAGTTTTTTTTTATACTTACTTATCGGAAAAGACCTTTAAAAAAAAAGAAATTTTGTCTTTTGTGTCTGTGAATTACAGAGGAAGAATCAACATGCTAAACTATAATAGTATAGCAATATACATCTTTCTCTTTTATCACATTTTCTAATAACCCTTATTTAACACAACATTAGAAAAATACCTATGTGAGGTCAGATGGTGCATCGTTAATACATTACAAGACTACTTGTAAACCAGATTATCTGGATTGATAATAATTATAAAGGTTGTTTGTTTTTGATTAACTACGAGATAAGGATCCCACAAATATTGGGAATTAATAACACTTGCTCATATATGTTCCAACGCAATTTTATCAGATACGTTACACAATCAATCTGCCGAGTAAATTGTCTTATAATAACGGAGAGGATGTCACAGTCTATCACTTCTTGAAGTTTTGAAGGGTGCCACTAAAATGAACTTTCACAATATTACGTTGTCGCTCCATTTGTATTTTCTCTGGCCTTGGCGATCACATTTCACATCACCCGTCGCTTGATACCTTTGTATCCATCTACGAACTGTTTTTCTCTGCAATGAAAATAATAATATTAGAAATACATAAAAACATCCAACTAGTAAGTAATAATGCAACATTATTGCAACAATAAATAGGTAATATGTGGAAGTATAACATAAAACTTACCGTTATGCCCATAACTCGTGCTATTTTCTTTATGCTTTGTTCCTGTTCCCAGATAACAACAATTTTAGCCTTCAAAAAAGTTGTTAATCAAACCATACCATCGGTTAATAGAATCAACTGGTCAAAAACTTAATAAATTTGATAATATTACGACGAAGACACACAAGCGAATCGGCACGAAAACGAAACCATTTAAAAAATAATTATACCCTCAATCACAGTTTACTAAATAAAGCGAAGAAGTATTCTAAATTCAACCTTAACTCGCAGTTCATACAGCAGTTAAGTTTCTGAAGTAAAATGACGGTAGTGCAACAATCGGAATCAACACATTATATTCAACCAAACAAGCTAATTTCAACCATATCTTTTAGTTAATTGAGGAGTTAATGCGTATTGCATTTTGTAAAACTAAGGTATTAAATATAAAACGAAAGTTGAAATTTAAACCTTATTATCTAGAAGATTAGACCGTTAATAACCTTGTTCGTTTTATGGAGTAATACTATTTCAATTTTCGTTGAGGTTGACAACTGAGCCAATAGCCTAGTAGTATAAGACATGGTCTCGATGATCGGCTGGCGCCTGGTGATGCGGGTTCGTATCTTAATCGCACGCAAAGTGTCTTTTTGTAAGTTATTCTTGGTATACGGTTCGGCCAGAAGGAAGCCGAAAAAATACCTTAAAGAATTATTAAAAACTTGAATGAAACTTGCAAATAATATCTGAGGCGGACCGTTGGATGCGCTCGGGCAGAGATGGGTGCGGCGGCGGGGGAGGGAGCTGCTCAAGGCTCACGTGACGCGCCAGCGCCGCCGCGCCGCCGCCCGCCGCGTCGCTCGAGCGACGAGCGATGGCGGGCCCGAGCGTGCTCGGGCGATAGTCTTTAAGTCTTGGGGGGGTTCCATTTCTCTGACGCTGACTGTACAGTCAACAAAAGAGATAAGTATTCAGGATCGTCACGTATGTTTAATTGTTCAACAATGATTTGTAACGGCTTTGTTTTTTATTAATAAACAATAAAAAAAATGCCTTAATATAATTGCACTGGTTAGATTTTCAACTCTCGGCGCTGACCCAAGAGCTGAAATTCCAAATGCGCTTTTATTTAGGGATATTTTGGTACTGCCTAGTTTAAATGAAAACAGGCATATTGTTTGGGCATATTATTATTAGGATCTGGGTATTTGTGGTCTCAAGACAGACACGAACAGACCCTTACGACCGTATAATTCCTCATAATAAAGATTTCACACAAATATTGCACAATGATAAGTCATACGACTTTCAGACCACTCTTCACATGAATAAAAAAGCATTAATAATTAAAAACCAGTAGGTACAAAAGAATAAGATAATTTTCCTCCTTCACAAAGGTTCCATAACTCCATGTAATGTTTTAGCACATTATGGAGAATATTAGTCATGTACGGTTAGCAAAAGAGATAACTAACCACATCTTTGTTTTAATTGAGTTTGTTTTGATGGTCAAATGTTTCTCCGAATGAATTCATTCCACAAAAAGACTGGACTTCACCTCACTGCACTTATATCGTGTAAAAAGGATGAAGAGTTTTTGCTTTATAATTAAATATTAAGTATACATAACTTTTTTCTGTATTTTTTCTTGTATTGCCATTTATCTCACACAAAATAAAGCAATTATATCTTTAATAAACTACATTATAAATATTAGATTTATCGCCTGCCTAGCCTTTCCCAAAATCCCAACTATATTGGGGTCGGCTTCCAGTCTAACCGGATGCAGCTGAATACCAGTATCTTACATGGAACGACAGCCTATCTGACCTTCACAACCTGGGTAATACAATACCCCATGGTAAGACTGGTTGTCAGACTTGGGTTTCTGACGACCCGTAACGACTGTAAAAGATCCACAAATGACAGCCGGTATTAAGGGCTTCACGTTATTATCAATAATGGATCGATAGTTAATGTTTACATACAATTTTGCTGCCAGTAAGTCCAAGAGAAAAACTTTTGTTTGTGGACAAAAGACATAATGACATGATTGCATGTTACAGAGTACAGCGTCATAATAGTGTCGTTTAAGTAAGATACGACTTTGTCTATTATTGAGATAAGTGGCGCCTTGGCGCTGGCGCTTACATATTTTGTAATCTTTCGACTAGTTATTTTTTATGTGAAACTTCTTGAGGCGCGTTGAACGATTTTTGCTAGGAGAAATTCTTATGGGTTCGAGTCACGTCCATGCTAATATTAGCATGTAGTATATGATTATGACGTGTTACGGTTGACCAGGGGGCCTAAAAAGGCCACTTTGGCAGAATCATAATAGGATAACATTATGAATTATAATATGGCGAAGCCAGTTTGTGTTTTTCTTTTTTTCGCTGCACTACGTAGGTATAATCAAAGAGATTGGGATTGGATTTGGATTGATTGCCAAAGTGGCCTTTTAGGCCCCCAGGGCCCTAATTCACTATGACCACTTAACGATTCCTTACTCGAAACCAAGTCATTCCTTAGCTAAGAGCTTGTTCAAAAAGGGCGAAGTCGCCGCGATTCTCTCGTGCGTATTGCGCGCGACCGTTGCGTCCAGAAGGAGCGTACCAACGCGCGAGCATCTGGGTTCGAATTTCATTTGACAGTAGAAAACATGGAGTTGAACGCTCTGGAGTTCGCGCGTCAAGTGGACGCAACGAGGAGTCTCTAGTATCTCGACTCGCGCGCAATACCCGCGAATCAAGCGCGAGTCGAGAGTCTGGCGAACTGCACGCGATTAAAGGTAAGCTCCACAGTTTCGCATCGGACGCATCGCACGTAACGGATTTTAGTATTCTTTGTATAGAAAGTAACAAAAGTACGTCCACTGATCCGCATCGCACGCATTGGACGCTTACCTTTACGCGCGTATTTTGAAATCGCGCGGTGCTTGTGGACGCGATGTATTGGCGCACTAGTATCTTGTTAACGCGCGAAAAGTTTCGCGGCGAATTCGCCCCTTCTGGACAAGGTCTAATCCCGCCAATCTCGCGTTCATTACGCGCGATTTCGTTCATTGTGTCATAGAGAATAAGGCCCCAGCAGTGAAATCATGTCATGGTTTTAAGTTTTCACTGTCGGCACGTCCCCATGTGACCTATGTTTTATTAACTATTTCAGTGGTGAGGTTCACGGTTAGACTAATAGCAGTGCCGGATTAGCCCAAGCAAATTAAGCAATTGCTTGGGGCATCACGTCTCGGGGGGCACCATGAGGCAGAAACAGCACCGAAACAGTATTTGCTAGCACATGAAAGGCAAGGCTGTTTATCAGCAAGATATAACAAGATCCAAAAGTCACTCTAGCGAGAGATGTGCGTCAATCTTTACAAATCGCTCGTCGATGTTTTGGAAAAATACGAGGCGACTCGTGGATAGGAGAGCCTACTAACAGGCGTGGATTGCTTAGGGTATCAAGTAGTCTTAATCCGGCACTGACTAATAGTAACGCTATAATATTTTAATGTTAATGACTCGGAAATAAACAGGGCCTAGATAAAAGTAACTAGTAAGTAACAAAATAAAAATAATTTAAAAAAATTAAACCGACTTCAAAAAGAAATAACTCAAAATTATGAAATAACTTTAATTTCGGAAGTCGGTGCCTTGGGATCTGTATTCTAGTTTAAGTTTTATGCCACCGACTTCCGAAATTAAAGGTATTTCATAATTTTGAGTTATTTCTTTTTGAAGTCGGTTTAATTTTTTTTAATTATTTTTATTTCGTAATTTTTAGTTTTTGCACTAGAATTTGACCAAGGTTTTGAGATGTTTTCCCTTTGACACTACACCCGTAGCTCGTATCAATAAGCCAGGCCGTCACACTTACACCTATTAGTCCATATCTTGAAAATTACTGAATCGATCTTGATGAAACTTGCACTGTTCCCTAAGTTGAAGTAAATGTAAGCCAATAAAAAAAAATCGTCACGATCCGATTAATAGTTCCGGAGATATGCGTGGACAAACATACATACATACGTCTACAAAATTTTGTATATTTGTTTGGAAGCCCTAATAGATTGTCATATGTGAATATAATGCAATTCCAATAATATTACATACATACGTATCGAATTGATAACCTCCTTTTTTTTTGAAGTCGGTAAAAAGAATGGGATCTCATGCGCAACTTTGTTTAAATACCATAAATCATTGCCAAGGTCGGTTTTAGTCTCAATGAGAACAATCCCATAATTACAATTCCCAAGTTTTAAATCATTATGTCATATTGCTGTGCAAGGTCAAAGTTAAATCTACTGAATCTAAAGTCAAAACAATGAAATCAGATATACTTACTAGTGAGGTATGAGTATGAGGTATCAGTATTTAGCATCTCAATAAAGTTTTACTGGAATTACATAGGAAGATGAATTATGTAAATGAAGGTGTGAATCTTAAGGCTATTGTGTTCTTGGCCATAACTTAAAAAGTATACATTTAATCAGTAGCAGCAGCGTTTATCTCAGAAAATAAGATATTACTTAATGTAAGTACCTACTTATGTTTGGTTTATTATCCTTTCAACCATCACCACATCAGTCTTTATGGCTTTTGAAATTTATAGTAATGGCTTCCAAGGTTTGAGGGGCTTGTGGCTGAGTAATGACAGCCGCAGGGTTCGAGCGATCAGGTTAAGCTACGCTTGCCGCGGTTGGTCCGTGGATGGGTGACCATCTTTACATACCAAGACCCTTCCGTGCCTCCGAAACCACGTTATCAGTCCCGGCTGTCATTTGTGGATCTTTGATAGTCGTTACAGGTTGTCAGAAGCCCAAAGGTCAGACAACCAGTCTTACTAAGGGGCATACTAATACTGGTATTCAGCTGCATCCAGTGAGACTGGAAGCCAACCCAACATAGTTGGGAATAGGCTAGGCAGATAAAGATGAGTAATGGCTTACAAATAGCTTAACGTTTCATAGATTTGTGTGGCTAATACTAAATTCAATAAAAAATTGGTACCTTAAGTCTAAGCGTGGAGTCCGCATCAACATCATTATACAGCAGTACATTTTCCTTCATGTCAAAGCTTTCCCGTACTCCCAGATGATACAGCAGCGAACTCTGCTGCAGCTGTAGACTGAGGTCCACCAGTGCCACGTCGGCATTGTAGAATGTATCCAGCACATTTGTCTCACCGAAGTCTAGCTTTTCAAACTGAAAAAAGTACCGTAATCTTAGCTTTTGTGCCTTGTAAGGCGTCACTTGCTTCGCGCGACGGCGCTACGCGATTCTTGTAGAACAATTCCCATGAAGTTTTTATAGCAATTGTTCTACTAGAGTCGCATCGTGCCAGTGTGCGGAAGCCTACATGCATCCTATATATAACAAGGCCATACCATATCTGCCTGCAAAAGTTAAGTTGATGTTCATTTGTTCTGCTCACAGAGAGCCAAATAAATGAACATCATCATCAACGAACATCGTTTTTTTATTACTAAACAATAAATCCTAAAAATAGTCCATGAGGAAAGCCTGAAGCTACTTTAAATAATATTTGCTGGAATTCTATGTGCGTTGGATAGATGTATTTCAAGGTTAATTGACAAGGTCGCAGAATCAGGAAAGTTTTTCAATAATGTTTAAAATTTGAAGAACATAATAACATAGGAAATGAATGAGATCTTAAAGCAAGTGAGTTGTGTTTTCTATCTTAAAGTTAATCCCATGTTTCACATAAGTTCAAGACATACAACAGCCGGTTCAAAAAAGCTATTCAATTACAAAAAATATATACAACTTTTGACTTAGTACAGATAATAAAATAAATTACTGCTAACAACTGAGAAAAACCCAGCATCTGAGTGTCGGTACAGTTGTGCGTTAAATATAACATTGGGTATTTCCATTTTTGCTTATCAATTTTCAATGTCAAAACTAAAAAAAAAAAAAATTGTATCTACATTCTAAATTGCTATCAAAGTAACTTTGGTAATAGGGAAGAGATTTGAAGGACAAATCTGTGGTTAATCTAATAACAGTAAATTGTTGTTTTTTTCGAAAATGTAAAGAATTAATGAGATTACTTACATGAATATGATGTAAATTAGCATTGACTAGGTCAGATGCTAACCGAACTTCTTCCAAAGCTCTTTTCCTATGAGCAAGATTTGATGTTTGGGTTATATCCAAAACACATGCTATATCCATCCGAGGCCGCTGGTTGGAGCCCCCCGGCTGCACGGTCGCGTTGGACCCATCGCTGCACACACTCTCGCAGATGCTCCTCACTTCCCCTACAAAATAACATTAAATAACTCTTTCAAAGTCCCACAAGACGAAAACGGAAAAACAAAGTTCACAACACCGCACCTGTATCTTCTAACGCCGTGGAATTGTTCCCACCGCCGAATGTTATCATTTTCTCACGTGTTTATTAACATTTGAATAGTTTAAATACACACATTTCACATTCAATTTACGCAGCATAAAAAATAAATTCCACAACAAGTATTTGCGGGCTTGTGTTATTTAACAATAGTGATGTGCTCGCCATGCTCGTCGGCCGTCGCACACATAAAATCAACATTCAACATTATTGTGTTGATAGTAATCTGTGGTTGTAGTATGTGGTCTATCTCTGTCTGTGACATTGCAAACGAATTTTCTTACATCGAATGAAATTTAATATAATATTATTTATTCTGTCTAGGTATAAAGTTTGATTGAGACTTCTAAAATTATTATCATTTTTCAGTGCTAAGTTTTTTGTCAAGGTTATTTGGTTTGTTTCATAACACTTTAGCATCAATCAAATTATTCATTTTTTACATTCATTCATAGCATGGCAGCCTTGTTCCTCATTTCAAGAGCGAGTGAAGCAATTTAATAGGGATGGTATTTAAAAGTACTTCAATTTATCCCCATTTCATTTACCTAATTTTGCCTGCGTTCCACCAAATATACTGAATGTGCACCAAAATATGTTCATTAAAATATGTCATAACGAGCATCTATTTAACAACTGTTGCAAATTTGTAAAAATAGTAATACACCTAATTTTAAAAACAAGCATTTATTTTTTTAAATAATAATATTTTTTTTTTAAATAATCTCTTTTTCCATATTTTTTTTCTTTAAAATTTAGTCGTTTCTGGCACTCGCCGGCCGCTGCCGCGGCACCGCTCGCTTCGCTCGCTCGGCTCGTGCGTAGGAGGTCACAGTTTTAACCTAACCTAACCTAAGCATTTTTTTTTTAATTATTAACCTCGTAACTAATTCGGTTCTCGATAATGTCCATTTCAAAAAAATTAAAATAGTAAGTTACAAATATTTTGTAATATTTGGTGCACGATCAGTATTTTTCGGGGAAGAATAATATTTTAGAAATGCATACATAGATGTACCTTTAGATTTTTGGTGAAAACAAAAATATTATCCATTTAGTAGTAGTCTATGGAGTGAAGAGATCTTGATTATTGGAGCTTCCTGACTCGGATACGTTAAGTTTTATTTGTCAGCGAGCGAATCGAGCTCCAAAATTGGAGCATTCTGAACCGGGAAAGGTTAAGTTTTCATTGAAGTTTTACTACGAGACTATAAGTGCGAGCGGAGCTAGTTAGAAAATTGGAGCACCCTGACTGATAGGTCAAGCTGTGTTCATTACTTTACAAGAATGTAAGAGCTAGCGAAGCGAGCTCGAAATTTGGAGCATCTTGACTCGGATCGGATAGGTTAGATTTTCTGTGTGATTTTATTAAAATTCATTTAAAACTAAAATATGAAAATTAACGTAATTTCACTCTTGCATAGAATTTTTGTGTAATTTTAACACAAAAAAATCTACGAAAATATGAAATTACGTTAATTTTCTTATACCTATTTTTAGCTAAGTATTTATAATTCATTCATTACAGGACTCTTGTAAATAATAACTTGAATCTCATTAAATAGGTATATATTCCCCCTTACTAATAAACGCTGTATAGCGTCTTTAAACACAACGCGCGCTTGCTTTTTTTGTGTGTACAACGCTTTGTCTTCTTCTTTTGAAAGTCAAATTACTGACGACTGAAAGAGAGAAATCGGTGTGTAACTATTCATCTGATATAATACGTTTATTAGTAAGGGGGCGAGTCTCAGTTTACAACCTTCAATTTAAACTTATGTTAGTAACTCATGCACATTGCACATGACATTAGTAGATACTGCATTTATGTTGAACATGGACATCACTATTCACGACCTTGAATTAACGATTTTGCGCCATCTAGTCGCAAATATTTGAACTGTATCAAAATGTAGCACGAGTCAATAGTTTCCTCAATATATACTAGGTGTCGCTTGTAAACAGGCGTGATATTGCATGTTGTTGTATTTTTATAAAATTTGGAGATTCCACCTTTTAATCTCACCTAAATATTTAATAAATTATAATATAAAATAAATACACTATACATTATAGTATAATAATAATAATACGTGAAAAGAGAGTCCTCTTGTGCCATTTCGAAGCATACAGATTCGAAACGCCATCTACATATCTTAACGGAAACTAAGGAAACAAGATTTAGCACTCGTCCTGTCATCCACGACTGGATTCGAACCTTCGAACTATCGAACTTTACACACTTACACTGCAGTCCACCTCTTTCCGAAACTATTAGAGTTGCTGGACTTTATTATTATGAAATAATGTTTATAAAGATGCCGCGTCTCGTAGCAAGTTAGCTGGGTGGGGAATTATGAAACTAATAGTTTCTCACTAAAGGGCTGATTTTTCAATCGACAGATATTTTTTTATTCGTAGATTATAATTGACGTTTGACAGATTTTGTACGGAAGAACTGTCAAAAATTCAAAATGATTCCTCGGATAAAATTATCTGGCGTTGGAAAAATCAGCCCTTAGTAAAGTAGGTACCTACCTACTATACTACTCGTAGATCAGATGGCGGCTCTTTCTTTACTGAAGTGGTGCTTGTTCTAAAACGCTGCACACAGCAGTGCTGCCGCATCATTATTGGTCACCATACATTCAGTGGACGTCTTTCGGCTGAAATGATGAAGTGTCGATCCCGTTCGAAAGACACGTGGCGCTATCTATTATCATAATAACGTTATTTGTTGTTTTCTTCGGGAACAGCACTTTTTTTCGGGATGAAAGGTACCCTATGTCCGTTTCTGTACACCTGACAACGTAGGTAGGTATGTGCAAAATTTCAGGATGATCGGTTTAGTGGTTTAGGCGTGAAAAGGTAAAAACAAACTTAGGTACATTCGCATATAAAATATTAGTTAGGATTACATTCCGAGCACAGCAGAAATGTGACGCAGCAATGTCGCGCAGCATTGCTGCCGTGCTCGGAATGTAATCTCATATAAACCTTTAGAGAATATATGGGGAGCAGTAGGTAGTGCTGCGGCAGCACTGCTACGTGCTGCCGAGATCATAATCATACCTTTACTGTCTCCTCTCTGCTGCCGGGCGCCATCGCAAAACTAAAATGACAGTCTTTATGTATGTAAAGGTAACATCACGACTGTATTCCTTAAAGGAATGGTAGAGGTGCATAGTAGGTATACTTATCTACATACTACATAGGTACCTAGTTAGACAAAATAAAATGAACTCTATGTTGGTACACTACATAGAGTTCATTTTATTTTGCCTTCATTGTTTGTAAGTACCTATTTCGCTAGGTATTTAATATAGGTATCACAGCCCTGGTCTCCAGCTGCATCCGGTTAGACTGGAAGCCAACCCCAAAATAGTTGGGAAAAGGCTAGGCAGATGATGAGCCAGGTGTGAAATAGGTACCGACTAACCTACTTAGGTAAGTATACCTTTGCAGCCCATCTATTCTCTATGGGTGGTCCTAGTCAGTAGGCGCAGAAATTAAAAACACATTTTCCTCTTGCATGTACAGAATGAAAATTAACAAATGATCCAAAAACCGTGAGGACACTGAGGACATTATTTATGGGGCGTACCAAAAATGGATCAAAGCAGAACGATCGCCTTTTGTGGTCAAGGTCTTGGAATGACAGGATAAAGGAGTACCAATTATAGTATGTTGGGGTAAGTTAGCAGCAATCATAAGACCGTACGAATCAAATTGGATAATAATCCTGGCTAATTTAGTCATATTTTTAGAGCTCCGTACCTCAAAAGGAAAAACGGAACCATTATAAGATCACTTTGTGTGATTCTCTCTGCAAGACCCCTTTTCTCAGGAACGCGTGGAGTTATCAAGTTGAAATTAACATCAAATACTCAGTTGCTGCAATCCCTTGAAGCAGTGAAAAAATCAAACTTCTAAAGTCAACCAGTCCAAGCAACGAAAAACATAGCATCACGCATGTCAACTTCGAAATTCTCTATGACCAGGCAGAGGTGATCAGGTAAGTACAGTTAACAAAAGAGATAAGTATGCAAGATCGTCGGATATAGTTGAAGTTTAGGAAAAAACCGATGAATGTTGTCGACTGAAATTTAATTTGATAAATGAGGTGTTTGTTTTCTATTAACTAAATTAAATTTTATTCGAGATCGTCCATCGGTTTCTTACTAAATTTCAACTATATCCGGCGATCCTGCATACTTATCTCTTTTGTTGACTGTACATACCCATTCCGCCTGTTATGTTTCAATCCCAGGTTCATTTCAGTAGTAGGTAGAGTGAGCCATATACCTAGCTATCAGCTGCGCACAAATTCAGACTCTGCGGCGGCGTAATTGCGTAAAGCACTATCAGTAGCTCATTTTGACAGTTCAAAAACATTTATTGCGTTATTTACATTGATGATCAGGCAAATTTTTCGAACATGTGGAGCAATGGATTAGCAATATCCTTCAAAATGATTCAGATTGAGATTGATATTGTGTTACGCGGGGCTGGACTGCTTCTGAGAAATTCCCTTTGCCCAACCTGGGGATCGCACCCAGGACCGCTTTGTACTTAGTCATGTAAGTACAGACGCCAGCACATCAAGCTACCCGAAACTGTCAAATTTTCCCAATCAAATTTGATCCTTATGCATTAGCGATAAAGTTGAAAATCTATTAAAGAAATTTGACAGATTGTAGTAGCTTGATGTGCTGGCGGCGTCTGTACATTAATATATATGTCAACATTAGATCGACATTATACAGGGTGAATTTTACAAGTGGGCGTGGATTTTTTATTACTTCCCAGAATTTGATCCTTATTAGGGACACCATCGAGTGGTTTAATAATACAGTGTGTGTTTTTTTTTAATCAAAATCAACGGGTTCGATTCCTGGCTAGAAATAATGATTTTTCAAAAATCCAATGCAGTTTTAGTTTTCATCAAAATCGAGCACGAGACTCCTTTGAGTACTTTTCGCTATTCCTCATAGTTTCGGATTTGGCCATCCACGCCCACTTTAAAAATTCAACCTGTATATTGCAATTCATAGCTGCAGTGTTAGGTATCCAGTACCTATAATACTTGTCATTAGGTAATGATAATCATTCAATGTTGGGGTCATCAATCTGATTGATCGATGCGTATGGACCCAGAATAAATCCGACTGGAAGGACCATTTCGTGTACGTTTGAGGAATTTTTTATTAGGTAGGTAGATACCATTATAAATATAAGAAACAGGTAAATACTAGTAAGTATTGTTGGTGAAACAAAAAACAGTATTTTTTTGTATGAAGTCGTTTTTATTTATTTTTGTTTTATTTATATGTTTGTAGCAACTGTTAATCCACTTCCAACTCCAAAAATCACAGTTTATTGATGACCTAAAATAATGTTTTAAAATAATTAAAGATACATATTATAATATTTAAAATAGTTTATTAAAAACTAAATATTTCTTATAACATGATTGAACTTTGGTGATGTCTAGTCGATGATAATTTTATTAAATTAGGTAGGTAAATTAAATTGACTTGGTGGTAAAACACAATTAAGTAAAATAATTAATTAAGTATAAAAATTACCTACTTATCAATTTTAATTTTGAATAATATTGACGACTGTTTTACTAGAATTTTGCTGCTATTTTAATAATAATTAATAATCTTCTCTAATTAACATTACATTGATACAATAAATAGGTGAACCAATACGAAAAATCCATACATAAAATTACAGGCGCGAAATTAAAACTAATCCCTCTTTGATGTCTGACAGCCTGGTACTTCACTTGCCAAGAATGATTTTGCGGGAAGCGCCGAAGCTCTGTCCGGACTGGGTTGCCAGTTTGTTGGTGCCAGCCTGAAGACCGATGACTGATTGGCCAGCACGGAGAACATCCTCGCTGAATTCACGACGGTTTTCTTCAGAAGGCTTTGGTCCGAGGCAGGGGCCGCGCCATTCAGGGTGCTTGTATGCCTGTAAATTGAGATGGAAAACTTTAGTCCATTTCTCGAATGTGAGCAGACTGATTCGTTTGTCTAGCTAGCTACTAGTGCTCTAGTGGTTTATTAGGTTTTTAACCCCCCACGCAAAAACGACGGGGTGTTATACGTTTGACGTGTCTGTGTGTGTGTGTGTGTCTGTCTGTGGCATCGTAGCTCACGAACGGATGAACCTATTTTGATTTTGTTTTTTTTTAATGAAAAAACTTGCAGTAACTTATCAGCGCGTCTGGATTTACGGCCGTGGTTAACAACAATAGGTGTGGAATATGAGACCCTTTCCTAACATTAACTGACCCTTACTGTGCCCTTACACTCTCGGGAATTTTTTTGGCCAGTCATTATAATGACAATTTTAGGTAAATAACAAACAAGCGCTGATTGCATTAATTTACAACAAAGTCAATATTTTTTAATGAATCATTCTCTTTTGTTTGATATGTAAAGTTAGATGACCTCACTCATTATAATGTTTGGTTATAAGGTACGTACCGTCCTGCCAAGGGCGAAGATAGTCTGTGTGACAAGGGCTATGTTCTTCTGGTCCCAGAGATCTGTTGTCTGGAAAAGGTCCACATCAGGGAGTCCGTACTTGATACACGCTTTCTGGAACCTGTAGAGAAAAATATATTTTTGTTAAAAAATACTAACACAACGAGAAAAGGTTTTATTTGAAAAGAACCGTGTGTGTCTATAGCGCGGTTTTTTTTTTGCAATTTCCACACTTGGCGTAAATTTTAATAAGACCAATAAAAAAGGTCACAGTTATCATAATAATTGAAACTTACTAAGTAATTAACAGTTAACTAGATTTTTTGCACTTTCTGCTGACAATTTAATTAAGGTACCTACAGTAAATGTTTAATACGAAATTCACCAGTAGACATATTATACGCGTACCTACCTACCTAGGGAACGGAAAAAATTTGAAGGTTGATTGAAAGTTTTGAGCGACATATTTTCCGCGTTTTAAAAACCTTCACTGAATTTTATAGGTATTTAAACAGGAAACCAGTACCTTAATAAAAGCAAAACAACAGAATATAACTTGAAACCCCATATCCTGGTTGTGTCACTTGAATCTTGAGGTAGTAAACTTTGCTTTTTGTTCAAAATATTGATTTTGTCTTCGACACATTTAGTCATTACATCGGGGCATGGCACAGTTTTATTCGAACATTGTTTTTCAAATCTATAATACTCGAACTAATAATAAAGCTGATGAGTTTGTTAGTTTTTTTGTTTGTTTGAACGCGTTAATCTCAGGAACTCCAAGTTGGTTCGGAAAAAATATTTTTGCATTCGATAGACCAATTCTTGAGGAAGGTATTTTAGGATAGGCTATTTAATATGACGCTATGACCCTTAGGAGCTGAGCAAAGAATGCTAAATGAAGACGAAGTAATAGCGCGGTTTGAGCGCGGGCGGGCGATTGGGATGTAACTCAATGACTCGGGAGTAGTCGGGAGGCCTAATTTCACGCGGACGAAGTCGTGGGCAGATGATAGTGAAATGAATATGAGATATGAGATGATATGATTTAAAGATATGAGATGATAGTCTAAGTAAGTACCACGCTACCGCATTAGGAACTTCCTGTAATGGTAGTAGTGTTTGTGATAAATAAATAAAATAAATAAATGAAAATGTGTCAAGTAGTCGGGAGGCCTAATTTCACGCGGACGAAGTCGTGGGCAGATGATAGTGAAAGGAAAATGTGTCAACAAGCCAATTAGTGATTTGTTGACACATTTTTGAAGTTAGGATTTTTCTCAGCAGTCTTGCGGTACCATTACCCTGCTTCATCACACTAATATTATAAAGGCGAAAGTTTGTGAGTGTTTTGTATGTTTGTTACTTCTTCACGCACAAACGGCTGAACGGATTTGGATGAAATTTAGCACACATATAGTTTATTCATCCTGGTAATAAACTATCATCATCATGATGATGATGATGATAGTTTATTACCAGGATTAACACTTTTTATCACGATATATTCCCAAGGGATCGACACTTATGCGGGTGAATTCGCGGAGCGATGCTAGTAAAGAATACAGGATAAAGTAAGGCGTTATGCCACAATCTCAGGCTAATTTGTAAGCTTAACCTTATCATAAACATGAAGCTGCCAAGCTTTAACTGCTAATCCGTCGAGCGGGCATGGTGGCATTATGGTGGCCAACTGCATAGTTATTCACAATCGACACGTTTCCGTACCGTATCGAGTCGTAGGAGTCCTAACGCTCTTCACAGGTCCAAAACCCGATTTTTTTTTCAGTTTTAATCTTAAACACGACCACTATTCTTCCGACAGCTGTTTGCTCTGAGGGGCAAGGCAAATCAGCACCCTTATTGCGTAACACACTATCAATAGGAATCTGAATCATTTTGAAGCAAATTGCTAATCCAGTGCTTCATAAGTTCGAAAAATTTGTCTGCTGAACACGTTATTATCGCAATGAATGTTGTTGAACTGTCAAAATGAAACCGATTCCGATTGATAATGTGTTACGCAATTGCCCCCCTGGTTAACGAAATGTGTCATTTCCGATACGATAGCCTATCGGATCGTTGTGAATAGCTGTGCTGGTTAGCTAGCTAGCTGGAGAGTAGCTAGTCAAGTAGCTAGCTTTCCTAGTATTAAATCCAAGAATGACGCTACATTAGCCTAAACGGTGCAATAAGTTAGACAGCCCACTGGTGTGGAGCCTCACCCAGAGGACCTATAGTCTCTCTTAGTTATTAGGTACTAACACAGTTTTTAAGTACTAACAATCAGTAGCGAAAGGTAAATTTTTGTAAGAGGTAAGCCGGAGTAGATTATCTTTAATATGTTTATATTCTATTTGTCTAGAGAAAACTGACCGTGCCATTTTTCAAAGGGAAGCCGCCCGGTAGGAATCGAATTGTATGGAATCTTCGCCACTGTAAGACAGTTTCTTTTAATCTTTTGAACTTACTGGTTAATGTTGTCCATGTACTTGTAGTCCCCGCCAGAGATGTTGACTTTGGTGATGATTCCAGGCTGGAGGCGGTTCATCAGCTTGCACAGGATGATGCCATCACGGAGTGCGTGTTCGTACGGCATGTTGGGGAACCTCTCCCCAATAACAGCTTCAATCCATTTCTGGGCTTCTTGCTCCTTCTCGGGTTCACGCTTTCCTGCGCACTGAAATAGAGGAAGTAAGGAATCAAGAAAAGAATACTTTCATAGTGGCTAGGAACTAGCTAGCACCAATTTGTCTCGAAGGACCAAATTTTTTGTTCATGTAGTTGCATTCGTCATACTCATTTCTCTGTCACCGTTTTGAGGCTGATTATGATGAACTAGTTTAATTAGCATTTCAGCTAACTGCGAAATGGCGCCGTTCAACTAGCGGCATGAATATTCAGCCATTCAATCAAACCGCCAGACAAATGACTTGGATCTGATTTAAAGTAGCAGTTGTTTAGTAGTTTTTTTGGCAGTCTTTTTGTAGTTTTGGAAAATAAAAAATCTACAAAATGCATGTTTATTAACAAGTTCGGTACCTAGTTCATGTTTTAATTTAGGTACATCCGCGAAAAATAAAGTGACAGCTAGTAAATTTTTTAACTGATCCTAATAACCTCCCTTTATTTAACAGTTGTTAAAATGTAGTTTTCAACCTATTATATAAATGGCACAAGCTAGTCAGTACATTAAATGTTGTATTAGATGCATTGGCTGAATATCATTCAGGCCGCTAGTTGATCGGCGCCGTTTAGTTAAAAGACTAAGACAGTTAAATGAATGGCTAATTAAGCCAGTTGGCGGCGACATACAAAAATATTACCAGTGCGCAAACTTTAACCATGAAGTCAGCATTTGATCTTATAGTGTAGAAATGTTTCGTCGGTTATTAAAAGTCTGGAATCACAAGCCGAAATGATTTTAGTTTTGCACTGGTTAAAGAAAAATCCTGTAGCTATTTAAATGATTTTTTCCTATTAAAACTGTATTAAAAAATTTAATTCGAGAAGAATATCTTATTATGGAAGTAGCAAGCGCTGTTTTAACTAAATTATACGATTAGGCACTACCTACCTACTTATGTAAAGTAATTGCACTTGGGTACATTATTTTTTATCCTCTATTCAAATCACGTCTTTACACTTTTTGCAATTCAAATGCCAAGCAGAGGACTTTAATGTCGATCCTCGTAATTAATGTGTAGACAAAAGATATATTATTTATTGTACAGGACTCCATTTAAACAAGCGTTGGGCTGAACAATCGGCAGTTACTGTTATCGCGTTGTCCGATACAACAAGCCTTGACTTTCATTTATTTTTATGTATTTATTCTTGCATTGAAAAACTTCTTTATTCATTGTTTGGACAGTGACGTGCATACAGCAGATTTTTTTAGTAGTGGTTTTTCTACTTGTGTGAAAAAATGCTGTTTATTATCTTATGTTCTGTGTTGCTGTATTCAGCGGTGCAGGCGCATCCTTTCATACTTCTTTTCTTATTTTTCTATGTGCCTAAACATTTTTCTTTGATATTATAATCTGATAAGTTTTTAATTTTTAGTTTTAATATAGTGTAAATTAGTATTAATCAGTTGTGGTTAAGCTGATAATTAATGGATTTCGTACTATTATTGGATCAAAGGATTTTCTGAAAAAAGGTACGTTGTTGTTTAATAATACTTATTCTGATTAAATAGGTCTTATTTCGAAATTGGGAGACGTAAGTGCCCATATCCTGCCCGTGCCCAAATACTGGTATTCAGCTGCATCCGGTTAGACTGGAAGCCGACCCCAACATAGTTGGGAAAAGGCTAGGCAGATGATGAGGTGCCCATACCCAGACGTAGTTTTTAAATAATATGAACTATGTATAAAATAAAGAAGCCCGTGGCTAAATAATAACAGCTGCACGGGTCGTGGGCGAGGTCGGTCCGTGGATGGGTTACCATCCATTACATACCGAGACTCCTCTGTGCCTCGGAAAGCACGTTAAGCCGTTGGTCCTGGCTTTCATTCGTAGATCTTTGAAAGTCATTACGGGTAGTCAGAAGCTCGAAAGTCTGACAATCAGTCTTGCCAAGGGGTGTTACCTTGTAACTGGGGTGTGGAGGTCAGATAGGCACTCGGTCCATGTAAAATACTGGTAAGTATTCAGCTGCATTTTTTTGTCCTGTTACTGGCACTACACACTCACTTGCGTCACCTATGCAGATAAACTGAGATAACGTTGGTAGGCAATTTTTTTTTATTGACACCACTTACGATAACTTATTGTATCTAGGTAATGTTTCGATACCACGTGTTCAGTTCATTTCTTAGCTGCCTCGGCTTATTTTTATAATTATTTTATTTTTAGATGTTGTTTTGTAACTATTTGCTGTACTTTGGCCGCTCTTAAGGGGCCGGCGAACTACGCATGCTATTGCGTAGTTCATACAAACGTAATACCAAAATACTTTGTAAATCAAACATATTCTTAAGGTAGTGTTGGATTACAGAATATCGAGGTTCCCAGATTTTGAAAGGACTCTGATATATAGACGAGATATATGAGGAATTTCAAAGGACATTGGGTGGAAACGTCCCCACCCTCCAACAGACAGAACTACGCATGCTCCGCCGGCCTCTTAACGCGTACTTACATCTTTTTTACATCGTTCACACATATAATTATAAATTCAATATTAATTATGTAACAAATATTTCTGTAAAAATATTATTTATAAGAGTGTCCATGGAGTTTCTTGCCCGTTCTTCTCCATAGGTACCTACGCTTTGGAATGGGCAACTAGCTTCATATTTTCTGACTGACCGACTTCTTGACAATTCAAAAGTGCCTGTAAATGGTTTAATTGAAATAAATGCTTTGAGTTTGAGTTTTCAGTTTGTTCACTCCGGAATCATCATCATCATTTGTCTAGGCAAGCAACGCAGTGTAACGCTTCTAAGGATTCCTACAGACGGACTGCAACATCGCAGTTTGGATGCAGTTGACTTTAACTGCTTCGAAACCTAATTATGTCAACTGCATCCAAATTGCGAAGTTGCAGTTGGCATGCAGTTCAAATGCAGTCCGTTTGTTTAGACCCTAATACTTAAATCTAAAGAGAGTAGTGAAGTAGTAGTGGCTAGAAAGGCGCCACGGCGCCCTCACCTACCGCCTGACGCAGGTCCTCACCGGACACGGAAGTTTCGGGAGGTTCCTGCACATCATCAGGCGGGAGGAAACGCCCGGGTGTCACCATTGCCAGGATCGCCCAGAGGATACGGTGGAGCACACGGTGGAGATCTGCCCCGCTTGGGCGGAGCACCGCCGTGTCCTCGTAGAGGCGATCGGCAGCGGCGGCGACCTCTCGCGCCCGGCCCTGGTGCAAGCCATGGTCCGGGGCGAGAGGGAGTGGGAGGCAGTCACCTCCTTCTGCGAAGCAGTCATGCTAGCGAAGGAGGTGGCGGGACGGCTCAGGGAGAGAGCCTCCCGTCCCAGCCGCCGCGGGAGACGCTCCGGGCGTCGGGAGCCGCGCGACGACTCCCGGCCACCGTAGGCGCGGGCCTGCGGGCGGAGAGTAAGGCGGAGCCCCATAGGGCCGAAGCCTGCCGGGTCAGCGGGATTGTCCGAAAGGGTTACCGCTGGCCCGGAACATAAAGGGCTAAGGAAGGAACACGGGTGGGTTTTAGTCAGTAAGAGTCTGACACTCCCTTCCGCTCCACCCAGAGCGGGAGGGGTCATTTGATGATTACCCATCCTAAAAAAAAAAAAAAAAGAGCGTAGTGAAAGAACCATTTGCAGTGAAAGATCAATAATTACTTACTTACTAAGAAATGTTTATTTAGACAGGTAAAAATAACAAAATTAAATTCTAACATAACTAAAACTATACAGAAACTAGAAAATAGCGTCGAAAAACTCATCCGCATCGCTGTCGACTGGTAATGTATTCAAGAGACTGGCGGCATTACCACGTTGTATGGCGATGCTTAGCCTCTGGCCAAGGTAAAAGTCAGCCCTTGGGTCACGGGAAGTGTCAACCAGCCGTTTCGAAATATACATAATATAAATATAACTTACTTAAATCTTTACAAATAAAATAGCATAATAGTAAATATGAGTTTATGTGTGGATCTTTGACAGTCGTAACTGGTCGTCAGAAGCCCGAAAGTCTGACAACTCTGACCACCAGTCTAACCAGGTTAATGGGTTGTGGAGGTCAGATTGGCAGTCGCTCCATGTAAAATACTGATATTCAGCTGCATCCGGTGAGACTGGAAGCCGACCCCAAGATAGTTGGGAATGGCTAGCTAGGCTTTTGATTGACTTTTATAGTGGATATGAGTCCATTAAATTGTTAATTAGCGATCTATCTTAATTTTTGTTGTTTAAGTGGCTGATATCTAGCGCAATTGGTACCTATCACCGATAGATATGAATAAAGTCTTACAACTAAGGGCCTGTGCTCACCACGTTTATTAAACGCGCCGTTGACGCGCGTCTTAGAAACGCGCGTCGACGGCGCGCTTTTATCCTACAGAGCAGTGCCTGGCAGTATCAGACTCGCGTGCGTATCGCGTCTGTATCGCTACAAACGCGCGTCAACGGCGCGTTTAAACGAAAACGTGGTATGCACAGGCTCTAAGGAAATGTTATGCCTCGGCCACGAAAATAACGCCACGCTTGAGGCGTCAATTCGCTACAAGCGTCATTTCTAAGCGTCAAAAGCAAGGCCACGAACTTCAAGTATTCGCCTGTAGCGTGTACGTCGGTGAGGGGATGAATCAGTTCAGTACAGAAAAAGGTTACATGCTCTGTGAGTACAGAGTGAGCACGCGTCGACATTACAAGTGAAAATGTCACTGTCAAATTTTCTCATACAATTGTTTTCGATGCTCATAAAAAAACGCGCGTCGGATCATCCAACGCTCGTGCAAATTCGCTCGTAGCAAATTCCGCTGCTGCTTGCAGCGCTACTTTGTGGCCTTGTAGATAATAGTCATACATTTGTTTTTGACGCTCGAAGCTGACGCTTGCAGCGCAAAGCGAATTCGCTTGGAGCGTCGCATTTCGTGGCCCTCGGGTTAGGTTCGAAACGAGTATTTGCTACTTATTTTAAAATCGTTCGAATTTACGCTACATTTATGTCACGCTTTCGTACTAGGGCCTGCTAGCTAATCGCGTAAAACATTATCAATCACAATCTGGATAATTTTGAAGGATATTGGTTATTGCTTCATATGTTCCAAAAAATTGTCTTCTCAACAATGTAAATAACGCAATGAATGTCGTTGAACTTGAACTGTCAAAATCAAAGCCATTACTATTGTTGGTGTGTTACGCAATTACCCCGCCGCGCCGCGGTCCTGTAAATATATTATGTTTTGTAGATATGTAGGATTACAGCTGGTGGAAAATTCGTTAGCCTATTTAGGTAATTAGGTAGGTACCTACTGTGTTTTATTATGCAAAACGCATAATATGTATGACGTATATTTTTTAAATAACAAGAAGCATACAACTCTATGACGAAAGAAGAACGAATCAAGGTCGCATTTTAATGAACGTAGCATCTGTCACTTTTCAAATGAGTAGGTACTTAACAACATATTAAAAAAAAGTACTTACTTACAACATATTAAAAAAAAAGGAAACGTGTCTTGCAAGTAAATACCGTGAAAATTATGAATTATTTTCATTTTTAACATTGACACCGATGTTTGCTTCACATGGACTACGCGTAGACTACACATAGACTACCTAACTACGACGTGTGACTAGGCACGACGGGCACTAACCATGTCGTGCATGGCATAGTCATATTGTTACCAAGATAGTACACTGCAGGAAGGTACCTATGGGTGCTTGACTGTTTGCAGCAAAAATTCTCTTTGGTTTGCAGTAAGAAGCGGGTTCCCCGGTACCGATGTACCGACTTGTCTTTACCGGGTACCCTTTAGGTACAGTCGGACGTTCTTGGTAACAATATGTCATTACTATGCACATGTTTAGTGCACATTTTGCTTAGTCACGCGTAAGTAGCCCACGTCGCCGTCGGTACCTTATGTATGCGCTCACACATAGAAAAACTGGTAAAATACTCAACATAATAACCGTTTATTTCCCTAGATCAACCTGCACTGATCTGCACCCTGCGTAACACTCAAATTACAAATAATTTTGAAGGATCTTATCTTAATCCATTGCTTTATACGTGTAACGTTAAATGCGCAAAGTCATCGTACTCATCATTATGAACAACGTTTACTATGGGACCAAACTTGACATCGCAAAAAAAAAAATCTGCTGTTTAGTATCTATGTACATTTTGACGAGTTATGCTCGCATAAATGTAGGAAAAAACTGATTTTTTTTCGCGATTTCAGCTTGTTTCCCATAGTAAAAGTTGTTCATAATGATGAGTACAATGACCCCATAAGAGGTTTTGCGAATTTAACGTTACATCTTGTATTTATGTTCGAAAAAGTCTGCTCAACGACGTGGATAACGCAATGAATGTTGTTGAACTGTCAAAATGAAAGCCATTCCTCCTGTTACTTGTAAGTGTGTTACGCATTTATCCCGCTGTACCGGAAAACTCGCTGCTTTATCCAAGTACCCGTACGGCCGAACCCAATTACCTATCTATCACCAGTTTTGGCATACTGGAGGTAGAAAAACCTATCTATCTCTGGTTTTAACGTCCCAGGAATCTGTAGATAGTAGCGATCTGTATGATTATATGATACTGGCAGTTAATGATTACACTGACTACTATTCAGTAGCAAAACAGGATATTGGGTTCGGCCGTTAGTGGGTAGGTACTTTAAACGCTGGCTGTGAAGCCCTAGCTTTAGATAATACAGGCTGGATATAATTGTTTGTGTATTCCATTCGAACGTTCACAGGTGAAAATATTTTAATATGTTTTTTTTTGGTTTATTTAAAAGCAGTGTGCAACGTTGAACTGTAAAGTCTCCTCATAAATATAATAGTTCCAAGTCTACATTCTTTTAATTAAACTGTGGAGGTCCCGTCTGGACCTTCACAGTACCTTTTTTTTAGTAATTAGCGCTTAAATAAATCTGAAGGAAATGGAAACGCCGGGTCACTTGCATGGAGGTCCTCAGTGGTCCCCACCACTGAGGACCTCCATCCAAGTGACCGTAATACTCGTAACTTCCGAGCATGTTTGACCAGACATAATTATGAACGTAAACGAAGTAAAAGGAGTATTTAAGGGGACTACATGACCTAAAGCGCGGTCACTGTCGGACTGCATAGAAAAGAAAGAGAAGCGCGATGACACAACCCTGGTAATTTAATGCTAAATATGAAGCAATTATCTATTTACAAAAAATCTGTTGTTTGGACTAAAAAATTAAAACACTGTTGCTTTAGTATGTTGCTTGTAGAATAATCTGACAAAAAATCAGAATGATTGTAGATATATATATTAGTATGGTTTTTATTGTGAGAAGCAAGTTTTTAGAGGTATCCTCATTATTTTTTTCTATCATATCAAAGTAGTTGTATTATGTTTTCAACACACTATCTAACTAGCATATATCTTGAATAATATCATATATTTTTTTGGTTTTGTTTACTGTAGTCGACCTTATACTTTTAGGCATTATAAAACTTGCGTTTTTGCGAGTAGCCTGTAGTCCCCTTAAGACAAAAATCTAAGTAAAACGTCATAATTCGAGGTTTGGCTCTCGCCTATTTCCTCCTCCAATATTGGACCAATTTAAAAGATATATTTCATAAACTGAATAAGAAGGATAATATACTGTGTCCCTATGTTTTTCTTTTTAGAAGCTTTTATTTCATTAGTAGTTGTCTTTGTACACTAGGCCTTTTTTGAGAGCGGTTTAAATCGGCAATTTTTGAGGGTTCTAGTGCATAAAAAAATACTTATAATCAAAAAGAAAAACTTAGGGACCTAATTTATTATTCTGTAAAAAAAATCATTGCTTTAAGGTCATCAACAAGAAAGAAAACAGACGAGAGCATTTCTATGGAGAAAAGAGCACCTGCGGTCTGTGGTGTCTGTCTATCCCAAAGGCCTTCCCCCAGGGCCAGGTGTGAGTTTATTTACGTATGTATCTACTGAAGGAACTCAGCTAGAGTACTTTCTTCTACGGGAACCCAGACAATAGGGTCTTGAGCAATAGCTTCATGTGTATCGTTCGGTTAAACACTAGCTATTCTAAGGTGATGGGAAGTGGCGATCGTTTATACTAGGTATAGGCACCCGATACCCGCACACAATGGTCCATGTTAACCATAATAATATTCACGCAGACTCGTTTTATAACTTTGACGGTCCTTTGTAAACAATTGATGTTGAGGATTTTACCTGTACCTACTCCGACTCTCTGCTCTATTACGCATATTCCAGGAGTAACTACCCAAATTTTACAAAATGACCGGTTTTATAAATGAACAATAGAATCAGAACACATAAACGCATGTAAACATTTTATAGAAACCAAAATAAAAACCAATTTGAAATAAAAAAACGAGTAGTTTTAACACGTTGACGGTCAGAAAACAGACACAATAGAGATTCTATTGTTGACGGACACCGTGGGACCGTGGTCAATGACTTTAGAACTGTCCTGAGTTTCAGACTGATCACACCGTGTGTGGGATATCTCGTATTTTTATCTATCATAGGATCTGCCGAAAATCTAGTAGTAAGAGCTGAATCTAGAGAGCTATGTGGTAGTGTTATAGTGACATATAGATTTTTCTATGAAATCATCTTGTCCGTTCCACGACAAAACCAAGCCAATGGCTTGTTGACAATTATGATCCAAAGATGGCCTGTGAGATTTAAGCCTCTAACCCTTGATTGGAATCATCCGGACGGTTCTTAAGACTAAGACTGCCAGTGTTTGTGTGAATTACATTCTCTGTACGCATCCATAGCGTCATCTTTCGTACTTAGTTGAAACTACAAGACTTGAATGTCATACTCGATACCTTATTCGTTGCAAGCCTGGTGTACTGAGTTGTACAAAAGGCTTGTTAACTAAAGCCTAGCAGATTCTGCTTAGTGCCAGTGTAATACACAAGGTGGCTGCACTGCAGTGAAAATCGGTTTCTTCAGTGTAATAATACACAAGAAACATTGGGGACGCAGCAATTTTTTTTTGTCATATCGATTGAAGCAGTTTTAATCCAATCATTAACTCTTATGATTAAAATTTTAGAGGGGAAAAGGTTTGGAAATATTTTGAGTTAAGGAAACCATGAATGGGAAAAGTTTTCAGCGTAAGCAAAAATTCATACAAAGGGAGACCCACGCCGTTTTAAAAACTTAAAAGTCAACCATCATCTCGAAAGAATTATAGAAGCAATTATCTATATTTTTTTTTAATTAGATCTTAATGTACCATATACTCAGAAATAAATAAATCTATCTATCTATCTATATATGATATAGATGTAAGTTAAATAAATTAAATATTTATGTCTGTGATTTATAAGTGAAGGGAAAATAGTATATAATCATCAACATGACCTATCTCATAGGTAGTTAGTTGTATCTACCATACCATACCTTATGTCACTGGCTACTAATCTAGTAAAGGCCAGTTGGTGTAATTACAGTCTAATTGCATTCTACAGAGTCTCGTGAACCTCCGTTCCTTTTGAATGACCATATTGGTCATTCAAAACGACCTACGCTCTTTGCATGTTCTAGAAACCTAATACATTACATTGAATCCTTACATTCGTACAAAAGTGCTAATAAGTTTGAGATATCGCATTACCAACAAGACCATTGGTTATGAAAACGACTCGTCAGGAGATACAGGAACTGGGAATAAATCTATTCTTGTAGTCGTTAAAAGGAAGCGTGGATAGAAACTGAAGACTGAGGGACATGTGAACAATGATATTAAGGTTAATCGTACAAATAACAGTCTTCCCATTTATTGCTTATCTAAAGACAACGCATAATGAGTTTAACGCATTAACGTACATATACATGGTGCTTTTGTAAATAAACATGATTATGACACTGCATTAGCGAGCCATAATGATGATAATCATTTCGTGAATACCCTTTTAATGTTCAAGAAGGGTATTTGGCAATGTTATTATGTTTTAATAGTCGCTACTCAAACAAAAACAAAAGGTGTACCTGTATAAAAAACACCTTAATCATCGCTCATGCATTGCTATATAATTATTCTAATGAGATCAAAGTCTAATCGGTCTTCAGTCTATTTGATGATGATCAAACAGATTGAATATTATGCTCATTTGCTTTATCGTCAACTACATCGCATTTTATTGATTGTTTAATTTTGCTATTTCGAGAAGAGAGTCTATATCAGGCTCCTTTCTTTTAAAATATATTTTTTTTTTAAATGGGTACATTATTCTATTGTATCACTACTTTATCTTTGTTTGTATCTCTTTTAAACCTGTTAATCAATAAAGAGTGCTCGATCTGTACCTATATAACTGTTATATAATCTTTCCGCCCTTGTCCGAAATTATTTATGTGCAGCTCTTCATGTCTTCTTCTTTCATTCATGCCTTCACCTCAATATTCATTCCCTTTATAAGCCACATCACCTTAAATATTAACGTTATCACTATCTATATTTTCCAAATTATTGCGAGAATTTGATACCCAGGGGTTTCCCACCGCGTCTCCGGACATGCTTCTGCGCTTGGCTCGAAGCCAACTCGGATTACATTTATAGAATACATTGAGCATCTTTCTTCGTGGGTATAAATTTCAGTACCATATCCATAACTGTTGTAATGTGTCACATTTGTATGTTTTTGAAGCTGTAAATCATCTATGTCTGGCTAAGGAAGGCAGGTGAGATCGGAGTTATTAGGATCATTTGTGGTCTGTCCCGTTGACTGATTGTTGTGTCTTTCCAGAATTAGATTAGTTGTTTACATTTTTGCTATCGGGAATAATAGATTGTTATACAAGGGTCGAAATGAATCAGTTCCCATACGAGGTATTTAGTCTTCCACCCGCTATTCGGATCAAACAAACACTACTTTCCGAGTATGAGAAATGAAAAAGTTTTATTCTATTGCCTTGTCATTGTTGGGATCGGCTTCCAGTCTAACCGAATGCAGCTGAATACCAGTATTTTACATGGAGCGACTGCCTATCTGACCTCCACAACCCAGTTACTGGGTGATACGATACCCCTTGGTAAGACTGGTTTGGTTTGGTTGTGGGTGGTTGGTTTTGGTTTGTTTCTGGTTGGTGGTCTGGTGTTGGCTGGAATTTGGAATTCTGACGATCCGTAACGACTATGTAAGATCCAAGAATGACAGACAAGTCTATTGCCTTGTCCGGGTTTCAAATAAACTCTCAGTCAGATCTTTGTAGTGAAATATATTTTACGTAGACATAAATTCTTGATTGAATTATGATTATATGAATTGCTGATTTTATAAATAGGGAAGACCTCACCCGCCTCACACACCTGACAGAGTTGAAGACCAATTTATTGGTAGAGCTTCCCAGAGTTGGATTGACAGCATCCGACAAACGACAAATAGCAGATAATTACGAACTCAAGGTCATAAAGTTTATTTTTCATAGAAATGAAGAGCTTCAGTTTAGTTTCCATGAAACTATAGGCAATGTTATATCGGTAGCTACTGTTTTGGATATAGGTACCATTACGGTACATACATATACATTAGATACTAGAAAATAATAGTTAAAAGAACTAAAATAGTGTAATAACCTCCTAACTATGCCAACACATTACCTACCAACCGAGTAAATTATAAAATCCATAAATCACTTAAACCTACGCATTAAGAGTTTTTGGTCCGTTTTGCTATCAATCAAATCATGGGAAAAGTACGAAATTATTCTCTTTATGCGATCTATCTCGAAGACACAAAGGCATAGAGATACATTAATTTTTTTTTCTTCTATCATTGAACATACATCAAAGTTCGAAACAGGATCTACACACACGATTGACGTTATAAACTGACGTCAGTTTCAACTAATATTAAAATGACATAGTCGTGGTGACAGTGATCTAATTTTATATGTGGTATTAAACACATAGTATGCCTTACATTATGTATTCCACAGCTGTTTTGAAGCTAAGCTCTTTATTTATACTATCTTGACCGCACGGCACTACTCCTATATTTTACTTTTAATCTGATATTATGTTATCTGTTCGATAATTTGATTTGATGAGTTACATTCACAATTTCTCTTTAAAATCTGGTTAGAAAATTTATGAAACATTTTCTGTTGAGTCAGACGGCAGACTATAGGTACAGACACAGGTACAATCAACAGCAAAAGTAGATGATGAAAATCAGAAATTTAATACTTATGAACGGAGTTCGCGTCAGAACTGTGTGGCGTCGAAGTGATTCAAAAGTATTCTACGTAGTAAGTATTCTAAGTAGTAGTACTTCGACGCCACACAGTTCTGACGCGAACTCCGTTCATTAGTATTGAATTTCTGATTTTGATCATCTACTTTTGCTGTTGACTGTACAGCACATCAAGCTACTACAATCTGTTAAATTTCTTTAATATATTTTTATCTATATCGTTACAGCATAAGGTTCAAGGTTGTTTGGGAAAATTTTACAGTTTCGGGTAGCTTGATGGCGTCTGTACCCCACTTGTTTCTTACACAAGGAATTCGCATGACATAGGTTATTGAGTATCATTTGGGCTTCGCAATGGGTTGTGAAACTTTTTTCCTTCTCTCCTTTCTAGCTAGGTGCCTGACAATATTGGAGGTCGAAAACATCGTTCAAAAAGAAGGAGTTGCTTTTTAGGGTTCCATATTTACAGGGTGCCAACGGGACCCTATTGCTAAGCTTCCGCTGTCCGTCGGTCTGTCTGTCAGCGGGCTGTATCTCATGAACCATAATAGGCAGACAGTTGAAATTTTCAGTGTGTATTTCTATTGCCGCTGAAAATAATATTAGAAATCATTTTTTTTCGGCGTTTTTTGCCTTGTGGAACGGAATTCTTCGTGTGTGAGGCTGATTTGCACTTGGCCGGTTTTTCTTTTTAACGATTTCTTTTCGTACTACATATTATATTCAATGAAACATGGACGTTAACGAAGTGGCGAGGACTTAGTTCATCTCTAATGATCTCTAATCATTCAGGAAATGACAGAATTCTTAAAAATATTTTTCGTAGAAACTTGTTTGTCATCGAAAATTTTCCCTGTTTACTATGAATAATCGACATAAAAATAGTTAGCTACATTTCACAATCATTGAAAATTACATGTTTCTCACGGATATCATAAAACAACGTAGGGCGATAAACTCAAAAATTTTCGAACGGATTTTCACACGGTTACTATATTACCTACTAGCTTCTGCCCACGACTTCGTCCGCGTGAAATTTTACCCTCCCCCTATTCACCCTCTTAGGGGTGGAATTTCGAAAAACCCTTTCTTAGTGGATACCTAGGTACTCTTCATAAAGAACGCACCCTCCAAATTTCATATCTCTAGGACCAGCGGTTTAGACTGTGTGTTGATATATCAGTCAGTCAGGTCAGTCAATCCCCCTTTAGGGGGTAGTTTAGAAAAACAAAAATGCCAAACTTCATAATTTACCTAGATCAGTATTCGTGCCAAGTTTCAAGTTTATTAACCAAATGAATAAGATTTTTCATATACACTGTATTCCCGCTTTTCACTCCCACAGGGGTGGAATTTCGAAAAATGGTTTGGGGTATGTTCATTACTTGACTCAAAGATTATTTATACGAATTTTAGAGTTAATCAAGTAAAACCCTCCCCTGTATAATTAACTAACCCCTTTCACTTCTTTTTTAGATTTTCGAAAAACCCTTATACACGTTATTCTTTATTTTTGGTCTTAACTGTAAACCGAGTTTCGAGGTAATCGGACCGCGCGTTAAAATTCTTCCATACAAATTTTGACACCCGTTAATCCAGTTTTAGAGGGTAGTTTAGAAAAACAAAAAATGCCAAACTACATAATTTACATAAATAAGTAGGTATTCCTGCCAAGTTTCAAGTTTATTAACTCAAGGAATAAGATTGTTCATACAAACTTTCATCCCCTATTTAACTCCCTTAGGGATTGAATTTCGAAAAATCCTTCCTTGTTCCTTGTCTACATTATAAAGGGAACCGCTGTGCAAAATTTAAGCTCTCTAGGTCCAAAGCTTTGGGCTGGGCGTTGATGAGTCAGTCAATCAGTCAGTCAGGACTTTTATTTTTATAGATAAAGTACCTATATAATAAGTATATATACATATAAGAATACTAGCTTCTGCTCGCGGCTTCGTCCGCGTAAATTTTCCTGTTCCCCCGACCCAACCCGTCGCATCGCATCGCCAGCGCGGGCTTTTACTTCATTTTCGCTTAGTGATCTTTCTGCTTTTTTATTTTTGCACGGCTCCTAAGGGTCATAGCGTGATGTTAAATAACCTATAGCCTTCCTCAAGAATTGGGCTATCAAATGCAAAGATAATTTTTCAAATTCGACTGGTAGTTCCAGAGATTAGCGCGTTCAAACAAACAAACAAACTGTATTTTTTTATACAAGTCTTGTAGATTATAGAGACGATTCTTGAATTAAAAGTACTAACGTTATTACATAATATGCTATTCTTAACAACAATATTCCTGAATAAAATTTGAAGTTTATTACTACCATCATCCTAATTGCGTAACACACTATCAATTGGAATCTGAATCATTTTGAAGCAAATTGCTAATCCATTGCTAAGTTCGAAAAATTTATCGGCTCAATGTAAATAACGCAATGAATGTGGTTCAACCATTGACATATATATTACTAGCGTAAGGACCGGGCTTACGGCGCGACTAAATGGCACCAACGCGCTGGCCCTAAAATGACGGTTTTAGGGCCAACGCGACTCTGTTGACAGTGGTGCGCGCGAACTTCGAATTTCGAACGAAGAACTTCTATGTAATTTGTTCAGACGGGCGTATCCTTACTTTTGAAATCATTGGGTTCAACTGTCAAAATGAAACCGATTCCGATTGATAATGTGTTACGCAAATGCCCCGCAGGTTGAACCACTCTAGTTCTACCCGAAACTGTCAAATTATCCCAATCAACTTTGAACCTTATGCTTTAGCGATAAAGTTGAAAATCTATTAGAGAAATTTGACATATTGTAGTAGCTTGATGTGCTGGCGTCTGTACATAATATTGGATAGAAACAACAAATTAACAGCAGCTGTTTATTTTCCACATTATTTATTTCGTATGTCATCTGTTACAAAATATATTTTCCTTACAACATTATTATTACAGAAGTAAATCACGACTCTAACATGTCCGGTTGTCCTAAAGTTTTAAATTAATGGACCTCATCTTGTAATTTATAATAAACTAGCTTCCGCCCGCGGCTTCGCCCGCGTGGTATGTCGATAAAAACAATCCTATGTCCTTCTGCGGAATGAAATCTATCTCTGCCAAATTTTATCGAAATCCGTTCAGTGGTTTAGGCGTGAAAAGGTAACATACAGACAGACAGGCAGACAGAGTTACTTTCGTATTTATAATATTAGTATGGATGTTGTTTTTTATTCAAATATATTATATTTTTTGTGAATTATATTTTCTCTCAATCTTTATATTAAATTATGTTCAAGGTTCGGGTCTGAAAAATTACGTTTCTGTATTTTGCCGGTTAAATGTCTAAAACTACATACCTACATAACATAATCAGCCTATAATGTTCCCACCGCTGGGACACAGGCCTCCTCTCTGTGAGAGGGAGTGGGCTGTAATCTACCACGCGGGCCCAGTGCGGGTTGGTAGATGTCACATGAAACCAACTGCTAAAATTAATTATCTACGTAAATATTTTTTCGTCCCTATTTGAAATGTATTCATCAAACCATCTTCTAAAAATTAACCCATGATTATTAAATCTATGATAGGTAATTCTGCTGCTCATGTTTCTGCATTAAACTCGCTTCATTCTTGAACTACCAATCATCACTTAGGTACAGACGCCACAGCACATCAAGTTTCCCTAAACTGTCAAATTTTCCCAATCCCTTTGAAACTTGAAAACCTATAAAAAAAATTGACAGATTGTAGTAGCTTGATGTGCTGGCGTCTGTACTTCTCTTATAGTTTGTTTACATTCACAACAGATGTGCATATATTATAAACTGCCCATCGAACAATAAAACAATTGACTACCACAAACAAAATAACAAAAAATGTTAGTGTAAAAGAATCGGTACCATCACTCCATGAATTAAAGAGTTTATAATCATCATTTATTCACCAGTTTCTTCTTCAAAATGATGTAAATAACGCTGACGCCATCATATATTTACGTATGTTATGTACGTAGTTTAAGAGTTAGTTCACTCCACCCGCCCCCGCACGCTGCCGGCTTGGGCGGGCGGATTGAACTGCCTTACAGTCAACTAGTTGAGTTCGAGGCGAAAGCTCGCTCAGATAAAGTGTTAGAACAAAAAAGTTTTGTGACATAAAGTAACATGGCTGTACGTATCACTTGGCAACACCACACTATTTTTACTTTACACTCACTAATGAATACATTTCTTACTATGTAATTAATTACCGTTTAATTATCTGATTTATATTTCTGCATTTTTTTCTTTTGTTATTCTAAATATTGTTTCTGTTGTGACGTCAACTTTCTTCTGTCACAATGACATTAGTTAATTAAAACAACACACAGTGTCCATTATTACTCTACTTTACTGTCATAACCGGATAATAGTTCTGTCCATCGTCATACTCAATCATAACTTCCAGTACTCTAACACTTCATAACTAAAACAATTTATTGACTCAGAAACCAGTCAGTAAAAAAACAAAGTGAACATCTAAAAAGTTTGCTTTAACAAAAGAACATTAAAATAATATACAGCAGCGAGTATTTCGTGACGTCAATAGTTTTAGAATAAGTACTTTAGATTAATGAGGAGCGCACGCGCAGCTGCGAGCCGCCCATCATATCGCTAACCTCCTTTAGGCTACTCTTAAAAGCTTTCCAGATGTACGCCGTCCCATCAGTATGGGATAACAGCAATCTGTTTCGTAAACGAGGCTATTTTCGGAGGTGATGCTGGAGTCTGCGCGTACGCCATCAAACGACTTGGCACTGGAGCGAGTGTTTTACGGCTAGCGTTCGAAACTTGCAGGTTTCGATTTTTTTAACGTAATTTATGGGTTTCGGTAGTAAACAGAAATAAATAGCAATGTTGTTTCATGCCACTAAGATTCTTCCCTGTGAACTATGTTGGGAAGTTTCCGCTCCAGAATGAAACCTAATATGTTCATAGTCACAACATCGATGTATTTTTCCAGCCCAGGAACAAGGAACAAGAACAGGAAGTGCTGAACTGGATCAGCGCTGTCATCGGTGAGCCCGTGACCAGTGCTGCCTATGAAGACTACCTAAAGGACGGCATTGTCCTATGCAAGCTCATCAACAAACTGGCTCCAGGATCAGTCAAGAAGATCCAGGAGAGAGGAACCAACTTCCAGCTTATGGAGAACATTCAGAGGTAAGGCCTCAAAAATATTCTATCTAATCATCTTGTAGACTGTAAACAAAAAACAAATGGCTGCTGCCAAAATTTGTAACATCCATTTTTCTAACTAACGTTTTCATAGAAATAAAATTATTTCGAGTGTTGTGGTAAATTCACAAAGATACAGTTATAATAAGATCAATTTTTAACTTTTTCAGATTCCAAGCCGCCATCAAGAAGTACGGAGTGCCAGAAGAAGAAATCTTCCAAACTGCTGACCTGTTCGAGAGGCGTAACATTCCTCAAGTCACACTCTGCTTGTACTCTTTGGGCAGGATCGTAAGTGTCTTCTCAACGCTCTTCAATCAAATGAAAGTTATCTTCGTGGTATTTAACTATCTCGTGATATTATTCCAGACTCAAAAGCACCCTGAATGGACCGGTCCTCAGCTGGGACCCAAGATGGCGGAGAAGAACGAGCGTACGTTCACTGAGGAGCAACTCCGCGCTCACGAGAGTGAACTGAACCTGCAAATGGGCTTCAACAAGGGAGCGTCTCAATCTGGGCACGGCGGTTTCGGCAACACCCGTCATATGTAAACTATCAACCACTCATCGCTACTTTCCCACATGCTTGCCAATGAGACCAACCGAACTATTCGGAGTAAAACAGTATTTTTATGTATGTCAAACGAAGGTCGAAATTACATGACTTGTATTCTCTTCTAAGTCAATATCTGCAGTGCTTAACAACGTCAAAGATTGTGTGATAGTTTTAAATTATTACTTAATTAGTACCTATTATAACTCCTAACAGCGCTATTTTTGTTAAGTATTTTTTTTTAACCAATATTTAAATGTAAATATTTAACTCTTATCTAATAAATATCGTTTGTAAGTATCGGAATTTGTTTAATTTGAATGTGGATCCTTTAAGTTGAAAAAAAAAATGAACGAAGTGGAAACTAGTAATAGAGCGGTGACCAGTAGAAGGGCAGAATTTTGTAAAAAGGGTATCAACAACCTGATGCATAGTTAACATAATGATTATGATATGACATTTAAAACTGGTTCGAAAATGTGCGTACGGGAGCCATGACAACTGGGAGTAGTGCACAAAGAATATAGACAATACTCATTGGTTCAACGGTGAAGGAAAACATCGTGAGAAAACCGGCATGTCCTAGAACCAAAAATTCGAAAACATGTGACATCTAGCAACCCGCACTGGGCCCGCGTGGTGGTTTACGGCCCACTCCCTCTCACAGAGAGAAGGCCTGTGTCCCAGCAGTGGGAACATTATAGGCTGATTATGCAATGGTTTATTTAAAGGCTGATTGTGGACGGGATGATAGTATTGAATATAATTTAAGTTTTCAGTTCACTTACTCAGCTAATCAGCTTACTCTCATCGAACGAGCAAACCGGATACTTTACAATTTACAATGTGCTACAATTTAACAGTGACAGGTTTCAGCATTTTATGATATCTTTATGACTCGTTATGAATTATTATCCTAAATCCAATCCATCACACGCACTGCTGCAGTTGCCAAATTTGTTAGTTGACAGGTTGCAGAATTATTGAGTTACAAATAAAATAAAATAATTTGTGCATTTTCATCTTTGTGTTTAAATTGGGATCAGGGTAAACCAGGCCGCACTTGTCTTTATTATTTACTTTTTCATTTAATTGTTTTGACAGAACCAGAACAGCCGGAATGTCGCATCCATTATGGAAAGGGATGCCCTATGTTTTTCCATTGTGCTCTGATGCTCTCCATCATCAACATAACGTATCCTAATTAATTTGGGTCATCTTCCACCATAAATCTCAATAGCCGTTATTTCAGTAATATATTTGTTATTTATTCAAAATCTGTATTTACAATAACTTACTTATAGTCTGTCAAACTGCCTAACAGTTTGCAGGCAGTTGTTCTCGAAGTCGATTACAAATTTTGAAAATTCATTTGTTTGTCTGTTTTGAACTTAATTATGCTACGTAAATCAACTCTAAGATAATTAAATATACCTAGGTACAGTGGAAATCAATAACTTATATTTTACAACTAAGTAGGCGTTTTTGCCAACGTGAGGTTTGTTAGAAACATGTCTATGGACACATTGAGAGATAATGTTTTTGTAGTCACTATAATTTTAACCTACTACACAAAACCTATTATAATTATAGTCAATTAATCTAATCATTAAGTATACTTCGTAGATCACGAACCAGGACATATCCTAAGTGTCATTGCATTGTTACTTCTACACTATCATTGATTCCGATAATTCATAGTTAGTCCTAACCACAGTATAAAAACATGTAGTTATAGACTGTGGTCCTACTAAGAGATTAACGTACGTTTTTGTAATGCATTTTATTACCGACCAGCTATTGGCCGCGTTTTCGTCCGCGTAAAATTTTTCATTTTTCTCGGCTCCTGAGGGTCCTAGCATGATGTCTTTCTCAAGAAACAAAGAAACTCTTCAGCATTATATGTATATGTTTATATATAGGTAGATTTCAACTTTCAAGCTAGCCATTTGAAAGTTGAAATCTCAAACGAATGTACCTAATCCAGGAATTATCTACTGATTAATTATATGAAGATTATGTAAATTATCAGGTAGGGTCAACAAACTGTTTCTAATCCGTTAATTACCGGACAAATAGGTAATTATTACTTAAAAACTTTTTATCAGTACTAAGGACTGTGTTAATTAATAAATAATGATAACTGGATTAGTATTGGAATCAATCAATGATTCTTGCCCATTGCTTGATTATGAAGTCTCTTACTAATAATATAAATTTATAGGGGTTCAGTCACGAGCAAAAGTATGTATATACACTTGGCTTTAATCAAAGACGATTTTCTCCTTTAGTTTTGAATGAAATTTTATGTTATTACGAACAAAGTATTTTCGAACCCATAGGTCCGTGTAAAGTGTCGTATTTCAACGTTGCATTTGTTATTTCACGAAAAAATCGCAATTGTAAGTTGCCAAGGGTTGACATATTAGTGCTCGTGACTGTTCATATTTTAAAGTTTTTTATATATATTTTTTTTTAATAAAAAAAAATGTTTTTTGTAAGGGCGTTTATTTCAGTTAATCAGCCTATAATGTTCCCACTGCTGGGACACAGGCCTTCTCTCGGTGAGAGGAAGCGGGCCGTGCGGGTTGGTAGATGTCTTTGAATTTTTGGTTCTAGGACATGCCGGTTTCCTCACGATGTTTTCCTTCACTGTTTTTTTTTGTTTTGAGAGCAGTGGTGATGAAATTATTTAACAAAGTAAAGCGCCTGTCTGGGTTTGAGCCTACGGTCTACAACTATTCATAACGATTACCTAAAGTAGGATAATGTGCGCGCGGCTTTAGCTAAATTCGGTCCACGCGGCAGTTACCACTGGGCCACCACGGTCCCCTCTATAGTTACTTTACTCTTTGACTGGTCCACAAGATATAGAATACTAGTTTTTGCTCGCGGCTTCGACCGCGGATTAGTATAGTATGGATTATTTTTCTCAAAATATCGAAACGGAAAGTGTTAGAACTTGGAACCTCGATCGTTTCATTAATAAAAGACATCTCAATTTTAGTCTGTCTGCGATTGTGCCAGAAACTTAAATATTTCAACATTTTAAATACTACATTAAAGTGCTGTTGGATTTGTGGTTTCTAAACGAATTCCAAACAGATTGTTAATTTATGAAGCTTTTCATCCGGTACCTATTTTTGTCTGCAGATATGTTTTCATTTTTCTTTCTCTTATTTCATCTGTGAGAGCATTATGACGTGGGCACAGATATGATTAGTATCTTAAATGGTAGATATTTTATTGTTTTTCTAAAGATATGTATGAGTTTATTATTGTCATCACGCATCACAGGTGATAAAAATAAATAGTGTCTCTAAAGTTCTCCAAATCTATTTTTATGATTGAATGTGAAAGTTCTATTTTCATCCTAGATTGAAATGGTTTTTCCCTAAAGCCTTTATTGCCTGTTTTGTTATCCTTATTCATTACTCTCGTCTCATCTCCTCAATTTCGTTTGTTTGTTATTCGCGATTCTCAGTAAATTCGTAAAAATTTCTAAAATCCCGTCATATAATGTCGCTCTTCGCAATATAATTTACGACGTTACGTTAGCTGTGCGCTATTTAGATTAAGTAACATTATTTTAGCTCAAAGACACAAGGAGGTCGTTCAACCTATTCATTCTTAAATCTATGCAAACTGTGTGTTTTTGCTGCGTTCATCTTCAGCAAATACTTTGTCTTTACAAATAACAGCTCCATAGTTTCATACGTTTTATGTGTGTGGCTTTGCGATGTCGCCGTGGTGGCAAGAACATTAGTAGGTTAAGTGTCCTACAATTGTGATAAAACGAAAAAGTGAGGTCATGATTTGTTTTTGCTTAGAAACATCTCGTGAAGCTAGCGAAGAAACTCCAGGATGTTGTGAAAGACGATATGGTAGACAAAGACAACAAAATTAAAGAGGATGCGAAGGACACAACGAATAAAATTTTTGAAAATTGATGTAGAGCATATTAAAATCAGGAAATTTATGCATTACAATGAATGGCAGCAATAGAAAAGAAAGGAAAGTCATTTAAAGTTTGCCGAATTTTTCAGGTGCTCTGACGTGCGTTTATGTATAAATTAAGTTTACTCTTCCATTCACTGCTAGCCTAGTCCTCGCTAAGTCAACTGCGGACAGGCGTCTTGTTTGTTTTACCCACGAACATTAATTTGACGGGCTTCTGTATATAAACATAACATAACCAGCCTATAATGTTCCCACTACTGGGACACGGGCCTCCTTTCTGTGAGAGGGAGTGGGCCGTAATCCACCACGCGGGCCCAGCGCGGGTTGGTAGATGTCACATGTCTTCGAATTTTTGATTCTAGGACATGCCGGTTTCCTCACTATGTTTTCCTTCACCGTTTTTAGAGCAGTGGTGATGATATAATTTACACAAAGTAAAGCGCCGGTCTGGGTTCTAAACTACGACCTACAACTCGTAAGTCGCGACCTTCACCACTTGGCCACCACTGTTCTATATCCATGGAAAAAATAAATTATTACATCAGTTAGCTAGTGTTCCAGAAAGAGAAGTTCCATCATCCGAGCGTGGGTTCGACGTTACTATGAAGATTGTTTATCTTGATCAACGGCCAAGATCCGAAGACGCTGTCGGATTTATCCTCACGACACACGACACCTTGACATTACATATATTTGTAGACTAATTACTTATAATTACGAGACATTACGTCAAGGTCAAGGGTAACCCAAGTATTACGCCAAAATTCTTGATAAAGTTCGAAAATTACAAAGTGAGAACAATGTTTCGAGTGTTTTGGCAAAAGTTCAACTTTCAGCGAGTTTTGGGTTCATTTATAAAAACCATTACGCTGTACATGAGGAAGGGTTTTACACTAACCGGGAAGATCTCTTGGCAACAGTGCCTCATTAGAGTTTTCTATTTTAAGATTTTTCAACGACGTTACGCAAGACTAGCTAACATCATCATAGTTTTTCTCTAAATGGATATCTTTGTTTCTTTTTCTTAGTTGTGTGTGTTTGTTTCGGGTCGTTAGAAGCCCAAAAATCTGTCAACCAGTCTTACCAAGCGATGTCGTAATACCCAGTAACTGGGTTGTGGAGGTCCAATAGACAGTCGCTCCATGTAAAATAATGGTATTCAGCTGCGTCCGGTTTGACTGGCTGATCCCAACATGGTTTGGAAAAGGCAGATGATGGATAGGTACGTGTTAGCCAAACTAACTTCTACCTATAGTAACCAATATTTTTAACAACAGCTCCAATTCTAATGGAATACGATAAAGAAGCAAATATTCACTCTCACCACTTAGGAATTTGCGTAAAAGTGTAGTCAATCAAAAAGTTAATGGTAGTCAGAAATAGCACGGTTTTGCAAAATCTGATATTATTTCATAATAGACATTGCAAGTCAAGACTAGTTTTATTGTCAACTAGACAATATTGGTCAAGATAACACAATAGTCTACCGGGTAGACCCAGTTGTCAAAATCATTTCATATTCAGTGTGAAGTCTCTTTTAGCGCCCCTATTCAACTGAGTTTTATAGGATAGTAAAGTTTCCTGCATTACTGAAATGACGAGAAGTATTTTCATTTACATCTACGTTTCTTTGAACTACGTAAGACATTTCATTTGCTTTTTGTAAATGTAAACGTTCCTAATAGATTTTACTAAAGCATTTGATACACATAAGCAGTAGGTTGGTATAGTACCAGAGCACGAAACAAGATTTTTGTGATAAGCAATCTAATTAACAATTAACTAGGGAGTAACTGCTGTTAAAGTAGTTTTTTGTTTCCTATCATCTGGCAAAATAAATGGTGAGTCTGGTATGTTCCGAAAATACTTATACATAGATACTTTCCTAATTCAGTCCTTATAATGTCTTGCACGCAGGTAGAGCAAATGCAACAATTACCTTACCGGTTAAACTATGATCAGTACTATTATTTCACAACGACCTCCTCTAGATTCTAGTGCCTGTGTAACTGGTACTACGTGTTGTACACCAGTGCTTGACTAAACTGCACTGATTACATTTCACTTACGGGTCAAAGTCGTTCAGCGACCGCGAGGACAACATCAAGAATTATTATAAAACTCTTAAGAAATTACTCAGACAAAAATAAACTTAAAATCATGTGGAACTGTTGATGTACGATATCTAGATCGTGGGTTGAAGGTTGTTTAAGAGCTGTAGAAGCAAATAATGTATCGTGATGACATTCTGGTTAGAGAATATAAAATAAAAATCATTTATACCTTTCTCTTTTTTCTTCGTCGTTCATTTTGTCCCACGCATCGTGTTGCGTTGCTAGATGACTTGTTTGTCCCTTTGCATCATTCTACAGCTTGAGGTCAAACGTCTGTTATGTGGTTGTCTATTTAATTTTAAGCTTCACAATGAGTAGTAAGAGGTACATTGTCTGTACAAAATGAATGACAAATATCAAAAGATTCTCTAGATTTACTAGAATTAGGAGCCTTGTTAAATGTTCAGCAATCGTTTGTTATATCTTGTTTGTTTTCAAGATTTATTGAACAAGAAACTTACATTCGTATTTATTTTCCATTCGGAAAGCTTTATGACGGTTGAAGGCCGTATATTTTAATAGGTTCAATATTTTTTAATTGACAGGATTCCATCATAAGACATCCGCATCGAGAGTGGGAGCATCTTTAATGGTCTTAATATAGATTTCAAAATTACAAAGAATCCTAACATATCATTCAGAGGTTTTTGTATCTCTTGTTAATACTAGAAATAAAGATAAATTAGATCAACCTTTTTTTAGATTATCTAAAGTACATACATCTTTTATGGGGTACTGTGTTAAATGCTACAACAAAATACCTTGTGACATATTGCAATTAAATGAAAGAAAATTTAAAACTCATATTAAAAGTACACTTTGTAAACAAGGATATTACAAATTAGAGGATTATATCCAAGATAAGAATGTTTGGAAACATGCTGGTCCTGCTCCATAGGACAATCTAAAAGTCTAGACAAAATCAAACTTGTTCCTAATTTAATTTATATATATATTTTTAATTATGACATCTTATTCTAATTCATTTTTACAATCTGCGACTACAGTGGCTCACACACTTGTTAAAGTTCAACTACTTTTGCATTTTTTTTTTTTTAAATAACTTGTAAATATGTGAGCACCATGTATCTATCACTTATTTGATTTACCTGTCATTGCTTAATTTTTAATTCTTTTTACCTTTTGTGGTAGACTAATTTTATTATGGGTGCATCGTGTTCACATATAATTTTTATTATGTATACAAGACCTTGTAAAACATTTTTAAAAGAGTAACGGTGGAGTTTCTTGCCCATTCTTCTCCATACGAAAACTACCTTTTCGAATGGGCGACTAGAATCATTTCTATTTAGTTTTTTTTTTTTGACTTTCAAAAGTGCCTTTAATGTGCCTATTTGAAATAAATGATTTGACTTTGACTTTGACTTTGACTTGTTACTGGTATAATAATATCATTTATTGATCTTTTCTCATAAGATAATAGTTTATGTCATCGGTATGTTATGATATAAGATTTTCTTGGTAATATCATCGCAACATCTATGAGAAACTAAGTTGCATCATTGCGTTTTTTTATTAGATCCCATGTAGATTTTTGCCACAACAAGAAGGAAACCTGGCTAACATTTGAGGAAAGTTCATAATAGATACGCATGTGCACTAATCACATCATAATATCAACAATAATTAATTCATGCATATTAAAGATTTATGATAGTGGATTTGTTTCTTATGTAAACACTATATATTATGATAATCTAGATTCGGTGGTAATTAGAGTTCAAGGTGATTTAGTATACTAGCAATAATATCAGGACATCATAACACATTTGCGATTCATATACCCAGCGATGCGATCAATATTAAGCAATAACTTAAGGTTGTGCAAACGCAAAGTAAGGATCAAATTATAAAGCAAGTCATCATACGATCAGTACGAGTCGTACGATCACAGGGGGTTTGTCTGTAGGTACCTGCATGTGTTGTAAGGTTGTGCAAAGAACTTGAACGAAAAACATCGCGCGATCGACAGTGACAAAATCTGACACGCAACCTCTTTCGAATCTATAGATACATATGAAAACGTAATATTGAATATGTCTGCTTGTGAATCAAAAATAGCTGCCCCAAAATTTTTCTATGCATTTTTTCTCGGAAGTCCGAGCAGCGGTTCTGAATTTTATTGGAATTGATAGATATGGCTGCATCTGGTTAGACTCCTATCCTTTTCCCATTTCATCAGATGATGATGATGATGATAATAGATACGACACAACAGTACGGAATACACTAGAACATTTGAAAATTTCAATAGCATTGCTAATATCATAACCTAAGAATTGTTAAACATAGTCCACGATACCAGTCTGTAAAACTTTTTAACAGGTTGCCTTTAGACATAAAAAGTACTGTCTACAGTAGTGTTTTCAAAATTAAACTAAAAAAAATCCTATTGAATAAGTGTCTTTATGCTGTAGAAGAATTGTAATTTTATTGAGATAGTCATGGGTTGTTAAATTTTATGGGATTTTTTTAAATTCTGATTTATTGCTTTATAAATTTAATATTATTATTTTTAATTAACTCGATCAATCTATGCTAATTTATTTCAATTAATTATTTTATTGTTATTATTTTAAATTTTAAGGTGTTGGTAATGTTGTTTAATTTACAGCTGGTCGAAGTACTATTGAAGAAATGTAAATCTATTATTTTTAAATTATTGATGTAATTTATGAAATCTAAATTATGTATTTCTTTTTTTATTTCTTCTTTTAGTGTACTTATGTAGTGTTGTGTATGTAAAATTATTGTGTAATATTGTGTGTAAATTCAGATACAAGTTACTTGTTTATGAATTGACTATGACTAGTTGCAAAATAACACTGGCGCTGAAAAAAAAAGAAATTGATAAAGGAACATGTAGTAACATGCCTATAAAATATAAATTTACAACCGTAAAATACAAGATAATTAGCCAATATTATAACAATAAGTCTACATAGGTACAAACGATTACCAAACGTTCGCCGTGTCGAAGAAGAGGGAATCGATGTTACGGAACGAATGTAACACTTACTTCTTACTGCACGTAAGGTCTTAATTGCTAGTCAACTAGTCTATTTAACCTGAACTAGTTATGTGCGTGTATTTGAGGAAATCGTCTTGATTTCCTTACTGCAGTACTAGCAATAGATTTTCTAGCAGTTGTGTAAGAATGTCTTTTGTATCAAAACAAATGTCAGTGGTATATTCTCCAGAAACGTGGAAATATTGATTGTACGCTAGATTGAATCTTTGCCTAAACTTCCTTCTCTGTCTTAAGGCTCTTTTCTTTTCACCTTTCACGCCCAATGCACCTCTATTTGTTTGTATAATTTTTCATTATCAAACATTGCCTCATTAATCTCACCTCTGTGACATAACTGGCTGCTAATTGACAAAAAGGCAATCTTGAAAACTTTATAATTATGCATTATTAGTAATATTAACTTGAGCAACGATAAGTTCAAACTTTATTTACATAGTTAACAATTGCGTATAGCCCCCCTCCTCGGGGCACTCTTGAGGCATGTGGAGACCCGTAGAGCGGGGCTTTAGTATCGCACCACCACCTCGAGCTGCCTGCTCGGGGCGAACCTGACTAGCTTCTACAACCACAACAGATGCCGAACCAAAACATGCAGTTTAAATTATTTATAGTGACATTAGTGCTCCACTGTACTACCGGAGAATACTTTAAAACGAAACGTAAGTGTTTTTGTATACAGCATGCGCTATTGCATAGTGCCAATTTATATGATGACCTACATACAGTGTAAAACGTTTTATTTCTGTGATAATCAGACAGTCCCGGTGCCGGTTCTTTGCGTTCCTTAATGTTCTGTATTGCATAAATCGATTACAGCCGTTATATCATGAAGCGTTACGGCATTTTCTAAGGTATGAAGTGGAATGATCGCGTCGCTGTGACAATACTCAATTGCAACTTTTTTATGAACAAGGTCATCATTATTTCTTTAAAATACTTTCCCGAAGTTATTGCAGTTCTTTTACAACGGAGCTTAACAAAGTATCCTTATTTTATTTGTGACGAAAGATAAAAGTAGTTTAATTATTGTTTACAAAATGTGTGGAGCAAGAAACATTTATTTCCACACTACATTAAAATATAGCTGCTTTACTGCCAGATAATGTGATTCCATCCACCTTGTTGTGTACCAGTTGCGTTTCAGCATGCAGAAAATATTGGTTAATTTAAAATCTGTGCTAATTTTCAATCAATACGCAAAGGGAAAAATTAAAAATTACTTAGTGCTTGTAATGTATGCAGATCTATTCGAATGTTCACATGCTTAGTAGATCAAGAACAAATATTAATTATATGTTACGTAATGAAACTTGGGTGTAGCAATGTAGTCATGTTTATCTAAGCTAGTCTCCTATTTAACTTTGTGGGCCTAAGAAGTGGTTGATGTCGACAAACTTTATTATGCGTCGGTTGCCTTTTTCCTTCAGGTAGTTCAAGCTATGTTGTTCAAAGATCGCTTTTAGCGATAAGACCGCCCATTGTGTCACCCTATGTAAGATTTCTACATTTACCTATTTGTATATCTGTTATTCGTAGGTTCGTAATATAGAGTATTCGTTCCCATTAACTTTGAAACGGTCGTGTTCATTATTGTTGTTACTCTAGTGGCTAGTAGAACTTTACTAGATACCTACCTATTTATTGTAATTTTTTGTTCTTTTTTTTTACTTATTTTTCAATTATATTTTAATTGTGTTTGTACGTACCTCCTTTGTCTATATCTGTAGCAGTTAACCCCTGACCTCTATGAATCGTAGAACTTTTACAGATGTCACGGAAAAAGTGCGCACTTGCTTGAACTAGATTTAAATTCATGTCAATGCCAAGGTTAGCAGAAAGTAATAGTCGTTTGAATGTCCTCATTACAAACTGCACTTTTCAACAGAATCTCAACAATAGGTTAAAGTTTTGTTATTTTTAAATGACTCTAGTTTTAATTATTTGTTTATTTATGTTAATTTCAGCAAGTTTCGTGAAGACATGTTTGAAAAGCGATCCAGATTTCGACGAGTGCTCGCGGCAAGCCGTGCAGCAGCTATTCGATGCGCTTGGTCCAGGTAATTATTATGCTTAGCTTTTAATTAATATTTATAAAATTTTGCATTCTTCTAAGCTTCGTGAACCTTGAAAGTCCTGGAAGTATTTTTATTGTTGAAGTTTGCTGGTGCAACAATAGAATCGTAAAGGTTTGTTTAAAAGTGTAGACCGATATTGCGATCATTGAATTTACATTTCGATGTACAGACGCCAGCACATCAACCCATCAAATTTCTTTAATAGATTTTCAACTTTATCGCTACAACATAAGGTTCAAGGTTGATTGGGAAAATTTGACAGTTTCGGGTAGCTTGATGTGCTGGCGTCTGTACATATTACCTTATCTTGTGCAACTGTTAACCCACCAGTTTGTAGTCTAAAAATAGCTAACCTGTCTTGCTCAATCAAAACATCTGTAGACACAGTCAAGTAGCCGAAGCCCGTAGCTGCAATATATTAATGAAATTACCAAAACAGACGCAACACTTTTGATTGGTTTGAGTGGTACGCTGTTATTTAGTTAGGTACGAGTGGCTACCGGTCAGCTAGTCAACTTCGTAAGTAGCTGGCAGTTGGCACGATTTCTGAGTGCCTGGTTCGTTGCACAACTGCGCACAGCTGTTCGTGTTTCGCGCCTCGCACGATAGTATGCCACTTGTCGGCGCTGCGCTCCTAGTACAATGTGCCCCCACGCGTTTGTTAACGTTTGCACTGTGTATTGCCACTAATCGGTTAATTACTTCTGTTTCATGCTATTGTATTTTATTATTATTTTCTCTTCGATTGATAAATTGGGTATTCTGTTCTCAAGAAAATTTCTAAATATGTATTAACTTTTTGCTTTACAATTTTTGGGAAATCATTCAATCACAGAGTAGTTTCTGAACTGTACACAAACACTACCTAATTAATTGTTATTTACTTCTGTAATTCTCTTTGGCGCTAAATTTCCACAAAGAAATGCATTTTCTACTAAGTGTTGTTAAATAGCTAGTATGATAGTGGGTTGGTAGATTCACAAGCCACTGGGCTAGTCACATAGCCTCAATTACGAAACATTTGTACATAACTTGCGGAAAGCGAAAGCGCTATTTCTTAACCATACTCGTGTGACGCCTCGTGGTATCAAATACAGCTTGATATGGCTATACTTTCATTCAATATTATTTAGAAGAAATGCACATATTATTCAATATCAGTAGGTATCATCATTTATATCATTAAGTATCGGTATTTGGAGTAGGTATAAATTGTACCTAATCTAGTCGCGAGACAGCTAGCGACATCTGTTTCTATCCCACTGAAACAATTTTTATTTTCGTCTTTAGGTCTTCCAGAGATTGGAATGATGCCTTTAGATCCCCTGAAAATCCCAAAAATAAGGATTCTACAAGGTGACGGCCCTGTAAACGTCAATGCTGCTCTCGACGACGTCACTGTTACTGGTTTTGGGAAGACAGAAGTATTGTCTAGCCAGTAAGTATTATCGCTGTGGATACATTACACCCTGGTACCGTAGACGACTGTTTGATCGACTAAGTTGAGCAAATTGTAGTCGAGTACCTGTTTTCTCGTTCGATTGTTTTAAAGTCGTAGGTCTCGAGCGGAAAACAACACATTTCCTATATTGCTATATACTGCCAAATTGGCTTCTGGCTCTAAATTTGTGACATATACGGCACGGGTGTAAAAATAAAACGGCGAAACTACTCCTGAATTCACCTGAATTTCAAGCTTAGTTTTTCTAAAACTAAGATTTTATACGATTGAGATTTTTAATAAGTTTGACATTTTCTTTTTATTTTTCAGAGTGGACGGCAAAACATACGACTTTCACACAAAAGTCCGAGTTCCAAAAATAAGGATAGAGGGTACTTATGATCTGAAAGGGAAAATATTGCTAATTCCCTTGGTTGGGCGCGGCGTTTGCTGGTTCGAACCAAGTATGTTAAAAAAAAAATTTTTTTTGACGTGACAACGTCTTAAATTAGGTTGCGACTGGGAGTCACTTATGAAAAAGTGTAACGCTCGGTAACGTTACGATGAGTCACCGAACGAGAGAGAGGCCCGCCGAATGCCTTGCGTCTCTCTCCCACTCAACTATGATCGGATGATCGGTCGTTGTCACGTAAAATCTTCGCCCGTAAAACCGACTTTACAGGCAACCATTTTTTTTTTTTTTATGATAAATGTTTTGATTCCTTTTTCAAGGTACATTTTCTGTTTTCAGCCAATATGACAATTGATATTATAAGCGATGTCAAAACGTACACTAAAGATGATCTTGTATTTTTCAACGTCACTGGTGCACATGTCAAGTATGCCATTGGCGGGTTAAAATTACGCATGAACAATTTATTTGATGGCATTGAGTCGTTGGGTGAGTAAAAACAAAATCAAATGCATTTAAGTATTGTTTTTTTTTGTTTTCAGAATGACGTACTAGTTATTTATTGATTAAAAAAAAAAAAAAAAAATAACTATACGCTTTATCGCTATGCAACCATTTAACACATTATGAACAACGAGAATATATACAAATTCATAATATCAGTAAGTGCCAGAAATATAGGTATTGCCTTTCAAGAAAATATTATCCATAATTAATAATAGATCATTTTCTTTTGGAAAACAAAAATAATAAAACCATAGAAATATTTCTAGTACTTATACTGCCCTCTGTATTGTGACTATGAAGTCTTACAGCGCCATCTACTATCGAGTAGCAGCAATAGTACTTTTTTTATTCCCGAGACATTCTATTTGCTGATAGGTGGCGTTGATGTGCAGAGCTTGTGTCAAGTCATTTCTAGCTCCGCCATTTTATGATGTCCTGGTACTAACGTGTTACAAATTGCAACGTTGAGACGTTTCGACGTCGCTGTACGTTTGACAACCGCTCGCTCACTGTTGCCAATTTTATTCGCAAATCCTCTTTGAGATTTCAATTTGATTTGGACAGTCATCTCAATTGAAGGATTGTTCGTTTATTTATTTTAATACATTTTGTATTTAGTCACTGAGAATACGGAAAAGTAACTACTTAATAATATTGGTATACTGGATTTATTTAAAGGAAACAAGAAAATGCTCGCAAAATATTTTGCGAAAGATTATCAACGGTAACCTTGACGTTTATAGTGTCTTAACATAACAATAGATGGCGGTTACTGTACTATTAGTTTTAAAACGATGGTATTATTTAGTTTATTGTTGCTATTGAAGATTTTAAGGGTTAACTTTTTATCTTTCTTTTTCAGAGGAGAGTACCAACGCCTATTTGAATGCAAATTGGCGACCAGTGTCCGAATCTTTACGACCAATATTATCAAAGACGATAGAAGACATTTTACTTGGATTTATGCAAAGATTATTCAACAATTTACCAGGACATTACATGATTGGTGATGTCAAACTTGGCTTGCCAAGTAAAAAGACAGATAAAAAGGTTTAATAAATCAGTAATTACTATCATAGTTTTAATATACGAATAATAATTTAAAAACGAATTAGTTAAATTAGGATTAACTACTCTAAACATGTCTTAGCGGATTATTATTTAAGGTAATTCTTATGTATTTTGATGAATGCAAAATGAGAGCTTGCGTTTGTGTAAAAATTTTACTTTAAAAAATACCTTCAATGTCTTTAATGTCATTACTTATCGACTATTAAAAAAAATATCTGATACATAATTGGTTGTAAGTAAATTGAATGAATTGGTAATAAATCCGAATGGAGTTGCGTTACCTTGACTGAAAAACGGTTGTGTTGTGTAAATATTGAAAACTATAAACACATTTGAGTGCATTTTTATTTTTATCCTCCTCATTAGTGAAACAATTATTCCTTCTAATTTACTTGAAGTTTGGTAATTAGATCATTCCAGTGAAACTTGACACTGTGCCAAATCGTGCAGTTTTACGAAACCACACTTTGTTTACACACCTGTTATTTTCAGGTAGCTAGGCTAAGGTTAGGATTAGTCACCATTCTGTTTTTACAGCATCATGAAAACAGACGTCACAAAAACCATTAACTTGTAATTTCTTAGGCGCAATCTATGGTATATTGTCAAACCTAAACTGAAATACAGCATGAACTATTATTTTACGATAACACCTGATAAATTCAAGGTCCAATCTTTCAGCGCGAACTAGTTTATAAAAATAATAAACACATAATTATTCCAGATGCCATTGCTATTAAATTATTTCTCTATTTGTAATTTAAGCAAGTGATTGTAATTAAAAATATTTTTTTATCAGCTTATGCTTTAAAATATCTTAGTATACTATATAAAAGTAAGTATAGTAAATAAAATAAAATCAATTACCTGCCAAATAGGACGTCCAGGCATTTTGAGAAACAAGGATTTCCAAAAACTGTCACTAATGTACACAAAATCACACACGTGAACGTTTCACACGGTGGTCACTAGATGGCTCTCTCACCAAAGTTGAGAACAAAATAAGCGTTACTCGCTTCTATAACCAGTTTTATACGCCAGCAAAGCTCTATCGATGTAAATACCAGTGCGAAGAAACACGACGCAGAAACGCGGGAACGATCGACAGAAATATCCCCTTACGTGGTCAGTACCGTTTATTGCGGAATTTCTTTGAAATAAATAGGTACATACTATAATAAATAATTCACACCCATGTCCATAGTCTATACCTACTTTCCAGTTGTCTAAATAGCTCAGTTTTGTTACTAGACTAAATAATTTTCTGTTTTAAACCAGGTAGTGTGCATCATGCACGTGTCTGATCTTTTAAACAATCACTGTGTACTTTATTGCCAATTTATAGCTTTACAATTTTTTTTAGATTGGTAGGTACTGCAAATAAATTTATACCAATAGTAAAACTAATTCAAAATTATTAGGCAATTTTCACCAGATTGCCTAATCATTTTGAATGATTATTATCATTTTAAAGCTTGCTTTAAAATTTATTTTCAATAAAACCGTTGGAAGTGGTGCTGAGGGGACCAGCTTCTCTGGTTTTGCGAAATAATCACCAATGGCTGTTAACAACATCGAAGAAATTCATTAACTGGTAGTCTGGTCGTTATAGGGCCTACGAAAGAACTACTTATAGGGTCTACGAAAGAACTACCTAAGTCGAACAATTGGTTCGTTCAGCTCCTGATCATCGAACCCTGAATTATTCTGAATTATTGGACATAAGCATTTCAACAAAGGCTAGATTACAGCTGTGATCCTTCTTTAGTTAACATGCTATCTCTACTAAAACTGTTTAAAGTTGATTCGAGGGAAGACGAACACGTGTTCAAGCGATTTTTAATAATAGATTCTATTTTTGATATAAGGCTGGTCTCAATTTATTAATGATGTTAAAAGAATTAATGATGTTGAAAGTTATTAATGATGATTCACTTGCTGATTGACATGTGTATTATTACTGATTGACATATTATTATTATGGTTTGACATACTTTTACTCCGTTTGACATTATATATTATTTTTTATTTAAATTTTTATTTTATTGTATTATGTTTTCAATTAAGTATGTTAAACTGAAACTGTATGTACACTATTTGCATGCCCATTGGACGGTAAAATGTGGAGAACTTATAAATATGAAACATCTATGTGTCTTTTTTACCCATGTTTGCAAAGAAATAAAATGATTTGATTTGATTTGAATTGCCGAATTTCCTAGTCCGAAAGTCCCACCCGACAAATATATAGTTGTCCGATTCACGTTAGATCGGCAATATGTTACATCACCATCATGATCATTCAGCCGAAAGACGTCCACTGCTGGACATAGGCCTCCCCAAGCACCTCCACCGGTTTGAAATGGTTAATAATGTTACATTATAAAAAAAGGTTCAAAAAAAAAAAAAAAAAAACATATATTTGCATAAATAAGGTACGGTTGGTAAAATGTACAGAAATGTTCTCTAATTCTGCCCTTAATTTCGGCGTGTAAATATAAAATAAGGTTACATATTTTATTGAAATTAATTTTCACTGGTTAGACTGGAAGCCGACCCCAACATAGTTGGGAAAAGGCTAGGCAGATGATGATGATAATTTTATTGAAATTAATTATTGATCATTGTCGTTGGTTGGGTTATAAAAAAAAAAGTGGCACTGCAGGAGTGCCGACAGAAGTGAAAACAAAACACAAACGTCAACTTGCCAACTTGCTTGCAACTTGTTGTTGCTTTGGCAACTTTGCCATCACTCACTGACATATCGGATATACATTAAAACCGAGTACATCCCGAGGACAGCCGAACACATCAGAAGCGGTGTCGGTTACGATAACAGTGGCGCGAGTTCAATAGTTTTTTCCCATCTCCAAAAATGCCCAACGCGCCTAGAGAAGTTTTCACTTCAAAAATACTATTATTAGATTGCATCGCAGCAGAAACAAACCATGGAAGATGGCGGGACGAGATGGAGAAAACAAACAACCAGTGGTCCACTTTAGCCCTAGATTGAAAGAGCTGGAAGTCACGGAGAGAGGCCTTTGCCTAGCCTGCAGTGGAATGAATCAGACTAACAGTAACAGTAACTATTATTACAGACTTCCACAAGTGGTTGTTAGAGTTTATCGGACAAGAAAATCGGGAAATTACTTCCAGCCTAAACTGAAATGAGGTTGAAATTTTTCACACTTTGTTTTAAGCTGATTCATACATTTCTGAGTTTTATTGATGTGGTAAGATGTTACATATCAATGGTTTGTGATGAACTGGCGGGGCGCAAGTAGGTTAATGAAATGAAAAGTGAAAAACAGAATGAAATATGAATAATGGGCCGCATAACGCATGATGAGTATTTAGTGAGTATACAGCAGTAGTTAATTAAAGAAAATAGACCAAGACTCCTATATTCAACTGTTTTTAGAAATTCTTAAATTGATAATTCTTATCAATTTAAGAATTTCTAAAAAGTGGGTAACTGGGTAACTGTATTCCATTCATATTTAGATTTTTTCTTAAACAAGATTAATGCATACTCATATAAAAAATAAATGCAAAAAATAAATATTTGGCATACCTTGCCAACATTTCAATATCATTTTGACGTTTCATCAATGTGTTGGTGTAGTATAAAAAGTGCAGCGGTGTGTGGTTTCGCCCGTCATATCAGCCATCGATGCATTTATATTACACGGCCGTTATAAGCGGTTTGGTGCATCGAACTACTTCTTTATTCTGCATTCCTCGTACGTAGAGTTCCTGGTAAGACAAATTTGTTGCAACATCTTGCTGCAAATCATTTGTATGCGCACATGTATAATTGCAACGTAAATGTGTTATGCAAAGGTCGATAAACAAATTCTGTTTAGCTCTATTTATTTCCTCTCGTGATAGAGTTAGCTCAATGTCATTTTAATAATCATTGAAAAGACATATTCGGATTATTGTGTTTGTATTATTTATAGATATGGTAGAACCCTGTTCCGCTCAAAAGGAAAATGGTTGACGCATTTGTACCACAAAATGTTGACTCCACTTTATAAAATATCTATAAAGTTACGTTAGACAGCTGGTCTAATCATCTCTTGGAAGATCTCTAGAGTAGGTCCTAGGAGTTAGACTAAATTATTGTATGGAATTTACATGGATTTCTGTATAATTGTATTAAATTAAAAGAAATACGCATGAAAAACGCGTGAATGCAAAAGTGTCAACTAGACAAGCCTAAAGACAAAAACAACGGATGAAGGTTGGTCCGGTGAATGACCGAGAGATGCGCATTGACCCAGAGAAGGGTGCTCGAAGGGGATAGGGCCCCTTTGGTGTCGCTCACAAAAGGAACGAGCACCAGGGTAACATGAACGCTAGAAGGTTAAGCTGCATACATGCACTTTGCACTGAATGAGCGTGACGTCATCCAGTTCGTGCTGCATTGTTTACCGCTGCATTGCAATTTTGTAATGTAATCATTAATTTACTAGCGCTGTTGTATCTCTCAGACTTTGTACAAACACTACTGTTTTTGAAATATTAAGTTATTACCTACTGGGTTGTTTAAGAAATATTCCTTAAAATGTTACGTTTTATAAATGAAACAAATAATCATCTGATAAATAAATAAAATTTCAAATAAAAAGGTATCAAATATAAGGCCCGATTATAAAATTGTCGTAGTTACCCTTGCTTCTAAAAAAATACAGTTAAAATAAAATAAAACATAATTATTCGGGACGCAATACGGTCACCCTATTTTATAACTGCATTTTTCTTGAACTAATTTCCAATTTTCAAACATTCGATCAAGATTCAGAAGTATTTGTCTTTTGTTTTATTTTTTGAAGAATAGTTTGAACAATGACACAAAGATATTTTAAACGAAGTGATGATTGAATAATGTTTGACATGTTTGCCCTTGCGTCCCACCCTCTGGAGATATTATTGAAAAACATGTGTTATATTCGCATCCCGAACGAGACTGTTCGTTTAGTCAGTAAACTGAAATAGGTCGTACTTCTGAACGGTTCAAGGTAGTATATGGGTACAGGAATAGCTTGTGAGTAAACTGCTTAAAATAAATTCATCCTACAGATGTCGTTTGATGCTTCGCTTGCTCATCTATCGGCACCATCTATTAATTTTTGAGGGCAACACAAACTTAACACAAAGATTCAAGATTATTTATTAATTTAATAATCAGTATTATTAACGTAATATTACTGAATATCAGTAATAAATTAAAGTATTGCTATTATATAAGTATTATTATATTAAAATAAATGTGAGGTGTTGAAATAATTTTTACCACCAAAAACATTAATTAACTCGCAATCCGATATCTTTGCAATAATGTTATCGTGCAGATTGCGCAATAATTGTCTAGAATATTTTATTATCTAAGTTGAGATTAGTGAATATGTGAGTAGGTTTTATTAACGATGTTAAAAAATACCTTTTTTCTGAGTCAGTCGCTTCTTTTACGAAGTATCATGTATTGTATAACCGACTTGGCAGAGGTGGAAATTGTGTTTGCCAGCAATATTTTAGTATTCTGAAATTTTGCAAGAAAAAACATATTTTTTAGATTTTATTGCACCTAAACTTTCTTTTACTTTCAGAAATCAAGAGAGTAATGTGTAGTGTAATCTTTAGTACAAAACTGCTTATTTGAACTCAACTTCAGCATTTCATAAGCTTGGGTGCACAAAATTGTTTTTGAAAGATCCAGAACAGATAATTGAAAACGGAACAAAAATATTAACAAAGAAATACTTGTAGGTAATTCCAAGTGAAAATAGATATCCGACAGTCAACTGTTTTAAAGCGTAGGTATTTCAGAATTCCTGGCTGGATAGGCTCCTTGATAATAAAATAAAAGAGGTCAACCGTCAAGAATGACAAGGCGAACGGGGCGCCAAGAATGGCACGTTTGGAACGTAAGTGGAGAATCTGGAGCAGGCAGTTACGATCGCCATGTACTAGGACAACATAAAGCTGTAGTAGCAATAAGAGTAGCAATCAGGCAGATTTACTGCTCCCTGGCGGCGAATAGCAACACTTTTCATTCTGACGTCACTTTCTAACTGTTTTCGGTGAACACAGATGTCGCTGCATTAAAGATTGTGTGTTACAAAAGTTATGCTAGCGCCACAGTCGGTCGGCTACAATACGACAAATTTTAAATTACCTTACCGTGTTACCTTTGCTCATGTCAAGAGTGTTTATATTTGATACATAGATGAAAGCGACGTACAGCGTATGCGTAGGAGGACAGTTACCATGATTCCTATACTTTTTAAACTGTTTGCTACCGTTTTTACCTTGATTATCAGACCAATCTAACCGTAAGCTAACTGTGAACTACCGTGATAACACGCGCGACAAGACATTATCTTGGTAGGCGGGGCGTTATCAATTTAATACTAATGGTTTCTCACAGATTTAACAAATTTCTTGCAAAATATACCAACTGTTTCATGTTAACCTATTGCTTCTGCTACGCCTGCTACGATTCGAACTGCTACGATAATGAAGCGATGGTAGCTGGAAGTGTCGTAGGTCGTAGCGCTACGGCTACGTCATGTTGACAACACTTCTTGTTTATTTACTAATCATTTTAGACTGGCCCCTCTACATGGGCGATAGTGATAAAGTTTAGGCCAATCTCAACTGAGACTAGCTAAGTAGGCAGGATATCTGAATGAGCGTGCGCGCACACACCGGTGCAGTTTCTGCTAGGTAATTGCGTAACATCCCAACAGTACTACAATCTACAATGGGTTTCATTTGACAGTTCAACAATATTCATTGCGTTATTTTTTTCGAACATATGAAGCAATGGATTAAATTTACAATATCCTTCAAAATGATTTAGATTGTGACTGATAGTGTGTTCCGCAATTAGTTTTACGGTCATCTTGTAGTCCGATGGCTGATAATAGAAACTTATACTTCGATCACGCCTGATGGAAAGCGATGGAAGAGGTCTATGATGGAACCAGCGAGCCCAGAAGATGCCTGTGTAGCTTTGAAGGCAGAGGAAAAATTATGTAAGAGGAAAATATTATGTATATAAGAAAAAATCTACATCTTTTTAATAAAATAAGCGATAGACATAATTTTAACACTAGAAATAAAGATAAAATATATCAACCATTTTTCAGATTAGCCAAAGTACATACATCTTTTATGGGGTACTGTGTTAAATGTTACAATAAAATACCTTGTGATATATTGCAATTAAATGAAAAAAAAATTAAAACTCACATTAAACGTACACTTTGTAAACAAGCATACTATAAATTAGAAGATTATATCCAAGATAAGAATGCTTGGTCCTGCTCCATAGGACAATCTAGAGTCTAGACAAAATCAAACTGGTTGCTAATTTAACTGCATAATTTATTTATTTTTTGACATTCATTACATTCTGTAATTATTTTTCTTTAACTCACACCCTGACATTGACCCTGACAACTTGAATATTTTTTTTTTTTTTTGTTTATTATTTTAAATGAAAATCATTTACTTTTACCATGTTTGTAAATATGTGAGCACCATGTATCTATCAGATAATTAATTAATTTATATATCATGGTTTCATTTTTAATTCTTTTACCTATTGTGGTATAGTAATTTTATTGTAGGTGCATCGTCTTCACATATTATTATTATATAATGAATGTATGCAAAATATTGTAAAACTTTTTAAAAGAGTAACGGTGGAGTTTCTTGCCCGTTCTTCTCCATACGAAAACTACCCTTTCGAATGGGCGACTAGAATCAATTCTATTTTATTTATCGTAATTTTTGACGTTCAAAAGTGCCTTTAATGTGCCTATTTGAAATAAATGCTTTGACTTTGACTTTGACTTTGAGGGGTTATATAAACAGACGGTGGCACTTTGGCTCTGCGCATATTAGATGTGGTTCTGAGTACGACTGGTCGGGAGATATCCCGACCAGTCGTACTCAGCGCTTCTCCATGCATGATATATATGATGTGAGTATGATCTATTTGGGTTTTGTGTCAATGATTATTCGAGTCTTTAGTCAAATGGACCCACTCGGAACTGGACCCGCGTCCAGTTCCAGTTTCATTATGTATTTAATAGTACATTATGATACATGTGTGCTATGTTGATCATTATGCACGAGGCGATATTATCGCGCGAGCCGCAGGCGAGAGCGATAAGAAAGCCGAGTGTATATTGATTAATGCACACGCGTTTCATACGACGTTTTTCAACACACTTGCGAGGAAAAAAAACAGACTTGTATTGTTAAATATTAACTTGTATGGAAAATGGCGCGCTGGTTTTGTTTTCCCGCGCGCCGTGCTAGCCAGCACTAGCTATGCGCACGCAACATTGACTCATTTTAAATATATTAATCTATGGCACAGACAAAACCGATACAGCCTATAGAAAAAATATAATAAACACAAACCTGAAAATTGCAAAAAACCTAAGAATTTCGCGGTCTACCACTGCGCATTCACCTTAAATTGTCTGTGGTCCCCTGCGAGTTCATTTTGCGACCAAGGACAATACAGACTATTTAAAAAAAAATTGAATTATAGCCCGCGGATTTTTTCTTTCGGCATGAAGTCTCTTTGGGCGCTTTCCGAATTAGCTATAATCGCTCACATCACAGCGCTCACATCATCTCCATGGACGTAATATTACGTCCATGCATCATCTCACATGCGTTCCGATTTAGATATTACTATTATGACTGCTGAGAGCTGGCAACAATTCGGAACACTCGTGAACGCGCTCACATGACAGTTACACAATGTAAAAAAGATATTATTACAGTATTTCTTTGTATAAACACCACATTTCTTCTTCAGTTCTTCTTCTTTGGTTAGGTGGCGACTGTCAGCCAGAAGCACAATTTCAAAAATGCCACGTTAGTTTAATTTAAAGATGATGCAACTCAAAACAAAACACACACTGACACAACCTCATACACACACTGTAATTTTTGACAGCGCTCACGGTGATATTATTCTAGGGCATGGTCGGCATTATCGCAAGATGGCGAATGTCATGACGTCATCTATGACGATTCACGGGACATCGTTATCGTTATCGCGCTCACGCTAATTCGGTTATTTCCCAATTCGGAACACATCGATTATTTCCCATTTCGGAACGCAGGGTTTGATGAGATTAAAAAAGCGCGCGTCTCCGACTAGTAAATAGTTATCTGTGGTATTACAGAACATGTGGATTAAAGTAAAGAAAAAGCACGCGTTCGTAATACACTCCATTATGGATCTAAAAGCGGTTCAATAAGAGCCACTTTACGAGCAAGTGTGTTGAAAAATATATTTTATCTTATTTTCATTTTAGGGTTTCAAAATAAATAAAACAAACAGTTGTTCGAAATGGTTTAACTATAGCAGAGAAATATTTACACAGTAAATTAATTAAAAAAGTAGTTACGTATGTTAAACATTTACATGAAAATAATCTAGTGAGATCCATCCATTACATGAAAAGTTTTCAGTGCCAAAATGGTAAAATTTTCCACTGTTGGACATATTATACAGCGGGTAACATACACAAATATAATAATAATAATTCTAGATATTTGGCATAATTATTGCACGCTAATAGAAAGTATAACTTTCATTAATTAACAAAGACATATTATAATGTTTATTATCTACTAACATTCATGTTAATAAGCTTATTGCTTGAGACACGTAGTTTATCGTATGTACAAATGTTTTTTTTAAACTTAACGTTATTATAACATATCAAGTTGTATTTTTATGCTACATCAAAATAAATAGAGCTAAAATAGCCAAATTTTCCGGATAGGCATGATGATTATTATGCCAGATAGGTTAACCGGAACTTATCAGGAGATTAGGAAACAGGTCATAAATAATGTGTTTTTACTAAACGCTATAAGGCCACGTCCTAACCGAAAGCGATAGTCGAGCGAGCACGCGATTCTCGCGCTGTTTTATAATATGAAAATGACATACTCACGCGATCAATCAAGTTGCGTTTGTACGTCATAATAAAATGCATACAATGGCGCGACAGGCGCTTTGGGTTAGGACTTGGGGTAATGTATCGCTTATTTACATTAATCTAGCTATGACACATTCCTTTAGCGAACTACGTCGAAAGCGGGGACGAAATAGCAGCAGGGTCCAGATTATTAAGAAAATGTCAAAAAAGTATTCATCACTGTTTACACTAACTCATCGTAATCATTAAAACTTTGATCCATAACACTTTCGAAAGATGGCAATGACTTCTTCTGGCAGGCCACTTCTTTTTGTGCCAGCAATCTGTCACACTCCGTCAAACGTGCATGGAGTACGTCATATACGCGAGTCATTGAAGCCACCTTCTCCTTGCAAGAAGGGTCAGTTTCTATAGCAAAGAGTCGGGAATCCAGTAGCTTGATTGCAGCAACGATGTAATTCCTTAATGTTTTCGTCTTGTGCTCAGCGCTGATGCGTTCCAGGAAAGCGCAGACTTGGCTTTCTCCACACAGAAGAACGTCTACATCGTATGCTAATGGAGAATGTTGTCTATGAAGGAAGACGATCAACCTCTTCGCATACCGACGGTATGTTCTGTACGCCTTACGCTTCCTCGCTCCGAGCGTTCTCCCCATGGTCATGGACTTCTTCATATCATCAATAACAGCTTTATATCCAGCATCGACTTTAGAATCGAAAATATCTTGTAAGCGAGTTTCGACTGGTTGTAGTTCGTAAGGAGCTGGAGACGGTGGAAGGGATGGTGATGAAGGAGGGGGGGATGGTGGCAGTGGGTTTTGCGTATTTTCTTCTTCACTAGACTCGCTTGAAGCTCTTCGTGCTACTGGACTAGCCTCCGGTGCAGGGTATGGTCGCGGTCGTTTTCTAGTTTTCTGCACTCGAGCGGGTCTTGGCGCTGTCCTGGCATTGTAAGCAGTCAGAACATTTGCATCTTGTTCAGTAAGTGGCCGGGTCCGCTGCGTGGCAGCTAGGGGTATGATTCGTATCTTGACTAGACCGTAACTTTGATGTATTTTTGCACGAATTCGAGGGTCTTCGTAGTCGGATCCCCAAAGGTCTCTAATAGCTGATTCCTTGAGGTATCGTACTTGGCAGAGTTCACCGTTGAAGAATCGTTTACGTTGTTGTTCGTTGAGCGCATCTCTTTCGGCTCCGGTGAGACCATGGATTTTGGTGAGGTGGTCTGGTAACTTGCCGTAAGTGAATCGTGCGCAGTTCTCTATGGGGCACGGAATGTTCGCATGGTTTTGTTTCTTGGTGCGGGGGACTGCTGTTGCTGGTCGAGGGGTGGCCATGGTTCTAGCCTGGAACAAAATTAAAACGTCAATTAGTAAAGTAGCCAGCTATATCTAAATAGGTCTGGGGTACGGTTTTACGCCGTGTACAGGAGCATTATGTTAAACTACAAGTATTGAAGTATGTAATTTTTTCTCAAACTCATGCAGCCCATAAAAGACCATCGGACAAGGACCCGACGGCTCAATCTGCCATGACAAAGCAATGAAACAACACATTAATTGGCTATGACTTTAGATCTCAATTATTTTCTTTCATTACAGACAATCTAAATAACGTCGGAGCTAGCTAATGAAGACTTGAACTAATCAACTTTTTTCAAACCGAGACACTGAACAAATGTTTTGGATAGAGTCCAGTTAATTTATTTAGAGGGTGTTTATCGACACAAGGGTAGCTGTCCGAGGATAATAATTGTGTTGACGGAGGCCGGGGGCTGTTTGCGCAGTCCCGGCCTCTTGTCCTACGTTTAATTTATTGAAAACAATGAGGAGGCTATGCGAAGGAGGACGTCTTGTTGTCCGTTTGTATTGATGTATGTTGTTGTAGATGATGGTGGGTGACGACGCCGGCGGCGGTCAATGTGAGCCGACGACATTCACGCAACTAAAATAAACAGTTCCAAATACTTGGTACACGAGTTTATACCTAGGTAAGTTATGTAGAATTTTTGATTATATAAATCTTACCAAGAAGTATCGTATTGCCCAGTAACTGGGTTGTAGTGGTCAGATAGGCAGTCGCTCTTTGAAAAATAATGGTATTCAGCTGCATCCGGTTAGACTGGAAGCCAACCCCAACATAGTTGGAAAAAGGCAAGAGAAATGATGAGGAGCTTAGGTTATAAATACCTAAAACCTTTTGAGTCAAGTGACATGTAAATCTTGAATTCTAGAAATAATTTGCTTCCGTTTTACATTACCTACTTATTTACTTGAAAATCATCAGCGCGGCGCGGCGTTTCCCCTAGCATTTTCAGTGATGACTAGATTGAATGTTGATTTGATCATTCGATACTAGAAAAGTCAAGACGAAAGTTCTTATGTTTCTTTCTCTATCACACTAATATTAAAAAGGCGAAAGTTTGTGGGTGTGTTTGTATGTTTGTTACTTCTTCACGCATAAACTACTGAACATAATTTCATGAAACTTTTCAGTAATATAGCTTATACATTAGAATAACACATAGGATACTTTTTATCCCGATATTCTCACAGGATCGACACTTATGTGGGTGGAACCGCGGGGCGCTGCTAGTATATATTAATAAAGCTGAAGAGTTTGTTTGTTTGTTTGAATGCGCTAATCTCTGGAACTACCGGTTGGATTTGAAAAAAATATTTTTGCATTTGATAGCCCAATTCTTGAGGAAGGCTATAGGCTATTTAACGTCACGCTAAGAAAACAAGTCAGAAAGAACCCTAAGCGAAAATAAAGTAGGTAGTAGCGCGGGCAGGCGATGCGATGCGATGGGGTCGGGAGCAAGAAATTTCACGCGGACGAAGTCGCGGGCAGAAGCTAGTCGAAAGATACAAGAACACATACTTCATCAATTGGAAAGTCCATCACAAAAATAAAACTTTAATGACAAGAAATATCAAACAAAATGTCCTATCATAAACCAATAACAGACTATATTTCTAAGCAAGGCAATAATGAAGAAATAATAATTAGTGAAAACAACAGTTAAGAGTAAGACCGACCGTCTGATTGAGCTAATATTTATTTTGTAAATTAGCTAGCTTCGCCACCATTGCCCGCTCGCCTTACGATAAATAATCTAAATTGAACGATCCTCAAGAGACCCCAAGCCTGTATTGCTACGATATTGTTTCATATTCTTCAATTAATAATTTTTGATTAATAAGGCTGGTTTGGTTTTTCTTGGGAATTTACTTGAGATTATGTTGACACACTGTAGTTTATAAAACTCAGTTTTTCAAAAAATCATCGTCAAAGCGCAGTCTTAAAAACTGCGCTTCAACGATGATTTTTTCTGTAATTATTGCCAGCAACAATTAGTTGAGCAAGTAGTGTGTGTGTGCGTGTGTAGTGGTGTGGCGTTTTTTGGTTAAGCATTATTTTCTTTCTGTTTTCATAGTTTTAAGCTGTTTTTGTTCAAATGCCTATACGCATTTTTTTTCTTTGTTTCTTACAATATAGAGCAGGGGTGGCCCACTTGGTTAGACCCAAGATCTACTGTTCACTGACGACACCCTGTGCGATCTACCAATTACATACTTCTTGAAATCTTTTATGAAACAGCATAGTTCAGTACCTACACAATTATGTAGTATTTTTTATTTTATTATAAAACTGAAAATATAAAACTGAAAATTATTCTTAGTAACTACTTATTTATATTAATGTGAGCATTGTGTTTGAGCATCTTTCGCTAGATTAGCAAAATCAAGTTTGTATGATATAGAACAACCCAATAAACTAGTTGCTCCATATTCCTCAACGGGTGTGGTTGTGGTGTTATCTCTTGCAACAAATGCCACCTATTCTTGGCAATAAGCGATAAGAAGCAACGTTACGCTATATCGCTTCACTAGCTGTGGCAATAAAGTTGTTACTGTCAATTAGTATGTATTTTTATGTTGATGAATATGTTAAGAAAGCTAACTTCTAAATAACTGATTCATTTCAGACGGCTCCTTTTCGATTGTTCGGATTCCGCCGCCATATAAAATAGTAATCTCCTAATTAATGTACTGACGCCAGCACATCAAATTTTCCCAATCAATTTTGAACCTTATGCTTTAGCGATAAAGTTGAAAATCTATTAAAGATATTTGACAGATTGTAGTAGCTTGATGTGCTGGCGTCTCTACTTACCAAGTTATCGTACCACAAAACACAAATGTCACGAAACGACACCTCAAAATCAGTTAAAACAACTCCTTCATCTCACATTGACATGACAGGCGAGTCGCGAATTACTCTAAAAGTTAGCATAGAGACCCCTCAGAAAGTGAGACTTGAATAAATAACTCATTTACATATTTAATAACAGGTATCGCGGGTGGATTCAATTGTTCAATCTTTGCATTATTAACACGGCACAGTATTACCCTCTGGCTTTGACAATTTAATATTCAGATATTGTTTGATTAGTCGCTATTGCCGAAAAACAGTTTTGCTGGGAAGGTATTAATAAGATTGAAATGTAAAGTTTTTGACTGTTTCCGTTAATTGTAATATTAATGTGATGTGATTCATATCATACACGCATGCTAGTTGCGAGTACTATGCATCTGGGGGCCTAAAAACGCCACTTTGCCAGAATCATAAAAGGGTAATATTATGAATCATAATATGGCGAAGGCAGTCCGTGTTTTTCTTTGTTTTTGCTGCACTACGTAGGTATAATCAAAGAGATTGGGATTGGATTTGGATTGGATTGAATTGATTGATTGGTATTTTAGCACAGACAAAAAAAATAACTAAAAAATCCGTCACCAATGGGATTTGATACGATAACTTAACAGTTAACTGTCCATTATGATTCATAATGTTATCCTTTTATGATTCTTCCAAAGTGGCCTTTTTAGGCCCCCTGATCTATCTGATGAACATCTCCAATAAGGTTACCTGCCATATCTGCCTTGTAAATAACTTTTGTTAGTTCGCTTTCCATTCATCCTCTTTACACGATCAAACCATCTAAGCATGAGTGCTCTTTATTACATGTTAGGTAGTGTTAATTAATTAATATTAGGTTTTTTTTTCTAGCAGTTTCCTCCACAGATAGTCCAGATAAATTAAATCAAAATTGTAATAGATCGCTATTATAGAATTATTTACTTGATCAAAGATGACAAGCCAGCAAAAGAGCGAAATCTCAAGATCCTTAATAGTTATTTTCAGGGAATTGCTCGTTCATGCGTGTATGTGTGTTTTATTGTTTATTTATAGATTTTTGACACCTCAACCTTAGTAAGAAAAGGACGAGGCTGATGGATTATAAGTTCTAAGCTTAAAACATATAATTATTTTTTGTCTCTATTAAGGGGGAAGCTCTAAGGTGGCCCGCGAAATTCAAATTTTCTTACGTTTTTTGCAATTTGCTGGTCAGTATTAAGTTGTACGTTGATTAAAATATGATTCGCGGTCGTAACAAATATGTATTTACAGAATTATAATCATAAAAGTCATCAACACAACTCTCTAAGACCATGTAATCCCCAAGAATGACTATTTCATGAAATCTTGACATTTGGGGATTACATGGTCTTAGAGAGTTGTGTTGATGACTTTAATGATTATAATTTTGTAAATACGTATTTGTTACGACCGCGAATCATATTTTAATCAACGAACAACTTAATACTGACCAGCAAATTGCAAAAAACCTAAAAAAAAATGAATTTCGCGGGCTACCCTGGCGCTTTCGCCTTAAAAACTCTCAGTTCTACATGGTAGTTGAGAACTGGTTTACAACACATACAATAATAAAAGTTAGGTAGTCTTTGTTGATTCCATTTTTTTAAACGATAAACCGGTTTTTACATTATTTTGATATCTAGTTTCCAAAATGGTACCCTATTTGTTCAAATAAAATGCTTCATCAGATAAATCATAAAAAGTTTAATCATTAATGATTTATTGTTTTAAATCCTGGGGTCCTTTATACGACCTTAATTTGTTCGTAATAAATTGAATTGAACATAATATTCATACACAATTTATTTCAAGAGACACACCCTTAAAAGTTTGCCAATACCAACCCTGCTCTAAAATATAGGTAATTTTTCAAATTAATAGTTTGTAACTTTCAAAACCCAAACTAAGCACGACAAAATAAAACGGCAAATAAACAACACAATTTATTTACAAATAAACAATACAACAACAAAACAAAACAACTTTACCTTTAAAACTGCAACTGCAAGAAAGTCCTTAAACAAAGTTTCGCGCGTTGTTTACGTCAATAAACACGTTGTTGTTGTTTATGTTTTCCGAAAAAAGCGAGCGCGAGGCGACCTTCCGCGAGTTCAGCCGTCGCTCAACTGTCGTTACGTAACAGTATCCTGGCGAATCCCTTTTCTCAACCCCCATGAATTTCTCCTAGACACCATTTTCCACTGACCTCCCCCGCCCCCGTTCTCCTTACGCCCCTCAGACCGCAGAGGAGTAATACTCAGGGAAAGTAAGGGTCAATGAAAATTGGTTCTCCGTTTTACGTGTGTGACATCGGTGGTGTTCGGAAAACTTCGTGTGACGGTGTAGCAGGCTCCTCCTTTGCGCAGCCAATAACAGCTTGAGCGTAACCACAGTCGACGGGACGTCGAAGCACTTTTCTTTTAATTCGTTTTTGTTGAAATAAAATTCTAGAAATAATAGGATTGTGCATTTAATAGTTGATATTCGCAGTGAGCACTTAATATTGAAATTATTTCTCATAAAGTTGCCTGCAGGATTTGAACAGTGGTCGGGTGAGAAATCTGGAAAAGGTTGGTGAGTGTTTTTGGTAGACGCAGTTGTGCCCATTCGTTTCGTTCTTGCATGTTTTTTTTACAAGTTTTAATTTCTCTCAATTCCAAATTTTGTGTGCATACCTACCACTTACGGGTACGAGTGCTTATGAAATCTTTCATGCTTGCTTTTCTAAGTTTACCAAACTGCGGACTGTTGTTAAATTTAGCCACTATAAAATTAATTCTTTGTAAGGGAAGGCACCCACGAGCAACTTTTGTGCCGGCAACTAATTTGTCCCTCACATCAAGTTAATCCTACTAATATGAATGTGAAAGTTTGTGAAGATGTTTGGATGTTTGTTACTCAATCACGCGTAAACCGTTGAACAGATTTGGATAAAAATTTGCACATATGTAAACCATTTCCTAGATTAACACATAGGATACTTTTTATCCCGATATTCCCACGGGATCGAAACTTACGCGGGTGAAACCGCGGGGAGCTGCTAGTTACAAAATAATTCTTGGTGGCTGTAGTATCGTGCAGTAAGTAAAAATTTAAGTAGGTAAGTACCTATAATTTATCCACAGTTATCTATGTTACTCAAACTCTTCGACGTTATTAAATATCTCTCGCTTACTTGACTTCATTGGTTCCAAGAATTTTCATGCAATACATACAGATAATAAATTTTAATATCCTACCCGACACGCCTACTTGATAGGCGTGGTTAAACCCGCCACGCCCACCGCCTACACACAGTTTCTGAGCTCCGTACTCTTTCATCCGAGACAAAATCCTTGATAACACTGCTAATGTTGGAATACCATTGTACGAAGAAAGTGTATTAAAAATTGTGATATCTGATTTGGTCGTGTAATACGATGGTGATCGGGATATTGATCCTTCCAACTTTCTAGACGATTGATTAAATACCTAGGTTAGGATTACGTATGTAGTATGAATATTTGAGTTGTAGACTGCCTTCGTTCGTGTGGAAGGGCAAAAAGATCATGGCTAGCCATGAAAACTGTCCATTCTGTGAGAGTGGTACTGAATACACCCTTACATTTTGATCGTTTTAATCGTTAAAAGGGGTCATTGTCCTCATCATTATGAACAACTTTTACTATGGGACCAACCCTGAAATCGTGAAAAATTTACCCCTTTTAACGATTGTTTTCTGGTGTTTAAGAGATCATGCTTTGACTAGACAAAAAATATAATTTTTGTTGTAGGTATTTCAACAAAATATGTCGTTAAAATCCAGCGGCGACATTTCTTTCTCCGCATCCTACATCGCCGACGGTATCTGGTGCTCGTTTCATCCATAACCACTACCATAATCAGCCTATAATGTGCCCACTGCTGGGACACAGCCTCCTCTCGGTGAGAGGGATTGGGCCAACGACGATATAACCACTTTTTGGATTGGGCCGTAATCCACCACGCGGGCCCAGTGCGGGTTGGTAGATGTCACATGTCTTAGAATTTTTGGTTCTAGGACGTGCCGGTTTCCTAACAATGTTTTCCTTCACCGTTTTGAGAGCAGTGGTGATGAAATAATTTACACAAAGTAAAGCGCCTGTCAGGGTTCGAACCTACGACCTATGTCTCGTAAGTCGCGGTCGCCACTGGGCCACCACTACTCCCAAAACCACATCGCCGACGGTATCTGATGCTCGTTTCATACTAAGTAATACTATCCACACGGATCGATTGATCAGGTTGATCAGTGGATGGGTGACCATCTTTACATACCGAGATCCTTCCGTACCCAAAGCTCGTTGAGCCGTTGGTCCCGACTGTCATTCGTGGATCTTTGACAGTCGTTACGGGTAGTCAGAAGCCCGAAAGTCTGACAACCAGTCTTACCAAGGGGTATCGTATTACCCAGTAACTGGGTTGTGGAGGTCAGATAGGCAGTCGCTCCATGTAAAATACTGGTATTCAGCTGCATCCGTTTAGATTGGAAGCCGACCCCAACATAGTGAGAAAAATGAGTTTGTTTTTCCTGAAGTTTAAGCTAGGTGATTGTGCAATCATTAATCAGCCAATAAGATGCACTCCCTGTAGAATACAGCACCGGATCAAAATATGACGTCGTAAGAATAGATAGGATGTGCCTGGTTTGGTTTGAAATTGTTTCTACTGGAATAAACTATTTTAAAATTGATATTTTAAAGCTGTGCAGCGGTGCTATTCTGTAAAAATGTCACCGTGAAAACTTAGGTGAAGTGAGCGTCAAGTGAGCTGTCGATAGTGTCAATTCCTAGCAAAAACAAACTCACTTCACCTAAGTTTTCACGGTGAGATTTTTACAGAATCGACCGGCTGATCTGTGGGTAACTACGCAACACATATACAATGGCAATGCCTTTAATTTTGACAGTTCAATAACATTCATTGTGTTATTTTGACAGTTCAATAACATTCATTGTGTTATTTTGACAGTTCAATAACATTCATTGCGTTATTTACGCTGTGCAGCACTTCGAGCAGACGAATTTTTCAAACATATGGATTGTGATTGTTTGTTAAACAATTAGTATGCTGTACTTACTAGAAATGGGTTACAATTAGAGTAGATATTCATCATAGTAAATGACTTAGAAAATTGTGAAATACCTACTAGTGCCAATGAAGCCTGACTAACGCTACACTAAGCTGCAATAGCCTGTTCATTTTAACATTGTGGAAAGACTGTGTGACGGACAAAAAAGTACTTGCTAAAATAATGTAAACGATTTCTCGTTGACTCATTACACAGATCAAACAGAAACTAAGATGATATCTTGTAATACCTTCCACAAGTTAGTACTTTCTTCACATATTCACGACTCATGGCCAACTAAGTATACGATGTGATCGCGAAGCGATAGAAGTGTAGCGGTATCTACAAAGCCACATGAGAACAACGCGTCATACTGACGTCACGCAAAATCCTGCATCTCGCAAGCAAGTTTTACCGCGCAACTAGCATAGATACCATAGATACAACGGCCCGACATGAATCATTGGGCAGTTGCCCGCCAGACACAATACCCGTCTGGTCGGAGGATCCTCCCTTTTCTATAGAGTATGAGTGAACTTTACACCCTGTTCCTCATACCTCTATAGAAGAAGAAAGAATCATAATCATCTGCCTAGCCTTTTCCCAACTATGTTGGGGTCGGCTTCCAGTCTAACCGGATGCAGCTAGAATACCAGTATTTTACATGGAGCGACTGCCTATACTGACCTCCACAACCCAATTACTAGGTAATACAATAGATACCCCTTGGTAAGACTGGTTGTCAGACTACTTCGGGCTTCTAACGACCCGTCGTAACGACTGTCAAAGATCCGCGAATGACAGCCGGGACCAACGGCTTTTCCGAGGCAAGGAGAGGTCTTGATATCTAAAGATGGTCAATTGGTCACCCATCCACGGACTAACCGCGGCAAGCGTAGCTTAACCTGATCAATCGACCGGTGCGGCTGTTATTGCTTAGCCAAAAGCCTCTCCAGAAGAAGAATAATGAATGTTGAAAGAAAACCCCCAAATGCGCAGTGAAAAGTGTCAGTCCCACTCCCATACTAAGCAAATGCTTAATTTTTTTTTGACATAATGATGATAAAAATATGATGTTGAGCCTCCCCTCCGGATATCCGGTGGATATTGTGTTATCCGGCGTCACAATAAGAAGCTCGTGATAAATTTGTACTCGGAAATGCTCCTTGATTGATAATCTCTTGGGTAGCCTGTGCCTGTGGGAGAAAAACAGTGGTTAGTGTAAACAATTTGATATGGTTTGTGGTGGACTGCGAAAATGGGCAATTTTTCTTAGTTCAGTCTGTGTCATAATTGGATATCAATTGATTGGTATACCTACTCATAAAGTTGGTGGTACTTAATTAGGTATATGGTTAATAGATCATTGAATTACCTACAGGGTTATATGAAGTAATTTAAAAAAAACTTTGTAAGCTAAAAGATTCCGTTAAAAAACGAAAAACAGTGCAAAGTTTAGTCTTCATTATTTTAGTCTTAAAAAAAGACACCGTATTTTTTTTTAATTTGGTATATCACTGCTATTTATTATTTTAATTTACAGAAATAAATATAGTATATATTTTCATAAAAAAAAAAAAACAAAATTGCTTTTTTAACCTAATAATAAAAATTCGTTCTTGAAAAAATATTCAAAAAACATAATTGAATATCTCTAAAATTTTCGTTCGTGAAAAACACTGCTTCGATAGCCTGTCATCGCGTAAATCTATGCAGCGTTAAATCATAGGGCGGCGTGCATAATAACATAATAAAATAGGGTTCCGATACTTTGTTTATTGTTTTGATGAGTCAGCCATTTTTCCCCTACACCACGAGGGCACGGGTGCACTTCCTAAGCCCGCATATGCTGTTGCTGGAGAAAAATAACTTTAGATTCGGGATCCTATGGTGGCCAATTTGTGTTAGGATCAAGTTGGATTTGGTTTCATATTGTGTGTCTCCGCGAAAATTGTGAAAGCCTGGAGTTTAGACAGATTACTTAATCAATACAGGTGAATTTCAATGTTTGATTTCCAGAGGCGCTAGCACGAACGAGTGACGTAAACGTAATGTAAATTCAAACAACTTACTTATTCATCGAAAACACAACTATTCTACAGCTTTTGGTTTACAACAAATATGATGAAAGTAAAGTCTTAAAAGTAAGTAAATATTAGGTCTGGTTAGATTTAGGTACGCAATTTACAGCAAAGGTATAAATAGGGATGTTTTGGTTTGGTAATCTACCTATTATGGCATTCAAATTGTTTGAGCGTTTAAGTATTTCGATTACTGAAATAAAAGGCTTGTGAAAGGCATTTCTAAAAGGCTTAAACATCCATGATGCATACTTATTGACCACGTATCATCCGTAAATCGAAGTTAACGACTGTTTTCGCAAACAACCTACAAATTGCCAACTATTTGTCGATCATTTACTTTAGCAATTCATCGAATCGTGTCGTTTGTTTGGTCACCGTTGCGATTAAGTCGCTGAATTTTTTATATGCCACATCGTCGTGAAACAACAGGAGTACGTTTTTCGCTTCGTTTTTCGGGAAATTCACGTGATTGTCATCTGAATAATGGATCCCTCGTCCGTTGGTAGTTCGTAGTACCGATTTTTCAATTACATCACAATGCGTCGGGGCGGCGTATCCTACGCATGTGACAAATAAAACTGCCGAATAAATAAGATTTTGAATTGGTGTTCCGTTGATTTTCATTGTCATACACATCTTTTGTGTCTGTTTTCATATTTGCTTGTGCAGTCCCATTTGAGTAAATTTTGAAACTGTATATAGGTATACAGGATGTAAAAAGATCCATCTACGCATTTTAAACAACAAACTAAGTTACATTGTACGAAAATAATTGCTGGGAAACGATTTTTAATTTGTAAAATCGCTGTTTACTGTAGCGCGCAATTTAACGCACACAAAACATTGTGCTAATGGGTGCATGCGCCGGTACAGGGGTCGTGGGATTATAAAAAGTTAAGTAATAACATTTAAAACTTGTACGAGAGCGTCAAATAAAAGTTTAAACTTTGACTTTCAATACCTCCGTAGCTAGAAGGTTCCCATATATGGTCCATTAAAAAAAAAAAACAGTGGCACCCCGGGAGTGCCGACTGAAGTGAAAACAAAACACAAACAGAATACTTTGCCATCACTTACTGACATAGTTCCTACATCCCGAGGATGGCCGAACACATCCAAAGCGGGTATTTTTTAATCGTCTTATAAATAAAACACGCGCGTTGTCGCTTACGGTAACAGTGGCGCGAGTTCAATGGTTTTTCCCATCTCGAAAAATGCCCCACGCGCTTAAAAAGTTTTCACTTAAAAAAAAAAAACACAATGACGGAAAAAATAGTCACTATCGGCCTCGTCAAGCGTCTTTTTACGCACGTTAAAATTGTTAATCTTATCCAATTTAGAAACTTAAAAAGAACTCATCAATACTTCCTAAACAAGGAAACATAATCGAGTCCATAAGCCCTAAAGCGATGGCGAGTAATGTGCAGCGTTTTAGCGAGGGTGGCTTGAGGCGAGATCGCCTGTCGCCGAAGTGCCGACTGGCCGATAAATGAGAGCTCGTTTTTTGTCCTCAAACTAGCAACGGTTTTTACCTCCGCAGCTCCGATAATATTCGGCTCGACTTCGGCTCGGCCGCCGCCGTAATGTCCGTGCGGATTATTGCTATATAAATTGTCCACAGTTGCCCATTCGATTGGCTAGGGCTGGCATTACTGAAAACGCTTAATGCATTCTTGGACTGTCAGTGAAATGAAATAAAATGGTATTATAATATTATTAGATTTAGGTACTTTTTTGTGTCGAATTTCTTTACCACCAAGGTTGAATTTCACTTGCATGACATAAAACCACAAGGACCATTTTTGCTTTGAGACCAAAAATATGTTGAAAAATTTCAAGCAATCACATCACTAGCCGAAAATGTAAGGCGCTGAACGATTTGAAAGTTACATGGTATTGAATAAAAAAAACAAGTCTACTGAACTTGAATAAGTGATGTCTTGAATCAAGAGTTAAATAAAAACAATAACAGCCATTTTTTGTTACACTACACTAATACGATTAGGGCTGGCGCTGACTGACGTCGCGGCACGGCACGCCACGGCAGGCATGCTTCGGCAGCCTGAAGGACGCTTTGGTGTGACGCGGCATGTCGTGGCATCCCGTACTTTAGCCCAGCCTGCCAAAACCTTAGTTCAATTAATTTAGCTGTCATAATCCTGTGACCTATGTAGCTCGCGGGACGTGGTGGCACGCCGCGGCAATCTGTGGAATGAAACGGCATGACACGACATGCCACGGAGTCCCGCGGCATGCCACAACGTGCCGCGGTATGATGGTATCGATATAAAGTAATATGAATTCTAAACTCATTGAAATAAGGATAATAAACAGAACTTGATCAGAAATAAAATCCTTTACCGTGTTGTGCCGTGCCGCGACGTCAGTCAGCGCCGGCCCTTATTCTTCTCATAGAGAATGGAAAAAGACACGAGTCAGTTGAATTCATGATAATATTAAGTATGACATTTACATGTAAATTATTTAAGTACAAAAAGAACAGTGGCACTCCGGGAGTGCCGACAGAAGTGAAAACAAAACACAAACAGAATACTTTGCCATCACTCACTGACATTAAAACCGAGTACATCCCGAGGACAGCCGAACACATCCGAAGCGGGAATTTTTTTAATCGTCTTATAAACAAAACACGCGCGTTGTCGCTTACGGTAAACAGTGGCGCGAGTTCAATGGTTTTTCCCCATTTCAAAAAATGCCCAAAGGCGTCTAAAGAAGTTTTCACTTCAAAAAAATGCTTGGTTGCTGGGTTTTCCTTTAGTTGCCAGCCCTAACGAATATCGCGCGATTGTCCAGTCACTCCCCAAAGGAACATTCGACGATATTAGGGCTTTATTTTTTATAGTTCGGGACAAAAAGTGCTCAAGCGGTATATTGAAGGAAGTGGCTATTGCACTATTACTGTTTATCATAAGCCCTTTGACAAATGACAAAGTCATGGTCAGAACGGCTTTTCAATTTTATTTTATTACTACAGTTTTTTCAGGCCTTTTGAATTGGGTTAGCAAATCAATGTCTAAGCTACAAAATTGGAAATTGATTCCATCTTCTACAACATTCAAAATTGATTTTACAAGTGCCCAATTAATTATTTATGGTTACCCTAGAGCCTAGACTAGAAGGACATACACTGACTCATCATCATCATCATCATTTTAGCCGAAAAACGTCCACTGCTGGACATAGGCCTCCCCCAAGCACCTCCACTTCGACCGGTTCTGGGTAATTCTTCAGGGACAAAATTTTCGATGTCTGTGGGTATATTTCTGTAACCAACTAAATAAACGGCATGTAATATTTTTTTTTGTACAGTTTAGGTTTATCCCTTACTGGGACAAATGATTTTTTTTTAATAATTGCTGTCTATGTACAAAATAAAAATATTTGAAGGTCGTTCTTCTGATTCATATAGCGCGTCCGTTTGCTATTTTCCGGAACAAAATGATCGATGTCGCATTTTCCCTTTGATACATCAATATAAATTATAATTATATCGAAAGGAAATGAATTGTACTCTTACAAAAAAAATGTGTATTAGTTATAACTACGTTAGTCTGTTTATAAATAAGTAAAAAAGAAGTGTCCGGCGTATAATACTGATTAATGTGGCGTAAGCTGCGCTTGACCGTACTTGGTCGGGTAATAATAATGAGAGTCTGGCTTCCAGCGCGGGGGGAAGCCAGTCGTGCAACGGACGACCTAGAAGGTGGACGTGCGGCTGGTTGGCTTAGATCCGGTGTTACGAAGGAAAATACCTGATTCATCTGTGTTTGGTTCAGGTGGCATCCTGATTACAATGCCTACTTTATAAAATTTATTTTATTGTTTTAAAACTTCAATCTGTGTTTCGTGTGATGCTTTTGGGTTATAGATTCGTGTAGAAAAATGAAAATAATGAAGTCTGTATGTACGATGAGTTATGCATGATTGTAGGCAAAATCCTGATTCATCTGTGCCTGATTCGTATGGTCAAAACCCCATATGAATAATAAAATAAATTAGTTTTTCCCCTCTCCAGCACGATAGGAGCGCTTTTGTTGCGTAATTCTCCTTGTCCAATTTTTGACCGTGTACAAGTCAGTAGTTTTAATCTTATTTATTATTATTTACTTAGCTATAACCTTTTGAATAATAAAAAAATGACAGGAGTATAACCTTGTTCTAAATATGATACTTTTGATATGTCTTAGTCCTATTTAAGAATTAATAATTATTGTTTAGAATTTACATTCATAACTAACGGTGTATTTATTACTTTTTATTTCTGTTTCTGATTAATATGTAACACATTCTGATTCATCTGGGCACAAAATTAATATCTTGAAAACTACTTTATAAAAACGAGTCCCTCATTCAAATATATGTTATTTGGTATACCTATTTTCATATGAACATGTGTTACAGAGCTGAAAGTGAAATTAAATTTTGGCCATATGGATCAGTCAAAGAATCAAATTTCGAAGAACTACCCTTCTGTGCTTCTCGCATCCAACGGGTTCCTGAAGTCTTTGACCAGTGTGTTTTGCCAGTGATGACTATGGCACTGAAACGTGGTCGCTCACAATAGGCCTTATAAGAAGGCTAAAAGTCACCCAAAGGGCAATGGAGAGGGCTATGCTTTGAGTTTCCCTGCGTGATGACATCAGGAATGAGGAGATCCGCAGGAGAACCAAGGTAACCGACATAGCCCGAAGAATTGCCAAACTTCACGCCATCCAGATTTGGAACCCTCTCTACGACAAATACTGCTCTAGATTGGAAATGGTACAGAAAAAGTTTTTGCGGTCTATGAACTATAAATGTTTTAATTCCAAGGTTCCATACGTCCAGTTACTGAAGCGGTATGGCGTTCTGAGTTTGGAGTCCAGGAGAATGCTTCTGGGTGCAATGACACTACATGGCTTATGTAACAATAAATTCGACTGTATAGAACTCACTAATCAGTTATGTTTTAGAGTACCCAGAACTGTTGTCCAACGGAGGGTGCGCGTACCCCGACTGTTCCATACAGACTTGTGCAAAACTAATGCCGGAATGCGCGCACCTCTTCGTCGCCTTGTTGAGACATACAACACACACTTTATGGAGCTTGACATATTTACTCTATCCAAACAGGTGTTTAAAAAAAAAGCTATAGAAATTCTGTCAAAATAGTAGTAAAGAGAAGGTGATAATTATTTGAATTGTATTATTTTGTATTTTATATTGAGTTATTATGATTTGAATTATTTTGATCTGAACTGAATTGAATTTTAATGAATTGAATTGCATGATTTGTATTTGAAATATATTTAACAAAAATGGAACTGAATTAAATTAAATTATAATCAATTATTTAACGGAATTAAAATAATTGGTGTTTAATCAACGAAATTAAGATAAGTTTAATTTAATTAAATCGGATTAGATAAATTAAATTAATTTGTAATGTAATACATTAAATGGAGCCGTCACAGAAGGCTCTGTATTCTGTAGAATCTACCACAGTACGTTAGTCTTTTGTTAAGATGTGGATATTGGTGTGGGTTACATGTTTGTTAACTCTAGTTTTTAAGGACTTTTTTTTTGTATTCTCTGTAGCATGTAACTGTTTTATGTCCCTAATAAAATAAATAAAATAAATAAAAATAAAAAAAACTTAAGTGGCAGTGGGCAGGGTACATTGCTCGCAGAACAGGTTTGTTCAATAAACCACACGACCGTATTTGAAAAATCTATGAATTAATGAGTTGTTCCGGTCTGATCCCCTGAACCACCCCTCCACTCCCCTCCTCGATCCCCTGCTCGTTCGTCTTCTGTTTTAATCTCTGTCTTATCCACTATAATCAAAAATATTTAATTGCAGTTTCAGTAGGTATAATGTAAGGCATAGCATCATAATCAACTTATAATGTTCCCACTGCTGGGACTCAGGCCTGAGAAGTTGAGAGGGAGTGGGCCGTAGACCAACCACGCGGGCCCAGTGCGGGTTAGTAGATGTCACAACTCACATGTCTTCGAATTTTGTGTTTCTAGGACATGCCGGTTTCCTCACGATGTTTTCCTTCACCATTTTGAGAGCAGTGGTGATGAAATAATTTACACAAAGTAAAGTGCCTGTCAGGGTTCAAACTTACTACCTGCAACTCGTAAGTCGTGCTCGTTCCACTGGGCCACTACTGCTCTCACTGTAAGGCATTTTGCCCGAATTTTATTTTAAAAACATATTAATTCCTGCAAAATATCTAAAAAAATTCACTCTGTTTTTTGTTTCCTACGTTCAGGTGATATCAAAAGTTGCAACAAAGGGCCGGCGAAAAATCCCATTGTTATCGAGGGTATAATTTATTAGGGGCCCTGGCTCACTGGGACCTTTTTTTATATATCATCGCATTATCCCCACTTGGAGAGTTACAACTTCTTAAAGGAAATTAATTTAGGCGTTTAAAACTGTCCTAAACACCGACTGACTTTATGTGGGATTTGATAAATGTCGCTTGTTATTCATTATCTGTGGAAAAGTGCGGTGGAGTTTGATTGTCATGTTGTCATGAGAGATTGGTGTTCTAGTTAAACTTATAAAGATAATATTTTTACTGATTCGTGAAGAAAATGTCTGGGAAATTGTAGAAAAAAAACAACTTTATTTTTACAAAATTATCTAGTTTAAATATAACAATATATTAGTATGTCATAGCAAACAAACAATATTAATTTTCTCTATTTTTTGGTTTCAGGTGTTGTCAAATTTCCAAGATTCTTTTTTTTAAACTGTTTCGTTTTTTTTTTTATCATAAACATGCAGACGTCTCCGAGTTACTTTTTTATAAAAAAAAATATTACAGTTTACTATAGTTAGAAGCAATAGTAATTTTTGTCAAAACTAAATACCTAAGCAGTTTTCTGCTTAGTTTTGGTTTGAGACGAGTTTAGCAGTTCATGTAAGTTTATTATTTTCTTATTTCACCTATTAATAGAACGTGTGTTCTAATATTTTAACTAAGTGAACATAAACGCTTCGCTCGCCAGATTGTTGTGTTACAAATTTTTATCATTATTTTAGAAAAAATAAAAAACATTCTAATATCTAAAATCTAGAGTATGTTTCATACGAGTAATTAAGTGTTATCCAAAGCGCAAAACATAACAAGCAAAACAAAAAACAATGACCGGCTCTTCAGTACGACACGTTTTCCTAACAAACAAAACACAACCAGAGGCGCGCAACACTAGGGCACCCCCTGTTCATCCGTTTTCGATTAAAATGTGTCCCTAATATTTTTATCTCCTCACATAAATACGCAGTAATGAGCGGCCCGAAATTCTCGTCCGTTATAAATTTATTCAAGTCTGGCCACCCATTCGAGTGTGCATAATTTTGATACAAAAATAATCTACGGATAATATTAAAACCCCTATTAATTTAACCGCTAACGTTTTAATTCTAAGCTTTTAGAAACACACATTTCTCTTGTAGGAGAGGGTTTCTCGCCCAGGAAACAGGCACTTTTTCTTCTTGCAATTTCCTATTGGGTATAAAAGGAAATTGAGGTGCTGTCTATCGCTAAGTAGTATTGGCAATAAAACCTTGTGTGTTATATTTTAATGTAGCATGAAAAAAAAATGTTTTTGTGCTACAAAGCTGCTGAAAAGATATTAAGAAGTGGTGGCCCAGACGTAACGGCCGCGACTTACGAATTACCGGTTTGGCTTTACTTTTTGTAAATTATTTCATCACCACTACTCTCAAAATGGTGATGGAAAACATGGTGAGAAAACCCTTGTCTTGGCAAGGCATGTGACAGCTACCAACCCGCACTGGATTACGACAAAATACGTCTCACAGAGGGCCTGTGACCCAGCAGACATTATAGGCTGAATAATTATGCTATAAAAAGATTTTCACACTCACTTAATCTGAGAAAACAAGTTAAAAATTTGTAGACACTAAATTAAACGGGATACCGATTTAACAAAATAAATAGGTTTTCGATTTGTAATTTTAAGTACTTACCTACTTATTTCGTATTTTCTTTGCCAATAAATTACATAAAAAAGCGCTTGGATAAGTAGAGTTAGCACTTTTCACGGGCGGCGGAGGTCACTAATGGAAGCGTGAGCTGATAGCGGCTGAGGAGTCCTGATTTATACGCGCCCGGTTACTCGCCGTGAATAATATAACCAAGGATTTATGATCTCTGCAAACTCCTGCGAATATACCCAACTACATTGTTTTCTTTGTAAACGCTTTTCTGGTTTTACCTGACCACAGTTTCGTTCATATTTTTTGCGGCTATTTGGTTATGTGTTACGTCAACAAGCGGCTCTGGATCACATGTCGACAGTAAAACAAATTCAAAAAAACTTTCAAGCATCGTTGAAACGAGTACACAATGTCCGAAAGCATTGTTCGCAATGAAAACATTGTCAAATTCTAGCCGAATAAAGTTGCTAATTCAAATATGGACAAACCAATGGTACTCAATAGAAAAGTTTCACTAACAAAACCAATCAACACGTCTAGTCACTATTTGCTTAAAAGAAGTCTCAATTGTCGTTTGAAACTTAAACAGTGGAAGCGTATTGTATACGCCCGTGCCAATCAACAGGCTCGCTAACAAAACCAATCAACTTGGTCTCGCCTCTATTTGCTTAAAAGAGTGCTACTTTTTCCTTTTAGTTTTTCATTGTCGCTGCGACCCTATCGTCCGTCACCCGCTCCACGGATATATTTGATTAAAAAATAACGTCGTCAGAAAGCGGCGGTGTGTTGCCGAATACGTTGGATATAAAAGGAGTAAAACGTTCCTTGCGTGCAGCGGCTTAGCCGTCATTGTCACGTTCACACCGAGCGGTCGCCGGTCAGCGTTTGTGTTTTGTAGTTCCACTATCTGCGGAACCGAAAGGCGATTTTCACGGGACGTGAAAATAGGGCTTATTTTACCTCTTTTGATTTCCTTTTTGGCAGTCTCGGGAAATTTTAAGGCTTTCAATTTAGACATCTCACTCTGGTCTGGTCGTTTGCGTGCGTGTGTCTCTGCTCACCCTGTTTGCCGATGCCATTTTTTATTAAATGTCCAGCTCTAGTTCGCTGGCGGGGTCCAATGACAAAAGGCCGCCAGATAGTGGTCCCAAGAACAATAGAAAACGATTAGTCTCGTGCATTCAACGCTACTACTCTGTTATTCTTTTAATTGGATTCCGATCCACTCGACTGAGCCTATGTGCTGCATAAAAAAACAGTTGCCTAGACCGAAAAATCGTTCTATGTACCTAAAGAGATGTACGAGTAATATTTTCCAAAGCATTTAGCCAAGAGAATAAGAACAAGATGTTTTCTCTGCTTCTTTATTGTTGGAAAACAAATAAATAACACCAACATGTAATTGTTCGTTAAGGTTGCTGGTAGACAATTAAAAGGAGTTCCCCGCGAATTTATGTGTTTACGTTTCGGCGGCGGAGGGGTCCGTAACTTGTGCTTCGATATATTCGCGATTACCCTCCGATATTTCCTCTGATTGGCATATTAGGAGTTCAGATGCTATTGTTTTCATCTGTAAAAAAGTTAAGGAAACTTGGAAGACTGGATTCTTCCTTTTTCTTCGTTATTTTGGGCTAGTTGACTGAGTGTTTCGGGAAAGAGTCTAAGTAGATTTTTTGAGTTACTTAAGTGAAAACTAGTTTTTCAGACGAATATTGTTAAAAGGTCTCGAATCTTTAAAATAAATCTCAAATGGTTCTGAATCTTTACTAAAGGAACGGTTTATTAAGTTTATAAATGATATCAATTCAACATCTAAATAAATAAAGCAAACTTTCATTCCATTACGATTTATAGCGCTAAGTTTTAGTTTTAGTTTAATTTTATAATGAAATCTTCCAAACGGGTTATAAGGGGAAGGGATAGATGCGCAACTTTTAAATGGCGGGAATCCGGGGGTCTTTACGATAACGATCATAATAAAATATGGAAGTTTGTTGTTACACTTTTACACTAAACGGTTTATTGTAAAGAGTGTGGCGATAATATATTTAAGGGATGACGAAAAAGTGTGTGTTATACATTTTTGAAAATTCTGAGCAGTTAAAATTTGGCGCTTATTTTCGTATAGATTTGGCTGTATAGCATAATCATCCTATAATGTTCCCATTGCTGGGCCAAGCCAGTTTGTGGGTTACATTGAATCGATCTTTTTTCGAATCGATTTTTTTTTATCTTTATGAATTAAATCCATCTTATCAGTTCACTTTAAGTACTCAGAAGATAATGTTCAATAAACACAACAACAACAAATAATTCTAAACTCATAACTCGCTATTACGCGTCACACCGCACAGGGAGACCGCAATGAAAATTTTGTTATCGGCGAAACAAAACTGCGCCGGCGGTTTTCTTAAACTGTAATAGAGAAAGTTTAGATATCCGAGTTTTATCTGCTACTCGCCCTCCAGGATCAATTAAAAGTCGGATGAAAATGCCGCACTTGACAATAATTGTTGCAATAAGAACGCGTAAGAACAACTCTGTGGCGAATATCTTGGTAAAGTAATTAAATTTGCAAAATTGTATCGTTTTAAGAATCTTTACTTTAATATGCAAGATAAATATTGTGGCTCCAGTTTTCATTTAGCTTGGGTTAGACTAATCAACATAATAAGTACTAATATCAAATGTGCAATTTGTACACAATATACTCGCATATATGGTACTCTAAACCGTCCATAGATCTTTAGAAATTGTGAGGATTGTGGTTGTATTTCATATGATCAATTTCATCATCTTCAACCCGCATTAAACTCAAACTAGCATTAGGAATTATGTCAATAATTTTTGGGATCTCAGTTTTGTTTCGATTTTTACTGTCACCCAATTTAACGGACTAGACTATTAAAAAATTCAAAAATGGATGAGCCAGAAGCGTTATGCATGATATTATTGAATCTCCAAATAGTCAACGCAATAAAAGTTCATTTTACAACTGTTTTGGATAGTAAAGTTATTAATTATTATGACGGAGCAACCCGTAAAATCATGAATGTCTCCTTTGAGATCGAATTGATGGCACTTATAATGATACTTTTAATTATTTTAATTGCTCTTCGCAAACAAAAGTCGTTAATTCATTAAAAAGAAGTAATTATGGTCGTAAGTTTGTCGTTATTCTTTCTTGATAAACCGAGTAATCATTTTGAGGAATAAACGGAGAATATTTTATGTTTAAAAGAAGGAGAGGAAAATAAAAACAAAGTGTAATGTCTCAAAGACAAGAATTTTGTTGGCCAGACGCCAGACTGTTGAAACTTCGACACCTAAACATCTCATTAAGTTTGTAAGAGTAGGAGACAACGATATATGGCAACATCATACTGTAAATTGAAGCATCGTATTATGAATACAGCTTTCTGTCTTGCAATATCCCTTTAGCTACAATTCAAGATGAGAACAATGGTATATCTGAAAATGAAGTGCTAGATCATGAGATTCAATATTTCATCAAAGTTTTCGTTAAAAAACTACTATGTCATAGTGAAGCCATCTCCAAACAAGTTCTTGATTTTTCTATAAAACAGAAAAGTTGGTAAAAAACCTCATATCCTCTTTCAAATGAGACAAACAAGGAAGAAAAGTGATCGCTTCAGCAAACGTTAGACGACATCTATTTCTCCGGTCGTTAAGTTCTTGCGAACGTGTTACTGCAATGTCTCGGCACGTGCTAAATGGCCGGCCTCCAACGAGACTCCCAGATACTTTGTTATCCTGTTACTTTTACATGTTTAATCGTTCCCGGGGGACGATGTCGTGAGACTTAGAAATTGAGAATCAAGGGATAGGTAACGAGGAGTGCATTATGAAGACAGTTATGGTAAAGGTAAGTGCTCGGTTTTATATTTGTTTTAAGTTTTCCAATAATATCGAAATGAGTACGCTAGTAATATATAAGTCAATGAAAAGAAGCGTCTTTATCACCTGTCCTTCTAGGTTTCATCATTCAGGCTTTTATATAATGAATTCATCCTTTTCAGCATAATAATAATTTATTATTTTTTAAATTGATTCGTAAAAACAACATAATTATATTTTGAGCACTAAAATGTGAATGAAGTATTGACGGCAAACTGACAGCGAGAATAAGGTATCTGACCTAAAAAAAATTATAGGCGGTTACACTAAAGAGTTTATGAGACAACATAACATGTGGTACTACAAGTGTTTAATGCTAATCTCGGGGACGAGGCTAAAGTATAATTGATTGTCCCATTAAAAGTGCGGAGTTTAAATTAAAACCGTAAAAATATTTCATATCATTAGATAATGAATACCAACACAGACCATTTACCCCTGCAATAATTAGTTGAAATCAAAAGCCAGTAAAATGCGGTGCAGATCTACAAATCTTAGATACGCACTTGTCAGGGTTTAAGTTGGATTTATCTTTGTTTTTCTCCTCTCCGGGAACTTTGCAATCCCTCAATGTTTGTTCAAGAGCTTAGAGAAACACATTTTATTCCGCATTGGTATTTGTAGTTAGCACTTGGAAAATGGCACGAAAAATATAGATGAAGAAGAAATTTTAGGTGTCAAAATTGAAGTTTGATATTTAGGATAAAAGAAATTGTTACATCTGACACCTCAAGCGTACTAATTCACCGCCTGCATAAAACAGTGTCTACGTAAGCGTAAATCAAAATGTATTTATTCGTGAGCGGTATAAAAAGTCAATATGGGAGGCAATAAAAAGAGGATGTCGAGAGAAATAATAAAAGATAACCTCTAGAGGAGTGAATAGAATGAGTGAGGCCCTTGTAAAGACTGTTTGCGTAGTGGATAAGACGCGATCATGGGGACACCTCTCCCCCAGGCATTCAGATGAGTCTGCAGTGGCGAAAAATTAAAAGTACTTTTTATAACGTGTCAGTTTTGTTCGCTTCGTCTCTTTTATGTAATAGTTGGTGACTTGCCTGCGTTATATGAAAATTGTCGCGTTTGTCGAATGTGTTTTATTTTATGAATCTTTTCATATCCATTGTTGGTTTGAAGATTCTCATTTTTAACAAAACTTATAGCGTTTTCGGATGCCATGTTTTCGTTTATTATAGTGATTGCAAGGATTGCAAATTATTATGTTTTGTCAAATCCAAACTTCATTGCTGCTAATTTTTAACAAATAAGTACCTATTGGTAGTCTAATAAGATCACACCCTTTTAATTTAATGGCTTTCAAACCAGCTATAAATACCCTATAAAACTTATATTCCTTTGTCTGTCTCAACTCTTCTAACAAAGTAGCATCTAAAACGCGACATGTGTGTCTTATTAACCAGGTACTTGTAACCGGGTTCATTTCTAATTCAGACTTGTTCTCCCGATGCGACATTAAGTCGTTCCAAACCCTTGAGCCCGGCCGGTATTACGCCACGTTGTAACTTCATTTCTGTAAGTCCCGTTTCATGAGTAGATTACAAGTAATTAATTTATAAGAATATGGCTGGAGGTACGCCTTCTGAATTAGTATTGTTATGTGCGGAGGGTTCGGTTTAATCTGTGTTGTTACCTTTTCGATTTACTCTAAGTGGCTCGTTTGCTAGAATTTTGGAGAGCCTAATTATATTGGAAGTAATTTTAGCCTTAAGCTGAATCTTACTTAGTAAATCCTAGCTACAATAACTATGATTTAGAATTATATGGAAAAATTACAACCTTTGGCAACTAATAATTATAAAAGTATCGGGCTTATTGGACCAACACATGAGTACATGGGAACTGGAAAAAATCCTTTAGGCATCACTAGGTTCTGAACCACCACTTTAAAGTCAGAATTTAAGAACAGTTTTGATTTGTGAGAATGTTTATTTGTTGTATCTTTATCTGTATAAGTTTCGTTCGGTTTCCCTCTGGGGAGCGCAATGGTGGCAAGCCGCGTACAAGCTGTTACTTTTAATGCGTTATTCGGTTCGGAATTAATGATTTTATTCCCGACAATTACCAGTGATAGCGGGTTGAGATTCCTACTTTAATCTATTCAAAATTGTTTATAGCTGTTTAAAATTTTACTTCTGCATTATTCTTAGTCGCAAATTAAATTGAAGCATTCGCGACGCTCAGATTCGTGCATGTTTTCGAATTTTTCTAAAGCCGAGATTTCGTTCAACGAAATCTCTAAATCGGTAATGTTTGGGGATATATGAACGAAATATTCGTTGGTATATTTATCCCAAACATTACCTTTCATATAAATACTTCCACGTCAAAATATCTTCGATACCGCTGCGCATTTATCCCAAATGTGACTTTTGTTTTTCTTGTCTGTCACAAAGTTCCCGTATCAATATCTTGTGTTTGCATAACTACTTTGCTGTACCACTGTGGGGTAAACACGTTCATATTCATACCTGAACTACGAACCTGCTTTGTTTTCCCTCTATACGATAAACAAGAATTCGATATTGAATTTAACATGCCAAGACAAAAATACAAAAGAAAAATATTACTAAAAACAAATCTCCTATCTATCCCAAATCGATATTATTAGATGTCCGAAGAAGGACGATAATATCCGCGAAGAAAGGACGGTCGACGATATAAAACGCACTTGCGCGCCTAATATACGTTTTATTAATAAAAAAAGCTTCTGTGAATCGCCCATAAATAGCCTTAATGGCCACTAGTGAGCCGGCGATTTTTTCCGATACACGGCGACGCATTTGTTTGACAAATCCCCGGGGAATAAGCGACACTATCCCCTATATTATCTAAGCTTGAGGGATGCGGGGTCATTCTCGAGGTGATGAAGGCGGTATCGCGAGCTGTCTAAAGGCCCCACTAAATCATGACCTGCCAGGTATTTTCTATTTGACTAGGGTGCTCGTTTTTAAACAGATGGTATGGATTCCAGTTATTTATGTGAAGGATCTGGTACATGTTATAAGTCGAATGAAAAAGAAATCACTTTTTAAAATATGATATTGAATATAAATATCAGAATTATCCAAATTCAAAGACGTAAACGAGCACAAAGAAAAAGGAAGGTTTCAGAAGTTATCTCACAATACAATTGAGTGATCAGTATGCAGAGCCAGCGTTGTGTATTAAGCCGATTTAGAGGAGGAAGCGTTAAAAGAAAATTTATAGCATTGAAAAGTCGTACGTAATTAATAAGACATTTGAAGTTGCGTGAAAATGTAATTTAGATTGTTTTCCATCGAGGGGTCGTTCAGTTTCCTGTCTGTTCAGAATCCTCACAAAGGCGGCTTATTTATATATGGCCGTCTTTATATTAGCGTCTTTAAGGGAATCCAGGGGAGCATAATAAAAAAAAAAATCAGCATCAATGTCTTAAAGCGTCTTCCGGCGCGCGATAGCGGAGAACGCCCCGCCGCAGAATGGCGGTCCACACTCGAATAAATTATACCACCCCCCGAACTGAATCGAACGATTGTTCGATTCTTTTGATACGATTCTCGTTTTAAAGTTGGAGCGCCTTTATTAGTGTAAGCCAGAGACGATTATCTTAAGCCGCCATTACATATTCAAATTGGAGTCATTTCGCTTTGTAGAAATTGACGCGAAATAAAACGGAGCCTTTGATAGCGTCCTCGGCATTAGGATGGTGGTGATGGTATTTTTCAAAGACACTTTACGCCATTCCAAATACCCAGATTTAATAAAATATTCATCGTAAGTTCCTAACTTGCACAAAGATTGTTGGAGTGTGATAAAATACGAGCTGTTCCTAAAACTCGTGTTTTCATGCAAGTGAATTTAATGAAGCTTGCGTGGGTTGTCCGTTTCCAGCCCAGTAACTTTCGACCCAGTCCGAAAAACATAATTTTTGCGCGACTGACCAAAGATTAACATTTAGATACCACAGATGACTCTTTGTCCAAAACGGAAACCGTTTCTTCTGCACCCTTTTAAAATACTGAATTAATTTTAAAACATTCTTATCTTCCATAAAGGGTAGAGACTCTATGATCACATATAAAACAGAATAATATAGGGAGGAAAATTAAAAATAGAAAGATATTCCATCTCTGAAATTATAAGCAGATATAATTAATAATTCTAAGTCGATGCATAATAAAATTAATGGAAAGCTTCCCGAAAGAAAGCAAGTCGAGCAAATTAATATTTTGAATAATAAAAGGCGGGTGGTGCCCGTCGAATTATTATGAGTAACACAAACATAAGTCAATAGCCTGGCGGGGTGGTCAATATTGGATTAGCTGCCAAAAGGAGCCAAAAAGCAACGTATACAAAAACCTTTTACAGCGGTTAGATCTCCGGAAAAATATTTATAAAACGCTCGTTAGGTGAGGAGAGTGCTTGTTTTTGCTCAGCTCTGTTGATGTTGGACTTACTAATGTTTTGTAGATGCTCGCTTTTGGTTCTTACCTTTCATTTACTTAATTGTAGCAATCTTATTATGAGTAGGTAAATGCCCATGTCGGTATTTAAGATGGAAATTACTTTGATTATTACGAATGTTTGGATAACATAATAAAATGCAATGATAGACAGATATTGAATGTACAGATGCCAAGCACATCAAGTTCAATCTAATCAAATCTCTAATCTCTCAAAAATAAATCTAAAAAAAATCCAAAAAAACTAATCTAATCAAATATTCAATAAATAATAATTTCTGTCAAATTTCTTTAATAGAATTTCAACATTATCGCTAAATTATAAGGTTCAAAGTTGATTGGGAAAATTTGACAGTTTCGTGTAGCTTGATGTGCTGGTGTCTGTACAAATAGTATTTTAAAGTAACCTAAAAAAGGTAAAGTTCATCATGAAGGCAAAAGTAAAATCCATCTCTATACAACAAAGCTTGACGCGGTTGAAAACGGCAATAGTGCGGAAGGGTTGGGGAACGCTACCAGCCATTGTTTACACAAAGTATAGAATAATATAATCAGAAGTGAAGAAATAGGAATCCGACGAAAAACCAACAGAGTCGGGTGAAAATTTGCTTAGGCCAGCGGAATAAGTGGTGAGGCTAGATACACCAGACTGGACCCGAGTAGCCGAGTAGCCCTTCCATTGTCTATACCCGTATGACGAGATTAAAACAGCTTTATCTGTATGTGAGAGAGAATAATAATGGAAACCTATGTAAACTTGCGATCGTGAAGTGGGAATGGAATAAAGAGGACGGACTCTGTTGTTTTAATTTTCATGAGTAGTTAGTCGTAGAGCCCAGTATCATTAGGTGCTAATTGACATTTTATTACGATGATAATTGTGATATTTTGGACATACCTAATTCGTTATGAAATATATAATTAGAATACTGAATATTTCTAGAAACTGAATGCTAACATTTCAAGATTTGTTTTTTCCAATAATGAAAACGAGAATTTAGATTAATCCAATGTATAACCAAAATAAAATGGTTTTCCTCAAATCCACTGCCTGCATTCATAAAGTCAGCAATCAAATTTTCTCATTTCGCCTCTTTGCACCTGTCGCCGGACTTATTAAGACGCACCTGTCAATCTTCTACTCCCGTTCCTACTTTTTATTTCAATTCCTCCTCATCGGGAACTCAAGTGTTTGGTATTGAGCCACCATTCGAAGAACTCTTATTTTAGCATATTGATTTAGGACTGAAAACACGAGGCAAGTTGAATTTTTATCAATTCAGGGAGCTTGATTGATTTTATGATGCTTTGTGTTTTGGAGCTTTTGTTCATTAGGTTTGGTTTCAATGTTTTTTACTGCTGTTGATTTATTGCATTTCTGTGCAGGAAAAAAATATTTAAAGTTAAAACAGTGGAAGTGCTTGGGGGAGGCCTATGTCCAGCAGTGGACGTCTTTCGGCTGAAATGATGATGATGATGAAAACATTGTATGACTTACCTACTTAATCAATTAGCCAACCATTACTGAAAATCTAATACTGATATGGGTTACGTGGCATAATGACTTTAAGGCTATTTTAATCGGACACAGTTCCGTGACGTTCATGAATGTCATTATTCAAATCAAACAACATTACCATCTAAACACAACATTATCTTTAAGTCTGAATAATCAGCTATACATTTCTCTTTACGGTCACATTGGTCTCCGACAACAGCCGAGATAATAGCCAAGCAATCCTAAATAAACAGTGTTGGATTGGCAACGCCGTCGGCACCCACACTTCGATCTTCGATTTCTCCTACTACATTAATTCGGGTGTTCATTAAAAATGCCATCAAGTCGGCCGTTAACGAAGTGGTGCGCAATTAAGTCGCCGCTGACGTCACACCCTTGGCCCTTCCAGAGGGTTCCTTGAAGAGTCTTTGAACTAGGAGGACACCTTGAGACGGAATTGAAAAATTGATTCGTTATGGATTTGAAATTGTATCTGAATGAAAAAGATCTAAATTTTTTTTAAATCTTCTGGATCTAATTACCTTATTAGTTATCAGTCCAGAAATTAGTTTACAAAAAGTATAATCTTTCCGCACAACACATCAAATTGTTTGCAAGATCCAAATAATCTTCATCATTAACGTGTCAAAATCTTATTATTGTCGATGTCGCCCGCATAAGAGCATTAAGGGGCTTGAGATAAAACAGACTCCCATTAGCAAAGGCCTCGAAAAAATTCGTCGATTCTATCGCGCGCGTTGAGGTGGCAATCGCAATCTAATTTTTTCTTAAGTCGCAGTCAATCACCAGATAAATGAGCCTAGAAGCGATCATCAAAGGGACTAATGTTGATTGGCTTACCACACCCTGAATCAAAAACGATTTTGGGAATTTAAACTTTAAAATTATTACGGTTAAGTTTAGTTTTGAGTTTATAGCGATGCACGCTCTGATTGAGGCTTGTCACCAGTCGGTTATCTGACGAAGATTTATGTCTTTGCTAGTCATGAAACTATTTTGTAAGGGGCCGAGTATTTCTTGAAGAGCAACACTTACATTTCATTGATTATCTGTTGACTTTTGGTAAGTAGACCATCGGTAAATCTTATTGTTAAGATGACCGCTCATTTGTTCTATCATCAGTTACGTTACTATTGGACCTCTTAATGATTGCTGACTCATAATTATCTGTCAACGCACTTAAGTATATATACAATGGATTTCATTGACTAATCACCTAAAAACATATTAAACGTTTCACCACAATTATCAGTACCGTTCACGTTGCGATTTTTTCCATTCGTTTTAGAATAAAGTGTTTTGTCAGGCGTGCAGTGAGGGTGGCGGATCGCGGATAGCGAAGGTGTCTCAATCAGCATAAAACAAAAGAAATCAATAGCATCCCCTCGCGGCACGCGACTCACAAAGAGCAAAGATTTCTTTTCACAATTAACCACCCCCTGGGTGTCGCGGAGCTGATAAACCGAACGGATTTACTTACGATTGTCATATACAATTTTTAATTTATCTAGTGTATACATGTGTATTTGCTGCGGAGAAGATTTATTTTTAAACCGTGTGTTATCTCACGAGGTCATGTTGCTAGACCGTGTCAAAATTGCTCACGATTTTAGAGCCATCGAAATCGTGAAGTATTCGATTACGCTTAATTATTATTGTTGTAAGTTCTGTGATCAACCCTGGACAATTTGTGGAAGCTCAGCTCACGTGTTTTATGTTCAAACCAAAATCAAATGGAATATTTACCTCAATATTGCTTTGTTTTTCTATTTGTAACCAACAAAGCTCTAAACACGCCCGTTCATTCCTGTGTTTTAAACGTTGTTTCCAAACTGATGTTTGTTCATTCAAATTGAGATTGTTTTGTGTCTCTTTTTGGTCCGTTCCGTTCCTAATCCGACAATCACGAGAGTTTACTTCCGGATCAGTTTCTAATGTATCCGAATGGACAGTTCGTGTCGGCGAATATTGAGCAAGTTGTTAGAAATTAAAGCGTATCCATACTGAATAAACGGCAGTATTTACACGGGTAAAACCGTAGATTGAAATAAATTTTGTTGAGTTAAGTAGTCTTTGTTCTCATTCTGTTGTAGGATTTGCACTGGTCGTCTAGGAAGCAGCTTTCATCTCGCAAACACTGTTTCAATATTTAATAATCCGCCGGTAACGAGCTCCGACCGGTCGCTCGCGGAGAAAAGTTTAAATGGGCAGACAACACACGTAGCCGTATTAAGTGAATCATGCAGTCAGCGTGCACTCCATTTTGGGAGATAAGATAAAATGTTCAGTTTGCAAACATTTTACTGTATACTCTAGTAGATAAACGTACCGTATCTTACTTTTCTACATATTTCTAAATCTGCGAAGCCAAAATATAATAAAACCTAAACTTCTAAAACCTTCTACGTCAATCATGAAGACCCTCTCCCCCTCGTATGACCAAGGGTCAAGCAAATTTGACGAGAGATTATTGTAACTGCCCGTAACAAAACTGTTGTTTGTCTTTGGACTAATCTAATGGAGTGATCCTGCATGTACACCCATCATTAGTAAGGGATAAGCAGGCCACTTTATTTTAGGAGTATGTGAAGAGCATGGCGTATATAAAGTAGAACAGAAAGAAAGAGAAAAAAAATTGGTGAATGACCAGCCGTTTAAAATTGGTACGGCAAGGTTTGGACGTAAAATCAGTGATGTCAATAATTTGACTTTTGTTACGAAAAACGTTGAATAAAATCAATGTAAAGTATCGATACGGTGATTAGGAGCGGAGAGGTAGACGGAGGTCAGCAATAAAGTGACCGTCGTCAGGCGCTGCGTCACGTCCGACCGCTGACGACAGCGACGCGTCGGCACGCCCTCGTTCGAAACCGCGATTTTATTGACTCTTGCGGTTGATGCGCTCCTGGTAACAATTCGTGTGATCGAAAGTGAAAACGGTACAATTCACCAAATTCGGTAATGACGGTGACCACTGTCCGGTTTTCTGATGTGTTGACGTCAGTTGGCGTTAACATTAAAAAGGAAAAGTAATGTTTTGGTTTTTATTTGTTGTTTCATAATAATACGTAGTTTTCTGATATACTTAAGTAGTATTGCTGGCTCAAGGCTATGTATTAATTATCAATGTACTGCTGACTGACCTACACTAATTATGTAGGTCAATTAGCGAAGCATAATGTTACCAAAATTAAAAAAATATATATGTATATGGATGGTTCTATTCAATACAATACAGAAAAAGAAACAAACGAAAACCAGTTCGGCAAGAGAAACTCTCAAATGTAAATCGACTATGTGTAATACGTAGGAGGTTATAAATATCATTCATATTTCAAAGTCGTTTGCATCTGGACACCGGCTATTAAGACAAGAGGGGGCTCGTTTCAGAAATAATTGTCAAAGGGCCGAATGAAGCAAGAAAGAAAACAATTTTTTGTTGATGTAACAGATTCTCTCCATGTTGATTTGAAGTTTTAAACTAATGATCGAGAACCAATTTAAAACAACATTTTTAAAACCAAAGCGAAACATACGTAATAACATTATCTGTTACAATATCACAATCAATAAGTAGATACGAAATGAATTTATTGAGTTAAGACCAAATAAAATTAAAAAAACAGACACAACAAGGGTGTAGAATTGTCACATTCCCTCAACACTCCCTTTGTGACAGGCCATAAAACGCAAATTCGGCAATAAAAAGAACACCCCGACAAAACATCCTTCCTGGACACTGGCTCAATACAATGGCCGCCATTCACAACGAATTATTGTATTTTTCCAGCACTCGAAATATTTAAGAAAGGAATTAATGAATCTTGGATTAAGCCCAAAGGATACTCAACCCTGTGCTCCAATATTTTGAGACTTATTTGGTATCCAAATTGAGGTTCCCGCAAGATTCGTTTAACAATGAGGTCCTAATTAGCTGTCAAGGCTGCAGACTTGAGCTCGACGTGCGTCCGTGTCTGTCCCAGAAGTGCGAATAATTCAAGGGATGTCTCCAGTGATTTCTTTCGTTTTGTTGCAATATCGTATAGAAAAATGTATATAAGTTACACAACCACAGACTTGCAGAGAGGATATTATTTCGAAACAATTTTATTCTGATATAAATTATGTAAAAACTGTCCAAGAAGTTATTCTACTAACTTTTTGAGGACATTTTTTTTTATTTTTTTATTTGAAATGGGAAAATAGAAATATACATAGTGAAAATGTGGGAGTAAATTATTATGATGGAGTCCATCCACGTCTTTAGGCACAAACTCTCCAAAGTAAGAGTGCTAAACTGCCGTTAAAAGCGGTGATAACCCACGTATGTGCATAATACATCCCAAATGAAACGAATTAGCGCTAAAATCAGAATAAATCACCCCAAACACAAACTACAGTTACACATTCAAAAACAATTACGAGGGCGCGAATTTGGGCTGCTGCCTAATTGGTATGAGATTTGCAAGTGTTTCTAATTGCGTACAAATTTACGCATCCAAGGCGATCAGTCACACCACCATCAGGTTAATTAATCCATTTGTCTGCTAAGTTCCGATGCTCATATACAAAATTGTTCGGCTATTTGCGATTTGTGAAAAATTAGACGCGTATTGGAAGGGTGCGGTGTAAAACGGGATGAGGTCTTGATCGTTGCTCGTATGATTTAAATTATCAAAAGAATTATCTCTCTCTTCGTTTAGTCTAGCCACATTCAAACAAATGCCTACTAATTACCTTGAATTGGATAAACTGAATGTATTCTGTTCATTTTTAATAATATCAATAGACTTAACCAGTTGTTTTATGATGCTTATAGTAAAAAAGTTTTTTTATTGAAATGCTGTATAATCAAAGCTAATTTTAAACCAAGTTATGATTTACTTGCAGCTGTACTCAACTGTTTGGTACTCCAAGTACGGCACTTGGAGTACCAAACAGTTGAGTACAGCTCTCAATGATCAAAACCTCTCAATCCTCCACACAAACATTAGGACGTGCTCCTCGAATTCATGGAATTTCTTTTTAAAAAAAGGTTCATTTTCATTAACGCCATCGGCTCACATATTTGTCATAACCTGTCCGTGTCGCCGGGGTCCGGCCTCTTGCAGCGACTGCTCCTTTTTCCACCGTTTTTAATTTACGCTGTTTGGTTTTTGTTCCTTCGTGTTGGAGATGGAACATAATTGGCCCACGTTTCATTGGTGGAATTCAACATAACGGGCCTTTCCTAAAATGGCAGAGATGATTCGTGCAATGGTAGCGGTGTTATTTTCTCATTTGCTCTTCACTTGTTTTAGTGCTTTCATTGCCTCTTGCGGTACTGTCGCATTTTTGACACTTGTCAGCAGCCTAATTGCGTAAAACACTATCAATCTCACTCTGAATTATGTTGAAGGATATTGCTAATCCTTTTCTTCATTAATTAGTTCGATTTTTTATAAATAACGCAATGAATGTTGTTAAGCTGTCAAAATGAAAGCCATTGCTACTGATAGCGTGTTACGCAATTACCCCGCAGGATTGCTTAACCTTCTCATGTTTTTGCCTAATAAAGTAGTTTTCACTTCTGTTATAAATAATTTCAGAGTTACCTTAATCATCCCCTCGGTGATCCATTTATAAAAAAGGAAATAGTAACCGTTTCACTATTGCAGTTTTTTCCTTAATCAAATATTCGTTCGGTCGGAGCTCAATGGAGATATATGCCTCACCGGCGCGTCTAGACGCACACAGACCTACAGCCTCCGCCAGACTGTCTAATGTGCCAGCTTTACATATTTAAAACCTATGCCCTCGTAATAATCACGTTTGACTTTTTTAATTTTGACGGGCTTTGATCGAACTTTTCTCTCGTTCGTTCGATTCCACATGACGGAATTAACTCTCTGTTCCAGACTCCTCTATCAATTATATATCAAGTCTGTGGCTGAACTTGGTTAGGATAATAAGATTTAATATATTATCAGCCTCAATATAATAAGTGAAGCGGATAATTGTATTGGTAGTAAACAGCATCTCATTAACTTAACGATGCACTTATGAAATAAAATATGTAGCTACTGGTTTCCGCAGACAGCCTTCATGGAAATTGCTTCCATCCATGCATAAATATCTATTAGGCGGCATCGCGGGATTAATATTTTTATACAAAGCTTGAGGGACTGTCTCAGAACAAATGGGTGCAGACTCTACAAACAAGGGTGTACGAAACAGCTAGTTAGCGGTAAAATGGATGTTTTGCTTCTGTTTATTTTATTTCTGGAAAATAGCTGCGGGTTATTTGGGAGCTTGTATTATTATTTCATCCTTTTTTATAAGTAACCGTTCTTCATAACAGCCGAAACAATTATGTGTTGTCGTACCCCTTTTTAAATTTCATAACGCGTTTTTCCAGTTTCCCTGTTTCCGCCCCTACCCTTCAAAGGCGAGTGGAGGCGATAGGTGCGAAATGATATAGCTCGAAAGGTCCAATGTCAGACAATAGGTAAAATTCATACGGGCCGCGCTCGCTGAATGCAAACAACCTAATTATATTCACGATAGCCAAGATGGCGACGGTGGAGGAGAGAAGGAAATGTGCCCTGCAGACGTACTTGTAAGTTTAAGTTGCACTTCAGGTGTTACGGTTGATTGATTATTGATTGAACTTGTTGGCCATCTAATGAGGTGTTCAGCATTTTCTTGATAAAAGTTAAAGGTTCGTTTAGAAGAATTAGTAATTCAAGTTTCATACTTTCTTGAATGGAAATTGCGATACTCTTTAAAGTAACCTACATCGCTAGCAGGCGAAAATTTAACTTCCCGTTTATCGCCAACCGTAGGATCAATAAATCGAAAAGTAACATCTTTATTGCAAGGTAAGAAAGTAAATACGAGTTTAAACTTAAGCTTTACTTCTCCAAACTTAATGGTGTTTCATTACATCGTTAGGTAGGCTTAGGTCGGTTCCTCCGTCGGTGAATTATGGTTATTTGAATTGTGCGAAACAAAATAAATTTTGTGAACGTGCTCTATAGCGTTCTGCTCTTTGCATTTTTGAGTGCTTATTTCGAGCAGGATAAAAGTTTGCGTTATTTATGGCCCGTTCTAAGATTTAATGTGAAGTCAAACAGCGATAATGTGAATCCCGTTTGAATATTTTGGCCGACTGTGACGTATCTACCTTTTGTTTGCGAACTTTTGAATGTTTTGGAGGGAGATGTTTTTGAGGATGCCGTAGTTATTTCGAAAATGTTACAAAAAATCAATCATAGGTAGAGAAACGTCTGAAAGGCGAGTATAGATTCTGATAATCCTTTTTTATCTTACTAAGAGCTGATTTAACCAAAGTCTAGATATCTTGTTTTCGTGGAATAAAATTGACGTCTGACAGTTCTACTATGGAAAAATTGTCAAAAATTCAAAATTTATTCTTAGAATAAGACTTATTCTAGCTTTGGTAGAATTCGCCCTTAGTAGTTAAATCTCCGTGAAATCATAAAATAGTAAACTACAACCTCATTACTTAACCAATCCGCCTATAAACCATATGTAAACTACCAAAATCCGAATGCTCATCAAATAACAAGGCTCATTTCCTGGGTCCGGTAGTAGTAACATTGCTTTATTGTGCATGAGCTTGGATCGCGTGTTTCTGTAACTGTTCGTTACTATTTCCTCCCGTTTCTCCCTAACTGGGATGAATCCTGTCCCGTTACTCGAGCCATTTGGCGTAATGCGCGGTTTGGCCGGATTGACAGCTATAAGGTAGCGGTTTGGGTGCGTGAACGGAAACGAAATGCGATATATTGCTGAAATATTTTTGCAATTCCTATCAATTTCACTTGTCGTCAGACACGTCTTGTGCCTATCACTGCAAAGATAGTACACGTCAAATAAAAACGTCACCTTTTGATGAAGCATATCTGTTAAATATGGGAAAAATATTCACTCTTTTATGTACTGATTTGGTTTAAAAAACCTGGATATAATGTAGTTTTTTCTATTTCCTTCTCTCCCGAACTGGGATGAATCCTGTCACTTGCATCCCGTCATTAGCGTGGTTTGCTCGGATTAACAGCTTTGAGGTAGCGGGAATACAAAATGCAATATATTGCTCAAATGTTTTTACAATTTCTATTAATTTAACTGTTTTGAGTTTTTTGTCTAACTCCAAAGGTATTACGTGTTAAATAAATTCAGTAAAAAAATACATTCGCTCCTTATTAAAGGTACTCGCTAGTATTTGTGTGATTTGTTAACTGATTATAGGCATTTATAGGTGTCAAGAACGCATTCTCTCGTCGGCCGCACTGTAAAGGTGCAATTCTGTTTCTCTAACTGTTCGTTATTATTTTCTCTGCCTTCGTAGCTGGGATAAATACTGTCTCATTACGTCTTTTCATTTAAGACCACAAGTAAATGTATTAGGTGAAAAATCATTCATCCGAATCTTTATATCTTTAGAATTTCCGCAGTGAGGCGTTTTCCGCTCTGTGATGCAACATGTCCTAGGCGTTACTTTCCTGGCGAACCTTAATGATACTTTGAGTTGTACTGTTTTCCAATATGTGATTTAATTAATGGTACCAATTTAAACTTTGGAACAGGGTTGTTGGCAAATTGTTAATCGAGGTTCCAAAGTGCTGCTAAAAATATTTGACAGATGTGATTGGATTGTGACATCGCCTAAGTTACTAAAATAATAATATTATGTTTTAATAAGGTTTAAAACCTAATATTATTATTTTAGTAAATGATAAATGAATGATAAATGATTTTTATTGATAAATGATTTTTTAATGATAAATGATTTTTATTTCTGTAAGTAGGTTTGAACAAACACTTTTACACGTCAATCATATTTTTTTTAAACTAGATGAGGTCGGCGTTTCCTAACCTGACTATTCTGAGAAGAAAGGCCGAAACAAACTCAGAAGTCACAGTCTCTTTTAAAGTCCCGACAAAATCTTGGTCAGATCGTGTAAAGACCATGTAGATTGGTGTCTGAAATGGTCTTTTGAGGAAAGAACCACACAGATTGAGCGGACCTGTCCAATCAGTGCACGCATTTGTCAAAAATCGTGCAGCTCAACTCAGAACTTGAGGAGCTCAACGATTCGACGAACAATACCAAAGACAGGACATTTGGGTAGGCCGCATAAACTACTCAAACTGCCAGATCATGATTAAAACTAAGAAGGATAAAAAGAAATGACCCACATAGTCCTCACATTCACAATAATTATCTAAATAAAAAAAATAAAAAAAACTTACAAAGTAAATATTCATGTCATTGTCTAAATAAAATTCATCAATGTCAATATGTATATAAAAAATCCGGACATAATCTTTGAGGACCATGTAGATTAGTGTCTGAAATGGTCTTTTGAGGAAAGAACCACACAGATTGAGCGGACCTGTCCAGTCAGTGCACGCATTTGTCAGTAACCGTGCAGCTCAACTCAGAACTTAAGGAGCTCAACGATTCGACGAACAATACCAAAGACAGGACATTTGGGTAGGCCGCATAAACTACTCAAACTGCCAGATCATGATTAAAAGGAAGAGAGAAAAAACAAAAAATTACCCACATAGTCCTCACATTCACAATAATTAAAATCATATAATACTTTATACAGTAAATGTACATGTCATTATTTAAGTAAATAGATACTTAAAAAAAAAAAAATATTAAAGTGTAAAATAGCAAAATAAAAACAACATTCTAAACCTATTGGAGCAGCTCAATCCCAAGCCTTTTTGTCCTCAATATAGTCTTTTACAGTATAATAGGCTTTCTGACATAGTTTTCGCTTTATAAAAGATTTGAATTTATTAAGGCAAGGTAAGTTTTCTTCGGAACAGAATACTATCCTAAATGGACAGACACATTAATAAGGCGTATCTCCAAATTAATTGTATTTTCAAACCAACGTAAGCTACCCCGCATAACCTAGATTTATATTCGGATAATAACCTCATAACTGGTAACTGAGAGGTACAAGACATGTTAGGGTTGGCTCGGCCACATGTAGCGAAAAGGGCGGATTAGCACGCAGTAAAATTTGTTAAAGAGGACTTTCGGTATACGGGTGCCTCGCGGCTGTTGTAACCAACCATTTTTACATGACCTGCGAAGATCTCACCTAACGCTCTTCAAACGCTTAGTATAACAGGTGAAGGGAGAGGCAAGGTAGGTCATGTTACCTTGGTGGTTTCTAACATATATTAATACGAAGCTGCGGACGGGCCAGCTTCGGGTCTCAACTATCTCCCACTTGCAGACACGAACACTATAATCCCCGATAAAGCCCGCACATTTACATTCAATTCTAATTCCGGAACACCCACTTCCACTCGGCTCTGATTGCCTGGTACTTGTCGTCGTTGATTAAAATACCCCTTAAGTTAGATAATCTTTGATAATAAATTAACGTGTGACTAAATAAGGCCAGAATACACAAAGCAAACTTTCAATTAGGTTAAACTAAAAAGAGCTATTAAAATAGCCTGAAAGAACGTGTACACATAAATATTTCAAAGGCTAAGGGCACTTAATTGAGTTTGTTCAGGACAAAACAAAGAGCGAGAAAACTTTTTAAATTGAGTGTCCGTGAAGTGTTGCCAACATGTTGATCTTTTCCAACTGTGCTACTTAGAGGGGACAGCAGGTACCTGCCCGACGCGACGTCCCAAGTTAATATTTTCTTTGGAGAGAAAGTGTGCTTTATGTAAAACTTAGATGCAGTCGACTTGTTTTCTTATGAAAATGTTGTTGAAGGAACTAGTTTTGTTGAAGATTGTGTCAGATATTTTTTAAAAATACTCACTGTTTTATTTTTCTTTCACGAAAACTATCTCGTCTCTTTTGCCAAGTTCTGGTTTTTCATCAAAAGACTTCCGTTCCACATTGGCTTCCATTTCACATAATTACTTTTTCCAAATGTTCATGACCACAGATGGCTAGAAACAAAATTTCCGTATCTATACATAAATTAAAGTCGCTTTTTGTGTCTGTCTGTCTGACCGCGTTATTCTTCTAAGGGCTGATTTTTTGTGTCTGTCTGTCTGACCGTGTTATTCTTCTAAGGGCTGATTTTTTGTGCCTGTCTGTCTGACCGCGTTATTCTTCTAAGGGCTGATTTTTTGTGTCTGTCTGTCTGACCGCGTTATTCTTCTAAGGGCTGATTTTTTGTGTCTGTCTGTCTGACCGCGTTATTCTTCTAAGGGCTGAATTTTTGTGTCTGTCTGTCTGACCGCGTTATTCTTCTAAGGGCTGATTTTTCAACCATCTGATAACTTTATTCGAGGAACAATTTTGAAATTTTGACAGTTCTTTCATACAAAAACTGTCAAAAGTCAATTTTATTTCTCGAATAAAAGTTATCTGGCGATGGAAAAATCAGCCCTAAACCACGCAAAGGACTTTGATACGCTTTTTCCATCATTTAGAGAATTTATTCATAGTATAAAATTACATCTATATATATAAAAGAAAGTCTGTTAGTTACACCACTTATAACTCAAGAACGGCTGAACCGATTTGGCTGAAAATTTGTAGGGAGGTAGCTTAGAGCCAGGAGACAGACATAGGATACTTTTTTTTTTATAGTAGGAGTAGGGTAGGAGTAGGGTAGAAGTAGGGTAGGAGTAGTGTAGGAGTAGTGTAGGAGTAGGGTAGGAGTAGTGTAGGAGTAGGGTAGGAGTAGTGTAGGAGTAGGGTAGGAGTAGGGTAGGGTAGGGGTAGGGTAGAAGTAGGGTAGGAGTAGTGTAGGAGTAGTATAGGAGTAGGGTAGGAGTAGTGTAGGAGTAGGGTAGGAGTAGTGTAGGAGTAGGGTAGGAATAGGGTAGGAGTAGGGTAGAAGTAGGGTAGGAGTAGTGTAGGAGTAGGGTAGGAGTAGTGTGGGAGTAGGGTAGGAGTTGGGTAGGAGTAGTGTAGGAGCAAAACAACGTTTGCCGGGTCAGCTAGTAATAAATAAATATCAATGTTTTGTCAATTAAACACTTTGATACACCCATGTCATCGTCTGCCTAGCCTTTTCGGCTTCCAGTCTAACCGGATGCAGCTGAATACCAGTATTTTACATGGAGTGACTGCCTATCTCCCCAACGACCCAGTTACTGGGTAATACGATACCCCTTGGTAAGGCTGGTTGTCAGACTTTCGGGCTTCTGACTACCCGTAACAACTGTCAAAAACCCACGAATGACAGCCGGGACCAACGGCTTAACGTGCTTTCCGAGGCACGGAGGGGTCTCGGTATTTAAAAATGGTCACCCATCCACAAACCAACCGCGGCAAGCGTAGCTTAACCTGATCGATCGACCTGTGCGGCTGTTATTATTTAGCCACGAGCCCCTCCCTAATACACCCATGTATCACTCCCAAATTATAATTGAATCCTTTTATGAGCGACATGCATCAAAACAAACAATAAACGTAAAGAAAAACTTCGCAAATAACAGTGAAACCGAACTTTTTTTACTGTCGCTTGATATTTCTATTACACCTATGATAAAATGTTACGATTGCGTATCGAATGGGGCACACGGGGGAAGATATTTTGTATTTGTATCTATTTTATTTACAAACTTCGGAACTATATTATAATCAGAAAAGCAATCTCGTTTCCCACCTACACTTTATGGTTCGATCTGAAATGTACAGAAACCTATTAAACATAGAATAAAAATCCATTGAAAAACATTCGTAAAGTTGTAGAAAAAGTCAATATTTTTCTGCGTAAAATATCAACAGTTTAATTAATTGATTAGCTCAAGGCTTGGGCACAAAACAAGCCTCAAGAAAAACAAAGATTTATTTTACTTTCGGTAGCAATTAACGTTGAAAGTGAAAAATCTTTCAAAACTCCAGCGCCGCCTGGTATCCGGCGCTTATTCCCTTTCTTTAAATTGAGCAAATTTTTCTTGCGAAAACTTTTTGATTCGACCCCTTTCTACGGCAATCAGGCAAATCTCTTGGCGGCCACATGATACGCCACAGAGTAGCAAAAATCGGCAGAACAACTTTATTTTCATCGCCGTTCTTAAATTCTTTTTACATAAATTAGCTATGAGCCCACAATAATGTATGAAATGTTAACTAGGCAGGTAAATAAAATATGTTTTTCTAAATAGTGATCTTCAGAACAGGACAGGCAGAAGGAGAGGTAAAGAAGACAAGGTTTAACACTTTTTGGTACACTGTATGTCGTTACACTGTACAAATGCGCACAAACAATAATAATGGGCGCAACGGCAAATACAATTAGGTTAATTAATGAATTAAGACCCGTCGAGTTTCTTTATCTTGTTATTAATTTGTCTAAGGCGAGCTACCCAGACGTCTTACAAATGAGAACCGAGCAAATATTTGTTTAAAGCGGAACGATTCACTTAATTCAATCAAACTTGTTATATTATTCATATCTATGTTGCTACCTACCAAGATATTTCGTGTTATTGAATTTAATTCTGTTTTACAATAACATTCGGTTGTTACTTTCAGTTTTTTCAGAGTTCAATATTTTATTTTACTTTGGTATTTATATAAGTTTGTTTATCTTTGATAGAACAATGATGGAAAATGCAAAGTTTATGAAACAAAAAATTGAAAGAATATAAAAATCAACAAGAAAAAGGTCGAAAACATGGCTATTATAAGTATTCCATCGCTCTATTATTAGAACCATCAAAAACCCAAAACACGTGACAACACATGACGCCCGTCTCAATTTAAAGACGTTAACAAATGTTTGCAAAGAAAACAGCATTAATCAGGGTCAGGAAGCGTCATTTGAATATAAAGCGGAGTATGAGGTGCGGCATGTGAGCCTATCATTAGTCATAAACGCGAGAGGCGGCGCGCGGCGTTCCCGAGGACGTGACCTGCAGTGTAATCGAGCTACTTCTTATCGGAACATTCGGTACACTGGCGGACATGTGCACTTAGGCGTAAACGACTCACACGTGGTTGGCACGGTTAGTTATTTACACTGTGTGTATGTGGTGTGCTATTGCCTCGTCTCTGAAATTATGCTAATGTGTGTCTTGTTTGTCATTGACAATGCAGATTGAACCATCTTTGCCTACAAACTAATTTTATTTTCATCATTGTAATTTTGTTTGTTCGGAGGATTTTCTAATCCGGTTAGACTGGAAGCCAACCTCAACATAGTTGAGAAAAGGCTAGGCAAATGATGACTGTGATCTTCTAATCACGCCATTGGACCGAATACCGGGACGATATTTTTATACGTTTGTTAGATAGGATCCCCATGGTTGTTAACTAAATAAACATTGGAATTTGAATATTTCTATAGCTCGATACACGACCAGAATATAATGTAAAGCCAAAAATAGAAAAGAAACGCCCCGCACCCTTATCCAATAACTGGATTAGGAAGGTATAGACGGTGACAATTGAAACATCACATCGCACTGGACCGCACTGAATTTAAATATACGACGTTTCCAGAAGCGTGGTCACCGAACACGGTTATTTAGATGAGCATCAAATTTGTCGGATTTTTGCGGATATATTCTTCGGAACACTCCCGTAGGGATTGCGGTTTGTATTCGGATATTTTCATTTCCATTGACCGTTGGTCATAAAGTGGGAATGGCGCTTAGACTTTTTATGGTGGATTTTTTTATTGGTGTAGATTGTGCTAGAGCTGATTAAATTCGATATGATTAAAATAAAATATTGGTTATCCTCTTTATCATCCTAATATAACCAAGTAGTGAAAGTCCTTGGAAAATAGCACTTTTTTACTGATTGGTAATATAATATTTCGAAAACTGTGGTTCTAAATCGTCTGTATCCAGAAAATTATTATTAATGCCATCCAATTTGGTAGAAAGGGGCTAATATTTTTAAAACCGTATCCACAATAAATCAGATATCACCACCTCATTGGCATTCCTTACGTACGTTTTAGCATTCCTCACTGGTAGAGGAATCAGTGCGGTGGTAAAAATCAAATTGACTGCCCGATAAACACTCTGCGACGGAACATGGGGTTCTCGCAAAATTTTGATTACACCGAAAAGTGTTACTTATTCTCAAATAAAAAATACCGGAGGAAAAATTTTGCTGATGTCGATATTGTTATGGCGGGTTTATGTCGAAAATTGGGGGTACGGTTATTGCATGTCATTAGGAATTATGGGCTTCCGAGGTAGGCCGGAGAAAAATTTGCCGGAGGTGAGGTGGCGCTTATACTTTTTTTGCTCGATAATGTAATTATTGGAAATTTATTCCGCACCTCTTAAGTGGCAGGCGGTTTGTGTGAACTGTGTTTAGTATCTATTTGGGTGAGATTGCTGAAGACATTGAGGAAGAATTTATGGTCCACAAAATATTTATTTTGTTCTAGGCACGGATATCTCTAGGGAAAATATTTAATTTTAGGGATCCTGATCCCATGATTATTAAAACAATCAATCAATCATGATTATTAACAATAATCATGGCACACAATGTCACAAGTAAACTAGTACCAAACGTAAGATTTGAAAATATAAGAAGACATTTAAAAGTTGACACACTGAACTGGCACCGGCATAAATAATATGACAGCCAATTTACTAATTACACACACACCGCAATACAAAACATAACACTCACGAGTAATAATAACAAACTTAACAAAGAAATAAGCCATCGGCGCGGGCCCTTACGCCCACCGTGATGCATGGGGCTGTTGAAATAATATTATCGTTACCGAGTACTCACACTCCAAGGAAAATCAACATAAAGTGAATAAAAGAAAATTATGAATCGCACCAAAATAAATTACCCCGTGTTGGCGGCAAAATAACATCACATTTGAATGCCTTTTATGCTTTATGGGCCCGTAACTATATGAAATAAGTCCCGGTGCTCTTTTATGGGACACAGGAGCACGTACGCGGCATAATTTTTCAAATGTTTGTTGCGAATACGTAACTCTTATTTGAGAGTGCTAAACTTTCTTCTTACGAAGACCATTTGCTGCGAAATTGTGGATTTATTGCTATTTGATACAAATCTGGAAACAAATGAATGTCGAGATGAGTAGGGTTAGACATATGACTCATTCTAAAATAGTAGGAAACGTGAATTTAGTTCCATCATTCGGTAATCGGACACATTGCGCTTTAGAAAAAACACTGCCATACAAATATGAGTAGCAGAGACGATCCCCTACAAAACCGAATACTTTCTAAAACTAGTTGTCCTATAGATCTATGAGCTGTCCCATATTTAGGTACGGTCAGGTACTGTACCTTATGGGACTTAAACACAGTTGACTGTAAAAAGTACAGCTCCATCTCGCTACAAAAATAAAACGCCACCTCTAAACCACACAATCAAACATCAGACATTCACACAAAAATACCCAGAAGGTTAAACTGTTTGTTTATTTTCCAGAAATTTGGAGCGTTAGCCCGTCAGGTGAGGAGTGTAATGGCGTGCGATTTTTCCCGTTTGCGCTTTCGACGCCGCCTGTGTCCACCGGAGAATATTTCATGCGCCAATGAACGCATTCTGGTCCCCGAATTATGACGGTCAACTGGCTACCGGGCTGAGGAGTCCGTCCGTAATCAGATCAACAAACAGAGCCTCCGATAAAAGGTAAAATGTCATTGTTTAGCTTATCTATGTGAATTGTGAGTGAATGGTTGAGGGACTCAATAATTTGGTTATTTGATTAAAATACGGTAATGGAACAGTTTGATTACATGGAATCTTGTCAAACATACAGTGTTATCTACTCAGTCGATGATAATTTTGAGGGGAGAGCTGACCGGTAGTCTTCAACCTCTTGTACATTCCCCGAATGAACAATTATTTGATCAAAGCAGCACTTTTCTTTTTCATACATCTCTATCAGAAATTTATAGTCGGTAGTCATCGAAGAAAACCTTTTAATTCGGGTTTGAGACTAGCGTCTGCTGGCGTAACCAATAAAACCTCAAAGTCTAACTTTTTAACACACAACTAAGATCTAAGTAGGTATTCTTGCTAAACAATGAAACTCGCTACTTTTACTGCTTATGCCAAATACAAATTCAGTAAAGCCATGCATAGTTTGGCAAGTTTCCGTCGTTCAAGACGTGACTGACATGGCTGGTTGTAACAACGTCGGATTTGCAACTTGAATGTTTAGCGGCACCTGCTAGGGCCATCGACTCATAATATTCGGCTTAGCGCGTCTCCCCCGCGTTTTATATTGAACGGCTTGAACTTAGGGGGTGAATACATGTGTAAACAAATCGACAATGCGTTCTATTGAATTTTTTTGGATGACCTTTTGTTTGTGCATTTTTGGGCTTTAGTATGAGGAGGAACTGTAAGTTATGTTGCGAGGGGTAATTAGAAAAGACTCCTCAGAGATTGAAAGAAAGAAAGAAAATACATTTACGATTTAGCACAGACTAAAAGACACAGTAAACCAGATACATACATCAGATAAAAACAAAAAATAAAGATCAAACAAAAAAGTGTAAAGTCCGATGTAAGAAATTAGCAGGAATGTGTGCCTCATGGCTGCGCCAAAAAGGCTCAGTTCAGCAAAAATGCCAGACAACTAGTGCCTGACGCTGGTTTTCAACTGGACCTGATGTGTGAGGTGACGGATGTAAATCAATTGTATACTGCAACGTGACGTGTGTTGTGTATGCATACTTAAGGGGCCGGCGAACTATGCAAACGCATGCTAATGCGTAGTTCATACAAACGTAATACCAAAATAATTTGTAATTCAAACGTGTATTTATTCAGATTGAATTACAGAATATTTAGGTTCCCAAATATATATTTTGAAAGGACTCTGATATAAAGACGAGATATGAGGAATTTCAAATTGGGAACCTAGATATTCTGTAATGTGTTTGTTTGTTTGAACACGCTAATCTCTGGAACTACCAGTAGGATTAAGAATTTTTTTTTGCATTGGATAGCAAAATTCTTGAGAAAGGCTATTTAACATCATGCTACCCTTTGGAGCCGAGCAAAACGTCAGAAAGAACGATAAGCACAAACATAATCAGCCTATAATGTTCCCACTGCTGGGACACAGGCCTCCTCTCGATGAGAGGGAGTGGGCCGTAATCCACCACGCGGGCCCAGTGCGGGTTGGCAGATGCCACATGTCTTCGAATTTTTGGTTCTAGGACATGCCGGTTTCCTCACGATGTTTTCCTTCACCGTTTTGAGAGCAGTGGTGATGAAATAATTTACACAAAGTAAAGCGCCTATCTGGGTTCGAACCTACGACCTACAACTCTTAAGTCGCGGCCGTTACCACTGGGCCACCACTGCACAAAACTATGTTCTATATTATGGGTTTGGTTTCCGCACTTAGTCCTTTAAGTGGACCATTGTGCGTGGGCCATGGCGGCCGTCGGTGGTTATTCCAAAACACAAAACTAACTAAGCCAAGTTATAGCGCAGGCAGGCGATGCGATATGACGGAGTGGGTCGGGGAACAAGACATTTCAAGCGGACGAAGTCGCGGGTAGAAGCTACTGTATGTTATATAATCAAGACCCATGGTAGCAGGTCAGACCAAATAAAAGAAAAATATCAAATATCTCTTTATCGAAACAGTCAGCAGTAAATGAGTCTCATTCCAATAAATCAACTGTCAGATGCCCATCACTTTCTCACATCGCATCGGGACAGAAACAACGAAATGCGTTGTCATCAATTCCATTTCTGTTCCGTTGATAGTTTTCCCATAAATGACCACCTCGGGGTGGCAATAAAATCGCCCACTATCTGCCCAGTTTTCCGATACACTGCCTACTGGGCACTGCGGACGCAGCTAACAATTATCTAAATAGCCATCTACATTCTTACCCCTTACATTTTATTATTACCGGTCAATTTATCCGATAGTCTCGTGCGGTGTTCGCAAATCTCTGCTATACTCCTGTTTGCCTGGTAGATATACCGATATCGTTGGAAACTGCCCAAGAAATAAAACAGGGGATTTTCATGGTGTTACGAACAAGTTTTCTTCTATGTTGTTGATATTATCATACGTAATTGCGTTTGTGTTTGCGGTACGGGTTTTATTTGGTAAACTTTGCTTCATTTCATTTCATTTTTGCTGTAAAAATATTGTCGTTTTTTTTTTCAATTCTTTTTTTTCTAACCTGAACGTCAAGAAGAAGCAGTTCCAAGTATAGACGAAAAATCCAAACAGAAAGTCTTTTTTTGGTAATTATTTAAGAACATAGTACACAAATACCTGTCTTTAATTTTCCCCAAAATAAATTAGTGTCATGGACTGTAAGGGGATAGTTTCTTAGACACAATAGGTGGTGATTTCAAATAAAGCCACCCACGGTTGTCAAACGGACCCCGCGCCTTGTGGTCTGAAGTTAATGTGCTGGACATTCAGAATTCAGACGTTTGGATAAACCAGAGACTAAGGAACGAATAGAAGGGAAACTTGCTCTAATATTTCGTTGGATTTTGTTATAAATGCTTTTGTGCGTTACTCGTGCTCTCTGAAGAGCAGTGCTGGCTCAGTAAGAGCAGTGGTGGCCAAGTGTTAAGGGCCGCGACTCAAGAGTTAAAGGTCGAGTCTTCGGTCAACTGGACCCACTCGAAATGGACCCGCGGGATCATTCAACCCAATCACATTTTGAAAGGTCGTGGGATCGAACCAGAGCAGCCACTTTAATTTGTTTAAATTAATTCAACACCACTGCTCTCAAAGCGGTCAAGTAAAACATTCGTGAGGTAACCGGAATGTCCTAGAACCAAAAATTCGAAGACATGGGACATCTACCAACCCACACTGGGCCCGCGTGGTGAATAATGGCCTACTAACAAACAAACCAAAATTACAATCAGAAATATTTAAAAGTGGTGAAAAGGTGACGTTTCAGCACTTTTAAATGGTGAAAAGGTGACTAAGGTGAAAAGGTTTAAGTGGTGAAAAGGTGACTAAGGTGACTTACTAATTATCGAAAATATTCTCTTTGAAAATCCAAAATTTCAGCTATAAATATCGACACATCTATAGTTTCCTGATCCTGTGTACCAAATATTCGTCCGCTGTCGATTGCTGACTGGTCCTTCCTTACATTGTCTCGGCGAGGGTGCTGGCTGCGGGCGGAGACAAAAGAAACGCATCGCTCACCGCCCGAGCTGGACACAATGACCGGGGCCTATTTATCTTTAGGATTAACTTGCTTATCGCTGACCGGCTGCCCTTGAGTTATTACGTTTTTGAGGATTTCAACTTACTTAGTCGGTTTTGTAGGGGTGTTTTTTGAGGGAAACGCTTAGTGTATTACTTTTGTAGTGAATAATACGGGAAGCTGGAAGATGATGCAGATTATGTAAAAAGCTTTTTAATCCTATAAAGTGTTTAAAAGTTTTTCACCGTGGTCTACTTACTTGCATTCAAACCAATTAAAACAAACGACGATGAACCAAATTACGACGCTAGACGCAAAAACCACTTTTCCATTTATTGTCCCCACAACATCACAGACATCAGTATTATTCCCACAAAAACTAAACACAATTAAGACGTTAAATTATTCAGACGACAGGCCCCGGGGGATACTAATGTCCCTCTTAGCACTTTAATAGTGTGAGGAGTCCCCAAACGCCGGTCAAGTACCGCGGACAGCCCAAAGGCGTTCCGGGTCCATTAACGACCGTCCGGCACCTCCCCTAGTTTGTTCCCGCAAATTAGTTCACCCAAGAAAACGTAATCCCGATGTCACCTTCATTCCACTTACGAAATGAATCTTTTCGAGACATTCAGAGTCAGACAGCTTTTACCAAAATATTAATATTGGGCACGTAACGCAAGGGTGAATACTAAATTAACATCCGCTACCTTTGGCAAACATTGGCAAGACACCGGTTCCGTAATACAATGTTTGCTTCCATGTAAGGGCCTTTCGATGAATCTTAATCTTCCTGACTCAGGTTACCCTCTAACCCGCATGTGTATAACTTAATCGGCGCCCCCCTACCTCCCTAACTTGCCTCTAATTGTTTGCTCTCGATATTGTCGACGTCCGTGTATTCGAAATGTTCCATGGGTACCTAGTCCCTGTTTGCGCAAACAACATTAGTCAGGAGTTATATCAAATCAAGTAATAGAACTTGATTCTTGTTAAGGGGCTTACAGAACCTAAACACAAAAAAACGCAAGTTTTAGAAACAATAAAAGTATATGATCGACTACAGTAAAATGTGAATATATGCTAGGTAGATAGTGTGTTGAAAACCTAATACAACTAATTTGATACGATAGAAAAAAATCATGAAGATACCTCTAAAAACTTTCTTTTTACAATAAAAACCATACTAATATGCATACAATCATTCTCATTTTTTGTCAGGTTTATTCTACAAGCAACATACTAAAACACTAGTGTTTTATTTTGTCCAAACAATATATTTTTTGTAATTAAATAATTGCTTCATATTTTGCAATAAATTACCAGCGTTGTGTCATCGTGCTTCTCTTTCTTTTCTATGCAGTCCGACTGTGACCGCGCTTTAGGTCATGTAAGCCCCAAGCTGGATGTTTATCTTTCCTATCGAGTTAGTCTTAGTCGTTAGAAAGTCGAAATTAAACGTTACTCTGAAGAAAGTCACCTTTTTATTGCATGTCTCGCGTTGATTATTGCAAGGTGTTCTCATTAGGAAGGAGTCAAGTGGAGGGCCCACGTTCTCAATTGCCGTGACGAATCGCACTCATAAACTCACATGCTTTTCTTCCTTATACACTCGGAGTACTTCCTACTGCAACTTATGAACTTTTCCTTTAATTAAATGGGTCTTTATTATTATTGTGAGACATGTTTAAAGTCTGATTACATACGTGGGGTTAGGTTAGGAGTTTGAATAGAATAGAATACTCTTTATTATGTACACCTTACGAATTATAGATATATTCTGAATGTAACACTGTTGATTTAGGTGCTGTTAGCACTGTCTTGGGGAAACTGAAGGACGGGATACATTATTGTTTTTTTAACAAGTTGAATAAAGCCTAAAGTCCACACCACAGTACCTACCACAATTAAAACAAAAAGATTAGGAAGCTCCGCGTTTTATTTTAGACCCTGTACAGCAATTAAAAAAGCCACCGTTTCCTCCATCTCGTCGCCGACCGAAAATAAACACAGAATACGTTTCACGTGTTTTCCTTTAATTAGCATATCACTGTTGTCTTGCGCTCCGCTCGTTACATCATTTCCATATGGAAAAATGATACGAATCCCGAGCGTTTAGATACCCCTGTGACGCAATATGTCGGTTTGTGCCCGGGACGTCGCAAGAAACACCCTCCCATACGCGAAAATTATACGGTAGCAAAACGCATTAATTTGCCATATTAATTTGGCCGTAAAACTCTGCTCGCGACAAGCCGACGGGGAATTTCTGAAGTTTGGCCTCCCAAGCGGCCGCTTGTTCACACAATCGTTGTTCAACACGGCGGCTTTATGGGCCTAAAGCTATTGAAGAAAATACCGAAGCGATGCGCCGTGTTATGTTATTGCTAATAACGGTGCTCTAAAACCCTTTCGTAACAAGGTATATTGTTACATTGTGAGTATTTAATTTAAGTTGTATGTTGTAGGTGAACATGGTACGTGCTGACACCTTTCAAAAATATTGGCCCAGTCTATTGTGGAGACATGTTGGTAATGTATTGGACCAGATATGATGCTATGAATTTATTAGCGTTTTTTTTGGGGCTCCATACCATTTATCGGACCCCAAAAATAACGCTAATAAAAAGTTTACAAGCAATGTTTTCAACTCATCATTGAATTCGCTATCTGTATTACCAAACGCACACCCGCATAGCTGATTGATTGTAAACTAAAGCATGCCAATAACTCAGTACTTATCGATTACTTTCCTTTTCAAAGGTGCACTGGAGCGATTCATCAGGGCTGACAGTTATCGGCCGAGTTCATTTTTAACGCCATTGTTGGCGTGTCCATCTGCAACGGCACAACATGAGGAGTGCCAACCCTAGGGGATGAGTGGTCAATCGACACATAATTTATGGTGGTAGTGTGTGGTTATAGATGCAGCACTTGAGGTGTGAAAGCTTTTCTGGAGTCACGGAAATGAAGATCGGGAAGGTAGGATCTGGAAAAAACGGTTTGATTTCATGAAAATGTTTATATTTTCGCAGCATGACGTTTTATGTAACCAGATCATTAGTCATCATTATTCGTAATAATAACATACGTCTGTAACTACTACACAATTATGCAGAGTTCTAGAAATATCATAGAATCATATTTATTGCTAAAGACAGCAACATGCTGCATTATGCTGCGATGGCCATTTTGGGTGTATGTGATGCATAAATTCCCCCAACTTGTTATTTTTGTTTACGTTCTTCCTCTGTGTCATTTTTACCGCAAATACACGTATGTTCTATCTTTTTTTTTCTTTCTTTACTACCAGTGACTACTAACAACACCAGACTCCGTCAATTCTATTTTTTTTAGCCATCACTAACCGTCCTAACTCTGCATTTTCTTACCTAATTTCGTAAACATCGCACAGACCTCTAAAACTAATAGTCACAGATCACACGGCAATATGTTACACCATAACTCATCCCCGCCTATCGAAGCCGCTATCAAATCCCATGATAAGCGTCTTCTCATGACTTGCATATTCTGCTGATGTTACGGTGAACATTCAGACCGGCGATTCTGGTTATAATGGGAAAATTGATCCCTCTAGAAATAGTAAAATTGGTCCTTCTTGACAATTTTGTGTTGATATATTTATTTAATGGTAATTAGAAGATCAGGGGTAAATAGAAGAAGTTTAAGGATTGATTATATGAAAGATGATGATGAAGAAAAGAACGAGGAGAAGAATATTATCATTGGCAAAAATAATGATAGTGGAAAGGAGTCAGTCTATAATGACTAACTTCCAAAATTTTGATTTTAAAGCAGCTTCACGAAATCTTTTTTCTCATAAAATTAAATGCAATAAAAATAAAATGGAAAGGTAAACTATATCTAGATAATTCTAAAGTTTTACAACTGTTCTTTCCTTTACAGTAACATCTACTCAGATTCGAAGATAGGAAGGGAGAGCGGCCACGCATGTCTCAACCAATCGACATGTTTATCGCTTTAATATAAAATAAAGGGAACGGGGTTACCGATATGCCAATAGATGAAAAACTTCTACACGAGATTCGGAGACGGAAATTGTATTTTTTTGTGTTAGCTGTCAAAAGATTATTTTAGAATGATGGATGTTCTAAAGTTTTGTTGGTTTTTAAATCGAGATATATTATATTGAAATATTTTTCAGCTGCAATTTTTTCATCGTGTTTATCTGATGAGGGTTTAGTACATTAATGAGCTTCAACAAGCAAATGTTTTGGTAAAGATTCACTTTTATTTTGATGTGGAACTGCTGTTGCTGTTTAGAGATTAGTTTTTTATTCGGAAAAGGCTAAAAAAACATACAAACACCCGAACATAGTACCTCCTCCTTTTTGTGAAGTCGGTAAAAACTATAGAGTTAGGAATAAAAACGACCCAGTAGCCAACTCAAACCATTCAGTTTGAAATCTCAACATGTATTGGTACCCTACACCAAATAAACCATAGATCTTCCATATGCAATAAACATCACACATGAAGAATTCAGGCCACGAATAACTTCGTAAGGGGTGCACACTGAATAATTTTATTTGTTTATAATTTTAATAACTCCCTACGCGCCTCGTATATTACGGTCTCTGCTCCGCTCCGCGAGTCGCGGGGTGTGCATACATTTTTCACATCCCGGGTACAATACGGAATATTGTCACTTTAGAATTTGCTATGGGGCGAAGTGTCGAGGGCGATATTTATAGATTATCCCGGATTTTCCTCTCGAAATATTCTATGTAAGGCCATAAACATATTTCTGCATCAACGTATTACAGGAGATCATAGAAAAATTGCTCTATTCATGCAAGATAACAAGTTTTGCTAGATGATTTTTCGCCTTGTCTTCGAAATCGGGAACTTTTTTTTTACCAAACATGTGACGGCCAGCACCTGAAAAGGATATGACTGACTAAAATGACATGTAAACGTTTTTAACATCAGATTTTAAGGTAAACACTAATAGACCTCTCTTTTCTTGTGCCGATCTCCACTCTCCTGTGTCCACCTCATCCGGGTTCTACCAGCCACGGCAACAATATCGTCCGCCCATCTATCGTCTATCGTCCGCCGGACGACTGATACTTTGTCTTCCGATATCGATAACCTTTGTACGTCTTCGGATCTCGTCGCTTAGAACTCGGTCTATAAGCCTTGTTCCAAGAATGGAACACTCCATTGTTCTTTGTGCAACTCTCACCCTGTACACAGCGTCCTACGTAAGCGTCCACGTATCAGCACCGTATATCATGGTGGGCAGAACACACTGGTTATAGAGGCGGAACTTTAGACATTGTGGATTTTTGGTTGATTTCAGAATGTCGTCCAATTTGCTAAATGCGTCCTACCCAAGCTGTATTCTCGATATATCTGTTTGTTGAAGCGCTTTGCCAAATTAAAGGATATGGCCAAGATAGACAAGTACTTTTTACAGTCTTAATACAGGTTTATGTTTGTTTTGTACCATTAAACCAGAAATGGTTTGTATTGGTACTCACATTCGCGCACTTACTCGGTTCTAAATTATTTTGTTTTTCGTTCATGTTCAGTTTACAACCACACTCCCGCATGACGCCAAAGTCAACGTACGAGATTTGAATTCCAAATTCAAATTCACGGTTTTTCGATATTCACCTTTCTGTTTTTCTTCTTATTGTTTATCTACAGTCTTTTATTTTGTTACTGGCACATTTCCTTTTGGAAAATAAACGCTGTGTCGAAAGTGTTGAAGAAAAAAAAAATTATAGTTATGACCTTTTTGGTTTCAAGTAAAGAGTTAATCCCAAAATAAAGTTGTTACGGTTTCTTAATTCTAATATTATTATTATTGTTCAATAATTATTCCTGTAGGTATAAATGCTGAATCTTGGAATATCTATTTGCTCCAATACTTTGGCTTGTGTTTAAAACAAATAGAATTACCCCGTTTTCTTCCCAAAGAAGCATTTCAAGAGCCTCCATATTGAATCGTCCCACTCTACCAGGATCACATAAGTACGCAGCGGTCACCCCTGTTGTCTTAGTAAGCACTAAGCGCAGGTCAAGTAAACATCCATAATGGATTCTACCCGAGTCGGTAAATTATCATCTTCCCGGATATTGAATATATTAAGGCAATATTGCTCCAACTGAACATGCAAAGCAGGAATTATGTGTTTGAGTAATTGGCGTTTGCGAATCCCTTGATGTTTTGGTTAGCTGTGGTTACATTGACAATTATTGGGCCAATGTTTGGACTATTATTATAATTGATCAATCATTGATGTTTATGTAGCAAGTAGATGTAATATTGCAAGAAGTTGCCTTTAATATACAAGACGTAGTCACATCTGCATAATCAGCAAAGACTATAAACAAAAACCTTCCCAGGAATGCAATCACTCACAAAGGGAAAGTAATTAGCTTGTACGAAATCAAAGAGAAAGTATACCGAAGACTCGAAGGAGATGGCGTCCAAGCAATAATGGCGAAGGAGATGAACCAGACCGGCCGGGCCTTGAATATTAATCGACTAAGGGAAATGGATTAAAAATTCGTGTCCGTGTCCCTACAACCGCAGCAGCCTCCGTCACGATCTCTCGTGTTTTCCAACAAGTTTTTTTAAACATTCCGATCTCATTTGCATTATTTTTTCCTTTTCCCTCGTGAATAATTTAATGAATCTTAAGAAATATCGCCTTCTGTGGTTTGGAGGGACGTCTTTTTGTTGATATTGTTCTTTAATTTCGAAACAATGTAGGTATGCATGAATGCAAACATCACAATGAAACAAAAATAAAAATAACTGCACAAGAAATACTAACACACACGACTTTTAAATTAGACTTTTTTTCGCTAAACTTCCTTAAAAGGATTGGCGCTGAGTTTAACAAAATTTAACGGATATTAAAAAGTTTAACTCGTCGTACCGGAGTTAATATTGACGGGCGTGGCAGATGGGAAGAAAGGGTTTCTTCAAAAGAATTCAAACGGTGACAAAAAGGCGTAAAGAATCACGGGCGGGAAGGGGTGAAGTAACTTATGCGGCGAAGAAAGAGCCCCAAGAATTAACAAAAATAAAAGGTGACGGCCGCGACGCTGTTTACGGGGTGGCGAGGGGCGACCCTTAATTAAAGGCTTTTGGACTTTTCGCGATGCAATTTGCCTAAAAGACAAGAATTATTTTTATTGAAGTCATCACTAATTTCGGAAGAAAAGAGGGGGGTGAAAGGACCGCTCCTTTGTTGTGGACAAATGGCATTTAATTGCGCGGTTTTTGGGACCAATTCGGAAAATAATCGCTTGCCGCCTGATTGTTAAATGCCCTTAATGTCAGAAATGTAAAAAAATGAGCATTGTGAAAATGTTGCTGTTACCTTTAGATTTTTTCTGCTACCAAATCATATTTTTATTTGCATATGTTTTACCATAATCCTACTTTCTGCGAGTCCACATTGCAATTCATATCAACCAGCACTTAGCAGTTTCAATAAATACACGTTGTTATTCTTTTTAGAGTTGTTATGAAACATTCCCATACTATCTTAACATCATCATCATCATTTCAGCCGAAAAACGTCCACTGTTGGGCACAGGCCATCTTTTAATAATCCCCTCAGTCTTCATACGGACAATCAACCTAACTACTATTACTATGTTTTATTTTTACTTATACCTCGAGACGCCAACAAATCTGTTACTAATAAGGAGCACCTGGTCCTTCCTACCTACTTATTTATCCGTGACAAGGAAAAGATTTCTAATTAAGTTTGGAAATGCTTAAACAAATTTAAAGTAGTATTAATTGTCTTTCTCCTTTATTAATAAAAGTCCAACTGGAGGCGAAAAAATTTGAGTGGAGACAGTTGTTCACAAATCCTTGATTCGGCCGAGGGTTCGTACGGAGAGCAAAAATTAAAATCATAAGAAAATAATTAAAGTTCGTAAGGGAATTTATTGGACAGAGGCGACGTGATTAATTGGTTTTCTTGGATAAATTCGGGGAAAGCAATAAGTGTCAATGTTGTGCGTTCGCGATTCATTGGAAAAATTAATAAAGAAAATTTTAATTAATGCGCTGGTATGTTTTTACTTAAGGCGTGTTTTGGTCCTTTGGACATTGATTGATAAATTGTTTTATCTAAATTCCAGAAATTACTTACCTAGTCATATCTTATTTATGGAAATCAGAAATCTATACAAGTTAAAATTTGTCCTCTATGTATGGTCTCATCTCCTGGAACTGTTAAAAGAAAAATTGATTTTCCAATCATTGACCTATGCTTAGGAGCGTTTACGCCGTACGGCATCTCATACAAACTTTCAAGCCCTTATTTTTCGAAATGAATGAACCGATTTAAATTAAACTTCGTGCGCATGTAAGCCGAATACAAAGGTCTAAAAAGTTAATAGAGAACATTTTCGAAATGTCTTATTTAAAAAAAGAAAACAGGAAATCTCTGTTTCTATGGAAAATTTTAAATCGGCCGGCTGTAACACTATTTTTCGAAAATGTTCTCTACTAACTTTTTAGACCTTTGTATCCTGCTTATGCGTATGAAGATTCATTAAAATCGGTTCATTCATTTCGAAAAATAAGGGCTTGAAAGTTTGTATGAAATGCCGTACGGCGTAAACGCTCATAAGTACCTAATTGACCAGGAATTGCTGAGGCCCTTTTGGAATAAGTATTTCATATTTAGTCATTTATTTTCATAGTTTTAGAGTGTTGTTGTTATACGTCCTTCACCAAAAAAGTATTGGTGAAAGTACCTACTTTCACCAATACTTTTTTCATAGCTATTGTAATTTTGTTTTGATCTTAAACACCGACTAAAAACCCCAAACAAATAATTAATACTGTCTGAAACCCCCAAACAATTCTCCGTTATTAAAATATCTGAGAACAAATGGCATCAATTTAATAATTCAGTTACAGCAATCAGTTCTAATTTGGGGCGAAGCGGCGCGGCGGCGGCGGGTTGAACTTGACCATTAATAAATGGTAATGATACTTCAAAGTTAACCCTCTCGCCGCTGCTGAGGATAATGAGAGGTATCAGCCTCTACTTGTGTTTCAAATGTCTAATCTGATGGATTAAGCAGATATTCGGGGATGAAAAACAATGCGACTCAAAAGTTTACGTATTGGTCACGTTTTGGTCCTTTATGGTACACAGATGTGAAAATTTATTTGAATAAAACTTTATAATGATGTTATAGTGTTATTACCTAGTGGTTTGAAATAAGTAATGAAACAGATTATAGTCCGACGTCCTTGTGAAGGCCGCAGGAACCCGTTGGATGCGAGAAGCACAGAACCGGTCGAAGTGGAAGTGCTTGGGGGAGGCCTATGTCCAGCAGTGGACGTCTTTTGGCTGAAATGATGATGGTGATAGGCCGACGTTGCCTAAGGAAGCTGCGCGGTGTGGGAGGGGTGATAGTTGTCACAAGTTGACCAATCAGTGAGCTCTCGCATCACTTTACCGGGATGGGTGTCCCTCCCGCACCGCGCTGCTGCCTCAGACAACGTCTCAGTTAAGCGGTCGGCGGTGTTTGGAAGCTGGATACAAAGCCTTAAGGGGGTGATAGTTGACACCATTAAGCCATACATGTCTTAGACGAAGTATGTTTTATTTGTTTTGTAGTTAAAGTTGGTATGTTATTTTTGACTACAAGTTTGCAGTAAAAAAAAAAAAGATACTTCGTCTAAGACATGTATGACTCAAAATGCTGTAAATGGTGTCAACTCTCACTGTGTTGCACGTGCACTGGCCCGCGTGGTGGATTATGGCCCACTCTCTCTCACCGATAGGGTGAGGCCTGTGTCCCAACAGTGGGAACATTATAGGCTGACTACGCTATTTACTTCTCTTGTCTTCAAAAACTATCTTGCGACATCTCCCTTAAAGGAACAATTAAGTAAGTTCCTCTCTTCTTAGCTCTTAAATTTTTCAGGTCTTCAGCATATTGCTGCTTCACTAATTTGGACATGTGGCGAACCTTGGGATGATTCAGAAGGAAAATGTCCTTTATTAGTGAATCCTGAAAGCTGTTTCATGGTGTCAATTATTTATGTATACATATTTATGTACACATACACAAAATAAATCATCTGCATCTAGTTAGACTGGAAGCCGAACCCAACATAGTTGGGAAAAGGCTAAACAGATGATGACATATTTATGTAGGTACACATACACAAAATAAATCATTATTTATCTTGGCTTTGCGAAGACCATCTTGAACTATTTTATCACCTAACCAGGTATAAAAATATCCCACCTAGTTTCTTCAGAGATAAACAGCACTAGTTACCATGCCTTCATAATTCACATCGCAATAAAACGGACATTAGAACCGTTACACACTTAAAATCGCATAAAATATCGCTCGCCCTAACCTTTTTAATGGTCTTGGCTCACCCTAGGGGAAAACAAAAGCGGAAAAAAAAACTTTGCAAAAAGTAGTGTATTCTGGTGATATTTATTATTATATTAAAGTGGGGGATGCTGGCCAAGTTTGAAAAACGGAGCTGTAAGTTAAATTCTAAATACATTGCGTTTTTCCTTGACCTTATTATAGAATGTATAGAAGACAGACAGCATTGGATGGTGAAATGACGCTTGAATTTTGGATGTGATGTGCTAAGGTCGCTCGGTAAGAATTTCGCCGTCGGCGAGCGTCGCGATTACTACACCGACCACCGAATTTATGGTCAAACTTCTGTGTGAAGGCGACGGCGCGAGTTTTTATTATGATCAGCCCAGTGGACCGTGAAAGCAAGTTGCCGCGGGGAGACGTAATTTCCATACCTCATGTCTGTTTCTGTCGCCCTGGTACTTTCTTAATAAAAGTTGCGGTTCTGTTTTTATTATTACTAAATTAAATAAGTTGATTTTGTTTCATTTAAATATATAAGTTATATGGAGAAACATGCCGTATAGGCAGATTATTATTTAAGCGATTCATTGCATTTATTATAATAATATTATCCTATAGTCCTTCATTTAGGTACTAAGTACCTACTTCAAAGAAAAAAGTTCATAGAAGTCGAGATTGACAAGACCAAAATTAAAGTATCACGCCAAATCATTTGTGTGTCATTATCACAAAGAACACTTTAAAGAGCAGTCGCTCCATGTAAGATACTGGTATTCAACTGCATCCGGTTAGACTGGAAGCCGACCCCAACATAGTTGGGAAAAGGCTAGGCTGATGATGATGACGATATCACAAAGAACACTTACTTTGACACACGTGTGATCCCTAACACATGTGTAACAGTTTTGTGTTTTAATAAGCTGAAAAAGAATGAAACAACATTTTTTCCCTAAATAATTAAGTAATAGGGTACTTATATCTTTATCTATCTACCTACCTATCAAACAGCTTCCTACACCCTAAACAAACTAAACAAAACTCAGAATAAAAATTAGTCAATCGCTGGAAAACGAAAAGAAAAATAAACAGACGAATCGCAAACTCCCCAGTCATGAAAACTTTAAGTAAGACGTGAAAAATGGGAATATGAAAAGAAATAATTTTCCGGGCGACTCGTCTGTGCAAATGAGCTGAATGAAGGAATTGCTCACGCGAATGATTGAACGGTGTTCTCTGATGAAACAATATTTAAGTTCAAATCGTTAACTACGAAATAAGGAGACGAAAGCCCTTATAAAGACCGATAGTCTATTGTTTATCGAGTAAAAAGAATATTTGTTTTGAATACGTAGGTACGTATAAAGCTGTCACGTTATTGTTTTGTTTTTTATTTGTCAACCCGATGGGTGTCTGGTTATTTTTTGATTGTCGAATTAATCGACAATTTTAATTGGAATTCAACATAAATCTAGTTGTGTGATTCAGGCTCTGTTGTGTAGTTTATCTATCAATTATTGTTTGAGAACACGTTGGATTATACATTTGGAGACTCCGTTCAGAGAGCATTCGTTTCAGTTATGTGCAGCAAGCAAGTGGTACAGATCGCAACTGGACATAGGATACCTCTCCCATCCAGTTTGGACAGCGTGGCAGTGTGACTGTGATTTTAGGTATTTATTATTGTTAAGGAAGTGTAAAATTTGAACTACCTAAATTGAAAAAAACTTCGTTAAAAAGGGCTTCTCAGTATTTAATGACCATTGACGACAATCAGAAACAGCAATGAAAATTGGACATCACTCATCAGAGGTAGCCCATGATTTTTTTTCCTACCATAGGAAACGGTTTTACAGGTCCTGCCATCTATCGGTCAATTAGGTAATGCTTTCATAAAAATAAAATTATGTATTAATTGGAAATTACTTTACTAAGTGTCTATTTATTACCTTTACGTAACGGTAATATATTTATGGGTGAAAAAGTATCAAGTAAGAATAGAGCCTCCGATCCGAGTGTGGTATATTAGGACCCTTAAGTATTAGGTATATTTCACACAGAAGGATTGCATGTTTTAGAATTTTAAAACAACAAAAGAACAATTTTAAAAGACAGCACAATTATCGGCTCTAAATTAATTACGATTATACTTTAGATAATTATTAATGATATATACCGGTCAAATATTCTGTTGTTAATTTTTATGTAATTAAAGGTCACTATCTAATGACGCAACGGTCTCGACGATAATTCGCAATCACAAGTCTATTTTACACTCATGGTACTAGTACGCCATCTGTTGTTGAATAGGGATATTATTCTAACTTCGTATCTACGTACAATTGTTATGGACTCCTAGTATGTGATGTGCGGGAACAGCGACATCTAGTTTCACTCGTGAAAATTATTGTTCATCGATGTGATAAGCGTCACCTAGAGTTAATATCCAGCACAATTTCCAACATTTGTGTCCTTAAAGCTATGTTACCCTGGTATCTGTTCACTGCGAAGAGCCATATTACCGTGTCGAGTCATCGAGTGGACACCGCGTTGTCCACTAAAAATGTTCGCATGGAATGGCGCGCGAAAATAAATGCTGTGGAATGTTCTGTTGAAAGCTCCTTCTAAACTATGTTATCCTGGTATTCCATAACTGAAGAGCCGCATTTCGTATCGCGGAACGGCGCTACGGTGGCAGCCGGCGCAGGGTGTTCTTGACGAAAATAATTTCGTGCGGAAATGAAAAAGTTCTGTGGATTGCTTTTTGTAAACATGTTACACTGGTACATACTCAGTACCTGAAAACATCTCGTACGCACTGGTTGTACACTATAAACATGTCCACGCTCACAGAGCATGTAACACTTTCCACGGATAAGACGATGGCTCCATAAACACAAGGAGCCAACCAAGGAGCTGTGTTACCTTGGTAACGCCTCATAGTCAAGAGTCACATAATCTCTGTTATCTTTGTATCCTCTAATTTTTAGATGATAATGTATACTATCGGCGGATTTCACCTCGTAGCTTGTATTACATAACTCTACTGCATCTTCAGTGTGAAGAGCCACATTATGTTGAGCCAGATCAGGAAACTGTAGGTACCAAGCTAAAGCAATTTATGCTAAGCGTTCCATTTTAAGGTTAGTATATTTTTTTTGTTAAAGTTCGTATATAAAATAAACTCACAATCGCATCTATCTTTAATTTGTTACAAAGATTATGCGACGTGCAGTAGTATAATATATACCTACATGTAATTATAGATTTTAGAATTTTAAGTACACCATAGATAGGCGTAATTTAATTTAATTACAAAATAATAATATTCGTTAACCGCTTGGGTGACCCGCGTCCCAAGGTTACGTCATCACAAATGTACCTACATTTTTTTCGACGCGCCGCGGGGCGCCATCGCCACTCATACACGACTCGTACAGAAAAAAATTCTATGGACCGCTGTTAAACTAATGGCTGTTTCTTTAAGTGGTTAAGCTTTTGATGTAATGTTAATATTTTATTGTTTCTTTCATCGTTAATCTATGGACAACCGCTTAAAGAATATTCGCTTGTAGGGTAGACTTGTCAAATATTATATCGTGTTGTAACTGCATGATACTTTATCCGCAATTCTCAGTAATTGCGAAGCGTCATCGAATTGAGTATAAAAATCTCTTTAGTGTTTTGTAACTCTGTTATTTCTCTGCATTTACATTAAAATAACATGGATTACGCACCGTTCCCATCCTTTTCAAGTGAACATCTGTCAATTTGGTTCACTCAAATGGAATCATCGTTTGCTCTGAATGGAATATTAGAAGAATCAGAAAAGTATGCTTATGTTTTGGTTTATGTTCCATCCGAATCCCTGGCAATAGTTGAAGACATTATTCTGAACCCACCGACAACCAACAAATACGAATTTATTAAGCACGAGTTCATACAGCGCGTGATAATAAAAAAACTCATGAAAGTGGAGTTTGGCAACGAGACCCCTTCGGCATATCTACGCAAACTCAAAGACATAGCTGGTCAGCGTGTTTCCAACGAAGAAATTTTGAATTTATGGCTGAACAACTTGCCGGAGAAAGTGCGCCATTTAGTAAGTTTAGGAAATTATGGCAACATGGACAGACTATGTGAAATAGCAGACAGGGCTATTGTACTTGTGACTTCAACCCCACAAAGTACAACCTCTATTCAACCTGAACCCAAAGAAGACTTATCACACAAAGAGTGGTGCCAAATGATGAAACGTCGTATGAACAACTTGTCAAAGGAGCTTGAGAAACATATGGACAACCACGAGTACGACAAGGATGATGAGGATGACGAGCACCAGTCGTCGAGCCAGGAAAGCATACTAAAATTCCAAAAAGTAACATTAAATACCTCTAACTGGAACTCGATCAGGAGCTCTTCAAAGAAAATTTGTTGGTATCACACTCACTTCGGCGATAAGGCCATCGCTTGTGTTGTTCCGTGTCATTATAACTGTTGTTCAACCAAATGTCTTCTTCGTAAATAATATGTTTCATTGTCAATTAATTTCTTCAAAATTTTATAAATAGGACAGTGTTATCTTTGCTCGTGCTGGTTACGTTAATTAATTGCAATTTTATTATGTCTATTGAAGTTTGATTAAAGTACTTTTATTTCGAACTGGTTGTTTCAAACAAGCAATGGTGTTTAAATAGGTAAGTACTAATATGTATAGTATTTTTATCTTACGAAGCGACGCGCGTTTTACTTGTGGTTACCAAGTGTAAAAATACGCTGTGAATGTTTGTGTAAGCGGAGGAGCTGTCGATACCGTCAGAGACAATGGCGAAATCGGTTTTGTGCACGAGTGTGGGCTTGTGTGTGTTGTGTGCGTGAATATGCACATATTCACGGCGTGTTTGTACACTTGGTTACCACAAGAAAAGCGCGCAACGGTTCGTGAGATAAAAATACTATAGGTATGCATTACACTTGGTTATCTCCACCGTTATGTGGTTATTCTCACTCCCAGGAATGTAGTATGAAATAAAGAAAATTTTAAATAATACTCATGGTTTAATATGTAATATATAACTTTATATTTTATAACAAATATAGAACTGCACTCTGTATCAGAATGCATTGTAAGGTATTACAGAAATAATATTTACAAAGAGACATTATTAAAGCTACAATTAATTTAAATATTATTTAATTATACTTTTAACATTGTGGCCTATGTACATTATCGTAGGAAAATATTCTAAAATTATATCATAAACCAGTCAATAAACAAAGGCAGTAGTTGTATCAAGTTTTACTTACTATACAAATTCTGCTGACTTTGAATACATTTTAGCTAAAATCCTATACGTGTAACGAAACTAGCTTAATCTAATTTATTCTAAGTACCTGGATATTAGCTAAAAAGTTATCCAAAACTTCAGCTTAAAAATACTTCAATAATTTAATACTTTTAACATTGGACGGATACACGAATACAGGGTAAGAGTCTTTAATTTTGGGACTATCCTAATTTCACAATGATTGTAAGGCACTCAATCGACGGATACAGATATAAAAGTTATCTAATACGAAGTGGAGCTACTATCTGGTCGCAATTGTTTGGTCTGAACATCGTCGTACGCAATCGTGAACACACTTTTCTTCTCTGTGATTGGCAACCTCTTCATGTTGTTCTGTTGAACCAACGTATTCATTGCTATGCCTGAATCATTATCATCTATCTTTGTTGTGGTGTTTCTATGGGTTATATCGGGTACATTATCACCTCCTATATTTATTTTAGAAACGTGAACTTCAGAATTTTTTCGATCTTCTTCGTAGCTTGTTGATATAGATATACTGTGAGTCAAAGCACTTTCTGATATATCCTGCTTTGTTTCTTTGACATCGTCTTGATTTACATAGATAGGTTGTTGTTCAGGTGCTTGCTTTCGTGGCATTGGTTGCTGGCCTAAGTATTGAGGAATATGCGTAGGTTGAATGTAACATAGTGGATTTTGATTTTCGTATTGATGCTCATATCTGTGTTCAGAATGTTGAAGCAAAGGATGAACATCTGGTAATGGACCTTCTGGTACGGGAGTAACCTTTTCTTCTTTCAATATCCGTGGATGAATGAATTCACTTTCTTTTGATTTGAAGTTTTTTTTTACCTCTGAATCGCCTTGAATGTCTTTGCTCATAATTTTACCGTATCGACCAACCTTGTCTTTATCGTCTTCGTTTTTTGTTTTGGATGACCTTTTTGGTTTACTCGGTACCACTTTTTCAGCAGGTTTAGCAGCCGCTGATTTCTTTCCGTACCATTGCATATAGCGTGGTAAACTTTTTTGTGATGGTTTAACGCTTTCAGACGACTTTGTTGATTCACTAGCCTCGATACCTTTTTTGCTACTAGGTTCTATGTTACTTGAACTGTCTAATTTAGTTGAGTGTGCTTCCACATCTGATGTTTTTGACTTTGCTGAAGAATGTTCAGCTGCTATGTCACGAGCTTCTGTAGAAGACCCCTGTCTTGAAAATACTAAGTTTCTGTTATCTTTTGAAGCTGAACTGCTTCTACTTTTACTGTCATTACTTTCATGTTCGATAGCAAGAGGGCTTTTCCGCGCAGTGTCATCTGTTGTTACAGAAAATTGTTTTTGTAGTCTCGGTCTTCTTTCGCTCAAGTCGGATTCAAGTTTTTCATCTAAAGAATCAGAAATTTCCATTAAAACTTCTCTTCTTAGTCTTGACTTTCTGTCACTGTCTGAAATTTTTATCTGTGTGGAGGATACAGTTTCATTCTTAGATGTAGTTACTGTGCTTTTTGTCACATCACCGTAATTTTTTATGTGTTCTTCTCTTTCATTACTTTTACTTATTTTTACATGTTTTTCGCTTTCTAACGAAGGAGACACTTCACTTTCCTCGAGGATTGGTGTTTTTATTTTTCTACTTAAGTCATATACTCTCATACTTCGCCTAGAATCTTTGTGTTTTAATTTATTTTTAGGTTTTTTCTTTTTTACCCATGCTACTTTTTTTGTGTCATCTTCTACAACCATTTGAGATTCGTCTTCACTGTAGGAATCGTTATCACTTCTTGCTTTTCTTCGTGTTGGCTTCATCAGCTGCGGCTCAGTCTGTGTACCAATATGACACTCTGTTTGAGTTGCCATTACAGAATGGCCCGGTAGGCTCTGAGTTTCAAGTTTGCTTTCTACTTGAGAAGCTGTTTCTTGATTTTGTAACATTCTCTCACGTTCTATTAGTATCTGGTGTAATAGTTCATTTTGTTTTCTGAGTGATGACTCTAGTAGCTCCTGATGAATCGTTGATTTGTTTTGCATTTCCAATAATGCTGACTGTAAGTAGTCTGTTTTAAGCGGTACCAAGCCAGGTACTTCAGGTTGAAGGTTAGTGTAATCATTGAATTGGTTTTGAACATCGCTTCCCACTTGTGATCTTTGTCCATAACTTTTGGCATCTTTGCCATTTGATATGTTATCTAAATCAGTTACCTTACTCATTCTTTCTCTAATATTTTTTGCTTCTTCTCCCTGTTCTCTTATAAATCTTTCCATTAAAAGGTTTTTCCCACTATCAACTACAACGTATTGTGTATGTGGTATAAGCGTTACAGGTCGTTGTTGTTGAACGGGTAGATTAACATAATGATCTTCTTCATTTTTACCTCTAGTTACTAACCTTAAAATTTCTGTATTTCCCTCTTTAATAAAATATTGATCCCTGCCTTGAGAAGATGGAGCGCGCACTTTGTCTTGATATTCACGTTTAGTTTTTCTATCAGTCTTGTCAAGTATGTTTTTGTCAGCATCAGACTTGAGGAAGACTCCAACTTCGGAGCCACGATCTATTTCGTGTCTACGTATGGAATCGTTGTCTTGTTCCCTGCGTTGATAATGTAGTGTTGCGATTCTATCGTATCCGTTTTCTAAGTCTTCGATGTACTCCTTATGTTTATTGGCAAACGCTTCTTGTAGTTGCATCTCTTTTGTGTAAATTATGTTCGGTCCTTCTCTGAAAAATGAGAAAACTGAATTTAGCATAATATTCAATGGAAGCAAGTAGTAGATAACATTAAAGAAAATATATCTTCATGTTACCTGCGGAATGACTGCCGATTGTCGTTATATCTGTAATCATTGTCAGCTGCTGTGTGAACGAACTCCTGATGAATGTCGCCTGGCGTTGAAGCTGGTTTAGATGGCTCTTTATTGGATCTGTGGTTTCTCTTATTGAACTTCCACTGCGTCGGTTTCGTCCTCAAGTCTGCCTGTTCGGCACTCCATGCCTCGCGCCTCCTCCACTCATTAGCTTGTATGGACTTATTTTCTATATTTTGCGTCGACTTGTTTTCCCTCCCAAGTCCCTTGTCCCTCACCACTAAATGCACGTCGTCCTCTGTGGAGTTGACACGTATCACTCTTTTCCTAGAATTTATTAATGGATATCTATGTACCTAGCTGTTCTGTTATCAACACTTAAGTAGTATAAGAATGTGGTAGTGAGCGTAAAAGGTGTGGAAGACATTCAAACATTTTCCCAATTCAGATAACATGCAATACCTATATGTAGCAGAGCTTTTAGGAAATTGAATAAATGTGAACCCAAAAAGTGATTTATACTTCAAATCTTCAATGTTCTTGGTTCAAGAAAATGTATAAATAAATTTAATAAACTTATGTTAAATGCATCACTTTTTGGGAGCTAGGCGCTAAGAAAAACGGAAATTGTGCATTTTAAAACAAAATAAATATTTACCTAAAAAAGTGTAAAGCTGGTGTGGAAACTTGCATTAGTTGGTGCATTTCAGTCTGTTAATAAGAAAAAAGGAAATATTAGTAGAAAAAAATAAAAATAATTAGTACGTGTACCTAATGAAGAATTTTGATCTTACAGTGTTAGGAGTTAGCAATTTGGTGAATAATAAAGTAAAAAAGGAAACATAACAAAATGAGATATGACATTTACCTTGGAGGCATATAAAGTGGACATCCTTCACATATGCAGCAGCATATAAGAAGTAACAGTACTAGTGCTACTAATATCGCCAGCAGTATTAGTAGCCAGAATAAAAGTCGGCTCTCTGCTCTGTACAAACCCTGAAAAAAAAACAAATACGATATACCACCATAACACCATAATCAGCCTATAATGTTCCCACTGCTGGGACACAGGCCTCCTCTCGGTGAGAGGGAGTGGGCCGTAATCCACCACGCCGGCCCAGTGCGGGTTGGTAGATGTCACATGTCTTCGAATTTTCCACCATAACACAGTCCATATTAAAAGAAAAATTATAAAATATCGTATAGTTTAATAAATACAAAGGCTACATCTTTACTTACAGAATCACCACCATCAGCTGTCTGATCACCCTTTCCAGATCCTGAGCCTGAACCCAACCCAGTATTGATGACACCACCCGAGTTAGTGCCAGTCGTGTAGATCGTCACATTTTTTGCCAGTTGCTCCTGTAGCTTGGCCACATTAATGGCTGTGTTCCCGCTCATTCGGACTATGGCGATCACTTCACTTCTGGAAAGATAAAAATACTTGAGTAATGAAATGTTCTTAAAGTGGCTTTGTGTAAGAAAACCTATCCGTCCTATATGTCCGTTTTTATAACAAGTTGCCAAAGCCGGTTACAGAACTTAGCGATGGAAAATTCAAAACCTTCATCAAACGTGTCCTTATCAAAAAAGCATATTATAAGATTAAAGACTATGTTGAAGACAAGGTAGTTTGGCAATAATTCCTTCTGCACATGTGGCTTCCCTGGCTCCTCATTAACGGCTTAACTATTTAAATGTCTATTAACTGCTCTCAAATTACGATGTTCATTTTTTATTTACTTTACTTTATTTACTTTTTTTTACATACTTTTTTGACATAATCTCTTTATTGCTTGACATTATATACAGACAATTCAAATTTTTCATCTCTTTATTAGTGGTTGTAATGGGAATCATATCACTAGGTTTTATTAGGTTTTTATTATTATTTATCCTTTTGATAGATTCTTATTTTGTAAATGTGAGGACTTTGTAGGCCTTGTAGACTTTAGATGTGTAGACTATTTTTTATTTTATCAAGTACCTGTTACTTGTTGACAGGCCTACGCTATCCTCCCATACCTACTGTAATTTGAAAATATTGTAAAAGCCAATTATTTTTAAAAAGAGTAACCGTGGAGTTTCTTGCCGGTTCTTCTCCATAGGAAACGACCAATTGGAACCGTGCACCTAGCTTCTGACGTTTCATAAGTGCCCATGTAGGCTTATGTGAAATAAAATATTTTGATTTTGATTTTATCTGCTGTTAAATAAATCAAGGACATGTTAATTATCGTCAATTACTTATTGTTATGTGGCCCTCAACAAACTGCGCTTATTGGATATTTGAATGGATTTTCGAAAATTATGGTTTTAACTAGGTGTTAATTAATAAGATAAATTCTACTCACTTTTCTTGACTAGATTCCTGACCGTTCAAATCTGTTGCGCCATTATCACTGCCTTTATAGGGCTTTATGTCAATTATAGTTACTTTCCCTCCAGAAAGTGTACTTAGCACTTCTTCTAGTTTCTTCTTATCGGGATTAGCACCAGGAACTATGAAGGACATCGTCCTAGTCTTACTTTCTGGAGGGTAAACTTTCACTATTGTTGTAGAGGATAATCTAGGGACACCTAGATCGTGAGCTCTGATTGTGAGAACAAATACTTGGCTCTCCTCTTCATAATCAGACTGCCGTCTTCGTCTGTGAACGTTTTGTTTCTTTGTCCTTTTTAACGCTTCTAGAAGATATAGTTCACCTGGAAGGATAAAAATGAATATATTTTATTATGGGAATTTATGTCTGTAGTTTTTAGAATTTGATTTCTACTAGTTTGTTGTTGAATGCTATAAACTACAAATACCTACATGCAATAAAATATTAAGTATTTTTAATATAATATATTATGTTATAATTGTAAGTACCTGTCTCTTCATTTATAGCGAACTTTCCATCTCCATTTCCCTGTATTATTTCATATCTGACTATATTATTTGGTGGTTCGGAATCTCTGTCAACTGCCTTCACGAATGCTGCCGATGTGAAATTATTCAGACTCGGCGACAGCACAAACTCGTAAAGCGATCTCTCAAACTCTGGTGGGTTATCATTTATATCTAGTAACTTAATAATTAATGGCACTGTTACTCTTAAACCTACTCCATCGTTATCTCTAGCCTCTACTAAGAAATGCAGATCTGGCATCGCTTCACGGTCGAAGCCATGGTTATTCGTGGCTACAGTTATGACTCCCGATATAGGATCCAAGTTGAGGGAAGTGTTGAGGTATCCTAGTATGGCAGTGAACTGTACTTTGCCGAACGCGCCGGTGTCGACGTCGTCAGCTGTGACTTGTACGACCTTGGTGCCGGCTGTCACGTTCTCTGGCAGTTCCACGTCATAAGATTGCGCCAGGAAGAGTGGCGGGTTATCGTTGACGTCGTTCAGGTATACTGTCACGTTCGCTGTCACTGACAGATTCGTTGCTGGACCAAGCTCTTGAGCTAAAATCTGAAATAAAGAATAATCTTTGTGTTTTAATTTTATTTCATATTTATTATAGTTTGTATACGGAATAGTTTATGAATAAAAATAATTTATTAACATAGGTACTTATTTTAGTAAAATATACAAATATTTTCTAATCGAAAGTAGACTGGGCGAAAGTGGTCTATTTCTTGAATTTTCCGGGTAGATTTTGATGCCCCTATGCACAACGGGATGAAGAATCCCTACACAAATATCAAAACCGTATCACTATTGCTATAAAGACCACTTCCCATGCAAATCGCCCAGTCTCCTTTTTTAAATATGTTGTTAAAGTTATGCCTTGCATTTATGTAGCCTGTTTCTCAATCCTTTTATGCTAAGTAAAGAGCTCAATGAAAAAACTAGACAACGCTTACCTGAAACACAACAGACTTCCTAGCCTCAAAATCGAGCATGGTATTGTCCCGCACTTTGATAATGAACTGGGCGTGTCTCTCGGCGACGGTGGGCGAGATCTCGAAGGTTCCATTGTTGCCGACCAGGGACAGAGAGAACACGCCATTCTTGCCAGCGTCGTTGTCGTTCACTTGTGGTATGTACGGATCGCTGAACGTCAGCGCTGTGCCTTGAGGAGCGTTCTCGTCCAAATAGGTGATGTAGCTGGAAAATTAATAATTGGATCTTTTAATTTCATTGCACAGCTTTCGTGATGATGAGCCATTTTGGGCTTTGGATAAGTGATAGCTTAAGTTTATTGTTAATATTGACCTAGATGGATGCTATGCTACTGCTTCCTTTTTGGTAAGTATTTTTCATATCACAGTCAGAGGACCGTGATATGCCAGAGCCTGAACTGTCAGATTTGTCTGATAATTTGGTTGATTACTTATATTCAAGAACATATAACAAGACCCGTGCCTTATAATAATGGACCGGTCGTGGTAGATCTTCGGGAAGGCTATCCTGCAGTTGACGTCTTTCAGATGAATGAGGATGAAAAGTTAGTAAGTACTTAACTTAAATTAAAAAAATAAAATTACTTACAACTGATTCTCAAAGTACGGCGGTGAGTTCTCTCGTTCGGGCAGTATGAACGCGAGCTGGACTGTTGAGGACATGGCTTCAGGCTCCTCTCGAGACAGCCGCACCTCCTCGGCCACCACGGTGAGGAGGATCGGTGCTCCAGCGTGGGAGATCGCTGCTATCTCCTCGATAGGTCGCTCTAGAGTCACCTCACCTGGAAATAATAATAATAAAAGAATTCATAAAAGTTGTACCTACCTACGAACAAATTAACTACCGAATGGACAGTCAAGCAAACTATTCGGATCTATGATTCATGGGATGCAGTGTTTTAGAATCCAGGACAGACATATTTTTTTAATTGACTCAGTCTTTTCTGATGAGCCATTTTCATTGGACACTACAGAAGGTAGTGCTGTCTGCGTACCTATTCTTGCAACCCAGCTGTTACCTAATTGTTATAAGGTTTACATTTTCGTGGAACGATAATTCCAGACTTTTTATACCAGACTCAATCCCGGCTCACAACGCCATCTGTGTAATAAACCCGTAACCCTCTTCAGTAGGTACCTACTATTGTTAAACGGAACGTGAAAATGACGAAGGAGGGGGCGTAACCTCTTCGTGTAATTAAGTTCAGTTCTTGTTCATAGATGGCGTCTATTGTTAACCGAAATCGAAATAATGAAAATTGTTAAAATCCCAGCATATACCTAAATATATGTAAGTACCTCCTAAAACCGAATAGAAGAACCAAGAGAACCTTTAATATTAAATGAAAATTACATATTCATTACAAAAAAACTGATAATTGTTTCTTATACAAATGAAGGACTATAGTAATTATACCTACCTAGGTACCTACTTTCTTCTGTTTTGTTTTATGAATTAAAAAAACAGCGATTGAAACTATCTTCATAACAACCTGCAATGTAAAAATGTTACCAGCCGCTAAATTGTACACATCGCATTACAAATAAAGACGATGAAAAAAATTTCCCGGAATGTGAAAAGAAAAACAATAAACGAGTAAACATTCTACACGTCAGTAACCCAAAAGTTACATGTGAGTGCCCTCTTATAAATGTCTTCTAATGAAATTCTTTCCAAGTTCCTTTAATATTGAACGAGTTTCAAACAGACATTCATTAATTCCACAAACATTTCCCTTTCCAGATACTTCTTCGAAAAAGAATAAATAATCATGAATGACGCTACTTAATATGGACATTAATACGACACATTCAGATGTGCAAGAACGTGCTTCCATTCATAACAGCCTGGTACCTCGTCTTTTATTATGCCAAGTAGGTGTTTGAGAAAAAAAGTCGTGAAGAGTAATTAGCATACAAAAGTGGTGCATCTACTCTTAATATGACCCTCCCCTAGATTTTCATCTGTCGGCGATGACAAGGCAAGTGAGGGCTCATTAATTATTTATCTACTAGTAAGATTTGAATGGACCGAATAAATTATTACTAGGTAAGGTATAAATTAATACTGTTTGTGTTTTGAACGTTCCTTCATCTTAAAAAGGAAAGAAAGATGTACTTACTTAATTGTACATACCAAAAACCTCTATCTGAAGATTGAAAATCTCAAGAATTTAACTAAGTACCTAAGTATTAGAAAGTTTAAACTGAAACGATTTTATTATACAATGCAATCAAAAACAATTAACGGACGCAGACCCAAAATTAAGAGCACAATACAAAAAAAACAATTAAATGTTTATGAAGCATTTAAGATTAAAATGTATTAACTCCAGTCACATTTACTTTGTCACATTTAAATGGAAAAGCTCGCATTTCACGCCAACGCGGTATTAACAGCGGTCCAGCAGTGGCTCAGCTAATGAACAGAATTGATTGCCTCTTTTATTCATTTCTATCTCTCATTTAATGGAAAAGATTAACCTTTATGCTTGGACATTATTCATTCATTTGTACCTGTAATAATTAAATTACTGGCAAACTTCTGCAGATATCTTTAGAGGAAAGAAACGGACGATTGTAGCAAATAAAAAGAAAATGAGAATGGTTAATGGTTTTACGGAATTTTTGTGTAGGTGAATTAAAATATTTGGTAATCCAACACTGATATACATTTCGTAATTAAACAAACCGAATAATTTAACCACATTCTACAACATTATTAATACCAATTACTAACAGACACTATGATCAGGAAACAGTATACAAAGTGCTACTAACGTTGCATGCACGAATATTGAAATGAAGCCGAAAATGTACCACCTACTTTATATACCGGAATCACAATAAACTTTATGGGCGAGTGTTCACAATACGAACATTTGTATGTACCAAAGGGTGCTACCAACTCGAAATATATTCTTACGAACTCTGAAATTGGCCTTACCAAATTGAATCTCGATATCCATTCACATGTTCATAAGGTGTGGTCTGATTAATGCGACAAATTCTCAAGTGTGACAGCTCTTCCAATATCCCGATAAGTTTTAACGGTTCTAAAGGGGCAAGTTTGCGGAGGCGAGCATAGTTATCGAGCTGATAATGTCAGAGCAAGTCGGGATTGTATTGTCAGCTACTATGTAGGTACCGGGACGCTATTCAAAGGAAGTGCCTTTATTATGAAGTAAGGTAGGGCAGCTTTACAAACAATGGATGGCGAGGCGAGAGCGCGACCGGTAAGGTCTAATGAGCCATTATGTGCTTGTTCAGCAGAATGCAAGGTTGCATTAAAAGCCCTGTTAGCATTTTCAAAGTCCGTCGTGTTTGTAGTTTTGTTAGCAAACAAATACGCATTGTTAAGTGTTGTCAGTGCTACCACTGCCACGCACTCAACATCAACTTATGGCATTGTTAAGGGAATTTAGATGTAAGGTTGAACTTTAGATTTGTACTTGGAAAGTTGGTGCCAAGTTTGCTCCCGAATAGTAACTGCTTGCAACAGTATAGCGGGCTTTATGCTAAATATTATGCTAAGTAGATTTCAGACGTCTAGTAGATGTTACGTTTGTATCAAATGAAGGTTCAATCTTGCTGACAGTTGGTTTGCTTTGCTATGCGCTATTTTCTAACAAAGAACATTTCAAAGCTAATAAAAAATAATAATAAACCCGACATTTACTACAAAGCATATGACTTATTTCCAACCAGTTTTCCTACACGCTAATTGTTTCACTTAACTAACAAACTTTCACTATTAAATTTGATGCCATAAAATGGAAGTTTGGTGGGAAATGACTGCAAACTTAATCTGATAGTGTTATAGAAGTAAAGTGGGTCACGCAAGGTTGCGGGCAGTGGTAGCAACTGGGCCATAAGGGGCCATGTCGACCAGCGATAAGGAAGTAGGATATCCTACGGAAGCCGGACGCTCGACGGATGTACCGATGTTATCAAGAAAAAAGAAATGTATGAAAAACTTCACTGACCTACTACAAACACGGTAAAAACTAAGTTTTAGAATTCTTGGTGACTAAGTTAGCAACACTATCAAGGCCGTGTTGAGCAAAAGTGGGTTGTTGTTCAGAACGCGGTTTAAGACTTCTTTCACGACCTCCTTATCAGACAGTAAAGTTAGTAGGTACTAATAAATTCTCAGTTTTGTTTGCGGCTGTTTTGGAACATAATAATAATTATGATCGGTTACGTTACGAGCCCCAATTTTACTTTTAGGACTATTTTTGTGTTCCATTGATTTGTCCATTTCTTATTTAGAATGAAACTCTTTGAACTTTGAAACATTCTCCATGGTGGTGAATTTAAAGTATGTTTGACCTTTGAATGTAGTTGTATCCGAGTTTTAAAGTTAAGAGACGTTTAAACGTTAAAATGTGTGGTTAAGCCAACCTTAATCATTACATAACTTTAAGCAACGTTTATAAATATGGGGGAACATGTTTAGCATATAATAGATTTCATTTTGTCACAGAATAGCCTGTAGAGACTGTAGACTCAAACGATGTCATTTGAGTCTTAACGGCCTAAAGAAAAATACGAAAACCATTGCACACAACACTGGTTGTTAAATCATAAATTGTGAAGAAATACGACTTACCCACTTTTTAATAAACAGGCTGAAAAAGTGCTGACCATTAAAATGCCGCTGACCCTTAACACGTAACTGAATAATCTTTGTGTAAAATTAGCGCGAAGGTAAATGCAGCATGTTAATATCCGGCAAGGAGAATTCTACCCTCATTTTGGTTTAAAACAGAGTAATTTAATACAAATACGATATTTAATTCCAATGTAAATTATTGGTTGAACTGGAAATTTTTGAGGTTCATTGTTAAAAAGTTTTCCTATAAAACGCCGGAAACGTTCAAGATGTCATTAATTAATTAAAAGCTTTTACGTTGCTGTTAATGAGAAATGGATACAAAGTGAGTTTACGAGTATGTAAATGAGAGTTGCTGTTTTTATTGTAACTATTTATATTAAAATTAATATGATGATAATTTAATGGCTTTTATGTTACAATACCCATTGTTTCTTACTCTCGACTGTTAAAAAATCTAGGAGAGATTTAGAATATTTCATACATAATTTTAATAATGATGCTGTCATACTAATGATTATCTTAACGTAGATGATAATGTAATTACTGAAACATTTTATTTATAGTCATGTTTGGTGTATAAACGATAATAATATATATTACATGTCAAACATATAATTTTATATCAGTTAGACGCCAAACGTGATGCCTTGTTGCAGTTCAACTTAAGTATTAAAGACAACTCCTGTAAGTACAGACAACAAAAGAGATAAGTATGCAGGATCGTCAGATGTTGTCTGAAATTTAATTTGATAAATGAGCTGTTTGTTTTCTATTAATAAAATAAAAATTTATTCGAGAACATCCATCGGTTTCTTACTAAACTTCAACTATATCCGATGATCCTGAATACTTACCTCTTTTGTTGACTGTACAAAATGTTCTAGACATAATAATACTATCCAGGAACACGCAACGAAAGAAAATTTCATGTGTGTGTGACTTTTTGCTTTTTGAGTATGAATGTGAATAAGAGTAGGGGAAGGCCAAAGAAACGAAGGATGGACGTGTGAATGATGATGTGGCTAAAAAGGGTGTAACTACCTAGATGACTAATAGAGAAATTTATGGAAAAGAAGGACACGTTGTGCCAACCCCAAATAATTTGGACAAAGGGCAGGAAAGTGATGACGTGTGACTTTTTGCTAAAATCATACATATGCTAAAAAAATTATTGATCAACTCACCCGAAGTCTCATTGATGTTAAAAAACGGCGTGAACGGATTCCCTTCAGACACCAGACCATATCTGATCTGCCTTGGAGCTCCCTTATCCCCATCTTCAGCTCGTACCCTGACGACCATGTCTCCTGGAGCCACTTGGCGAGGCAGGTGGGTTATAGGAGGAGCAGCGGTGAAAACAGGGGGCATATCTTGGACATCTTGGACCACCACGACCACTTCCAACCCTGCGATGTTGCGGGTATCCTTGCCTAGTTCTATGTAGGGATCCTAGAAGAAGAAATGTTGGGGTAAATTTTGTTTTAAAAAACAAATGCAATTTTAGGTAAGACTTGTTTCTATCTTTGGCAAATGTGAATGAAAAAAATGGCTTTAAAAGATTGTCAGATAATATCTGGCCATGAAACTGGATCTAACATTAATATGTATTAAGAGCAATTGGAAAAATGACTGCCAGGCCGCTAGAACAGCATGCTTTGATAAGAAAATACCATTAAGATAAGTAATTCATATCACTTTAAGTCACTGAGCGACAATAACATTCCCTACACTTTAGCATTATAAAGTCTTCAATATTGTGCCTCTAAAAGTACCTAAGTGCAACTTATCCAGCCCTATCCACCATTATCCACCTGTTATAAATCCTTAAAACCCCTCGTAAGAACACCCACGGAACAACATGGGTTCTATTCTTAGACCCAGACCACACTGTGGAATGGTCTGAGACTGTTTGTATTATTTTATAGGCCGACTTTTAATCGATAAATGTGTGCACTCCCACGCAGCATTATAGCCATCTAGCTAAACTATGGGTCAATAAAATCGGCAATATGTTTGAGAAACATTTTTGTGAAAAAGGACCAGAGCGGTTTCTGAACACCTTGTACTAAGAATTGAATAATATTGTTTGAAATAAATGAGGTAGTCAATTGACCATGAAATTAGCAACGATATTACCTGTTTATTACAAGCTTTCACTGCTTGGACCGATTCTATTTAAAAATATTCAGGAGAAAATACCCACGACCATGGCATGCAATGTCCCGAGGTAGCATGTTTGAAAATTTTATCTTTGCTCTCTTCAAATCTATAAACTCAACAGATGAACAATTACACATGCTACTGTAGATCATGTGTATTTTTATAGCACATAATCAGATCTGAGGGACCATCTCGTAATTTTAAGAACGTTTACAGACTGATCTCAGTCTCAATCTGTCAAAAATACCTCTAATTTCCCTACATTTTTGACATTGATTGTCGCTGAAATGAGATTGCGACTAGATTTTAAACGGGATTTGGCCTTCCGTTTTCTGGTTGGTATTAAAAACTTAATAAATATGTTCAGGGTGCACTGACCTATGTCCATAATAAGTCCTATAAACTTTTGTGCCAATGTATTATTAAACTGATTATCATTATAATTATAAATTTTATATCCTTGAAGGAACAGGTCCAGCATTAAACAGTTTATTAATATCATTTAATGCACAAGAGTACAGTTGTCATTAAATCGCATTATTATGCAGGAAAACTAAATTAAGTAATAAAGATTGTCGGTTAAAAGCGTTAAAGGATCGATTAACTTCCTATGAATATTAAAAAGACTTTAATCGTGATTTTGAACTCATTAGAACTTAATAGTTGCTGTAAATAATTATCATATCAATACCTAATAAAATACTAAGTATTTCTTGATTGGTAATGATTGTATAAATAATGTTTCGGTTTTAAAGTTTTTATCTAATTTCACCAGAATTATAATTATTTGGATCTGTATAATTTAAAATGCATCATAAACGAAATTCCGACGGCCTGTTTTGCTTTAACGAAAAAAATTATCTGAAGCGCTCTAAGCTGTAATGAAAACTACACTAAAATCCTTTCAGTCATTTCCGAAATTAACCCTTTCGGCTGAATACTATTGTTACGTAAGTATACGACGGGTTGGTCATTATGAACTATAAAGGGTGGATTCAATACATGATTCTGAATTATCACATGGTTATTAAAAAAAAAAATGCTGTTCCATACATTTTGACCATGTAGGTATGGTACTTTTCTATGAAACAGCAGATTTATTTCTAATAACCTAGGTACTAATCATTTCTACGCTGAGGGCTCTAGAATCATGTGCTGAATTAATGGTTACCGTTTGCGCGTCGACGTCTCAGCCACCCTGTATGTAGATGCCTTCATGCTTAGCGTGTGTTATTTAAAATCAAGATGGACAAGAAATAATGACATAAAAGCTAGCAAACTCGTTGAAATAGCTCTAATTTCAAACATAGCAACACATACATCACCTGGGTCTACCACAAGATACAAAATCCATCGCACTTGTTTTGGCATAATTAATTACAGTTTAAATTCTGATCATTAGTGTACCAGATTGCGAGCTTGATGTCGTAAGGGACTTGGAATAATTAACCCTAATTAGGGACATAGGGACATAGGGTTTATTTGAATAAACGCATTCCTTACCACGGCTAGTAGTGTCAAATGGTACATAGACTGGGCTTCGAAGTCTAGTGGTCCTACTAAGAATATGGTTCCTTCTGTGTTTTCGGCGGATACCCGACGTTGTCGGATTGCGAAGAGCGGTGATCCCTGTGGAATAAAAATAAAAATTAGACAGGTAATTTTTTATGCTACATAAAATGTAATTAATTGTAGGGGTCTACACGGAACCGCTTATAATTAATAATGCCAAGTAAATGTTGTAGAAAATAAAATATTTTTCGTTCACAAAATTGATTAATTAATTTGGTAACGGAAGAAAGAACTTTTGGGAAGTCAAAGGAAACTTTCGTTCTACAACATAACCATTAAACTGACCAAATTTCATGCAACTTATAGTTTTAACCTTTCCTAAGACATGCCATGCCAGATCCTTTCGAAACTAATAACAATATTGTTTCCCACAGCTTACTTAGCGAATACTATGTACCCATTACAGAAATAAGGGTCGGTACTAATACAATAAATTCACTTATCCTCTCAACTGGACGTTACCCGGCCCACAACCGACGCTCTAAAATTACACTACATGTGTAATTTAGAGCGTCTACGCGGTCTCCATTATTATAGCATTTAAGCCCATAAACCGAACTCGAGTACGGGTGCTAGCCATTCTCCGGCCTGTGAGAATTTTAACACGCCTTGCTCCTAATGTCCAGTAATTGCATCCCATCAGATGGCCGGCCCATCGCGAAATACAGAACCACAATACACTATTAAGTAGGAGTCTAATGTGAACTCATTCGCGAAATAACGTATTCATAGCAACTTGTTGCAGCTTAGCGGGCTCCCTAACTATCGGTTCTGCTCCGAAGATGAATAGATCTGTAACTGTATCAAAAATGAGGCATAAATCGCTGTAAGAACATTATGTTGTTACTGTAAATTGAGCAAATTAAGGCTTTCGCCTTATTATGTTTTTGTGCTTTCATCGCGTTTTTTTGTTGTTACAATTATAATTTTGAAATGGAATTACCTAGATTATTTCGCACGATCGTCAAGTTGTCGAGACCTTGTTGTTTGAGACATTGTTGTCGAGACATTGTTGCCAGAAAGGGAATGAGTACATGTTACGTATTATTACATGATTTTGAGAACTTTTCCGTTGTAATTTTGAGATTGATTGCCTATTCAAATTTGTGGGAGCCGGTTCGTCAGCTTGCACTATACGTAACGTTAAGGCCCGACCACATAGAGCGTAAATGAGTTTCGCAAAGGCGTATCCCGCGTCAGCCATAGCGCTGTGAAAATGATCCCTATTTACGTGCGAGCGGAACTTCATTATGTGGTTACAGCGAAATGCGTGTCAAACACGACGCAGCGGAAAATATCATTAGCTAACCCCTAATCATCGCTTCGTACCGTGTCTCCTTTAAAATGTAAATTACTTAGTTTACTTACCCAAAGTTCGAGTTCCAAAGGCTTCGGCATTACAGGGTTTTTTCTCGCGATTACTATCTCGAGATCTGTACCGCGTTTGGCGTCCTGTAAATATAACAATTTGTTAGTGGTGCTTTAATGTGTAATTCGCGATGTAAAGGGCTGCTATGTAAAAGTTGTAAAAGTAAAAGTTTGCATGTAGGCTGGTAATTACAGTGTGATGCTCATTGAACGTTTTAAAGCTATGGAAAAAACCTTAAAGAATATAAGAGTACCAATTAATCAAACTACCGATAGAATTCTATCGCCTCCATCCTATTTCACTCTCACAAGTCTCACAACATCTTTACTACAACACATCTCTAGAGTAATGTTGATTCCAATATCTGGCGTCCTTTGTGCCAGAATGCACGTACGTCATCATCATCATCAATCACTGACGTCACGCGCCCGCGGCACGCTCTCCTCGGCTCATTTGTTGCCACGAACCCCGACAGGTGCTTTTCCGCCATTATAACTGGACTATGCAGATGAACATCTTTACACCCAACGACAGTTTTAATATAACGACTTTTATTGCCAACCTTATGCAAGTCTAATGAACCATCCTGTGTCATTTGAAGTGATAAACTCCTAATACTTAATGTTTGCAACCTCTCTTTAACGAAATTGGTTGCGAAAAGTAATTTTCTATTATGCTTGACACTTACTTTTACGAAGGCATAAGTTGTTGAGAGTGCATAATTTAAAGAATTTATGCATAATGAAACGAGTGCTGCAGTATTTCAATAACCTTCTTAGTTTATTGGAGTCGTATTTTAGATGAAGTACAGGTAAAGGGACTCGTTAAATCTCTTCATTAATTTTCATTGCCAGCCAGTAGGTATCTACCATAGGTTCGTGAAAAATTAATCAATGACGCCAGAGCCTGCCAAGGAGCTTCTATCAATTTCTACATGATATAATCACCCTATAATGTTCCCACTGCTGGGACACAGGCCTCCTCTCAGTTAGAGGGAGTGGGCTGTAATCCACCACGCATGCTCAGTGCGGGTTGGCTGGTGTCATATGTCTTCGAATTTTTGGTTGTAGACCATGCCGGTTTCCTCGCGAGGTTTTCCTTCACCGTTTTGAGAACAGTGGTGATGGAATAGTTTACACAAAGAAAAGCGCCTGTCTGAGTACGGACCTACGACCTACAGGTCGTATGTCGCGGCAATTACCACTGGTTATCAATTTGTGCTACGCAATAAAATTTATTTCAACCCCAAATAGGATAAGCCATCTTTATAAGAAAAATGTCTTCAGCATTCCAAAAGCCTAATAACAACCAACTTTATTAATAAGTTACCTCTGGCACCAAAATGATCGCAGGCTGGTGAGGAAAAATGGTGTCCCTGGGCGTTGTAGCATTGGTCCCTGTGACAGAGCATGCTATCCGGGTACTTCGCCCCCTGGTATTGCGCACAGACAGTCTGAAGTCCACGTAACGGCCGGGCTCCAACCGCCTCAGCAGAATAACGTTGGCTTGGCACACCGAATTGTAGCGAGTGCACGGGAGGGTTTCCACTCCGATGTCGAGGCGACCCATTTGACCTGGATAAAAAGAAATGGGTGTTTGAAAAAGTTTATATGTCTTTGTCAAATAGCATAACATAATATATTAACTAACTATGCTATTACTTTTAAAACTTATTTATGTTTGATATTGTTAAGAAATCTCTGGTCCTAATAGTAATTGTAAGAATGCCGCCTGTGATACAGGTTTATCCTTGTGCAGGCATCAACGTTAAATATCTACATGACCTAAAGCGCGGTCACTGTCGGACTGTTTAGAAAAGAAAGAGAAGCGCGATGACACAACGCTGGTAATTTATTGCAAAATATGAAGCAATTATATATTTACAAAAAATGTATTGTTTGGACTAAAAAATTAAAACACTAGTGCTTTAGTATGTTGCTTGTAGAAAAACAACCAGGATGATTGTATGTATATTACTTAGTCTATGGTTTTTATTGTGAAAATAAAGTTTTTAGAGGTATCTTCATGATTTTTTTCTATCGTATCAAATTAGTTGTATTATGTTTTAAACACACTATCTAACTAACATATATCCTGAAGAATATCATATATTTTTCTGATTTTGTTTACTGTAATCGATCATATACTTCAGGCATAATAAAACTAGCGCTTTTTGCGTTTAGGTCCTACAATCCCCTTATGTCTGAGATTTATACAATATTTTACCATTTTTTTATTTTAATCGTCTTAATTGACCCATATAAAAATAAATGCAGCAGATATGCATATTTCAAAAACTGGTGGTGATTGTAGATATTGCGATGTAATTTTGTTAACTTTATATATTACTTCGTGGTTGTTATTGTTAATAACAAGGGTCACTGACTGCCAATCTTAACGATAATGTCTTTTAGGTAGTTCTCTTCAGACCACCCTTGAGGTTCAATAAAATGACTTGTTCTATACACAATACAAAAATCAAGTTTCCTCCATAACAGCAGAAATTGTTTGGAAAGGTTTCCTTAAATCAATGACAAATTAACTTCTCGGGTATCCGGACTAATGGAATGCTATAACGCTTTGTTTTCTTCCGGACTTTGTGATATTGGGTTACGAGATATCGAGTTTATTTGAGTAAAGTTTTACTTTGTCTTTTCTAACTACACCAGGACAGGACAAATTGGGTATTGTGTCCTCAGATTACGGTCAAGGTCAAATTCTTTAGGTGTTACAGTAACGCCAGTCCGCCTTTTAATCTTATTTTCGTCTTTCATAACTCTTCCTTGCTGAAATATAATTATAGCATATGTAAGCCAATGTTCGCACTGTTTAGACTCAGGCCGCTTCTGTAAAAAATATTAGGCGTAATCCTTATGCCTAGAGCTGATTGGAGAATGTCACGTGTCTGCCATTTTATTTTTGATTCACGACAGTACTCCGGTTTCGTAACGATTTTTTTTAACCATTCGTTTTTTTTTGCTGAAGGTCTGCTTATATTCTCCTGACCTTGGTTAGTCTAGGAATTTGCAATCCAAATGACGTATATATCGATTTGTATTCCCTTACCAATAAGTTCAAAATGCAGCGGATAATCGAAGTCAGGGTCGGAGGCGCGCACGCGGTAGATGACGGAGCCGACGGGGACGTCAGCCGGGACCAGCACCAGCCGCATCAGGGTGCTGGGGTCGAACACCGGCTCGCCTGCGCGCGCGCCAACCGCCCACCACACCACCACCAGCGCCAAGGCGAAGGTCATCCTGGAAAGAGAGGGTTTATAAGAAATTGTTGGGTATCAGCAGAATATTCTTAAAATGGCTAAGCAGATTATTTATATAATACTAGCTTCTGCCCGCGACTTCGTACGCGAATCCTGTTGCTAATGGCAGCGACAACGGGGTCGTCAAAATCGAAGATCTGAAACGTCTGATGTCGAATTCTAAGAGCCCGGGGACGGGAAAACGGCGTGATGCGCGAGACGATTCGAGACGTTCTAGATCTTTCATTTTTGTAAGTCAACAGGAAATGCCCATCAGACTAAACAACTTTTGCTAAGACGTCATTCCTATAATTATGTTATAGTGTCGCTGGGCTTTGGAGTTTCACAACAGGTGTTCCAGATCTTCAAATTTATTCTCACAGCAGAAAATTCTCTTCACGTGGAATATTTTTTGCTATGGCACCATTTTTATATCTCTTATACTTAAGTTGGTCTGTTGCGGTTCTGCATCAGGTGTTCCATTTTCCAAATAAATTATAGCCTATATGTTGCCCAGACTTAGTACCTATACAATAAAAACTTTTCTTCCCGTAATTCCGCAGTGGATCCCAAGGGTACACTGAATTAACAATAATATTGCAAATAACTTTTAAAAAAATCTTTATAAACTAAAGCTGTACCCGTGGCTTTGCCCACGTATCGCATAAGTATTATTTTAATTTTAATAATAGTTAGTGATAGTTTGCTGATTTACAGAAACACTCAAAAGATGCGTCTCATACTGTACTATAGCTTAGATCCCTCAAAAACTATTTGGCTTAGTAAACTCAAAATTAGAAAGTTATGTAGTTAATTTACTGGTAAGAGACGTCAGGTTAATACAAAAATTTAGGAGACGTCGAATAACAGAAGTGTTATAATTTACTGTAACACTTCTGTGTAAACAACGTTCGTTGTTTTTCCCTCGGTCTTATTCAATATGTAAGTACAGCGAGTCTGGACTGGTGACGCGGGAGCAAACGACGAACAGTTGTCCGTGTGAGATGCAGCTCGTCCTGAGGTCGACACCCGCAGCCTTCAGTGTCTGCCCCTGCGACTTATTTATTGTCATGGCGAAGCACACGCTCACAGGAAACTGCACGCGCTTGAATTGAAAGGGGTAATTGTGGCCGGGTGTCACCATTGCCAGGATCGCCCAGAGGACACGGTGGAGCACACGGTGGAGGTTTGCCCCGCTTGGGCGGAGTACCGCCGTGTCCTCGTAGAGGCGATCGGCAGCGGCGGCGACATCTCGCGTCCGGCCCTGGTGCAAGCTATGGTCTGGGGCGAGAGGGAGTGGGAGGCAGTCACCTCCTTCTGCGAAGCAGTCATGCTAGCGAAGGAGGTGGCGGGACGGATGAGGGAGAGAGCCTTCCGTCCCAGCCGCCGCGGGAGACGTTCCGGGCGTCTGGAGCCACGGGACGACTCCCGGCCACCGTAGGCGCGGGCCTGCGGGCGGAGAGCAATGGGTAGCTCACCGTCCGATCAGGACCAACCCCGTGCCGGACGGCGCGTACGAGTTCTACGCGCGCCTCAAAGAGATGTCAGCATCGAGGGCCGAAGCCTGCCGGGTCAGCGGGATTGTCCGAAAGGGTTACCGCTGGCCCCGAACATAAAGGGCTAAGGAAGGAACACGGGTGGGTTTTAGTCAGTAAGAGTCTGACATTCCCTTCCGCTCCACCCAAAGCGGGAGGGGTCATTTGATTATTTCCCATCCGTGTGCGCTGGTAGTCCACTTGCACTGAGGGAATTGAGAAATTATACGGGGTAATGTGTGGCATCATCTTGGTCGACAACAGTGTTTATTGAAGTGTAGATCACTTCATTTCCCTCAATTTCCGCGAGAATGCATTCATTGATCGCTGAAGGTTGGTCGTTTCTGGGTGTTAAAATGACTCGTTCACACACCCAAGAATTATCTTGGTGCGGTATCCTATTGATGTCCCCGTACCAGGCGAATCAAATCTTCTAAGGTGGACACCACTCTCCCAAGTATCTCAGGTAGAACCACCTGGCCACCGTCTACTGGTAGCGTTCCCTCACCCAATTTTAAGAAAAGATCAGAAAATTCTTGGGCGTGTACATTCCCGCCAAGCTGTGCTCTCATATTCATCGTTAAACACAACCTATGAATATGTGGCCTTAAGAAAGAGCATTTCAACGAAGCATTCACCTCATCAGCCCTAGTTTCTTGTGTCACCACAGGCAGCGTTTGTCGGAAATCGCCGCTTAACAGAACTGTAACGCCACCCATCATTTGCTGGTTCCTGCGGATGTCCTACAAAGTCCTGTTTACCGCCTCTACTGCTTTTCTGTTCGCCATAGTGCATTCATCCCACACGAATTAAGAGCAATCTTTAAGCACGCGCCCTTTGTCACTGTTGCGTGACACTCCACAAACAACTAATGCGCTTGGTAAGATATAACTTAGAACCAAAAGTTTGACTTGACTTTATGATAGTGTAGCTTGTTGTACCACCAATCAATCTGTTTATTAATATTGGTGTGAAACTCCCCATACAATAAGATAGGACATGTAAAGTTCTCAGATTTCATAACAGTATCGTTCTTAATGCACATAAAAAATGCAAAAACTAAAAAAAAAGAATTTTACGATTTTTTAAATAATAACAGTTTTTTTTAATACGGGATTTGAACTCGCACCATTTAGTGCGGTAAACGGCCGCCTTAACTTTACCGCTAAATTCCCAGTTGACATATTGTTGAAATAGCCGTTCCCTTGCAATTTATAATATTACTGCTCCGCTCCTTTTTAAAAATAGCGTGATTGTTATGTTTCCAGGGTTAAATTTTTATTAACTAATTAAATAACATGTCATTTTGGGCATTCAATTATATTGTGCATTCAATTACGAACCAAAACCTTTTAAAATCAATATTGCTTACCTCCCATAACATACGGCGTGATAATATGTAGCCTAAAGCCTTCCTTGGTTTACAAAGAACATTTTTGCTGAATTTCAATTCAATCTATCCAGTAGTTTTGGCGTGAAGCCTTACCATACACACAGACAAACAGACAAACAGACAAACAGACAAAAATTCTAAAAAGTCACTTTTTGTCATCAGTTACGTTTTTTTAACAAAAGCCACTTATTTTTTCTCGAAAATTCTCAATGTACAGTTTTTCTTTCGTTACTGTTTTATTATATGTATAGATAACATTGTCCAACCTTACATACAGGCGTGATATGATGTACTTTTAGTACATTTCACCATAACTGGTTAAATGTAGGGAGTACACAGAAATTTCAGTCTTATAGTAAAGTGTCAAAAATCTTTAGGGCTAATATCACACTATAATATTATAAAGGCGAAAGTTTGTGAGTGTGTGTGTCTGGGGGTGTGTGGGGGTGTGTTTATATGTTTGTTACTTCTTCCCGCTCAAACGGCTGGACCAATTTTGATAAAATTTTGTATGGAGGTAGCTGACACCCTGGATTAACATATAGGCTACCCCGATATTCCCACGGGATCGACATTTACGCGGGTGACACCGCGGGGCGCAGCTAGTATGTCTATAAAGGTGTTCATAGGCCGACCGCTTAACTGAGACGTTACCTGAGGTAGCAGCGCGGTGCGAGAGGGGTGTGGTGACGTGATGCGAGAGCTCAGTGATTCGTCAACTTGTGACAACTATCAACCCTCCTGCACCGCGCAGCTACCTCTGACAACGTCTCAGTTGAGCGATTGGCCTACAGTAATTTGCTTGATTATTAACGATCATTATTGTCGCTCGATATGCTGTTCTTGACGATAAATAGAGTATCTTCAAAAAAAATAATTAAAATACGATGTCTATTGTCTGTTGCTTACATACATATTTATACTAGGTTCTGCTTGATTGATACATGTCGATCGTCATCAAAATCAAGCAAATCTGTGACCACCTTCAGAGGCTTTCGGGAGGAGTTTGGTGATGAAAATGAGAGTGATAAATGAAAGTGGATAAATGTTTTCAGTTCATCTAGAATGCGTTATAATAACAACAGTTCTTAGAAAAAAGCTGCCACCCCTGGCACTGTTTTAATTAACCCTCAGATTTTAATGCGATTAGTTTTGGAACGGCTCTGAGTTCTTTGATTGGTAGGAATGGAGTACAAAAATATGTATAGGTACTCTTAAAGATTTTCCTATGAGACTTTTTGCAACTGCTATTCGATACCAATACTTGGTTCAAAGAGGCGCGTCCGATGGTTTATAAATAGAAAATATCGCAGAATTGTTGTTGAGCAGTAGCCTAGACTTCAAGTTAAAGGACAGCTATATAATTGTATATGATAGGCAAACTTTTAAGAAATAAATTAAAGGAAGGAGCTTTGTAAAAGCTTCCAAAGTTCAACATCATCCTAAAATCCTAACTCAAGCTTTATAGAGTTTTACAAAACATTCACTTCGACATTAAGTTTGTTTTGCCCCAAAAAGAAATACAGCAACTTAAAGTTTCCGTCCTATCCCAGTTACTCCAAGTTGAATCACAGACTAAACCAACTCAACGAACAACAGCAACAAATTCGGAAACAAGATCTTGCAGCGACCCACTTCATTATCTCGACATAACTCACTAAATCATATTTCGAATAGCTGAAATCAAAAGTTAGGTCCGCGTCCGTGTATCCACTCGTACGATTATGTCGGGAGCGAGCGAAGCGGGCATTAAATTATAAATTGGCCGTATCTCCGTGATATTCTTGGGATCAGCTTCGACCGCAGACCTAGCAAGCCTTGCGAAAGGGAAATTCGAGTTATGAAATCATACCGCCGCTTCTGTGTGCCGACCAGGAAGTAGCCGCTCTTTATGGCTCGCCCGTAATAAGTCGTTTAGGGATGCTATCAACTCAATTTTATTTTAATTTCATACGCAACCTGTGTTTCTAATCTTGGATCCGCATTGTGCGATAAAATAACTGCAATTAAGTTTTGTCCGTAAGTCATACTCTATTACAAAACTATAATATTTGCTCGCGTAATTTATTATTATTAACGCTAACTTAAATTTATTGTATTTCGTTACAGAAAGTTATCACTCTCAATAGGTTAATAGATACGAGTTATTTCTTTAAGTGGTTCTAAACATTTACGCAACCGGTGTTTGTTTTGTCGTATTCCTTGAACTGTGGCATAACTATTTTAAAATTAAATCCGGCCGGCAAACTAAAGTAAACCCATTCTCGTGTTGTCTGTTTGTGTGTTATCCAGTGCGCTGCAGTTGTGTAAGTAACACCAACAACCAACAAGTTCACTGGCACGTTAACATGGAACATGTCTAACTTCGGAACTTTCGGATAAACATTTCGCGAAGAAAATATTGCGGCAGGAAATTGACATGGCGAAATTGATATGTATCGAATTTCTATTTAGACGAACGTTTTCAAGATTCTACGGTATTGGAAAATATTTTGTTTTGTATTTGAAGTTGGACTGGAAGATGTATAGGCTCGGTATGCGAGGGCTATTAATATCTTCCAAACGCCTGAGAGGCAATTATTCAGCAGTGAAACTTATTGCTTGTCGGTAGGGACTGTAGGGAGGCCAGTGTTTTAGAGGTGGATCTGAAAGACGAATATGGACGTAAAGGCTCTTGGGGTTTGATTTAGCGCGAGCAAGTTTCAGTGCGCGCGGCGGCGGCGTCACATCGGTGTTTCCTTGTGGCGCCGCGCCGCGACCAAGGTGAAATATTTGTCTGACGCGAACGCCCGCCGCCTGCGACACTAAATCTTGTCGCGTGCACATGCACAACCCGGACTGTGAACTACACTACATCTAGCCCTAGATATCGACAAAATTTTGATACACACCTAAATGTCGTAACTCTACTAATAAAACTACAACTTCCTCCATAACTGTAAACATGCAAGCCGCATTTAATTATTACTCTCTGAACAATAATAACAAAGTCTATTGAAATATTCCCCATCTCCTGACGCCAATTAAAGTCATTTCGGGCAGACAGAGAGCTATTACTGCCATTCGATCATTCGGGAAAGCACAGGAACGCAATTAAGGTATCATTATCTCTGAGTCCATGCGAACCGAGAATTTAGCTTTAAATCATCTGACAGTCAGTTTATCCTTGACATTAATATGCGTTTTATGTTAGGGTAATGTGTATTCTCGAAGAAAGCCATGTTCTCTCAGGTGGATGCAAACATTTTTGGTGTTAAACCTCAAAACAGCTGTAACTTGGATAGTAACTACAATCTATTATATAAAAAGTTATAGGCGTGAACTACACCAGAAATGGCAACGAGTACCTAGATCGTAGTGGTATATAATTTGTCATTATTATTTATGAGTGTTTTCGTTTTGAAGTGGGAAGTAGCGGTCGGTCGGTCCCGAGGCTTTAGTCCCTAACAGCGGGAGATACGCGGCAAAAATGGAAGGCGCACGATGTCGTCCGAACGACCAGCGACCGGGCCGACCGACCCCGGTGCAGCGCGTAATAGAGTGTTGTTCCCTTTTGGTCACGGAACCCCATTACCATAACACTGAGTGTGTGAGGAGCGGACGTGAGCCTCTCGCCGACAGATAGCCTCGCGGTCTCGTGCTTATTATAAATTCTAATACACAATCTCGTAACAGCGTAACATTATGCGCTGGCGATCGATTTGTTAAGATACCGGGTCAGGGTTCCCAGCCTGCAGCTATCCCACCTTTTCACTCATAAACTTTGATTGGTAACTAACCTATTTATGACCTCAACGAATAAAGTCTGATTGTGTGTAACTACGAGAAAAATAAAACAAGCGAATTGTTTAAGGTGTAAATGATACCGCGGGATCAATTTACTAAACTGAAATCGTAGGAAGTCAGACGAGTTCTTGCGATGGGATTAACGGCCTCTAATCCTATATTGGGAGGTGTTAACTAAATCCGAGATTAACATAATATAATCTTATGAGGTTTTTGTGCTGCGTAAGAGTTCCGTTTAAGTAGTTTATTTTTATCGGGGTTACAGGTGTAGTGCTCTGTAATGTAATGAATATGTCCTCGACCGCTGGCCTCGTGGGTATCAATATTATTGATTTTTCATTCACATCAATAATGTATTAAAGCAAATCGTCCGTCCGTGTATCTAATGAGGTGCTCGGCTGTTCAGTAAAACAGACATTATACTATCTACACAAATACAAGCAGACGATTATACCAGATAATAATAACATTGTTCGCAAAATGTATCGATTTCTATGCCTTGATAACTTTATGAAGATATCGACCGAGATACCCCGTTAATATTGAGTCACAGTAACAGGGAATGGACTTGCTGTAAGAAGCTTGGGGGAACTTATTAAACTGTATTAATGTCGTGCAGTTAATCATGACCCCCATTTAAGGGGGTATCGTGGCGCGGTAAATCTGGACAAAATCGTAATTTTATAGCGAGAATCACGCGAACTGACCCCTGTGGCCCCATTAACTTTGTGAGCTTAAGTTGGCCTGTGCTCACAGAATAATACTACAACATTAGTAGTTTATTTAAAAAACTTAACTTACTAAACGTGGCGTAACTCTTTTAAGTTATTAAAACGTGTTTCCGTGAGCACCTTTAGTAATTTTAAATACAATATGTAAAGTTTCTTGGTGGTAATTACAAGAACTATGTATTTTATGTGTGTGTCATAATTGTGTTCTTTAAAGATTGACTAAGAAATTAGCATTAACAAAGCTGTAGAAGAAGCTTAGTTTAATAAAATAATTGACGTTGTAAGACCGCAGGGATTTTAAAACAAAATGGACCACAGCAACCGGTGATGGATACGACGTCCAACGTCTAACTTTCGTGTTTCTCCTTCCAGAGGCATTAATTCCTGCCAAAAGTGATTTGTTCCCCATTATATTGTAAGACAGAGAGCCAATTTATTTCAAACTATAATTAATGAACAAGTTAAATAAATAAGGAAATAGTTGGAATAGCAAAGAATCGTATTTATCTTGAGCATAAAACTGAAAATAACGTGTTTTATTTATTACATAAATTGAAAGGCATTTTGGTAGAAGGCTTGTGAGTAGGTACCCAATGGTAATGGTACACAGCCCTATAAAACTTTATTATCAGATCAGATGCAAATAAACAAACTATTGGTTAGAGCTAACGAAGCTATAATAAAATGCTCCACATATAATTGATTAATGACTTATTCAATTACATTTTTATTTGGTATCAGGTTATTTGACGAAGATAACATAACAAGGCCATAAATTCTTTGTCTTTCTTTGCCTTTGGCATGGCCATTAATTCTTTTTTCATTCTTTTCTTTTTTCTTTAATTTTTTTTTTGTAGCCGCCCGGTACCTAGATTTGTGCCCGGTTGGTGGAAATAGACTCTGTGCCTCGGAAAGCACGTTAAGCCGTCGGTCCCGGCTGTCATTCGTGGATCTTTGACAGTCGTTACAGGTAATCAGAAGCCCGAAAGTCTGACAACCAGTCTTACCAAGGAGTATCGTATTACCCAGTAACTGGGTTACGGAGGTCAGATAGGCAGTCGCTCCATGTAAAATACTGGTATTCATCTGCATCCGGTTAGACTGGAAGCCGACCCCAACATAGTTGGGAAAAGGCTAGGCAGATGATGATGGTGGAAATAGACTCGCCCCATAATACGTGGGACTTAAACATTGCTGGCGAAATATACTATAGGTAGGTACACCTCTGCTCAACCCTTCAGGTAAACAAGGCGTAATATTATGTCTAGTTACATAACGGCCATAACTATCGGCCACCCCCCTGGTCTTGATAAATTCGCGTTGGCCCTACTTTCTCTGGTCACGTCTTCTGGCTAACATGCCGTAACAAATCACCGGCTATTATTTCTTCATTACAGCTCATTTCGCTTTTATTGAGACGCGTTTCAAACTATATATTTTAATTAGAGTGATAGAGGACGCTCGTGCAGGATTTGAGTGCTTTATTAAATACTGCAGGTTCGATTTTGATTTTATAAAACGGTGCTTTTACTGGTGTAGCTTTTTGCAGTTTATGCACATAGCTTTTTTAAGAAAAAATATTGTGATTTGACATGTTTGTATCAAAAATAGTCTGTTATAAATTTATTCTTCGCTGACGTTTGAAAAATCGGCCCCTAATTAATTTCGGGACTTGATGCGCTTTCATTTCATTTTCGTTCCTTCTTTGAAAATTGTTGCTTTGCATTCTTCAAACTTCAACTGTTTTTTCATTTAGCGTTCACTTTGAAGTCTGAGTGGAATACCTCGTTTCCATTGACAGCTTGGAATGTGCTGCCAGTTTTAAAAGACCTATTGCTTTAAAGCGCTGTAAAAGTTAACAGATCAGTTCACAGGTCTTGGAGTGCTGGTTTACTTTATTTATGTCAAATTGCTCAATCGCTAGACCATCTTGCTTCACAATGTGAGCATTTTTGCCCAACACTGCCCACTCGGCCATTGTATCATTGTACAAAGTATTAAGTGAAACAATGAGAAGTATTGTATGTATTCGTATTTGTACTTTAGATTATTGATGGTATATCAATTTCTTTTGTTTGCTTAAACAATTCTAATTTTAAATTATGTTGATGTAATCTGTTCTGTGTTTGGGTATGGTCAATAAGGTTTTGATTTGATTAAAGGCATTTCGGCATTTCAGTAACGTAGTAAAAATTGAAGAAGTAAAGTAGTAAAAATTTAAGAAGTTATCTAAATTACCCTGTCTTGGTTCGATCTATGGTTCAATTGATTGTTCAGGTACAATCAATCGAACCATATACAGGTCATAAATATTATAACCACAATAAAACTGTAAATGTAAAGGGTTACCATCAACAATAAGTGTAAAAGTTGTAATTTATTATAACTTTATGTTTTAATTGGGCTACAAGCAGGAAACTTATCACGTAAACACGTAGAAACAAACTTAAATAAACCGAAGTAGGTTGTAGGTATATCACGTCAAATCAACTTATTCCTTATACCGAATTAAAACAACAGTTACTCTATAAGAACTAAAACTAATTTCACTTAGCCACTTAATCGGCTAAATAATCTCTTTTACAAGTCCAATTCTGGTACGTGTCGCAGATAAATGAGAGTTTCGTTTCGTCCGAGAAACGAGTGAGTTACGTGCCTATTATGTTCTTACGGTATACCTCTGATTGTTGTTTACCTGACAAGCCGAGGTAACAACTACCTGGGAACAATTTGTTACACACCGTTACACTAAACACCTAAAAAAAACTAAATTGTGTCAGTGTCATTGGTACTAGTTGCTACAGAAATGCTGAGCCCATAATGATGTGTATTGGATTTTTAATTACATCAATTAATGGTATGTTATGAGAGGAAAGTGTAAAGAAATAGCCGAGATAGGAGCGATGAAATTTGTTATCTGTCTCATAAGTCAAACAAGCTATTAAACGAGGCAGAACCAAGTAAAATAAACCATTAGGAAAGCCATTTGAAATTTTGTAATGGTGGGACGTAAAGTGGATATCCTAATTGCACCAAAAAGGTTTACAGTCGTTATGAAAATGTCAATACAGAGATATCTCAGTAGATATCTCTGTATTGACATTTTCATAACGACAAAAAAATCAAATTAAGAATATTTTATTCTCGTCAGCCAGTGCTGACGAGAATAAAATATTCTTAATTTGATTTTTTTTGATGTCCGCATAGGGCCATACAATAAATCAAAAGGTACTAATTAAGAATTATCTTGGTGGCAACACCGATTATTGTAATAGAGGCTTTTAACACCCCTGCGCGTGGGAACGAAGAACGATGAACGAAACGAACGAACGTTTTTCATCCACACGACAGTTATTGCTTCAGTTGATTACATAAGTTTCTACAAAATGAATTCGAATGACATAAAGCTGTTAAAATTTAAATTATGACTGCGCCGCGGTTTCGTATGGGCTTAAACCTTTAAACTGAATTTAATGATGCTATTGTCACACTCAGGTTTGGTCAAAAATTTTGGTCGTAGCAATAAAATTAACCATATTAAGGAGAGATTTGGATTGAATGAAGCGATCGTCAGCGAATTCGTGAACAATACGTTATTTTATTTTAGGACTGTCGTAAAAAAATACACAGTAAAGCTCTTTGAGTTTGTTATTTCTTTTACAGCATAAGTTTTCTATTGCGGAACTTGTCAAGAATTTAATTTAACCCGTACGGTAATTGATGAGCATGGGAAATATTTTTGGAGAAGCTTATGGATTCCGAGAAAAGAAAAAGGAAAACAGACAAACATTGTAAAAGCCAATTATTTTGAAAAACAGTAACCGTGGAGTTTCTTGCCGGTTCTTCTCCATAGGAAACGACCAATTGGCTTATGTGAAATAAAAATATTTTGATTTTGATTGACTGAAACTGTTGCTAAATACTGAACCTCGAAAAACAACAAGATACCTTGTATTAAAGCTATCCTTTAATCTAAATAAAAGCCTGCCTCGTTGCGGTTAAGAATGTAATCGTATCGAAGTGCTGGCACATTTATGGCTAACCCGCAAATACCGTAGTAGCCAATTTAAATACGCTACGATTTACCGTATCACCGATAGTAGCTACTTTTTCTCCTACCGACATTTCTTGCAAAAAAAAAGAAAGAAAAAAACTACAGCAATATCGTTTTGAAATAACGAGGTCCGACTAATTCAATTTTACGCCCAATTCAATTATAACGTGGAACAATTTTTTCACCAAATATCGCTTGAAAGTTGAACACGTTAGAAAAGTTTTTATTACCAACGGAATTGGATTGGAGTCGTGATCTTAAGTATCACGGATGCGAGGAATTCTTATATTATTACGATCGTTAAATGCGTCACATCTGGACCATCATTAAATGATTTTATTAGCCGCTGGACCATATTGGTCTGTGTTCAAAAAGTAACAGTGTAAATAAACAACTAAACATCACGTAAATGAACCAATAAAAACAACAGAAAGGAACAACGTTTTCAATGTAAATGGGTAATTTGAATATTTTATTGCTTGAATAATTTAGTTCACCATAGAGAAATCAGATATCTTGTTAAAGTTATAAAAAGAAAACAAAATAATAATTAAAACAAAATCATCGTTAGATCTTTTTAGGACCTTCTTGACACAACAAAGGAACATTTACATTTTGAGTGAACAAGATGTGACCTTATGTGTCAACGGGAATGAGAACATTTTATTATCTACAGTACTCACAAAAAATTACGAGAGAGACGAATTCCAGACGTGGCTTAATGATATGGTCTATCTTACATCACAAAAGCACATTGTGAAGGTTTCCGGTGAATATTACTAGCTGTCAAACGTAACTTGACACTTGATAGGGGCGCCACTTGCAACGGCAAACGTCAACGAAACGTCAAATTCAGTACATTTTAATTTTAGTTCTGTACTTCGCCACCGGTAATCTTATACTGGGTTCTCAGTAGAATTTTAAACGTCTTTAATAACCGACAGCAGGCGATGTCGCCTAACAATATGGTGGTGCCGGATGTCAATCATTCTTATTACCATAATATAATTCTATCACTGTCGGGAATTTCACGATTCAATTTCTAGTTTTCCTTTTATTGGTCTTTGGTGTCATCTTTGACGAACTGTTATAGGATTTCAAAAGTTTTACGTGCTTTGATTTGATGTTGTGAACAGGGTAATAAAAACTTCGAGATTTCTGAAGAACTGTCAAGAGAAAAAATATCTTAGGCACTTAACCATTTTTACATAATAATATAAGGGCTTTCGTAATAGATGAAAAAAACAAATTCACATTTATGTTTCACGTAGCATTAAGTACTAGCCTTAGTGGTTTAAAAATGCTATTCTGCTGAAACAAATGTAATTAATTTTTAAATGGTAAATAAATAAAAAATAAAAAAAAACCTTGAAATATGAATGTGTGATTAAAAAATAAATCTTTTTGAGCAGGAAATTCAACTAAATGATAATGTTCACATCTTAACAATTCTTTGTGGTATTCTGGACCGAGGCGCCCTGTTGAAATTATTTTATTAATACCAGTGATTTACCCTGTCCCCTATGATATAACGTGAGCCTCCTTAATCTCTACGTTAGTAACCCTTCCAGCTACTGTTCATTCATCTTAAATAATCCTTTAATTGTTGGTAAAAGGGTATCGTAGATCCTTAGCACAAAAAATTAGACCGTCAATTTTAATCCGGGGTACCACAATACTCAAAAGTAGGTAGAGACTCCAACAATATAATTAAAGGGGCTTATTGATTCAGCTCTAGCTCTTGGTCCAAAAGATCCGTTGAAATACCCGTTTGAAGTTGTTTTCGTTGAAAATAATTGGTTTGGCTCAAACTACCGAAGGCTGCTGCATCATTCTGCGATACTGTAGATTGACATTTTATTTTTACAACATACATACATACTTACGTAATATATAGTTCCTCACACGTCGATATACATATTTCCATATACATTTAATATATTACGAAATACCAGAGCACTGCAGGTAAGTTGAACACGAATCTACGAGAATAGTTAACGAGCGTTCGAGTCGGATCGTTACGTCCAAGTCATGTGTATTATTAAGCCTAAGAAGGAATGCGCGGGCGAACCCGGGTCGCCTGCTAGTATGCAGTAGCCGACGTGAGCTATCTCCGTACATACGTTGACCTTAGGGCAACAATTACATCGTTCCATTTTACTTGATTTCTGTAGCTGTATTTGTGTATGTTCGTGTATTAAAGCGTAAGGAAATGTCCAAGCTTATAGTTTCGAAATTATGCAGGACCTGCGGTTCTTATGCCTAATGATTGTACATGATAGTAATAATCTGTTATGAGTTCTTAAATGGCTTTGATTTCATTTTAATTTCTGGTTCTTGACTCTGATTAAGTAACTCGGTTCTAAATCGTAGTGATTTCATTTTAATCTCTGGTTCTTGATTAGGATGAAGTAGCAAATAAATAGCGGCAATTATTACCATATAGAAGTACGTACTTGTGCGTAAAGAAGGTTACAGAAACATTTGACAACACTCCAGCGAATTTAACTCTTGAAGTAGGTACTTAACCTGAAAATTAAAGCCAGACGAGTGGTTAATAAACATAACTGTTACAAAACCTCTTTGATAAGAGAGCGACAAACCAATAGAATGTGCTGACTAATTATGAGACCGTAAAATAACACTGTAGAAGAAAATGCTTCAAATTTTTTCTCCAAATCAGTGTTCCTTTGTCGATCCGAATGCTATTAACAGCAACGAGTTTGTAAGATTAGCCCTGGTTAAAGATACGAATCTCTTGACCCTTGATCCGCTAATAAGCGTATAGCCGTCGTATTTGGTGGGTATTATTGTACCTTTTTAGTATCGACACCGTCACACGACCAGCGGCACTTGTTCACGATGACTTTGCAATTTGTTTTGTCAGACTAAGTGTAAACGAGATGTCTTTATTCGATTGTAATGGGCTTTGGGATAACTGGGACAGTGCTATTGTCGGAAAATGAAGACGTCTTTTTGGTGGAGGCGCCGAATTTTATGAGCGTCACAAACTTTGGTACAAATCTCTGAATTTTCTTCAGTGGTGGAGGGAATGTAGACAAACTTAAGCTTCATGAAGAAAAATAAAATACGTTCGGTCTCGAGGAAGCGAGAAGGTATGCAGAAGTCGTAAACATAGGTACAAATCTTTTCAAATGTACAACGAAACATGGGTGCAGTATACTCGTATATCTGAACAGGAGTTTTATGGACTTACCAGAGAGACTTTTAAATAATACATTGATATTGTAGGAGGCCTGGAAGTTAGAAGTGAACACTATACAGGGGTCGTAGACCTTGGGAAAGAAGTGCAACAGGTCTGCATTAGCAGCTATGAGTTTTCTATGTTTAGTGTCACAAAAACGAGAAATCGTCAAACAAACAATTTCAATCCAATCGCTTCGGTGACAGCAGCTATGCATTTCAAAGACCTGCATATGAATTTAAGTCCGCAGTTACAACACAAACAACTTGGTTTGCTCGATCCTGGCCCTCGTTACAAGCACTTCTACAAACAAAGCTTCACATCATGGAGCACTTGTGTGGCTGCAATAAATACTTATTTGCGATACCGTGAGCTTGTCATCGTAAGGTACAATCAATGGACAAGAGGCGAGCCGGTCGGTCACTCCGCCTGGGGCATTGTTCCCATACAACTTATATTTGCTTTAGTACTAAACCCATCGCTACGTTAAATGCCACCCATACGATTGTAAATTGCTGTTATTGAATATGACTAGCATACTTTGTCTACGATGAACTCAATAAAACTTTAAAGTGTGTATGAGAAAGTCGTAACTTTTCTACTATTGATATTGCGAACTAACCCTGTTGTATAATGTTCATTGTTGCGATGCGTGATCGTTTTTTGTTTATTTTACTACGCGAGATTATCGATGCCATCAAAGATGGCGGTGATGCATGCGGACAACTAATCATTTTAACGGATTTAGGGGTTTGTTTGACCCCAGCATGAACTACAGCCATAGCTTATATCCTCAGAAGTTGTCAAGAACCAAAAGTATCCAGCAGAGCCTCATTCATCTATCAATTGGTCGCATTAGAGGCAACGAGCCAGTGAAATGTTTATGAAGTTGCAATGGGCTCATTTATTATAGGACGCACGCATGCTCCGGCGCAAGACGTGTTTTAAAATTATAATTTATGGCTTATTTGAGTGTCGAAAGAGTAGATTGTGTGGGTGGCACCGGTTATAGACGGTATACGTACATCTTGTGCGTATTGGTGTAAATGTCGTCGCCTGTATTGTTCGTAACGGTGTAATGCACGCTAAGCTGCAATCAACTCCGATTTATAGCTCCGGCGGTATGTGTGAATTATCATTATGTTTCACATTAATAATACATTACCGACCTGTAATGTAACAATAGTTTTGGCACTAATGGCAACTACTTATTTATATGGTCTAGTTTGCAATCGTAGGCATCTAATAGCAATTGGCGCGATTGTTGGACTGAGTTATTTTTTCAAGCCAGTTAGAGGTCAATGGCCTTTCTGATGGTCTTTTGTAATGACACCCGTTGTAAACACCCGCAATGCTAGTACCATAGTTGCGTACAGGGCGATTTAGGTTAAGGTTTCCACTTTACCGGTTTTTACCGGTTTATCCGGGAAACCGGATTTTCATGGTTTTGATAGTGGAAATTAACCGGTTAAAACCAAGTTTGAACCCTTCCGGCCCCCGCCACTCTCGCGAGCACGGTCTGGACGTTGCGATATCATTTAGTTACAAAATTTAATTACGGAATTAACCGGTTAATTTGGGTGTCAAAACCGTTTGTGCTTAAGTAACCGGTAACCTTTATCATTTGGGTTTCATAAGAACAGTTCACTTGTTTAACCGGTTAATGAAGGATCGATATATTTACCGGTACTTAATCGAAATTAACCGCTCCTTTTAAACCGGTTCAGAGCCCTGGTTGCGTAATACACTATAAATCACAATCTGAATCTGATCAGAGAGATATTGCTAATCCATTGCTTCTTATATCAACAAACAACAACATTAAGTATTGAAAAAGCCATTGCTACTGTTAGTGTGTTACGCATTTAACCGGTTAAAGATTTTTGAAGATCACTTGCTGACCGCACTCTTGTACCTACTTAATTTCAAAAATATCTTTACTTGCAATCTTGCAAACTGGAACACAGCTCTGGGCCTCAAGTCTGCTGTTACAATAGTGTCAGAATGGTCTAACATTGATTTCATAATTGTTGATTTTGATAAGTTTGGTAATCTACTAATATAATGGCGTCATTATGACTTTCCAACGGTCAACCCAGTGGTGGACCGTTGGTGGTTGGAGTGGTGGATGGAGTGTCAGTACACTCCATTGAAAGAAATGGCATAGAATGGTAATCTCGTACATAATGATAAATTAATTACTGTCTTAGGGGGGAATCTGCTAAAATTTTGACAGTTCCTTTGATCAGTGACCTACCATTAGAACGTCATTGTGCAGTCATTGCTTTTAATTCGTTACGAGTATCGAATAATGTTCTGTGCCATTGACCGACCAATGATCGACCATTATGAATTTAGCAGATTACGAACTTTTAGCAAAATGGCAATGGGATCGTGTTGGAATGACGAATTTATAAAAATAGCAGACTTAGGTCCCAGGAATACTGTTAGGCTCCGAAAATATACCAGCTATATCTTAGGACTAATCCCGCAAGTAGGTCTCCTGCAAAATTACGAAATCCGAAGCAAAATTCTCAAAACATTTTTCATTTCACACGTCTTTATAAAAGATATAAGTCCCCTCCCCCCTATAGTTAATGCAAAAAAAACTGCGTAGATTAGTACTGAAAGCGTATCTAAATGACGTGTGCGAGTTGAAGCGAATAACTTGCGCGTGCGCGTCTAGGGGCGGTGCTTAGTTTGGGCAGGATACCATCGGCGGATCAAGCGATATGTTTAGTCTAACCTTTCCGTTTATCCTTTCGGAGGATAGTCTAAGCCTTTTAAGAACTTGACTGTATAAGCCTTTAAGGAACTTGGCTTTTGACTACATTAATATAAAGACTAGGATTTTGGTTTAGATAAGAATATTGGAGAGATTATTAAGAAGGTTCAGAGCATGAGAGTTCATTTGGGTAATTGGATAACAGATCTACAGGAATACCCACGCGTCCTACTTACCTAGACGAAATGAGGGCCCTCATTTCGTCTAGGTAAGACCTTAAACTGAAGCACGTCTTCGAGCTTCGTTAGATAATACGCTGTATTTACGTCAAAGACAAGCCTATCTTGAGGCAATTAGAAAAAAAGAAGATTTATGTCTTATCTGATATCATTAAAACAAGGAACTAATAGAAGCAATAAATCATGATTACAAATAATAATTACTATAATAAGGCCTTCGAAATTGGTCGCGCCACTCTTTCAACTTGTTAGATATCTGCGACCTCTGACACCGAAGTAAGGTTTTTATTCATATCAATGTTGTTATTGCAATCTATTGTTGTCAGAAATGATGTATTAGATCTTTTTAAAAGACTTTATCTATTTTAGATATAAGCCAGTCACGAGGTTACATAAAATTGTCTTGTTACAATCCTTTTGTCGATGACAAAAAGAAGCAGCTGCTTTATTACTTCTCTGGTCTCTGGTATTTGCTGTACTCTGGACGCTTTTTACGCGTACGTCTTATTTACATCGATCTCACATATAATTATAAATTCCACAATAATGATGTACAGTCACGAGCATAAGTATGTATATACTTGGCCTTATTCAAAGGCGATTTTCTCCTTTATTTTTGAATGAAATTTTATATTATTAGGAACATTGTATTTTCGAGCCCATCGTTTTATGTAAATTGTCGTATTTCAACGTTGCATTCGTTATTTTGTGAAAAAATCGCAATTAAAAGTTGCCAAGTGTCGACATATTAGTGCTCGTGACTGTACTTAACTAATATTTTTGTAAAAATATAATTTAAAACAGTGTCCATGGAATTTCTTGCCCGTTCTTCTCCATAGGTACCTACGCTTTGGAATGGGCAACTAGCTTCATATTTTCTGAACGACTTCTTGACAATTCAAAAGTGCCTGTAAATGGTATAATTGAAATAAATGCTTTGAGTTCGAGTTTTGAGTTTGGGTCCTAGTTCAAAGGCTGCTTTATGTATTGCTCATGCAGGTTCGTAAGTAAGCCTTGAGGTCGTCCAAAGGTGTATTACCAAATATAGTGACGTTTACGATACGTCGATAGTATCGCGGAACGACATGCCTACGGTACTAACAATACAAAAAGGTAACAGTTAGTTATTGTGATTGGTTTCGGCAGGCAGTGCGCGGGAAAACTCTTAGTCACGCTTACTCGTGGCCCGGGACCCAACTCGATCGAAACTCGATCAGATAAGAGATGCGCACAAAAATACCGAGCCGATGGTCCGATGGAGCGATCCGCAGTCGTGATCGATAGGGAATCGAAGTGTCACGCGCAGGGTTAACGCCCGGCGGTCAGGGTCGGGGTTCCTCGTCTTGCATTTATGCAACGCAAATATCGTTTCCCTCGACGGATACGTCGTTACGTGGAATATTACATGTAAACACTTCATTGTTATTCCCTATCGAGTGTTTTTATTCGTGACTCGCCGACAGAGCGCGGATTGCGCTTTTATTTGCCGAGCTCGCGTCTGGGTGTTTAACCTTTCTGACATGTCAGTGTTAGTCTAGCCGCTCATTTGATTATATTTTTGATATCTTTACAAAGAATAAAATGTTCGTGAGTGAATTTAGGTTTCAGTTATTTCGCCATCGTCTTACTAATTTCCATAAAGTCGCACGTAAAGCTCTAATGAAGTTAGCAATAAAATATTACAATCATGCAAATGTATTAAGAAAATTTATATTTCCATTGTAGCCCGTAATCATTCCACGGAATGCTCTGCAACTCTGCAAGTCCGTATTGCAATTGGCACTGACAACAAACGTATTAAAGGGACTGCTAGACGATTCGTTCCATTCCGTTCCGGAACTTAATACTTACACTTGTGAACGCTAAACGCCAATTTCAAAGCGAATGGTATCAAATCACCATAAAGCTATCTCGGTTATGGCTCAATATGGAGCGCACGGAATAACGGACAAATGTTCACTTCTAAGAATGATGTAGGTACAATGTGCACTCTGACCTACGATACGGTTTAGGCATGAGATTGACGCAAAGAATATGCAGTGACCTACAGGATTATGATAAACTTTACAATGCTTTTCAACGAAATATGCTTAGTCTTAGATATTCGTGTCGACGTAAGTTTATTCTACTAAAAGAAACAACAAGTCACGGAGAGTCTGATACTAAATGGAAGGCATACGGGGAATGGAATGGCGTGTGCTAAAGTAAGGTTATTGTATTCTATTTCTGTGCTTAGGATTCTATTATTAAGGTAGTTTTTGACGTTATTTTATGACTTCCACGACCTTTTGTTTAGAACTGTTTGTAATTTATAATAAAATTATCAACAATAAATCAAATTCAGCATGCATATTCGAAACCATCACAAAAATAAACTATTATACCACGCTTTACAGAATGAGCTAACAAGTAAAGTTCATGGTTTTAACAAATTCCATTACAGTTTACGCGAAGTAGATCAATCACTAGTATCTGTTTGGGGCAAAAATGTAATTGAGTGGGGTCAGGCGGTTCCCCATCGGGCGGCGCAGGAGCATAGGTTAATCGAGTGTGCGCCCGAACCGCCCGCTGTCACAGCGCATAGGCGATAGCGATTAACGACAACTTATTGCCTTTTAGAAGAATAAATTAGGTACAGATAGGATCGGGAGATTAGGAGGTGTTAAATTGGGTATTGTGAGATCAGTATCTTAGGTATGTCGTTGTGCATGTGTAAGTGTATTTTGAAAGCTTTTTTTCTGAATGAAGACATACACTAATATGTCTAGGTTTGTACTCATATTTTTCCGTTTGTATTTTTAACCGTCGAAAAACGGAGGAGGTTCTGAAGTCGTTTTTATTGTTTAGTTTAAAGATACTTAGTATACCGTGCCTCGGAAAGCACGTTAAGCCGTTGGTCCCGGCTGTCATTCGTGGATCTTTAACAGTCATTATGGGTAGTCAGAAGCCCGAAAGTCTGACAACAACTCTTACCAAGGGGTATCGTTTTACCCAGTAACTGGGTTGTGGAGGTCAGTTATGCAGTCGCTCCATGTACAATACTGGTAATCAGCTGCATCCGGTTAGACTGGAAGCCGACCTCAACATAGTTGGGAAAAGGCTAGGCAGATGATGATGATGACTTAGTATATCGCTAGAGACCTTTCATTTAAACCGCGCCAGTTAAACTCTTGTGTCCATTAAAGGTTGAATGACTACAAATGTCGCATTTAAAATTCTCTGGTACACGGAAATGAAGGCGACATTTTATGTCATCACGTTGAGCCATAGTCGTAACATGGTGACATGAGGTTATCGCGCAGTCTTAGCAGTGTGTGCACGGCCTGGGGACGCGGAAGCGGCGCAAGAGTCGCTGATAACACCACATAATAAAACAATGCACGCCAACATGCCCGCCACTTTGCCTACGTCCCGCCTTTTTCATTGAAAATTTAAGGGCAAAGTGATTTACTACGATGTTACGATGATGTGCTAGCTAGACGCTTCGGAAATGGCTTCAACAACCGGTAAGTGGTCGCGACGTTTACGATATTATGATTAACTTTATATTATCTCGGGTCAACATCCACACCGCTTTTGTATAAATATTTAAACTCAAACTCACCCGTATTTTGAGACACATCCAATACAATCGTAAATTGCATCGGTTCCCACTTTATAAACATTAACACCTCACACGAATAAAATATTCATAAAATGTTACGTAATCATTCTAATAGCTACTAGATTTGTAACAATTTAAGTTGTAGATACAGTTAAAGTTAATGTCATTGACATTACTTACTGAATAAAAATGATATCCAATTAAAAACGTCCTACGCATCGTAATAAACGAATGATACTGCATTCCGACACTCAGCCTAGCTCTCGTGTTATTCTTTGAACGTAAAAAGTGTTTTTCTAACACATAAAAACTCGTGTGATTATCGAAATTTTAATGAGCCCATAAATAACATTGGGCTTTTGATTATTATTCGAATGTAGGACAAATTGGAGATGCACCCTCGGGTCCGACAGTTAACAATACTCAAAGGACCGTAGGGTCAAACGTTTTTTCTTCTCGCCCAAATAAACCGCTTTGAATGGAGGCTTGATTTTATGATTTATAGGACCCTTTATCCGGCCTCTGCTTCTCCGTATTCTGTTTTGATTGAGGTTCCTTTCAGTGCTCCGAAGATTGATTGTTTCTGATGGTGTGGGAGTTTTTGTTGACTACGTCTGAGTGTAAATATTTTAGTTTTATTTTTGTTTCTCTATAAAAAAGTGGTCTGAGCCTGAGCGGTGGCAGGAACGAAAACATATCATTTGTATTGGGTTTGAAGCCTTAAGGTACCCTTCGATGGATGGTGTTTATGCCCATTTATAAATTTGATATAATTGCCCAGGAATTTGTGTCAAGAATTAATTTATCGATAGTTAACTGCCAAATCACTTCAGTTATAGAACTTATAATTATAATTGATAGTTTATTGGTAAAGTAAAGCCAGCAAAATTGCATTTCAGTGTCGGCATTGAGATATTGCCGTTTCCAGCTGTATCGATTGCGAGGCATTCCCGAGCCTGCGAGAGGCAATTGAGCAATAGCATCCACCGCGGGGTCTACCTTCCTGATTGTTTCTTCGAGCCTTAACTGAATACGTCCATCCTGCCGCGATAGACCTATGAACTTTACAGACTTGTTCTACTTTTTAATCTTTTCCTAGTCTGACATTTTTAAATTGAGAAACAAATGACGCGCGTTGACTTAATCATTTCCACGATTTTTTTTTCAACAATGCCGGGAGTTGGTAATCAAAACTGAGCGGTGCTTTGTAATTCTCTCTCTCTTTACGCCCGATGACATTTCTCATTAGGCCCCTCGTAAATAAGGACACTTTGACGCTTACTTATGCTCACGTCAAATCTTTACGACTATCGAACAATTTAAAGATGTTGAAGGGTCTTTAAATGGGTATAGGATTGTTATAAATTACTCTAGGGACCGAGTAAGCGTGATTTCGATAGCCATTAGGGGTATCTGACAAACTGATTGACCTTAACGAAGCTAAAGCCGGTGGAGGTTACGTATTATAAAGTTTTTTTTTTTGGAGGACAGCATTTTAAATTTAACGGTATACCTATTTCATATTAAAAAACATAAAACCTTGAACGAAGAACTTTTATAGGGCAATAACGGTACTGGATGGGACATTCAAAGGCATGTCAAAGCATAAAACCGAACCGCTAAAGGGCTTTATAAATTGGCCTCGCCGAATCTATCCCATGTGTTACACTGCCCGAAGGCAGGGGACTGCAATTGAAATGTCCCGCTAGCATGTAGTGGGTGCTAGCCGTGTCCATTTCCGCAATTTCAAGACGTACAAGAGCCGATCGTGTACCGACAATGGGCGCTATCGTGGGGCGTCTAATCACGAGGGCCGTTGTACTGTTAGGTCGCTGTATCGCCCGCGGCCGAGCCAGCTCGTAATATGCGTGCGAACGCGATCCGATCGTCGTCGCCTGCGCAACATCTCGCCTGATCTCGGTAACGTTCGCTGGGAGCACTATCTGACAATGCACTAATCACTGTGACCGAACTAGCTTGATTATGGACGGACAAAGGTCTCGCTATCCGTAATGGCTTGTCCGTTACATGTTAGTATAATCGATGGTTAATTGCCGGTTAACATGAAAAATTTCCAAAACGGTACTGACCGAATGGTTGTACTTGTAATGTCGAATTACTTGACAGTTAATTAGGGCCTGCCATTCAGCGGCAGCCTTGTTCAGAGCTTTGTGGCAAACTTGTAGTTTCGTAATTTCTGTCGTATGTCCGCTCGCCAACAATACTGCGCCTATGATTTATGGTCGCAGGCCCTTGCCGTAGATTGAACTCTTTGTAATCATTGACAAATTATGCAGCTACCATTTACTTTTATCCGTTCCTAGCTTTGTTTCTTGTTAAGAATATAATAGTTTCGATAACAGTGAGCGTTGAGTGCGCAACGAATTATAATAAGCACCTACCTGCACCGTTATTAACCGACTTTTGAGATTTACTTTCATAGACATTGTTTTAGTTTATAATAAATATCGGTATAATTAGTGCTGCTGAACATTATTTAAGCAGCGCACGGCGTATGACTCCCGGGTAAACTAGGGCTCTCTTGTCGGCTTTGTGTGAGGTAAAGTAAGCTACGGGGTTTTATTCAACATCTTAATGATCACCAATTACATTATCTTTACAAAATCTATCAGTGAACGACCGTATTTATTGGCAGAAGTGTACCACTTGACGCGTAAACAAACACAACGACTACCTAATATGTAAACTAAACACAACCTTCTTCCGTCAATCATGAATATTGGAACAACTTCCAAGGAAACATTAGCGCGGACACGCACGTTATGATTTGCACTATTCGTACCTTCTAGCAAAGTAATGCTATCCTCTGCTAGATACCCATAAATTTTTCATACAGTTCCCTTCTCGTGTAACAATACATTTGCTTACAAACAACATTTATTAAGGTCGGACACAAAGGCTAGATTCCTATGGCCAGCTCTATGCCTGAAATAAACACTTATAAATCTCAAAATGGTTATATTTAATCACTGGTGCGCTCACAGAAAGCACGTTTGCAGTTGAAGTCTGAATTATTTTAAAGCTGAGACTGGGTCTTTTATTGTGGTCAGGCATTGTAAGACCCCGGTAAATCAGCTTGGTAGACGGATGCTGTGAGTGTTATCTTCTCTACTTTGAATTGTATGAATCTTGCTTTTGATTTGTTCTTAGTGGACCTTTAGTGAAAGCTTCTTGTCTCTTCAGTGTCATTTGTGCAGCTTTCGTAAGTGATTTATGCTGGGAGGTTTTCGTTTGCGAAAACTGATGTCTCGTAACTGTATTTTTTTAAATAGTTTATTATTTATGACTGGCTTCCGTCCGCGGTTTCGCCAACGTGGTATGTCTATAAAAATTAGCATTATGTTAGCATTATGATGATGCATATGTAGATATGCTTGTTCACTGTCCACTTGTTATAAGGGTCACAGCCACTATAACCTTTATAATACTTTAGGAGTTGGCGATGCGGACGAACTTGTGGAATTGCCAGACCTGCAGTGTAACTCCTGAAAATATAATCTCATGTTCCACTTTGTCTTCCACTCCCATATTTATGGTGACAGCTCAATGCCCTTGTTTGCCAAACTACTTTATTTATGGCACAAACAGATAACCCAATAAGTACAATAGCAATACGGCAACCTGTTGAAGTTATCTGCTATATCCGCCCAACACTACTGAGTGAACGAGTGAACGTAAAGATTGAACTGATAACATGACCATAATTGAAGTTTGGAAATTCAAATGTAGGTTTTTTTTTTTGTTGACTAGCTGCGCCCCGAGGTTTCACCCGCGTAAATGTCGATCCCGTGGGAATGTCGGGATAAAAAGTAGCCTATATGTTAATGCAGAGTGTCAGCTATCTCCATACAAAATTTTATTAAAACTGGTCCAGCCGTTTGAGCGTGAAGAAGTAACAAACATATAAACACACCGGACACACATACACACTCACAAACTTTCGACTTTATAATATTAGTGTGATAGTGTGATTGGGCCCGCTATAGACCTCGAACACTCCTGATAGAAAGCATTGGATGAGGTCTATGATGGAACAAGCGCGCCTGGAAGATGCCTAAGTAAGGCACTGGAACTCCCACGCATCGACGAAACCCAACAGGCTGCTTGACGCCGGACTCCGGTGGGAGAGTGGTCGCTAACCAGGCGGGCGTTAGCCCTACCACCCACCGCAAGGGAAGAATTGGCAATTGCCAAATAAGGTGTTGGGTGTGACTCCAGGATGCGCCGAGCAAGAAACGGAAAGGTTTTTCCTCAGCCAAGTAACCATGGCCAGACATCGCACAAGACATGGTTTGGAAGGAAAAAGGGGAGGCCTTTGCCCAGCTGTGGGTCCCTAACAAACAACAACCAATAACAAAATGTTAATTTCTGAAACATAAGATGATATTAGTAGAGTCGCTTAACATTTTATTTTTGGAGGATTTTAAAACACCTGATTGGTGATGAAACTTCTAACTATTCCTTCAAAAAATGTAAGTGGTTTTTATAAACATAAAAGAGCTAAACTAAGTAGGCAGGTTGGGCAACTGTATATTTTTTCAAAATTAAGGTATATTTCGTTAACTATTTTTCAATTTAGTCCAGCAAGTTCTATAAGGTCTAACAACTGGCAAGGCAACAGTGAAACTAAATTAACAGTTAGAACCAGCTGCTAACATTAGCACTTTCAATCAAAAAAGGGTCAAGTCCATTTAACTTTATTAGCACCGAACTTCAAAACAATAGAATAGAAATCCGCTTCGTAAATGTTGGGCAAAGTTTAGTTACAATTTTGTACAAAATTTTGAAGCTAGGTTATTCCTCACTATGTTGACATTTAACGATATTTAAAAGCTAATAATCCTATAATCGGCTTATTCAAATTTATACAATTTAGTGTAACAGATTGGACGAGAAACCTTTGTGGTGGAATCCATTTTAATGCTATTAGTAAATGGATTGGGTTCAGTAAGGAGACACTTATGGATGGTGTGACCACAAACTGACGACGATCATAAAGATGGGGTTTTATTACATGTTTGTTTTGACTCTGAAAGGAAATTGGGAGTCGTTTTGTGTTTTCGTTTTTTGAAGTTTTATAGATTAAAGTTAAATGGAAATGTAGCCTTCCACAAAATGTTTTTTTTTTCAATGACTGTTGGGGTAGATGTGTTCTTGAGTGGAGACTGCGAATCGGCAAACGTAAGGTAGGATACCCTCAGGCTAGGTGGAGTGACATTCTTCGCAGGGTGGCGTAGCAACTGGGGAGTTGCCGAGAATCGAGGTGAATGGCAAGCAATTGGAGATGGCCTACATGTGTTCAGCAGTGAACTGCTGTAGGTTGCTGATGATGTTACACTATGCTATTTCTAGATACCACGATACCCACTATCCTTCATTTGATTTTTGTTTAAACTAATTTGAAAATTGTTACAGAACACTCGAAACACCCAAAGTCTCTTAAAAAAAAACCCAATTTACCAGCAATAGCTATAATTTTTCCTTTTCAAGTTATAAAGCAATTTCCTTCCTCCCCCTGAGACATTTAATCACGAGGCTAAAAACCTCATATTTTACGGAACACTTCTAAGTCCACCGTAAATCCGTACAACAGCATATTGCGGTCAAGTGGGAGCGAGTAAGTAAGGCGCTTAGCCCGACCCAACCACCTCAGACTTAAACGACCTGACGTTTAAGTCAGATTATAATTATTTTTTCTTTCACTTTCCATACCACTGAGTAAGTCACTTCACAAGTACCTACAGTCAGGAAAATGAATTGTTCAGCAGATTTAATGTCAACTTAAATTGTCCGTATATTCAAATTACAACTGTCATTCCGCAATCAGTCGTATGAAATTTCTGTAATTCGGCAAATTGAAGTAGTGTGCCAATGTGCTAATCAAAACATTTCACTGAATGCACAGCTACCTGCGCAATCCATGTCCTAATTTCCGCCATCAAAAGTGAAACTAAACGTTTTTCGTTGGCAAAAAAACAACTGTTTCATGCAAACCGTTTCGTTATTCTAAGTTAGATTAACCCGATATCTATTTAAAATATACAAGCAAGATGAATAGACACCGATCCATCTCGACAAACCAGGCTCACGCTTGCAAATTGCACAAAGGCCGTTTAACTAAAGTCAACCACACAACAAGGAGATAACTGTTGCAACCATTTCACCCGTTACGACATTATTAATGATCCCAGATTGGATCACTTACTAAATTGAATCCAGAAACGCGTCCAACGACCAAACAGGTTTTTACGTCCGCAACAAGGCATCACTGTTTCATAAAACCAATTGAAAGTAAGTATCCGTTGTTTTAGAATGTCGGTCGGTTCGATAAGGCATTAATTTTTAATTCGGAACAGTCGTGACGTGACTACTATAACTTCAAGGTGCTTTAGTCTTGCCTAATCTAAGAGACCGATCGTCTGCCAAATGTACCTGTGTCGCTATTGTTCATTTGCACTAACAAGCCATCCAAGACACCGAATAGATTGAAACCAGAAGGAACATACAACAAGCGTAAACGGACGCACACTTAGACACGCTTCAAGTACTACGACTGCAAGCGCAATCGTCGCGACTGGCATGCATTTGAGATACTTAAGAATCCAGTCAAGATCGATTAGTTTCTTCAGTATCTCAAACGCATGCCAGTCGCGACGAGTGCGTCCAGAATATAGTTTTTATCAAATTGTAGGTTATGTGTAAATCAACTTTATCTTACTTTCTTGCACACCATTTAAAATAATTAAAGTTTTCATTAAAATTTTGTTTTTTTTTTCAGATATCGTCTCTTAGTTATAGAGAAAGGGACGGGCCCATTTTTTGCACCCAAGTGTAGTTAGAAATCGCTTAATGTACGCATCTATGTGTCCGCGCGCCTATTTTGGCTCATTGTTACGAGCAGGTCTTCTGTACCTTTCTATTCTGTGTCCACGTCTCGTTGTGACCGCCTTATGTCAGAAGCTAATCATTTAAGTCCGTTGGTAATGGTGGGCAGTATTGTTCTCTAGTGAACTGTGGTTAGGTAATGCTATCGCAATGAGCCACAAACTTTCCAGTTATTAATTATGCTTTATTGACTTCGGCTGAGGACCACCCGTCATGTTTACATACGCCTTGGGTAATGCTGCTCAGGTCATAGGATAATGAAGCGACTAAATATCTGGTCATAAATACTCGTATTATGACCGTTGTTTGTTGTTTTATTTAGATGAAGCTCATTATGAATTATGTTATGACTTTATCACGATTCTGAAGATATTTAGTGCTTTTCACTTCAGGTATTTTCATTACATTTTGTGGTCTCGTATTTGCCCAATATCTCACCTCGTGTTTGGCCACATCAGCCGATCTTTTCTGATCTATTACTTACCCATATGTGACACTTCACAAGCTGTCAATCCCTGGCAATATCTAGTATCAGGTGGAATGACAGCTCGTTTCACCTAAGTTTTCACGGTGCGATTTTTGCAGGTAAATGATGTTGCATGCTTGGCTATAGGCCGACTGTTGCTTGAGGTGAGGGTGCGGGAGGGGTTGACAGTTGTCACAAGTTGACGAATCACTGAGCTCTAGCATCACGTCACCACACCCCCCCCTCCCGCACCGCGCTGCTACCTTAGGCAACGTCTCAGTTAAGCGGTCGGCTTATTGACGTATTCAGTTGAAGAGAGTTGTCACACCTTAAATAAACTTTGACATGAAAGAAAAAAACACCGAAAAGAAAAACAATCTTTTTCGTAACACATTAACACGATAACATCATTGTTTATATTTGTAGAACAATGACCGCGTGTACAAAGTGAAACACGAACAGTAAACTCACAAAACGACCAACGTAACGCAAACCAGAAAGTTTACGTAACACCGTGGGATTCGAACGGTCAATATGACGTGTCACAGAAAATTGACCATATGTGTACTAGTTTGACGTAATTCTCGGTTAACTATCGAATACTATTTTTATTTATTTTATATTTGGTTAAATAATGATGTTGATGTAATTCTAACTGGTGTCATGAGTCATAATAATAATTTTATGTCCAACTTATCTTGATCATTTAGGCTCTTTTATAGTCTCTTTCCGTAAGAAAGTGGGAGTTTTTGATGAAAGTTAATGCACAATGATATCCCAAATTAGTACTAAAAGTTATGAAACATGATCTGCTAGCCACAAAAAAGTATTACGTGGGAGTGTATCCGGTATATTTATGGAGGACAAGTAGCAGTTCTAGATGAAAAATGGGTTGGTATATGGCCTTCCCGTGGGTGAATAAACGCGTTAAGTCATTTATCAAGAGCCTGATGCAAGCCAATACTCCTCTCATAATGGCCGACCTTGGAACACCTTGTTGTCTTGTTTGTGCAGTATAAACAATTTTCCTTTATTTTCTTTTTTTCTTTTCTTTCTAACATCAAGATGACCCAGAAAACTAAAGTATTGATAGATATACAGGGTGGTCCAAATAGTGACGTCAATAAAACAAAATTGGATTCCTCATACCTAGGGGTATCCGAAAATATTCCATGTATGTTCCGCGATTTTTGATAGTTTAAGGGATATGAATATTTTTTTTAATTTTTGGGGAAATTCTTCCGGGACATCTTTAAAAAATTATAGCTTTTTACAAGCTCTTTTTATGTTTTTTTTTTTTGCGATGGGACTGTCATGAAATACCCTTTCATGTATAAAAAAAATATCTTCCTAACATTAGTGCAAATTACAATTTTTTTTTATCGAAAGTGAGAAAGTTGTTTTATTTGATTTATTCATATGTCCTAAACTGACAAAAATCGCGGAACATACATGGGGTATTTTCGGATACCCCTAGGTATGAAGAATCTAAATTTTTATTATAGACGTCACTATTTGAACCACCATGTATAGAATATTAGATGTCGCTGACTAACAGCAAAGGAAAACGTCGTTAGGAAGCCTGGACATGCCAAATTCTGAAAAGGCTAGCATGCACTAACAAGCATAGTGATTAAAGCTCGCTTGCTTAGCTGTATGAGTAGAAGCTTTTGCCTTGCAGTGGAACAATTACGGGCTGGTATAGATATATAGACAGCTGACCCAATGGTTGGACATGAGCCGACACTTTGTTATTGTGTAAAGTTTTCCAAATAACCTTCAACTAGTTTTCAAACGCCACTGTACTGTCTCAACAAGATTGAGCTGCTTCCAATTTCTGCATTTTGAATGATTTTTTTTTCTTTTTTATATACACATTGACTTACTTTGTAAAGTATTATATTATTTTTTCATTGTGAATGTGAAGACGATGTGGGTCATTTTACATACTTATATTTTTTTTATTATTCTCTCTGTTCTGTTTTTTTTTTCTCATGGTCTGGCAGTTTGAGTAATTTATGTGGCCTACCCAAATGTCCTTTCTTTGGTATTGTTCGTCGAATCGTTGAGCTCCTTAAGTCTTGAGTTGAGCTGCACGATTTTTGACAAATGCGTGCACTGACTGGACAGGTCCTCTCAATCTGTGTGGTTCTTTCCTCAAAAGACCACCTCAGACATCGATCTACATGGTCTTCATATAACCTGACCAAGATTATGTCTGGACTTTAAAAGAGACTGTGACCTCTGAGTTTGTTTCGGGGTACGTATTTGAATATCGAAGATTAAAATACCGACTGTTAAAATATCGATGTTCGAAACATCGAAAATGGAAATATCGAACGATCATATAACCGAAAATTAAAATATCGAAAGTTTATATTATCGAATGGTTAAATATCCTACGTCCAATATATCTAAAATCTAAATATCTACAAAAGTTACATCGAAAGATCTAAATATCGAAATACAGATTAACGAACGTCCTAAATATCGATGGGTAATTATTTGAACATCGAAAATTAATATACCTACGTGTAAAAATGAGTTAATTTTCAACATTTAATACATTCATTCATTCACCCTAAAAATACGTACAAGTTAAAATATCGAACAAATTTTGATAAAGTAGTATGAGTGGAAAAAGGTTGCTTCTGCAACGTCTCCGGCGCTACGGGAAGTGCAACCCCTTCGCCCTTGCGTAACAAAGGATAGGCACCCATGTTCACCTCCGCAGCTTCGGCTTGCTGGTCGCCTCCGGCGACCAGCCTCAGCCGCTACGGTTCCCACGGGTGCCTATGCTTTGTTACAGCGGGCGGGGGTTGCCCTCCCTTCGCGCCTCCGGATTTTTATATACACTCTAGGGGTAACAGCCAAAAGACTACGTAAATTCGGGGTGCCCCAATTCGGTTTTGGAACAATTTCGACCTATTTTATCCATGAAAATCAGTGTCCAGTTTACAAGCCTAGGTCAATCGTGAAGGTATTATTTAAATTAAAATATTTTCTTGAAAGTCAATATGTTGTGCAGGTTGTGCTACTAAAGTTAGTGACAGAAACGTATCGCTGCAAAACCGACTCCACGTAGTCTTGTCTGCCCTACCCCTAGAGTGTAATTTAGAATCGCGTAGGCGCGGAGGGGCGAGGCAGCCCGCGAGCTGAGGAGCAGGTGGTTTTAACACCCGCCGCCGCAGCTGAGGCTGGCCGGCGAAGCCGGCCAACAAGCCGAAGCTGCGGTGGTGGGCGTTTAAACCATCTGCGACGTTAAGCTCGCGTGGGACTGCCGGAGCCCTGCAGCGCCGGAGCCGTGACAGAAGCCATGCTTGCTTGCATGTTGCATGATTGCTGCATGCTTGTTTGCTAGATTGAAATCAGGTGGGTTACAAAAAAAAACAAGGAAAACCTCATGTAATGTAGGTACTTTAATTATTTTTACATAATAAAAACCCAAACGTAACGTAACGTAGATATTAAGAACTTCGATGTATTAAATGTTGATATTTTGAACTTAGGCATAATGTCATTCGATATTTTGAATCATTCGAAATTTTAATCACTCGACATTTCAATCTTCGACGTTTTAAGCGTAGGTATAACAATTTTCGACATTTTGATACAATCGATATTTAAATTTTCGATGTTTTGAACATCGATATTTTAACAGTCGATATTTTAATTTTCGATATTCAAATACGTACCCTTGTTTCGGCCTTTCTTCTCAGAGTAGTCAGATAGGAAACGCCGACTTCATCTAGTTATAAAAAACATGACTGACGTGTAAAAGTGTTTGTACAAACCTACTTACAAAAAATAAAATCATTTCATTTCATTTCATTTCATTTCATTTCAAACAGTGAACCTCTAGGTATACATCTAAGTAAGCTATCACGATGACTCACGGCCATACCCGACATTCAGGTGATCCAAATTTCTAAGTAATAGTTTCATTACGAATTCTTGCTACGGTGTAATGTGGGTTGGACAAATAAACTGCTGTTTATGCCGTCAATCCCTCCTCATGACATTCACCAAACATATGAGCCGTAGATTCCACTGATAAGTCACATAATGAAAAAATAAAGCACTATTTGTATTCAGGTTTCGGTTTTATTCAAAGTACGCTTATGAAATTGGGGCGTATATCATTCTGTTGTAGCAAAGAATGCACCAACTCGTTTGATCATAGTTTACAGGCATTTAGGTACTGCTACACGTGTCCTTTTAAAGGCATGCAGTACTTCCACTTTTCTTAACCAGCCAACACTATAATGTTCTCAGTACAGTAAGCATCCTATTCAGTAAACACAGTTCAGATAAAAACATTAACCGCCGTTACATCTCAGTACATATAAATACAATAATAAGACATGATAATGCATAATGCCATTTTACAGGCGTCTTATTGAAATGCGAATAAATTAACATAAACGACGCGACGATGTCTCGCAGGGAGCGTTTGCGGAACAAGCTAACGCAATAAATATCTGAGTAATGACGGTGCATTGAGTTTCACCGGGAGATGGCGCGACTGAATAAGGGACATAAATAAAGATTTACTCTACAAACCGCAACTACCGCTCGTTTCCTCAGACGCCCTTCACACATTTTCGCTGATGAAGCATCAAAGCAATCCGCAATTATAATCTCTTATCGGCTCCACGGAGTATGAAAGACATGCTGTCTTTTGTTTGGCACGACGTTCCATTTTTTGCCAAAGCCCTGATCCCGATCTGCTTGCATGTGAATTCGTGACGGTCGATTTGTGGGAAATTGATAAGTGAACTCAAACAATGTCGGCGAAAAAGGACCTCACCTTTCTAAACCTTGCACAACATAGTATAATACAGCAGTTTAATGAAAAATCATGTAGCATGGGAAAAGTTTATGGTATCTCGTCTTACAGTTATCATTGAGCATGCGTAACTGGTGCGCAGAGGACTATCGGCCGGTTATCTCCTGTGCGCCCGCGCTTTGTTAGCTGCGTGCCTAGAATAACAAGTCTATCGGAACTATTAGCAAATATGAAACCTTCAATTATACGTTGTTTATTGGAAAACTACAGATAAACGCAGTTGCGTGTCGACTGGAGCTGTGCACAACGTAATTTATGTACAGTTATGAATTTTGCCAGAGCTTTAAATCTAAAAAGGCCCATTATAAGGAAACTGAATCTAAATTATCGGCAAAGAGGCATTCAGCTAGATGTTTCGACGGATTTTATTTATGTTGTTATCTGTGTAAGCTCTCAATGGCCACATGGTTTCGGTTCGCGTGTGAAACCCAGCCATCAGGCACATCAGGCGACTCGTTATTCAGGCGATTCGTTTGCATTGCGTGCTTTAATGTGCAAACGTGAATTTTAAACTGCACCATGAATTATTACTTACAGTTGATTTGAGCGCATTATCTGTGTGTTTGTGTTGCTGCCCGGGGCGAGCGTGATGGCGTGAAGTTTCCGCGAGAGATCTGTAATTTATGCGTTGAAGAATGACCACTATCTGCGCAGCTACACATCGTGGCCCGAGCACTCGGATAAGTAAAGAAAGCATTAGGAAAGTTCGTGCAATAGTTGCCACATAAGTCACCCGTATACACCCGAAGGGCATAAACATAGTTATTTCTGAATACCAACCATTCGTAGACATTATTTGAAATTCAAAATATTCGCAATTTCGCCGAGTTTTATCCTAGCAGCGGCAACGTCAGCGACATTCCTTTGGACACCTTTATCTTTGCCACTGAATTCTTGGTAGACGTGCAATTTGAAATATTTTTCCTTTAGCAAGGGCGTGTGATAAATAACGTTCGCGTGAGTTATGTAAAGCTCATTTATAGTATATGGTGAAGTGATTTATCAGGAGATATATCGGATGTTAAAAATAGTTATAGTGCAGTAGCGGGCTTGGGACCAGTTAGTAATGGCTCGAGTGAGATTTGTGACCATCTACGTGTGTCACAGGCGCGATTGCAAGTCGCCGACTAAATTCTTAATTAATAGCTTTATTGTGCATTCTACGAGTATGAACAGTTTCTTTGTTGCGTTCTTTTGAACTTTGATTAACTCATCATTGTGCTCTTGTCTGGCGGATATTACCTTCATTGTTTCATGTATTGAACAGATTTAATAATAAGTAATTTGTGCTATAAATTCATCAGAGGCGACTATTTAGGTGTCACAGCTCGGTGCTAATAATGTTACAATAGTCACTTAGTTTCATTCACAGCTGTTTCGTTTATTATTCCGTAATAACTCTATTACAGATTGCAATATAAATTATCTTGATGTATTGCTTTATCAATTTTTCATTTTGTTTCAATGACATCGCTCTAATGGAGATGGATATTAATGAAATCGTCTTGATGTTTCTAATAAATGATATGCGATGATCAAATGCCACAACAGAGTACTCATGCAAATTACAAAAAGAAGAAATTATAGAATTGTGACCTTGGTGTATTCAGTTCAAAATGTACTTAGCATGATTGTAATCGTGCTTGTTTATTTGAATCATTGTGTTGTTCTTTTTGTAATACATAATAGTGGCCTGTTATTTGCTAGCAAATATCGTTTTCATTAAGCCAATCGCCTATTTGTTAACATTCTAGATCATATGTCCAGATATTATTCAAAACTCTTATTTAAATTCGGTCTATATCAGATTCCTTATGAGAGATACTGTCCCACTATATATGAATGTTTTATTTTCTCGTCACAAACTATCAAGTATGATCATTATCGAGCAATTTTATATTCATTTTCTTATAATTTCCGATTTGATAACTCATTTCGTCAGCACAGCAATCTTTGCGAGTAAACTAATAGAATCTGTCCCAGTTTCTTTGATTAATGGAAAGACGGGTCGCAGCGCAGTTGATGATTGCATGTCAGCAGGCCTGTAACAATGCGATACAAACAATCTATTTCTAAACAAATAAATTCGATTCCTTCTCCAATATTACATAATTTGATTCTGGTTATTGGTTCGCCACGTTTCCACTGTTTACATTGTGTGTCGATCATTATTTACAGTCACTCCGTATCACGTTATTGAATCTCGCAATGATAGATATATTGGGTATCAATTGCTTATCCTCGCGTGTGAATGGTAATCCAACAGAAGGAAACGGGTTTATATGTAATTTTAACTAGGGAGCAGCATCAGTACTATTTATCAATAAGAACAACATCCTATTGGTTTCTGTTTAATGAGATTAATTAAATAAACACCGTTCTTTTTAAATGCATGGGAAACGATGCAACAGTAATTATGCTCAGTTTAATGAACTTGTTCTGTTTTATGGCTGTTGGATATAAGTAAGGCTTTTTACCAGCTTCCCATTTAATCTCTTAACTGATCTAAACAGTAGCTCTAAGCTTGAAGTAATAATTATTTGATATATGATTTAAATTGATCGTCAAAGTACCTATAGAAATTTTAATAACTGCTGTACGATTTCTTAGCAATTTATAAAATACGATGTAGTTTATACTGATGATATAATGATGGCTATATGAATAGAGTTAATGTTAGATTATGTTTTAATGTAGTATCATAAATTCGAGCTGCAAAGGAAAATCAATCGGCAGAAACTGAATAGTGAAGCTGTGCCAAAAGCTGTCATGTAAGCATCTTTGTATTGCATCGCGCGTTGAAAGGCTTAAATCCTAATCCATTGAACTATTGTGTTGTAACATGAGTATCTACATCAAATAATTTAAGCTTGGTCTTGTGCTAACCACCAACAACTACTACACAATGTTGTTTGTCGATTAACAGCAATGTATTGATGGGACAATAAATTGAGATGTAAATAAGTAATATTCTATTAACGTAGAGCTTATTTCCTTCACCCAGTTTCTTAACACTGACTCTGTTTTCAATAATAATCTATTATGACAATTCAAAAGTGCCTGTAATTGGTTTATTTGAAATAAATGCCTTCGGCCTTATTACAAACCAAGGTTTATGTTTAGGCCCAGGTTTAAACCATCGAGCCATATTTTTTCCAATCATAATCCGACAAAGTTAAAGTTCTTATAAAACTGATGTTAAACCCGAGTCCAAGTTGTCAATTTTGCATTAAGAACTTTACGTTTGTCGGAATAAAGTTCAAAATATAGTGACTAGCATGAAGGGTTAGGCTAGGTCTAAAGTTGGAACTCGTTTTGTAATAAGACGGTTTGAGTTTGAATTTATGTTGTTAATCTTTGACAGTCGTTAAGGGTCGTCAGAAGCCCGGAAGTCTGACAACAAGGGGTATCGTATTACCCAGTAACTGGGTTGTGGAGTCAGCCAGTCCATGTAAAATACTGGTATTGAGCTGCATCCGGTTAGACTGGAAGCCGACTCAAACATAGTTTGGAAAAGGCCAGGCAGATGATGATGACGATGTAACCACGTGCATTGGGAAAGTCTTATCCATATCTACAAGATGATTTTGTTTGGGATAGAGGAATAACGGAGTTTTTTACGGAATGACGGGAACACACGATGAAAGAACGGAACTGAAAAAAATCTGTTCCTTAAAACATGGCGCAACAGCAGTCGTTGATTTACAAATCTTGTCTATGTCTGGGTAGGGTTGCTTAGAAAACATTGTAGGTATCGGTATTTCATTATAATTGCTACTTGTACACGTTGGACCGGTCAGTAAGACAATGACGAACGTGTTCGTGTAGCCGGCCTTATATAATTTGTTTCTTTGATCTTAAAACTACTGAGTACCTAGTACTTACTGACAGATTTTGCAATCGACATTTCGTTTTCTCTTACACAATATGTGAATGAATAGTTTTATTAATGCGAGTCGTATGTATTCAATTAATAAGTGATTATGTAGGGGACGTGTGGTCTCGATTAATAATCTTATTGATCTATTGAGCGGTCGCGAATAAATCTCTCTTCCGTAACAGGTAGAATAGAATGAGATAACACGATGATAAATCACAGGAAGAATTGCGTATATTGAAGGCGGCTTGTGACTAGGCTGCGTTAAAAAGGACTATGACAGAATACGAACTGGTAACAGGTTACTAGATAGTAGCATCAACCTGTCTACTAAAATTCGTGAGACATCGAAAAACAAAATGTATATGTACGGCCGCAAAAAATTTAAAAATTATTTTAGATTTTTTGTATGTATCGGGGGGCACGGCAGTGCCCCCGCCAAGTCGAGCGCGAAGCAAACACTGCCGTACCATCCTTTACTGGAACCATTTCGCCGCATTTTCAGGCCCCTATTTGAGAACCTCTGGATAAGACCAGAACGCAGAAATTTTCGTCATCCAGTAAGCTATAATCACATACTTATAATCCAAAATTTCAAGTCTGTAGGTTATTTAGTTCCGAAGTTAAGCGAAAGCAAAGTTTCGCATTTACGACACTCACTCACTCACTAATCATCAAAATAGAACTAGTACTTCCCATAAACTCAGAGTGCTGAAATTTGGTACAGAGTTAGAGTTTAATGGCCACATAAAGGGAAAACTATAAAAATTAGGATAATCGAAGATCTGGAGTACCTGGTGACCCTGATTAGAAAACACAAGAGCCCAACCAAACTATTAGAGATCGACATTCCGCCTTTACAAAAAATATTTAACTTGGTGGGCCACTTCATTTGATGTGAAAAAACTGGCCAAGTGCGAGTCGGACTCGCACACAAAGGGTTCCGTACCACAAGGCAAAAACGCAGAAAAAAACACGTTTGTTGTATGGGAGCCCCCCTTAAATATTTATTTTATTTTATTTTTAGTATTTGTTGTTATAGCGGCAACAGAAATACATAATTTGTGAAAATTTCAACTGTCTAGCTATCGCGGTTCTTGAGATACAGCCTGGTGACAGACAGACGGACGGACGGACAGCGAAGTCTTAGTAATAGGGTTCCGTTTTTACCCTTTGAGTACGGAACCCTAAAAATCGAAGGTCTGAAGTATCTGATGAAGAACCCTCAGCTGGTCTCAGCTGTATTAGAGATATGGTAATGCCCCCTTCTACTATTGGTATTACTACGACGAATAAATAAAAATCGACTGTCATTGCAAAAATCCAGCGTAGTGGGACACATCTTCTAATTTAATCTAGCCTATAGCGTCCCACTGCTGGGCGAATGCCTCCCCTTCTGCTTTTAATACGCATATAAATAAAATTAAAGGAAAACTCTGGATAAGACTAGACCGGCTTTTATACTTATTAAAGGCCACATAAAGGGAAAACTATAAAAATTAGGATAATCGAAGATCTGGAGTACCTGGTGACCCTGATTAGAAAACACAAGAGCCCAACCAAACTATTAGAGATCGACATACCGCCTTTACAAAAAATATTTAACTTGGTGGGCCGCTTCATTTGATGTGAAAAATCGAAGGTCTGAAGTATCTGATGAAGAACCCTCAGCTGGTCTCAGCTGTATTAGAGATATGGTAATGCCATTGGTATTACTACGACGAATAAATAAAAATCGACTGTCATTGCAAAAATCTAGCGTAGTGGGACACATCTTCTAATTTAATCTAGCCTATAGCGGTCCACTGCTGGGCGAATGCCTCCCCTTCTGCTTTTAATACGCATATACATTTAAAGGAAAACTCTGGATAAGACTAGACTGGCTTTTATACTTATACTTACAAGTTTACAAGAAGAAATAGTCGAACGATTAACTTTATTCTACTCGAACATTACACAAATTAAATAAACAAAGGAGGATGGGCAAAAATGTATGGAAGCTGGTACCCGATAAACATGGCAACCAAACAAAATAATTTATATACAGTTTTAAAGGTCTAATTAGATAGAGCAATAGTCGTTAGGGGGGATAGTCTCAGTTCGCTGTCCGTTCAGAGATATACAACCTTTAAAGGTTAGGTTAGGTTATCGTTAGGGTAGGTAATAAGTAACAATAATAGACTCTTGCTTTATCGTGACGTGCCTGAATTTTATCTACCTTTTTTTACCCCGTTTTTCCATTCACACTACGCTGGGGGTCGCGGGAACGTACAATCCTTCCGCAACGCCCTAACCTAACCTTAACCTAACCTACATAATGTTAAAGGTTGTATATCTCTGAACGGACAGCGAACTGCGACTATCCTCCTTAACAACTATTGTTCTACATAATTAGACCTTTCAATCTGTATATAAATTATTTTGATTGGATGTATGTAATTAGTTTTCAACGCCCTAACCTAACCTAAACCTAACATAAATGTATAATGTTAAAGGTTGTATATCTCTGAACGGACAGCGAACTGGGACTATCCCCATAACAACTATTGTTCTACATAATTAGACCTTTCAATCTGTATGTAAATTATTTTGTTTGGATGTAATTAGTTTTCGGGTCCCAAAACGCCCTAACCTAACCTAACATAAATGTATAGTGTTAAAGGTTGTACATCTCTGAACGGACAGTGAACTGGGACTATCCCCCATAACAACTATTGTTCTACATAATTAACCTTTCAATCTGTATATAAATTATTTTGTTTGGGTGTAATTAGTTTTCGGGTACCAAAACGCCCATCCTCCTTACACTAAAATATTAATTTCGCTCAAAATTTGGTGAAAATATAATGCATTGGACTAAGAGTGGCGGTGATACCCGCACACGTCGCTAGATGACGCTGACTGTATTTTAAAACGCGCTTACGTTTGTTTTTCCGATAACCTTTTAATAATAATTTGATTGCCTTTTAAGTCAAAATTTGAGATCATACCCCGGGCATACGTGTACAGAGAACAATTCCCAATCTGTGTGGCGTATGCCCTAACAATTCACAAGAGCCAAGGTCTAAGTCTAAAAAATACCCTCATGGACATTGGCACCTCCATATTCTCTTGTGGCCAAGCCTACGTGGCGCTTTCACGAGTAACCAATATTCATGGGGTGCACATCATAAATGTTGACTTCAAGAGTATAAAAGCTCAAGCTACAGCGATCACCGAATACAACCGGCTTAGGCGTAAATACCGCGCCGATCTTTCAGAAATTAAACCGTCTAAAAGAATAAATAATGAACGCGAATGGGCAATACGAAAAACTGTTGCTACTGTACAAGAATCAGAACCGGAAAAAAAGAAAATAAAGATTTGTAATAATAAAAAAACTACTCCTAAAAAGAAAAAAACTGTGTCTAATAAGAAAATCTAATAAAATAAATCAATCTACGTACGAAAAGAATACGTACGTACGTATACGTTTCTACAAAAAGAAGTGAAATCCCACCAAAAACATTCTGTAAAAAACTAGCCAAGTCTCAATGGAGCTGCTTGTTTATCTCTAAAAAGTAATGAAATCTAGACAAAGTCGTACCAAGTCTAAGGTTCCTTACTGCGATTTCTTTATTATTATAGTTAATGTTGTGTGACTTGGCCGTTGAAGGGTACACAAGGGTACAAAACCAGGTGCTCCATGACACCATTGCACCAATCAATCTGGCGCCAGAACCGCTACCCATTGACGATGGAAAATTGCCACTTGGAAAACGTTGATTCAATAACTACTCAATTGTAGGCTTGATAAAGCTGCGTATTTCAATAATACTTATGTATAGGCGAGCCTGAAACAAACAGTATTAAAAATTATTTCCAGTACAGACGGACTTATAATCTTTGATAGAAGTCCGTCTGTACGTCTATTTTATGTTAGATCGGTGATCGATTTGACGCTCCAAAAAGAAGAGAGCAGAAGTCAGCATTGTCAATGCTGAATGCATGTGTTGCACAATCAACAACAGCCTAAAATGAGACACTAGCGTCCAATTACCAATACCAGTATGGGCTGTTATCTCGCTTAACAAACATAGGTAGTTACAACAGATATAACATTACGCGTGTAAACAAAATTGACTTGTACCCACTAACGTATAAAGGATGTTCAACGGCCAAGTCACACAACATTAACTATAATAATAAAGAAATCGCAGTAAGGAACCTTAGACTTGGTACGACTTTGTCTAGATTTCATTACTTTTTAGAGATAAACAAGCAGCTCCATTGAGACTTGGCTAGTTTTTTACAGAATGTTTTTGGTGGGATTTTGTTTTCTCTTATACTCTTACACACATTGTCAGTTACAGTTATTTTTATGTGCTCTCCTATCGCAGGCTGGAAGAGATTTCTTTAGAAATAAGCATCAACTTTGTACGTATTTTTCTGTTCCTTTCTTCTTGTCTGTTTATATGTGTGTACTCCTCTGAGAGATCGAACCAGCAAGGAGGTGATCATAGAACCAAACTTGTCGACATAGCTCACAGAATAAGCAAGCTGAAGTGGCAATGGGCCGGCCATATTAGCCGTAGAACCGATGACCGTTGGGGTAGACGTGTTCTTGAGTGGATACCGCGAATCAGTAAACGTAAGGTGGGGCGCCCTCAGGCTAGGTGGAGCGACGATCTTCGCAGGAAGGCTGGTAGCAGCTGGATGAGAGTTGCCAAGAATCGAGTTGAATGGCATGCAATAGGAGAGGCCTATGTCCAGCTGCCAGTGGACTGCTATAGGCTGATGATGATGTGTGTATATAAAAGGTTAAATAAATAAACAAAATATTTTGTACTTTAATTTATAGTATGAAGTTTCAGATGCAGCTGATAGTTTTCTTGAAATTATTGGTATCTGTGATTCAAGTAAACATTGTACGTACATATCTATACATATAGGTAAATATCATGTGAGTGAGCTTGTGTCAGGTATTTTTATTTATGATTTATCGTTTGAACGGAATGCAGGTCATGAATTCTTGTTCTTTTTAAACTATAAATCTTGGCATTCGACAACTCCATGACATAGGTGCTTTTATTACGTGTTAAAGGTTACCTAATCGATTACACAAGGCACTACTAATAGTCACCTCTGTTGTCCAATAAATTTTGTTGGTGTGTTACTCATAAATTATTACAGTTTTAACGAAATTCTTATGTAATACTAAGTAAGTGATAAAACTAACGGAAGTCTCTTGGGTGGTCTAAAAAGTTCTTTATATGTAAATTATCAAAATGGTCCAAAAGTCTTTTTCCAACTATAGTTTTGTTTCCTCGTTTTATTTACAGGTAGGTATTAAAAGTTTTTATGTAAATTGCTAATTAACTTTTTGACCATCGTGTCAGTGGTTGAAGTGTTAATTGGCCATCAAGTGTTTACAGCCTATCAAAATGATTATTCTTGGCCTCTCAAAGTTGTTGGTCAACAACTTTTACACTGGAAAAGTTACAATTTGTACCACAAAATCTAGCTCTATATCGAAATCTGATACTTAAAGATGCATCACAATTCACAACACCCAGACTTTCATATTTTGACGAAAAACTAATCCTGATTTCACCAGCCGGGAAGGTTTTCGGAAAACAAATTTTTTTTTTTTTAAACTTTGCGTCACACATGAAATTTCTCCTGTATTGTGGGTGCATTTACAAACATTTAAACTCACATACACAAACAACTAATTATATTCTTTTTATGGAATGAGAAACAGAGTCACAGCACACATTCTCAGCATCTGAAAAAAATGCCAATCACCAAGGTCAACGCACTTACCGTATCCACGTTACACCGAACTATGGTTAATGTGATAATTGATGCTAAACACTCAGTTCTCAGAGCTTTTGAACGTGCTACGCACCATTCATATTCACCGTTGCAGCTGTAGGTGACAAATATGATCGTTGCATGAATATTGTGTACTCTGAATACTATTTCATTCATATCTGGTATGACAGGTAGTTGGATATTCACACTGGATGTTTGGTTACGCATCGAATGAATGACAAGTGTTTGGGACAGTTATCGATGTAAGTAAGTGACGATTGATATGTCTGTAACCACAATCCATTCTATGATGCGGGTTTCGCTCCATTATTGATAAGATCTTGCTTCAAGATATGAACGGTATAGGGTATATTTCATGAATCTACGGTATTGTGAGGGAAGGTGAAGATAAAAATCGTGAGGAAACCGGCATGTCGTAGAACAAAGAATTCGACGACATGTGACATCCACCCACCCGCACTGGGCCCGTGTGGTGGATTACGAACCACTCCCTCTCACAGGGAGGAGGCCTGTATTCCCACAGAGGGAACATTATAAGCTGATTATGCATTATGCTATGGTATTGTTGTAAAGATTTAATTTTTAAGGAGCATTTGCTAATGCTAATGCGACAAAATTGACTTTTGCGATCACCAACGAAGTGTGCATAAGCATTGCCTAGGTTACATTCTTAAATTACATAACCTATTTAACGGTAGACTGAGTAAAGCTCTACTTACCTTTAACCTATAGTCATCGCCCATTATTGGCTCTCTACAACTTTCAATAAAACCCACACATTACTGCTTAAGCAGCCGTGTCCGGTGAGGACCTGCGTTAGGCGGAAGGTGAGGACGCCGTGGCGCCTCACCAGCCACTCCTCAAAGAGGGGACTTATCGCCGCAATTGTGGCGTGCCCAGCACTGGGTTGCGACAGTCGCACTCTCCATGTCGATCTCGCCATGAGATCCCGCCGGAGCTCTGTCCGTTGTGCCGTGATTTCTCACGGTAGATTCTGAACCCCCTGCGTTGGAATTTCTCGCCGTTTATAAAAAAAAACATAGTTGTTCCATTTTGACCATATAGGTTTGCGCTTTTCTATGAAACAACCGATTTTTTTAATTTCTGGTAAAATATCATGATTTCATGGTTACAGTTTGCGCGTCGCGTATAGTAATAATCCACATTTCAATCAAACCCTAACTGGGTTTGATTGAAATGTTCGGTCGTCCTAAATCAACTTCCCATAAGCCGCACCATTAAATAAACATAGAACAGGAGTGCTTCCATAACCGTACGTTCTCAGTTCTCTACAAGTCTACATCTGAAGCATTAAATCAATCCACTATTCGTATTTTCAATCTGGTATAGCGATAAAAGACGCAATACACGTAAATCATTGCTTTCTATTATTATTTATTGGTGGCAATAGTACATTTAGTGCATTATTTCATCAAATTCAATGCAGCGTGTCTGCCCACAGCGATGTCGATGTGAACTGTCCGTTCACCGGATGTTTCGTAAATGCAATGCACACAAGCATTCTTATCAAGCCAATCCATCGTACATCCATAAAGTGACTTCGATAAAACAATATCGGTGTAGTATCAAAGTAATCTGATAGGTCGTGACCACCTCATGAAATATTTCACACTCTGTGTGGTCTCAACTCCCAACTTCGATAGTTTGGAAACTCATTAATAGATTTACAATTAAACCAACGCTGTAAATCTCCGTTTCGAAAACTTCACTTAACATAAATTATGTAGGTATGCACACTATGCACTTTAAACTAACAGACGTAAAGTCGGCATTTTCCGACTCTCAGTTACTTGGTTATTAGTGGAAGTTATTTAAAGGTTAAATTGGCTGGTTTACTAAAAGTCATAGAATTTCCGGTTTTTTCATAGAACCCGTGAAGTTGGGGTAATTTGATGATTTATGTTTATTTGCCATTGCGTGCTAGGAAGCTCGCGTACTGTAGCGAAACATTATAATTGCATTCTTATACATTGCATTTTTTTTTTGTTAATTACGAATTCGGCAAAAGGCACGCTTGGCCTATGTTCGCATCACCTAAAAACACCATTACAATGGTCACAGTTGATTTGAACAGTTCGCATAACTGCTACTTAGTTGCAACTGATGGTAAGTCTTACATAATTCCAATTTTCCTAACTCAAAGTTTCTCCTTGAATAGAAAATGACAAAATCTAGTATGATCGCAAGAGACGTGGTTGTGAAACAGCCTAGCAATCGGCTCTAATCCGTTGACTCAACTATCGAACCTCCGATCGACGTGCTCCGTAGAGAGGGCGCGAGTCTGCCCGACCGGCTATTATCCGCAATGACTGCACAGTAATACCGACTCAATGAGCGACTAATTAACTCGCCTGCACGTATAATTACATCAGCAGGCCCTTGTCAAAGTCCCAGTCCATTGTCAGAATGTCTGACAATAGGAAATGGACTGACACCGCTATGAGAGGCGATAAGAATAAGTTTAAATTTAACGTGTCCGGGATAAGATTACTAAGAATTTGAGTACCTACCTATAAATGAATGGTTACTTATTTCCCATTACGTATTGACGTTTGTCCCCTGTTCTGATAAGATACGTGAACTAACATTTGGATTAGTGAGTAATTTATTTGTCTTGACGACAATTGAGCTTTGTCGTTGTAATGGTCTTGTTATTGAACTAATGATCTTAGGTTTTGGCAGCGATATTATCTTGATAATTATACCTAATTGAATTTGGGACAATTCAATCTCCTAAGCTGTTACGATAAGATTTCAATATCTTGAGATTTTGAATACGAATTATCAAGTCTTCACAATCGTGGGCGTGAAACGGGATCCCTAGCTACTGGTTTGTTTGAGCACATATTACGCTACCAACAACCTATCGAGAATCCAAATAGCTATAGAATGTATGTGCCTACTATATGTAGATATTGACAGAATCCAAGTACTTCCATATTCCCTCCCCATCTCAAAGATTAATTTTCTTTGCTTACAAGCCTGAGTATATTAAAGCAGCGAGCGACATTCCGAATCGCAAAGAATTTTCATATCGAATTCCTAATCGATTGTTCTTGTTATTCCATTCGATTAGCGAGTCATGTTACTCGATAAGCATACATATAGGGCACAGGACGTGGTCCGTTGTCGTCGACAACGTTTATCGTTTGTAGTTGACAACTTTGGTATGATGCAAGCCAACGCGTTCGACATGCACTGTACAAATACTAAACTTGCTTGTTAGTAATGAGGCTGTTATAAGTACGAACTCGTATGTATGCTTAGCTAGATGGACACATGTGTATGTATATAATTATGTACATATTTTAAAGGAAAGCTCTCATTATTGTTAACTAGCTGCGCCCCGCGGTTTCAACCGCATAAGTTTCGATCCTGTGGGTATATCGGGATAAAAAGTAGCCTATATGTTAAACCAGGGTGTCAGCTACCTCCATACCAAATTTTATCAAAATAGGTTCAGCCGTTTGAGCGTGAAGAAGTAACAAACATATAAACACACACACACACCCCCTCACAAACTTTCGCCTTTATAATATTAGTGTGATAATACAAACGACGTGTGCTATGATGCTTGGACTTTAAAAGAGAAAAATTATTTAAAATATTAACGTGTAAAAGTGTCTAGAAAGATCTACTTACAGAAATAAACATTTCATTTCATTTATGACGTTTGAAGTATGTACTCAATTTTAATTGAAAACAACGCTAAATATCTGTAAGCGATATCACAGTTCACTATAATTGCTTGACAGAATCGATTGGTAACCGTTGTAGGTAGGTAATTTGTTACTGGTCTATCGGAAAGCGACATTGAAGACGCTGTTGCTCTTGTTACACATGTAACAACGTTTCAAACCAACTCTATGCAAAATAAGCAGCTGTCGATAGAGGTACCTATGCAGTAACCATCCCATCGGCTTATATGCTTCGGACATATTTACGTTTGTATAAATTCAGTCTTAGAGTTAGCTCTTATATCTTTAGAATATGCTAAGATTTATCTAGTTCGGGCCCAGTCGTAACAGCCGCGACTTACGAGTTGAAGGTCGTAGGTTGGACCCAGACAGGCGCTTTCATCATCTGCCTAGCCTTTTCCCAACTTTGTTGGGGTCGGCTTGCAGTCTAACCTGATGCAGCTGAACACCAGTATTTTACATGGAGCGACTGCACATACCCACACTGCACACTGCGCTGCGACAGGTACTTTAATTTGTGTAAATTATTTCATCACCATTGCTCTCAAAATGGTGAAGGAAAATATCGTGACAAAACAGCATGTCCTAGAACCAAAAGTTCGAAGACATGTGACATTTACTAAACCAACCCGCACTGGGTGAGTACATTCACTCTCGGTGAGAGAAGGCCTGTGTCCCAGCAGTGGGAACATTATTATACTGATTATGCTGATATCTAGTTCGAGACACTGTACATTCTCTATTCTAACAAGTCTTTAATCCAAAAGAAAAAGCAGTTTAGTTTATTTATAGCCATTTTTTTTATTTTAACCATGAAAATGACGCTTATCATTTTCATGGTTAAAATAAAAAAAATGGCATGTTTCCCCTGTTAGGGTTAATGGAGGAACACCAAAGGAAAGACCTTTCTAGAGATTTCAATAATACGTTTATTAATCCTTTTAAATAAATATTGGACGTTGTGTTTACTAATATTACGTGAGACGTGTGCGGTGTGATCCCACATAAGGCTAATAAAGTAGTACAGTCACTATGCGAATGTAAGGATTTCGTCAAGTGGTTAAGGGCGGGCACGGATACATAAAGGGGAATTATAAAACGATCGAATAAAAAAAAGCTTAGCGACTGATGATGATATACTGTTTTAATAACTTGAGCGGTATGAATTTGAGTAAGCGAAAAATTAACTAAACTAACGACGAATATTAATTAATATTAAAATCCAGAACGAGCTTACAAAAAGTGGGTTGTGATTAATCCATTTCAGATATTAAAATTCTAGCCGTGAGACTAAATTACTAAGTGAGCGACTAGAAATACAGAGAGGGCAACTTCAATATTAAGATAGAGACGATTTTTCCAATTGAGGTTCACACACACGACATAGGATGCAAGAGCGAGCGAAGGGCACCCCGAGGTTCGGTTGTGTTAGGTTACTTTAAACCCTTTACACAGAAATAGGGGCCCCGCGTAGCGGGGCTACGTCGACATAGGATGCAAGAGCGAGCCAAGGGCACCCCGAGGTTCGGTTGTGTTAGGTTACTTTAAACCCTTTACACAGAAATAAATGCCAAATATTGAAATAAATGCAGGACGTAACCTTGACACTCAAATAAATATTAGGTCGCTCAAATATTATGAAGCTTCTCATTTTGTATTTTATGTAACTTAAATTAATGTTTGTAAGTTACTGTTCTGTTGATTTCTCGTCACTCGCAGTCAGTCGCCCACTTAGTAATACTTTAACGTAAATTAATTATGTTTGTCACTTAAAACTTTAATTTACAGTCACTCGTTTAAATACTACCCATACATAAATAACATTCATGAGTTAGAATGAGAAAGACGATAGTGCTGAAGTAGGATCGTGTTGTTGTATATGTTGATCGTATGTTGTTTATGCTATACTCCAACATGATCCATTCCCATACAAACGTTAAAGAAGTTGTAATTTAAAACATCTTCTACATAATACAATGTTTTAATTTATTGACTACACTGAGTGGTGTGAAATAAAGCTTAATGTAATTAATGATGCGTACACACATTAATTAGCATAGACTCGACACTCCTTTGAAAGTTTCCAGGATAATTTCAATTAGTTGAAGAGCAGACATTTTGCTATTCATGTATTAATTATGTCTCATTACATGAAGGTGTGTTTATTCTGTACATATATTTGTGTAATATGATTATAGGAAAGTCAAGTTTATTGCTCGTGCATAATTCCGACTTTATTCAATGAAAGCGTGGAATGAGATGAAGCAAATTTTCTGGCTGCTACAGAGCATTTGTGATGTTAAAAAATACAATAAGGGAGCTAGGTACTTTTCCTTCAGAGCGCTGTAATTATGGCAATACCATTTGAATGTTAACTGTTAAGCTTCATGTTAGAAGGCTAGAGATCAAAATTAATGAAAACGTAGAAATAGATGATGCAATTATGGAATATGGAGCAAGCTTACTGCCACACCGGACTAGACAAAATTTTTCGGACTGCTATTGACAATTTGTTCGTACCAAATGTTGGCATCAAATGCATAATTTGCTAGCAAAGCCTCGTTTTTCGTTAAAACGAGGCTTTGCTGGATGTGAAAAAAAAAATTAAAATTCAATAAGTACTTCATTAATATTGGTAGTTGATTTCGAATCCAGGATCTCGCTTTTTCGAACAACGAAACACTAAGATAAGAAGTTTATCCAGTATATATTGTTAAATAAAAATTACCGGACGGATGGACGGATGGACAGACGGATGGATGGACGGATTGATAAGGGAGGCTTAGTAATAAGGTCCCGTTGGCACCATTTGGATTACGAGATTACAGAACCCTAAAATTGAACCAATAAGTTTCTGAACATGATTGAAGCTGAAAACAATATTTCTACAGTTGTAAAGCATTCATTCTATTCATATTGGACAATCAACTAATTGTAAAGACAAGTGAGATTAGTTTTAACAACAATATTGCATAGTAAAACGTTGGTTTGCTTAGAAATCATGAACAAACAATCATATTATAGGCTTGGTTAAGGGCGGATAACTTGTTACATATTGCACAAGAAACTGATTGGAATCGGTAAATACAAATGGTTATTATAACAAGAAACTACACCGAGGCATAAAATGAGATTTTTCAATATAAATTATTATTGGGTTTTCCGAATGGAAAATTCTTAGAGAAGCCTGACAAAATTTGTGCCAGTTCTCAAAATAGTATAAAATGAAGTCACTTTTCGTGTCTGTGTGTGAGACCGCTTGGATCTTCTAAACTGCACAATGGATTTTGTTGTGGTTTTCACCATTATTTTGAGCATTTATTTCGGAAGGTATTAATTTATATTTTTTTATTATTTTTTTTTTATTTATATTAATTTATTTATTAATTTATATTTATTTTTATTAATTTTTAATTATTTTTATAAATTTATATTATTTTTTATAAATTTATATTAATTTTTATAAATTTTTATTTATTTTTATAAATTTATATATTTTTTAATTTAACTTAGATAAAGTACAGAAATCTTGATATTTTCACAAGTCACCATTGCACCTGTACGGATCAGGGACGGGTCGCTTAAAAGCTCCTAAATGGCACATGGGACATATCACATTACTGACAAAATGTTGATAGGTTCTCATCTCTTACTACTCCTAGGGTTTTTATTCGACTTTTATCGTCCCACTACTGGGTAAAGGTCTGTTGCGCCGACCCCGGAGAATGATGATGCAGGGCAAAGGTCTCCCCCAAAGCTTTCCATTGTTCCTTCTGTGTTGCTTCTCCGACCAATAAACGTACACGTATATGTACGTAAACGCATCTATGGGGAATACTGACATGTTTGATAAGTTGTATGATTGCAAAAAAAAAAAAAAAAATTGTGCTGGGTGGATATTTAACGACTATCCTCAGATGGTCCTAAGATGTTAGAAATAGAATCGTTAGTAATTGCAGTCATATAGGTCCAGTAAATCCAGTAAGGCAATTTTAATAATCGCCCCTAACTTCTATTACTGATAAACACAATGCTAACTATACTACGACGGTCACAAAATCTTGACGACGTGAATAACTCTATTCTTCAGGTCCAAGATTGGTTTACGGTAAATAATTTAGTACTTAATGAAAAAAAAACCAAATGCATTAGATTTAAATTACCGAATGTTAGAAGTAGCGAATGTGAAATCATATTGAATGGCCAAAAACTAGAATTTATTGATCAGACAGTTTTCCTAGGAATCACGCTAGACGAGAAATTACAATGGGGACCTCATATAACATCTATTGCGGGGCGGCTAAGCTCCGCCGCTTATGCTGTTAGAAAGATAAGACAGTTAACAGATGTAGAAACCGCGCGTTTGGTCTATTTTAGTTACTTCCACAGTATTATGTCATATGGCATTTTACTATGGGGTCGGGCTGCTGACATTGAATCCATTTTTATTTTACAAAAGAGAGCTGTCAGAGCCATTTACAATCTACGTCGTCGCGAATCTCTTAGGGAACTATTTAAAAAGGTTAATATCATGACGGTACCTTGCCAATTCATTTATGAAAATATTATGTATGTAAGAAAAAATCAACATCTTTTTAATAAAATAAGTGATAGGCATAATTTTAATACTAGAAATAAAGATAAATTAGATCAACCTTTTTTCAGATTATCGAAAGTACATACATCTTTTATGGGGTACTGTGTTAAATGCTACAACAAAATACCTTGTGACATATTGCAATTAAATGAAAGAAAATTTAAAACTCATATTAAAAGTACACTTTGTAAACAAGGATATTACAAATTAGAGGATTATATCCAAGATAAGAATGTTTGGAAACATGCTGGTACTGCTCCATAGGACAATCTAAAAGTCTAGACAAAATCAAACTTGTTCCTAATTTAATTTATATGTATATTTTTAATTATGACATCTTATTCTAATTCAATTTTACAATCTGCGACTACAGTGGCTCACACACTTGTTAAAGTTCAACTACTTTTGCATTTTTTCATTTTTCTTTTTTTTTTAAATAACTTGTAAATATGTGAGCACCATGTATCTATCACTTATTTGATTTACCTGTCATTGCTTAATTTTTAATTCTTTTTACCTTTTGTGGTAGACTAATTTTATTATGGGTGCATCGTGTTCACATATAAATTTTATTATGTATACAAGACCTTGTAAAACATTTTTAAAAGAGTAACGGTGGAGTTTCTTGCCCATTCTTCTCCATACGAAAACTACCTTTTCGAATGGGCGACTAGAATCATTTCTATTTAGTTTTTTTTTGACGTTCAAAAGTGCCTTTAATGTGCCTATTTGAAATAAATGATTTGACTTTGACTTTGACTTTGACTATTACTAGTTCGCCACGTACATTAGAAGGCTCTATGACTAAAACACACCTCCTTTTTTCCTATAGCCAGCTGCGTAATGTTGTGTAATTGGTGTTAGGAGCTCCATGAACTGGTGTTGGGTAAAACAATAATTACCAGCGGAGTGGAATGGTGCGGCCGCTCCGTGTGCGGCAAGCCTTTCATGCAGGGCTGTCAAATCAAGTTTAGTCATTCATGTTGCTTCATATTTGTTATCTAGGTTGATATGGTAAAGTAGGGGAAGTGAGTTTGTTGGAGTTGTTATGAGGTTTATTGGTCATGGAGTGATGGTTTTTTGAATGAAACTAGGAGGTTTTTGCACAGCATGGGGTTTGGTTACAAACTTTATGAAATGGGACGTTTAATGTTCAAAAATACGTAAATCATCTTACGTATCAATACTCGTATTAGACCTTAGCAGATCTTATTGGGAAAAGATAATTTGATCCAAAAAGTTAAAACAGAATCACATAATGGAGTGTGTAGGTAAGGTACCAATAGGGAAATTTCAAAGCATTATAATTATTATCTTATGGATATACTTACGCCAATTTACATAATAAGTACATATATCTACTAGTTAAAGTTTAAGTTCAGCTGTTTACTATTAGAACTCAAGCCGTCTTATTCCAAAACGCGATCTAAATTTAGTACTGGGATTATCACTAGGTTTAAACCATGACTAAATAAAACGCTATTACAAAATGAAGTTTATCACTAGTTCATGAACTATGTATGGTACTAAAGTTAGTCCGCCGAGACCCCTAGTTTAACCATGGTTTGACATCGGTACTAATTTATTTTTGAGGTTAGCGTTGATTATTATTGTTTCTTTTTATTTGCAAATCGTAAAAAATGGATATTAATATGATTGACGTGATGGATTTGGATATGCTGGAAACGTCTCGGCGATCTTACAGACATCGTCATCGTGTAAATCCTTTTGAATTGAGTGACGAAAATTTTAAATATAAGTATAGGTTCACAAAACGATTGAGGAAAAAATAGTGGATGTTTTACGTGAGGATTTATCCCACGACCCTCGAGGATGCCCATTGAGTCCTGAAGTGCCAGTGGTTTGCGCATTACGTAATATTTCCTATAATAATAAGAACATCCGCGTTAGGTAGTCGAAATAAGATGAAACAAGGCATCATTATCCTTATCTATGCAAGGCATTGTTTACCTACGGTAGGTACCTAATAGTTTAAAAATTATCTTTTACTAACTTTTTATTCAGAACTCCAGTTTTCTCTGAAACAGTTTCATCACACACAACACAACACAACACACACAACAGTTTCAGTTTTTTCTGGAGTTCTGAAGAAAAAGTTAGTAAAACATAATTTTTCGAGTTGTTTTGTGACAACAACTCACGAACAAACCAACTAACAGACTGTTAGTAATAAAAATACTAAGAATAATATTAATAAGGAGTGCATAATATACATAATCAAAAGGACGTAAACATTTACGCGGACAGCCGAATGTAATTCATTCCATTTCAAGCTAGAGGTGTTAAAAAATATGACAACTTGATTATAAAAACCGCGTCAAAAGTACAAGTTGTGCTTGTTCATTATATTGTAACCTAAACAAAGAACAATTTATGACATATTTTTGTAATGATAAATAATTATTTAATCATTTCAAGTGTTATTATAATATCAATATTTATAGAAACAGAACGTTGCTTCAAATAAAGCCTGTAGGAACGAATGAAAGAATGCCATTTTTGTTTCTTATCTGTGGATATTATTTGAACCATGGACCTTCTTTGGTACTAAAAGATCCTCGGATAGTCTTCGTTTTGTAATCGGAACACACTTTGATACTAGTACTAACTTTAATACAGTCACAAACCTAGACCTTTTAGTCTTGGTTTAAACCAGTACTTAAGCATTTTTTTGTAATAAGACCGAGATGTCTAACAACGTTAACCAAATAGATTTACGATAAACAAAATTAATTCCGTTAGCTTTAACCGTGGTTAGTACCGATTAACTAAATCCGTTACTTACTCAGAACAGTTAAGTTACAAGTCTCCTTTATTCACGCTATATTTCGCGATCAAATATCAATCTGTTGTCAATCAAGCGGCACTTATCTTTGATGCAATTAAGAACAAAGAATGTTTTCATAATCAGCCTGTAATGTTCCCATTGCTGGGACACAGGCCTCCTCTCTGTGTGAGGAAGATGGGCCGTAATCCACCACGCGGGTCCAGTGCGGGTTGATAGATGTCACATGTCTTTGAATTTTTGGTTCTAGAGCATTCCGATTTCCTCACGATGTTTTCCTTCACCGTGTTGAAAGCATTGGCAGAGCAACAAAGAATGCCTTGCGAAGTTTAAAATACAACAATATAAAATTATGTCCAGAAACTACAGTAGGATGTTCCTATGTTCACTTATCAATGTTTCCGCATAGCAACAGAATACATGGCTATCAGACACCGTAATTACGGCACCATCGTCGCGTTTTCTGCAGCCCTGGTCGAAAGTACAGAAAAGGCTGCCCTGACGGTTCGTTGGTCTTGCAACCAGTTTACACGGAAGGACGTTTTAGGCATTGCACGGCAAGCTTTATGCGGCAAATCGATGTGACAACCGCGGCTTTGCATGCGTTCCGCCTGATCTCTGGATACGTTAGTCAATTAGGCTTGTCACGATCCTGACTACACATGGAAATACCGTAGAGCTTGCGCAAAAAACTCAATGATAGGTGAATCGCTAATAAATATTGAAAAGATTGCGATAACGCCCCGATTCTGAATTAAATAGGACGATTTATCAATGTTGGTTTATTGCACGGAATTTGTTGGACATTACAGGTTTTTATTGGTCGTTTTGGGAAAGTCAGTTTGTGTATCGCTTCAGTAAACAATAGTTTCCGTCGATGTTGAGATTGGGCGACACGGGCAGTTAAGACGATATCTGTTTTATATACGATACAATTATGAGTGTAGTCGGAAATGAGAGTATAATTTGAACGTTTTATTCAAGAAACATTTCAATAAAGAAGGCAAGTTTACCGAGGTGCAACGTTTGTTTTCTAACAACTTAACTTCACAAAACTATTTCCCAAGTCTTAATAAATCTAGAAACCCGCCAGCTTAATGGGTTTGCAAGCGCGGATTTGATGCGCCCCTTGTTAAAATTCTCAATTTTTTCCTCGACAAAAATATAGAAATTCCTTTAAACGAGCTCAAAGGTCCCGGGAAGGATGTCTCCGATTATCGGGCATCATTACGGCGGTACAGCGGTGCGAGGACGCGACGGGAACCAAGAGTATTAATCAAGCTATAGAAGTCCTTGCAAAACCTACAAAGGCAGGTACGGACATAGCACAAGACACGGCTCGTATTTGTGTGCACATTTAGATGAGTTGCATAATCGTAAAATGCTCATGTCTTCGGCATATGAAAAGCTTTAAATGTTTTAGACCTCTAAGATCATCACCATCATTCTCCTGCCCTTGTCCCTTGCGACATGTATTTTTTTCCATACTTCTCTTTCGGTAGTCATCTCGGTAGTCACCCACTTTCTAAACATATCATCAGTCACACAGCCCGTCCATCGTTTCTTTGGTCTTCGCTTACTCTTATAGCCATCGACGTTCATACTTAAAACCTTCCTCACGACATTTTCCTTATTCCTCCGTAACTTAGACCTCTAAGATGCCCTTCATAATTTTGATTCTAAAACTACTTGTGTCGATAGTCACAAAGCACAGTGGCACACTGCCTCAATTCAAGACAAGAGGGGCGATTTTCTATAATTGCCAATAACATCCTACGAACGTGTAAAACGAGGTCTTTTTAGTAATCTCCTTATGAACTTCATAACAGAGACGACACAGAGACACACACCTCTGCGTTTATGGGCATAACCGCCAATATAAGGCGCTCTATATCTACCCTTAATACCTTAAAGCCAGTCGGTTGTCTCCCCACCGCGGCACGCTCGCTTCGATTTATTGGTTAATCCCTTCGCTATTAATTGCTCCATGCCCTGGGGACCACTTTTATTTCTATTCTTTTTAAATGCCTCACTTAATAATAGCTTCTCTCGAAAATGGCAATTTATTGCAGTGCAAGTTGATTTTATCTGCGATTTATGATTGGTTTTATTTGGTTTACAGTAGGTGTGTATTTACTTTGTATTTATAAGGTAAGCCAGTGTGATGTTGAGTAAACAAAAGCTTTTGAAATGGAGAGTCGGAACTTCAAGATTATAGCGTTCTGAGCATCTATAAATAAGTAGATAATAGATTAAATCTTACGAATAGGCTTTATATTTCTAACAAATATGTACAATAATATCTTCTTATACAAATTTGAACAAACACAATAATAATCTCAAAGTTTATGAGACTTCTACACAATTTCATAAAACCTATCTTTCTCATTCGAACATATTTCGAAATATCTTGTCAGCGATCTGTTCTGAATGGGATTAACTTCAATAAACCAATAAGGATAAGTCAGATATATCAATAAATTATTACCTCCGATATTTATTGACGTTCACCAGTTTCGTCATTGTATAGAGATTAACGCAGGAACTGACGATTTCATCTAAGTAAACGACTTATAAGTGCCTAATGCGTAATAGTAGGCAAAGTTTCTAAGCATTTTGTCGACTAAATCTGTTTCGATAAATAGTTGCGAAAGCGATTTCGAAATGTTAAATGCGACAATTCATTGATTTGGTTTACAGGCGTTAAGTTTTAGAGTTATTGAAAAGCTCGGAATGTAAATATACAGTAGTTATGGTACTTATGTGTGTGTTTATTTAGTACATAAGCATGATTTAGTGTGATTTGTTAAGTGGTTGAAATATGACACTGTACTTGCTCTATTTAAACATTCATAATTTAGAGACAATACACTAGCCTTTAAGCCATTTGTAAGCATTTACGGTGGTAGTGACCCAAAGTGGTATTTTAATGGTATTTTTAGTGCTAAGTATATTATTTAATACTCATTTATCAAATATACACTCGCAATTAGAGATAAAGTTAAATAATGCACATAGATAGGTTGTCGATACAAATACAAAAATTTATTTCAGTATCGTATCTACATACGTGTGTAAAACTTGTACTCAGCATGAAAGAAAGAAATAATAATTGGTTTATTTGTCACGGAAACAAAAAGATAAGCTATCTGGAATAATATAAAATAATAAAAAAAACTATATCACGAGCATAGAACATAAATAGTCTGCTGTTGCCGCAACTATAACCAGAAGGCTTCTACTCAGCATGATGCTGTGCTATAGGGGGGGGGGGGGGGGGGGGCAGCACACTGCGCTGATTTTCAGTGCTCGCTCGATAATGACGTAATCACGGAAACCAAGTCAGGTTTGAAGATTTGTACACAAATAGGTAATGAAGTAAAATAAAACAAATAGTGCGCACAATATAATGAAACAAATAATGTTCTATCACTGTTGTGTTCCACCCTTTTGAATAGACAATGAGGTTTACAAACCTTGATTTAAGGACGTGACGTAACTGTAATCAAGCCTTAATTCGGTCACGGAAGTGCAAGTAGCCCCTTTTTAATTGGAGACTGTTTTATTTTTGAGGGTTGAAGATTGTCGTGTAATTTTTTGATTAAACATCTTACTAAAATCCCTTTTGGCATAAATTCTTGACTTTCAGACAGTTTTTTTTTATAAAAAATATGTCTTGGCCTCGTCCAACTAGTGTTAACGGGTTTACTCACGTGAGCTTACGGCTAAGAGCACCATTAGAGTTTAAAACTTGTCTGGAAAGACTTAAAAAACATTCAGTTACTCAGAAAAAAATGCATGAAGTTATTATTATACATTCAAGTGATTCTATATCTTTATAGTAACCTGATAGAAACCTATCGTTAAGCCCGGAAGCAAAATTCTATTCGTCCACACTTTTATGTGACACTAACGGTTCATAACTTTATGAGGTAACAATCTTATACCGTAGTTTTGCGGCCAAATCGTCTTCAAAACGAGCTATAAGTCTGCGACATTCCCCATAGTCTGCGAAAGCCATTCGCTAACTAAATGGCTCACATTTCATTCGAATTCGCAATTCTCAAACCAGTCAGTGTCTAGTCAGCGCCATCCGGAATTATTCGTATAATTCAATCGTTAACATAAACTGCTGAGCGACGCAAACAATAGGAATGATTAGGAAAGCCGTAATTGTTAATTTGGTTAGGAAACTTTTGTTAAGTTCGATCACTGCGTGGCAACCAATTGTTCTTAGCTGTGTGTTTGAATTGTTGACAACAGAGTTTGTTGTTATTTCTATTAAGACTGTTAAGAGAAAGACAAATTAAGTACTTGCGAAGTTCGAAGTCCCTTTTTGCAGTTAGTGCAGCATCATGCGTTTCTGACGTAAACTATAAAGCCGGTGTCACACTGCGCCGTTGATTAAACGCCGAGGCTCGCCACATTCATTCAATTCCTACGGACTGTAGATTCAACAAGCTGTAAACATTTCTCAGGCATGCAAATGTCACCGTCGCACGTGTACTACGTATCGCGAGAACTGAGTAATTTGTTGGTTATTTATCGTCGCACTCCCCTAGATGTATTTCGTAAGGCGCTGCGTTTAAATCGTGAAATTATACGGGCTCACGTGGGCGGGATATGACAATGCGCAAATGCATTGTTACACGGTGTGTGTCTCGCTTTAGAGTAGAAGGAAACGGCTCTTAGTTCACTCAGCACTATTACTTATCTTATTTCTCATCTCATCACATAAGAACGTACGATCTCTTTCCACGAATTGTACTACACCACGAAAGCAGAAACTACCAAGAATAAATAAATACCCGCAAACAATCTATTTCAATACCTATTTTATTTCTTTTATTGGACATCAAGATGGAGTATTTATAGCCTCTAACATGAACCCATTCGGTCCGACCATCGTGATTTACTATCCCTGCATCAATTTTCACAGTTTATCGGAAGTAATTCCAACTATCGACTTTTTTGTAGCTAACGGTACTTTGACAACACTATTATCAAAATAATGGCCATTAGTGACTAACAGTAATGTCCTATTAAAATAAACAGTATAAAACGTTTTGATATAGGTCTAGTGCAGTACATTAAATGAACTGTTTCAGTTGTTACAGTTAGTATTAAGTAATCTGTTACTTTAGTCGAAATCGCCACTAAAATGTAAGTCTAATTAATATTTCCAATTCTCAAGCCGCACGTGCTTGCTAACTTCCTTAAAGCCTACAAAGAAGTTTTAAGCTTGTTGTCAAATATTGCCTGTTTATATTAAACTGAAAAGCCTGAGAAAGTTTTAAGGGTCGAAAATAGGTTTATCCAATCCTATTTTATCAATTCTAAGGAGCCACGCCACTTCTCATCCACACGCCGATTCCAAAGTTGAACATGTGCCAAGTTTAGTTCATGTTGCTGCAATTTCTCCATAGACAATGTACCTACGTGATTTGTGTTCCAGATTAACTCTAGTCGCATTATCTCTCTAAATTATTTCTATCATTCTGCTTAGCCGTCTAATAAAGTATGAATGGAATGTATTTTGTTAATCAGACTTACCTGTTGATTTCAGTATGTCTGGGCCAAAGCAGCGTTTCCAGCATCGTTGCTTATTCCTCATCCTTTGGGAGGCACGGCTACCGTTATACTACTCCACCTAAAACAAAAGAAATCTTGACTTGAGTATACGTACGATTTCCAAAGTGATAATTAATCAATTAGAGTTTATTAGCGAAGTAGAAATTTCTCTGTAAGTTTGATTTTAGTTCGTCTTCAATTAGCATTGCACGAGAACTGGAACATCGTTCCTCATTAGGAGAGCAGAGTGTGGCAAGAGGTAGATGTGAGATAACGCATTACGCATGCGCGCGCCATTGTCTTCGCGCCCAGATGCCTAGATAATGCAGCGAAAGCTTACAGTATATGCAATGGTGTAAGACTTCAGATGTCACGCGACTCATAATTAATGGAGTGTGTGGCTGTTTGAAAAACGTTTTGATATTGTTCTATTGTTAATTATCATTTGTAACTTATGTACACGACATGTATATGATGTATGTATGTATATACAGTTAAGTAGGCCATACATCAGTGGTTTGACTTTGAGCTGGCCTAGTTTGGTACGGAGTTTCAATATATTAAGAAGCCAGCATAAACTGGTTTTGTTGCCACTGATAGTCGGCCTGTCGTACTTGTTCATTATGAAGCTAGAGATTATCAATGGAAAATTGAATAAGGAGTTTTTATGATGATGTTGTGTATTGTTTTTTTAATATGTTGAATATCTTTATTGGCCAGTAGGGTAATTGCGTAACGCACTAACAGTAGGAATGGCTTTCATTTTGACAGTGCAACATCATTCATTGCGTTATTTACGTTGTTGACCAGATTTTTTTTTCAAACTTAACAATGGATTAGCCATATCCTACAAGGTGATTCAGATTGTGATTGTGATAGTGTGCTACGCGATTAGGGTGCGGTCCCCTTTCTCTCTTCCTTCGATTTTCTTAAAAATTACAAGAAACAGACCTCAGCCTTCCATCCTCTTAAACTAAACTAACATTAATCAACAAAAACATCTGAAAATTTCCCATATACTACCCCACTGAATGCAAGTAGCTTAGCAAGCGCACGTGCCAAGCGGTCCGAACACAGCATACCTCACCGAACTTAGTCCAATAAATACGATTTTGGATATGCATAATGAGTACTGTCCGATGGATAACTATGGTCAATGAGAGCCTACGGTTAGTAAACGCGGAACTTTCAGAAACTAGGGGAAAACACTGTTATTGTCAATTTAACGGTGTTTTGGAAAGGAATCGTGTATGGAGGAAGCTTTGTGTTAGATCAGATTACAATGTTTGCAATGCGATTGTTGATTCCGAAGCTGTGAATTCCATTTATAGGTCACACTATGAACAGTACCCTAATTGCGTAACACACTATTACTATCAATTTGAATAATTTTGAAGCATATTGCTAATCCATTGCTCCATATGTTCGAAAAATGTGTCTGCTCAACAACGTAAATAACGCAATGAATGTTGTTGAACTGTGAAAATGAAACCCATTGATAGTTTGTTACCCTGCAGAACTGGGCATTTTTTATCAAAATATTGAGTTAAATGCCCGAACATACATACAAAAATATATTTATATGTATAAACATCCGAATTGAGCACCTCCTACTTTTTAGAAGTCCGATAGTAAATTAGTAAACTTTGTGCAAACTGTCCGTTGAACTTGATTTGGATCTAGGAAAAGCTTCTTTACGGAAACGTAATTCTTTGGGTCTAAATAATTTTTTAGTTTGTATTTATCGATCGTGTATTTATTTTCTAATTTATGTTTTAGGTATTTTGTACCAACCTTTTGTTTTCTTGTTTTTATGCTTAGTGTTTATCAGCTGAAACTTGTAAATAACCTACGATTTCATATTGTTTAAGAACACTGCACTGTATAAATTAGCTGTAAGTTTCCCGAATAGAATAAAATAAAATAAATAAATAATTATGTTGTTTTGTAGTAGTGAGTTGTGGCTGTTTAAATTTTAATGTCGAAGACATAGACTTTCAGACAAACAAGAGAGAGAAGTGTAAAAGGGAGAGGTTGCTTTTGTCCTCCATAGGTGCAAAGAATGTTAATGATAATGAAATGTCAGTCGCCCATTAACAACTAATAGCTGTGCTAGTTGCTGTGTCAATTACCGGCTTAATAGTTGATATGATACATAATTTAAATTCTGCTGTACCTTAATGGCTGATAGTTTTAAGTCAGATCTTGCAGCAACCTAAAGCTTATGCCTAAATAACAGTATTATTATCCTAGTGCCAATTGCAAAGCTAAAATTATTGGCAGTTATTACCTAACAGCTCGTAACTGTCGACTAACATAGGTCTATTTTGAGAGAGAGACGTCGAACCCTTGGATAACGCTATTATCGCCACGATTTCATCGTAGGTACTTCGATGTTATCGACCAATGAATGCTGGTTGCCATCAGGGAGATAAAATCTCCAGGCTAATTATTGCTCGGGATTTAGCTATGGAATATGTATATTATTTGGTTTTATTCGATGTAGCTTTTGGTGTGATTTTGCTGCAGTAAAAGTTGGTAGAACAAAATTTTCTGGGCATTCTAAAATGTCTACATCATTTGGTGTTGGTGAATTTGTTTGTCAATTTGATTAGGGGTTCTCGTCTTGGGTTGGTATTGATAACGTACAGTCAACAGCAAAAGTAGATGATCAAAATCAGAAATTCAATACTAATGAACGGAGTTCGCGTCAGAACTGTGTGGCGTCGAAGTACTACTACTTAGAATACTTACTACGTAGAATACTTTTGAATCACTTCGACAGTTCTGACGCGCACTCCGTTAATTAGAATTGAATTTCTGACTTTGATCATCTACTTTTGCTGTTGACTGTACAAAGGTAATGGGATCGTCTATATCCCATAGCATTAACTTCGAATACTATTTCATCATTTCTGTAGATATCTATAAATAATTATTACACTATTGTTTCTTTCGTATAATAAGTGAGTGTACTTTTTAGGGTTCCGTACCCAAAGGGTAAAAACGGGACCCTGTTACTAAGACTCCACTGTCCGTCTGTCTGTCTGTCACCAGGCAGTATCTCATGAACCGTGATAGGTAGACAGCCGAAATTTTCACTGATGATGTATTTCTGTTGCCGCTATAACAACAAATAATAAAAATAAAATATAGTTAAAATTTAAAGGGGTATAAAAGAAACGTTTTTTGGCGTTTTATGCCTTGTGCCGTGCCGAATCTAACTAATTTGAAGAAGAAAACAGATAAAATGCATGAAACAAATATGAATTAAACACTCAAATTCGAAAACTACTCATTACAAATAATTAGCAATACACTACCACTGAATGACCCATTCATACACGGAATTAAAACAAACAACAAAAGATCTGATTACACCTTTACTATCTTTCTCATAATCCCGGTCATTGTTCCGAGTATTACGGATGGTCTATTTACCAACGACCAACCAAATGAAGCAAACATAGCGGTACCAGGGAACAAGCACTTCAACAAAGCATTCTTATCTTACGTTAAAACTAAATAGTTACTTAGCAAAAACGTGCTTTAGATTATGAGTTGTTACTGAAGTTGTAGTACAACATTATTACAGAAGAACTGCAAGGGAACGTAGTGATTGCTATTAGTAGCACGCTAAGTATCGAAAAAGGTAAAAATATTCCCTAGGTTTAACAGAAAATAACAAGCCATCCTTCTTGTGTTGGATCATTCGGTTCCCTACAAAATGGTTGAGCTGGATGGTGCTGATCCATGCGTCATGTTCGGTTGAGACTGGTCATCTCTTAACTGCCAATGCTTATTTTTAATCTTATATTTTGAATTGTTTCTTCATTTGTGTCTTTTTTTACATTGTTCTCACATAGAGAAGCAACAAGAATAATGTACCCAGGATTTTATAATATCTTGATTTAAAAGAGTGTCCATGGAGTTTCTTGCCCGTTCTTCTCCATAGAGATCTACGTTTTGGAATGGGTAACTAGCTTCAACTTTCTGACTAACTGACAGACTATTTAATTTTGACAATTCAAAAGTGCCTGTACAAGGTTTAAATGAAATAAATGCTTTTTCAGCGGGGCATCGTAAAAAGTGGCTAGAGGATTAATTAAAAGAACGAAAAATAGCATCCTCGTGTCGGAGTGCCCCGAATCGATGGTTTTAAGTTGGAGTTTTTAGTAGACGACGAGAAAATGCATTCTCAGTTTCAGACAAACGAATATGTGTTTTGCGAATTTTATCTTTATTAGCTACTAGAATAGTCACACTGATAGGTGTTAGGACCTCATTTTCTGGACGGCCGGACTGTACGTTCATTAGGGATAAATTGATTTGGGATAGCTTTATTTCGGGTTGGAGTTGCCAGAATAGCGTTCTTCAGGAGAACATAGTGATTTGAACTTTTGCTTCTCTGTATGGCGCCTTTGACTTTACGACTATGGATGTCTAAACTGTAGTAAACAAGGCTGTCTTGTTAGTCTCATTGACGTATTAACTTGCACTTCTGTGATCTTACTGTGTGGTATATAAAGGCGTGGAATTTGTTAATATCTTGTATGGTTATTAGAAATGTTTATTATGATGTAAGCTGTCTGTTAGTTACTGTGTTCGGTGAATAAATCACGACACGGTTATTAATGAGCGAAACGTTGAGAATAGTTTTATTTTTGTGAATGTTTTTATGAAGTTGCTACAAGAGTTTATTTTATTCTGTTTTGGAAAAAAAAAAGAAAAAAATTAAAAAAAAAAATGATTTTATTTCTGTAAGTAGGATTGTACAAATACTTTTACACATCAATCATATTTTAAAAACTAAATAAGGTCGGCGTTTCCTATCTGACTACTCTGAGAAGAAAACTCAGAAGTCACAGTCTCTTTTAAAGTACACACATAATCATGTGAAGACCATGTAGATTGGTGTCTGGAATGGTCTTTTGAGGAAAGGACCAGAAATTTTGTGGACCTGTCCAGTCAGTGCACGAATATGTCCAACTCAGAACTTAAGAAACTCAACTCTATTAACAACAGACCTGTGTTCTTGCTGACGATGCTCTATTATATCTTGCATTTATTATACAAGCTGAAATATGTAAAATTAATACCCATCTTTTCTGCCTTGTGATTGTAAATTGTATCGATCTAAGAGTGACATCTGCGTAATGAAACGAGATAGAGTAGTTTTTGTCGAGAGCCACACGATATGTGTTATAGACTTATAGTCATTCGTTTGATGATGATCGACAAATCGTTTTGTTGTTTCTACAATGGTCGTTAGCGGGTTAAAGCAACGTTGCTTTGAAAGTAGAAAACTATCGTGTGTTTCGTAATGTAACCAAGATTACGTCTGGACTTAAAAAGTCTCTGACCTATGAGTTTTTTTTCAATGTTTCTCCTCAGAGTAGTCGGATAGGAAACACCGAAGTCATCTAGTTTTAAAACGTAATTAATTTTTCACGTGTAAAAGTGTTTTTTCGTACCAATTTACATTTATCATACAATCACAGTTAAGTAAGATAACAACAACAGATTAAGTAACCTGCAGTTGAATCTTAGACATCAGCGACGTGTCTACTTGTCTAGTTAAGATCTTTAGAAGTCATTAGGATAAATGGTTCCAACTTTAGCCATGATCCTCTGACCTTTTGCACTCTCAACACAATTAATTATGATGTATATCACTAAAAGTACCTACCTACTTCTTAACTGACGAACCATTTTGCAAATGCAATGTTTAAAATGGAAGGAGCAAAAACTGCGCAAGCGCACATAAAAGACGACCGCTTTAAACTGCTCATCCAATAAAAAGAAACCAAATTGAGATGAGTTTTATGTCAGTAATCTTTAGTTAATTATGATAACTTCGACGTTTAAATTAACTATCAAAATTAATGATCGTCACCTAAAATTATAGAATTTGTTTTAATTAGCCATATTGATTTTGTTGATCAATCACGAACTTGCTCACGGACAGGCAATATCTTAAATGACCATGTATTTTATAATTACTACAGTCAACCGGATAATAAAAAAGGCTCTAGAGCTATTAACGGTCACATTTCTGAATAAATTAGTTCACCTTAATATAATTGCTTTTTTAAGTTTATCCCATCCTTTTGGTTCTATTAGAATTCTTTCAAACAGCAATTTCCTTAATCCCTATCCAACGCTCAAGCTCGCATTTAAATTACATAATTGATCGATTTGACAGAATAATCGAATGAATATCGATTAATTACATTCTCGCTTTACGCCGGTTGCAACACTACGCCTTTCGTCTCGTAACTGAATGCTAATGCTTTACTTGTTTTGTTTACAGTAACAGCTCCGCCATTGTTGTTGGGCAGCGGAAAATTTACGTGCCAATAGTTTTGCAACTGGCAACCAGTTTTTGTAGCACCGATGAAGATATGAGAACGCTAGTACCGAACCACTTTCGCAACGTGTCGCGTAATTAACTCTTTATCAGACGCTCAGGGTATCACAACCCTTCTATCTGACACCCGAGATTAAGTAAGTAGGCAAGTTACAATTGCTCAATTAATTATTTCGAAGTAACTGAGTACCTACAAACGCTTAGGTACTGCGAGGTTATTTCTGTATCAAAGTTTACTACGCACGGCAATTACAATCCATTTTGAACGGCAATTTTAATTAAACTGTTTAAGTGTAGTACCTAGTATTCATTATTGTTGAACCTCAATAGTTCTTGGAAATTAATCTTAAATTTTCATAGATAGTATAATGATTAATTCAAGTTATCACACTTGGAATCTAATGGGCGCTCAGGTAGTTAGTAAGTAAAGGCTAAGTTGAAAACGCCGCGTTTTGCACTTTATTAAATCTTTTACGATATCTTTTGCAACACTGTGTGAATTAAGTTATAGATGCTAAAATACTGCTTGAATCAAGTTAAAGAGACAATAAAATTATCTAACAGCGACTATAAAACTACGTCAGACCACAACATTAAACTGGTATTATCAGTCAATGATCGTATGTATCGTGGAACGGAATAAAAACGCAACCATCAAATTATAATGAATTAAAAAATAAAAATACACGATTAAAAATGCAAGAATGTGATTCAATGAACTTGTTCAGACGTCGCGAACTCGCGACCTTGGTGGAGCGTGCAAAAAGAAAACAACCGGAATATTTGTGGGCGAGTTCATTCTGCGTCTGCGCGTATGTTCGGAATACTTCGGAACTACGTCCGAAGGTAAGCGGCTTTCCGCACCGGTTCGGTACATTTCGAATGCCTTTTACTTACGATACGTGTACGTCTGTGGGCGGGATGCACGGATCCCTCCTCTGTGGCCGAGATATTGCCACACTGATTGTTGTTTTGGCCACATTATTGTCTGTTGCGTAACAATGGTATATTTTGTAACCCGACATCTATGGAAGAAGTATATCATTTAAAAGGACCACACTAGAAGCAGAGAAAGCTTTTTATTTGACACTAGCTTCTGCCCGCGACTTCGTCCGCGTGAAGTTTAGAGCCCCGATCCACCGCATCGCATCTTATCGCCCGCTCACGCTATTACTTCGTTTTCCTTAGTGGTCAATCAGACTGCACTAGCGGGTGCGGGGGCGGGCGCGGGCGCTCGGGTCTTGGCGTCTGCGTATTCACAGTGCCGAACGAGCTACGCTTCGGCGGGTGAATCAAAATGGTTTAGAACATAGATATCCGTGGTAGTTACCTAACAGACGCTATATCACTGTGAACGATACGGGCGGATTGAGCCATTAGAAACTCCCGCGCCACCCGCGCCCGCGTCCGCCTCATAAAGACGCGCGGCTCGCAGGAGCACTGTGAACGCAAATGGCGTCTGCATACATTTTGAATTACACGCGCCCGCGCTAGCACCCGCGCCCGCCTCCACTCTGAAAGAGTACTTTGCGTGTTTTCTGACTTTTTTTTGCCCGGCTCCTAAGTGTCGTAGCGTGATAGCCATAATTCTGTTCTAAGAGGTATTTCTTTCCAACTTGCTAGACAAAGCTTGTGATAGCTCAGCTAATATGCGTGATATGGTAAATATAATTTACAGCCTATAGCACTCAAGAATAATGTACCTTTCCACCAGTGAATTTGTTTTTAGAATTGGGTCGTTAGTTCCGGAGATTACTCCCTACATACAAACAAATTTTATCTCTTTTTATCTTATTAGTAAAGATGTAAGCATTCTATGTATAGTAAAACAATTCAAACATCTAAATTAAACAATACAAAGTACAAATCCGCCAAACGAAATGTATCACAACTGTAACACAACGTGAATTGAATTTGTATTTTAATCCCTCTCGCCGAATACACAACAGTGAATTAATTAATTTTATTATGACATTTATTGAAGCAGTAAGCTTTGAGTCAGTGAATTATTTGATTAATCTAGAGCAAGTATTGTGTTTAGATATGTAATTAAGGGAAAACTGGAACTATAAATCATAGGAGGAAATTGTGAAGCGTAAAGTAACGGTTTACACCCGTTCTCGGGGAAAATGAAAGTGGCTAGGTAATAAGGAACTTCGATTAAACAGAGGCTGCACATAATGGTCGAGAAGGGCCCTAAATACGATACAACGTCGATTTCCGTTGCATGGGCGTACTGTGTCTCGTGGACATCAACAAACTTTATTGTAAGTGTGAGTGGGACTATAAACAATGACATTTGTGTCAATATTTGAATTTATTGAACGCAGGTATTGAAAGTGTCGACGAATAAAACGGAATTACGACTTACGATATGCGTTTGTGAGTAAGACGTTTACGCAGTAAGATTACGGGCTCAAAAGACTAATACTAGAAATGTTTTTCCTCAAAGTGACAAGGGTACTCCGTAAGACAGTAGTTGAGCCTTTTTAAATCCGGCTTACCATACCGTGAATGAAGGAACTGGAACTAGTAACAAAAACCGGGCAAGAGCGAGTCGGACTCGCGCACCGAGGGTTCCGTACCATCATAATTATGTTTTTAAATTTTCACCGGCGAGCTACTTACTAGATCTCGTTCAAACCAATTTTCGGTGGAAGTTTACATGAAAATGTACATCATATATTTTTTTTTAGTTTTATCATCTCTTATTTTAGAAGTTACCCCCTGTAACTTCTAAAATAAGAGAATGATATTTTACCACTTTGGAAGTGTCTCTCGCGCAAACTATTCAGTTTAGAAAAAAAATGATATTAGAAACCTCAATATCATTTTTGAAGACCTATCCATAGATACCCCACACGTACGGGTTTGATAAAAAAAAAAATGAGTTTCAGTTCTAAGTATGGGGGAACCCCCATAATTTATTGTTTTTTCTATTTTTTTTGTGAAAATCTTAATGCGGTTCACAGAATACATCTACTTACCAAGTTTCAACAGTGTAGTTCTTATAGTTTCGGAAAAAAGTGGCTGTGACATACGGACGGACAGACAGACAGACAGACATGACGAATCCATAAGGGTTCCGTTTTTGCCATTTGGCTACGGAACCCTAAAAATGTACAACCAGTTTCTTTAAATAGATCTTTTAAATGACAACACGGAGAAGAACTACATAAGTGGCGTTTATCTCAATGTGTTTCCTCATTCGTAACTCCAGTTTAAGCGTGGGGGCACCACCATGGATACAACTCACCAATTCAAGCTTTTACCACCAATTGTTCGTCATAAATGGAGCTTGTAACCTCAAGTGTAAAAATGGCCGTAAGTATCACACCAATTTCTAAACGTTAACATTTAATTGTTCGACACAAATGGTAGTTGTAATCGTCAGCGTTTAAAATCCATTTAAGTCTTTCCGTGATGTAATGACATGCCGGGATCGTATACGTAGAAAGTTTACGTAAAATCCGCATCCGCGCACAATGCAACAAAAATAAAACGTCTGCCATTTAAGGAGACGGTACGCAATACCGGCTATCGCAGCTCGCAGTCCTTTAAAGTCGCTAAGCCGCTTATGAAATGTGGGTACAGACGTTCCAACTTTTCTCATCGACTGTGCTCATAGCGTTCATTCCAGCGGCCGCTAGGTGGCGCGCCGAACGGCTCCCGACGCTCAATGAATTTTTCTTTCATATCATCCTCGAGTTCCGGGTACAGTTTATTGAACACTACGACTAGTATAAATTACTTGTCTCACGCTTCTCAGTCACCTCGCAAAAACTTTACTGACGACGATTGGATTCAAGCTGGAAAAAAGATCAAACTATTTGGCCGTGTCGGCTAAGGTTTTAAAGATTAATCGCCTTTTTTATAGATGCAATAAGTATTATGTAAATATTACAGCGTCTCATTAAATTTTTACAAGGAAGCCATTAATCTATCGAATGGCTCATTAGTCAGATTGTCGAGCACGTTTGACAACATTAGCATAATTTGTATCAATCAATATCGAGGACAAAATTATTTATTATACTTTTATGTAAGTGATAAAAGTTTAAGAGGTGTACTACACACACTTTCAGTCATATTATAGCGATATTATAAATATCTCGTATCTTTGGCATAAAAGGGCCTTTTTAATTAAATTCGGCTTGCGAAATAATCATTTTGTCTTCAACAAAGCATTCAGGACTACATTGTTCGAGAAAATGTATACATAATCCTATGGCAAAGTGAAATGCGGGTGTAAATAACTTTACACCGAGACTAAACTATGAGATACCGCCTAAGCTGAGTTGAAGTAAAATATTCAAGACAACAAAAACACCTCGAAATAAACACAGTAAAGTAGTCAAATGCATAGATTACCTTTCATTTCGCATAGAACAACAGTTAACATGCAGTTAACGGCTGACCGTGTCCAGTTATGTAAGTATGAAAGCTGCATTTTTCACAGCACGACCTTTCTATGCAACTGCACTAGTTTACAGCCGAGAAAGCCGGCCGCAGGCGACAGGAACTAACCTTTCGCGACCGACCTTTAGCCAATATTAGGTGGCCGACCCCGGCAGTGTTAGATATGTGAAATACGCTACCATTTCACTGTTGATAACGTTTTGGTCGTGGATAATTTCTATGTAAGCGTAGGCGTGAGCATCGGTCACGTATTGGCCTGAGTTATAACCCGGGAACGAAATAAATCTTGCTTTAGGTCTGTGAGTTCTGTACTTTGGTGTTGAGCACATAGATCGCCCACGCTATGGATTTACATACGTAATACTGGTAAATAGGGTCCTACTGTCAATCTTTGAGTGTTAAGGTAATGAGGGCTTTTATGTGAGTGTCTTTCATGAAAATTAACTCGGATTTGTAGGGTGACTTTTAGTGCTGAGTTGGTACCAATAAAACGATGTTGTTTAGAATTGGGATAGAAAAATTAAGATATCCTAATTTGCTAAATTGCCAAACCACTAACAAACTAAAAGCTCCATTGACTGTAGCGGTTATTGATTGACTCCTGATCGAAAAGAAAAGTCCGACAACCAGTCTTATCAAGGTGTATCGTATTACCCAGTAATTGGGTTGTGGAGGTCAGATAGGCAGTCGCTCCATGTAAAATACTAGTATTCAGCTGCATCCGGTTAGACTGGAAGCCGACCGAACATGGTTGGGAAAAGACTAGGCAGATGATGATTGATTGACTCCTGATAAGCCGACATTTTACCGAAACGATGGGAGCTGCTTGATAGTGAAAACGAATTACAAGAAATACTTAAATTTGTATCAATACTGCTAATTGTTATCTAACCCTATTAATACCGTTCTGCTCATGATACGACAACCGTATCCAACGAACCTGTTTAACTATAAAATCTTTTACTCCATTTTAAAACTGCTCGATTTTATTAAACGTTTAGATCTTGACGGAGAACAAGACAATCAATTAAATTATTGCAAAACGAACGTTACTAGCAATGGAAACTTTTCCTCGTATCGCGGCCATAACCTTAGGATCAAATTGAATTATTAGAGGGAATGTGCAAATATGAAATCTTGTATAATCAGGCGACAATAGAGCAATTTCAGCTTTCGCTACAGAGTTACATTACCCAGGTTCCTTCATGCATATTTTCTAATTCGACTCGCAGTAACAATATTCGTGATCATATTGTTTGTATTTCCGTGCGTATAAAATTTTGGTGAAATATTTTAGTAATGCAATTTAATTTCTTAGAGACTAGCGACATAAGCTTAAGGGGTTTTAAGAACTTATGCGTTTTCTTGTAAAAAAATAAGTTTTGGAAGTACTTTGTTTCTATTGTATTACAATTTGGCTGCAATGTTTCACAATAAAAAAGCTATTGGCGCCGATTCTGTTGTTCACAAACTAAACTAAATTTAAGTTCATGCATCTTTTTCTTTCTATTTCATTATGAAAAGGACGGAAGATAAATATTAGTTTAGTCCTGTCCAATTAGTCAGCGCCTGACGTAAATTGACGTATGTTTAATAGGCATTTTTTTAATCTCGTCTAAATTGTCTATGGAGTATCTTAATTTGACAGGACTAAACTAATATTTATCTTCTGTCCTTTTCTTAATGAAATAGAAAGAAAAAGATGCCTGAACTTAAATTTAGTTTAGTTTGTGACACAACAGAATCGGCGCCATTGACACTTTGGTAGATTTTTCACGCTGTTTTTACACAATCAAAAACTGCGCGTACTTAATGAAAACCTACTTATTATTTGTGTTGGGAACTTTTTGCTTGTTGGTTGCAATATCGTTGAAAGTGATACCCACACTGCGGGTGGTCGTCATGTGTACATATTTATTATTAAACATTATATAAATGTTGAAGGTTCAGTAATCACTGAGACTGACCGTATTTTAACTGACTGGCAGTTGTAGCATTAAAATCAAGCGTAACATTTTTTGACTGGATTTAAAGATGTGGAAAATTTTGTAGTCTTTCGTTTCGATTACTTGAGATTATTGTCATGAAGCTTTAGGAGTTTTTCATTACGTTTAGCAGCAATTTGCCTTTGACATAGGTTATATTGCGAAACTCAATGAATCTAGCATCTTTATTAAGTATTGTGAGAAAATATGCCAGCAAGTAGAGTTTAGAAAAGGTTTAAAGTTAAATGATATTTATTTCTGTAAGTACCAAGTACATTTTTTTTTAATTAGATGAATTCGGTGTTTCCTATCTTACTACTCTGAGAAGAAACAGAGAACTCGGAGTTCAGTTTTTTTTTAAATTTTAAAGTCAGACATTTTCTTGGTCAGATGATGTGGGAACCATGCAGATTAGCGTCTAAGATGGTCTTTTGAGGAAATACCCACACAGATTTGAGTGGACTTCGGGCGCCAAACGCGTGCGCGTGCCTGTCAAACTTTTAACTTCTATGTGTGAATACGAGGCTTTTGGCTACTTCGTCATAATGTGTATTTTATTATGTATGTTTTTTTTCCAGAATAAACAATTTTCTTTCTTTCTTTTTTAGGGTTCCGTACCCAAAGCGTAAAACCGGGACCCTATTACTAAGACGCCACTGTCCGTCTGTCTGTCTGTCACCAGGCTGTATCTCATGAACCGTGTTAGCTAGACAGTTGAAATTTTCACAGAATGATGATGTATTTCTGATGCCGCTTTAACAACAAATACTAAAAACAGAATAAAAGAAATATTTAAGGGAGGCTCACATACAACAAACGTGTTTTTTTCGGCGTTGTGGTACGGAACCCTGCGTGTACGAGTCCGACTCGCACTTGGCCAGTTTTTTTTTCCTTTTTCACGCATGTGTCAGTCATCGTAGTTGAGAGTTATTCCGGTCTGATCCCCTAAACCCCCCCTCAACCCCCCCCCTCCTCGATCCCCTGCTTGTTCGTCTTCTGTTTTAATCTCGTTTTCTTTCCAAACATTTAAAAACAAAATAAATGAGCATCAGATACTGCGGAAGCCAATGTGAAATGATCAATTTCAGATAGAACAACAGTCTGGCTACAAACGATAGCCTCAAATACACAGTCGCGGATTTACCTACAAATAACATAGGTCCTTGTCTCTCGCTGACTAGTCTTTATTGCAAGTAAGATTTCAATCTAATACTTGAAACAAGTGACTACCCACGCAGCCATTTCTTGTCTTTAAACGTGTGAACTGTCAGGCAAGTAATAACTTGATGACGCTGTTCATTAAAGATGGCAGTTAGGAAGTAACTTCAAGTACAGCCTCTTCGAACTTTAGCGTTTGTGTCTTATAAATAAACTAAGGAAAAGGTCCTTAGATACATTTACTGGTACATTTAAATGATATAGAGCTATGAAAATGTCAGAAAGTTTATTCCAAATCTATGTTTTTGGCGATTGATCGAAGAAATAAGAAATGGTGTATTTTTACCAAACAAGTTTCATTTTTTTTTCAAACTCCTAAGCTTTCTTGGAGACTATTTTAATTTCTCGTACAACAGTAGTCCTTTTTTTCCGTGGGGAAATCCTCGTGGATACCCTTCGTCTGGGGAAAACGGAGGGCTAAGTCGGACTCATGCCGACTAAAATCCTACTGTTCCTTCCAGTACCATAAGTCAGGGGGCCCGGGAAATACATGTACATTCGCCGCACCTCCGACTGGTATCAGCCTGGCATGCCAACAGTTGACCTATATTGTTGTTAGTTGTTTATATGTTTTTCATATAAACATCTACTCACAAACAATCACAACAACAACAATTCAACAGACAGCTGAGCTCTACAGGATGTAAGTACGTCCGTTAAACAAGCTATTTTACATCTTTTGTTTATTTACGCAATCCTACGTCATATCTTATAAATGTGTTTCTTGAAAATTGTGAAATGATATAATGCCTTTTATGGTATTAGTATTATATGTGAGTGTCATTAGACCAACCAGTTTACGGGTTTCGTTTAAACTTTAGAACTTTTATCACACTAATATTATAAAGGCGAAAGTTTGTGAGTGTGTGTGCGTTTATATGATTGTTACTTCTTCACGCTCAAACGGCTGGATCAATTTTGATAAAATTTTGTATGGAGGTAGCTGACACCCTGGATTAACATATAGACTTTTTATCCCGATATTCCCACGGGATCGACATTTACGCGGGTGAAACTGCGGGGCGCAGCTACTTGGTAAATAAAAGTTTAATGGCCTGCTTGAAGCTACGATATGCGTTTACGCACTGCATTCGATCTGAATCCGAGAAATGGCGATTCGATGTGTCCGCTGATCCACTCGTAGTAGTAGGGGCTTTTCGTATTGGTTGCGAACTAGATTCGAATTTAAAACATTTTGTGACGTTTTGGGGCGTTTTTTCCGGAGTGTGGTTTTGACTGCCTCAATGTGACGGAAGCGCTACTGCTTAGCATGTGGTCCCGGGTACAATTCTCGGGTCAGGCAGTGTTATTGGGTTTTTGCATCTGGACTTTCTCAGTAGCGGTCCCGAGTCTGGATTTGTGCCCGGTTGATGGCAATCGTCTCGCCTCCTATTACATGGATTTATTCCGGTCTGATTCCCCCCCTCCCCCCCTGAACCCCCCCTCTACCCCCGGATCCCCTGCTAGTTCTTCTTCTGCGACTTTAACAGTAGTACACCTCTCTCTCTCTAATTCTTCGGGAAATGCAGACGTGATGTTATGTCTTGTTAGTGTTGTGTTGTGATTTCTCCGATTCGGATCGGATTTGGCTCCGAAGTGTACTTACTAGCAGTGTTAGTTTCCAATTTGTGACGTATTTGTAAGATAGTCGCGTTGTCCGTATTGAGTCCGCATACTAAATCGCCTTTGACAGATATGATCGTTTACTTTGCACATTTTTGCATCTGTTTTGTATGTGAAATAACTGAATAACTTGGAAAATATCCCACACAAGTCGTTTGTTTGAATTGTTACTTCGTGTCTGTCTGTAAGTGTAGGTACTAAACAATTATAAGTAGATAGTTGAGGTGCTTAAATGGGACCAAATTAATATCCGGATAAATGAAATAATGGGTGTTCAATAAAGACCAGTCTATAATTGCCTTAAAATATAAACTAGCAGCAAATTATTTAAACTTGGTAACCTAGAAGTTCAGGAGAACTTATTAAGGCCTCAATTTACTGAGAATGGAGCTGTGTCGTGAGGTCGCGGGTTCGAACTCCGATTGTGGTATGGCCACATTTAGGTAATACATTCACAAGTTCGTTGCTAACAGTAAATTGCTAGATAACAATGTTATTTATTTTGCTTTCCTCGTTTGGTTTTAAGAAGAATTCTTACGGGCAGGACAAATATGGGTTATGTTCGATAGTTTTGGAATGACAAATAAATGAGAGAAAATATTATACCGGATAGTTTATTTCCTGGATTTTAAAAGCGGTTCATGTTTCTCAAATTCCCAGATTAGCATATAAAACAAACACAACAAACTAAATAAACATCCCTTCCCTTGATCAATCGGGCCATTAATAAAATTCCAGATCAACTCAAAATCTCCCAAAAAAGAACCCTAACTTTTACTGTTAAGCTACAAAATTGCGTAACACGTGTTTTAAATAAACATTAGTAAGTTTAGGGTATCGTTTACTATCCGAGTGTAATGTGGCCGTAAAGTCGTGGGATACGGAGGCCCCCTAGAGAGCGCACGCGCAGCTTTACGACGCGTGTTATGGCCACACACTAGGTAAAAAGTATGTCCGCGAATTCCATAATGTTCTGTCTAATGTTTTAATTTAAAGTGTTTTGATAATATTGTGATATTATGGTAATGATAATGACAATGTATGATCGTTTATTTTGTTCTTGTGTGATTATTTCGTTGTGGTTGGCTTTTGAGAAAGCACCTGTTGTGGTTAGAAACTTTATTTCTAGAAAATCATGATCCCGATAAAAGTCAGCCAATAATAAGTGAAATTATTGATATATTGTTTTTCTACCGTAATAGTTTGAAAGTTGATAAACACTATAGGTATATCTATCGATTTATAATATTTGTTTAAATACAACCAAAAACCCTATTTACAATATACAAGGTAACACTAAAATATACATATTAAAGAAAAAGGGAGGAGCTCGAAGACAAACTAGCAGGGGATCGAGGAGGGGGTGGAGTGGGATTTAGGGGATCAGACCGGAATAAATCCAAAAAATTCGTCCGCATTGCTGTCAATGGGAGAAGTGCCTAAAAGGCTGGCAGCATTACCACGTTGGATGGTAATGCTGATTATTTGGGCTAAAAATATGCCAGCCCTCTGGTCTATATAAAGATATATATCTACCTACTTACTGCTTTTATGCAGTCCAGACTTTAAATAACTTCTTTTACTGCAATTTAAAGTCCAGTCTTAGATCCCATCATAAAAATAATTTATTACTATGTTTCACCATTTACATGCCGCTTAGCAAATAATGTTTACACAATAATATCTCGAAGAACTTTGTTCACTAGGACATAAATCGTTTTAAGCGCCATTAATTCACAATTTGCTCGTCATTATAAATTCTAAATATTTATATGTCAACCGACCGCAAAAGTGAAATAATTTGCTTCATGAATATGCGAGGCAAAACGAGTTAACTGACGAAAACTGAATTAGTTAATGACGCTCGTAGCTCCGTAGAGCGTCGTAGGCGGTAAAGGAACGTTATTATTGTGTTGCTTATTAAAGTAAATAGCATTTGTAGCCTACAAAGTAATTATTATTATAAGCCATTTCTGTCCCACTGCAGGGCAAAGGCCTCCCTTCCCTCCTTCCAAAGTAATAGGTAATTTTAATCTCGTGAGTCATAGCGACATTATTTCTAACGCTATCAATTATTAGGATAATTTAAAGTTGACAAAAACGTCGCATGTGGCTAAAAAACTGACATTAAATAAATTAAGCACGACTAATACTATATACCTAATTAAAATGTTATAGATCTAGCTTACTGACATCCAAGGACTTACAGAAATAATTACTGACAGATATGAGTTATTTATTATAACATCTAGGTACTACTCGTATAGTAGGTAAGCTAAAGCTTGGGCGCCTTTTGAAGGTTTCATCGGGAAAACCAAAAAAAAAAAAACCGCTTCAGTGTGTTGAGAATCTCGTGAATTCAGAATCTTGTAAATCGAGAATCAGGTAAATTGCGAATCTGGTGAACTGCTCATGAGCCATATCTACAGTTAAATACTTGAAGGAGAAGTCTACAGTTCCACACACAATAATTTATGTTCAACCGTCGATATACACACATCAAAAGTGTCTAGGGATCAAGCATTTTTATGCGGATTTCTTGAGATTGAGATGTGGCTTTGTAATAAATTTATGATTTTATAAATTTATATGGATCCTTTTTGGTGCATTTCATAATTTGAATCAGGAACTGTGAATCAAATTCGAGTAAAAGATGAAAATCAGCTGTCAATATTTTCCCTATAAAAACATACAACGCATTGAAGACATTATTAGTGCTACTGTTTCCCTACTACTGATTAAAACCAACGTTATTATGGAGCGGCGACGTCATTTAAGCAGGGAAGAAATGCTCAGAGCCGTGGGAATGATAGAAGCTGGTTCCCGGCAACGTACTGTGGCTTTAGCTCTGAATACAAGTCAGAGTGTTATCAGTCGACTTTGGACACGTTACCGAAGCACTGGTACCGTGGCTGAGCGCCATGGAGGACGGTATCGCTGCACCACACGGAGACAAGACCGATACATTCAAATCTTAACTCGAAGAGCTCCAACAATAACCGCCATGATGTTAGCCGTGAGGCTTCATCACTCTTCAGGGAACTTAATTAGCGACCAAACAGTCAGAAACCGCTTGCATGAAGTGAACCTTCATTCCCGAAGACCGCTACGGGTACCACCTATAGCAATGCACAATCGTAGGATTCGATATCAATGGGCTCTTGAACACAGAAATTGGGCAGAAGAACAATGGCGTTTCGTGTGCTTTTCTGATGAGTCTCGTTTTGGTATGAGACCGGATACAAGACGTATACGACACTGGAGAACCCCTGGACGCCAACAGCGATTAAAATCCTGCCAGGAAGTCCATCCTTATAGTGGTGGAACCATCATGGTATGGGCGGGTATTTGGATCGGCGGAAGAACTGAGTTGATTTGGATCAGAGGCAACCTCAACGCTCAAATTTATTCTGAGACGATTGTATCAGACGTCATCGTTCCTCTACAAGTGCAAATCGGTCCCTTATTTCAGTTAATGCATGATAATGCACGACCGCACACCGCAAGAGTTGTAAGACAGACTCTCGCCGCAGCTAACATCAATGTCCTGCCCTGGCCTGCTCAGTCGCCAGACTTGAAGCCGATTGAGCATGCATGGGATATGCTACAGAGAAGAGCTCTGCCGAATATGGAGGGTATCCAGTCGCAAGAAGACCTTTTTTTGTTGTTGCAACGAACATGGGCGGCCATTCCACAGCGTGATTTGGATGAACTCATTTTGAGTATGCCAAACCGATGTTCTTGTGTTGTTAGTGTTCGCGGTAGAAACACGGATTATTAATTGTTTAAGTTACCCAATAAAATTTTAAAGAAAACTGTTATTTCAGTCTTTTTTTCGAACTTTTGTGTTAGTGGTTCAAATGTCAAAAATCCCTTTATTAGGAAAATGGCAAATTTCTTTATTAATGCAAAGGTGACTTGGTTTATCGTTACTGTGACAAACGAAAACACTTTATTTGATGAATCCTTAAAGAAAATTTTAATTAATATCAATCAGGAGAAAAGTTATTGCAAAAATATATGTTGATCCCTAGACACTTTTGATGTGTGTATTTTCAAAGACATGCACATTGCACATACGGAGTAAGAAACACACAGCAACACAGTCACGAACCGGCGAAGACTTCCCCGTCCTTTGTTAGCAAAGGATATCAAGATGTGGGGTTACTTGAGAAAGAATGTGCCAAGTAATTGTTAAACTATGCAAATTACTCTTAAGTCCTAGCCGTTAGATAAAAAGTTCACGTTCACGTTTACGCCCTAACTACCGATAAACATAGCATGTTAATTAAACAAAATGTTTTGTAGAACAAAGCTTGGATATTGATTGGTCGATTCTTGGGACTTGGCGAGTTCTTGGTACTTAACGAGTTTTTGGTACTTGGCTTGTTCTTGGTGCTTGATCACCTTTATGAAATGCCTAAATTAAACTGGTCTTGCCGGATTATTAAAGGGGGTTACGTAAGTTAATGATGATGAATGGCTTGATAAATAAATCACTTATGCGGCGGTGAATGTGTTTTTACTGGTACAGTTAACAGCAGAAGGGGAAGATTTTTTTTGGAGTTTTAGCATAAGTATTAGTGTATTAGCGTAAGTATTTATTTATAGATTGATTTTATTTAACTATACACAATTTATTACCTTAAGTAAATTTAAATGTTCTTTTATTTTATTTTTTTATTTTGTACTGTAAATATTGCAATGTAAGGCCGCCAGTAACAGTACGAATTTACAAAATAATAATAATCATACTAGCTTTTGATGTATCGTCAAAACAATGTATGTAGTTCATTTCGTGTTACATAGACACCTATGTAATTTTTTTTTCTCATCTCGAATGTTGTTGTGGACAAGAAGTGCTAATTTAATCTAAAATGTCTATTGTATGTTATGTATATCGTTTATTGTTGAAAAGATGGAACACTGAAAGACTTTTGTTCAAAAACCTTTGGTGTTCATATTTATATTTTCCGCCTGCGGCTTCGCCCGCGAGGTATGTCGATAAAAACTATCCTATGTCCTTCCCCGGGATGCAATCTATCTCTCTGCCAAATTTTATCGAAATCCGTCCAGTGGTTTAGGCGTGAAAAGGTAACATTTAGACAAACAGACAGAGTTACTTTCGAATTTATAATATTAGTATGGAGGTTGATAGTAGTACTCTAGTTAAGTTGTGCAATGGCCGGTGCGTAATAAACCATGGTAGCAATGTTAAACGTCACAAACATCAATAGTCATTAAGGAAATTGGATCAATAACAATAATAGCCGTGCTATTGGTAACGAGTGGCATAGGTGTCTGATTTTGACACACGCTATAAGCTTATAGCGACAAATACAGCCTGAAAATACTTTCAACTTCTCTTTGTTCGACTTTTCATACAATCGACTTTGTTTAAAAGTTGTTCGGACGAAACATCTGTAAAACGTTGTTTGTTTGTTTTAAGTAACTTTAGAAAACTATATGTAAGTACAATTTGTTTACAATATTTTAAAAGTTTTAACCAGCTTTAAAAATACATTATAGGTACCACCTAAAGGTATAGTTCACTGCACTCAGTTACATGTGTCACGGTTTCGTTTTGTTAACAAAAAGTATTCTATGTGTTAATCCTGGTTATAAACTATGTCTGTGCCAAATTTCATCCAAACCCGTTCAGCCGTTTGCACGTGAAGAAGTAACAAACACCCTCACAAACTTTTGCCTTTATAATATTAGTGTGATACTTAAATTCCTTGGAATGGGGACTTGGAAGTTTCCAGCCCATTTTCTCCTCAGAAATTTCACTTTCAACTGTTGTTACGATTATTTTAAGTCGAGTTCTTGCTCTAGTTACAGTTCGCGTGATGATGATGATTCTCCTCACCTGTTCGTCATAATTGGAGCGCGACTAAGGTCGTGGCCTCACGCGCGCAGTGTTTCAACTATAACACGTCGGAAATTGAAACCACACATCTTAATAAACGTTTATGTTTACGATGCAGACTGTGCCTATAATTTGGTTTGAAAGTGGAATGTTGACATTGAATACTGAGCCCTATCTTGTTTTATAGCGACTGTAAAACTGTAATACAGTTACAGCTAACCTCTGCGAGTACTGAAGGAAAATTATTGAATGAACTATAAATATTAACGCTGCATAAAATCAAAGTGAGTATTCATTGAAGTAGTGTTTTCGACTATGGTGGTGACTTAGTTAATTGGCCAAATCATTCTTATCAAAGTTAAGGTGTGTGCCTTAATTTCAATGTCAAAATAACACATACACAGTATACTCTTGATAAAATACAGATTTTCTGTCCCATAATACATAGATAGAGAAAAGAAAAAAAAAGAAAAAGTTCCTTCAAGGACTTGAAGCCTTTGCCCAGCAGTGGGACAGTATCATCATCATTCTCCTGCCCTTATCCCAATTTATTTGGGGTCGGCGCAACATGTCTTTTTCTTCCATTCTTGGACAGTATAGGCTAAACAAAAAAATACATAGATAGAATACTCTTTATTATGTGCACTTTAAAAATTACAGATATAAATGTAGAACTTTTACGTAAGTCTTATTGCTAAAAGCGATCTTTTACAGACAACCTTTGGATAGATTAAAAGGAGAAGGCGAGACAATACTGTAGTTAGTCAATGGTGTACCATTTTCATATAAAATAAATCACATAAGTACCTACATAAAATATAATTTTGTACAAAATAATAAACATGAAACAAGAACAAGGAACTATAATGTAATGATGATGTTTATGGAGGAAGTGCTTTTTTACCAGAAATTACAATCTTATTTAGTCACTCTCAGAAATCTGTGTTTTATAAAGAGTATGCTGTTTAGATAGATAGATAGATAGATAGATAAATCATTTATTTGGTGCACACAAAACGACAGCACAGCACAAAAAAGTACAATATTAGATGATAACCAAATTACCCACATGCTTATAATATAAAAACAAGGTGACGATATAAAAACAAAATGAAAAACATACATATCGAAATAAAAGTGACACTATGACGAATACTTTAAATAAAATTAATAACGGAACATACTCAGTGCGGTGTGCGTCTCAAGGTTGCACCAAATGGGAGTCCAGCTCAGCATGTGTCAGGCAAATGTACCTGACGCTGATATTCTGCTGGATCCTTGACCTGACCACGTTTCACCTCAGTTCAATAAACTGACAGCTCACTACAATACGTACCAGTAATAGGTAGTCGGAGAAACCACAGACTCTTTAAATCTTCATCAAGTATCTTGTAGGTACTTATAGAATTTTAAAAGTTCCCTGACATCATTCTCTTGTAAACTGTACCCCAACCAATCAAACCACACTCATATTTACCATACCTTCAAATGATCAATTATCTATTAGTTACTCATGACTTACAGCCGCAACTATGATTGCAGCAAGAAATTAATATCACCCACGCCACCGCAGTGACTCATACGCATGGCTGTAGATAGACAGTGTAATCCATTACCTATAGAAACTAATGAATATTGGTGTAAATGTTACTTGTCAACGATATGTGGAATTAAGCAAATATTGAATGAATTAGGGTTGTCTATACTAATTTTTATAACGATGTAAGGTGTAAAGTACGAGTGTAGGGTCGTGGGTTCGAACCCTGTCAGGCGCTTTACTTTGTGTAGACAAGTAACTTCACCACCACTGCTCTCAAAACGGTGAAGGAAAACATCGCGAGGAAACCGGCATGTCCTAGAACCGAAAAATCGAAGACATGTGACATCTACCAACCCGCACTGGGCCCTCGTGGTTACCTGTCAAAAAGAGTAAACCTAGATAATGTAAAAGAACATTTTCGAAATGTCTTTTTAAAAAAAACGATAACTGGAAATCTCTGTTTCTATGGAAAATTTAAAATCGGTCTAATTTGGCTGTAAGACTATTTTTCGAAAATGTTCTCTACTAACTTTTTAGACCTTTGTATCCTGCTTATGCGTATGAAGTTTCATTAAAATCGGTTCATTCATTTCGAAAAATAAGTGCTTGAAAGTTTGTATGAAATGCCGTACGGCGTAAACGCTCTTAAAGACGAAAGAAGGGGAGATTTTTATGACTGTGATATATGACCAAACAGGGGCGTATTTCATAATTATAACTGATACCTAACGTGACATATTTGTCAAAATATGACAAACTTAACACCTTTTTCACGACAGGTGCGTATAAATTGTCGGAATGTCAGATTTTCGCCTGACACCTGTCGCCTGTTCTCATCCTCCTTGAAGTAACGTTAGGGTCAGTTCACACCGAGACGCGACGCGACGCGCAGTTTTCAAGATAGAAATACAATTACAGACCTTATCTACTACACTAAAAGGTACAAAATTCAGTGTCTACCTAATACGTCGAGCTACGCAGCGCGGCGCCGCCGACGCGCGGCGTAGCTCACTGAATTGTGTACCTTTTTGTGTAGTAGATAAGGTCTGTAATTGTATTTCTATCTTGAAAACTGCGCGTCGCGTCGCGTCTCGGTGTGAACTGACCCTTACTTATTTCCGCAACGAAAAGGAAAATAATGTAGAGGTTTAATAACTTAAGAACATATAACTTTTTAACAACCCTAAAGAACAAAAAAGTTTATTGCTCCTAAGCTATGTGCTAACGACGAAGGCTATACTTGAAATTAATATTGCGCTGCGGTATTAATGCATAATCAGCTGATCGGTACTTGCTGAATACCTCACCCTACGTCTTTATAATTAACACAAGTATATTACCTATGCACTTACATAGAAAGTACCAGAGGTACCTACACTCAACAATAGTTGTACTTCCTTATGCTCTTTTCATTTTATGAAGATCGAGTAAAAGGCTTATTTCATAGCTGAGAGGTACAAAATAAATCGTAAGTTGGAATCATACATTACATATTTTTGTTATTTATTGGTCTTGCTTTAAAGTTGTAAGCTATTGATAATTATTCATATATACCTACCTACATACATTTTTGTAGGTATTGATTTGTATAGTTAGTCATTTGAGGGGCTGTGGCTAAGTAATAACAGCCGCACGAGTCGATCGATCAGGAACCAACGGCTTAAAGTGCTTTCCGAGACACGGAGGGGTCTTGGTATGTAAAGATGGTCACCCACCCGCAGACCAACCGCGGCAAGCATAGCTTAACCTGATCGATTGACCAGTGTGGCTGTTATTATTTAGCCACGGGCCTCTTTAATAAATAAAATACTGTACATTATATTATAGACACATAACATCACGCCTGTTTCCCTCAAAGGGTAAGGCAGATACCTCACTTTAGTACGTGCACCCACATTTCACCACAAACATACACTATGACAATATTAATATACCCCCTATGTACAGTCAACAAAACAGATAAGTATGCAGGATCGTCGAATATAGTTGAAGTTTAGTAAGAAACCGATGGATGTTCTCGAATAAAATTAAATTATATTAATAGAAAACAAACAGCTCATTTATCAAATTAAATTACAGTCGACCACATCCATCGGTTTCTTACTAAACTTCAACTATATCCGACGACCCTGCATACTTATCTCTTTTGTTGACTGTACATAGATTGTAGATACCAAAGCTTACATTTAGTAAGAGCTCGGGAAAGAGCATTAATATTATTAAGTAGCCATTTCTCAGTGGGATTTCTAAACCGTAGTGCGGTAATAACCATATGATATGCACTACATATAATTATTACTACGGTGTAACATTACACGTAATTTTTACGGTAGTTTGATTACTGAACTTTGCCTTTTAGAAATTGATATGTTCTTACGTGATTATAGTCACGATATTAGTCGACATGCTCTTTTACCGCGGCGTGAAATGATTATGCATTATATTATAATAGATCTTCCTCATTGGTATAGTGGTGGCAAGTGCTATTGCTAAGAATGAGGGCCTGGTTTCGATTCCAGGGTCGGGCCAAGTGTTATTGGGTTTTTCTATCTAGAATTTCTTAGTAGCAGTCCGAAGCCTGGTGTTGTGCCCGGTTGATGGCAATAAGCTTGCCCTTATTTCGTGGGACTTACACATAACTGGCGAAATGTGGGTGTATTAGTACATCTCTGCCCAACCTTTTAGGTACAGTCAAGAGCACTAATATGTCAACACTTGGCAACTTTCAATTGAGATTTTTTCACGAAATAACGAATGCAAAGTTGAAATACGACACTTTACATAAACCTATAGGTTCGAAAATACTATGTTGTTAATAACATACAATTTCATTCAAAAATAAAGGAGATAATCGCCTTTGAATAAAGCCAAGTGTAGACATACTTATGCTCGTGACTGTACTTATTACAGGCGTGATGTTATGTTTATTATTGAAGTTTTCAGGTGATAATATTCAGTAGCAAAGTTGGTTACCGAAACCATTACTGCAGTATGTGACCGTAGTTTGAAAATAGTTGCTGGGAATAAAACAACAAATAGGGTTGAAGCTGACTGTAACATACTTATACTGAAAGCTGACTGTAACATAGTTGGAAAAAGGCTAGGCAGATGATGATGATCATGAAGTTATTAAAAATGTAAAAGTTTGTAATATACGGAAAACTATAAAGTAATGTGTTATACAAAAAAAACTTTTTTATTTAAATAATGCTTTGGACAACGTTTTATTCAAGTATATAATAATCAGCCTATAATATTCCCCACTGTTGGGGCACAGGCCTCCTCTCTTCGAGAGGGAGTGGTTTGTAATCTACCATGCGAACCCATTGCGGGGGCTTATTCCTAAAATCCCCCCTGACAGAATCCCCTGTAAAAAAAGTCCAGAAATCCCCCTTTTCATTTGTTGGTACGAGTTGATGTTTTCGAATTTTTGTTTCTAGGACATTTCATTCCTCACTATGTTTTCCTTCATCGTTTTGAGAGCAGTGGTGGTGAAATTATTTACACGAAGTAAAGCGCCTGCCTGGGTTCGAACCCACGGACCACTGGGCTATAAACTAAATTTGTTGTACACCCATTTAATTTAATTACTGCAGCTTTTTTTTTGCTCTAAGTAACCACTAATCAAGAATCATGACCTTGTCGTAACTACTGCCATTATAACATTCAATCACAACACACCAAGATTATAATCAAACATAGTATTTGAATTATTGTGCCATGATTACGTGCAATAACAATTTAGACCAATGTTGATAATAACTACCTACTATAATTACATTTATGACCGCAGTCTTATACAATATTGCGTTTTGCGATTGATTTAAAACAATTCCTGCCGGTCGATTCTGTAAAAATCTCACCGTGAAAACTTAGGTGATGTGAGTTTGTTTTTGCTAGGAATTGACATTATTGACAGCTCACTCCACCTAAGTTTCCACGGTGAGATGCGGTGCTATTCTGTAAAAATCTCACCGTGAAAACTTAGGTGAAGTGAACGTGGAGTGAGCTGTCAATAGTGTCAATTCCTAGCAAAAACAAACTCACTTCAAGTTTCTACTTACTATGTGGCGTAGAACTAGTATAATTTATTATACCTAAATGAGTGTTTTATTTACATCTTTACAGTGTATTGTATGTTCGTAACACAGTTGTTGTAATCTCTGAAGGATTAGGCAGTATACTTAGTACAAAAATTTCATATTATGTTTGTTACTTCTTCACGCTCAAACGGCTGGACCAATTTGGATATGATTTGATTTGATTTTATTTTTTTTGTAAGTAGGTTTGTACAAACACTTTTTAACCGACTTCAAAAAGGAGGAGGTTCTCAATTCGTCGGAAACTTTTTTTTTTTTTTTTTTTTTTTTTTTTTTTATGTATGTTCCCCGATTACTCGAAGATGGCTGGACCGATTTCAAAAAATATTTTTTTGTTTGAAAGGGTATACTTTCCAGGTGGTCCCATTGTCATCAGGTCAGGATCTGATGATGGGATCCTGGAGAAATCGAAGGAACTCTTCAAATATTATAGTCACACCTATAGCGATTTGGGTATTTTTTATAGTAACTCGTGCATTTGCTCTCGAAAAGCACTATTTGGTGAAGTGGAACTGATGATGAAGACCATAGATGGCCACCGGAACTACTCAATAATAAGTATTTCATGGGTTGCGATTCGATTACATTATTATGGTTGCTAAGCAAGTTATGCTCGTCACAATGCGAATGGTGAAATGGAGCTGATGGTGAAATACCAGGAGAACTCTCAACAATGAATTTCCCTGCATCGGGAAAAGCAATATTTTGGTAAAGGCGATGAACAAGTTGACATTAGGCTATTGTAACTTAGATAAATTATAAACAGACCCACTAAAAAGCGGGAAATAAAAACTTTTTAACAAAAAAGAAAAACCGACTTCCAAAAAAAACACTACAAAGTGAAAAATAACTTTAATTTCGGAAGTCGGTGGCAAAAAACTTAAATACAAATCCGAAGACACCGACTTCCGAGATTAAAGTTATTTTTCACTTTGTAGTGTTTTTTTTGGAAGTCGGTTTTTCTTTTTTGTTATACACGTCAATCATGTTAAAGCTGACACCCTGGATTAACATATAGACTTTTTATCCCGATATTCCCACGGGATCGACATTTACGCGGGTGAAACCGCGGGGCGCAGCTAGTCTTCTATCTGTATAAAATTCAAAGTCCTGACTGACTGATATATCAACGCACAGCCTAAACCGCTGGTCCTAGAGACATGAAATTTGGAGGGTGTGTTCTTTGTGAAGAGTAGGTATCCACTAAGAAAGGGTATTTCGAAATTCCACCCCTAAGAGGGTGAATGGGGGGAGGGTGAAACACGCGGACGAAGTCACGGGCAGAAGCTAATTGATTTTATAAGGATGAAAAACGATTAAATAATCTGAAAACTCCTGTAAGTAATGAACTCCTATGATATAATGAAAACATGTCACAAGAAATATCGTGTCGTTAATAACAATGTTCATAAAATAAATTCCGCACAGGCAGCAATTACTTTTTTTTAAATATTTTAATATCACATGCACATGTATGCAGTTTTTAAAATATTGCCTTGTAAAATGTCGCATTTTAAGTATGGCGGCTACTGGATACAATGTTCAAGTGCGTTGTGTTATTTATTGGACATTTAATAAGAAGTTTAAGGATTCAATAAATTTATCGGGTTGTATCACCCAGTTCCGAGCTTCTTCTATTAAGGGGCTCACATGATCTAAACGCAAAAAACGCAAGTTTTAGAAACAATAAAAGTACCTATATGATCGACTACACTAAACAAAATCAGAAAATTATATGATATTCTTCAGTATATATGCTAGGCAGATAGTGTATTGAAAACATAATACAACTAATTTGATACAATAGAAAAAACCATCGCGCTTCTTTTTCTTTTCTATGCAGTCCGACAGTGACCGCGCTTTAGGTCATGTAAGCCCCATAAATTGACATGACACACTGTGATAAACAGAATAGCCAGCAAGGAGTTTGGGCTGTAACTCTCTGGGTTGCCGGGCGTACCTACTTAGAAACTGTCACTCTGTCACGCTTTTTAGGGTTCCGTAAGGTACCTCAAAAGTAAAAAAAGGAACTTTTCTCTCGGTCTGCCTAGGATCCTTTTTCTGAGGAAAGTGTAAAAGTATCAATATCAAAGACTACAACTCTAAAAACAATTACGAATTTTGAATTTGTGATAGTTTTTCCATACTGAATCTGTATAACGTCATTTTATTCTACGGTAAAAATATATGACGTTGGAAATAAAGCCTCACTAAATCAAAGCAAAGTTAGGTAATGTTTCTGAAGAACAAGAAAAGTAAACTCTCAAGCCAATATCCATAGATCTTTTGGATTTCCAAGTACAGACGCCAGTACATCAAGTTACCCGAAACTGTCAAATTTTCCCAATCAACATTGAACCTTATACTTTAGCGATAAAGTTGAAAATAATTTAAAAAAAAAATGGTTGCCTGTAAAGTCGGTTTTACGGGCGAAGATTTTACGTGACAACGACCGATCATCCGATCATAGTTGAGTGGGAGAGAGACGCAAGGCATTCGGCGGGCCTCTCTCTCGTTCGGTGACTCATCGTAACGTTACCGAGCGTTACACTTTTTCATAAGTGACTCCCAGTCGCAACCTAATTTAAGACGTTGTCACGTCAAAATTGACAGATTGTCTGCTTTTTACAAATTTGTTAATGTGATGGCGTCTGTACATCTATTAAAGGTTTCAGCAGTTAGCCGTAAGTTTAAAACTCTGTTTCCTAGTATCGTGGAAGGCGCAGCTTTTCGCAAAATGTTACGAAGCTTAGAAGCGGGAAACGAAATCTTACTACAGGAAATATTAAGGGGCTTACATGGCCTAAAGCGCGGTGACTGTCGGACTGCATAGAAAAGAAAGAGACGCGCGATGACACAACGTTGATAATTTATTGCAAAATATGAAGCAATTATTTAATTACGAAAAATCTATTGTTTGGACAAAAAAAAATTAAACACTAGTATTTTAGTATGTTGCTTGTAGAATAACCTGACAAAAAATCAGAATGATTGTATGTATATTAGTATGATTTTTATTGTAAATATTTTTTATGAAAGTTCATGATTATTTTCTATCGTATCTAATTAGTTGTATTATGTTTTCAAAACACTGTCTACCTAGCATATATCCTGAAGAATATCATATATTTTTCTGAGTTTGTTTAGTGTAGACGATTATATACTTTTATTGTTTCTAAAACTTGCCTTTTTTGCGTTTAGGTCCTGTAAGCCCCTTAAGTACGCGTTAGAAGCCAATACAATATGTACCAAGGCGTGTTTCCTTTTGTTGTTGTTGGCTATACTAAAATATACGGTATTCACTAATACCGTATATTTTAGTGTAGCCAACTGTATGTAAGATCCGTCAATGGATAGATTTCCTAAGAAACCAACAAAAATGCAAAGAAAATAATACCACTTTCTTTTGAATACCATTTTATTTACGACAATTTCACTGACATTTATATTAGTTACTAGCTTGTGCCCACCACTTCATCCACGTAAAATTTCACCACCATTGGATACCTACTCTTCACAAAGAACACACCCTTCAAATTGCATGTCTCTAGGACCAGCGGTTGAGGCTGTGCGTTGATATATCAGTCAGTCAGGACTTTGAATTTTATATATATATAGATGTATAATTCTTTACTTAAAAAGGACTAGATTAAGATATTTCCTTGGAAGAAACACCATTCCTTGTTTTTACTGTGATCACAGAATATTAAAAAAAAAAAGTGATGAATGAAGGGAATATGTTGGAGCCTTTTAAAATGGCCGCGGAACGATCTCAACAAAGCCGGAACAAATTAGCGCCTTACACGCATTATATTTATCGTAGTATCTAATAATAGGATAGCTTGCAGGCAACATTACAACATTATGTATTTCTTGTATCCCGATTTGTCGATGTTAACTTATGTTTACAGCTTTCTAATCATAATTCCGTGTTCAGTTATTTTTTATAATAATATTAACGACCTGCCCCTGCTTCGAACGGTTTTATAGACTTGACAATATTCATTACTAGCTGCGCCCGCGGTTACACCCGCATAAATACTTACAAAAAAAACTACTACTTGCTCACACAAAAACTAGGGCAGGCGTCCACTACATTACTTCGCAAGTTTATTTTCAACAAGGCCCTAATTTATTTAGCCCTAAGCACACGGGAACCATTACACTAAATTAATATTGTAATAAATTATATTATTTTAAGCTCAAACGCGAAGTATTACGCGAAACAACGGATATTTTTTAAACAAAGCAAGTTTTGCGTGTGTAACAAAAGTTTTAATTAGTCACTGTGACCTAAATTGTTAGACCAGTAACCTGTTTGGTATAGTTTACTACTTGCGTGATTTATTTACTGTTTAAATCTAAATATGTTTAGTGATTCATGTTTATGTTTTGCTGAGACAATGGTATGCTTCGTTTTCTAGTAAATCAACGGAAAACTAACTGAAAATCGAGACAAGACGAGCCACATACATCAGCCTGTTAACGATGAGTCTGCAAGCTTATGGCACCAACATTCCTAATTATATGGTTATCATGATTATTCACTACCCTGAATACAGTTCAATGGGCAGATTTATGAGACCAACAACATTGTTGGTATGCTGATCTTCCCATCTTAAATGAATTCCAGCTGATCACAAAAAGGTTCTTGCATTTTAATTATCTTATGTTAAGATGACGAGGTACAAATTGCGTTTTGATCCACTTCCATTAATTAAAGAGGATCTTGCAATAAAAATCAGCAACTAAGCGCCTTTAGCAATAATCTTAAGTCCGCTCTATTAAACTTGTTACTTACTGAAGCGTATCGTAAAACTTTTTATGCGAAATGCCAGTTTCGCATAAACATGACGTTTCATCAGTGAGCGTTGACATGTGCTATTGCTTCGACTCCATCAATGTATGCGAGTGTAAAAAGTCTATGATGCGTGCAATGTTACGCGCTAGTGGGCATTGACCTTATCACAAAGAATAATATAGCTAGCCAAAGAAAATTCGTCTCAGTATTAATCAAAAGGAATTACAAAAAGTTTTTAAAGCTTTTTACTTTTAGCTTTTACAAATAGCTTTCAGTCTCCTTCGCGAAATTACACAGAGTAGATAGAAGGAGTATCGTTTTAATTTATTTTTCAATTTCTCACAGACGTATTTTTTCCTTGCTATAGCGTCTGCGAAGCCTTTGAATTTTATTTTTCATTCAGTTTTAAGTTCCTTGGCATCTAAAGATTCTAATTTATTTTACGTCTCGTTGGACAGCAATCTTAGTTTTCTAAAGAGAAGCCGAGCTTTCCAAGGGTCAGCAGTGGCCAAAGATAAGTACCGAAACGAATCGTCATAAAATCGTGAAAGCAATTGCGTACAGAATTAACGTGACAGGCGCTATCTGTAAAAGCGTAGACAATTAAAAGCATAGAGTTAATCACGGTACCGTGTAGTCGGGGAAGTAAGATAAAAATCGCTATGTTCCCGTTGATATTTAGAATAAATTGGTATAATTATCGCTTACGAGATCCCAAGTACTACTAAGTTGTGCTTAATTGGAGAGGGATCTGATAAGAAATGAAACTAACGGTCATGTAGTGACATTTAAAGGCGTGTGGTGCGAGCGCAGGCGGCGACGACGTTCGTCGGCTTCTAACAATTAGCCGTGTCCATCAGTTAAGGCGTAAGGCGATCCGCTTTGACCGCGATAGCTTCGTTACCATAGCGACCGAGGACCACACACGACCGCCAATAAACTTGGACCCTCGTAGTGAAATATGCAAATCCAGCCCTCCAGTGCCAGTGAATACGGCATGAATATTTTAAATGTTTTGTTTTCTTTTGAAATTAATTAAATTCGCGACGAGTTTACTCTACGTAATAAGAGTTTGGTTTATGTAGTGGTTTTACTGCATTCCTGTTGGCTTCAGTATTGTATGTGAATGGCAAAAAACAAACAATGTTCAATCATGGAAATAAATGGATTTTGTTTTTTTTTTGTGCTCAAAAAACTTCGACCTCGCTGCATGGCAAAAAGTTTCGTAAACTATTATTATATAATAACTGTTATAAAATACCTCAAGTTATGGCACGTTGTTACCGTAAACCTGCTATAAAACGAGTTGCTATTTTTGGCTTTTATGTTAAAACGGTGTTTTTAATACAAAATTAGAACGATTTTAGTTTACCTACAAATGTCGGAAAAACTGTGATAGTTTTGGGATTAGGTACTGAAAATCTTACGTGTAACAGTGGACTGTATTAAATTATATTATAATTTAGGTACCTACGTATAGCAGAAGTAGGTCAGTTTTCAGGAAGCTGTCACGTAAAGCTTACAACCAAAATTCATTTCCCAATAATTAACAGCCCCAATCCACGACACGCTTACCTCAAAGACAGCATAAGCATAATCAACCTATAATGTTCCCACTGCTGGGACACAGGCCTCCTCTCTGTGAGAGCGAGTGGGCCGTAATCTACCACGCGGGCCCAGTGCGGATTGGTGGATGTCACATCTACGAACTTTTGGTTCTAGCACATGCGTGGTTTTCTCACGTTTGCCTAAACCGTTTTGAAAGCAGTGGTCATGAAATATTTTCACAACTTTTTGGAACCTACGGCCTACAACTCGTGAGTCCTACCCGTTTCCAATGCCACCATTGCTTCTGCTCTGTCCAAAGGCAACATCCTTTAATAGAATTATGGACACGTAACAGCGTGGAGATTCAGTTTAAGGCCCGCACCCACGATCCATTTCAAGTGGATGACATTTCCGAAGACAATTATCGCTGGTGCGAACGCGATAAATCGTTTTATAGACCGTTATTGTGACGTACCTACTGAAACTGTGGCAGTGTCGCTGTTAGTACGAGACAAGTGAGACGGTACATGGAAGTTAGGGACGTTATTGGACGTTTCAAGGTGACGGCGGCGGTTTGAAAATGGAATTCCATGTTTGAAATGCGTTTTTTTAAACCAGAGGGCAATTTTCGTAATTTTAAGAACGCTCACAGTCTGATCTCAGTCTCAATCTGTCAAAAATATACCTCTAACTTCCCTATATTTTTAACAAGTTTTTGACATTGGTTATCGCTGAGATGAGATTGCGAATAGATTTTGAACGTTTTTTAGTACGGGAATTAGCCTTCAGCTTAGCTAAGCAAACGATGTTGAGTCCCTGTTTGGCTATTAAAAGCTTTTTAAATTACATTTAATTTTTATTTTAAGCTTTTTGATCTGAAAATTAATTATTTATTTATTTATTTATTTATTTATCTCAGGCGACGCAGGCCCATACATAAATACCTTAACCTAAACATACATATATTATAAAACGGTACTTCACTAGCTAACTCTTGAGCTGCTCTGTGGTACTTGTCCGCGGAAGCGACGGAACACCACGTCCTGCGGCCAGAAGTCTTCTTCCATGACGACGGGCAGATAGCAATTCGGCACGCGCACCACGAACGCCTTGAAGTTGACGTTGCGGTGCGACTCCAATAACTGCACCCTCGGCGCGTACTTCGTCTTCTGGCGCACGTACTCCACGATGTCCTCCGCCTTAGTGGTGTAGTGCAGGCGGGAGATGTACACCGGTGTGTTCGGCTTTGCGGCACGCAAGCTGACTTCGGGCTCCGTAGGAGCTTTGCCGCAGCGGTTCTTGTTCGATCGCGACTGGCGCTTCCTCCTTTGCACCGTCACGAAACCCTCATCATCAACCCTATTCGGTGCCTTTTTTGGCATAGGGTTCCTACTTGGAGCTCCTGGGGCACTCGCGGTGACGGTAGCGGATTCTTTTTCTATGGTCTTCGCCAGGGCTGCAGACACTGGCAGCGGGACGGGGCGAGGGGCTCGAGCGGCGTTGCGTGGAGGAGCCGCAATGACGGGCGCGGGGCTGCGGGGCACGCGGGCGGGGCGCTCTGCAATCTCAGCAAAGGACGGATGCGCTGGCGACGAAACTGCTGACGCGGAATTTGACGACGATAAATCGAGGCCGGCTCCGCGACACATGTTTACGCTAGATGCATCGACTGATGACCTAGTTACCGCCACACTGTTGCGCAACTCAATAAATTCTTTGCGCAAATCGGCGACGGTGTTTTGGGATGCATCTAACTTCGCCAGAACATCCGCGAGGCGGGCCTTCAGAAAGACAATGTCCTTCAGAAGGCTTGTTACATCGACGTGGTCGAAGGTGACGGGTGGCAGCTTGTGCAGCTCCTTCGCCACAAACGTCGGCACGTCGTCCGGGTCGGTCTCCTTGAACAGCGTGATAATATCTTGCAGGCTTCTCTTAGTCCCGTCACGCCGGCGGGACACCATCTGGTCGCGCTTGTTCAGCACACTGAACAACAACAGCTTGGCAGCAGCTATGTCCTCCTCGCTGAAGTTCGTTGAGCAGATTTGGACAGCGGATACCTCGTCCATCACATCCAGCTTCTGCTGCAGGAACGCCAGCAGCTCATTCGCCACAAGTTCATTACTCATGGCAAAAAGAATACGAGCGACAGCTTGCGCCGCGCTAGACAAAACACAGAATATGCAAACACGTGCGCATCGGAACGCGACACAAGCGAGACTGAATGAATTATACAGGCTGTATCAGAAAGGGTGTGGTACAGCCCATTAAACTGAACAACTTTATCTATCGGATCAACAGCGTAATCTGGAAAAAAATATCAGCTGTCCCATATTATCAGCTGTCATATATTTGAGTCGAGTAGGTATTGAAGCTTTGTATGGGACAGTTTATATTTTTATTGCGATTATGATATTGGTCCCGGGGGCCGAAATTTTACGCGGACGGAGCCGCAAACAGAAGCTAGTATAATTATAAAAAATATAACTGGAACTATATGTCTGTAATACTTCAGAACCATGATCGTTCTGTAAAGGCTATGTATAAAGGTACTAATTCACGTGTAACGCAAATGTTCCCAGAAGATTTTAATAAAATTTCTTGCAATTTCATGGGAATGGCATGAGCAGTAATTGACTTACGAGTTTTATAATCATATTTATATTATAATACACGTTATAAACTTTTTGTTGTTATCTATGCGGATTACAATAAAAAAATTATACAGTGTGAGATAAGATTTTAATCTAATAAGTAACATTAAAAGATTAAGATCTCACTTCCTAGGTCTTAGAAACCCTAGTGTTTCTTTTGAAGAGAAAACATTTGCAACGCGCTGCAACATTTATTTTTTAAATGTCGTAGCATCATGCTGAGATAGGAGCCTTTTGGCCTCGTATAGGACTTTCTGTTTAGTTTTTCTTTATTTTTACTTTTTTTCTGTTACTTTTTTATGCTAGGTAACTTGGTTTTTATTTTTTACTGTGTTTAGTTTAATTTGTGATCTTCCTGTACGAGGCGCAATAAATACTTTTTCTTTGTTTCTTTCTTGCTGAAACCTGCAGATAATCGCACAGGCGATACTTTTGTTTCCTTAAAATGGATTTAAGAAAGAGCACCGTTTAGAACTGTAGGAGTCCTACTTATCCGTCTGTCTTTCCTGAGACAAATGGAGGCAATATCAGTGTGTGGATTTCCACAGGTAAATAATGTTACAAGAGATCGAATAACGAGTGTTAAGACGCTTATCGAATCGGAGAAAGTGACTCTCCGCGTCGTTCTTTCCGATTTGCGATTTTTTTATGATTACCTTTTGTGACGTTTTTTTACTAACCCTCTCGACCCCTGTACCGTTTTCGTTACAATGTTTTGCGTGCGTTACAATGAGCGCTACCTTTTTAACACCATAATAAAAGTAAATTCCGAGCAATTATTTTTGGACAATGATACTTAGTTTTGATCTACTGAATGCGTTGTTAGTTGACGGTGGCCTTGTTACACCCGGTATAACTTTTTATGACATTCGTAAAGTCACTAAAATTACATTTTTAGACCCCCAACACACAGTAACATAACCCCAACATCAACAACTGTAGGCGTAATCTGAAACCGCCAATTCGGCCAATAGGGATTTGTATAAAATTCTTGGCTCAAAATCAAGTACTGTTATGCAATGAAAGCTGTGTTGCAAATGACATTGCCTTATGAGGATGTCGTGCTTGTGTGGAGGCATGTGTCGTGAGTTTATGCTTGCATGTTTGCACGTGCGATTCGTCAGTGATGTTTACTGATCGCATTGTTGTGGTATTTGCTGATAGTGAGCTTTGGATGTTGTGTGCAGGGGTGGGTTATAATGATATTGTTGTATGAAGTGACTTAGTAACAGGAATAGAGTCTGCCATATTACAAAGTGACTAAGTAAAGCCCCGTTTACACTACGCAAGTTGCTTATCTGTGGGACTGTGTGGCATACCTACAACAAAATTAAAGCAACAAATGACTTTGCTTTAACTTATGGCATGCCATAGACAATTAAATCGCACCTGGTTAGTCAGGCTCTACAGATGTTGAGCCGATTGAGAACATTGCCAAAGTGACCTCAACATTTTACAGCATGCTTCAGTGAGTGCCATCGTAATAATAGATAGATTTTACGGCTTTTCCTGGACTATTTAATAATAAAATAGAAAAATAAATACGTGTCTCATGTAATCTGTTATGTGTCTGCAATAAATTGCAAACCGGATGATCCGTAAAAACACAATAAAATTGTATACATACACACAAACATAAACTCATAATGGAGTGTATAGGTTATAAAACAAAATAATTTAAATTAGTTCGTGTAGAACAGTAGTTTGTCTAGTACTACATGCACTCAAAGTAACTATAGCCTTAATAGACACCATTAAACCTAATTAAATTTCACATCACACATTTTCTCACAAAAAAGATCTTATTAATTTAAAACTCGTGTGAAACACCAACACATCCACTGCAACACCTTTAAATAACGAAATCAGTATCATAGCTAATATCAGTCAACTGTGAGACACCATTACACTCCACACATCGGCCATACATCATTCAGATAATGACACAGTACCCGTTTAGAACGTAACACGCATCTTTAATTCAAATACACAGTTCGAGACTTCCCTGAGACATGTTACAGGTAAGCAGAAGCAGAAGGTCAATTTTGTACGAAGTGCTTTCTTACAGTATGATATCAAAACAACTGTAGTGGTATGATATAGTTCTATCCACCTATAAAGGTATACATTAAATCACACTAATATTATAAAGGCGAAAGTTTGTGAGTTTATAAGTTTGTTACTTCTTCACGCTCAAACGAGTGGACCAATTTTGATAAAATTTTGTATGAAGGTAGCCGACACCCTGGATTAATATATAGGCTACTTTTTATCCCGATATTCCCACAGGATCGATACTTACGTGGGTGGAACCGCGGGGCGCAGCTTGTAAAATATAAAAAGAAATGTCTATGATTTTATGTATTTAGGTCATAGTCATTTTCTAACTCATCATTTATTAGTTACGGATTTCAAGACAATAAATCGAATTAATGCTGCGCAGCTACATTTCAAACGACATTACCTAATTCATTATAATAATCATCTTTCATCTGTAGAAAAGGGAGATATCTCATCTACAAGGCTGAGTCCAAGAATGTGGGATACGATAAGATAAGACTCACAAATACACCTCGTACATACACCCTACACTCTCATACATCCTTTGCAAGTTTCCTACACAAAATGAATAAAATCTTATTTGCAATATTTCTATTAATTAATTAAATATTTTTTAATAAATGACCTATTAATGAATTAATTAAATATATATATCTAATACATAATAATAACGCGGGTGAAACGTTAATGTCATTCCCGTGGGAATATCGGGATAAAAAGTAGTATGTTAATCCAGGGTGTCACCTACCTCCATGCAAAATTTTATCAAAATTGGTAAAGCCGTTTGAGCGTGAAGAAGTAACAAACATATAAACACAAACTAACACACACTCACAAACTTTCGCCTTTATAATATTAGTGTGATGATATATCTACATAAAAATAAATAATACAAATGGGCGTTCTTTATCTTTCTGCCTGTAGCCTGGGATCCGTCTATCATGTCACTTCACGGCGCCAGACGGATTACACAACAAAATGTAATATCTCGAACATTTTTTGTTCAAAACGAAAATATGAAGCTTATACTATCCGCATTTTCTAAGTGGTTCCCTTGCCTGCAATCCTGCTTACCCTATAAGGGCATGTGAATGAGTTATCGGTGCGCGGCTATCGTAATAGACTTGAAGCCAGTAACCACATGAATTGCAATTTATGAGAGAAGCAAAAGAAAGCAATGATAATGGAAGTTTTATTGTGTGAAAGGATTTATTATTTTATAATTATCTGAGACTTGATGTAGATATATACCCGCCCGCGCAGGCCCGGAACATAAAGGGCTAAGGAAGGAACACGGGTGGGTTTTAGTCAGTAAGAGTCTGACACTCCCTTCCGCTCCACCCAGAGCGGGAGGGGTCATTTGATGATTTCCCACCCAAAAAAAAAAAAGACTTGATGTAGATACTTATATTTTTTTAGACTAATAACTATTGGCTGGAGAACGCAAAACACAAGGAATAGTCGAAAGCTATGAGGGAGACCTTTGCCCAGCCGTTCATATACTGTTATTACTGGTTTTAAAATTAACTTGTAATCAAAATAACAAAGCCTAAACAAAGAACTAGACTAGACTATAATCAGACTATAATCAGAGACAACGCCCGTAAAAACTAGACTATAATCAGAGACAACGCCCGTAAATTAATCAGTTGGCAGCTAGCGGTGCATTTGCCACATACGACTAACTGACGGGAGCTAATTGAACTGAACGAGCCTATCGACCTGGTTGAGCCACTGTGTAGGAAGATGCAGACGGCTTACTTCATCGTAACCACAAAGCAGGGAGACATCTCATCGGCGGTCGCCGATGCCGGCGTGTCGCGGCGATTTCGTGCTCTGTGATCGTTACTAATTGCAACTTAATCTTTGGGAAATCATGAAAGATTGACAAAAGGATGTCATTTTCGGGGAAAATATCGTTGACAGATCGTGGACACACGTCTAATTCTATGAAAAAAGACAGATTGAATAAAGACTTATGGCATAAAGCTTCATTTTTAGTCTTTTTAGCACTTGGCTTTTGTGGAATATTTATATCTGCAAAAAAAAAAGAATTAACGATCTATTTTTGTTAGCATTAACTTCATTACGGCACGTCACAAGAAATCAAAAGTGGTATTTCTCAACCAATCTGTTGTCTGGTGCAGACGATATAAATTAATTTATACGGCGTAGCGGCGCCGGCGCACTCTAACGCTAACTCAGATAATGTCATCTTGAATTATAACGCACATTGTAAAAATGTATTAGCAATACTGTTATTTCTTCGAATGCTGGCCAGATACTTCCAGACGGACTTCATAACGGCAAACTAAAACCTAGATTGCCAACTACATACTCTATACAAAAAAAAGGTTAAAAGAAAGCAATGATTGATGCACATTGAATGTACTCCTTGGCCAAAATTGAAAGAACGGAATAATTCTTTTTATCGTACCTGGACACGTAAGTGTAAATTAAGTAGACATGCGTTAACAGTGGCGTAAATGTCTACTTAATTTTCTACCATAGAGGTAATAGTTGTTAGGTACCTTTGCAACAAAACTAACCAGCAACCTAATTGCGTAACACTATTACTCTCAATTTAAATAATTTTGAAGAATATTTCTAATCAATTGCTACATCATCATTATCAAAGTCAAAGTCAAAGTCAAATCATTTATTTCAAATAGGCACATTAAAGGCACTTTTGAACGTCAAAAAAAAACTAAATAGAAATGATTCTAGTCGCCCATTCGAAAAGGTAGTTTTCGTATGGAGAAGAATGGGCAAGAAACTCCACCGTTACTCTTTTAAAAATGTTTTACAAGGTCTTGTATACATAATAAAATTTATATGTGAACACGATGCACCCATAATAAAATTAGTCTACCACAAAAGGTAAAAAGAATTAAAAATTAAGCAATGACAGGTAAATCAAATAAGTGATAGATACATGGTGCTCACATATTTACAAGTTATTTAAAAAAAAAAAGAAAAATGAAAAAATGCAAAAGTAGTTGAACTTTAACAAGTGTGTGAGCCACTGTAGTATCATCATCATGAGCCTGATATGTCCCACTGCAGGGCAAAGGCCTCCCTTCCGTCTTTCCATTCTTTCCTGTCTCTAGCTAAATCTGGCCAATCCTTTAGGTAGGCGTCCAATTCGTCACGCCATCTCTTTCTGGGCCTACCGCGTCGCCGATTCCTGTTATTCGGAATCCAGCCAGTGGCTACTTTTGCCCAATTCTGTTGCGACATGCGGCAGATGTGGCCTGCCCAATTCCACTTCAGTTTGGCGGCTGTGTTGCTCACGTCTGCGTCTGCTGTGTTGCAATTGCTACATATGTTTGAAAAATGTGTCTGCTCAACAACGTAAATAAGGCAATGAATGTTGTTGAACTGTCAAAATGAAACCCATTGCTACTGATAGTGTGAAAGCTAGCTTGTTTGCGTGGCGACTTGTTTCTTCTCTTGTTCAATTCAGTAACTTTTACTCTAAAAAACCGACTTCCAAAAAAAACACTACAAAGTGAAAAATAACTTTTATTTCGGAAGTCGGTGTCTTTGGATCTGTATTTTAGTGTTTTGCCACCGACTTCCGAAATAAAAGTTATTTTTCACTTTGTAGTGTTTTTTTTGGAAGTCGGTTTTTTTTTTGATAAAATGTTTTTATTTCTCGCTTTTTAGTGTGTCTGTTTATAATGTATCTAAGTTACAATAGCCTAATGCCAACTTGCTCATCGCCTTTTACAAAATATTGCTTTTCCCGATGCAGGGACGTTAATTGTTGAGGAGTTCTCCTGGTATTCCACCATCAACTCCGTTTCACCATTCGCATTGTGACGAGCATAACTTGCTTAGTAACCATATTAAAGTAAGTAATCGAATCGCAAACCGGTAAATACTTATTATTGAGTAGTTCGGGTGGCCATCTGTGGTTTTCATCATCAGTTCCATTTCACCAAATGATGCTTTCCGAGAGCAAATGCACGAGTTACTATAAAAAATACCCAAATCGCTATAGGTGTGCCTATAATACTTGAAGAGTTCCTTCGATTTCTCCAGGATCCCATCATCAGATCCTGACCTGATGACAATGGGACCACCTGGAAAGTATACCCTTTCAAACAAAAAAATAATTTTTGAAATCGGTTCAGCCGTCTCCGAGTAATCGGGGAACATACATAAAAAAAAAAAAAAAAAAAAAAAAAAAGTTTCCGACGAATTGAGAACCTCCTCCTTTTTGAAGTCGGTTAAAAATAGGGTTCAAAGTTGGCTATCAAATATTCTTCAAACGAGTACTATTAGATCCGACGTTAAGTATTTTGATTGAATAGATATCTGTCTAGTATCCCTTTGAACCCACGCACTCATAAAAAGATTCATCAGTGGTTAACTAGGCAACCGAACATGCAAACCAGACGCAATCAGCTGTACCGAAGATTTGAACAGCCTAGACACTCGATTGTTAAAATAAATAACGCCTATAAATGGCTTTGTAATCGACATAACGTGCAAAATACTACCCACGAGTTTAACCACAGAGTAGGCAATCCGGCAGCGTCTAGAGGCGGCACTACTAAGGAAACACTAGTAGCACCGAAATTAAACTTATGCTTAGGACGCCATTCATCGCCAAACGTCAGTTGTGTAGTACAGACGCCAGCACATCAAGCTACCCAAAACTGTCAAATTTTCCCAATCAACTTTGAACCATAAGGTTTAGCGGTAAAGTTGAAAATCTATTAAAAAACTTGACAGATTGTAGTAGATGTGCTGGCGTCTGTACCTATTGCAAGAAAACGGTTACAGCCTTAGCCATCGTAAGTACTCCAAGGCGCGGCAATTGTTTTCGTGCACTTTATGTTCAACACACTGCGCAGCGCCGAGAGTTAGAATGTGTTTTTTAGACGCGCTGGGTCACACTATTGGATTCTCAATGCTTAGCTCACCACCGAGAGTTGAAAATTCCGTATGCGATAAAAATTGTCAGTGTGACGGGGGCTTATTCTGTATAGAAACTGTTGACAATACCGCATCTAGCAGCGGTCGCCAAGCCGTCACTGTGCTCTGTGAGTTCAACTAACTCATTTATCGTAATTGACTAGTTATATCATAGTTATAGTATAGTTATAGTGACAGTAAAAGTCTATAATCTACAGTATCCTTTACAGTCTTGTACAAACTTAATCAGTATTTAAATTGAGTCAAAATTATTTGCTACAAGGTTCTGAAGATAGGTATATTATTTTATTACAGGAAAACTAGCTGACTTTACATGTCAATACTATTTATAAACGTGTTAGGGTGTGCACAGAAAAGAGAGTCAAGACTGTCTATTAGACAGAATGTCTATGAACTGCTCTATGAAAACAATGATGGCGTCTGCACTCTAAACATTTCAGGTTTGTATAAAGTTAATGTTTTTTAGCACCCATACTTTGTCAAATGTAACTATGCAACTAGCATTTAAAGTTGACTTTAACTATGCAGTTGTAAAGTTCAAAAAACAAAATATGGGTGCTGAAAACCTGTCTTCACGCCGGAGTAATACACGAAATTGTTTTATCTGTGATTGATAGACCATAATGTATTAATTATTATTTAAGGGTGCGTAAAACTACAGTACCTGGAAGAGCGGTCACCGCCACATATCGATGGAAATTTATCGGCGAACGCCATTACAGCCGGTCGATTCTGTAAAAATCTCACCGTGAAAACTAAGGTGACGTGAGTTTGTTTTTGCTAGGAATTGACACTATTGACAGCTCACTTCACGCTCACTTCACCTAAGTTTTCACGTTGATATGGTAACAGAATCGCACTCCTGAAACGTTATGAAAGTAGGTAAGTTGGTGTGTTTCTGCCATCATTTTCATGACAGCGGTCACTGCAACCTGCAACCGTTATGTGGCGGCCGCCGCACTTCTAGGAAACCGTAGTTTAAGTGTCACAGAAATGATGGAAGAAAAAGTATATGAGTAGGTACCTATCTAAATTCCGTAGTACCAAAATCAACTCAGCCTATTGCAGTCCACTATTAGACATAGTCTACTGTCCTCCGGCTTCCGCACCGTTTTTTTCCCATTTTAGTAGGTACTAAAAGTTTGATCTAAATTGCCACCAACCCAGTCCTAATTGTGAAACTAAATAATGAGCATTAATGTCAGAGTTGCCAAATATAAAAGCAGTTTTGCTACGAATTTAAATGTAGGAGATAGTTTAATAGTTCATTAAAGTTTGGTCATTAGGCCGTTCCTTACAGTGGGCACACGCGAGCCCATTACTGTTTAGCAACTGTTTACTTTTTATGCAAAACCAATGCTTAAGTATTCATGTAATTGGGACAGATTTGCATGTGCATTGCATTAGTGGTCTGGTTGTTGCATTAGACGCAAATATACACCGACATTCTTATAAGTTATCGTTTTATGCTAATTAATGGGTTCAAGAAAGGCTGTGACTTGAAAGAAGATCAGTAAAAACTAACTATTACATATGAAATTATTAAAAGAAAAATAAAACATCTCAACTAATACAATTGAAGTGTTAGTGTGTATAGAATTTAAATAAGCCAAGAAACAAATGAACGCGTCAAGTTTCAAAGGCGCGTGAAGCCTCCAAAATTACAAAGCGCGGAATACCTTTTTGATCATTTGATCTTAGAGCATTTATAAACATTTCTTAGTATTTACGAAGTACACAGTGGGAGGTTGTCGCCCTCGAAGCATGGGAATCCGCGCATTTTACGTTTCGGCTCCAAACAAAAATGCCATGGTCAGAAAACGCGCGTAGAATTTTAAGAGACGACCAAATGCCGATGGCGTGATACATTTTTTTAACCTCGGCGACCCATTGTGTCTGGAGTTCTGCGATTTATCTGTCACATCTCTGTGTCGTGAGGGAGACGGTATGTTTAGCATTAATTAGGCACATTGTGGTGACTCGATTAAAAGGTAGCGTTGAAATTAAAGGTGCAGAGGTTTAACAATACATACATAAACTTACACTAGACAGAACTTACGTAGACAGAAATTACAGAACGCCATCATGCTAAGATCCTAACATACTCCTTTTTCTTCGTTTACGTCTGTCGTTCATACATCGAAGGGGCAATTCTCATAATTTTAAGAACGTTCGCAGTCAAATCTCAGTTTCAATATATCAAAAATACCTCTAATTTCCCTAAATTTTTGACAAGTTTTTGACATTGATTGTCGCCGAGATTACGGGACGCACGTCATTTTCAAGTACTACGCACCTGACCTTTTTGAAGAACATCACCAATAAGGTCGCTATATGTCCAGAGAAGGTTAGGTTTTGGACTTCCAGTAAAAAACAAAGTACGGAAAACATGTCGGCTTTGTTACTGACAACGCATTGTGAAACCTCTTGATGTTGCAAAGTCCATAAAACTACTTTATGGATCTTTTATATTAGTTCCCAGGAGCTATGCCTTGAGTCAGAAATAATTCAGAACGTTAATTACTTTGTCCAGATGAGATCACACGATGCCTTATTCAGATCAATACCTAGTTTATAATGAAGTCCTTTTAGGGTTAGGTACATAGGTAATGCTTGTAGTTAGAAAAAAGTAATTAACTTATCGAAGTGCGTGCAAAGACATTGCTGTGGTGGGCCAGCGGTAAAGGACCGACTTACGAGTTGTAGGTCGTGGGTTTAAACCCAGACAGGCGCTTCACTTGTGTAAATAATTTCATCACAACTGCTCTTGAAACGGTAAAGGGCAACATGGTGAGGGAACCGGCATGTCCTAGAACCAAAAATTTTAAGACATGTGACATCTACCAATCCACACTGGGCTCGCGCGGTAGTTTTCAGCCCACCCCCTCTCAAAGAGAGCAGGCCTGTATCCCGCAGAACAGTGGGAACATTATAGGCTGATTATGCCATTATAGGTATGCCACTAAGCACAAAATGTATATGAGTTGATTCTATGACCTGTCCAGACAAAACTTTTATAGGTTATGATATTCAATAACCATTCAAATACATGACTATCACATTTCCAATAGCGTCACGATTTAATAATCCAAAAAGGATTCATAGAATCCAAACGGCAGTAAAATGGATGTAAATCCGTGACGTCAGTCCGAAGCGGAATAATATAAAGGTCATTTCATTATTCATGAATTATGACGTCAGATATAATGGAATGGCTATGATTCAGCCTTTAATGATGGACTATAGGGCATTTCCACAAAGCATTAAGTACCCAGACTACCTAAGGGCAATACGGCCTCCCACACGCAATGGTGATATTTGCTGACCTCTGTAAATGTTAAGGTTAGTAATGTTACTTTATTATATAATGGTTCTATAGCACCTCTAAGTGGCAGTTTTCAGATTTTCTATAAAAATAAAGTCATTTTAAATAAGTTTTGGTTGTAAATCTATAAATCAAACTACTCATTTGAATCACACCATTATTTACAGGAACTTTTGCCCTGTTGAAGTCTGTCAGTTAGTCAGAAGGTTAGGTTACTTAAGTTATTTATTAGCATACCTACGTCCGTTCTACGAAGTTTATATTTCGCGAAAGAACGTGGAAATATGGCGTCAGTTCCGAGAACTGCCCATTGGAATTCAAAGTCACGGAAAATGGACGAAGGTGAGTAAGTTCAATGCTGATTAAACTTGGGTTCGTGATGAAAGTTTAACCATGACCGAATGTTTGAACATCATACGCATCACGCGCGCAGTCGCATGTTTTCAAAAGACTCGTGAAGGAACACTACATGACGTTGTGATCTTGTTGTCCTAACTGCAATCATCTACTGCCTTCTTTTATTTTCGTTGCTTATATAATTTAGTATGTATGTATTTATATATCTATAATTTTGGATATGTGTATCTATTTTAGTGTATTGTATACATAATATTTGCACCAACGACAACCCCATTTTATGTCCAGGAAAATCGCTGTCCATTGCAAGGTTGCCCGGAAGAGATCGCAGAAGAAGTATATTTTGTAATGTTTGATGTATTTTTCTCATGTTATAATATGTATTTTTGTGGTGTATAATAAAGTATATGTAAATAATAAATAAATCATAATGTGAGCTTCGTGCTACTGCAGTTGATGGTCTCCCAATGTCCAAACTCCAGCTCAAACTCAAAGCATTTATTTCAATTAAACTAATTACAGGCACTTTTTAATTGTCAAGGGGTCGGTCAGTCCCAAAGATGAAGCTAGTTGCTCATTCAAAAGAGTTATAGTAGGTTCCTATATAGAAGAACGGGCATGGAATCCATGGACACTATTTTTGCCCTCTTTTATGCTAGGTCAGATTCAGAGGGTGGCCCGATTGGCAAATAAGAAACAGGCTAGGTATTTTATAAAATTAAATAGCTACCATCACTTGTGATTAGAAAAAAATGGTAAGTAAAAAATTGCCAAATATATCAATGTAACGTTAGTCCAAAAACCAGTTCTCGTTTTTACAAACACACCATCCACTTTGAAATGCTTTCTAATAGTAGGTTGTTTACCTAGGGACCAAAAAACTATTTTGAAGGCGAGAGTACGTCACTCGAGCTTAAAATAGTGTTGCTCCCGAGCTGGACACTGTACTTTTTATCACACTCTTTGAAAAAATTAGTAAGTGAAACTTATGAATAAGAATAGTACGTTTATATTTATTTACATACAATTTTTAGACTTCTTCGTGCTTCGGAAAGCACTTTAAGCCGTTGGTCTGGGCTTTTATTCGTAGATCTTTGACAGCCTGTTACTTGTCCATACATTGTTCGTGATTGATCTCTTTGGTGATTGTAACTTTTACTAACAATATCCACATTCCAAATTCAAATCACTTTTAGTCCCTAGGGATTAAATAGCTATTTTAGTTCCTGTTTACGAAGAATACACTAGCTCTTTTTGAATAGACGTGATAAAAAGTAATTTTAATTTACTAACTAACCTATAGTATGAAATTATAAGCTGTATGATCAATTTCGTGTCTGATATCGAACTATTGACATGGCATGTCAATTCTCTAACGAGATTATATCTGAATTGGGATAACGAAGTAATCAGGGCTGACAATCGGTAGCTGCCAAGTTATTGATTGTTGAAATTATTGGCATAATGTTTAGGGGTAATAATTGATCAGAAGCAATAGAGATAAATAATTTACCTCAATTTTTTCTTTCGATTAATAATTAAGGTTGAAAAAATATTTTATATCTATGTCACAGAAACACGTCCATATAAAAAATAAAGTTGTAAAAACAAAAACTAAGGAAACAAAAAAATTATGTCAACTGAAAAGTATCGATGACTGAACTGAAAAATATCCTGTGACATGATATTACGAAGAAGATGTCTGATTCAGGATCAGTCATATCCAGCGACCATTTACTGTTCTATTTAAGATACACACACGCAAACATGACTCTTATAACCCGTGCCTTGCCGCATTTGGGTAAAAATCGTAGAATTTTCCGGTTATTTGATGAATTACACGGTGTAGCATTTTTCGTTGATGAAAGTTATCCAATTCTACATGGTGTTTCACGAAATATGCATTCTACATGGTTTACGCTTTTATACCGCTTTTTTAACATTTTTATGACCGTCTATAAATTTGGACCTGTCTGGTTATAAATGTTGATAGTCATAATGAAACTACTATGAGTAATGACTACCCTTCCGGGAAATAATTACATTTACCTACTTCGACTAAAACAGAAGTTTCTCAAGGCCGCACAGCTTGTGGTGTGATAGTGAACACAGTGTTGAACGAAAATGGTCTTTACATTGAATATGATTTCAATTTTTAATAACATAATTAAAACTACAAAAGCATAAAGTAGTAAGAAAATTAAAGTTTCACCTAAAACCTTGAAAACTTAACATACCAGTCAACCATTGAAAGTTCTGCCTTGGGTCATATCTTAAGATATGACCCAAGACAGAACTTTCAGTGGCCATGGAACTTAGAAAACATACACTTCCTTCAGACTTCCGCACTTAGCAGAGAACTATTTGTTCAAGAAAACGTAGCATACCAACCACAGATATACATACCTAGATAACGCAAGAACAACTACTTCACGTGATAAAAATCGCACCAGCTTACGTACAAAAATCGTAATCCGCCACTTTCGCGCTAAGTCCTGTGTATTGCTGGCTGAGTGAGCGTGAGCGCTGGTGCTAGGCCCCGGGGGCGGGGGTGGGGCGAGACGGGTGCCGCGCGCGGCGGCGTCTTTGAATCCATTTGATTTTCCCATCACTAAATAGTGCTTGTGACGTCATAGTAGGTAGTCAAAAAATGCCACGCTTGGTTTTCATACAGATGTTTACAAAAAGAACATACAAAATACTTATAAGTTGCACGACTGTGACAGTGAAGTAAAGAAGATTTTGTTACATGTGCAATTTAGAACCTATTTTCATAACATAACATTTGGTGCACTTTTTGGTGATTTTGGTGACCCACAATTAACCAGTTATGTTTAAGTCCCATGTAATGGCGGCGAGCCTATTGCCATCAACAGGGCATAAATCCAGACTCCAGGCTGCTACTAAGAAATTCCTGATGGAAAAACCCAATAACACTTTGCCCGACCTAGGAATCGAACCCAGGACCTCATGCCCGGCAGTAGCGCTTGTCGCTACCACAAGACCAATGATCCAGTCAACCTTCTTTCATCCTTTTACATAGTAGGTAGGTATAAAAGAAAGTCGCCGAAATATCTGTACGCGCACTTCCGAATGACTGCACCCTATGCAATAATTCTTCTTTTGTTGTGTTGGGTATTGCCAGGACAAGGTTTGTATGAAATGCGGCCCGCTAGTTGTATGATAAAACTAGATTTTGCTCACAGGTTCGCCCGAGTTGAGGTCGGAATTTATCCTATGGGAAAGTAAACAGGATCCTGTGTCGTAACCATGCACCACAGGTAGGTCATGGTCTACCTGTGTACCAAATCAGCCGTTAAAGCGAGAAAAGGAAGACCGAAAGACAGAGACACAAAGTTACTATCGCATTAATAAAAAAAAATTTATGAATGTAGAATATTCAGTTAAACAATTTATTATTTAAAGAAATAAAATAATAAAAAAAAACTATTGCTTCACGCTAGTTTCTAGTAAATAGTTTTTTCAGAATTCACTTTGATTCATATTTTATTCACTAGTCGTTTCTGAACAAATCACTTTCAGGGATTGCGTTCACACGTTAAACACACAATATCACGTAAGTTAAAGTCGTGACAAAGGGCCAGGAGTTAACCCGTCGCCTTCGCGTGATAACCACTACTCGCCCCGAAGGTTACAAAATCATTTCGATGTTATCAGACGCGACCAATAACGTTCAAATTGTAAGCGTAACACTTGTGACATAATCGTGAGGGTTTACTAAATTAAATATTACGCGGAAGGTTAATTTTTTTGTTTGACAATGTTGAGGTTTGTTTGAAGAACTAATATTGTCATTAGGGGTGATAAATTACAAATTACTATGGTTTGTGTCGTGTTCACATAATTAAACAGACGAGTAAACTTAAACAGGGTTATTGGTAAAACATTAACAACCTCTTAAGAGGTCATTGTACTCATCATTATGAAAAACTTTCACTATGGGACCAATCCAAAATCAGCTGTTTATATTTATGTTCGTATAATTCGTCAAAATGTAGGGAACAGCTGTTTTTTTTTTTTGAGGTTGTTAATGTTTTACCATTAACCCTGTATAATACTTGAAAGTTTATGAGAAACAGTGATACTTTTACAAAACAGAGTTTTTTTGTTTATTGTATGCAAAAAGAAAAGCATAAACTTCGAATATCCTGTGCCAATAATTTTGGCAAATGGAATGACGATGGTTAGATTGTGTGAAAGATGATATGTCTAGAAGAGGGGTGACTACCGACAGGGTCCATAATTGTCTATTAATTCATACTTACCACCTGTATGTGTACACTATGGATTGCAATAAAGATTAATTGAATTGAATTGATGGCGACTTATTAGTGTAAAGTATGAAAGAAAAAGACATGTTACGCTGACCCTAAATAAATTAGGTTATGGGCTAGAGAATGATACGAGTAATGATGAATTTTGCCAAATGAAATTGAGCTTTATAAACCGGAGTAATCACTTTGATCAAAACGGGATTCTTATTATCTTCTTCTTAGCGTGTCGATAGCAATCTAAATGTACTCGGCCCAGAATTCGGCTACTTGTTTGGCGCCTTCACCAGCGTCTATCAGTTCCTGTAACGTGCAGCTGACAGGACACGCAGAACACGATATTAAGTGTCCCATCTTTTGTGGAACAGCACCACATTTACACTCCAAGGCGGAGTCGTCTATGAATCTCCACCTGAACAGGAACTCAACAACAACTCTCTCTCTCTCTCTTCTTATTATAATCTAAACAAAGCTTTGTGATACTTTTTTTTGCATTATTGAGTTTTCCTATTACTGAAAACGGTGTCCTCAATTGCAGGTACCTACTTTGAATAAATAATTAAAAGTTCCGTTCTACATCGAGCGGTCAATTCAAACGACGTATTCTTTGTTATCGATCGCCCAGGGGTCAATGTTTGAATGAATGTATTTATGTATATACATGCATGTGTGTGTTACATTATATAACATTTGTTTGAAAACTTCTGTGACTCAAGGACGAAGTTTTTAGTTAATATCTACGTGACTAAATTGACAAAGCATTTGAAGCCTGGTTTAGAATTTTGAGTATAAAAGCTTCATTGATTTGTATTTCTATTTCTATTATTTTGTTTGTGGCAATTATGTTTTGTCAAAATAAAGTAGGTGACGCGATGTCCATATTAAGATTAGGTCAACTTTTGTCTGTTAAAAAATCCGAGTTCTTTGAACTTCTACCTGTCTGCTCATCAAATTGACCGAATTTCTACATGACCAGAAATAATATATTTTTTTTGTAACGATGGTATTTTGTATGCAACAAAACTATTCGTAGCTTTGCAGTCCCACGCCATTTCCTAACAAAGATACGTCTTTGAAAACCGTAACAAAACTCCAATTTACGGTTCCAACTTCCAAACATAATTAAGTAAATTGACATCTACATGATGCGTAACAAACTTCACAAAGGCGCCGCAAATACCAACCGATAAAGACCGATTTATATCGATACACAAAATATTATTCAAATCGGAATTCCTTTGCAATCGATATACTACAAACAACGTTATCGAGAACCAGGATCTCGAGACCGACCGGTCGAATTTCTTTAATGAGTCACCGCTAACGATTTTCCGTCAGAACCTTAGAACAATCGGACATGAATAATGGAAAACACAGCTTACCTTCGACCTACATCTAGTTGAACGATTAGGTTTGTTTGGTCGCCAAAAAACTGGTCAACTGACCATAAGGCAAAATTACGTACTATTACGACAAAGTTATGTAACCACATTGGAGCCTTCACGAAAAATCAACTCCATGGATGACCTTTACGTCCGACTGACGAGGGTACGATTTTGATGACTCACAGATGGGAACAATAAAAACACCACTAAAATGTCTGCTAAAATCCATCACACCTGCGTCACGAATTAGCGTTACGTGGTGCCAGAAGTCTGGTCCTTCGACCACTAATCCACTTACTAAAACCCACTTTTACAAACAGCTATTGGATTACGATACGCTATACCGATATAAAAACAACACCTACAATTTATACCCCCGACCTACATCAGATCGACCGATAAATCCGTTCTGTGGTCGCTAAAAAACCGGGTGAACTGACCATATCAACGCGTTTTATTACGTCAAATCACGTACTTCCTGAGAGCAGGGTATGTAGGACGGTCATTAGAGATTACCTGTGTTAATTTATATTATTATGTTTGTAATATTATGTTTTGTTAGTACCTACATTAATGTAGGTTGGAAACTGACCTGAAGGTAGTGAGGTCAGACGGCGGGCGGCCGTAAAAACAGAACCGATTATGGATGAAGGAATCGGTCGTGTGGTTGATAATGAGTGCGCCTAGTTACTTGAAGGTAGCCTAGATATACATCAGGAAAAGAGGGAAAATCCATTTTATAAAAACAGCTAGGTATTATAAAAATCATATACATTTTGATTAAACCTACTCTCATTGAAAAAATTGTTTGTTATCCAATTAAAGTGATTTGATTAAGAAGTATAATCTTGATTTGGCAATTTGATTGAAAAAATAAACTCGATTTGATTAAGATATTTGCATTCTCATGTGACAAATGAATGAAGTTAATTTAAAGTTTTCATTTTGATATTAACTTGACATACTACAGAAATTATTCAAAAGTGTGACAGTAAATTAAAAATGCCATGATAAGAATTAGAACCCTATATTAAGTTCAATATTAAGAATAAGAGAAACAAAAGAATCATTATCAGTTATTATATACAAACCGATAAATATAAATAAACAGGTAATATAACACTTGAACTAACCGCTCATTGCTTTACCAATACCATACTAAGTTAATCTCAGAAAACTGGAGAAGTAATTATAAATAATAATAGATGTATTGTTAATAATAACAGGCTATTCTGATTTATAACTCCAGTAATTAAGTATAAAGAGAAAACTCACTTTAGCAATACTCAATATAATTGACTGTTTAAATGGGATATAACTCGTCCCTAATGGGACGATATTTGCTTTGTTTAAAATAATCCGCGTAGGCCGAGGAATGCATTCAGGCTGAGGACCCTTTATAATAAATAAATTAAGCTATAATACGCTCTAAATTGAGCTACAATAAGCTCTAAATTTAGGATGGCTTATATGGTGGGCTTAGTATTAAAGTGACTGATACGTAAGCTTGTTCAATAAAATTCATATTTTGTGTCAAATATTCATGTTGGATATAGCAGTTATGGAGGAAAAGTATAACAGTTTGCACCTACACAGGTGTATAGTTTGGTCAGTGTATGCCATTTGTAGTAAATATGTGTGTTTATGTGTAAGCTTACATATGGTGGCGTGCATATTTTGTAAGAGTAGGCACGTATACGACCATAAAATGTAATACAATTCGAAAAGTTGATGCAAATATTTTGCATTTGCTTCCAACATACAAGATTTTTTTTTTATTTAATATAATCTATAGTATCACGCAATCCGCAGTAAATGATAAATTTTTAATTAAAATCGTAATAAAAATTGCAATAAGTCGGAAATGAACACGGTTGCGCGGGCGCCGCTTCCTCTTCCATACAAAAGACATCAACGCGCTGCGCAACCGCATGTTTCTTGATTAGCAATATTTTTTGCTTGTAAACGTCTAACGCTTCGCAATAAGATATCTTGATTGAATTTTATGAGTCAGATATAAAACGAAGAGTCTAGAATTTATTGGCACTAAACATTTTCATGGTTTTATGTTTACATAGTTGCAACTTTAACATTTATAGGCATCAAGCGCGATTCGAATTCTTGTTGCGCGTAGTTACACGCGCATTGCTATGGGCGTTTGTTACTTAAAAGTTACATAACCTTCGCCATTTTTGGCGGGATGTAAATCTTTTGCAAGTTAATATGCAAATTACGTAAGTATGTTGTTGTTTCCTTATGTGTAAGAAGTTCAGTCAAAATATCTTTGACTGAACTTACCATTATTTAGTTTATTTATTATTTCTTTTAAGCACAAAATAATAAGAAAATCATCCACAAAACGAATTTCAGTTGGTCCATCTCAATGATGGTCTGTACTCAACAATAAAACGTGCATCTACTCTCATAATGACACCCTCAACTTTACTACTGCCATAAAAGAAAACACATTTAAAGTAATGCGTGCTAACGCCTGCTGGTCGTGAAAGAGCCTTAAGCCAGGAATTGGCAGCACGACGCGCCATTAGGCGCTGGAGTCAGTGTCGCGCCCTAACGAGAGGACGCCATTGTGGCGATAACTAGAGATGGGACGCAACACTCGATTCTGCAATCGTTAACAATCGATTTATTTTATCGGATAGACTATTTGCCTGGTTTTGTTTTTATTGATGTCTAATGTGTTTGCCAATTTTATTTTATCGGTTGTCGATTAAGGCAAGTACTTTTTGTTTAAAGAAACTTTCAACGAAAAATTAAGAATAATGTCGACATAAAATCTAAAATGAAGCATTTTTTAATAAACACATTTAATTTCAAATACGTAAGACGTATCTTACTACCGGCTAAACATTGTAAGTACCGCCATTTAAGTAACGATCGTATTATGTTACGTGGCGATTGATTTGGTATCATTTGGTATTTACCAGTACTCAGCTGTCAGACCGCGAAGTAGACGAAGACAGAGAGTATAGATTCGGGTCAAATACAGACACGATCTTGGCGTCTTATGACCGGGTTTACAACATCGGTGGAGAGATATCTATTACCTTCTATCTGTTTGCTTGGCTTTCTGTTTATCTAGGTATTACTTACAAAAAGGGTTATCCCCTAACCTATTTTTTAAATATTATTTTGACGTGTAAATTTATTTAGTTTATCCAGCAGTTTATAGGAAAATGTAGAAAACTACTCAAAGAGAAAAAGAAAAGCTAGTACTTTAGTTACTACGCTGAGTGTTAGGGTCCTCACTTAATACTTTTGTACTTATAACATGTAATAGTTCAATTTATTAGTTCATCTGGGTCTTTGGTTCCTTTTTTGACGGAATGTTTTTCCCACCCTTTTTTTCGTCCTTCGAATTTTTCTCGACTAAATATTTTTATTGGTCAGCACATCACTAGTGAAGTGGACACAGATAAAGAGTATAGATTGTCCGGGTGTCGGCCACGATCTCGGCATCTCGTGATTTGCTCTGCGAGATGGCCGGAGGCTAACATATTGCCTTCTATCATTCATTCCTATCAGGGGACTGTAAGACAGTGGCCCTGGTTGGTCAAAAAGAGTGGCATTAGCTAATTCTTTGTGTAGAACCATTAGTTTGTCTTAATTTTAGCCTGTTATTTTCTCACTTTTATAGACTTATGTTCATAAGAAACCTATAAGAGGTCGTTTATTAAGATACCAAATATCTTTTTATAATTAACTTTGTTACTGATACCGTGTCTTCCTTCAGACAATAAAGACCAGGTTTTTTTTTTTTTTTTTGCGGATGGGAAATCATCAAATGACCCCTCCCGCTCTGGGTGGAGCGGAAGGGAGTGTCAGACTCTTACTGACTAAAACCCACCCGGGTTCCTTCCTTAGCCCTTTATGTTCCGGGCCAGCGGTAACCCTTTCGGACAATCCCGCTGACCCGGCAGGCTTCGGCCCTATGGGGCCCCTCCTCGATGCTGACATCTCTTTGAGGCGCGCGTGGAACACGTACGCGCCGTCCGGCACGGGCCTGGTCCTGATCGGACGGTGAGCTACCCATTACTCTCCGCCCGCAGGCCCGCGCCTACGGTGGCCGGGAGTCGTCGCGCGGCTCCCGACGCCCGGAGCGTCTCCCGCGGCGGCTGGGACGGGAGGCTCTCTCCCTGAGCCGTCCCGCCACCTCCTTCGCTAGCATGACTGCTTCGCAGAAGGAGGTGACTGCCTCCCACTCCCTCTCGCCCCGGACCATGGCTTGCACCAGGGCCGGGCGCGAGAGGTCGCCGCCGCTGCCGATCGCCTCTACGAGGACACGGCGGTGCTCCGTCCAAGCGGGGCAGACCTCCACCGTGTGCTCCACCGTGTCCTCTGGGCGATCCTGGCAATGGTGACACCCAGGCGTTTTCTCCCGCCTGATGATGATGTGCAGGAACCTCCCGAAACATATTGCCTTCTATCATTCATTCCTATCAGGGGACTGTAAGACAGTGGCCCTGGTTGGTCAAAAAGAGTGGCATTGGCTAATTCTTTGTGTAGAACCATTAGTTTGTCTTAATTTTAGCCTGTTATTTTCTCACTTTTATATAGACTTATGTTCATAAGAAACCTAGAAGACGTCGTTTATTAAGATACCAAATATCTTTTTATAATTAACTTTGTTACTGATACCGTGTCTTCCTTCAGACAATAAAGACCAGGTTTACTCAGAATTTTCGTTTGGGTGCCAATGATGTTTTTGATTACCTACTTATTCTAGAACGTGCATTTATTACAAAAAAAAACACATAATTGGAACTGTTAGTGTTAATATTGCAATCTGCTGGTAGTTGTAGTCATCCGGGGCATCGCATCTAGTGCCCAGTGCCGTCAAGTATCGGCTCATATTTATTATAAGGTCAGCCCATCACTATTTTAGCGGAAAAAGATAGAGGGTTGATAGCGGGGTGTCGCACGATCTCGTGATCGAATCACGAGATCGCCACGCGCATCACTATCAGGTCGTTGACTTAAACTTCTATAACCTATTAGTAAACTTTCTTGCAAACACATAAAAAATAACATTTATTTATGGGCCAGCCATATTGTGTGTTGAAAACATAATACAACTAATTTGATACGATAGAAAAAATCATGAAGATACATCTAAATTTCTTTTTACAATAAAGACCATACTAATATACATACAATCATTCTGATGTTTTATCAGATTATTCTACAAGCAACATACTAAAGTACTAATTTTTATTTTTTTTAGTCCAAACTGATTTTTTGTATATACATAATTGCTTCATATTTTGCAGCGTTGTGTCATCGCGCTTCTCTTTCTTTTCTATGTAGTCCGACAGTGACCGCGCTTTAAGTCTTGTAGTCCCCTTAAGTCCCACGTAATGTAAGTCTGGATCTGGGTCCGGTTGACGCCATCAACCGGGCCCACATCCAAACTCCCGCCTGCTACTGAGGAATTCCTGGCGAAAAAACCCAATAGCATTTTGATTGAACCTAGAATTTGAACCTAGCCCCCGCATAGTAGCACTTGCAACAACTGGACCAACAAGGCATTCATTTATTAATATATTAAGAAAACATAAAAAAATGTGTCAAATAATTTGGTTGTTACTATTTTTAGTTTACTTTATATGTATAATTTAAATTGTGTGTATTTTTTTTTACTTCAAGATCCGCGAGAGTATAGGTAGGTACATAACAAAAAAATCCTTCATTTCGGTTTCATATTCATCTAATTGGAATGAGAAACTTAACTACGAAGTTCTCACCTAGCTCTATTACCTAATAAAACTCAGAAATTTCGGACAAAGAAGCAGCTTATTGTCGTTTACGACAGATTGCTGTGAAGCAGAAAGAACAAAAAAAAAAAAATTTCGGTTTCAAAGTTAAAATGCAAAATGTCGTAACTCGTAAACATTGTAGGTAGGCTGTATTCAGGATTAGTCGGCACGTCAGCAGTGATAAGTGGCCGATAATGGCGCGTTTCAATTGCGACAGTGGGCCACGATCTGGCCATCAAATGTGATTGGTCTTGCGTCGAGCATCTCCGTCGGCTTATTGGCTTTGGTTAATCTTATTTATATACTTAGTTTACTTTTGAGATAGGTACAAAACAGGAAATGTAGGATTTCCTTATACATTGACCTATGTTATATTGAAGGCTTTAATTGAAGCAGGTACTTAGGAAATTGAAACGAGATTAATAGTTGGCTCTTAAATTGAAATAGATTGCACCTAAAAGCTACACTTAGATACGGCTTAACTATGCACTTAGTTAACTTGAAAGCAAGCACCTATAAGCAAATACCTACCCTTAGCTACACAAAACCTACCTAAAAAAGGTTATTTAAGTCAACACTTGATCAGTTAGAATTCCTTCCCGCTTCCATTCCTTTATAAAATCCAGATACCTCTTAAAAGTTTACTATTCTCCTAATGCATCTAAGTTTGTCTAACTATACCGATGCACTTGCACACCTATCACCCATGACAGTATTCAAAATCAAAACCAAAATGGTAAAATATCAGAACAATAACTTTTGCTCAACCCGAGAATCGAATCCAGAACCCAGCATATTGAAAACATGGAGGTTACCGTTCAACTAATGAGCCAAATCGTTAATCGAACAAGTAGTACTCAAAACGGATCTTATTTAAATAACATTATATTTAAATAAAACATGAGGAAACCAAAATACACAAAATCGATCTCATTGTTCCCGGAGGCTAAGTAAAGTCACAATAAATCATAAAACTGCAAATTTTTGGAATGAAACATTGATACGGAATAATAAATTTAACCACAAACCTTCATTGAAAAACAGACCCTAACTAAGGAAACAAAACGTTTAAAACAGCTCAAAGGTAATAAATTCCATTCTAATACTACGCAAACCACAGAGTAAAAAGGTCGTATCTCCACAACTAACTTCATGATTGAGTTCAAACCATTTCGAATTCAAACAAAAAGATATGTAAGCCGCCCTACAAAAATTCAAATTAGGCACTAAAATATTAAAATAACTCTTTGCTTACTTATATCCGTGTTTATTTACAAAAGCGACAGATGAGACACAGTTTTAAGTTGAAGCAGTACTTAATACACAGATAAGAGGATTACGTCTATCAACTTAAGATAACTTTATATCAACATTAACTTGACATGCGCAATGCAAACAAAAAAACTTGGGCAATAATGTCTACTTAAGGAAAGATTAAACTGTTGTGTACTTAATACTATAAAGAACGACGTAACTAAACCTAAACAATAGGTACATATAAATCGAAAACATACGACATTCTGCCTCTAAGACAGATAAAACTTTCTTGCACTATACTAAAGTATGACTAAAGTCTAAAGTGTACTTACTGTTATCACGCAACAATTACGAAAGCTCCAGTTATCAACGATTATGTAAAAGAGGGCGCGCTCGCGCCTCTGTCCTGCCACTTTCCCTCAACTCCCGCCAAATCCCTGTCACGTCCCCAAGTCACTCAAAGTGCACTCAATCCTCCGTATGAAACAGTCAAACACAGTCAGTAAACACACCGGTGAAAAAGTTTGTATGTATGAGCAAATGTTATTTAAGTTCGTGTGTGTATGCGCGCGCCGAGTTGTGCCGGCGCGCGTCCGTTGCGTGACTCCGCCCGTGCCGTACTAGAGTGGCGAGCAGCGAGAACCGGCCACGGCTACCGAGTTGAGGACAAGTCGCCGGGCCCCGGCCGCCGCCGCCGCCCGGCCTGCCAAGCCGCCAAGCCTAGCTCGACCGCTGCCCGCTTACTTACACACATGAAAACCTACTATACTGCCTATACCGACCCATTCTTATTGCACGTTTTATCGCAGTGTCGACTTTTTGTAACGACTGGATTATGCGCCTCTAAAACCCTCAGAGTAGACTTAACGCTGACGCTAATATCAACTTTCGGATATAAACTCCGCCACACAAAGAGTTCCTTTATCGAGTGATATAAATTTTATGTCGCTATGTACCTCGATAAAGATCGAACTGGAGTATAATTTTGTAAGATACGGTATAATGGAGTAAACAAATCGAGCGCCTTGCTCGAAGTTTCATCTGAAAGTTAAATATGAAGTTCTGTAACTCCGACGTCAGGATGGCCGAAGTTCGATGAGTATTTGAAGATTCGATTCTGTAAGTATATTCGTCGAACAAAGGTCGACGCTACTGGTTTTAAAACATCTTTTAGTTCTGCGAAAGCTTCACATCGCGTGATGTAGCCACAGGGGTGAACCCTACGCGTCCGCCGACTTGCATGTAATTACCAACAGAAGGAGGTTTGCTTCTTTTCGGGGCCAGCGCGTGACTTATAGCCAACCCTCCACCTTAAAAATGTCATTATAAGGTAATAAAGGGCACGTAACATAAAGTTCCTTGAAAACAAATCAACAGACCTTATTGCTCGATATAAATCTAACCGTGAAAACTATCAGTAATCGCTTCAGAATGATCTAATTAGCTATTAAAATTGTAATTAAGACACAAATAAAATATTAATCGATTTGCCGTATCTAATAAATATTATAATGACTACGAGTATAGATGAGATAAAAAAATGAAAAATAGATAATGTATGCAAATGAAGGCAACCGGTCAGATCATTGAGAGCGGAGACGCGCTTAGAAAAACGTATATTTTTTATTGCGAATGGAAGAATGCAATAAATATAAAGACATAAATAAAATATTCTGGCAGTGTTGTGGGGCGACTCCACGGGTCGGCTGGCCGACAATGGTTAATCAAAAGGCCGTATCTCATTCCGCGAGACCTTGCCAGGACTGGACGTTGCGTTATTTCGATTTCATTTGCGACTTGCGTTCTCGTGCGCGTGGTTTTTTACAACTTGTTGCTGAACGCGCCCACAGGTCATGCCTTGATCCCGGAGCCTTTGTTATTCCCGGAGAAATATGAGGCGAAGTCGGCCGGTACCTACGAATAAATGGGATTCTTTTGAGGTATATTGAAATATCTCTAGGCGATGCCGAGAAACGGGGAGATTAATTCTCGAATGATGAATGGTAAACGTAAATCTTGTTCGTAATTTACTCCTTGCTAGTTATCGCCTTTGTTTCGTATGTTATTATTATTATAAATGGAGTATAGTATTGTAGTAACAAGGTATCCCTTTTATTGGGGAGTTGTTTAGGAAGAGTTCCATGTCATCGCTCATTGTTGTGTTGGTCCGTTACTCGGTTAGAAATTCTTTTTATTTTCGTAAACAACCGGGGGAGTATAGAATGGATTTGTTTTCTTTTTGTTACAAAAAGTAATTACTAGTCACGAATCTCGTAGCCGGCGAAGCGGGTGCGCGTCGAGATTAATTGAATTCTTAGGTGTGAAGAGATGGAGCCGCGAGGGGGCGGACGAGCCTCACACTTTTTAGATAAGAAGATGTAAGATAGGAGCGGGAGCGACATAATGTATGTTCTGCGTGATAACGGTCCAAGTGATGGTGATAAACGTAGTCTTTTCATAGAATTCATTCATGTTTAATGACATTTTTACGTAAGGGGGATTATCGCTAAGGAAGGCTTGTGGTTAAGAAATAACAGCCGCACGGTTCGAACGATCAGGTTAAGCTACGCTTGCCGCGGTTGGTCCGTGGATGGGTGACTATCTTTACATACCAAGACCCCTCCGTGCCTCGGAAAGCACGTTATGCCGTTTTTCCCGGCTGTCATTCGTGGAGCTTTGACAGTCGTTACGGTCAGAAGTGAGAAGCCCGAAAGTCTTTCAACCAGTCTTACCAAGGGGTATCGTATTACCCAGTAACTGGGTTGTGGAGGTCAGATAGGCAGTCGCTCCATGTAAATACGTAAGACCATCAGCATCTCCATTGCTGCACTTAGACCTCTGTAAGAATATAATGAACTGTTAACGCGAAATTATCAGTAACACCTCTCATTTCGGACGGATTGGTGATCGCATATTTTGTATCATAATTGTATCAGTTGCATAATGGGCAATGGATGCCTCTTTGTTTGCCAAAAACACACAAAAAACCAAAAAAACAAAAAACAATTCTATTTATTAGGAGGTCATCTCAATGACTTTGGTCCGCTAACGTTTCTTTGGTCCCAGGTTTGATCTCCAGTTCAAGCTATAGGTTAATTGGACTTTACTAAGAGGAATCTCAGTTATTGCTGGAGATTAGAACTGTATCCGATAAATTGCAACAAGCTCGCTGCTCAGTCCATAAACGAATCACATTAAGCTGGAAACAAACTTATAACACGGCATACCACCATGTGGCGTGCTCATTGGTCACATTTCATATTGTGCAGCAACGTTTTGTTATTTGACCAATGAAAACGTGGAGTGGCGTCGGGTGTTACAAGTGTGCTGCGGTCTTAAAGCTTGTAGGAAGGACCGTTATTGGCGATTTGTAGGTTTACAATGATACGAGGCTCGTCTACTGTTTCGCTTGTTTATTTGTATGAACATTGAGTGTAGATTTACATCGGATATGTTACTAGAATATGGTTGTCGTTTCCTGAAGGCCAAATCTCGTAATTAAAAACGTTCAAAATCTAGGAATCTCATCTCAACGACAATCAATGTCAAAAATATAGGGAAATTAGAGGTGTTACAGATTGAGACTGAGATCAGGGGGCCTAAAAAGGCCACTTTAGCAGAATGATAAAAGGATAACATTATGAATCATAATATGGCGAAGACAGTCCGTGTTTTTCTTTTTTTCGCTGCACTATGTAGGTATAATCAAAGAGATTGGGATTGGATTTGGATAGGATTGATTGGTTTTTTAGCACAGACAAAAAAAAAACTGAAAAATCCTCGAAAAAAACGATTAACTTAACAGTTAACTGTCCATTATGATTCATAATGTTATCTTTTTATGATTCTGCCAAAGTGGCCTTTTTAGGCCCCCAGACTGTGAACGTTCTTAAAATTACCAGAATTGTCCCTCTGAAGTATTGGGCTAATTATGAGAATGGTCTTTTGTTTTTGACACCAATTTTGCAAGTAGGTACTTACCTATGCTTGCAAAATTTATGGCAAAATCTATCTTACCTATCTTTTAAGACTTTGTACTTACCAAGTCTTGTTTCTTGAGGGATAAGCCAACAGAATGGCTAAATGATGTGTAAACACATGTGAAGCTTGCGATAAACGTGTGAAGCTCAGCTTTGTTTCCTCAAAACTCGATTTTTTTGTTAATTTAGTATTAGCTCAACTGTGGCTAATGAGACACCATTGGATTTCTAGTGTTACCTATAAATCAAGTTTTGATTTTTCAACAGTTGAGCTGAGTTGATGTTAGTCCACATTGTGCAAAGTAAACCTTATTTTAAAAACATATTTACTGAGTTAACAAGATTTTACAGTACAGTCACGAGCACTAATATGTGAACACTTGGCAACTTTCAATTGCGATTTTTTCACGCAATAACGAATGCAAAGTTGAAATACGACATTTTAAATAAACCTATAGGTTCTAAAATACTATGTTCGTAATAACATACAATTTCATTCAAAAATAAAGGAGAAAATCGCCTTTGAATAAAGCCAAGTGTAAACATACTTATGCTCGTGACTATACATACCAGTATTGTTAGATAGAAGAAAACCACCTTGCCCGCCGTAGGGGAAACCGCGCTCGCTTTTAACTCAAACTAAAACTTATCATGTCTCGCCTAAAAGGTCCATCATCACTTCGATGTACGACGCCCGCGCAGCCGATGGAATCGTAAAATGTATACTTTATCACATATATTAAACGACCAGATTATAATTACATGCCAACGACTTGAGAGGGCCCGATGGGACGTATGCGCCTTTGACTTTGCCATGGATCTGAAATTGCATAGATGAAGAATAGTATTTTACTAAGATCAATTCATCAATTATAACATATATGTCATTATATTAATAAACAATAACAATTAACTTTCAGGCTCAAAATAATTGTAAAAGATCGAAGGTTTTTTTTCCAAATTATCTGTGGTGTAAGGGAGCCAGAAAGCTGAGTCATCGTTTGAACACTTTGGAATCAGTGTTTTACCTGCTAAAATGACCTCAATCTATGACCGTTCCTGCCAGTAAACATTCTGAGTCTCAACAGTGGAGAAAATAGCTCATCAAGTGAGCTATTTTATTACATCTTGAAAGAAAATAATTTTATAGATAACCATAAGCATAATCCCACTGCTGGGATACAGACCTTCTCTCTGAGAGGTACCATAATCCACCACGCAGGCCCAGTATCTAATGCGGGTTCGTAGATGTCACATGTCTTCGAATTGATGGTTCTAGAACATACCGGTTTCCTCATAATGTTTTCCTTCACCATTTTGAGAGCAGTGGTGACAAAGTTATTTACTCAAAGCAAAGCGCCTGCCTGGGTTTGAACCCACGGCCATAAGTGTGAAATTACATTGGCCCGGGGAGGGCAGCAGAAGCGGGTGGCGGGTCAAGCGGAAAACGCACATTTCCATGGATGAACACAGTAGCAGCGGGGATTGAACGGTCCGGACGTACCTACCTCGTGCGATATTGGAAATAATAATAATAATGTCAGTTTATTTGGAAGCTTTTTCTAAAAGCTATCGCTACGATATCAATAGTGATCGGTATAGACATGGAGAATTTTATACTTTTTTTTTAAATGTTCTATTCGAATCACTAGAATTCCACAAAGGTGGCCGAGCGAATACGGCACTTATTAAATCTTCAGTCGTCAGCAGCATGTCCGAACAAATCGAACGGGAAACGGAAACTGACTTGCGTCCTCCCGCCTCGCTCGCGACACCCGCTTGTCGATTCCCGCTCACCAGCCCCGCCCGCACTTGGTGCACCTGAGTCAAAAACTATGTGTTTACGTTACCCGCAAGCGGTTTCCGCTGCCCGCTCCGCTGCCACTGTAATTTCACACTAAGTCAGGTCAGTCAGATACCACTGAGTCACCACTGCTTCTTGGCTACCAAAGCTGATCAAGTGAGCTATTTTATCCCATCTTGAAAATTATCACACTAATATTATAAAGGCAAAAGTTTGTAAGTGTGTGTGTGTGTGTTTATATGTTTGTTACTTCTTTACGCTCAAACGGCTGAACCAATTTTGATAAAATTTTGAATAGAGGTAGCTGTCACCCCAGTGTAACAGCTACCTCCATTCAAAATTTTATCAAAATTCAGATTAACTTAGAGGCTACTTTTTATCCCGATATTTCACAGGATCGACATTTACGCGGGTAAAACCGCGGGACGCTGCTAGTTCTTTATAATAAAATGTAATTAATTACTGACACTTCTTCTACGTCCTTGGCACCAACTCACATTTAAATACACAAGCAATACATCTACATCTTAAACAGATAAATAACACAGATACAACTCTAATCTTTCACTTATCATTTACTAACGACACTTTGCACTTTTTATACGTTAATGGTTCGCGTGGGCACAGAAAGGATTAAAATGTCGATTATGGATATCTGTCATTTCTCAAACATAATGATAAATGATGTCTATCAAACTGGGCCGGGGTAGGCTGCTTTTTGCGGGACATGGATTAAAAATGGTACACAAAATCCCGCTTTACTGTAAATGGATAAGTTTGGGTGTTTTGAGTGGTTGTAATAAAATTTGGTCGTTACGTGATATGAAACAATAGAATAGAATAATCAGCCTAAATATTTTCCACTGCTGGGACACAGCACTCCTCGGCGAGTGGAAGTCGATGGTTGGTAGATGTCACAATGCTCCTCGATTTTTTCGTTCTAGAACATGCCGGTTTCATCACGATGTTTTCCTTCACCGTTTTGAGAGCAGTGGTAATGAGATTATTTTATACAAAGTAAAGCGCCTGGGTTCGAAGCCACGACCTATTTGTAAGTCACCATTACCCCTGAGTCACCACACCTCTCTCATATAAAAATGTAAGGTAAAATGTATCCTGGATGGTCAGTGTTGTTCTCAATATAGAGTATTAGAAAGATAAGAAAAAGAGGTTTCTAAAGTATTATCTTAGATCACGGATAAAAAATTGCAGCCCCTTAGGTACATGTGCTAATACCTAACCACTTAACTCAAATAACTAATCCGCTTGCTAAGTGTGGCGATTGCAGAATCTAATACAGGAGGCAAAGAATCAAAGACTGAAAAGTCATCTAATAGTTGAATAATATAAAAATGCCGAAGCAAAGCCATTAACCCACAACCATAATTCACAATCTACCTAAAAAATCAACAGATCCACAATGCACAATAATTCGTCAGTTTCCGGTAAAAATTATGCAATATACGTAACTCTTCACAATCGATGATTTCACTCCTCCTGAGCGTTGTAATGAAAAAATCTATGTCAAGCACTCGTTGGACTGTCAGAAATGATCTACAGTTAAAAACGATCGACACATCGAATTAACTGTTTTGTTATTTCGCTATTATGGCCCAGATTTCTGATTAAATCGTGATTTAGACGGCAGTGACTGATTATGTATGCAAGTCGGGGATTATTATGGATAGATGTTGCAACAAATTGTTATGTCAATGACGTTCTTTACTATTGACTAAGTAATTGTATTTCAGACGAAAAGTTCGAATGTACTCTCTAACCTTCGGATTTAAGGGTAGATACAGTACACGAATACGTGTGTTACCTTTTTGGTCAGTATCATCATTTCAGGCGAAAGACGTCCACTGCTGGGCATAGGCCTCCCCCAAGCATCTCTACTTCTGTGCTTCTCGCATCCAACGGTTTCCTACGGCCTTAACAAGGTCGTCGGACCACCTTGTGGGAGGCCTTCCAACGCTACGTCTTCCGGTACGCAGTCGCCACTCCATAACCTTACGGCCCTATCGGCTATCTGTTCTGCGAGCAATGTGCCCTGCCCACTGCCACTTAAGTTTGGCAATTCTTCGGGCTATGTCGGTTACCTTGGTTCTCCTGCAGATCTCCTCATTCCTGATTCGATCACGCAGAGAAACTCCAAGCATAGCCCTCTCCATTACCCTTTGGGTGACTTTTAGCCTTCTTATAACGCCCATTGTGAGCGACCACGTTTCAGTGCCATAAGTTATCACTGGCAACACGCACTGGTCAAAGACTTTCGTCTTGAGTTACTGCGGTATGTGGGACGAGAAGATATTGCTAGGAGATATTGGTCAGTATATGCTTTCAGAAATGGAATAATACATACATACATACACTTACGCCTTCTTCCCATGGACTTGGGGTAGGTAGAGACTACAGAACGCCACCTGGTACGATCCTTTCTTACTCCTTTTGGTTCGTTGACGTTATACATTTGGTCATACATGCACTGACCTTTCTGAAGAACTATGTAATAATACAATGAATAATTTATCATTCAATAGTAACAGATAAGTCTTCAGCCAACTACCATTTATGACACACAAACGCCAAACCTACCAAAATGCCAAACATGCCACGGGGACCAATAAGATATATCAAATCAAAACAGCCGAGCATTCCCGAAAATTTACGAAGCTGGATATCCATATACAGGGTGTAACATCGACTAAATTTCAATCATGTGCCCGATCCTATAGCGTTGATAGAAAGGCGTGTGCCCACGCATAAAATCAGTGGCTTCACGGTGATACTTGATTACGGTGAACGAAAGCGTGTAAGTGCAGTGTCAAACGTTACATTACATGTTATAAATACGTGTTACTGTAACTGACGGTTGTGAAATTAGGAAGTAGACCGTATTATAGCATATATTTAGGGATAGCTGTTGTGGTGTTTTGCATAGATTGTACATTCTGGTTTTGTTTTTCTATTTGGACATACATTATTTTCCGGAACTATTCGATAAAAACTAGTCTGAAAGGTGGTAACCCAGAAAAAACTGGCCAAGTGCGAGTCGGGCTCGCACACCAACGGTTCCGTACCACAAGGCAAAAACGCGAAAAAAAACATGTTTGTTGTATGGGAGCCCCCCTTAAATATTTATTTAATTCTGTTTTTAGTATTGTTGGTATAGCGGCTACAGAAATATATCATCTGTGAAAATTTCAATTTTCTAGCTATCGTGGTTCATGAGATACAGCCTGGTGACAGACAGACAGACAGACAGTGGAGTCTTAGTAATAGGGTCCCATTTTTACCCTTTGGGTACGGAACCCTAAATAGAAAAGATATTAATCCAGTTTCAAGAAACTTGATAGCGGATTCCTAATAGATTCCTATACATGTAATCTGTGTAAGATTTCTGATTTATAGCAAGGTAGTCAAATCAAAATAAAGACCTATTCAATTAATTGGAGTTTCTGTGATTATAATTATTTATATTACATTAGCAGCGCCCCGCGGTTTCACCCGTTTTCGATCCCGTGGGAATATCGGGATAAAAAGTATCCTATGTCCTTTCCCAGGACTCAAACTATCTCTATACCTTCATCTTATGTGTCCTTTTATTTGTATAGTTAGTTAGTTAGTTAGTCATTTAATTTAGTACTTAGTGTAAATTGTAAGTAAACCAATCAAACGCTCGCTGTATAAATGAATATTGTTATTTAATTGAGCACTGCGTGATTACTGCTGATAATCAACATCGATCATTTGCAAAGAAGCTAATCCATTTTATATAATGGTTGTTTTTAGTATATATTTCTGTTTGAGTTACCCATTAACGATGTAATATAACCGTCACGCCCGTGGGTTCTTTATTTACAGCTACAATTTGTCTATCACGGCAAATTGACAGGCGCGAGCTTTATCCGTAAATATCGGGGTTTTTGAACCCCTGTTTTTTCTCTGCCTAAAGAGACCTTATTGAGCTCAATTATACCGGTTTCAGTTTTTATCAAATATTATCATGTTTTTAGTAAAAAAAAGTACGTTGACTACAATAAAAATGAAAATTCACCACTTTAACCTTTCCAATAATAAATTGAGAACATTGTTTACGTCAAAAATTTGATACAAAAATATGAACTAGAAAAAATAAATGAATAGGTAGAAACCGCAGAGGTCACGCTGCACTATGTAGGTACAAGAAGCTGTACGCCAAAATAACCACTATTTGGAGCCCTGAAACAGCTAGAAAATGCTGTGTCAGGCGTCAGACCACGTAGAAGATTGCGGGATAAGCTGGACCGAAACAACTGGAAGCCTTGCTGGCAAGCCTTTGTTTAGTATACCAAGCGGGATAAAGAAGACTGACTGTAACCAGTAGACAAAAAAGTGCCCATGCAGTTATAAAGTCATATTTGTTTATTACAAAATGTCAACTATCTCAAATCAAAATAAGCTGAATGACTCATGGTATTTACGCGGAATTGTGGACAACTGACTTTTTCACGTAAAAACATGGCGTATTATTGTTGCTCCTAAGTGGCAAATAGGCTAGCACTTTGCAGTGACCGCGACGATTTCATCTTTGTGCACAAGTGGTTTTTCAACTGTTCAAGGAATTATATTATCTTTGTAGTTAGATGACTCGTCTTCCTCATTCCTGCCAACTCCTGCTATGCAAATTTCATTTCTGCAACGAGAGTAATATTCCGATCTCGTCTAGTTTTCTCAATATTATTGTTGTGTAAAAGTGATTGTATAAACCTAATAACAGAAATAAACATAATTTATGATTTAAGTTTTGATGATGCGTTCTCCAATTTCTGTAGGTACTTTAATCTTACTTTCTTACTTGTTGAATCTTACTTTGTTCATGTTGATTTAGCAGAATTATAATAATTTGAACACCAATTCTATTGGAAATTGAAGAATAAACAAAGCGCCTCTCAAGCATTAGAATATTTCACATTTTATTTGAAAGAAAAATAAAAAAGGAAGGGCCTTTTATTTGCGGTAACCATATCTCAGAGAATGATATGTTAAACACAAAAAATATTGTTACACAAAAAAAAAAATTACACCATACACCAAAAATTTCATGTATTAAGAAATAACCATAATAGAAATCTAACTAATTGCATATCGTTGCAAATAATTACATATCATTACAAATTACTCGTATGCAGGTCACTACTACTACACCTCCGCATATAAAGTCAATCATTAAGCAAGGTCGAATCTTACCTATAGGGACTAAACATGCGTAATATACGCCCGATCCAATCGCCAGTTTCCATTTAGCCTTCCTACTCCAATCGTCCTTGTCAATGCTACAAATAAAGGGTTCCCACGCGACTTCACAAATGAATAAAGCTCGTTCTAACCTTTATTATTACGACTGCGATTGGCTATCCACGGACTCACGATACCGTGGATTTATCGCGAGGACTCACTGAGGTCCAGCCATAAACCGATATGCGCTTCTAGGCCAGCCCTATACACTTTACGACTGTAAAAGCTGTTCTTTTTTTCCCGAGATATTTTTTTAAATTTGGATTTTATTACTTTTTAATGGTGAGCATCGTGGTAAGGATCCTTGTTGAGGTTTTGGATTCAAGCGGCGTAAGCGCTTTTGAAGATTTGTTTCATCATTCACGGTTCGAATATTTTTCCAGTTCTTGGAAAATATATTCACATCTTAGTTATGCATATTAATAAAGTCGTTTCAAAACTTGAATAAGTTATCTTTTAAGTTATTTCCGATGATTCAATGACGTAACAGCTACATGACGTAATGACGTACCTGAAAAAATAACGTAAATCTTTAGATTTCAGTTAAAGTCATTCATTCCACTACAATGATTAACAACACAAACTAATCTATAAACGAACCATCACGTCCAAACTTTTTACAACAAATCTTCCGAGTAAATTAAATCTCAGCGGCAGAAAAAACCTCAGCTAAGAATCAAGCGCTTTATCGCTGGGCGTTCATTTCGTTCCTTATTCTTGAGTTTTTTGGAGCCTAAAAGCGAAGTGGGATCCATTAAGATAGGTCAAACGATACGCCTTCGGAATGCCATACTTCTCACTCCTTACTCAAATGGTTCCGTCGAAACGGACTGAGTAGCAGCAAATAGTTCGACGATGATATTTTCTTGATTGCTTTCAATTTCCTTTTGCTGTATTTTTTGGGAATGGTTTTGATTTACTTTGTTTTCTTTATATTTCTTGAGAAATATCCGGGCAGGATGATATTACATAAACGTAGCAGTGTTCCTGTTCATGATTTTCTATAATGTTGTAACGGGACACAAGCAAGCAATGTAGCAAAAAATATTGGTTGATTACGAGGTTGACTACGTTGCATTTTGTGTGTGTGTACATGTGTGTTTTTTTTGTGTAGAATAAAAACTTTTTCGTTTTCAAAAGAGTCAAGAAGAATCAATCAACTTTCTATTCCCATCCATACGACCAAATTAAACCCATCCATGGCCTGGTATCAAATGGAAAAAGTCAATACAGGCTGTCAGTCCACCTGACGATCATCCGTTACATTTGACGCCTTCGACGGACAGCCGAAGGGCACCAAAGCATTGACCTTGTAGAATGGGACTGGCCCACCTACGCAACTCTGGAATACATCAACATCAACCAGATATCTTCAAGCATTCTCCGTCACTTTGCCACCGACACCGGTCCGATTAAGAACCTCCCACATTACGAACAATTCTAAATAACTTGGCATAAAAAAGCCCAGGAAACTTTGTCGGCGTTTTTATTACAGGTTTTGCAAGCGGGTTCTTACGAAACATTTTTATCTAATAACAAATCAGCGGTCCCCTGTAAAGGATTTATTTTAGCTGTCTAGTTTACTGCACAAACATGAAGTTCATACAAATTCACTGGCTTAGCCATAAGCGGTCGTATTATATGTTACACATTAAAACACAACAAATCCTTCCTTATTCTGTTTACACACGAACAGTTACTTCGAAGTAACGATCCATTAAATTATTATTATCGGGACCAGCAGAGCCGTGAGCATATTGTTTTCCCGTATCAATTTCTACATTGACTTTAGTTCCTGGTTTATCAAAAACTGGAATCTTAATAACATAAAAAACTTTGTCAACGACCATTACTAGGAAGTTTAGAGTACCATTTTAACGCTTTTAAGACAACTTTGTAACAATTTAGAGAGAAGTAAAATGAGCTCTTACCTCTCTCGTCTAACCGTCAGTCGAGTCGGGTAAATCACCACTTTAGGGTAATATTTATAGTGGTGTGTATTCCCCTCTTTAAAATTTATGGGACGTATTACGGTGTCATTACGACGTAAAATAGACGTCGATGCTCCGAGGGGTAACAGCCTCGTATTGTAATAAATACATTAAATACGAAAGCAATAATGTTTACTTGAGGAATGCCCGAGGCAAGGTTCATCTGAATATTTTAAATACATGAGCTACGCGTGGTTGACCGGTTATGCCAATATCTCAATTTGCGGTTGAAGATGCGGTGACGAGTCTCTCTGATGCAACCAGCCCCCGATGAACGCAACAGATCAATAATGTCGGACGGATTTATAATAGGTTCTGTTATGTTTAAAAGATAAAATATGAAGGTTTATGTGAGGTCTTTGAACCGGCGGCGTTCGTAATACAGCATTGACATTGCATCGGAATTTTAATATGATGAGATATTATTGTAAGATGTATGGTGACTGTAAAAATGCAATCGATGTCTAATAAATCGGGTTTGGTAATGCCAGTATTAAACGTAACGTGTGTTATTTTTTCACGGGATGAGCTCTATTCCGAAGGGTCTTACGTGAATGAGTCTCATGTTACAGACATTACCTACATAAAATAAAGATTACAATAGAATATGTAGGTATGCGTCCATATTTTTTTTTGTTGTTATTTTGTTGAATACTTCTGTACTTTCCATTAGGTATGGTGTATTTGTAAACATAGCTTATTTTCTATTTTCACTTTATTTTGTAACTTGTAACCAATGTAAGTAACAGTATCTTTCACACGTCATTTAATCATTTTTTTTTTTTTAACGTTTTCATTAAGCTCTATGTTAGTGCTGTGTACTTCTATAAGTGATGAATTCGCAATAGGTACCTAAAACTGTATGAGTAAGTCGTTTAAGTGTCATATTAATAAATAAATAACAATATTTCGTACAATTATGCTGTTGCTTACAAAAGTACGCATCATCATCATTCATTATGAATACATAATATTAGCTTATTTAAAGTTCACTACTGAATATGGGAAGCTCAAAATATCTGTCGTAATACTTATATGGTCAAAAAACGCGTTTGGTAGAATTGCAATTGAAATGAATTGGTGCAAAAATTCTTAGCAAAAACAAGGGACCTACCAAACACCTAGAAGGCTCAAAGTCATCCTTTGGCACCAGTAGCTGAGAATGGCGAGACCTATTCCTTCCTGGCAACCAGAAGAAGCGAAGGCTAGAGAACAAGATTTTAATTACAATTTGTAATTCATTGAGGTATTTCAATCGTTAAAATAATTGTCAACGTATAAAATATAACAAATGAAGAACATAAACAATTCCCTATCACTTTAAAATAACCGAACAGCCAGTAGCGATACCAAGCACCGATAAGGCAACTACATTAATTCTTCACCAGACAACTTCACACATTTCTTTTAAAAACACGATTAAGTACTTTAACAAATCGTCACTTAAGATTCAAAATACTTCCAATAAATCGAGTACAAATTATTCTAAGTAAATCTAAATTAAGTCGGGACAATCTTGGCGAAGTATCAAGGCCTCATAGGCAGTCCGAGGTCTTGTTATCTCTTAGCGAGTAGTTGCAGTCGTTTACAAATGTGAGAAGTCACGCGACGAGTCAGCAACCCGACCAGCAACCGACAACAGTAGCTTGTTGTGTTGTAGTGCTGTTGTTCGTCGTAATTTATAGTGGTAGTGTTGATCGCTGGAATTATATAGGGATACTGGACAACGGGTTCAGTAAGTCAAATTCGTTCGGTTCCTTATCGAAGAACGAATTGTTTTACAGCGAAAATTGTAGTATACAGCTTTACTTTAGACTTAAATGATTTTACTATGTTTTTATTATTTCTTTCCTCTTTACTGCTTTAAATAAAGTGTTAATGTCTGTTTTTTTTTTTTTATACATTCGAATGCCCATGAGGCTGATCACAGCATGAATTCACTGTATATTGTAAGACCTATATTGTATCCTGTGTATCACAAATAAACTGTTTGATTTAAGAAAGCAGTGAACGGTCACATATATCGGCTGTAGAAATACATAGCGTTTTTGACACCTTCATGTGCAATACCGACTGGTGGAAACGATAGATTTTCATGACGACAGTTATGACATGACGGAACCGCTTTCGTATGAAACCAAAGCTTTAGCACATTGGTGCTAAAGCTTTGGTTTCATAAAAAAAATAAAATATTAGAAGTCTCTGATTGCAGAGACTTCTAATATTTGCCCAATTTATTTTTACCTACAGAACCACAGATAAATATCCTTTCAAATAAAAAAGCATTTCGCAAATCGGTTTTTAAATAAAGGAGTTACAAACATCATTTTTTTTTTAAATCAATCGAATTGTAAACCTCCTTCTATTTTTGAAGTCGGTTAACAAGACTCGACGAAGGTACAAAGATAACTGACGAAAAATGTGGGTTCCACGTTCCACAATTAAACAGGGCGAGCCTATTAATTGTCCTATAGCAGAAACAAATCGACGACACGGTTGGCGCAGTGCTTAAGCGATTGACTGCTGCGCTGCGTGTCGCGGGTTCGATTCCCGCACGGAACAAATTTTTTATATGACCTAGGTATAAGTAGTTTTTCCGGGTCTGGCTGTTTGTGTATGTGAATTTAAATGTTTGTAAACGCACCCACTATACAGGAGAAAATCTTAGTGTGGGGCAACGTTTAAAAAAAAAATCCAGACTCCAGGCTGCGACTGAGAAACCCGATCTCATTCCTTGAACAAAAATCGGATACCATCTTTCTATTAATTCTTTTAACACCTACATTAAAATCTGAGCATAATTACATAATTTCATTAGACTATCTATGGTAAGGTTATGGCATGGCAAGGTATTAATAATACCGGTTATTAGTCATTCAATTGATATTAGACTTTCACTATCAAATAGCTTATTGATTGTCATTGGATTTATAACGCCCACACGGAATAGGAGAGGATCTGTAATGTTATTATAAATTATCGGATGCAATACAGTAGGTAGATGTATATTGGTACAATGTATGTTTAGTAAATACTTGAAGCTATAATGATACAAGGTAAATTAAATATTGTGTCATCGTTTTTGTTTAGTCAACAAGGCGCCAAAAACAGTTGAGTTTAATCTAAACTAATAGAGAAAAGATTGTTTTTAGGGTTCCGTTGCCAAATGGCAAAAAACGGAACCCTTATGGATTCGTCATGTCTGTCTGTCTGTCTGTCCGTCCGTATGTCACAGCCACTTTTTTCCGAAACTATAAAAGCTACACTGTTGAAACTTGGTAAGTTGATGTATTCTGTGAACCGCATTAAGATTTTCACAAAAAAATAGAAAAAAACAGTAAATTATGGGGGTTGCCCATACTTAGAACTGAAACTCAAAAAAAAAATTCTCATCAACCTATACGTGTGGGGTATCTGTGGATAGGTCTTCAAAAATGATATTGAGGTTTCTAATAATTTTTTTTTCTAAACTGAATAGTTTGCGCGAGAGACACTTTCAATGTGGTAAAATGTGTCCCCCCACCCCTATAACTTCTAAAATAAGAGAATGATAAAACTAAAAAAAAAATATGATGTACATACATTATCATTTAGACTTCCACCGAAAATTGGTTTGAACGAGATCTAGTAAGTAGCTCGCCGGTGAAAATTTAAAAACATATGATGGTACGGAACCCTCGGTGCGCGAGTCCGACTCGCTCTTGCCCGGTTTTTTGTATTATTGTTTATTACGTCTTCATGCTAAAACGGCTGAACGGATTTGAATGAATTTTGGGTACATTGGTAGACCATGACCTGGATTAGGACATAGAATGATTTTATCCCGATATTACCACGGGATCGAGAGTTACGCGAGTGAAACCGCAGGATGCAGCTAGTGTTTTATAAAGACAAAGAAAAAACAGTAAAGCCTCTATAGATTATACGATGAAAGTTTCTTGCCTGTCAATAAAATTGAAGCAACAAATGACTTGCACCGTCTAAACAGTGTTTAAACTTTGCAACTTTTATTGTTGCTTCAACTTATGGTATGCCATAGGCATTCCAATAGCACTATTGGGGGAGGCCTATGTCTAGCAGTGGACGTCTTGCGTTAAATGATGATAATGATGACGTCATATAAATGGTCAGTAACCTACTATGATAGACAACCGAAAGTACCCGCGAACTCTCAGTAAACCCGAAACCGTGAACGCGTTAGTTTGCGTTAGCAGCATGTGTAACCAGTAAGCACGGTGCCTTTGTGCAGCGAAACGCCTAATGAAGTGAATTTATGTTGTGGCTCATTATACGTACATTACGTTCTGCTGTAAGATTGGACGCTAACTTCCCAAGTAAATGTTTTGTAGGAAGTATAGGTAAAGTTTAATAACTTGAGCAGAAAGAGAAATACATGCAGTTTCGATAAAGAGTCTAAACCCAGAATCTATAAAATATACATATAAATAAAAAATAAAACTGAAGTGTATGTTTGTAATTTCTAAACAGCTTTTTACTAAATGAATATGAAAGTATAAACGGTACCTCTACCTATAACAATTTTAATATTTTTTTTATTTTTCATCTCTGTTTGTCTTTTTGTTCCAGAATCTCCGAAACTGCTGGACCATTTGGAAAATAACAGAAAACTGCACAGTTCAAAATAATATCTCAGTACGAGTGGCAAGGATTTGTCACCCACCTCGGAAGAAGGTTGGCTTTACAGCCAGTCCCATCAAACCGGTGTGAACCCGAAGTGTTTACAAGATCTTTATCTTTTCATGTCTCAATTCGCACAGTCAGAGTTCAAACCATACCGGTTACCCAAGTCAGATGCATGATCTGATGATATAAGTTTTCTGAGTCTGAAACATAGGTACCTTTTGCAGATTCTGGCAGATTTTGGCTCCTGAAATACAGGTAGGTAGGTATTCTAACCTTGCTCCGGACCCAGGGTCTCAAATTTTTCTGTAACCTGTTTTTATGGCAATAAATAAATAAATAAAAAAATCAAATTATCAAAATAGAGATGTCCATGGTTGCAAAGTCCGGATAAATAAAGGTCTCCCTTTTCTAAGATAAACAGACTCCGTATTTATCTGTCTAAACTGAGTAATGTACATAATGTCTCGTAAACCTTTCTTCATAAACTTCGTAACTTCCTATACCAGGTTTTTAATAGCATCCTCTTTGATTCGTTCCCTCGTATATTATAAGCCATTGTTTAGTTACCTAGAGGTCACCTCTGAGCTCTGACTCGGTAAGGAGTCGTGGTATGTCTGTCCGTTTGTTGATGTTTATGCAATTGTTTTATATTTTTCTATTACTCTGTCTAGGGCTGCCCTTCACCTGCACCAAGAGCCTATAGCTGACCACTGACAATCAAAAATGCATTGTATCTTCAACAGATTAAATTCCAATTTTCTTTGCAGTTAATTTGGTTCATAAGACTGTTGGTTCTGTAGTATAAAAGTATTCGGATCCGTCGTACTCGCCGGTTCTCTGTGGGCGATGGTACTGGACATGCAATATGAATTGTACTGCGACTAGTGCAGTCCCCAGTGATGTCGATGTAAGTACGTTACCCAGCGCATCCCTATTCATATATCATAATTTTCTTATGGGAATTGTTTAGCTACTTCGTTGCCTGCATGATTGTTTCGAAGATATTTCAGACTTTAGTAGTCGGCGTCTGTTTCATGAGAGGCATCGTAAAATTGAACAAAGTGGGAGTTCTTTTCCTATTGTTGTTAAATGTTAAGTACTTATGGATTTCTCGTGATTAGTTTTTTATGTCATTAAAATTTTTATTATTGGTTGAGATAAGTTTTAATATTAAAACGCGATAAGTGATAAAAGCATAAGAGGCTAATATCTGATTATGGAGGGGTGTAGAATTAACTTTTAAATAGATTTTTACTTGGACAGCCACTTTTTGAAAGTGAGACTTTGAATTAATTGGTGATGGTTTTGTGTAGCTTAGCCAATATTCGTGTTATTAATTGTGCCATTAATCTTACCAAAGTAATGACTTTATTGATTGACGCATGACCACTGACCGGCTGCAATCGATATTATCATAATTGCAAGTTCTATTTAATTGTTTTCGGAAATTGTTTGGTGGTGTCGTGTTCTTTAGGTAATTATATTAATAGATAAATAACGAAACCGTGCAGTTCAGATAGGCTACATTAGCCACGTAAGAGCTCACGATCGTAATCCATAGCCGTCAAAAACAAAAATAATCGTTAAGCCGTTGGTCCCAGCTGTCATTCGTGAATCTTTGACAGTCGTTACGAGTCGTCAGAAGCTTGAAAGTCTGACAACCGGTCTTAACCAGTAACTGCGTTGAGGAAGTCAGATAGGCAGTCACTCAATAAAAAATTCTGGTATCCAGCTGCATCCGGTTAGACTGGAAGCTGGCCCCAACATAGTTGAAAAAGGCTAGGCAGACGATGAGTCACCGCAGTCGAAATCATGGGATATATTCCCATGATTTCGACTTTCGACACAGTCAAGATAAAACTTCACGAAAAATCTTTATAGACCAAAATGAGTACCATTATCAGTAATAAGTACAACTAAGCAATCAAATTAAGTGAACAATAATCAAAAACACCTAATAAGTATTATTCAATTAACACCTATTTAATTAATTATTTTTTAGTTTTAGTTAAGTTAGGATTTAATGTCGTTATTTTTAGATTTGGTTAAAGTAAAGTATTAAATAAATAAATACACTGTAGAACTTTAAACTGAACTTTATTGTATAGGAATTAACACCGACAGGAGGAACATCTCTAGTCGTATCTAAGTTGGCACGTGATGTTGTAGGACAACCATATTGTGCTCATATAACGGGATTTGTCCTACATCTGTCTGGCAATTTTACACGTCACATTAACTCCTGAATACATCGTGGATAAAAAAAAAATATGTTTGTCATATAATTGTGTTCGGATTGGTATCCACTTATTGCGATTATTGTGTGTTGTATTGTATTGATTTTTTCCCTTTCCTTATTCTATACTTGTCCTTATACATAAGATATTTGTGAAAATGGGAAGATGTTTGCTACTCAGTCAGTTTTAAGGTGCGTCTACGCTAGACGAGCCGAGCACGAGCAAATCACGAGCCGAGCATCGTGTTCGCGGCGTCAAGTGTGGACGTACAACGAACCTACAACGATCACTGTCCCTCAAACGAATTTAATCCCTTTGTGTTCGTCAAAAAACCGACAATTGGCGGAGCAAAGTCGAGCACGAACCAAATGCTCGAAGCGCGCTCGTTCGAGGCTCATAAGTCAGTCCACATTACACGAATTTGTGCTTGACTCGTGCTCCGCTCGTGCTCGGCTCGGCTAGCGTAGACGCACTAGTATAATTGAAATGATTCGGATGGAATTCGGCTCACAAATAGGCCACTAGCCAATATTGGCCATTATTTTTAGGTGTTTTTTGTTGTGTATGTAAGTACTAACAAATTAGATTTTATAATATGAACAATAAAATAAATGAATCAATTATGTCTTTAAAATATGGGATACTTTTTATTAGGATACAAAAGTAGGTTTCCCTTGAACGCAAGTGACACCGCGGACAACATGCTAATATAAAAATCCTGTTACATGTTTAAGGGTTTAACTCATAGGTTTAACTACAAATTCTAGGATTTGACCTACAATATTGACTACTTTACTACTAAATATTGCATTATTATTTATCATATTTACGTGGTTAGTAACCACGTAAATATGAGACGTTGCTTCTCAATCCATATGGGCACTACCTATGACTCAACATTACATTTCTCGCTTGTGACAACACCAGCTTGTATGTAGCCGCAATCGCTATTACAGCACTTGAAATTTTGATGATTGCTGACGAAAATTACCATCATCATGTGCAACCGACCCACAGATACAATCTCCTATCTTACAACCACGGAAACCTATTACTGGCACTAGCAAATAAGTGCATATCCAAGACATTAATACAGCAAAACAATGTTAAACTTCTATTAGAAAGCGTGCTATAATTATCTCAATACTAATTTAAACTGCCCTATTAAGTAATGGTAAACTAAGCTTTCCTAAACATTTACTATTTGCTAGCAAACTATTCGCTACACGTTTGTGTAACTCACGATTTTTCCGCTCTCAAGATATATGGTCAGTTCTATATCTTCACGATTTAGACTCTAGAGTGAACAGAAATTCAATTAGTGGCGATACTAATTATGTTCTCACCAATCAGAGCCACGTTTTGCTTAAATCGGAGTAGTGATCAGAAGTGTGTAAGTATGGTGGGCTAATAATTTAGGTTGCACGACGATGGGTATGTGGCAATTTATTTGCTTTTAATCCACTGTATAATCTCGTTTTAATTGAGCAAGTATTATAATCTGTTTCAAATGCGTTATGTGTATAATAAATCTCGTTAATTCAGAATACAATTCCTTATTTACAATACAAATTACAATAGGTACTAAGATGTTAGTAACATAAAAACTGTATGAGACATTAATAATGATAAATGATTCTAAGAAAACATTATCACAGTGAAAGCGTTATCTACACCTACTAACAGAACTTAACAAAACACTGGAGCCAATGTAGTGTATAAGATAATTTCAAGTACGGCAAATATTTATATTTATTTCTAACAACAAATATTGTGATTACCTTTATTTGCACATTATGTAGGAAGTTCTAACACATGAGTAGCTAGCATAATCAGCCTGTAATGTTCCCACTGCTGGGATACAGGCCGCCTCTCTGTGATAAGGAGTGGGCCTTAATCCACCACGCGGACCCAGTGCGGGTTGGCCGATGTCACATATCTTCGAATATTTTTCCGGTGTCCTCACGATGTCTTCCTCCACCGTTTTGAGAGCAGTTGTGATGAAATTTAATAAACAAAGTAAGGGTTCGAACTCACGACCTACAAACTCGTAAGTCGGGGCAATACCACTGGACCACCACTGCTCTCATGAGTAGCTATGTAGCTAGATAGATATTAAAATAAAAAATGAACTCGCAAACAAAAGTTTCAATGAAGATATTATACCTTTATAGGAGAGAATTTCAAAGCAAGAATCTATAGCAATAATATTTACCGTATTTCCCGTCTAAACATCGTATTAGGCTCACATTAAAACAAATTATTATGCACTAAAATGACCAATTTTCCATGTTTATGGTCACTCTAGTGATACCCAAACCGTTAATGGGTTTGTCTCGACACTTGGCGCCGAACTGTTTCGACTATTTATCGGTGCGTACTAACAATCCTTTTAAGCATTCCTCTGGATTTGCTGCGAACTATCCTTAATGTGCTTTGAGACATTATTTTATATCCGCGATTAAATTACGGGAAGATAAATTGAAGGACAAAGTGACTTCGGACTGGAAAAGGTCGAGTGTATATTGTATTTCGTCAGTCTATTGTGGTCGGGGAGTCTATTCAAATAGGCTCTGGGGATATAAAATGTAAATCACACAAAGGTATCTTTCCCTAAAAATAGCAGTTTATTTGTATAGGAGTTTATTATCTCCTGGAGATCTTGTTGTCCCAGAAGCAGGAAAAATACTCACGAAAGTCTGTCCCTGTCAATGTTTTTTCGTAAGATGAGGTTTGCTGTGGGAACCTGATATACGCCAACAATGTTACCATACATCTAATGTACGTTTTTCTCTTTTGGCATTTAGATTTAATAGTCTCCGATATCATACATTGACTTTTTCTCACAATTGTAAAATGATTGCCTTCACGTAAGTTCTACGTCATTTTGCTACTCTAGTATTTTTTATTAGGTAACGTTTTCTAAACTAAATTTTACGAAAGAAACGGAACTGTATAAAAGTAGTTTTACAGTTTCACAAGAAAAAAATGGTATACCTATAAGCTATAAGGAAAAAATACTAGGTGCAATATCATAATTTTTGTTGTATATTACATAGGAACAATGGTCTGTTAAAATGATCTCATACGCCCATTAGCCCGCTTGTTTCCATCAGATAAGCAAAAACAGAGATTTGTTATACAATCTTCATACAAAACGCTGACAGATAACGGTAAGTGGTTATTGAATGAGACAGTTTCTGACTTTATAATGCTGAGTTAGGAATATTATGAGACGGAATAAAACAGTAGTTTTTGAAGTTGAACTACTTACACTTACAACATAATGTATGAGATACGATCTGGTGCGTAAACAATTTAGAAAGAAAGGGTACGGTTTAAACAAGAACGTAAACATGGCAACAAAGTCTGGATTTATTAGCGAGAAATAGATGAAAGGTATTTTGCAACTCGCAGAGGTCGAGCTCATGCTTCGAGGTGTCATGGCGATCAACTACAAAACGTCACATACAAACAAGATAGGCACACAAACTGAAAGGTATTGAAATTGAGACCCTATTCTGTACGTCGCTCGTTGAAAACTCGACGTATTTTCTTTTGCAAGTTTATTTGATCATGTATGTTGGCAGCTAAATCGTGTAGTTCCATTTTCCGGGTTCACGCTTTCGTATTCAATCGGTTTAGTTTACGAAAAGTTTTGAAGTCGGTTTTTATTTTGTATTGAAAATAAACACAACAAAGACGGCATATCACCTACACGCATAAACAGCAAATGTTCCCACTGCTGGGACTCAGGCCTACTCTCTTAGAGAGTGCGGGTTGGTTAGATGTCACATGTCTGTCGAATTTTTGGGTTTAGGACATGCCGGTTTCCTCAAGATGTTTTCCTTCACCGATTTGAGAGCACTGGTAGATCAAAATAAATTACACTAAGTATTTATAGGTACTTGCTACTGTTTGATTCCCCTTCCCCTTAAAAATAATATAAAATACCGCTATAGAGAAAACTAGTAGGTAAAATTGCTATTTATTCTGTACATTCCATTCAAGATATAAGGAACTGTTTTCCCTACTAAAAGTATTTATTCTATTCGGACTCTCTCCTATAAATTAATTCAATAGAATCGCTTTCGTTGGCTTCTTTTGAAACATTCATAGTGCAACACCGTTTACCAATTTAAGTCCTTTTGTCTACAAAATCTTTAAGGCAACAGAGAGACTTCAGAGCAAACCAATGATTCATACAGCGTAAAATGAAACGTTCATTATCATTAAACTATTAGAAAATAGTTTGGCTAAGTATAAAAAATGCTTGTATCCGAGGACTGTAATTTCGTCAATACAGTCTTATCAACCAACAAGCTCTGTTCCACTAAACCTAGTGAAGATGCTCAAATCTAGGGTGCACGTTGAAGAGCCTCCACGTGGCGCACCCTGGGCAACGTCGGCTCCAATAGCCCACCAGGTTTGGGTGGACAATTGGAGCGGGCGGCAAATCTTCGACAGGCGGAGAAGGTCACGGTTCCAGTCACCGATCATCCTTGATGGTCGGTGAAGGGAACCGGGCTGTAGACGGACGGTCATGCGTCTACTCCCCCTCTGCTTACAGAGGGAGGTGAGTTGGCGCAGACTGTCACGGGGCGGTTCGCACCGCGGTACCGAGAGTGTGGGTGGTGGAGGGTGTCCCATGCCCGCGCTGCATCTGTCCAGCATCCGGCGGCAGCGTGGGGACGCCGGGGCGGCGGTTGGTTCTGCCCAGCCGTCGGCCACCCCGTAATCCTGAACTGACAGGACCGGGGGTCCGGGCCACTAAGGCCCGGGCCGCGAGGTAGACCACCTCTATAAAAAATTACCCCAATCCCAAGGTCTAGCGTGCCGAGGGGATGAATGGCCGGAGGGGATCCGGCCGTTAGCGCGAAAAGGGACCTCACCCTTAAAAGGAACACAAAATGGAATCCACGACAAACGAAAAAAAAACTACCCCAGGGCGGTACCGGCTGCTCAGCAGTCGGAGAATCCGCCACGTTCAATTCGGGAACGTCAAGCCCCCATTCGTATTCTGGGGGCAACGAATGTCGTCCGCTTGCCGTTGGCAACAAGAGCCGAGGAGGCTCCTGTCTCTCAAGGGACCAAGAAGAGGTGAGGAGTGATGCGGGGTCGGAGTCCGACGCCGCATCTGGAGGCACGAGCATGGGAGGCTCAGGGAGCCCCTGCCGTGCTCAAATCTTCAGCCAGTCTTCTCACACTTGAAAATATCAACTGCTTTCCTAGTCCTTATGTCCTCCTAGCGAAGATACTGAATGGCTCATCATGTTAAACATGTTGAAGACGTCCTCTCCCACTAGAATATCGACCGTTGCCCTATTAAAGTCCATAAATCCGCGGACATCAGTTAATGTAAGTTCTACCTAGTAAAGATGCTTCGTATGTTGAACATGTTGTTCGATCATGTAGCAGACAAGATATCCTATCCCACTCGAAAAGATCAAATTTCGATGTGCATTATCGACTGATTCTCCAGTCCACGAGTTGTCACATCAATTGATGTAACTCCTACCTAGCAAAGGTGCTGACCATGTTTAACATGCTGTTTGGACATGCTAAAGACAACATGTCCTCTCCCACTCAAAAATATCAAATTTCGTCGTGCGTTATCAACTGTTTCTCTAGTCCACGAGTTGTCACGTCAGTTGATGTAACTCCTACAGTCCTACTTAGCAAAGATGTTCACCATGTTCAACAAGCTGTTTGGACATGTTGAAGTCAACATGTCTTCTCCCACTCGAAAAGGTCAAATTTCGTCGAGCGATATCGACTGATTCCCCAGTCTACGAGTTGTCACATCAATTGATGTAACTCCTAGCAAAGATTGAGAATGTTATTTGGACATGTTTCTACTTGTCCAAACAACAAGACAACCTGTCGCCTTCCACTTGAAAATACCAAATTTCATCGTGCAATATCCACTGTTTCCCTATCAATATCCTTATGTCCGCGGACTGGCAACATCACTCGATGCAACAGTCTACATACGTTAAGTTATATACGTTAAGTAGCAGACAAATATCCTCACCCACCCGAAAATATCAAATTTCATCGTGCAATATCGACTGTTTCCCTATTAAAGTCCTTATGTCCGCGGGCTGTCGACGTCAGCCGAGGCGCCTCAACAACAACAAACTAATGCTATTGAAACGACAACGCGATACTCCGTATTTAGACTTGACGGTTTTAGTTGGACGGACGTTAGCTCTGTGTTGCGCAGTTCGGAGTGCTTCGGAGGCTAATGGTTCAGTGTTTGTACAGATGTTTTTAGATTAAAGAGTACTCTTGAAAGGTTCTATAGCTAGCTGAAGTTTGAGATTTTGTGTTCTAATAGAACTAGGATGAAAAAGCTACGCTGAAATCTCGGTGTGGGTTTAGTCAAATAGCGTTAGATATATCCTTCCACAACAGACAGAATATATAAAAAGATTTAAAGGAAAACCTGTGTATATTAGCGAAATGAATATCAAGTCAAGTGTAGCATACGTTACAAGAATTCATAATCATGTATGAGGAGTGTGAGATCCCACAATAATTACCCCAGCTCATGTATATTTAAACCACCTAGCTAAGATTTTTTGCGTTAGTCTATCATCAGTCATGGACGACATATCAGTAATTATATGTAACACGAATACTCATAGCCAGTGTAATTTATATTTTCCCACGAGGACGCTAGATAACAAGTTAAAAGCCAAGTTAGAACTAGTTCTCATTTAATAGGTCCCTGTCATTGTCACTTCTGTCAGTGCATCCAGTTTCCTGACTCCATGTCCTGTGCCATTAAAACTTGAAACAACTTTAGACTTTGTGCTGTGAAGCATAAAGTTGATATTCCTACGAATGTCAATTTGTGTTCTCGCTTCGTTTCAGATGCAGTAAGTACAGTCGTCACAATGTCTACAACACATGTTTGGCGGTGGCCTCTAAGACTGTGACAAGATAAAGGCGGGACGCTGTGACATTAAAATATATGGCAATTAGTAACCCAATTTGTAATAAAGAATCAGTGTCCTACTTAATTCAAGGTCCATTGAAAGTGCTGATCGATATTAGTTTAGATATTAACCGCCTAATACCTTACGTATTGAGGTCGTAGTTGGGATAAATAGATCAAGCAGTCTGAAACTTTAGAACTTAGAGATGAAGTTTGAATGTAACAGCGCTACAGTGCTGCAGTACTCATCAAAGCGCTATTGTTGAGAGTGTTTACTAAACCCATATCTTCAGATCCACAGTGAAGCAAACACTTAAATTGTAGTGCTAAGACTATCGTTGGGAAGCAAACAGAAACACTGACCGTTAGAAATTACACTTGAACATCATGTTTCGTGTTCAGAAAGCATCACTTTAGTTGCTTTATTTTTTTTCATCTTTAAATTCTTCAGCATTCATGTTCAATTTTATTTCATCTCAGATTTTCGAACCGGTCGAAGTGGAAGTGCTTGGGGGAGGCCTATGTCCAGCAGTGGACGTCTTTTGGCTGAAATGATGACTCCATTTATACGTATTGGTAGTACCATAATACCATAATCAGCCTATAATGTTCCCACTGCTGGGACACAGTCCTCCTCTCGGTGAGAGGGAGTGGGCCGTAATCCACCACGCGGGCCCAGTGCGGATTGGCAGATGTCACATGTCTTCGAATTTTTGGTTGTAGGACATGCCGGTTTCCTCACGATGTTTTCACCGTTTTGAGAGCAGTGGTGATAAAATAATTTACACAAAGTAAAGCGCCTGTCTGGGTTCGAACCTACGACCTACAACTCGTAAGTCGCATTCGTATTGGTAGTATTGCATTGTATTTTTCTAAAGTAATCACACCGAAATAGGTTCTAACTATTTTCTCATCATCGCTGACTTTAAAGCCGTTATTTCTTTGCTCCACACACCCGTGCATGTAAAGAACAAATGTATGATGCGTGCACATGAATACCGCGTCAGGATGCATCTCGTATTCAAGGCCCGGGCAAATCATTTGTTCGCAATTTTCTACGTCCAGAACAATCTCCGTAACAGCGATATGGGGAAACAAGATGCCTTGTTTGGGTACTAACAAAGTAATTTGTGTTGTATCTGTGTTTACCTATTCATTGTAAGCCTTGTTGAACGCTTTATTTGGGAAGATGGTTCTTGTTTTATATTTTTTTGTGGTCACTATTTTTTTTTTAATAACAATTAAGAAAGAAAGAAAAAGTATTTATTGCGACTCGTACAGAAAGATGCAGGGGGTGCTTGGGGGAGGCCTATGTCCAGCAGTGGACGTCTTTCGGCTGAAATGATGATGATGATGTACAGGAAGATCACAAACTAAACTAAACACAGTTAAATAAAAATTTCGATTTTAACTAAGATAAAATTAAACCTATAATATTCTGCTTCGACATTGAGCAGCAGTTGGAATCATGTCTTTATTTGTACTATTGGAGTTATGGAATAATTCAATCTTTCACATCAGCACATCAGAAAATTATGAAATTAATCAAAATTGCTGAACTTTAAAGTATTATTGCAACAATAGACATGTAGTAAAGCGATACAATTATAGAACATAAAATGCGGTAAGTAATAATCTGAAGCCAAACTTCAATAAAGTTGTAGTCATAGTTCTTGACGAAAAATAAAATAATTACGTGAACAAGGAACCGCTAACATAACGACATAATATTATGAGCAAAACACTAAACAAAAGCAAAAGGCGGAATCAATCAAGAAAACGGTTATTTTACGAGTACTCTTACTTTATCTCTGTCTTTGCGTGTAAATTGCTCATCGGTTTTTTTGCTTATATTTTGTGGAGCACATCGTGGTTAATAGAATTGTCATTTTAAAAGCGGTTAAACGGCTCGTTTTGGGAGTTTTGAAGCTTTCTAAATTGGCTGTGCTGAGCTTGCTTTGCAATGGTTCTGTTTTCTCATGTCTGTAGGAAATAGTTGTTCGTTAGTCATGTACCTATTTCTATTAATTAAATTAAATTTTATTCGAGAACATCCATCGGTTTCTTTCTAAACTTCAACTTTAACCGACGATCCTGCATCTCTTTTGTTGACTGTACCTATTCATAATATTTATTTGGAAAGTTTTTTAGTGTGTCTTCTCTAATAAGTTTTCAGTTGTATGTAAATTGTCTTCTTTATTTCCTGTGATACTTAAATGTTTGTAGTATTCAGATTATATGACTTCCAGAAACATCATCACAAACATTTCATAAAATTATTTCCCAATCTACTCCAAATTCCTGAGTGCCTGAGTTTATTCCCTCAAACATTTAATACCTTTGCTCATCATTTTTAGCCATATATAGCTCCACTAATAACGCCAGAATATAATCATTAAAGCTACTGATCGCCCGGGTGTTGGCCTCACGCTGCTGCGATTTTCGTGCGGGGCTCCAACGATTTCCTTATTGCCCCGGGATCGGTTCCCAGCAACCATTCGTGGCTTGCGAGCTTTGTTGCGTTCACGCAATCCCTACACATACTGGTTTCATGTTGTTTTAGATATGCCTGCTTATGTGTTTTACTGGTTCTCTTGTTATTCAAATTTATCTGGAAATTTGTGTTGTTAGAAGGTATAAAGCATTGTTTTGTGCAGTTGCTTATGGATATTATTCATGTTTCCTTGAGTGTCGTAAAGGGGTTTAGGGATTATATTTGACTAATGAACAGCAAGCAGTATCTAACTTTCCTGTACCCGTTTGTGTGAATTAGATTCGTCTTTGCAAGCTTAACCATGATAGGAAAGCTCTAAGATTAAAAATGAAAACGAATCTTTCGTAGCATCATCATTATCATTCAATCATCATGTTTGCAATTCAATTTATCCTGTCAACTTATATGATTGACTGTTGTCAATGTGGACACCTAACCGCAACACCTTGGATATCAGTTCGGATTGATTGATTAGATTCTTGATCTAGATTTCATTCCTTAGATTTATTTTCTTAGCTATTCTTTTTTATTAACTAGAATTTTAACCTTATCACACCTCTCAATGTCTTCCTTCTAAACGCATTCGTTGTTCGGTCAAAGGCGATGCCCATATTTAGTATTAGATGCAAGTCGTACCGAGAACGTTATGTAAATATAGAGCGTGAAAGTGGTTGTTCCTGCTCAATTAGTAGAAGTCGATATTAATTAAATCTTATCTAATTGGTCCTTAATAGCTGTAATTTACGACAGTAGCAATTTATCGCACTTTCCTTACTTGGCTGGGTCACATAAGGCTTAATTTTGGAAGATATTAATTTCCACGCGCTTATATTCTCCCACGTGTTCCCAAAAGGGGCAGGCAGATCTCTAGGTGGTATTATGAGCTTCGACAGCGAGGAATTGTTTGAAGCCTATTGTAGCGATGAAACTAAACTATCTATTGTGAAATATCAGCGCCTTGATTGCATTATGAAATGACAATCGCTTTTAATTCAAAACAAGGTACAAAACAATCCTGAAAACTTGGTATTTTCAACAACTAGATGAAAGTGCTCGCTCGCGCGTGCGTGTTCGTGCTCGTGCTGCTCTTAAAACGGTGAAGGAAAATAACGTGAGGAAACCGACATGTCCTAGAACCAAAAATTCGAAGACATGTGACATCCACCAAACCGCACTGGGCCCACAGAGAGGAGGCCCGTGTCCCAGCAGTGGGAACATTATAGGCTGATTGTGAGTGTGTGAGATCAACACAACGCAAGCACAGTGTGGGTTGTTAGATGTCACATGTCTTCGAATGTTTGGTTCTAGAACATGCCGGTTTCGTCACGATGTTTTCCCTCATGTTGAGAACAGTGGTGATGAAATAACTGTCTGAGTTTGAACCTACGACCTACAGGTGCGAAAGTCGCGGCCGTTAACATTTGGACACCACTGTTTTTCATTGTATAAGTGTATTAAATTTGTTTTCGTGACTTCAAATACAAAGTAAGACTTGGAAAGCCCGGTGAGTTAATAATATCGTACTGGGATCACTAATATGCCTGCCAAGTATAGTGATTATGGCATTACTCCGGCCGTGATCCCGCTGTTGGCTGTAGCCCGCGGCTGACTGTTAGAGAATGCTTATTTTGTATACAATATACGTACCTACACGTTTTGTAGCGAACCTTTATGTTCGTGTAAATTGATTTGGCTTGCATCTTGGGGAGGAACACGCACGCAATCTGCAATCGTTGTGATGTTTAAATGCAAACAGTGCAATAAATCAACAATGATGCTGATACGTAAACTCACAAAGGATCGTAGCAGTTGGCGTTCTGCTTCCGTTTCTGCCTACCGCCATGGGAAGATGCGTACGTGTTCGGCCCGTAAGGGCCGAAGCCTGCCGGGTCAGCGGGATTGTCCGAAAGGGTTACCGCTGGCCCGGAACATAAAGGGCTAAGGAAGGAACACGGGTGGGTTTTAGTCAGTAAGAGTCTGACTTACTGATTGAAAGCCACCCGTGTGCCTTCCTTAGCCCTTCCTTCCCTCCCTTCCGCTCCCACCCAGAGCGGGAGAGGTCATTTAATGATTTCCCATCCTGAAAAAAAAAGCGCCTGACTGGGTGCGGACCCATGACCTACAACACGTAAGTCGGGGCCATTACCACTCGGCCTCAACCACAAGCATAATAAAAATATCTTATAAATAAATCTCATGTTCGAAATACAACCTTTCATATTCCATTCAAGATGCTCATGCAAATAAAACGATGCCAAGACTACGCTTACAAGTTATTATTCCAAATGCAGTAACAATACCATACAGACTCGGAAACTCGGAACAACTGGTCTTCGGATCCAAGGAGCCTGTATTATTAGGACCCACTGTGGTCCAAAACAAATGAATTCACCGACTGTTTTGAATTTAAATATTCTTCATTCATATTAGAACTTTGTTAATAAAGTTGTTATACAAATAAGTCTGTTATGTGTCATTGAAACTGCGTTTTGAATATCAAGAAACTCCGTGGTGAGCAAATAAATTTGGGTACGGAAAGTTAATAGTAAATAAATTTTAAAAACAAATCCCTGACCCTTCAATCTGTGACCCTTTATAAATCAGGTTACTTAGATATTATTATGGAGTAAGGGGTATGTTCTGCTATCCTTATTCTATTTTTGTGACTTCAACTTTTGACGTGACAACGTCTTAAATTAGGTTGCGGCTGGGAGTCACTTATGAAAAAGTGTAACGCTCGGTAACGTTACGTTCTTATTTTAAATTAGGTTGCGGCTGGGAGTCACTTATGAAAAAGTGTAACGCTCGGTAACGTTACGTTCTTATTTTCATTTAATTCCTTGTTCCTATTGTGCAATTTAATTATATTCATATCAATAAATATTCTACCGAGAAAAAGACGTTGTCACGTAAAATCTTCGCCCGTAAAACCGACTTTACAGGCAACCATTTTTGACGTGACAACGTCTTAAATTAGGTTGCGACTGGGAGTCACTTATGAAAAAGTGTAACGCTCGGTAACGTTACGATGAGTCACCGAACGAGAGAGAGGCCCGCCGAATGCCTTGCGTCTCTCTCCCACTCAACTATGATTGGATGATCGGTCGTTGTCACGTAAAATCTTCGCCCGTAAAACCGACTTTACAGGCAACCATTTTTTTTTTATTTAATATCTGAATTTTTATTTTTACTGGTATTCAGCTGCATCTGGTTAGACTGGAAGCCGACCCCAACATAGTTGGGAAAAGGCTAGGCAGATGAGATGATGATCTGAATTTTTATGTTTGACATAATATTTTCAGCATTGATAAAGACCAACCACCACCACCATTGACCACCATTGACCATTGGTTTAGGCTAACTAAGTAATGTTTGATCATCGAAATCTAAGACATTCATGCCAGAACCTCCATACCGTAACTACAAATCTTTGTAAATAATTGCAAAACACGACAACAACACAACAAAAAAATAAAACAACAATTGCAATTGTAATTTTTTAGCAATTGCATTGAATTGCTATTCATCAGTCTATTCATCCAACAACACGTTTTGGACATTCCAATCCAAATCAAATAGGTATTCCAAAAAAAGTTTCTACAATCAGTACCAAAAGACAAGTCTGCCCGCATAAACGTTGACCTCAAGAATCTCAGCAACCAATACGTTTCCCATACACAACACAGGTATTTAAACGGAAGCCGTTTGCAGATGCACACAAACGACCGTCCCTGACCGGTACTAATTACTCGGTTAATTTTATTGCAAGCCGGTCTTGCTCTCACTTTCGACTCGACTTTGCTCGACGACGTCGAAACGACAAATGAATGCCGACAACGGCGACAACCGACAAGCATGGTTGATTCGTGCGTAGGGCTGTACGAGTTCTGGACTTATGGATGGTTCCTTTTTTTCTTGAGATTTAACGGTCGTGCATGGTTTTTAAAACGGCATTCCAAGATAAGGTCATGTCTGGGAATTGAGTATTTAATGAAAAAAATCCATGCGTTTGTAAGGTACTTAGAAATAAATGTTCCAGTGATGCTTATGCAGTACGAATGGATGTTATTTTCAATATGGTTCTGTGTGGAGCTTATTTTGATTTCACGATGATATCAATCGCTAAATGTCCATCCTCAATTGTATATTGTACAGACGCCAGCACATCAAGCTACCCTAAACTGTCAAATTTTCCCAATCAACTTTGAACCTAATGATTTAGCGATAAAGTTGTAAATCTATTAAAGAAATTTGACAGATTGTAGTAGCTTGATGTGCTATAATATACAATCAAGGTATGAGGAAAATGTCGTGAGGAGAGTTTTGAGTATGAATGTCGATGGCTATAAGAGTAGGGGAAGACCAAAGAAACGATGGATGGACCGTGTATGGTTAGAAAGGTGGGGACTACCGAGACGACCACTAATAGAGAAGTATGGACGAAAAAGGCACGTTGATGACCCCAAATAAATTGGGATGAGGGCAGGAGAATGATGATACAATTAGGGCGCGTTTACATGAGCACGATTTTTAGCGCGTACGCATCGCACCCTCTTTAGAAAAACATTGGAATTAAATGCTTCTCTTTTGAGGGAGCGATGCGTACGTGACGCGTAAATAATCGCGCTCGTGTGAACGCGCCCTTAAGGTAGGTACACTGAAAAAAATAATTTCTTACTACACTACAGCACATTAAATCGATTTCATTAAGACTAACTCACTTCTGTATAAAGTGAGTAAGTATAATGAAATCGCTTAAAAATAAATGTTTGTAAAACAGTAAAAGACAAAACAGTAACTTTTAATGATTGAACATTTTAATGATTGAACATACACAAAAAAAAAGGAAAACCACCATTACTGTAATGTAAGTAAATTTCAATGGTTTGAACGATATCACCAAATGAATAAATAAAACAGTTAATTTTGTGACCTTTTAGCTACTTATATCGTTAAAATTTACTGTTATGACATTTTATCTCTAGCTTTAACTGTTTTCGGATCAGTAAAAAATACTGTTTTGAACGTTAGGCTCATATGAAACTGTTTAAAGCAGTTCAGGGGGCCTAAAAAGGCCACTTTGGCAGAATCATAAACGTATTTTGCTTTTTTTCGTTGCAAGAGATTGGGATTGGATTTGGATTGGTATTTAAGCACAGACAAAAAAAAAATAACTAAAAAATCCTTCACCAATGGGATTTGATACGATTAACTTAACAGTTAACTGTCTATTATGATATATAATGATTTGATGAATTCCTTTTATGATTCTGCAAAAGTGGCCTTTTTAGGCCCCCTGATCAATGTTTTTTCATTTTTATTTACTGCTTATTTCTTTCAGTGTATTCGTATTTTGTTCGTGTGTAGGTATTCTTGTATAGCACAATATAATGTATTGGCATTATGTTGTAATGTTGTTAGTTGTTAGCCCAACAACTAACATGTAGCAACAACAACACAACATGTAACATGTTGTAGTTGTTGTTGTGGTGTTGTTATTGTTATTATCCACTAAGCGGGCCCAGTGTGGGTTGGTAGATGTTACATGTCAAACATTGCCAAACATGCTTAAAACATTTGTCTCCTACCTACTAACATACTTACAGCACTGCTGCAATACGCAATGACTTCGATGCCCGAATATATTTTTTTTAATTGGAAAAAATCTGTTAATAAAGCTCAGCCCTGCAGCGACCCAGTGCCTGACCGGCAAAACGTCACACACCGCTTGTAATTGGCGACAAGCTGTTACTGCACAACTCTTGCTCTATAATGCGATTATTTACACCCCAGGAATTTATGACAACAGATAATTTCGCTAACCCGATCGCTAATAAGGTATTATTTACCGACCCAAAGTTTACGCTCCACGGAATACCCATTAAAAGTTTAAAGTAATTTGTTAAATATTGCCGATCTGAGTAGAACCTACTGGGCATGATCTTCGTAAATGGATTAGGTACTAATCTATGAACTGCGTAAGTGCGTACTCTTAAAACTTTGACTACTCTGTGGTTGGTGCAGTCCATTGCTGGTTTAGTGGTTAGTATGTTGGCATTAGTGATTGATAGAGCAGTAATGGATAGTGAAATCCCTTGAATTTTTGTACCTGAATAAAGACACGTGTTAAATTTTAATTTACAAAGTAGAAGTGACGTCAACGTTATGAAGCTCTTGTCATACAAAACTTAACAAAGACCTTTTCCTGATATCACAAAGTTAAATTACAAATTATCACACTTTGTACGCTGATGTTGGCAACAAACAATTGTAATCAAACTTTTCTTTTTACGGCAAAGTTAGGCACAGTTATGCCAATGTTGGCTTGTTTATTTAGTAACTTTTGCTACAATTCTCCAAGACAATTAAACCACTTTTACCAGTAATTGCGGTAATTGAAGCAATTCAATTTACCTAAAAGACTTGCCTATTATGTAGCCTAGTCTACTTTTAATTGTTGGCTTAATTTATACTTTTGCGCCAAACCTATTGCGGACGTCATCAAGCTTTTGCTTGTGTCCATAAAATGGTCAACAGTATTTTCAAAATAATGTGGTCTGGCTCAAACTCCATGACTAAAGCATTCGGTTAATTTAACCTGTCACGAACAAGACAAGTCTGACAGTCAAATGAATCAGGTTAATGTAACCAATGATTTTTTTTTATAGCAGGAAGGATTTTTAATTTACATGGGAGGCTATGGAACGCCTCCGTTACCAGATTGTCCACACCACTCGGATCTGATGGCCATGACCGCCATCTATTGTAGTCCGAATGCAACTCGAATCGGAATCAATCGAGCGCCAATGTCAAAAAACTCGATAAAAACTGTGAGAGTCATTGCTAGTGTTTGGGTGACAACACTCTAATCGAGTGTGCAATCGACTCCCCCGCTGTTATATCCGGAGCATACTTCGACATTTTTAATTTCCGCAGTTTTACTTTTAGATTGATTTTTCTGGGTCAAACTGAATTGCAATGTTTATTTTTCTATAGGTATCGATTATCTCTTCAAATACGTAGGTACTTTATGTCTACCTAAATATTAAAGCGAACTATATAAACATAGTGAATCCAAAATCTTCTATTTAGTACAACAATCTTTTGAAACAGAGAAAGTGAAACTCACTAATCTACCTAAAGGATTAAGATTAGTTGGTCGCAGTATATAAATAATTTCACGTAACACCCTTTGTCACGACTGCACCGGTTCGCCCCACCTCTAGTCTAAACAACATAGATGAAAAAACACCTTATGTACAAAAAACTGACCCCATTTGATAGGCACGTATTTAGAACATACCTAACTGATTTTACCTGCAATGCCATTATTTTTTTTGCATCTCATTATGTATTTCGAAATTGAACGTGTTTAAAGAACAATAGTCTGTCAGTTGAGATTTTTGGTCACTTTGAAGGTTTCAGCTTTAAGAAAAGTAAAGTGGGGCTACCTCGACGGATCGGCAGCAGGGTGTGGACGCAAACCGTGGGAGTGGCAAAGTTTTGGGCCAACAAGATCTAAAATGCAGCCGTGTCAGCGACACGAGGAAAAAGAAGCTTTGAAAAATCATGATGAAACTACCAAAAACAGTGCTCGATAGACGTTTTAGAGGACAATGAAAAACATCCCAATGCTGTCTACGAAAAGTCAAGTTGGCAATTTCACACCTTTATTCTTGGAAATTGAAAAGCTGGTGAATGCATTAATTAATTAAAAGTGAGCAAATTTTAACAAATTATTTTCCAAGTGCTTAGGAAAAAGCAGAAAACATTCTCATATCTAGCTTTTAATCGAATTGCATTTTCAAAAGGAAAAGAAAAAAAAAACCTTTACTTACTCGTTTTGCTTCAAACAGATCAACATCCCTGTTATAAGGACGAAGGATGAACTGGGTTATTTTGTGGTTGATACTTTTAAACGGTCTGAAACATTTTCTGAGAATAAATTATAATTATACCTTTATGAAAGGGCATTCCTTTAACAATAATCATAAACTTAAAATATGTGCTATATCTACACTGCAGTGCCAAAATAGTGGTCTACAATAGTGACTTTTACTTTTATGTAATATTGTAGAAAGCTACTTTAAAACCACATTCATTATGAGTGCATTAAAACTCATAATGCATGTGGTATTAGTAACTCGTCATTTAAAAAAAAAAACATTATTACACTTGTTTGCTCGAAATCATAATAACCATAAGCGACACCATTTTCCACCACAAAACATTGAAAATAAAAGTACCTACTTAACTATTCTACTTACTTCTTAATTAGACACATAATCTTTGAACCCCCTATTACATAAAACATCAGTCATTAACAAATACTATGTAGCTAATGAGTGCGTGAGTAACTCGACATTTTGTAACCTTCGCTTTCCACTGAAACAATTAAATCCGGCAATTATTTCCTCAAACTATCTAAAGCTTCAATCACAAGTGGGCAATAAAAAAATAATTTCAAGTCGCTACAAATTGTTTTATTTCACCTCACTGAGCCATTTCATCTCTGACTAAAATGGCATTCAATTTTATTGATGTAGGACAATTAAAATGTATGGTAGTCGTGATGATTTCAGCTTTCACTCTCGGTGCGCGCACGCATACCACGCCCCCTTGGATCAAATACCGGGAGGTGACGTAACACGTCGTAGCACTCGAAAGTTACAGTCTATTTGCATTACCGTGATATATTGAAATCAGTACATTGATTTATTTGTTCGCTCGACCGAGCTGCTCAATTATCGGTGCGATCAAATGTCAAATAGTATAATTCCATTCATTCGTTTCGGTTTGGTCTACATGCTGTTTACAGTATTGTTCATTCGATAATCGGCGCCTACTGCGTTTTGTTACATAAAATTATTATGCTGAATAATTACACTTATGGATTTTGAAGCATGTTACTGTTAACATGCTTCAAAATCCATAAGTGTATTTAATCTATAAGATGCTGTGCATCTTATAGATACTAGGTAGAAAGTACTAAAAGATGAGAAAACATTTTGAAGAAAGCAAACGAACTGCATTAAATTAACTCTAATTTTGTATTTGGTGGCATTAGGAGTAGATAAGGCTGTGTAACTCTATAAATATATAGGATATATAGACATAGGTATAGCTAAAATACTGTGCAGAAATCATTACATAATACTTATAAAACAAAGACACTCGCGCTTCTGCGCGCCGCGTATGTCTGAACGCGATAAACTCACTACCTACCTGATTTCCATACGGTTTTCACCAATGGACTGAAAAATTAATGAGGAAAGTTTAGGTGTACAATTAATTAGGTTTTGTGTAAATTGGCTGAAATATGACGATGATTGTTGAAGATGTGGAAAAAAATCATGCCAACTAGGAGCTTTACTGGCGTGCACCGAAACCAATCGAGTTATATAAAAACAATGTAGTACGGAATTAATACATTGTTTACCTGGAGTAACACATAGGGTAGGTAGGGGAGCGTGGGTCACAGTGGATCCATTTTCTTTCAATGACTTGTAACTTTACTTTTTTTACCTCAAATTTTCTATCATGTTGACTGAGTCCTAGAAAATATATTTAAATTTGAACCTGTATTACAAAAACAGACCTAAAAGCACTCAGTATTTTTTTTTTATTTTTTTTTTTTTAAGTGATAAATTATCCACTGTGCCCCATAACAGGGGCACAGTGGATACTGATTTGGGTTACACTGGATCCTGTGAGTCACACTGGATAATGATTAATTTATATTCATTAAAAAACGTGTATTTAAATTAAGTGGTTTATTTTTAATAATTAAACATGCGTTTAATTGTAAACATAACATAAATCTTTATTTGAGGTAATTAAAAACGTGGACTTTGTATTTGGAAAGTACCTATAATACTTTAAACTTAGGTACTAGTTTCACAATATGAAAAAATCAAACGATCAATAAATAGAACACATCTGCTGTCCTTCAACTTATAAGGTTGACATAACTAAACCTCTTACAAACAATAAAAAACAATTACAATCATAATATTCTTAATCCTCCACAGTGGATACAAGATCCACTGTACCCCAATTCAAAACGATCCACTGTGCCCCAGTTGGAGAAGTCTTAATTAAAAAATCCTACCAAATTATTTATTTGTCAAATAAACATATTAGAGTAACAAAAATTCTCTACAGTAACTTTAGATCATATCACATTATCAACACTTGTAAAATTCTAATATACGGAAAGGCAAAACGTTTTACAAAAACACGTAAAATAAAAGTTTGTGGTTTACTTGTCGACGGATTCTCCGTACCGCGTGCGTCCACTCCGATACTAAGATGGCGACTAGCTCGGTTGCGGGGGGAGTGTAAGAACGGCAACGTCGCGAACGCGTACGCGTCTGTTTGCTTTAAATACACACCTACAATGATTTATCCACTGTGACCCAGGATCCACTGTGACCCACGCTCCCCTACTTTTAATCCTGGTAGTTCGTTCCCGTTGGATATTTTCCGAAATCCGTGGCCGCGCCGCGAAGCCGCGCGCAAAACCTAGTTAAAAATCAACGACGATATAGCTCTCTTTGTCAAAAATAAATGTAGTTCCTAAAATAAAATTCCGGCTACCTATATCAAAATTATGAATTCTTAATTTAATTTTAGCAGTAGACCGGTCCGTGGCATAGCTAATCGCTAATCTATTTTGTAATCATCCAGTCTAATTTATTTCTAGACTAGATGTCTTAATATCTTGTCTAAAGGCAAGGGCAACTCCCTTGAAAGTCCTTGTAATTAACCCAAATCTGGACCGCTGACCTAAATAAATGACACAACAAAAACAAATTGTCCAAAATGCAAATAATTGGCTTATTAGTCGATTCGCACGAATTGACCTTTCAGAAACGGGCGAGTAATACGCGCTAGTGTCCTTTTTAGGGTTCCGTACCCAAAGGGTAAAAACGGGACCCTATTACTAAGACTTCGCTGTCTGTCCGTCCGTCCATCCGTCCGTCTGTCACCAGGTTGTATCTCAAGAACCGCGATAGCTAAACAGTTGAAATTTTCACAAATTATGTAGGTATGTCTTTTGCCGCTATAACAACAAATACTAAAAACAAAATAAAATAAATATTTAAGGGGGCTCCCATACAACAAACGTGTTTTTTTTTCGTTGTTTTTGCCTTGTGGTACGGAACCCTTCGTGGCGAGTCTTATACTTTATTACATAAAATTCAAAATGTGCCAATTCGGACGAATCGCGTATTCTTACTAATGTAGAAAAAAAATATTATGTAAAGGTGACGACTCGCCCGCTTCGGGCGAGTAAATTCGTGCGAATCAACTAATAAACCAAATAATTTTGGACTCAAGTGTAATTGCCAATGATATACTTTCAGCTCTAAAATTACCAAACAAATTATAAATGTATCATTCGCTGCATTATCACACGAGACGTAGGTACTTACGTTGAATAAGTTCATCGGTAAGGACTTCCGAGATAAACAACGTACAGTACAGTTAGAAACCTAAGCAGGTATTTAACCTTAGTACCTCTGTAATAGGACGCGTTATGTTGATGACGCTTATTTACTGTAAATTATATTGTTATAAAACAAAATTTAATACAAAACTAATCAAGTGTGAGACTTTGTTGGGGTTTTATGTTCCACGGTTCATTAGGTTATTGACCTTTATTGTGTAGTGGAGTTACCTATTACCTGCACTAGACAAGACTTATCATCAGTTTGTTCCAAGGTATCTTTAGCCCAAAATAATAAAATGAAAATTTAAAAAAAGTTTTTAAAAGCAAGCTTCTTTTTAGGTTACGTTTTTATTATTTAAATAAATTAAATAAAAACGTAACCTAAAAAAGAAAGAATAACGCGAACTAAACTAACTAAAAATAAAAAATAAAATTTAAAAATAAAGCTTCGTAGGTTTAGTGGTCGCAAGCGCTACTGCTGAGCGGTGATGTCCTGGGTTCAATACCCAGGTCGGGCAAAGTGTTATTGAGTTTTCTCATCAGGAATTTCTCAGTAGCCGCACGGAGTCTGAATTTTTGCCTGGTTGATGGCAAGGCTCGTCCCCTATTACATGGGTTGGTACACGTTTGCCTAAACCTTCAGAAACTACAGGCGTGTTGTTCGTTACGACGCCTATTGACTAATACCTACGCATTATGACCAATGATGGTTACCGTCATAAATACGCAAAATGACCAATCGCTAAATGACCCTCACGTGAAATGACAGGCGAACCGACTAACTAATATGTGTAGGTAGGTATGCAATCCATAGCCTACATTCGTCCACTGTTGGATAGTAGAATTGATATATCTAGTAAATAAAATAAAAATATATATTAATGTTATGTAAAATGAAAGTACAGACGCCAGCACATTAAGCTACTACAATCTGTCAAATTTCTTTAATAGTTTAGTTTAGTTTAGTTTTTCAACTTTATCGCTATTGACATTAGGTTCAAATTTGATTGGGAAAATTTGACAGTTTCGGGTAGCTTGATGTGCCGTCTGTACAACTTAACTCGTGACGTTGAAGTCACCTTTTAGTCTTCTACTACAGCATAATTTCATCTCATATTATCCACTGTTTATCTGCTTCGTACTATACTACCCCTGCTGTTCACCCCCCTCCCCCCCCCCACTGCTGTTTCAGTAGCCGGTAAGTACCGGCTACTGAAACTGCTAATTGATGGTAAGATCCCAGCCAGAAATGTTTACACAACATAATTTCCAAGAAAGATACACAAACAGACAGGAAACTACCGTTATTCCACAAAACAAACCCACTACCTGAACTACGAGAACCTACATCAAAACACCGAAAATCCATAACCATAAAATAACATCTAGTTTGTACACATAATTCTCACGCTTCTAATTAAAACTGAAGTTCGCGTCTGCGTCATCCTCATAAAATCCACAGAATATATCTCCAAATGTACAGTTACAGACAGCTCTTCGTAAATTCCTTTGCCTATCATTAAAAAGAATGTCCCTGTTAATCAGGCACTTGCATGACGTTTATAAGGTCTAGTCAAGGATTGATGTACAGTCGAGATTAGGCCGAATCGGTCCACTTGTCACTCAAGAAGTGTCGTCGCATGCCATTCATTAGTTTAATGATGCTGGGTCTCGGAACTACCCAAGACCCAAGGCAATTGGAGTGGAACAAATTGGTGCATTACGAAGCCTATAATGTTTATAGAATGGTTGTTTTCTAAAACGTTATGGACTTGTAACTTGTTAATGTAGGTACTTGTATGTCGAAGCTATTTTGTAGATAGTGAGAATGGGGGTAAATATTGCTTTTAAGTTTACTTTATGAGGAGTTCAATAGGTAACTATTTTGTAAACGAATATCTTTATTGCATAAATATATATTGATGAGGATATGAAAAGATGTCCAAGTAACCTTGGGAATCTGTCAAAATGTGATTAATGGTTTTGATCGCTACGGTCAATGAGTCCAGAGAGACTAATATTCTCTTTATTTTAAGATTGTTCGCATTCTAATCAGTCTCGATCTTGAAAAAATACTTTTAATTTCCCTATATTTTTGAAAAAAGTTTTGACATTGATTGTCGCTGAGATGACATTGCGACTAGATTTTGATCGTTTTTAATTACGATAGGAAGTTTAAAATTATGATTAATTGGCCTTCAGGAAGCTTACTAGGTATTTGGCGTACGTAATTGATATACGGTTCGTAAGTATTGATTATTTATATTAACATTAATAAAAAAAAAATGAACAATTTTTAAGCGAGCAAAGAAATAAGCAATAATAAATATAAATAATAAATGAATAGACAGACCTGCATAAATAAAATATTAACAGAATAAGTAAATTAATGGAAATATAAATACATAGATAATAGGATATAAAATAATTCTAATGGATAAATTCAATACTTAATAATAATACATAATTATGAATAACAGATATATTTTAATAAGTAAAATAACAAAAATAAATTATAAAATAATACTTAGTAATTAAATCTACTTACTACATTATTAAAAAACAACAATTTTTAAGCGAGTAAAGAAATAAGCAATATTAAATAAATAACAAATGAATAGATAGACCTGCGTATAAAATATTAATATAATAAGTGAATGAATGGAAATATAAATACATAAGTAGGTAATACCTAATAAGGTATAAAATAATTCAAACTTAGTAGCAAAGAAAATTAATAAACCGCTCTTCCTCTCTCTATTTATTTATAAATTGGCTGTGCCCGACAGGGTCCATAATTGTTTCTATTATTTTTTTATTTACCACCTGTAATTGTACGTTATGGATTGCAATAAACGATTTAAACGATTTGAGATTTCTAACAACGGACTGCGATAGGCTAAGGTGATTTGATCTAAGAATATTTCTCATACACTCATAAATAACGCAGACTTAATTACTGTAACGGTTAATCTACTGAGCTCCCAGTCTTAGGCTTCTAATTAATTTTATAGTACTCCTACATCGCATGTTAGTTAGTCAGTATCCAATATAGACCATTTTACGCAAATGCAATTAAATCTGTTCATAACTCAAGCACCAGGAAACATTAACATATCACAGTTCAAAGTTCAACATATGCACTGACATTTAATAACGAAACTAAATTATACCAGGAATAACAAATAGGCATAACACCAGTGATATTTCGCACTACACTGTCACGGAAAAGTGTTGTGCGTTCTGACAAAAATGATACCTTCGTTCGGCACAATAACATGAATAGAGTCCATTCAAACTTATGTTTCTAATTAATATTATTTCAAGTTAAACAAATATCTAAATAATAATATAATAATAAACTGTGTTCTCAATGATTACCGAAGGACCAGCCCAGCTACCTATCTTTTTTTTTTTCGGATGGGAAATCATCAAATGACCCCTCCCGCTCTGGGTGGAGTGGAAGGGAGTGTCAGACTCTTACTGACTAAAACCCACCCGTGTTCCTTCCTTAGCCCTTTATGTTCCGGGCCAGCGGTAACCCTTTCGGACAATCCCGCTGACCCGGCAGGCTTGGGCCCTATGGGGCCCCTCCTCGATGCTGACATCTCTTTGAGGCGCGCGTGGAACACGTACGCGCCGTCCGGCACGGGCCTAGCCCTGATCGGACGGTGAGCTACCCATAACTCTCCGCCCGCCGACGGTGGCCGGGAGTCGTCCGGTGGCTCCCGACGCCCGGAGCGTCTCCCGCGGCGGCTGGGATGGGAGGCTCTCTCCCTCATCCGTCCCGCCACCTCCTTCGCTGGCTTTAATATTACCTACCATACCTACCTTTAGTTACGATCACCAGCCCGTCTACTAAGCGGAATAGCTGCCGGCCTGAGGAAGATTAAAGCCATGTGTCTTAAGTATAGTGGAGTATAGTTTAGTTTACAATTTGTAGTACAATTTCTGTCTTCCCTTTTTTTAAAAGGTATATGGATGATGGTATATAAAATATATAACCTATAATTATCTCTAAAAAGTTTCGCCATTTTATCTTCCGTCGCATATAAACAGAGATAAAAAGTAGCAACGATATAAATCAAGATCCAATATTTCACGAATCTGTTGAACACTATCAATTAATCATATCCGGCGGTCGGGAACCCTCGGCTAAACTCGGATGAGCTCGGGAACAGGGTGGTGTATATCACCGGTAATGTAGATACGACAGCTCTTCCAAGTTCCCCCAAGTGCCTTGACCAATTTATCAAACAAACCCGTTCATATTTTTGGAAACTACTTATTTTCTATGAAGGTTGTTTTAGAAATTAATTTGACGGAAGATTTATATCGGTGATTTAATCTGGCTTGGTTTATTATTACTGTTATGAAATGAAACATTATTATGAAGTTGGAATGTTGGTATATAGCTTTGGGAATAACTGTCATTGCAAAATACCATAAAATATAATTGCTAACCATATTTTTTTGGTCATCATCATCTGCCTAGCCCTTTCGCAACTATGTTGGGGTCGGCTGCCAGGTAAACTGAATGCCTGAATGCAGCTTAATACCAGTATTTTACATGGAGCGCTTACCTATCTGACCTCCACAACCCAGTGGATACTACGATACCCCTTGAGAGACTGGTTGTCAGACTTTCGGGCTTCTGACGACCCGTAACGGCTTTCCGAGGCAAGGAAGAGCCTTGGTATGTGAAGACAGTCACCCATCCACGGACCACCGCGGCAAGCGTAGCTTAACCTGATCAATCGATCTGGGCGGATGTTGTTACTTAGCCACGAGCCGCACCACCAATATACAGTTATACATAGGTATATGTAGTTTTGGTAAATATGTAAAGTAATAAATATGACCAAACCAATTAGTCAAATTAATTCACAAAATCAACACAATTATTTTAATTGAATCATTCAAAATAAATAATTAATTACACCTCGCCACTTCAGCATGCTTACACGCGCTATTCAAAATCTGTTTGGAATAAATATTTCGTAAGCAAGTACGTGTGAAATTATTTTAAAGAGCTCGATAACTGCTTACTCTAAAAGTCAGTGGTTGGCATTCATTACAGTAATTACCCAAGAGACGTGACACATCCGCCGAGGGCTACTTAACTTCTTACTTGTTTAAACTTGTTTGCTATCACTTATTGCTTATTAGGTAAATGGAGTACTTACGACATGCTGTGATGAGAGCCTGCTACACAAATTATCTAACACTAGCTTCTGCCCGCAACTTTGTCTTTGAAATTTCTTGTTCCCACGACCCACCCCGTCGCATCTCATCGCCTGCCCCCGCTATTACTTCGTTTTTGCTTCTTCTTCTTCTTTCTGACTTTTTTTCTTTTTGCTCGGCTCCTAAGGGTCGTATAGCCGTCCTTAAGAAATTGGCTTTCAAATACAAAAAGATTTTTTCAAATCCGACTGGTAGTTCCAGAGATTACCCCCTACATACGAACTGACAAACTTACAAACTTTACCTCTTTATAATATTAGTATAGATTTTCTTGTAATAAAATTAAGGACCGTATCAATAAACCGATCTAATTTTAATAGCTCACTTAGTAAGTCAAAGTATATAATACGTCCACTGGATTGAATTCATTTGATGGGCAAAGGCCAGGCAGATGATGATGAATTTTATTTATGATGATGTTCTTATAGCTTCGCAGATAGCTGTGATGCTGGGGACTTCGTTGTGTCACTTCTTTCTTCCCGGCTCAGTTTAGGGGACTATCTTATGTCATTTTTACGTTCAAAAAGTGCTGATTCTCAGCTTAGTTTGAATAAATGACTATTGATTTAAATACGAAGTTGCACATAAAGGGGTTTATTTATAAACGATGATTAAAGTTAAGAGTACATAGAACATAATTGAGTAGGTACAGACTGTCGGTATATTGTAACTGTACTGCTACTAAACCTAGTTGACGTATGTAGTCTACATACCCATACAAATCTACAAATAATGAGCAGTGGTGGTTGTCCCTTACGTTTCAAACAACGTTTGCAGAAAGCAAGTCAATCCCGCTCGACTTGTAATTACACGATCCCTGGACGGAGTCCGTCTTTATCGCAAGCCGAAGATATCAAAGGAGTATACTACTTTATTATCGTGCCTTATACTCTAACCTTTTTTTTTATGGGTGGGAAATCATCAACTGACCCCTACCGCTCTGGGAAGGGAGTGTCAGACTCCTTACTGACTAAAACCCACCCGTGTTCACGGTATCTCTTTCGAACAACCCGCGACCCTGGCGGGCATCGGCCCTAGCGGACCCCGTCAGTTAGTGCTGACATCTCCTTGAGGCGCGCGTGGAACACAACGCGCCGTCGATCCGGGCCTGATCCTTACCGGACGGCGAGCTGCCCATTGCTCGCCGTCCGCAAGCCCACGCCTACGGTGGCCGGGAATCAGCTATTGATTCCCACTCTACCCTTACATTGCAATGTAAGGACACAAGGACCAATAATGTTTGTAGTATCCTAATAGTTACATATTTTGCATTTCCCGCCCCTAACCGTACTTGGCATCATCTGGTTATCTCCAGTCTTTAACGCCAGTTATCACACCGGTAATTGTCACCCTTTGTATTAACCATAGTCCCTGATTTTTATCAAAACATTTTCTAAACGCGCTTTGGTCTTGCAAAGGAGCGTTGAAATGATAATGTCGTTGTTTCCAAAACATAAACGTTTTAAGTGCGGATTTTATTTCAGTGTCTTTTATCTAAACGAATGTTGCTGAAGAACATCATCATTATTTGAAAGCCTTGGGACTGAATGATTATGGTTGTTCAATCCGTCCAAGAGTCATAGATATTTGATCATAGACCTGTCCAAACCATTGCACCATGTTAAGAAACATCCCCAGGTTTTCAGCCTTCAATGCCGTGTCCATGACACAGCCACACCCCATTTTTTTTATCAATATCTTCTATCTCCAAGAAACCTACTTCTAGACCAGCATATAGGGAAATAACCTTTTCAGACAGCTATCGGACTTCGGTAAGGTGGTCTACTCCTTAGCTGTAGGTACCTACGCATAATGAACTTCCCTCTTTTGTACGTAATCTATCAGTTTGCTAATTGATTTTACTAGATATGATTTAGAATGTTGCTCCGTATAATTAAGTAAAAGTTGCTGCCCATCCTATAACTACTTATTTAGTTATCTGGTCACGACACGGGTTGGTCCCGCCAACCACACCATATTTCGATAAACATTTCAAGTAATAACAAAATGGGCAATAACAACTTGCAAAGTAACTTGCTAAATTAATTTTATCAAAAGATACATTGCCACTGTCGTTCAGTCTAATAATATCCTGCCTCATGCCGTACCTAAGTCACTGTAAGATAATTGACCAGTATCATAACTCTGAACAAACGACTGATATTTCGACAACCATAGCAAACTATTACTACTTGTTGTGCTAGTCACTTCGTAAGTTATCACTTTCTTACATTCGCACACTTCTTATTCCAGTATATCGATGAAACTATTAGATATAAATATACTCGAATTGATACTGAACCGTTGGCGTAGGTTACGGACAGTTATTACCGACTTCAAAAAAAAGGAGGTTATCAATTCGACACGTATGTATGTTATATTATTGGAACTGCATTATATTCACATAATTTCTATTAGGGCTTCCAAACAAATATACAACATTTTATAGATGTATGTATGTTTGTCCACGCTTCGCAACTATTAATCGGATCGTAACCATTTCTTTATTGACTTACATTTACATCAACTTAGGGAACAGTGCAAGTTTCATCAAAATCGATTCAGGAATTTTCAAGATATGGACTAATATGTGTAAGTGTGACGGCCTAGCTTATTGATACGACCTTTACGGGTGTAGTGATAAACTGAATAAAAAAAAAATATCGACTTCAAAATAAATTAACTCAAAATTATGAAATAACTTTAATTTCGGATTTCGGTGTTTTGGGATCTGTATTTTAGTTTTAGTTCCGAAATTAAAGTTATCGCAATTTTGAGTTAATTTATTTTGAAGTCGATATTCTTTTTTTTATTTTTTTTAAATTACTTTTTTATTTTATACAGTCAAGTGTTACTACTGTAGAATGAAATACTGTGGCCTAGCCCAAATGTGACATGGTTACATACGCAAAGACGCAATTATTATGCCAGCTCCCCGACACATATTCAGGTCACCAGGCAATATAAACTCGTAAGCCTACGTTTATTTGAAACAGTAACAGTTAAAAGTATTATTTGTAGGTACTTATTTATCTCTTACAATAAAACATGCTGTATTGCTTTTAGATCATAAAAACAAGTGCTACATTTCTTTAGTCTTTGGTAAGACTACCTAATAGTCGTTGAGCTCCTCAAAGTCTGAGTTGAGCTACACGATTACTGACAAATGCTTGCACTGACTGGGCTAGTCCCTTAAATCTGTGTGGGTCTTTCCTCAAAATACCATTTAAGGCACTAATCTACACTGTCCTCACATGATCTGACCAAGTTCATGTCTGGACTCTGAATTTTAAAAGAGACTGCTTTGACCCTTGAGGTTGTTTTGCTATTTCTTCTCAGGGGTAATCAGATAGAAAATATCGAATCCATCTAGCTTATTTTTTTTTATTTATGCAAATGTAAACTACAACTACCATTACAGATCAGCGATCCAATGCGATATTTAGCATGTAAGGCCACTCTGGCCTTACATGCTAAATCCTTAATCTACATCCTATAAAATTACATACATATCCTAAATCTTAACCTACCTACATTTAAATAAGATACCTATTATATACATAACTTTTGCGAATTCACTCAAGGTGCACCACTATACATCAACCCTCTCGTGAACCTCGTTCACCACACGCATGGGTATAGTGAGAGGAGTTTTCACCAGTAGGTTCGTTCTGGCTGCCGGCACAGCAAGGAGGGGCGGGTTTCGCTGCCCCCACACGTACCGGTCTGGCACACAAAGTTCCAGGATTATGCGCCCCGCCACGCAGTAGCTTCATTTATAATATGACGTGTAAAAGTGATTCTGATATCCTATTTACAGAATAAACAATTTCATTTCATTTCAATAGGTAGTAGAACGTCATATCTTCGTGTTCTAAAAGGAAACTTTGCCTAGAAAGGATTATATCCGGAGATTATGCTCTAATTGTAAGTGAAAAATCTAGTTCGCCTCATAACTGCAGGGGGCGAACCTTGCCTTTTGTGACGAAGCAGCTGTTCCTATGACTGCTAATGAATACGAGGCGTACCTTTTAGGGAAGCGCAATCAGAGTATTTCCTGTTATACGAGTACAAAGTTATCTAACGCTAACTGCAGACGACGCATGTGCGAAGTTCCATTCATTGACAAGAGAAGCATGGACGTGATAATTCTGCAATATTATTAGTTGGATATTAATTGCAAATTAAAATTTCTCGTTGATTCTGGTATTTTAATTAAGTGTCCTATATTAAATGATGATGATGACGTTGATGATGATGTAAATAAAGGCTCCTATTATAAACAGGCGCGACACGTGATGCGAATCGCGCGCGACACAAAAGCACCGCAAGTCGCGCAACGAGCGGTGCCTTTGTGTCGTACGCGATTCGCATCGCGTGTCGCGCCTGTTTGTAGGAGCCTAAACGTTTATCGCGCCACTAAGGACCAAATTCATCGCACCTATGTATAAAAAGCCGTGGTGACTTAAATGATTAGTCCTTGGTAAACTTTTTGCTCGCCATGACCCAATTCAAGCTATTAACGCAAATGACTTAACTTGGACCTTAATTAGTTTATTCAATTAATTCAGTCGTTAAATAAACAGTGGAGCTACAGGGTATGCTGATGGATGAAAGACCAAAAACTAAGGATACGAAATTGAATTGAATTCGACTGAAATATTCAAATCGTAATATTAAAGCTATTAATACTCTATACTTTTATTTGAGGTAGTTTGGATGGATTTTATAAGCACTTCTTAGAAACTAGCTTCTGCCCTTGACTTCGCCCGCGTGGATGTGGATTTCATGGGTTTTAATTTATTTGCGCAGAACCCTTATTCTTTTTCTTAAATAAAAGTAAGTTAGCCTAAGTTACTCCCTTTAACATCAGCTATCTGACAGTGAAAACTCCCGTCAAAATGCGTCCAGCCGTTTCGGAGATTAGCTGGAACAAACAGACAAAAATTAAAAAAAAAATTAAAAAAATGTTGTAAGTACCGTTATATACTTTCATATGCATTTAGTAAAACGCTGTAATTTTTACATTACAAACAGACACTTTAATTTTTTTTTTTTTTGTTTTTATTTTAAATGGGTTTGCTCTTGACTCTAGTCTAGTTCAGACGTGACCGAGACAAAGTCGACGATGGAGTGAGCTTACCCAGAAGAAGCCTGTTTACTCTTACTTTGAAGAGATTCGGGTTTAATTTTATTTATTTGTGTTTATGTAGGTATATGTATGGATCGTTTAGCCAATCCTGTCATTCAATACCTTCCATAAAAATCATCTAATATCTTCTACCATATTAGTTCGCCGTAAACAATATCCTTCCTTATATTATATTTGCCTAGGACAGCTAATAAAACATGAAACAGGCCGAAAATACACACCGTCTAAACGGGAATCGGCCATATTTTAAACGAATAGCAGTATTTAATCCTAGATATCATGTTAGAGATTAGAACAAGACTCCAATCTAGAGATATCCTTGTAGGGGCCGGTGCTCCGCGGGGGCTGCGTAGACCCTGTTCTCTGCTAACGAAGTAAGGAGTATTAATATTGAATGGACGATGTGTCGGCGCAAGATTTCGTGTCTATAATCTAATAGCGATTTCTGGCACTTCCGTGTTGTTCTTGAATATGATTGGGGGATTTTGAAAGTTGATTTTGTTAAGTGGTTCTTGTATTTGTGCTAAATGTTTTGCATGCTTATTTTTTTTTTCTAAAATTGACCTTCTTATAATTTAAAAAAATTACTTCATGAAAAATTTGTGTTTCTATCTCAAAATGACAAGATTTTAATCAGTTGGAAAGACCAACTGATTAAAATCTTGTCGTTTTCATTTTCCTTGTTGTTGACATCACAATTGTTTCAAAGTACCTACTGTTTTCATGAATATTATAAATATTTCGTAAAAGCATATAGCCTACCTCACTATTACAGACGACTAGAACGTCCCTAGCGTTCCTAACAGCTAGCAACACCAAAAGAGGATACAGAACACAGAACGACTTACTTAAACGTTAAAACTCCTTACCGATTGATTGTAAATTAAATTAATGCTCAATAAATATGTATTTATGTATCACCACAGCGTTCTCCTTTTACGAATGATCCGATCTGCAATATCCAATGAAATACCAGTAACAATAAAATCTTAAAAGGGTTAGGAAAAAAGCAAAAGGACCACTGGACTACAGCCTAGGATCTATCGGGTCTCATAAATCATTCGCTTCCATTGATTTTACGACTTGTTAAGATAGTAAATAACAGGGATTCATGAAATAAAATATTTCATACCTACGTATTTTCTTTGCATGTTCGTTCGAGAGTTAAGTGCATTCTTAGCGATTATACCAGACTCAATTAGGGTAAAACCGGGATAGATGCCCCACTTTTTGAAATAGCCTCCTTATTTAAAAAATACTAATTTTATATAAATAACTTCTATGAGTGTAGCTAGTTTAATCATTTATGTTGAATTATAATTATTATTTTTTGACCTATCAATAATAAATTTTGCAGAATTTAACTTTTTATGGAACACTTTTTTTGAGGATAGATGCCTACCTGTATGGATAGTTGCCCCACCATGAAAATACTAAGAAGGATAGATGCCTGCAGTGTGGGATAGATGCCCTTTATACTGTGTAAACGAAAAACCCAACCAAATATGAGGTCGAATTACGAAAAACCATTTTTCATTTTTTTTTATGTTTAATTTTTATCGTTATAAGATAATTCTAATACGATACAAACACATAATAAAATTTCAAAAACATTTGTTCAACAAAAATATTAATTCTTAATTGTTATTAAGTATATTATTAAGTGTCAACATGCATAATCATACTTTCTTTTTAATTAAAATAACACAATAAAGAGATCATTCCTAATCCTACTTAAATGAAGTTGAACCGGATAGTGCATTCAGCGCTTTCAGTGCTTTACACATCTTCGTTGTATTTTTAGCAGCATAACGTCTTCGCAATGTTCTCGATGGAATCCCAAATTGTCGGGATATTTCATTTATCCCCACGGTTTTTTTGTCCATTTCATCGAAAGCTGACTGTAGTTGTTCTACAGTCCAAGAACATACTCGAGCTTGCACTCCTTCCTTTCTTTTGTATTTTCGTGGCATGGTTCTGCTACAAGTAAAGAGTCCAAAAAAGTAAAAACACGGAAAAAATATAACAGAACACTAAAAATATTTACACTAACACCAATAAAGTGTATGGAGGGAGAGATGCCCCCAAGGGCACCTATACCTCGAAAAATCAGGGCAACTATCCTTTATGATAGGGATAGATGCCCAAGTATTTTTTAAATAAATTAAAAACAAAAGTGCAACTATTAACACCCAGATGAACACTTAATGAACCAGTACATTGATGTAAAAAAAAATATAATGGAATGTATTACTACTTATAAAGTTATACAATGGCAAATACTAACCTTTAAATCTTTGACGTGTTCGTGAATTTTGTCGCGGAGATGATTGCACACACGAGCGAAACGCATCCTCACCGTACGACAGCCAGGGGGTACCTGAGGTGCGGGGTGACTGCGGCTCCTACTTATAGTATTAATTCATAGTTGCGAGTTTGGGAAGTTAGGTTTTTTGAAAATGAGGCATCTATCCCACTGCGGCATCTATCCCGGTTTTACCCTACATATCGATTCGATTGTACAGCGTAAGTTTTTCTTGTATTTATTTTTCATTCATTAGTCGAGCAGAAGTGGGTGTACACGACAAAGGCCTGGGCATGTTTCTTTTTGTTAAAGCATTAATTCCTGTCGCAGAAATTTTAAAAGAAAACGAATTTTGATCAATATTATATGTTATTTTTGGTCGATGATCTCTACCATCGACCAAAAAAAAATTATAATAAAAAAAAAATTTACAACAGCGCAGCATACTTATCTTCTGATATGTCTGTTGCACTGTTGTAAAATTTTCTGTAAATCCTTAACTATTATTATATTTTACAAATAAGACACTATATTTTATTACTATATTATTTTATTTACTATTTTTTTGTGCCTCATGGCTTTACTCATGGGCGTGTTTTCGCCGCGGCAATTTTTATCGCGCACTGGATTTTCAGCGCTTTGCTTAACGCGGAGAGTTAAAAATCCAACAGTGTATTTTTTTGATGCGCTGGGATGCGCTCCGTTGGATTCCCAACACACGGCTCAACACCAAGAGTTGAAAATGCAGTGCGCGATAAATCTCGTCGCGATATTTTTGTGTGTGTTTTGAACGTAACTTTAAAATATAATCGCCAAAAACATGGTTATGCAATTCCCACCTCATCTTAAAGCTTTTTACACACTTTAAGACTTACAATACTTTAAAGAACAGCCTAAAAATATTCCACGCCCCTTCCACCGCCAACAATTCACTTCCCAACTTCCCACTTTGAAATATTGAAGTTACTCAACTATTCGAGCGAAGTGAAAAGTTCGCAAGTACAGACGCCTGCACATTAAGCTACTACAATCTGTCAAATTTCATTAATAGATTTTCTACTCTATCGCTACAGCATAAGGTTAAAAGTTGATTGGGAAAATTTGACAGTTTCGGGTAGGTTTATGTGCTGGCGTCTGTATGTACCTAAGGACCGAAGATGCCACCATCAGATACCAAACAAAGGCATATAAGGATGAATTTTATACCTTTTTTGTATGCTCATAAATTCTTGGATTATACAATATCGTACCTACAAAGGAGACTCCGGATTTTGATGTAAATAACTTCAGATAGAGAAATTGATGAAAGTGATAAAGTTTCATTTTATGTACCTACTTACTTAATATTAATCGTGAAACTGAGTATGGTGTGTACAGTTTTCTTTTATGGCTGGGACAGCACATTGTTATGATGTCCATAGGATTTTATTTCAACATCCAACCTTGGAGTGACACAGGGACAAAATAACACAACATGCTTCATATCTATACATCTATATCTACTTAGTCTTCAGTCAAAATAACAGCTTTTTAGTACATATGTAAGTAAATAAAAAGCTGTTAATAAAAAAAGCTGTGTCTGTTTGACTGTCTGCCTGTTTATTCCAGCTAATCTCCGAAACGGCTGAACCGATTTTGGCAGGACTTTCACTGGCAGATAGCTGATGTTATAAAAAGTAACATAGTCTTTTATTTTATTAGAACAAAAAAAAGTCATCCGTGCAATAAAAAAAACACATGAATATCCAACATCCGCGGGCGAAGCCGCGGGCGTAGCCGCGGGCAGAAGCTAGTCATAAATATGAATGAAAAATATCACAAAAGATCCCAAAAATTACAACAACTTACGAAAAACATCAACAAAATTGTCGCGGAATAACATTTCCTTAACACCGCTAGCCTAGCCGTACTTTTAAGATAGCTAATCCGGGCATTATCTTAAACGCCCAAACATTAAGTGAACGACGAACTTTACGCGTAGGTAAGTAGTAAGTACCAAGCACGGTACCAATTCTGCACAATGGACGTACTTCCCCTAATCACCATCACGTACCAGCGTGTTAAGGCTTTAAAACGTTCCAAGTTTAGATAATGGAATTATGATTAGCACGATTCTGTAATTGAATTTGAACTGCGAACACTCCATTGGCTGGACGAATGGCTCACGTATCCCGTGGTAAAGTCATGGTAAAGTAATGAAATTCAACAGAAGTAATAATTTAAGGTGCGTGGGTTTGTGCGAAAAGTTACTGTTTTATTGGGTGAATTACATTTGTTGTTAGTTAGGTATATTTGTGTTACTGTGGGAGTTGGAGTTTGTAGGCATGTGTGTTATTTGAACATTAACCTTTTAGGTTTATATATATTTTTTTGTTTGGACTAACTTTATAAAATCACGTCCGTAATTCACGTTACGTTGTGCTGGGCCAAAAGTCTTTGATTTACCCAAAAAAAAAAGGCTCAGATCAAAATTCTCTGGCGGCGTACCTAAGGTAGGTTACCTAAGTCTGACGTCAGAACTATTCTTAGCGGCTGACCTTTTCCAAATTCTCAGACCATGTGTTTATATAAAAATAAAACAAACTTGACTTAAACATGGTAGTCTGACAGCGAGGAAGATTAGGTCAGCAGTCAGGTAGATTTGGGTTAATTTCAAGGACTTTTATGGGCAACTCAAAAATTGGACAACATTTTTACAAAATCGATTAGCAATGGGCTAATTAAGTTACAGGCACGGTCGAGACTGCTGATTTAAATTAAGAATTCATAATTTTGACATAGGTAGCCGGAATTTTAAATTAGGTACTAAGTACGAATAGGTTGTTTTCGTGACGTGTTCCGTATTTTTTTCGGCCAACTAAGCCAACCAGCTAAAATTAAATGATCTGTTTATTCATTTTGTTATACTATAAAATAATAACAGCCGCACGGGTTGATCGAGCAGGTTAAGCTACGCTTGCCGTTGTCGGTCCTTGGATGGGTTTCATCTTTACATACCGAGACTCCTCTGTGCCTCGGAAAGGACGTTAAGCCGTCTTTCACGTTACGGGTCGCCAGAAGCCTGAAAGTCTGACAACCAGTCTTACCAAGAGGAGAGGTATCGTGTAACCTAGTAACTGGATTGTGGAGGTCGGATAGGCAGTCGCTCCACGTAAGATACTGGTATTCAGCTGCATCCGGTTAGACTTGAAGCCGACCTCAAAAAATAGTTGGGAAAAGGCTAGGCAGATGATACTAGATATAAAATAAAGGATAATAGTATTTATTTTATACAAAGGTTTTATAAAGCGGAATGCATATAAGTAACTTCAGTTTATTTCACAAGATCGTTTACTATCTGTGCTATTATTGACCAGGAAGGTAAGGTTCGACCATTTCATTTCATTAGGCTAAAGCTACTCCTTTCCTTACAACATGTAAGAAGTTTCTAACATTACATAATGGTATCCATCACTCTTTTTTCCTATAAAACTCGTCCAAACCACGGAACTTGTTAGTCCAGCTTGACCGACGTAAGTACTATACTATACGTTATTTACGTATAAAACGTGGCCAGACGTGACGTGTCTGGCGCAGGATTTACAAATATCGACAGTTTAACTCGGACAAATATCTATTAACACCATAACTCTTCAACAGAGCATTTCCTTCTGCTCATATTGCATAATGCGGGAAGTTTGTAAGTGTATTGTGAGAGCATCTATTTAAGTACCTACCTATGTCAATATATTAGGTTCAGGTTTTTGAGGAGATATTGAACTTAGGTAGGTATGGTTTTCGTTTACAGTTTCTCTAGACATATTTAAGAGGCTAATTTTATGTCCGCAGACAGTTCCCACATATGGTGGCTGGTTGTCAGACTTTCGGGCTTCTGACTACCCGTAACGACTGTCAAAGATCCACGAATGACAGCCGGGAGCAACGGCTTCACGTGCTTTCCGAGGCACGGAGGGGTCACGGTATGTAAAGATGGTCACCCATCCACAGACCAACCGCGGCAAGCGTAGCTTAACCTGATCGATCGACGTGTACAGCTGTTATTATTATTTAGCCACGGGCCCCTCCAACACCTGTTTAATATCTGCCGACCGATATCCACTGAGAGCAGTGGTGTCCCAGTGGTAACTGGGATACTCGACAAGTCGTAGGTCATAGGTTCGGACCCAGAAAAGCGCTTTACTTTGTGTAAACAATTTAATCATCACTGCTCTCACAATGATGAAAGAAAACATCCTGAGGAAATCGGTATGTCCTAGAACAAAAAAAATCGAAGACATGTTGTGTCCCAGATAGGCTGATTATGTAATATCCACTGCCAAACATCAACATCTCAATAAAAAACAGTAACTGTCAAAGGTGAAATTGCCATATTATAATCACCAAGCTAAGAAAACATTTCTCACCAACAGCTACAATCCACATCCGTCTTAAAGCATTCTATATTCAAATAAAATTCGCCGAACAAAAAACAATCAACAACCAATCCGAGACGCGCGAAGAATAGCCAATCACCGATTACCGCAAAACGGAGGCAAACATCAATATCTTTCAAGTGATTGCGACTTGACGCACTGAATTATTAAAAACTGCTATATATATACCAGTAGGTACGTCCGATGCAAGCGTTATCTGTCAGGGGAGACGGGAAATAAATAGTTGATCGCTCAGAAACAATGAGTGCTGAATAAAACATGCTATTGTAGATTGAAGACGGTTTAAAAGCGTATTACTTTTAGTGTCCTGTCAATGTGTACGATGAGAGATGTTTCAGTAATTATTTTCTTTGTGGGGTTATTTTTGTTCATGTTGTATGAAGTTCTGAAAAAACTATACACGTTTTTAACGTCTTTTGTAGTACGGTTTTTAGCATCCCTTATTCCCTACAAAATGTCTTAGGTATCATAGGTCATCTCACTTCTTCTTCTTCTATCCCTTTATCCCAGTTCTATCTGGGGTCGGGTCTTCTTGTACAGAGGCGCCAGGACGATCTCAGACATGTCCTTTTTTTTTCGAGGATGGGAAATCATCAAATGACCCCTCCCGCTCTGGGTGGAGCGGAAGGGAGTGTCAGACTCTTACTGACTAAAACCCACCCGTGTTCCTTCCTTAGCCCTTTATGTTCCGGGCAGCGGTAACCCTTTCGGACAATCCTGCGTTCGCGATTTATTTGCCAAAAATGTAAACAAATATGAATTAATGGAAAAATAACTTTAATTCCTACACAATAAAGTTCAGTTTACGCTACAACTTCAAACATTTTTATAACTTTTTCAATAGTGCTAGTCAACCTAAAATCAACTGAATTGTCATTGAAATGAAGTTGATATTTGTTTAACTTGAAATAGGGTGGGGGTGTGCAGCACTGCGCACTTTTACTAGGTTGTCATAGGAGTTGTATAGGTTCTGCGTTTTTATCTCCCTCTCTATACTAGACCACCATGTAGCGGGGGTCTTCCCACTCCCGGGCGTCTCATAGGATATTCAGGACTGTTTTTACTGAGAAAATAACCTCTCTTCTAAGGTCAATTCTGACTTATCACTTCTACTATTTAATCATAAGAATTTGTTTCAGTAACTGATGCATGACCAGTATTTTTATTTATGCCATATTTTGGAAAGACGATTATAGCGAAATTCTACCATTTTCTGTAGAGGTTCCTGTTTAACCTCCGCGATCCTCAGGGAAATTACATTTTCGCAATATGGAGTTAACAGTTAATAAGCATACCACTACTCATCACCTCTAGATCCTCCACAGACTATGTCGAATAAGAGTAACCTGCGTGTTAATTGCTTAACACATTTACAATGACAATGTCTTTCATTTTGACAATTCAACAACATTCATTGCGTTATTTACGTTAACGAGCAGACGAGTTTTTTTAAACATCTGAAGCAATGGATTAGAAAATTCCTTCAAAATCTTTCAGATGGAAAGTGTGTTACGCAATTTTATGAAAGTTATTATGCATTACGTCATAATTCATCTGGGTGGCCTTTAAAATGTCCACTTTCATAGGTCTTTCCAAAACCTATCTGTAATAAATTGCTTGTTAAATTTAATTTTGTATCTGATTGGATGACATGACAGTTTGATGAACCAAAACAAATGAGTAACTGCACTTAAATGACGTTCAATTACCATAGATACGAAATTAATTTCCAAATTGCATTCAACGCGAAATCAGTTGTTTATGAGTAATCGAATAAATCTGCGGTTGCGTCACTACGGGAACTCACAGAATCGTAAATTCTTTTATATAAGTTACGTTTGGCATAAAATAAAGCAACATCTCTGTATTTGTCTTGCTTTTGACAGATTAAAAATGTAAAAGAAAAAAAAACAAATGAATGGGCAGGCTGCTGCACGATGGTTCTTATTTATGTGCAAAATTAATCGATAAATGTTTTAGTGTTATGTAATTCTTAATAATTATGATCGTTGACAAATGGTTAGCAAAAAAATAAAAGTTGAGACACTTTAATGACGTGGCCTGTCATTATAAATCGCTCTGCTAAATTATCTTGGAGTTAAGTTGATGTAACAGTGGATAAAAGATCATAGATATTATTCAAGTACCGGTTTTAGATTAGTTCTATTTACCAACGAATCTAGTAAATACTTAGTTAGCGTTGGTTAGGAGCTATTAATCTTATTAAAGGTGTCAAACTGACGTACTATTCTATCAAAATCTCATCGTGAGAACTTAGGTAAGGACAGTGAGCTTGAAGTGAGCTGTCAATAGTGTCAATCCCTGGAATCAGGTGAAATGACAGATCACTTCAAATTTACTTCACCTATGTTTTTCGGAGAGATTTTTACAGAATACCCAATGAAACTCATCAGGGAGTGTTAGAAAGTGATTAAAAGGATTCGCTTCATCTGTTCCTTTAAGAGTTAACTATGTATGTGCTGTAACACCATAAACGTAATTCGCAACATAGTTTTCAAAGGCAATACGACCCCAATTTCCATTACCAGTCTGCAATAATATAATTTTACTATACATATAAACTGGATAAACATAAAATACTCCGGGTAATACTTATTACTTTAACTTTACGCTACAATCTAAATAAGTACTGTAAAAGCTATAGGTATCAATAAAAGTGGTGATCAGAACAAAATTCGCAATGCAATAAAGTATGGCATACGAGTTTGTGACATCTATTTGTACCATTAGACAAATTGGACGTAACTTTGATGCATGTTAGCCAAAGTTTTAGTCGTAACTAAAAAAAGGAGACTGACCCTGAGTGTCGAATCGATACGAAATGGAAGTCTCAATTTCAAACTGTGATTAGAACGTTCTAAAGTAAAAAGACAAAAACAAAAGAAATTCGTAAATGGGATCAGTTGTCTGTCAGTGAGCTGTCAATACTGTATTGACAGTAGGGATTGCCCTAGTATCAGGTAGACTACAGCTTACTTCAAGCTCAGTTCACCAAAGTTTTGACGGTGATATTTATACAGAATTCTTCTTCTATTCGAGGCGATGGAAAAGTAAAAATATTTTATTGCGTTTGGCCACGCCAGGTGCAGGTCGGGTCAGCGGGATTGTCCGAAAGGGTTACCGCTCGCCCTGAACATAAAGGGCTAAGGAAGGGACACGGGTGGGTTTTAGTCAGTAAGAGTCGGACAATCCCTTCCGCTCCACCCAGAGCGGGAGGGGTCACTTGATGAATTGCCATCCACGAAAAAATAAAAAAAGGGGTGCAGGTCTATGGACATTTAGGACACTGCAACATATGGACCATGGTTTGGTCAGGAGCACCGCACATTTCACTGGGTGTCGGTTGGGTCAATAATCCCCAATTTTGCAAGATTGTGCTTGCAGTGGCTTACTTGGGTCCGTAGTAAATTTTTAGTCTGCCCGGGGTTGTTGGATGTTCGTAGAGGGGATGTCGGCAATCGGTTTCCTGCTTATATCTCTCAAGCGCCCATTCGACTTCCCTTCGTACGAGAGATGGAGCGATACTGGCCAACGGGTAGAACTTGTTGAGCGGAGTTGGTTTTAGGCATCCCGATAAAATTGGACACGTTTCGAAATCAAAATCATAATAAAAAGTCATTAATTCAAACTAGGCTGAGAATCAGCAGTTTTTGATCGTCAAAATTACATAAGACGCCCGCCCTTCACCACTTCCTAGTGCTTTAGCTGGAAAGAAGAAGTGGCGCAACAAGCTCCCCAGCAGCTCAGCTGTCTGTAAAGTTAGAAGAAGAATTTCGTTCAGGACAATGTCTACTTGCTTTGCGAGAGTGCTTGCTTGCTTGCGTGACAGGATAGATCGGCAGGTTATCTCAGCCTTCATCGTTCACCGTTTGTAAGCAGCTCCAGATCTGACTACAACATTTTAAATTCAAGCTCAAATCAAACTGCCCCACAATGTTATCAATACTGCTTATCCAAAATAACTGTCCAGGTTATTCATCTGCCTAGCCTTTTCCCAACTATGTTGGGGTCAGCTTCCAGTCTAACCGGATGCAGCTGAATACCAGTATTTTACATGGAGCGACTGCCTATCTGACCTCCACAACCCAGTTACTGGGTAATACGATACCCCTTGGTAAGACTGGTAACCCGTAACAACTGTCAAAGATCCACGAATGACAGCCGGGACCAACGGCTTAACGTGCTTTCCGAGGCACGGAGGGGTCACGAAATGTAAAGATGGTCACCCATCAATAGGCCAACCGCGGCAAGCGTAGCTTAACCTGATCGATCGACCTGTGCGGCTGTTATTATTTAGCCACGGGCCCAACTATCCAGGCTATTCTAAACCCATTATGGGTAAGCACGGAAATTATTTAATCCCCACACAAGCGTACAAGGGTCCCATCATAGCCAACACGGTGCGCGATAGATCGACCTCGTATAATTTTGATGGGAGCCCGTCGTGCTTGCCCTCTCCATTATTTTCCCGTCAAAGTGATTAAATAAATAGTCCCGCAGCAAATACAGGTACAAAGTTATTTCGTAATTACGTGGCTTTATTGCCTATACAGGTCCCAGGAATGTTTTGGAGTGGTCCGCTCTAAGCTAGGTAACCTAGGGTTAACATTCTGTACGTAATCGGGTTTTATTAATCTCTGAATGTATCATTGTGCTTTTTAGTTGCGGTGTGCGTAGGATGTTATCTTAATAACTTAATTATGTAAACGACAAATGAACGTTGTTAAATATGAAAATAAAGGACTACCTAGCAGCAAACAATCTGGCAATAAGCTATCAGTCAGTTTTATAATAATAATCTTTATTACGATACACACAAGATTCATGGTACACAAGAGCAGAAGTACAAAGTAACATGGTATCTATACCTATATATAAAATGGTAAACTGACTGACTGATTGTTGATATATCAACGCAAAGCCTAAACCGCTGCTCCTAGAGACATGAAATTTGGAGGGTGTGTTCTTTGTGAAGAGTAGGTATCCACTAAGAAAGGGTTTTTCGAAGTTCCACCCCTAAGAGGGTGAAATTTCACGCGGACGAAGTCGCGGGCAGAAGCTAGTAACTACATAAATCTAAACAGATCATGTAACCCTGTCTCCTAAACTAGGTAGTCCTGTATCTTAGGAGACAGAACTTTATGGTAGCAAGAAGTAAAGTGGAGAAAGAGTTTTTGAGTTTTCAAAGATAATGTCGTTGCTTTACTTCATTTCGACGCGATTTTTTATAAATAACATGACGTGTAATTAAATTGATGAGAAGTTATATCAGCTGCAATGCAAGTTGCAACTAGTGTGGTACGATATCGGCCCATTGCAATAGAAAATCAATAAAACGTCTATTTCTGAAGATTTCAGTATTTCATGTTATCTATGCTAATAAGCAAATAGAAAAAAAGTCAGAAAGAACTCTAAGCGAAGTGCACGTGGGCGATAGGCGATGCGATGCGACGGGGTGGAACGTGGGAACAAGAAATTTCACGCTGACGAAGTCGCGGGCAGAAGCTAGTAATATTTTAGTTACTGTTTGTTTTTCCTTAATAAATAAATAAATAAAATAAATATTTATCTGCAAGCACGTTCAAGCGAAGCTTTTAAAAACTCTGTAATAATGCTTTAATGGCCATAATAGTTGATAAATGGAAACAAGAGAAACTATATGATTTCCGCCAACAAGTATAAACTACTAGCTTTTGCCCACGACTTCGTCCGCGTGAAATTTCACTCTCCCCCAATCGCCCTCTTATTAGTCAGTCAGGACTTTGGATTTTATTTACATAGATTAAAACACATCATTGTCACTTCTACATGAAACCATAAAGTTATGTCAGTACAGTAATTATTAATAGTAAACTCTGCCACTTTATTCAATTTCCAGGCCATACTACAAAAAAGTATATAAAGTATAAACTGCTTTTCTAAAAAGCAATAAAGTCTTTAGTAACATCTCTTGGCAAGTTATTCCTATTGTTATGGTCAAGTCTTTCAAAACCAGGCTTTTCTACTTACCTACTAAAAATATCTGATAAGTAATTATATGATATAATTACAAAACCTATAATATTTACAACATATAACAACTACACACAGTCGCACACGTTCAAGGGACTATCGTAGTAGGTTGTTCGTCCATTTAGGTTTGTTTTGACTGTACAGATGAAGTGCGACTGTACCTAAGTGCTGGTAACTTTTTTACCCACAACTATACTATTTTATATGTAAGTATGTGTCTCTTGTAACAGTAACACGGACACCTAGAGACGTATCATTTAACTTGTCATGTGTTCTATGTGTTATAGGTGTGACTGTTTTAATTTTTTTTTTTTTAGATAAAAAATTACCCAATTAAAAATGTCAGAAATCGATTCAGTTAAACAATTCTGAACAAACAACTTTCTTAATGTGCATTCATTCAGTTACACATTGTATAGAGCCAGGTTTGTTGCACAAAACTTGCGTGTACATAAAGATTACCTACCCTAGTAATTTAAGAGGGATTTTCCGACGTATATAAAAGGGTCCGCAGTGCCATGCTAACGACGACAACGTTCACGCCAATAATGCTTGCCTATGGCTAATTAACCCTGATAAGTATAAAGTTTTTTGATTCCCTATTGACTGTTAAAATTTTTTTAATAATATTATATTACTTATTCAGAAAGGTCAGGTGCGTAATACTCGCAACCGGCGTCCTTGTGATGACCCAGATGATGAAGAGGAGTATGTTAGCATCGTAGCAGGTGGCGTTCTTTAGTTTCTGCCTACCCCCATGGGATGAAGGCATGAGTATATGTAAGTTTGTTACTTGCAACTTATGGTGCCATACAACATGATAGTTTATAATGTAGTTACAACAATTTACAACCAGTAGCGGTTGTTGCATAATTAGTTTAGATTGCAATTTCTATATTTCGCCCATCCTACCTATAACGACCGAGGCAAACTCGAATATAAGTCACGATTTGTAAAGTGTTGTGGTAGTGTCGATAATTTGGGATATCGATAGAATATCGATTTCTAAAACAAATGTACTTAAAAATAAGAACGAAGTTTCTACGTATTAGTTATTTATTGTTGTTTCTGTTAAAACTTCATCATAATTTTCCTGTCTTTGTCCCATGTTACTTGTGGTCGGCGCGGCGCCACACGTTTCCTTCTCCCCTGTCAAACGTTACGCTATTATTGGCTCCCTTCTCTTTCATATCATCCCTCACATGCTCCATCCATCTTTTCTTTGACCTTCCTCTCCCTCTCCATCCATCAATATTTACATTATATTCATTACTCTTTTAGTCGCATGCGTTTCCGCCCTCCTCATCACATGCCCATACCAACCCAAACGATTTCCCGTTAAAACTTAGTAGGCACCTTTAATTTTATTATGTTTCAAATAAAAATATTTATTTTAACAGTTTGCAAAAAGGAATCAAAGGCTAGTGCCGACCTTGGGTCGTTTAAAAGAGTACGAGTCTAATGTTAATGTAGCTTTTCGAAAAGCTGAAAACAAAGACCTGTTAGAATTCAGTTTCATTCAAAGAACGATATCCAAATGTGTCAAAATAAACGGTTGCGGATCGAAACCGCAGCCAGTGCTAGGGCTTTACTTTATCTCGCAATTCCTGGGCTGGAAAAGTGAACCTGCTCCATATTTTTTTCGGGAAGTAGCCTTAAATGCAATTGTCTAAGCATATTTTAAAGTTTGGTCCTTGGATTGGCGAAGCTTTACCGTCATTTCACTCGCCTCTTTACTGTAGGTACCTTGTTGTCATTAGGCTTGAAAAGTTTATTTGTTTTGCTGAATCCATCCAAAAAAGCAGTGATCAGTTAAAATAAAGTAATAAGTTAAGGTAATACCTTTGGGTTTTTTTTTAATCAACTTTAAATCCTATCGACATTCAACTATACAGCACTACTCGCCCATGACGTCATATAGCATGAGCGGAGCAGGGGTCGGCGGTCGGCGGTCACTCGGTCCGCCATGCTAGATCCGTATCTTTGGCGCCATACACTCCATGAGCCATGCCCCACCACGATTGAACACGATTCCCCACGATTTGCACAGATTGCGTTACAATTGCTCCAGTCTGCCATTTACTTAATTAACACCCGCGCCAATAATTACGAATTATTTGACTGTTTCCCTAGAACCTAAGTGCCTAACTACCCATTAGTTCTACGAAATCATATTTCATAGTGTTACAACGAAATATAGTCGTAATTTGGTTTGAATTATTTGTTCTGCACACCTACCATGTAGGTAGGTGTGCAGACCAAATAATTATCGACTTAGTGTCAGAATTCATTTTATAGTAATTTAATAAGGTGTGAAAATCACTTCAGTGAGGATAATAAGTACCTAGCTAATGTATAATTTTATCACGTCACAGCTGAATTAAGGGGTGTCTGTAAGGTATAAGAACAGTAATTAGGTAAGTACTTACGTTAATTTATTGAAACGTTACTAAGAAACTTTAGCCAATGTTCCTAAATAAACAGTGGTAACAAAAACAGTTTCTATAATTACTTAAATACCTATTAGAATAACGTTGGTATGGCAATCACATAATTTAAAAAATAACCACCTGATAATTATTTTTGCTAAAATTAAAACTATTTACACAACAATTACGTCGAATCATAAACCAAGCAGTGAATGTAAATTTGAAACCATTTCTGTTTTTACGATTTAATTTGAACCACTTCTATTGTACTGTAAATGAACGCCTACGTTTATATTATAGCAAACAATCGCATCGCAGCAATGTGTTGCTTCCAATTTTCTTTAAGAAAAATGGTTTATGAATGAAAATGTTGATTTGTTTCGTCAAGAGCTTTCTACAGATTATTATCGAATTCGTATTTCGCCTTTTATTTGCATACTCTCCGTTTCGTGAAATAAATATAATGATTTACATATTTTGCGAACAGCTCGTTTTAGTGAGATTTTCATGCAAATGCGTCCCCTAATTGCTGTGTTGTAGCCTGAATAAAAATTGCCTCTGTTATGTGTAATTTGTTTTTCCTGTTTTTAATATTTTGGTAATTTAATTAGGAGGTACAGTATTCTTTTATAAATGCCTTATAGGGAAATGAATTTTATTTTTAGTGCGTGTATTACCGTTCGTCCCACTGCCGGCGTCCCACCGGTGGGACGAATAGGAATTTACTAAATAATATTAAATTAATTCCCGTTCGTCCCATTACCAAAATCAGTGGGGCGAACAGGAATAAATTTAATATTATTGCAGTGGGACGACGGCTGCAGTGAAACGAACACACGATAATAATTTATTAATTTTAATTCTATGTTGCCAATTACTCTTCAAGCGTCAAGTGTACACCAAGTGTACATAAGAGAAAAGTGCTCGAAACGTCAACGGTACACCAAGTGTACACAACAATGTCATTGTTCTATTTGTCATTGTCATTGTTAAAACAATTACTTCGTATTCAATTACTCCGACACGTAGGGTGTTTCGACAGGGGGCAAACGTGTAAGAGGATAAATAACTTATTTTTTTTATTATAAACATAATTATTTAATCATTCAGTTTACTACGCATTTACTCGATATTTTTTCGAAACTTTCTTCATCTTACAAAGTCAACAGAAACGTTAACCGAATCATAACTTTTCCTTAGAAAAACAACTTGAATATAAAGTTTAATTAGTATAGAAACGTCAGCTATGATCCCGGCGCATTTCAAACAATGGTCTCATTACGGGGATAGGTACTGTCTACACGCTAGATCGTAGTTATGTAGTCGTTACTGTGCAATTTCTCTCCGTGCTACCAGGAATGACTTCTAATAATGCTCGCGCCGAGCAAAAAGCAAAAGATTCAACGACATAATCACACTAAAAGCATTGCTTGTTATGCTCAAAAAGTCACAGAGTCCTGTTCACCTGTTTGGATAAGGGCACGACGCGGATGTCGTCTTTTGTATTTATTAAAGTTACAAGTGGGATACTGAGAATTTGGATTTATTAATGTTCTTTAATTTTTTTTTATGTTATGTAAATTATGTTTGTACGAAGTGCTGTTAGTTAAAAAGATGTTGAAAAGATGATGATTAAGAGATATTGTTACACTAGCTTCGGCCCTCGACTTTGTCCGATCCACCCCGTTTCACTGCATCCCCTGCCCGCGCTATTGCTTCGTTTTCGCTTAGCATTTTTTCTGCCTTCTTTCGTTTTGCTCGACGCCTAAGGGTTGTAGCGTGATATTAAATAGCCTATCCTTCATCAAGAATTGGGCCATCAAATGCAAAAGATGTTTAAAACACTTGTGAATTACAAGCGATTTAAACATCTTTTTGACAGGACTAAACTAATATTTAATATCTTCTATCCTTGTCTTAATGAAATAGAAAGAAAAAGATGCACTAAACTTAAATTTAGTTTAGTTTGTGAACAAGGGAATCGGCACCATTGTGTTTTATAACTTGTTTGCAATAAAAATTTGAAACAGGGTCAAAAGCTCCCATAACGGATCCAGTAAAGTTTCAGTACACTTCCTCGCGAGTAGCGCATGTCACACGAACTCCAAGGAATGCCTTTCATTAGACTCGCATACTTGCCACGTAGGTACCTGGCAATAAAGACTCTCAAAATTTAAATGAAAATATTTGGGAGAATTTATCGTGACGTTGATTAAGAGAACCACACTTAACTCCTGTCTGGTTTAACTCCTTTACTCCCGTATCGGCACAAACCATAGAATCTAGAATAGCTTTTGCCATGTTAAAATGTTAGTCAACAAGTTAGCAGTGCCTGACTTGACTGCCCATCACCACAAAATACAGATGGTACAGAAGGCAATCTACATACAAAGTGCGCTCGGCAACGCACTCATAGACACCGCTCACGGACACGTTATCTGGGACGGGTTGGGAGTAGTGACGTGTCTGTGAAGTACAAAAATGGAGCAACAAAAAATGTTTATCTAAGCTCGATTTATTTAATAGTATCCGATTTTGAATCAGTATAAACGAAGTAACTTTTTTGTAAGGTAAATTCACGCCACCAACTATTACGTAAATTGAAAACATGATTTTTTGTTTGTGTAGATATTGTGTTGTTTTTAGTGTCAGGTTTAGGTCTAAAACGGATAGAGAAAAATAAATAGTGTAAATAGGGTAATCCGTTTTGAAGTTATTAGGGATTTTCGATAGTGAAAATTGACAAATGTAAAATTTTATGTTTCTGTTCTGTAAACTTTTTGTATTGTAATACTATGTTTATTGTTTTGTTTTAATATTGTAGAATAAGCTCAACAATAAATCAAACAACTAGATACGAGTGCCACTACCACGATAGTTTTTTGTGCGCAAGCCAAAGTTGACAACCCTAGCGCGACCGCCGAGCGTAGGTATGAAAAATGAAGTACATACATGTGATTGCCTTCTGTACTATCTGTATTTTGTGCCATCACCCTAATTGCAGAACACATTACACACGATCAATCACAATCAGAATTATTTTGAAGGATATTGCTATTCCATTGCTTCATATGTTCGAAAATAATTACGGCTTAGGAACCTAACTAACGGAATGAATGTTGTTGAACCGTCAAAATGAAAGCCATTGCTGCTGTTAGTGTGTTACGTAATTACCCCGCAGGGTACATCAGTGCGTCAGATGTAGGTACTTACGAAAGAGAATGTCAAACAGGTAGTTAGAATCTTTTGGCACATCAATGACATTGAAAGGGAGGCGTTGTTGTCAAAGTTATCACAGAAATTGTATTGAAAAAACAATATGGCGGCGTTAGTTCCGATTATGGCCACGTGCCAAACGATTCTTGCACCATTTGCATTGTAGATATGTATGATTGAGAGAGACTTATCTTAAACTCCACATACCTTCTTCTTAGCGTGTCGATGGCAAAAATAGCAAGAAAAAATAAATAAGTGTAGTACCATAACCATACCATAATCAGCCTATAATGTTCCCACTGCTGGGACACAGGCCTCCTCTCGGTGAGAGGGAATAAGTGTAGTGTTTTAAATTTATTTGGCCCAAAATTCAGCACTCCAGAACCTTTTGGCCCCATCAGACATCTGTTCCGCGAGCAATAAGTCCTGCCCACTGCCACTTAGGTTGACGATGGGGCTGAAAGGTTCTGGAGTGGCGACGCGTACCGGAAGACGTAGCGTTGGAAGGCCTCCCACAAGGTGGTCCGACGACCTTGTGAAGGCCGCAGGAACCCGTTGAATGCGAGAAGTACGGAACCGGTCGAAATGGAGGTGCTTGGAGGAGACCATTCGCTGACGCAGCCATTAGAATTTCATACCCAAGTAGGCCGCAGCAAGGAACTTGTTGGCCACGTACTTTACACTTACCTACATTTAAGAAAAGGCGGCCCTGGGCGGCAATTTTTATATAACACTAGCTGCGCCCTGCGGTTTCACCCGCGTAATCGTCGATCCCGTGAGAATATCGAGATAAAAAGTTGCCTATATGTTAATCCAGGGTATCAGCTACCTCCATACAAAATTTTATCAAAAGTGGTCCAGCCATTTGAGCGTGAAGAAGTAACAAACATATAAACACACACACACACCCCCCACACACACACACCCCCCACACACACACACTCACACACTCAAAAACTTTCGCCTTTATAATATTAGTGTGATAAAGCTTGCATGCCCGACTGCATTCCCGACCTCCGGGGAGGGAGGTTGGGGAGTGTGATATTTTTATTTCACTAAAACCACCCCAGTGATCACCTTCAGCACATAGAGGTGGTCTCGGTTCCTCTTAAAAGATCAATTCTGAAACTCCCCCGTGCAACGCCTGAAAGGCACATCCCTGCGGAGACTGTAAGGGGACCTCCCCTGAGCCTCGCTATGCACGGCAGCACGTGACCACTGGAAGATGGTGGCACACCGTCTTCCCTGGGGTACTTATAGTATACCTACCGAGATTTCGCCAGTTGTTTAAGTCCCACGTAATAGGGGGCGAGTTTATTGCCATCAAGCGGGCACAAATCCAGACTGGGCTACTGAGAAATTCCAGACAGAAAACCCAATGACACTGCCCGACCGGTAATCGAACCTTACCCTACTACTAGACTAACGAGGCAGTCAGCCGTTTTAATACGCTCTATTTAGGTTCAAGGTTCAAGTATCAAAGGCCTTTTTTGAGAGAATCCTGAATTTCGTTTTCGTGTGTGGTTCCCTTTTTACCCTTATTTTGTTTACCATATTTTCCTTCTATTTAAAGGGTTAAAGCTATTTCTGGGCCGTTGTTTTCGGCCCGGTGTTTTTCTTTGTAGAGAAATTTGTAAATAAAGTGCTTTTATTAAGACAATTTGGAAAGTGGCTGTTATGGATCAGTTCTCCTATTGATTGATATTGTTGTAATTGAAAATATGATACATGTGTTTGGCTTTATTTTAATGTGCCATTTGATTTTGACCTTTCACAAGAGCTTCGGAAGGTCTATTTAAAATAAGATGTAAAAAAAAGTGTAAAAATGTCTACCTAGTTTTTAATATTTGGTGAGATGATCAAAAATCTAAGTACCCACCTACTTAGCAAGCAAGCGTAGTGTGGGACGCTCCCCAGCTAGATGGACGGACGACTAAAGAAGGTGGCTGGGGTAGACTGGAAGCGGAAAGCGGAGGACAGTCTGGGAGAGGCCTATGTCCAGCAGTGGACTGCGATAGGCTGAGTTGATTGATACCTGCTTAGATGTAGGTACCTGGAATATCCAGAAGCATTCAAAAGCAGTAGCAATCAATACGTTTCCACAACTAATTAAAACAAGACAAACACATCATGCTATCTTACCCTACATAACAGTTCATGATTAATTAATAACGAAACCCACTGTCAAGTGTAATTAACTTCATTACGGTGACATATCTATGGCAGCAACTAGTGGCTGGTAATGAGCTTAAAATTAATTAAGATCATAGTAGTGTAGTGAGTTTTGGCAGCTTTTTGAAGAACGCATGTATGGTTATTAATTGGAGGCGAATTTGTGTAGCTAGCGATCATGGTGTTAGGAAAAACCTTGCATGGCAAATGACTGAAACATTTTCTCGGCCTGTAATAGGTGAAACTTGAAAATGTAAAAAATATACCTATTTGTTTCGATCACTTTGTTACTACACTAGCTACGCCCCGCGGCTTCACACGCATAAGTCTTGATCCTGTGGGAATATCGGAATAAAAATTCTCGTTAGTCCTAATCCAAGTCATGGTCTACCCATGTGCCAAACATCCAAATAGGTTCAGCCGTTTTAGCATGAAAGCTTACCTAAGTAACAAACATACAAGAAAAGAAATATTTTCTCTTCATAATATTAGATTATTAAAGTTGAGTATGTAAGCTTTTTTAACTTTACTTAATTGGATAGTTGTCAGATGTAAATATGAACCATATTATCATCTGTTAACGAATCGGAGCTCTAATAAGTGTTTGTATTTCATCAAATTTCAGAAAAAAATTCTTGACTAACTTAAAAGAGTCACAATACAGCTTTTAATAAAAAAAAACAAAGGAAAACCATTTTTTAATAACATAACCAGAACGTGACGTCACGCCCTCGCTCCGCATAAAGTAAAGCCATTTTCGCATAAAATAAATTTTAATTTTCAATAAGGCTTTCTGGGTCCACCTGTGGCTCGCAAGCCTAGGATAAACTTGGTATAAATAAAGAAATCGTCGCACACTTAAGACTGGGACACACTTTGTATAAAATATGCAAACAAATTTAAAAGGATGCTTGAATAAATTATTCTTTTATACTTTACAGGTAATGTTTTTGCTATGACTGAGGCTGTGCTATGAATCTTTCCTTGCGTAAATTAGTGTTTGTTTTATTTACGAGTACCTATCTCCTGTAACCACCCTAAATCATCCCTGTCCATATATTTTTAAACAGTTTTCGCCGTAAAAGCCCGTCAAAAATTGTAAATGCGGTGAAAATAATTCACGGTATTTAAAAAAAAACGGCTCCAAAAGCGATAATTGAATATTTAATTTTCTTGCCCTTTGTGGCCCATGTGACGTCAATATGGAGAGGGCGTTGAACGACTGTGTCAAAGTGTCATGTGACGATTAATTTAATATGAAAAGTGTGTGAGAGGCCCTCCAGACCCTCGAATGGGTGACGTAATTTGTACCCCACTTTGGATAAAAAGAAACACGTTGCCTGAAATATTTAGCTTGATTATTCACGTATACAGGTTGGGGACATCGACCAGCAACCTTTAACCATGGATTTCATTAAAAACCAACGCAAAATTTTCACGTTCTGAATCCATGGTTACAGATTCAACTCAATCGGTCCATTGCATTCGGAGTAAATTGCCTGTGGCAGACGGATAGACACACGAGTGATCCTTTAAGGGTTCTGTCTGAACCCTAAAAATGGAATGCTGTTCGTTGGCAAGTGCAACATTTGAGAACCGCTGGACCTGAAAGAAAAATTTGAAAGATTCCCGGAAATTTTTTAATTCGGGAAAATGAACGTCCTTTTTTCTATGGGATTTTTTATAAACTATTGAAATTTGGACAGAGCAACGTCTGTCGGGTCAGCTAGAAATTTATCTATTTTCATGACTTTGACAGGAATCTTGATCGAAATCAAAGGATGAGTCATCATCATCATCATAATCAGCCTATAATGTTCCCACTGCTGGGACACAGGCCTCCTCTCTGTGAGAGGGAGTGGGCCGTAATCCACCACGCGGGCCCAGTGCGGGTTAGTAGATGTCACATGTCTTCGAATTTTTGGTTCTAGGACATGCCGGTTTCCTCACGATGTTTTCCTTCACCGTTTTGAGAGCAATGGTGATGAAATAATTTACACAAAGTAAAGCGTCTGTCTGGGTTCGAACCTACGACCTACAACTCGTAAGTCGCGGCCGATACCACTGGGCCACCACTGCTCTATACCAAAGGATGAGTGATTCACCTATATTGAAACAGAGCAATTGCGATTTCGAATAGAGCATAGAGCTATGCGAAGGTCAATTATTTAGTAACAGTTAACAACATTAGTACGTAAACAACTAGTGAGATTACTCGTATTATCACAATTCATACCACGCAGTCTGTGACGAAAAACGCGTCATCGATTTATTCGTAAGCCGTTTCATAATGGTGCCTACTTTAAAGGGAGAGGGCCGACCCAATTTCTAAACGAAGCGGGAGGCACGTCCTGAGGGCAAGGTACTGCTCTTAATAATAAGCAAATGGTCTGAATGTACGTGGAACACATTACAGTGTTATTTTTACCTTCTCGTAAATCTGCTAAAAGGCCTGTGTCGCCTGTATTTGTTATACACTTACATATATTTAGTTTAACTCGAGTTGTCGAGCTTTGTTAGGCATCCTTTGGGATTGAATATTTATCTTTCTCCTCTAGATTCAGTGACTTGATATGCATTCTAGAGGGAGTTGGATTTGGGATGGTGAGACAAAAATTGTTTATCGGAAATTCGTAATGAACTGAGCTGATACCAAAATGCTTCTCCCTACGGAAGGATAACAAGCTGTGCTTGGTGATTGTCAACTAAACAATATGCTACATTCACCTAAATATAGGTACCTAATAATTATAAATGCTCTCTGTACAGTTGTGGTACCTACCTATCCTGGGGTACTAATCTCTAAGTCCGAAACGAAGATATGGGCCCGTCCAAATGATGATGATCCCTCAAAACAAGTGTGTTTTTCGGACGGGCAAACTCGTGTCGTGAGTAGGGGCAGCTGTCAAATCGTGTTGCCATTCATTCTTAGTTCGGGCCAGAACTAATCATATATACCCGTAAGCGATACGGACTAGGAATCGCCCGTAACTGTTTGACCAAAATTATGGATTTCGACATTAGGGAGTAAACCTATCTCTTTCTCACTCATCACATCGATGATGTGGTAGTTTACGGTGACGTCTGTATGTTCTCAACAAACTGTGAAAACAATAATCCGTACCCAGCGCTGACTGCAAATAAAAAATAAAAAAGTAAATCATCCAATCCCCCTTTAGCCTTAAACCTTTTTTTTTTTTTTTGCGGAAGGGAAATCATCAAATGACCCCTCCCGCTCTGGGTGGAGCGGAAGGGAGTGTCAGACTCTTACTGACTAAAACCCACCCGTGCTCCTTCCCTAGCCCTTTATGTTCCGGGCCAGCGGTAACCCTTTCGGACAATCCCGCTGACCCGGCAGGCTTCGGCCCTATGGGGCCCCTCCTCGATGCTGACATCTCTTTGAGGCGCGCGTGGAACACGTACGCGCCGTCCGGCACGGGCCTGGTCCTGATCGGACGGTGAGCTAACCTTACCACCCTTACGGTGTATAGATGTAAGTTTCCTCGATGGAACATACACACTCACTCACTGTATGTTTTCCTAGTCAGTCATTAACCATCCCTACTGCTATATCAACGTCGATATATGTAGAAAAAACTTAATAGTATGCAAATTGAGAGCTCAAAAACAGGAGCAGGTACATCCACCAGTTTTATCAACGATATTTTATAGTATCCAGTTTGCTTGGGAAAAGTTGAGCGTGGTAGCGCAGCATTTTTATCTTTTTAGGGTTCCGTACCCAAAGAGTAAAAACGGGACCCTATTACTAAGACTTCGCTGTCTGTCCGTCCGTCTGTCTGTCACCAGCCTGTATCTCAAGAACCGCGATAGCTAGACTGTTAAAATTTTCACGAATTATGTATTTCTGTTGCCGCTATTAACACCAAATACTAAAAACAAAATAAAATAAATATTTAAGGGGGGCTCCCAAACAACAAACGTGTTTTTATCGGCGTTTATGCCTTGTGGTACGGAACCCTTCGTGTACGAGTCCGACTCGCACTTGGCCAGTTTTTAATAGTTAACAAAAGGTAAACATATTCGATATTATGCTACGCTTTTACAAAGCGCCGGAGCATCTCTTTACGTTGTGTTAAATATTATCCCCAGCTCTTTTGTGCGGCATTTTATAATAAATTTTTCGCGTCTTTGTTGTGTCGTTGTTTTATTTACGATGTGAAATTTAATAAAAATTGAAACTGTGTGGGTTGTAATGTTCACCCATATTGACAGGTTTAACTTTGTTGGATATAAATAGATTTCCGTTGTGGTTGCGCCTGATTGCTACTGTGAAATACTGCATGACAACAAACAAGAATTTGTGGGACTTTAAGTACTCACGGCATATTTTTTCTATTTACTTTGCTAAATCTAGCATACAATGCATCACCTGAACCTATCACTGACTAGATAACCAAACAATGAACTGAATTGTTGTTCAATACACAACAAAACACAGATTTACTAAAATGTACAGACAATTCCATGATAGAATAGAATAGAATACTCTTTATTATGAACACCATATAAACAACAACAATAACTAGGTACATATTTCACTTTTATTCCGCAGCAGTATTTCATAAATTTATAATTACCTATCTATTTCCCATCATAACATGAGATAATTTTAAAGAAACACTGAATTGAACCCTCCCTTTATTTTCACTTAACAAAAACCCTTAGCCATGTTAACAATTTCCATAACATGTAGGACAAGAAAACCGTATTATTACGTTACGCTTATCAAAATAAACGTTCGACTTCCTGCCGCCTAGAATTCGCTTAGAGTTTCGCGTGACTCCGGAATTATTACCTGGCTTTATTTCCTTGAATATATTTACTACAGTGCGTGTATGAATCACTGTGGATTGGCCTAATGTATGCTGTAATTTATGGCAGTAAATGGGAATAAATTATTTGTGTGGGAATGAATAGATAGTGTTAATACGGTCGTTGCACTGTGGTTTTGTAGTAAGTAAATAGTTACAAAGCAGTACCTAAGTAACAATGCAGAGTGGCAGGGAGATCAACGTGCAAACTGCAACCATGAATTCAGCACATGATTCTGAAAAAAAAACGTCCGTAACTAAAATGTTTTAATCCAAGAATGGTCTATCTATGTGCCAATTTTCATCCAAATCTGCTCAACGTTATACGCGCGATTGAGTAACAAACACCCAAACATCTTCACAAACTTTCACATTTATAATATTAATATACAGGGTTATTGGTAAAACATATACAACCTTTTAAGGGGCCATTGTACTCATCATAATGAACAACTTTTACTATGAGACCAAACCTGAAATCGTGAAAAAAAAATCAGCTCCTATGTTCCCTACATTTATGTTCGTATAACTCCATGTTCCCTACATTATGTTCGTATAACTCGTCACAATGTAGGGAACAGCTGATTCTTTAGGATAACTATTATAATAATGTTAGGGACATTACCCTGATACCTTGCACTAAATATCCAAGCGGTTTTTAGTGAACTTTTTTAATACGGAGGACAGGGTTTTGTGGTGCAGCCTGGGAGAGGCCTATGTCCAGCAGTGAACTGCGACAGGCTGCATAACATAACCAGCCTATAATGTGCCCACTTCTGGAACACAGATTTTCTCTATTTTAGAGGGAGTGGGCTGTAATCCACCTAGCGGGCCTGCAGGCTGAGTTAATTGAAACTGTGTATTATACCCTCTTACTCACTAAGATAATTAGTGTGAAGAGCAGTCCAAACTTTGTACACGACAGCAAAATCCGAACTTAATAATGTTATTAGGAGAAAACATCTCCCTAATTTATTTGACAGGATAATCAGGGCTACGCAATTAGGGCAGTCCAAATTAAGCTATAAATAAGTTACAGAATAAAGTAAGGTAATTTTTCACACAACATCAAGCCACCGTCATCTGTTTATTCATTCGAAGAGTGAGTCGGAGGTGTCCATATAGTATACCCACATTGCACCAGTTATGTTCCTGGGTCGGACAAAGTGTTATTGGGTTTTCCATTAGGAATTTCTTAGTAACAGTCCGAAGTTTGGAAGTTGGCGGTTTAATACCCGTGTCTCGGAAAGCACGTAAAGCCGTTGGTCCTGCTCCTGAACTCTCCCCGGTCGTGTCGGATTGCCGTCCCATCGGACTATGAGAGTAAAGGAACAGAGAGTGCACCTGTGTTTGCGCACACATTTGTGCACTATTAATATCTCCTGCGTACCTGGCTAATCTCCATTGAGATTGGCCACCGTGACCGAAAACGGTCGGGGAGGCTATTATTATTATGTTCAAGTCCCATGTAATAGATAGCGAGCCTTTTACCATTAATCCGGTACCAATCGAGACCGGATCTCGTCTCTCGATTTGTGCTTCTGTTGAAAACTTTCTGATGGAAAAACCCAATAATTTAACACTTTTACAGACCAGGGAATCGAACCCCATACTCAGCAATAGCAGACTAACGTGCTGGGCCAACGAGGCAGTAATGTTTCTTTACAGAGGTACTTAGGACTATTGAGATGGATATCTTGCTCCTGTAATTCAACCTTAGAAGCCTAATCCTAATCCCAGCTCAACTGCAACTTGAAACGGTATGGCGTACTGGATTTGGGGTCTAAGCGGCTGTTACTTGATGTCATGACATTGCACGGCATAACCAGTACCAAATTTGATTGTATTGACCTAACAGACAAATTGTGTTACAAAGTACCCAGCAGTGTTATTCCATAGAGACATGCAGGACTAACGCTGGGGAACGTGCACCTCTTCGTAGCCTTGTTGGTTCTTACAACACGCATTTTATGGAACTGGTTATACTTGTATTTTGTCTATCTAAGCAATCATTTAAGAAAATGGCTCTGGATATTTTGTTTAGCGAGTATTTTAAGTTAGATTAAGCTAAGCTAAGTAACACAGCAATATTATTGTGGCAGCCACTATTGTGTTACTTTTTTCTTTCTTTTTTATGTCGTTAGCATTTCTAACCTTTAGATATAACGTGGACAATGGTGTAACATGTTTTTTAATCTTATTTTAGTATTTTTATGTGTTTTTATATCATGTAACTGTTTTTTGTACCTAATAAATAAATAAACTGCAGTCTCTTAATTTCTCACAAAAAAACTAAAAACTTCTAAGTCAGTGTACCTACTTAACTAATATAAGAGTAACAGAATAAGGCCTTATACCACACATGTAATTCTTGCTGTGAAAAACTACGGTTTATTCGCCGTGTGTAGGCACGGTCGTCAGTGTTGTATGGAGGACTATGGAAGTTTGTTGACGGACACGTTTTTTTTACGGCGCGGTTTATAAGCCGTCCCGTAACGAAACCGTGCCGTGTAGAAAGGGTCTATTCGTCTGTTTTCCTAGTAAACCACTTTAGTCCTATGTCAACAACGACTGAATTAAATTTCGGTAAAAGCGCTTCAGTATGTACCAGTCATAGTTCCTCGTTGCTCTAAAAAGAACAGTTGATGTTATGGGGAGTTTCACGGTCATTATGGGGGCTTTAGAGGGTGTTCGTAATAGGTAACAGAAATTTAATAGGGTTGGAAATACTTTGGGTGCCTTTCGCTAGTTTTTGCGTAGGCCGTTTTAGTATAACTAAATGGTTGTGGTTTATATATAAATTCCGCATCATTATGAAATGCATCACAAAGATAAGTGATGTCACTTGGAAAGCTGCCACGCTAAAATGGAATTGGGCTGGACACATCTGCGCTTGTCAGACCAATGGGCCAAAGTTAAGACCCAATAGTCAGGCCCAGGCGAAGATGGCGGGATGAGCTGGAAGAACTGGTCTTCAGCAGCTTTAAACAAAGAGAAGTGGAAAGAGAGTAGGGAAGCCTTTGCCCCGCAGTGGGAAATTACAGGATTAAAAAAATGCATACACATTTTTTTCTTCTATAAATATTTTATAAGTAACTGAGGCTGAATATCTTCTGCAAAGAATAAATATGTACAGTAAGAATGAGTAGGTACAAAATACCGCTCGGTGGTGGTAAAACTTACACTTTGAGCTGGGATAGCGTAGTATTCACCTACAGAGTTTCAATGGAATAAGAGACCAGCTAACATTGGTTTTGTTAACACTGGCGTGCAGATTACTGTACCTACTTCTCCGTCGAGCCCTAACAAATAGATTTAAAAAGTAGCAGCCATTTATTTTAAACGGGATACCATCTCAAAAGCAAGGCTTTTGAAAGTCAGGCACCATATCTAAAGGTCAACCTACCGTTGACATTTAAATGGGACATAATATTGTACTCAGTCAGACCCATTGTAATTTAAAACAGGACTCCTCTACCACACAGTAACTTGTAAAACGGTCAGAACACCGTAAGGAAATGTTGTTGTTACTCCTAAGCAAATATGTTTATTTTGGCAAGCGATCATTCCCCTTGGGGTTGACCACTCAATTGATTTTTCAGCGTATCTAACTTCCTGAACAAATAAACAGACAATTTAATTTCGTTTTAATGGAATTAGGTCGTGTTCATCGGTATTGTTTGGACATTTACCTACTTTTATTTTCAAAAATACGTTTTTAGATACATTTAGAGTACAATGTTTATATAGATTATTGTAAAGCATAATGAAATGACACAAGGAACAAAATAGTGTACCTAATCCTATATTTTAGATTTCAACTATTTTCTTTAATTCAAATACTTAAACCACTAGGCCTACGTGGTAGATTACGGCCCACTCCCTCTCACCAAGAGGAGACCTGTGTCCCAGCAGTGGGAACATTATAAGCTGATTATGCTAAATACATAAACTAAACATGTCCCAACAAGTTATAGTTTTAATTAAAAAAAGCAACTGATGTAGTAGAGAATAACTGAACTTATACCTAGTGTTAATAGAGTGAAGACTCGGGCCTAGCTAACTTTTAAGAAACTTTTTAAGGAGTTGCAAGAATAAACTCAGATCTAGCCTGGTATATGATATCTAATATATATTTTGTATTATGATCTCTTTACACTACCTATCCCTGGTTTGCCTGGAATTACTGTGATGTTTTTTGAGAAGATGTAAGGTACCTAAATCTTCATGTATGAAGATTTAGGTAATAGAAACCAACTCGTATATATACGAGTTGGTTTCTCTTACACATTACCATTGATTGTTAGACCCCAAGTATCCTTCTACAGTCACACTGAAAAAAAAAAAAAAACAGAAAAACACGTGTGCATTTTCCTATCACTTTTCTTTCAAGGCAGGCTTTATGTTGGCACATATAGGTACAAACTCTATGTCTGCGGAGCTTTAAGGCGCTAACTCACAGGGGCATTCGCCTGTAAGTTCGTTCAGTTGTTTTAATTCTGACTTTGCATCACTGTCAAAACCACAGTGATCTTGATTGTCATGGCAATAAGGTTGCTATTGGGTTGCTGCCATTGCCAAGTCTGTGAAAATCTCAATGATCTTTATTTTCATAGCAATAAGGTTTCTATTCAGTTACTGCTGACAGAACAAAAATAACTGCGACCTATCTCACGATTTAATTACATATTTCTGTTTTAACCTATCCTGCTGCTTTCAATGATCTCTACACTACCTAGCAGTTAACGGCTAGCGTAGTCTACTTACAAAGCCCTAGAGGTTACTGTGGAATCTTGGATAACAAACCAAGTTTCCGGGACCGGTACTGGGAGCTTTTGCCTGTAATGTAACAACATAACAGGCAAAAGCTACCGGTGAGGGAGTGCCTTTATGATACCCAACACGAACGAACTTCGGCGTCGTCAGTAGAGTACGAACAAAAATTACTCATGCACTCACAATGTCCTACTTTCGAAGCTTGCTAATCTTTCTCTAAGACCATTTTCAGTAATATACTTGAGTTTATGCTCGCGATAGAAGATGGGGTGAATGAACTGTTGTTAAGGGAAATGGGTTAGTTAGGTGAGCTTTTTCTTTGATCAACGAATTTAAACAATGAGGTAAGTTCACTGGTAGATGATCTATCATGTTTTAAGTCATAAATGTCTTGTGTTATTGATGTTGGCCTAAGAGGTTCTTGCCTTCATCAAGCATTTGTATTTGGTTAGAGAAATATATTGTAAATTACCAATAAAAAATCTGAGCATACATGGAGAAAACTACCCAAACCCGATATAAATATTTCATTAAAACCGAAAATAAACTGTCTGGTAAATTTATTTATTAAATTGACACAATACGTTAATTTGCCATGTCAAAGAATTAACGTACGTCATGATCTGCCTAGCCTTTTTCCAAATATTTTGGGGTCAGCTTCCAGTCTAACCGGATGCAGCTGAATACCAGTATTTTATATGGAGCGACTACCTGTCTGACTTCCACAACACGATACCTCTTGGTAAGACTGGTTGTCAGACTTTTGAGCCTCTGACTGCCCGTAACGACTGTCAAAAAGTGACAAATGTGATTTAAATATTCGGTTTTAAGTTGATAGTCAATCTGCTAAACACATAATGTCCCTGACATTTCTTACAATCATGCAGTAATTACATCGCTTGTTGATCTTCCCAACAACAAGAAGGAAATTAAAACAAACTTTATTATGTTTCCTAGTACAGACGCTACAGGTTGGTAATTCCGTCACATCATCCCACCCTCGCAACAGCCCGGCTTTCTAACAACAATGCTTATGTCTCGCTTGGGTTCTGATGTGTACGAACTGAAAGGGAAGAAAATGTTTTATTTATTTACAAACAGGAAAACGTAATTTCGGCCATTGGCAATCTACTTTAGGTGTGAGCAGTAAGGAAAATTTATGTATAAGTATTATGCCACCTTTAGGTATTTTTGAAGGCTAATAGGGATGAAAGTTTGTACGGCAGCTCGTTATTTTTTTCGATGGGAAATCTCACCGGGCAATACGGCTTGTGCATAAATATAATCCTCTTAAATCATTAACTGAACTTTGACATTGAAATTTTATTCAAATAATTAGTTACTACTAGCAGCGCCCCACGGTTTCACCCGCGTAAGTTTCGATCCTGTGAGAATATCGGGATAAAAACTATCCTGTGTCCATTCCCGGGACTCAAACTATCTCTATACCAAATTTCATCTAAATCTGTTCAACGGTTTACACGTGATTGAGTAACAAACATCCACAAATCAATAATCTTCACAAACTTTCACATTTATAATAATAGTAGGATACCATGCTCATTATTAGTTACCGAAAAAAATCCAATCTGTACTTATAAAAATAAATATTAAATTATCAAACAGAAATTCAGATTTAGGTCCAAACAAAGGCTTGCCCACCATCCAGGGATGTTAACAGCACCATTTGATTTAATTTAAACAACAATGGCTGACAGCGGTGCCGCGGTGGTCCCTAAAAACAATAATGATAAGGGAATAATTAATGGACACAAAGAATTTCGCTCGACAATCACTACAACTGACCCTCTTAGGCCGCTTTCATTGTTACGCGTGTACTTATGTAGCTTCTTGCCATGTTCTAATATTAGGTAATATTACCTGTTTATTTCCTGTATTCCTGTAGTCCCCGTAGGCCATGTCCCTGTTAAAGGGGACAAAGGGAATTTTAGCCAGGTATATAATAAAAAAATAATATGAGACAGAGAGAGGGAAAGTGTGAATTTAATACGAGTTTTTAATAAGTACAGCCATCTGGTATAAGTTTTTAGAAGCTCTCATAAAGTTGTCGCCATCTTGGATTTTCATTTCGAACTCGCTATCGGTTTAGCACCGCCAAAAACCATGAAAACCAAGAAGAAAAATTAAAAAAAAAACGCAGACGAAATCTTGGTCTCAAAAAGAAAGACGGAGAGAGAGGGAAAGTCACATGGAGAGGCTGACGACGACGATTTTTACCAGTTTCCTACTGCAAGTCGCGTTAAAGAACTTCCAAAAAATAGTACCTTTTCTTTTTTGGGTTCGTTACTGCTTTTTTGATGCGCAAATCAGTGTTTCATGAAAAATAAATACCTTCCCACTGGTTAGGTAAGTGTTAAGCAAAATGTTGGTGATCACATTTTGCTTAACACTTACCTAACCAGTCTCCATCTACCAAGCGTGGTGATTATTATTGTTATTGTTTCTTCGACTTAGACCCTCAGACTTAGAAAATTTCTTATAGGTAAACCTACAATATACGGTAGATAGGTTTAAACCAATAAACCTCGAAGGCTCAAAGAAAGCTAGCACGGCTGAAGAATTAATTTCTTGGTCCTTCAGTCCGCAAAAAGTCTAATGCCTGGAATGGGAATAGAGTAATTGTGATAAGTTAGTGGGGTACGTGAGAGTCGGCGAACTCGAGATACCTATTCATAAATTAACATCTATTTGTTTACGGAGACCAGTTTTCCTACGTGCTAGAGCATATATGGGCAACGCGCGGCCCTCAGGTCGGATGCAGCCCGATCCGGCCGGATCAAAATCCGGCCCGTGAAATATGTTCAAGTTGCGCGTGAAAAAAGGATATTAATTCTCAGTTCACGCCAACAAGAAAGAAAGACTAGCATTGTTTCCAGGTATCTGATAAGTACTTCCATCATAGACGTTGTCCACTGTTTGTTTTGTGCACCTTTTTCATATGAGATTGCAGCGTCTACAAGCAATGAATAACAAACTTACGTACCGCCCGTGAGTTCAGTAGTATTGTAAGGTTTGGCCCGCAACTTTCCAAAGGTTACCCATCCCTGTACTAGAGTCTACAGCCGATATTTTATCGAATTCACAATTGAAGCCAAGTCCCAAGCGTCGGTTATTAAGTCTACAAAGCCTTATATTTAGAATCGCTTTAAAATAAATGAATCAACTAAAAAGAAAGTACAAAAATTCCCACACAATCGTGAAAAGGATACCCAGACCTTTTGATACCAACACGGCCCCGAGTATATTATTTTATAAACATTAACCGTGTTGACAATTTTATACTCATCAAATTGGACTGCGTAATAAAAACGTAAATGAGAACGTCTGCAAAACATAAACAAGAAATGATAAATTCGCAAATAAGAACAACATTTTCAAACGTAAAACAGACGTAAAGTAAAGTAAAGAAACAACATTGCGGGCTCTAACACCGTATTTTCTAAACGTCAACCAGTATTATTCCATAATTTTACTCGGAAAACGACTCTTTTAAACTTTGGAGACGAGACGAGATACATTATGACAAGCGACGCAATGAAAAACTCATAAGTACCAAATTTACAAATTTATTACGATCCCGCCCGGTACACTTTTCCAGTTTTGCTATCTACTTGTGAGCGGCCACTCCGAAATTCAAGATACAAACGCAACAAGTTCTCACAAAAGAAAACAGGGTTTTTCCTCGAATTTATTAATGTTTCTGTCTCTTTTCCTCTTTGTTTGATGACGCTTTTAAAAATATCTCCGCGGAAACGTCATTAGTAAGCGTGTTCTAAGAAACTGGATAATGAGATAGATGTTCTTAAGGGGGAAGTTCTAAGGTGGCCCGCGAAATTCAAATTTTCTTACGTTTTTTGCAATTTGCTGGTCAGTATTAAGTTGTACGTTGATTAAAATATGATTCGCGGTCGTAACAAATATGTATTTACAGAATTATAATCATTAAAGTTATCAATACACCTCTCTAAGACCATGTAATCCCCAAATGTCAAGATTTCATGAAATAGTCATTCTTGGGGATTACATGGTCTTACAGAGTTGTGTTGATGACTTTATTGATTATAATTCTGTAAATACATATTTGTTACGGCCGCGAATCATATTTTAATTATCGTACAACTTAATACTGACCAGCAAATTGCAAAAAACCTTAAAAAAAATTGAATTTCGCGGGCTACCCTGGCGCTTTCACCTTAAGAGGAAATGCGGTCGGAGAGACTTTTTGAAAAAGCTTAAGTAAAAAGTCATAATTCAAGGTTTGACTCTCGCCTATTTTCTCCTCCAGTATTGGACCAATATAAAAGATATTTCATAAACAGAATAAGAAGGATATTACTGTGTCCCTATGTTTTCCTTTTTGATTATACATTATTTTTATAAGCACTAGAACCCTCAAAAAATGCTCAAAATTGCCGCTGTCAACTGTTTAGTATAAATATCCATCTTATTCTGTTTATGAAAAATAGGCGAGAGCCAAACCTCGAATGACGACTTTTTTCGCTTTTTCAAAAAGTCTCTCCGACGGCATTTCCTCTTAAGGGCTTAGTATTTTTTTTTGCGAATAATACTTGTTATGTTTAATGGTGAATGAGGAGAAGTGGTTAAATTGTGTAGTCATCTGTGACTCGATTAGTAACGGTTTCCTTTTATGTATTTTACGTTTGCGAATAGTACTTGTTATATTTAATGGTGAATTAGGAAAAGTGGTTGAATTATTTAGTCAACTAAGGCTAATGAAAGACTTTATTTTAAGCAAAAACAACGTAGGGGGGGGGGGGTATGCTCCAGAAATAAGTGCCTACGAAATACATTCCTAAAAGGTACTGGAATGTTATAATCGGTGTCATATTAATGAAAATCTTAATTAATATGACAAGAAAATCTTCAATAGATCTTGTACAGACAAAGCATTTCACAGGCTCCGTTTTCAAATTTCAGCCGCTTGTCCAACTTCACGTCGAGAACACCCATCCTTTGCTCTTAACACGAAATGTGGATGTAATACACACTTCCGCCGCCACGACTCGATTTGCGCGTGAATCGTTTGGACAAGCTCTTATTTAGTGAATGTGGGTACAATCGAACAAGCTACAATGCAAAGGATCTTTCTGCACTTGAATGAAATGGACAGGGTGGCGTTGTTGGTAAATATTTGTGAAATAGTATTGAAATATCTAATTAGTAAGAGCGAACAGTGGTGGCTCACTACTAACAGCTGTGACTTACGAGTACGAATGTAGGAAAACACCCACTACCCCATATTTGTAGTGCAGTGGAAAGATGTTTTTCTTTTCCTGTACACCAAATAGCTTGTCCGACTGTACGTACAGTCGGACAAGCTATTTGGTTTGGCTTTCTACACTACCACATACGTATGTGGTAGTGTAGTTCGCTATCGATAATTGCATATGGCTATACTGTTGACATTAATTGGAAACGCGTTATTTCGCATTTTTAATTAACATTTCGAGATATGAATAAATTGCGATTTCGTTTTTGTTTTGAAAACATTCAGACTGACAAGTTTAAATTGGTTTAATACCCTTCTATCTGATAGACCCATTATACGATTACTGTTATAAACTACGAGTTCAAAAGATTTTTAGATCTTTTGATCCGGTAACTTTTAATATTTGCAAGATTAATAAGAATTTGAGAAAGTTATTAACATTATGAGCTTCAGATTTAATTCAAAGTTAATATTCTAAGAATCTCATATTAAAAGAACGTAGCATATGGGACGAGACAATTGCTTTAATATTTTTATCATGCGTTTCCTTCAAACCTTTGGGGAAATACAGGCGTGGTGTAATGTTATGAATCTAAGCTAATATTAATAAAAAGAGAAAATATTTGATTGTTTGTGTCTTTGTTTGTTACGCTTTCACGCTAAAACGGCTGAACGGATTTGGATGAAAGTTAGCACATAGGTAGATCATGATCTAGACTGGGACATACAATACTTTTTATCTCGATATTTTTACGGGATCCATATTTATACGGATGAAACTGCGGGACGTAGCTAGTTAATAATATAGGCACTTTATTTAAATTCTCTTCAGATTTTCTTCTCTTTCTTGCCATTAAGCCAACTGCTAAAACCGTATTTAAAAACAAAAGACACAGCAAACAGATAATAAATTCAAATCCCTAGCAAACTAACTAATGCTAGAACGGATAAAAGTTAGTTCTACCTGACGGTAAACTACTAATAAATGTCTACACAAGCTTAAAAGCTAGAACAACGCCAACTGTGAAACGTAGTAGTGAAGTATATTGAACAAACTTTGCTTTCCCGCCTCCATGTAAATGGGAATATTGTGCATTCAACTAGGTTTTCTAACTTTGATAATGTTCTGAGGCTTTCTACACAATGGTCTATGATGGACACACTTTGTGTCGGTTTTTTTTTTGTGGATGCGAAATCATCAAATGACCTCTCCCGCTCTGGGCGGAGCAGAAGGGAGACTCTTACTGACTAAAACCCACCCATGTTCCTTCCTTAGCCCTTTATGTTCCGTGCCAGCGGTAACCCTTTCGGACAATCCCGCTGAACTTTGTATCGGTTATGGTCAGTTTATAAAACTTCAATCCTTTTTTTTAAAGAGTATAAATGGTAGAGTTTCTTTTCGGCCTTTCTCAATAGGAAACCTGTAGTGACCTACACACTTAAGTCTAATTAAATTGTTAAACCTAAAAGAAAACCAAACTAAATATAAATTATGTATTTCTTAAATAAAATTAATTATAATTTATATATACACATATTTACAAAATAACTTAATACTAGACTTATTTATAATCAACATTTAAAATAAAACTATTTACAATCACTAACATAATAATATTCAACAAACAAACAGACAAGTACAAACATTGTATTAGTAGCTAATTACTTATCAGTGGGCCGGCCATAGCTATGACGCGTCTATTGTCCTAGCGACGATCGGGCGCTCGCGCACGCTACGTCACGCGAGCCGTGTGCATGAGCGGGACAGCATTATCGTGCGTTGCGCTCATGCACCCGCGCTGGGTAGGCAGCGCGCGCGCGCCGCCGTGACTTGCAAGATAGTATGCTCACTGCGCGCGTAGCTTTATAATCAAGAATCCTAGTTTCGCCGCGTTAACTAATAACAGTTGCGATCGTCTTGTGTTTATGTTTTTAATACCTATCCGTGCTATTCTCTACTGTCTACATTTCTTCCACTCCTTCTTAACTAAGTGTAACTCTTGTGTGTGTGAACTGAAACCTGTGCTGTGCAATAAACTTTCTTATTCTTATTGTGTACTTCGGACTTTTCTTTTCCTTCATACATTCGTCTTCACACACGCCTACCTACGCTACATTGGTGACCCCGTTAAAGAGCACGAAGATGGCTGAGTTGAGAGTCAAGATGTGTCGGCAACGGAAGCATTCCGCGTGGGTGTGCGCATACCACCGTTCTACCCAGAAAAACCAAGTCTCTGGTTTAACCAGATGGAGGCGCAATTCGTCCTGGCGAGCATCAAGTCGGACGAAACAAAATTTTATTATATAACCGGCAACCTAGATCCGCAGTACGCTGCCGAAGTCGAGGATATTATCGGCAACCCTCCACCTACCGGGAAATATGAGAAGCTCAAGGGCGAGCTCATTAAACGGCTGTCGGCATCGCGTGAGAAGAAGGTGAAGCAGCTTCTCATGCATGAGGAACTGGGTGACCGGAAGCCGTCACAGTTTTATCGCCACCTTCTCAACCTCGCCGGCCCAGGTGTACCGGAGGAGTTTTTGCGAAGCATATGGACGAGCCGCCTACCCGCAAACACACAGGCCATCGTAGCGTCGCAGTTGAGGATGGACCTGGCTGAACTGGCAGAGCTGGCGGACCGGATCCACGACGTCGTCGGTACCCAGGTGGCATCAACAGCTGCCATATCTAGTGCTGCATCGGCGAGTACTGCAGGTACCAGTGTATGCTCGGAAGTCGCCGCTCTGACCAAGCAGATGGAGAAGCTGGCAGATAAGGTGGAGCGACTGTCTCGCTCCAGAGGACGGTCCCATAGTCGCACGCGACATCGGTCAGGCTCATCCCGATCAGAGTCCAGTTACAGGAAGTTCCCGCAGTGCTGGTACCACAGTAATTTCGGTGACCGAGCCAAAAAGTGCGTGAAGCCGTGCGACTACCCTACATCGGGAAATGCGCGGGGCAATCAGTAATGGCGACCGATGATTGTCCGAGTGCTGGTCGCTTATTCGTCACCGATCAAAGGTCGAAGATGCAGTTTTTGGTCGACACCGGCAGCGACCTCTGTGTCTACCCCCGATCAGCATTATCGAATCGACGAGAGAAGACCAACTACCAATTGTGCGCGGCCAACGGAACACCGATAAATACGTACGGGTACATAGACGTCACTTTGAACCTACGATTGCGCCGTGACTTTGCTTGGCGATTTATCGTTGCCGATGTTACAAGGGCGATAATAGGCGTGGATTTTCTATCTTTTTACAATTTGGTTGTTGATTGCAGGAATCAACGCCTCATCGATAACCATACAACACTCTCCACCCCGGCGTCGCCTGTCCGTCGTTCTGATGATGTCTCCTCGGTGAGGGTAAGTTTGGGTGATTCCGCGTATACACACATACTACGGGAATTCCCCGACATCACTCGCCCACATGGTATACACCGCACTCCCAAACACAATACAGCGCACCACATCCGTACTACACCAGGGCCACCAGTATCCTGTACACCTCGCAGATTGGCCCCGGACAAACTGCAAATTGCTAAGGCCGAATTCGAGGCCATGTTGCAATGCGGAACCTGTCGCCAGTCCGAGTCACCGTGGTCGTCGCCTCTCCACCTAGCGCAGAAGAAAGACAACGGATGGCGCCCCTGCGGCGACTACAGGATGCTGAACGCACGTACCATCCCGGACCAGTACCCTATCCGACACATCCAGGACTTTGCTCATAGTCTGTCTGGCTGTACCGTCTTCTCTCAGATCGACCTAGTTAAAGCGTATAACCAGATTCCTGTAAATCCAGATGACGTCCCGAAGACTGCGATCACGACGCCGTTCGGTCTTTTCGAATTCCCGTACATGACGTTCGGTCTTCGAAATGCCGGACAGACATTTCAGCGCTTCGTGGATGAAATGCTCAGGGGTCTGGATTTTACGTACGCTTACCTGGACGACTTCTTGGTCTACTCGAAAGACCAGAAGACCCACGAGCACCACCTGCGTCAACTTTTCACCAGACTCAGAGATTACGGTATGGTCATCAACAGTTCCAAGTGCGTCTTCGGAGTGTCGGAGGTAAATTTCTTAGGCTACCACATCTCGGCCAAGGGCACAAGGCCACTACCATCCAAGGTCGAGGCTATACAAAGTTTTCCCGCTCCCAAAACCGTAAGAGAGCTACGGAGATTTCTTGGGATGCTCAATTTTTACCGCAGGTTCATCCCAGGCGCAGCAAACTTCCAGGCACCCTTGAATGCTCTACTTACAGGTTCTGTGAAGGGTTCACACCCAGTAAATTTATCACCCGAGGAACATAAGGCATTTCAGAACTGCAAGGATAGCCTTTGTCAAGCAGCACTGTTGGCGCATCCAGACTGCAGCGCTAAGTTGGCGTTGGTCACAGATGCCTCCGACAAGGCTATTGGCGCAGTTTTGCAACAACTAAATGCAGGTGCATGGGAGCCGCTTGCTTTCTTTTCGCGCAAGTTGAGTCCAGCACAAGTCAAGTACTCTCCATACGACCGCGAATTGCTCGCCATTTACGAGAGTATCAAATATTTCCGGCACATGCTGGAGGCTCGTGACTTTGTGATTTACACAGACCACAAGCCTCTGACGTTCGCCTTCCACTCTCGTAAAGAGAATTGTTCCCCACGACAGTTCCGTCACCTGGATCTCATAGCCCAATTTACGACAGACATCCGGCATATATCTGGGAAAAACAACGTCGTGGCGGATACCCTTTCCCGCGTTGAGGAGATTACTCAACCTGTGCCCGCTGAAAGGATCGCTGCAGCACAACTGGAGGACCAGGAGCTGAAGCAACTGCTTACTGGGGAAAACGCATTACGCCTGCAACAAGTTAGCGTACCAGGATCGTGGACACAGCTATACTGCGACGTCAGCACCCCTACGCCAAGACCTTTTGTGCCCAAGGAGTTGCGCAGACCAATTTTTACAAGCCTGCACTCCTTGAGTCATCCAGGTACCAAGGCATCCGCAAGGTTGGTCGCTGACCGATATGTTTGGCCTGGCGTTAGGAAAGACTGCCGTGATTGGGTACGTTCCTGCCTGGCTTGTCAGCGCTCAAAAACCACACGGCACATCTTTGCACCAGTAGGTACTTTCAAACTACCAAAATCGAGGTTCGCATTCATCCACATTGACCTCGTCGGACCTTTGCCATTGTGCCAAGGTTTCCGCTATTGCCTTACGGCCGTCGATCGCTTTACGCGATGGCCTGAGGCAATACCGTTAGCAGACATAACTGCAGAAACAGTGGCAAGGGCCTTACTTAGTGGCTGGATCGCTCGTTTCGGCTGCCCATCGGATATCGTAACCGATAGAGGTGGGCAGTTCGAATCAGCACTCTTCAAATGCCTATCTGCCATCGCTGGGTTCCAACATCGCAGAACAACTGCGTACCACCCTGCCTGCAACGGACTGGTGGAGAGGTTCCACCGTCAACTCAAGGCTGCGATCACCTGCCACGCAAATGACAGTTGGGTGGAATCTCTTCCACTAGTCCTGTTAGGTGTGCGCAGCGCTTACAAAGAAGACGCTCAGGCTTCTGCCGCTGAATTAGTCTACGGCCAGCCAATGCGCCTACCTGGCGAATTCTTTGAGCCTCAGGCTGACGAGACCGTCGACATGACCACCTACTTGTCAAGGCTTCGGAGTATTTTCCGGAATCTGCAACCATCACCAGCGGCCAGGCACAACAGCAACTTCAAAACTTTTGTTCACAAGGATTTATCCTCATCAACTCATGTGTTCCTCAGGGACTGCACCGCTGGTGGTCTGAAACCGGCATACACAGGTCCTCATAAGGTCATAGAAAGAGGTGACAAGGTGTTCAGAATAGTGGTAAATGGTAAACAGGTTACCGTATCGATAGACCGCATTAAGCCGGCCTTCATACTGCGTGACCCTCACACATCATTTTCACCACCAACCACTAACATTAATCACAACACACCACAGTTACTACTCGACACTAACACTAATCACTACACACCCGACGTGGATAACCGGAACTTACCTTCAGCTGACGATGACGTCATCAGAACGACCCGGTCAGGACGTCGCGTGAGATTTCCCGACTATTATCGCCCTTGACGGTCTCTGGAGGGGGGTGATGTAGTGACCTACACACTTAAGTCTAATTAAATTGTTAAACCTAAAAGAAAACCAAACTAAATATAAATTATGTATTTCTTAAATAAAATTAATTATAATTTATATATACACATATTTACAAAATAACTTAATACTAGACTTATTTATAATCAACATTTAAAATAAAACTATTTACAATCACTAACATAATAATATTCAACAAACAAACAGACAAGTACAAACATTGTATTAGTAGCTAATTACTTATCAGTGGGCCGGCCATAGCTATGACGCGTCTATTGTCCTAGCGACGATCGGGCGCTCGCGCACGCTACGTCACGCGAGCCGTGTGCATGAGCGGGACAGCATTATCGTGCGTTGCGCTCATGCACCCGCGCTGGGTAGGCAGCGCGCGCGCGCCGCCGTGACTTGCAAGATAGTATGCTCACTGCGCGCGTAGCTTTATAATCAAGAATCCTAGTTTCGCCGCGCTAACTAATAACAGTTGCGATCGTCTTGTGTTTATGTTTTTAATACCTATCCGTGCTATTCTCTACTGTCTACATTTCTTCCACTCCTTCTTAACTAAGTGTAACTCTTGTGTGTGTGAACTGAAACCTGTGCTGTGCAATAAACTTTCTTATTCTTATTGTGTACTTCGGACTTTTCTTTTCCTTCATACATTCGTCTTCACACACGCCTACCTACGCTACAAACCGCCGATTGAAACGTGCGCCTAACCTCTGACGTTTCATAAGTTTTTATTTTTTTATAGTTCTCATAATTTTATTAGCGTGATTTTACCGCCAAATATATCGTGAACGTGACACTTTAGGGTAAGTACCATTATTACTCGATATTTTTTGTTTGTATAAGTGTCCACTACCCACAACTACTATACAGATACTTAAAAAAAATGGCGGCAGGTGGAATACCTATGCCACAAAGGTTCGATCCCCTTTCATAAACATAATACGGAATATATTTCAAGTATGATGCCATCATCTGCCTAGCCTTTTCCCAGCTATGTTGGGGTCGACTTCCAGTCTGACCGGGTGCAGCAGAATACCAGCCGGTCGATTCTGTAAAAAGATTCTCACCGTGAAAACTCAAGTGAAGTGAGTTTGTTTTTGCTAGGAATTGACACTATTGACAGCTCACTCTACGCTCACTTCACCTAAGTTTTCACGGTGAGATTTTTACAGAATAGCACCGCAGTATTTTAAGTATGATGTATGTTCTATATTTTAAAACTTTCATGTCGCACTCTAGTAGTGAATAAATCCTCTATTGACGTAATCATAAGCCTATTTATGTCACCATTTGGTAATATTGCCCACAGACTACGAAGCCAGGATATATTATATAATATAGATCCATCACATTGGACTAATAGATCCTATTTGTATCTGTCAACCGATAAAGTTAGATTATTAATATACAAGCTATGCCCCTCAGCCCCACCTGCGAATTTTTCTGATATAAAATCATGCTAAAAAGGTACAAAGCTGTATCTTTCTGAGCAATGTCATCGAAATCTGTCTGTAATTTTGCAGTCAGATTGATCTAAAAATGCAAACAAAATTACTAGCGAAACTCCGTAGACGTAATGGGTATCGATACCCATCTGCTAGCTATAGTCGTACTTTTAATTAGCTGCAGTAAAATGACAGCTTAAAGTTTTACTTACATTGCTGAAATTAGCGTCTTTTTGTTTTTCGCGGCCATCAACCAAATCTTGTTTTTCTAGTAGGTACAGAATAGTGTAACAAACGCAACTTATTTGACATGCATGTCTCTAAACTCAGTCCGAAATGAGTTAATAAGAAGTTTCATTTTACTGCAACTAATTAAAAGTCGGACTATAATTTAATTATTTTCTCTTAACTGCCAAGGCTTATTTTTAATCTTATATTTTGATTTGATTCCTCATTTGTGTCTTTTTCACATTATTCCCACTTATAGAAGCAACAAGAATAATGTACCCGGGATTTCGTAATATCTTGATTTAAAAGAGTGTCCATGGAGTTTCTTTCCCGTTCTTCTCCATAGAGATCTACGTTTTGGAATGGGCAACTAGCTTCAAATTTCTGACTAACTGACAGACTATTTAATTTTGACAATTCAAAGGTGCCTACACAAGGTATAAATAAATAAAATAGAAATAAATGCTTTGAATTTGAGTTTGAAATTTCACCCTATATATTTCTATAATATTTGTGTTTCCTAAGATGACGCAATGCTTACCTCTCATACAATATTACAATCCTGATACCCTATAGGAAAGCTTATTGTTGTAGTTTCAATTTACCCAAGACGAGAATATCATAGTGATTTATTGCTATCAACTCCATTCATATATCACACGCACGATACCATTATTCTCAGGTCAGACTTTCTTCGAATATGTTATTGTGTTATCTCGAGTAGAAATAAATAGAAAGACGTTTACCTAAAATTAAAAAGATGAAAGTTGAATTTGTTTCTCGCGTCTTATTTAATGCTACGATGGTAACAAAGTTTTGAAAGATCATTTACATCATCATCTATAATAAGTAGGTACATTATTATAAATTATAGTCACTTTTCATGTCTGCCTGTTTGTCCACAATGGATTTTAATGCAGTATTCACCATAATTTAGGGAATTTATTCCTAAAGGTTTATGTGTTTAATATATTTATATTAATCCGTCCCGGCCGGATATCTATGGTCCCGGCGCAGGCCTCTGACGGCCCATTACAATAGAAAATCAATGTTGTCTCATTAGCGGGGATCAAGCGATTAAACTTACGTTTAATTAAAAAATCTCAATGCTTTAACAAGTCGTAAAAACCGGGTCGCTAGTTCAAAATAAAATGAACGACCATTGATCATATTTATTTTATTTTAATCATCCATAATATCTTAATTTTTATAAAATACAATAGTCTCAGTATATCTATCCGTTATTTTGCTTGTAACTCGAGAAACTTAAAATTCTAACTACGTGATGTTACGTGTCCTATCTAGCCAGATTTTCGTACCTATATGCGAGCAGAGCTGGGAGCAAAGATAGTATTATATAATTTTCAGATTTGTGACGCACATGAAATATTATTACTGTACACGATGCGATGTTACCGTACCTAACTATCGGATTCGTAACAGCTGTTTACTGTTAACACATTTCACCAAAGGAGAACGTTAACAAAGTTGCATAATGCATTCAACTCCTCGAAGCTACTGTCAAATGCAATGACGCGTGTCCAAGGAATACTCCCGTTCGCAATTTAGGAGAGTAATTAGAGTAGAGACACAAAATATATAGTTACAGAAGGTTGGCTCCATACCATTAGCGAAAACGCACATACACATAGATACGCTATACATTAATTCACGTATACCGAGTACAAGCGTCCTCGCGACTGGCATTCAACTGAGATCACCGTACGTGTGATCTGTTCAAAAAGTATCTGATGAAAGTGTAAACAAACCCTGTCCAGCTTAAATTATTATGCAACCACTCACTAAAGTATATATTTATATTTTTAGTAACATACTCATGAATTTAGAAGGTTTCAATTTTATATCTCACCACTTTACTTTTAAATATCATTACAAAAATTTAAAATGAGGTTACATTAACCTCATGGTGAAATGAAAATCCTCTTACGTGGTTTAAAGTTTGAATTTCGGGTTAAGAATTCAAACAATCAAATCAAAGCACTCAATTTTTAAGTGGCCTTACAAATGGGCATCCACAGGCACGTTTTCAGATCCTTTTGTTTACATTTCCGTCAGATAATTTTAAAACAGCCTAAACGTGTCTGTGTGCATGTGCTTTTTTCAGTTCTAAGGACGTAAATAAGCCTTCTGGACCTATTTATTTTGTGGTGGAGTGGCGATCGCGCGTCGTATATTGGTCCTACCCACGCAATTTGAAAATCAACGCGTTCGGGTGCGCTTCCAAACGTTAGTACGCTAGACTGGACACTGATTTGACACAGGGATGAAACAGATACATTCGATTTGTTGATTGATCTCTTTTACATTTACTCATGTACTGCCCAATAAATTTGTGCAGTAGCTTTTTATAGTACTACTACTACTGCTACGTGTAGGGTTGCTATTGTGAAATTAAATTACAGTGTTTCGAGCTTAATTTAGTTACAGAAAAATATTCACTACATTTTCTTTACGATGAGTCCTTTAAATGATATCGCAAATTTTTTATTACTGGTAAGCACGCAACGGGCTCGTGATATACCTAAAGCTTTCAAATTCTATTCCCAGAAATAAGTTGTCAATTATTTCTACATAAATAAGTATCATCGTCTGCATCAACTATATGTTGCGGTCGGCTTTCAGTCTAACCGGATGCAGCTGAATACCAGTATTTTACATGGAACGACTGCCTATCTGACCTCCATAACCCAGTTACTGGGTAATACGATACCCCTTGGTAAGACTGGTTGTCAGACTTTCAGGCTTCTGACTACCCGGCTTCTTCTACATAAAAAAGTATATCATAAAGAATCCAATGTATCTTTTCCTTTTGACAGCTAACTATGCGGACGAATTTTTTGTGGCCCTACGTTTTTTCCCCTTGTTTTTTAAATACCTGTGGGTATTATTATAATTATTTTAAGATCGTTAGCTTATTTTTTTTACGTTAGTCAGCCTACACTGTCCCACAGCTGCGCAAAGATCTCCCCCAAATCCCTTTTTGATCCAGCCTTTGCGGTACGGAAGAGGTTAGCTTATTTATCATAATTATAAATATTATCTTGTTTAAAAATAAAATAAAATCCAGTATTTGAGATTTACTATAACCAAAACAAACAACCATATTACTTCCCCAAAGTAATTTTGACAAGGCCGTTGGTTTCAGGCATACCGTTATATTGATTTCACAGTCGAACAAATTGAATTTTGATTAATCGTCTGTCCATTTTCCAACTAATTGCCCTCACACAATATGTAGGGCAAGTTTCAAACGTTGGCCTAAACTAAAGTTACAAATTAAACAAAACTTCATATAACATTAATCCTTACTTTGTTATTCAAACTTGATAGGCATAGAACAGCTAGTTGCCACTTTTTGTGTGTCACCACCGTCCACGGTGCCTCAAAATGCCACTTTGGTAGAATCATAACAGGATAAATCATAATAATTATGACGAAGACAGTCCGTGTTTTTCTTTTTTTCGCTGCACTACATAGGTATAATCAAAGAGATGGATTGGATTAGGATTGGATTGATTGGTATTTTAGCACAGACAAAAAAAATAACTGAAAAATCCTTCACCAATGGGATTTGATACGATTAACTTAACAGTTAAGTGTCCACTATGATTCATAATGTTATCCTTTTATGATTCTGCCAAAGTGGCCTTTTTATGCTCTCTGGCAATGATCGCCAACAGACCGGCTGCAGCATTGCCCTTATATCCGGCAATGCTGCAGAAGACATAAATAAATAAAATATTGTTACCTTTTTTTTTTTGTTACCTTTTGTGTGTTCGTGTCTGTGCTTGATATCCTGTCTGTATCCTTTTATATATCTGTTTGTTTAGGAGTCTTGTTACTTGAATTGAACTAATTTTATTGAAGTGAAATTTTCTTTAGGCGCGTGGGGCATTTTTTGAGATGGGAAAAAAACCATTGAACTCGCGTCACTGTTACTGTAAGCGACACAGCGCGTGTTTTGTTCATAAGACGATTAAAATAATACCCGCTTCGGATGTGTTCGGCTGTCCTCGGGATGTACTCGGTTTTAATGTATATCCGATATGTCAGTGAGTGATGGCAAAGTATTCTGTTTGTGTTTTTTTTTTTTCACTTCTGTCGGCACTCCCGGAGTGCCATTGTTTTTTTTTTATTTATTTATTTTTTGTTCCCAAGACTAAAACATTACGCGCATAGATCCAGTTTTAGTTTTATTTTATTTCAAAAGGAGAGATGTTAGACTAATAATAAATAATAAGGGTTCTTTTTTATTTTACGGAATTTCAGATATTCGATTACAACAAAACATAAAATAAGACCTGTATTCCCGAAGGGTTTGGTAAAGGTGTTACGTACAGACGCCAGCACATCAAGCTACCCGAAACTGTAAAATTTTCCCAATCAACCTTGAACCTTAAGCTGTAGCAATAAAGTTGAAAATCTATTAAAGAATTTTGCCATATTGTACTGTAGTACTGTCTATACCTATAGTACACCCACATTTCGCTAGTTATGTTTAAGTCTCATGTAAAACAAGAATATTGCCATCAATCGGGCACAAATACAAGCTCTTGATTATTACGAAGAAAAAAAATCTGATAAATTTTCTAAATTACTTTATTTTTTCTGGGAACTGTATTCTGAAAGAAGAAAAATGGCGGAAACCTTCATCAAAATATAACGGCTTTAATTAAAACTCCGTCTATTGAATATCGAACACAGAAAACATCAATGCAAAACTCTAACAATGCCATTTCTGTCGTTTTGTCGAAAGGAAACATGGGTTAAAATCAGCAATAGCTTCTTAGATTGTGATGAAAAAATTGAAAATGCCATTTTCGATTTTCCTGAATGAAAAGGGACCAAACAATCGAAATGAAAGCTTTATTTACTAATCACGAAGTCGTCAGGATAACATCTTACAGGGCATTTCACCTGGGCATTGACATCGGGCATTTCTAAGTCAAAACGCTTAGTAGATATAACCTAACCACCGATTTAAGTTTTCAATAGTCTCAGGTATTTATTAACTTATCCCTTCAAACTACTTTACAATGAAGTTTCAAGGTATAAACATAACTTTAAGTTGTTTATTGAAAGTATTGAAACACCTATTAGTATCATAATAAGTTATCTGTAATTTATTACAAAACGTTGTTATTTTCTAAATCTCCTATTCAGGACGATTTGAGAACAATCAGCTTTTTAATAATTAAATCCTCGGACAAGAACTTGATCAGAGCTGGTGAATGCGCAGTGGTAGACCGCGAAATTCATTTTTTTTTTACGTCTTTTGCAATTTGCAGGCCAGTACTTTTCTTATGGTACATACAAATCTAACTTAGATGATTATAATTCTGTAAATATGTACCTGGGGGCCTAAAAAGGCCACTTTGGCAGAATCGTAAAAGAGTAACATTATGAATCATAATATGGCGAAGACAGTCCGTGTTTTTTTTTTTCGCTGCACTACATAGGTAATAATCAAAGAGATTGGGATTGGATTTGGATTGGATTGATTGGTATTTTAGCACAGACAAAAAAAAATACTGAAAAATGCTTCACCAATGGGATTTGATACGATTAACTTAACGGTTAACTATCCATTATGTTATCCTTTTATGATTCTGCCAAAATGGCCTTTTTAAGCCCCCTGTTATAGTCGCGAATCATATTTTGATCAAGATACAACCTGACACTGACCTGCAAATTGCAAAAAACGTACGAAAATTTAAATTTCGCGGTTTACCACTGCGCATTCACCTCAAAAGCTCATTTACGAAGTCCGACTGTAGGTTTCACAGCAATACACGAATTTTTACCGTTTCAAAAGGGCCAATTTTATTCCAGCGGCACGAAGGACCAAAAACAATCAGCGACTAATAAAAGCCTATTTATTACAAATTTCTCGCTGGCTGGATATCGAACACTGCATGACATACTGGCTGGTGTTTGTAAATCAAAACAGCGAGGGTGGGAAGTGCGGGGCCATGCCGTCTAGTCTGCCGACCGACTCCGGCCGACGCGCACGGCGCGACTCCGGCACGCGAAGTTACCGTACGACATGGAAGTGTGACGAGTGTTTTGTTTAGAACTCGGATTAAGGTAGAGTGGCGAGTTTTGTACGTACGTAGTTTTATGAGGGTAGTTTATATTTTTGGGGTGTAAGGGTTGATAAAACTGGGGTTTTTCTTTTGTAATTAAGGTTTTTTTATTGCTAAGGTGGGTTTGTATGAAAATTGTTGAAACTGTAAAAAGGGAAAGTTCTCTTGTTTAACGTTTGTAAGGGAAAAAAAATTAAAACTTATTTTATTGCATTTCGCGTTATCTAGCTGAAAGCTTAAAAACCCATTGACATTAACAAATTATTTTTTCAACTTCATTTATATTTTTAATAAAGCACCCAGAATGTTACCTAAAACAGAACAAAATACAAAATCGGGTACACCTAGAAGCATACTAATCCAAGCTTATTAATCCCAGCAATACAAAACGGGCAATATATTAATACAAATACGAAATGAATATTCATCGTCAGAATTTCGCACCTCTAAAAGGAGGGTCTACATCTGGAAACGTGACAATAATTCTATTGGTGCGATAAATAGTTGCTTGCTCTTAATATTCCGAGCAGTCGGCAACTAACAAATTCTCGAGCTCGGATTATTACTGCCAACGCGAGTATGTGAGCTTTTATGACGTACATTTACTAAGTGATAAAGTTTCGGTGTTAAAGTATGAATTATTTGCAGCCTATATAGGTAGCAGTTGACGGAATTATCTGACGTGTAAATCCGAAACATGGTACCTATCTCAGAAGTATCTATTTCGTGAAAGGGCTATGAAACTGCCTCGAAAAAATCAAATGACAGCTATTAAGGCAAAACACTGTAACTCGAGTTACAGTGTATTGGATATACACGACAGTTACGAGTATGTCTGTATCATTATAGAGGGTGCCAGACATCGACCCGCAAACTGTAACCATAAATTCAGCTTCCATGATTCTAGACGTCCTAGCGCAGAAATGCTGCTGTTTCATAGACAAGTGCAATATCTACATGGTCAAAATGTAAAGAATAGATTTTTTTTTATAATAACCGACAATATTACAATGCCTCCTGCGTTGAAATATCGTCGGTTATTATAAAAAAAAGTTCTAGACGTCCTAGCGCAGAAATGCTGCTGTTTCATAGACAAGTGCAACTACACGGTCAAAATTTAAAGATTAGAATTATTTTTTTTATAATAACCGACGATATTTCAACGCCTCCTGCGTTGACATTTTTCGTCGGTTCAGGTTCAGCTTCGTCGATGTCCTTGCCACCCTGTATATTTTATCATCATCGCCAATTAAGATGGAAGCGCTAAGGTAGCCCGCGGAATTTAATTTTGCTTACGTTTTTTTGCAATTTGCTGGTCAGTATTAAGTTCTACGTTGAAAAAAAATATGATTCGCGACCGTAACGAATATGTATTTACAGAATAATAATCATTAGAATCAGTAATACAACTTGTTAAGTTAGTATAATCCTAAAATGTCAAGATTTTATGAAATAGTCAGTAGGATTATTTGGTCTTAGAGAGTTTTGTTGAGGACTTTAATGATTATAATTCTATAAATACATTTTTTTTCGGTCGCGAATCATATTTTAATCAACGTACAACTTAATACTGACCAGCAAATTGCAAAAAACTTAAAAAAAATAATTTCGCGGGCTACCCTGGAGCTTTCGCCTTAAATAAGGTTTAGACTGGTTCAATCCTATACCTCTAAGTAATAGTTGGGAAAGGACAATGATGAGAATTTTCATTATAAATTCCTAGTCAAAAAAATACTATCTACCTAGATAAACTTCCACAAACGAGTTAATATGACCTTTAGCAACCATACTTTGTGGGCGGATTCATATTCTGTCCTGTAGATTCTACTGCGTGGGTTGTAAGGTATTTTCTTGCGCTCCCCCAACAGATAATGGCACCAAGCCATCAATCATTTAACCTACCCACGTGAACTGAAAGAAAATATATACCCTATTTAGACTACCACATTTTCCAACCAATATTTTAACATCCAACGCGTAAAAAATAAAAACTCAAAAAAGTTTTTGCGAAATTGATGTATGCAGTTTAATATTAATTGGCCTTTAACTCGATAGGTATTATAATTAACAGGAGTGCGAGAACTGTGAATGAATGAAATGAATGAAAATTCTCTCCTGCGCAGAACGGGATGCTGCGACCATTTTAATTGCACATTAATTTGTCATCCGTATGTTGGCAGCATTTCGAGACAGCAACGTTATTCGCAATCCCTCATGTCTGTTGAAACTTGATGTCTCCTTTGCTAATGAAACCTAGTTCAAGTACTAATGTCTTACTATATACTTAGGTAGTTTTGACCTATTTTACAAACGCATTAGTGGTTAGAACGTGCTTCCTTTCCTGGAATATCGTGAGGAAACCTGGACTTATAGTTAACTAGCTGCGCCCCGCGGTTTCACCCGCATAAGGTTCGATCCCGTAGGAATATCGGGATAAAAAGTATATGATAATCCAGGGTATCAGCTACCTCAATACCAAATTTTATCAAAATTGGTCCTGCTGTTTGAGCGTGAAGAAGTAACAAACATATAAACCCACACACACACCCCCTCACAAACTTTCGCCTTTATAATATTAGTGGGACTAGCAGCAATTTTTTTTTCCGAATTTTTCGAAATTACGGAACACAACAAAAAATAATTATCCAATTTGGTGCAGTCATTCGGAAGTAGGTAATGCGCGTACACACATTTCGGCGGCTTTGTTTTATACTATGTAAGGATAAGGAAGGATAGAAGTCTGAAATCGCCAACCCATCTTGAGCAAGCGTGGTGATGAATGCCTTTTCTGTATAAGAAGAGGCGTTTACCCTTCAGTGGGACAGTATCAGGTGGGTATTATCATTTATTGAAGCGAAAACATCTTCAGGCGTGTTGGGCTTTTTTTGAGATGGGAAAAAACCATTGAACTCACGCCATTGTTACCGTAAGCGACACCGCGCGTGACTTGTTTATAAGACGATTAAAAATATACCCGCTTCGGATGTGTTCGGCTGTCCTCGGGATGTGCTCGGTTTCAATGTATATCCGATATGTCAGTGAGTGCTGGCAAAGTATTCTGTTTGTGTTTTGTTTTCACTTCTGTCGGCACTCCCGGAGTGCCACTGTTTTTTTTATAAACATAACACAATAAAAATTGAATTGAACATAACATCACGCCTTGCTTCCTCGAAGGGTTGGGCAGAGTTATGTTAAAGTCCCATGTAATAGCGGGCGAGCCTATCACCATCAAAAGGCCACAAATTCATACTCCGAGCTGCTATTGAGTTATATTATTATTTATAACCTACCTAATATTATACTATCGTAATACCTATAGGTACTTATTTGAATGTTTTCGTTTCCTGTCGTCGAGCAATTTTCAGGGCTAATAATGTTCTCAAAGTCCTTCCGCGGCTTAAGCACTGAAAATTGCGCATAGGGCGGAAAATGAAAAAGTAAATACGTACCGGAAGGTAAAATACCTACTTACAAAAAAATATTTTATTATTATGACATTTAGGCGTCGTGTCACATAGAACGTTGGTATTGAAAATGTACCATTATCCAGTCAGGGAAATTGTTTGTTTAGAAAATTGTCATCCTACGACAATTTGCTTTGTTATAGCCATTTCATATGATTTGAATAATCAGACCATTTAAAGTTGGAGATTTTTGCTTATCAATTAATATCCATGACTTTACAATGAATCTACAATCAAATTAGTTGAATAAACAGTACCTAATCTCGACTTCCACATTAACAATTTAATACCAAAAACCAGACTACGAAATATGCCAGCCACTATGATACGGACTCGTCACTACTGCATATTCAAACACTAATTATGCATTAAAGCTCCAATCATCTAAATTGAATACGAAATACCGATACCGAGACCGCTGATGCAAATTATGGTATCGGTATGACGTCAGATGTTAATAGGGCATCAGGGCCGGCAGGTTGGGTACCTTTGAAAGACCTCGACATTTCCTTAGGGATAATAGCCGGAGTTAGTTCAGCATAACCACGTGCGAAATAACTTAGTTTGAGCCCGAGGGATATCGTAACATAATCAGCCTATAATGTTCCTACTTCTGGGACGGGAGTGCGGCGTAATCCACCACGTGGGCCCAGTGCGGGTTGGCAGATGTCACATACCTTCGAATTGTTGGTTCTGGGACTTGCCGGTTTGTTCGTGTTTTCAATGAAGAGGGTTGTTGCGTGGTGTGTGAAGGTGTGTTGAAGTTAAATATTATGTTAATAAAATTATTTTTTCACTAGTTGAGTTGTACACTCTGCTTTTCACTTCGATTGCTAGAAAATGAAACAGGCATAAAGTATGTAACAGTATTTTCACTGTTCAAAAATTTTGCAAAATTGAAGAAGAGAATATCTAATTCCCGCCACGAAAGTTTTTAATTTTTTTTTTCAACATGCGTCTTTCGACTTTATACGTACTTCATACTACTATAAACGTTTCTTTGTGTTTTTAAATAATAAATGACAATTATTTTATCTGCTTTTAATAAATTAACGATAGAAAACACGGAAGTGATATAAATTAAAGCAAACGACTTTAATCTGCGACGTTTTCTTGTGCGTTTGGCTGTTGGGCATGATTTATCTTAGTCTTAAAAAAAATACTATAGGCACTAGAGCACAAAAAGCGACTTTATGTCGCCTACACACACATAAAGACGAACTTTTAGAGCATAAGAAGAGAAAAAAAACATTTTAAACGTTTCGTAGCGGGAATTAGGTAGCTATTCTCTTCTTCAATTTTGCAACATTTTTGACCAGTGAAAATACTGTTAAATACTTTATGCCTGTTTCATTTTCTCGCAATCGAAGTGAAAAGCAGAGTGTTATAACTCGGGCATAAAAGAAGCCATTTTACCAATGGTTTCTTTTATGCACAGTTATATGTACAATCTACTATTCTCATCTTCATGCTGTACTCAGTTGAATTTGGTTTAATTGATATAAAAATATATTAGAACATTGTTGAGTTTCCAGTCCGATTACATTTTAGGTAGTGCAACTATACATGGATGATGAAACCATGCAACAACCAAAATCATCATCTTCCTGCCCTTATCCCATGTTTACTTGGGGTCGGCGCAACACGTTTTCTTCTTCCATTCGCCCCTGTCAACCGTCACGCTATCATTTCCTTCTCTTTCATATCATTCCTCACACAATCCATCCATCTTTTCTTTGGCCTTCCTCTCCCTCTCCATCCATCAACATGTATATCCATCACTCTTTTAGTCACATGCGTTTCGTCCCTTCTCATCACATGCCCATACCAAGACAAACGATTTCCTTTCAACTTTTCTGTCACTGGCGCCACTTTCAAACTTCCTCTTATATACTCATTTCTTACTTTATCCATTCTCGTCACTCCACACAATCTCAAAATTCTCATTTCCGCTGCATGCAATCTTTTTTCATCCGTCTTCTTCACGGCCCAGCATTCAGACCCATACAGTACGACAGGCCTTATCACGGACTTATAAATTTTCCCCTTTAACTTGACAGGCATCCGTGGGTCGCAAGTTGTTCCTGTGACCTGTCGCCATTTCATCCATCTTGAGTTGATCCGGTGCGTTACGTCTCGGTCTACTTCGCCATCTCCTTGGACAAGCGACCCGAGGTACCGAAAGTCAAAAAGAAAAGGAGCAGATCGGTAAGGGCGTTCCGGCGAGAGATATGGGCACAGGACTGGAGAGACCGCCAAAGTCGCAAAACAGGTACTCGGTTTTGGTCCGACTTACTCTCAGGCCAACGGTCTCGAGTCTTTCCCACCACACCTCCAATCTGCTCTGGACCTCTAGGCCGTTCTCGGCAACCAGCACAATGTCATCGGCGAACAGCATACACCAGGGAGCCTCTTCTTGGATATCCGATGTAAGAGAATCCATTATCAGCACGAAGAGGTACGGGCTGAGTGCTGAACCCTGGTGCAAGCCGACAGCCACATCGAAGCTGCCAGTAGTGCCCACTGTAGACCGGACTTGGGTACTGCATCGACTGTACATCGCTCTAATCAACTGCACATACTTCCCTGGCACACCTTTCTCCTTCAGCGCCCACCACAAAACTTCACGAGGCACTCTGTCGTATGCCTTTTCGAGGTCAACAAATACCATGTGCAAGTTTTTATGCGCACTTCTTTTCATGCAACAACCAAAAGCTTTTGTATATTACCATTTTATATTTTTTTTTTTGCTTACTGATTCAGGATGTTTTAATAGGCACGCTAGTATTCTAGAACGATGTTCAAGTATGAAATTAGTGGGGCAATTCTCGTAATCTAAAACGTTCAAAATCTAGTCGCAGTCTCATCTCAGCGACAAAGAAACGTCAAAATCTTGTCAAAAATGTAAGGAAATTATAGGTATTTTTGACAAATTGAGACTGAGATCAGACTGTGAACGTTCTTATACCTAATTACGAGATTTGCCCCTCTAATTTAAGATTAGATTAATATGTAACTGTCATTGCCATTCTGATTATGAACCGAGATTAGTACTTGAGCATTGTTCTAAAACCTTAGCAGTCACGATAAAAATATACTATAATAGAATCTTCGTGTCTGTGTTTAATAAGACATTTACTTAAGACTGAAGCCGCTTAGTTTTATGGCTCCACAAACTCTATTACTCGCATAATAACTCGTTAATGTGCACATTAACAACTTCGCACTTTAACTATGGCCTATGAGAATAATTTTCTATGTCGTGGTCATAAATACGAAGTCACAAGTACATTAGCAAGATTCCCAGTTGATGGTCCATAGATACGAATTATTAAAACCAGTATTACACATTGCATTCAGGTTTTTTTGTTGTGTTTGCCTTTAACTAATTGTTTTTCCATATGTTTTAATAGTATTACTAAAATATACAAGGCGGAGACGTCAATACGACCATAAATTAAATTTTATATTATCAAAAATTCAATCAAATATGGTTGGCAAAACCCAGAGTCGGCGCAACACTAGTATTCATTTGTTTGAAAAAATCACGTTTTCAATATTGATGTTAGAATTTATTTGATAGTTTCAAAATACTCATGTGCCTTAGTATTGCCAATGTTTTCATTTATTGTCGTACCTATTGTATTCAAATGTGGTAAAAAAAATATAGGTAGCAGTAGCTACTTATATTTTTTTTACTTTATTAGTAGATAAAGTAGAGGTCATTACATCGGGGTACCTACTAGCTAGACCGTGATTTGTACATGCATTACTTACTCTAGGCGGGCCGCTTAACTGAGACGTTGCCTGAGGTAGCGGCGCGGTGCGGGAGGGGCGTGGTGACGTGATGCGAGAGCTCAGTGATTTGTCAACTTGTGACAACTATCACCCCTGCCGCACCGCGCAGCTTTTTTAGTTTTTTTTTAGTTTCCGGGGTGGAAAATCCTCATGAATGTCCGTCGCCCTGGTGCGGCGGCGGGGTCGTTCAGACTCATACTGACTAAAGACCACCCCGGTGTTCTATCTCACACCTACGCCCGGGTCGCGGGAACGTACGATCTTTCCGCAAACCCCGACTGGTGCTGGTCCACCACATGCGGTACCTAACAACAATATTTAACCAACGTACGTAGAAATTCCCTGATTTATCTTTATTGGTGCTGATTTTGTTTTTTGTCGATGAAACTAAATAAAGAGTAGGTACTGTTTTCTTCTATCAAACGGTTTAATGCCGTAATAACGGAAACAAATAAACAGCCATTGTATGTCGTCTGGATCCACGTATGCGTGCAGGGATACGAAGGGTTAATAGACATTTTCATTACAGTACTGTAAAGGTTTTGTCTGGATAACTTTGCCAACTGACTTCCTCGGATGCACAAATGTATGAGATGATATGTTGTAGATGAGCGAAACAACATCTAAAATGTACCTCATTTATAACGTATTATCTCAACATGAAAGTTTTATTTCAACCATATTTGACAGCTCTAATTCAGTTCTGCCTCTTTCATATTTGATATATGAAAAAGAGAAGCAACAGTTAGAGTGGAGTTTAGTTGAAGCAAAAAGCCTTTCCAGCTTTATAATAAACATTCCGCCTGTCTTATAACATTTCCTCGTACTGATGTAATTTTGACTTTTATATTAGGCGTTTGTAGCACAAAGCGATGCCAGACAGCTTTCAACGCGTCGTTCTTAGCGCTCGTAGTCTGCATCACAAAGAATTCCTTTCTTTCTGGTTTTGTGAAACGAGATGGTGATTTAGTGTAGGCAAAATTAACGCGAACTTTTGCGTTTGATGTATTGTTCTATAAGGTGCCATTTATAAGTAAATACCTAGAGTAAGTTGTACAGTGCCTAAGTAAATGAGGACAGTATATGTGTCTTCAGGCCCGGTAATACAGTGTAAGTATTATTTTAGGCGGATGGTATTTAATTACGTTATAACCTTATCAAATTAATATTTGAATTAGTTTGTAGACTATTCCATTCTTTAAGTATAGCCCTACAGCCAATTTCCAGTTTTGAATACAGGAAAAAAAAGTTGTTTTAGGTATAAGTGCAATACCTACGCGGTCAAAAACATTTTCATGTAAAATGTTGCCAAGACGAGACCACATATGGCTCGCACTGCCAAAAAGTTATCAGATCTCATGTAGAGCCAAGCTTCTAACTCTACACGCCCTAACTTCACAAACTCTACACCTTAGTCAAAATATGAGGCTTGGCCGTTTCGTTACTACAAGAACTATTTTATAACAGAAAAGTAATGAACAGTGAATAAATTTTTCACCTTACGCCCATGTGATGGTGATTACCTCCGTCTTACATAACAGGCAGTATGGTTCACAATTTGGTAATACGTTTTTGATTTCAGAATGTAAAATTAATTACATACTTGAAAGGTCAGTAAATCCCTCGGAACCTCGATCCAGTATAAAATATTTGAAATATTTTAAGCACGTAAATTGTTCAAATACTTTATGCATTCCTTTTCCGACCTATGATCCGAAGCTCCGAACCCAAGGACCAAAAAATATTCACTACTAGTTTTTGTTCGCGGTTTCGGCCGCGTGGAGGTCGGAAACTATCCCACGGCAATATACGAGTATTATCGAGATAAAATACTTTTTATCTCGATAATACTCGTATATTGCCGTATATTGCCCTTTGTCCTAATCCAAGTCATGATATACCTGTGTGCCATTTTTATCAATACTCGTTCAGCCGTTTAGGCGTGAAAAGGTAACATACAGACAGGCAGACACAGAGATTGACAGATAGATAGAGATACTTTCGTATTTACAATATTAACATAATACTTATGGATATCTTTTGGTATGTGAAAAAGTAAGCTTTTTATTTAGAAATACATAATTTTTACGAGGTTTATTATTTATCCCCCAAAATGACAAATTGAATGAATAAACGAATTCATCTACATCGTAGGCCCACATCTATTTTTGATTTCTATAACCATACAGAACCTAGAACTTAGGCAGCGAGCCACGATAATGCATGATGACTGCAGATTGAAGCCTCATCGACTGGAACAGCCTTATATGAAGTTAATTCGGTTTGGCTTTCAACCTATGCATGCCGATTGATGCAAACGGCGATAAGAGACTCAATTTTGGCAAAATTTCCTTTATATCATACCTACCACAGAACAGATAAAAGAGGTTCTCTCTCACGAACACTGCCATGTTCGTGATTTCATCCATTTTAACACTTATAGCTGGTAAATAAGTAACTTTTGTATACATAATCAGCTTATAATGTTTAGGGAGTGGTTTCTACGCCAGGCCGGTTTCCTCATGACGTTTTCCTTCATCGTTTTGAGAGCAATGGTGTGATGTCCACAAAGTAAAGCGACTGACTGGTTTCGAACCTACGACCTACAACTCTTAAGTCGCGACCGTTATCACTGAGCCACCACTGCTCAAAATCAACACACTAACTTTGGTATTGAAACACTCTCATACGCAATACTGTTAGCAAAGGCAAATCATATTCGAGTTTGTTAGTAAGGGGGTAAGTGTTTTCTTTGTTAAGCTGCAGGAAATGAAAAGAGAAACGATAATTGTACAAATGAAAATCATTCAACGTTATTCTTTCCATTAAACATTTCTAAAGGTCAATTCCCATTTTCAAAAACTTTCAAAATATAGTCGCAATCTCATCTCGAGGTATTTTGACTGAGATTGGACGAGCGTCCCTAAAACTACAGGAATTACCCTCTGAAACCATGAAAATAAGTGTATTTGCTTATATTTACGTCATAACTAGCTAGCTACATAACGATCGTATTATATTCCCTAATATTCTTACAAAAGCTCCCCATAGAATATAAAGGTATTGTGTTTGAAGTGGGTTCATTATATTAGTCCGGCTGGATTGAATGTGAACTCCCTTAGATCCCGAGGCGGCACTTATCGCTTATTGTCGTTTAAGCATTATTATGTCGAAAATAATAATAATTATCTAGGATATCTGGCAGTCTGAACAAAGGATAGGTGTCCGCAAAATGAGGTTAGTTGGCATTCGCTTTTACCCGACAATAGGCATCGCTGACGGGAATTTTCTAGTTTCCTATAATGATTTTTACTTATAGTAAAATATACAGCATGTATCAGAAATGTGTATGTAGTTATATTTAAGGGTACCTACAGTTCTTCAAACTGAACTTTTCCATGGGACCAACGTCATAATCGCCAAAAAATAATAAGCTTTAGATAAAGTTATCTGGCGTAGGAAAACTCAGCCCTTAGTCTACTTATATTTTTAATCCCGTAATATGACATCCTTGCGACATTTCTTAACTACAAGTTGAATGATACACGTGTACACAATTGTGTAACAAAATACTTCAACACGAAAATCAATTTTGTACGTAGGTCAATAGAGATACACGTATTTATTTACTCTGTAATTCGATGTTATTATAAACCGTATTTGATACGATGTGATTGTAATTTAGAGCCAATATTTACTTAATTATGTAGCTATTGTTAGTTAACTCCTGTTTGTTTTACAAACTATGTAATTTTAGAGTTCTATGTAAATGTTTGTGCTATAATTACGACTGAGTATTTGACACACGAAAATAAAGTTTAGGAAACAATAGAACCCTTTTCAGAGTTAGTTACGTACGTTGATTTTGGATAAAGTTATAGACAAACTTAGTTTTACGAACGAACAAACAAATGATGACATTTCTATTCTTCTGAAATATTCCTAAAATTCACTCTTTGTCTATTTTTTGCCCAAAGAAACGTGGCAGTAACAGGCTTCAGTAGCAGGGTCCCATTAGTACCCTTCTGGCTAGGAAAGCCTACAAATAGAACAATGTGCTATCATTACGTCTTAATATACCAGCATTGTATCTAACCCGATTACAAACGCGTACGTCACAAGTATTTCTCCTACAGTCTTAATTAGTGCTAAGGCAATTACAGGCACTCAAACATGAATATTCGTATATGGGTTAATTGAATGTAAGCCTTGTAGGCGCTTCTATTAACTCTGAACATCGCGTGATTGATCGCCATACAATACGGATGGATTTCGCGAGGCAAGTGGAGTCAAGTGATTTTCTTTTAGCGATGAGAATTGGTACTTACGGTTTTGTATGGTCTATTGGAAATCCCAGCAGTGGGAACATTATAGGCTGATTATGATATTGTTATGGTATTGGAAGTTCGTCACGCGAACTGTGTACCACTTACATATGCACAAATATTTCTAACTAGCTGCGCCCCGCGGTTTCACCCGCGTAAATGTCGATCTAGTGGGAATATCGGGATAAAAAGTAGCCTATATGTTAATCCAGGGTGTCAACTACCTCCATGCAAAATTTTATCAAAATTGGTCTAGCTGTTTGAGCGTGAAGAAGTAACAAACATAAACACACCCCCACACACACTCCCACACAATCACAAACTTTCGCCTTTATATTATTAGTGTGATTAAATATTTCATCAGTTGATTTAAATGTTGGTGAACACAAGGCCCTCGTACCTACGGACTATTTTTTTATCGCGCATTGGATTTTTTTCTCGAGTCGAGTAGAGCATTAAAAATCCAATAGCCAATCCAACGCGTCAAAAACATACAAAGTTGGCATTTTATCTCTCGTCGCGAAGCAGTGCGCATGGACTTCTTGCTCATTCTTCTCCATACGAAAACTACCTTTTGGAATGGGCGACTAGAATCAATTCTATTTAGTTGTAATTTTTGACGTTCAAAAGTGCCTTTAATGTGCCTATTTGAAATAAATGATTTGACTTTGACTTTGCCTATTTGAAATAAATGATTTGACTTTGACTTTGCAAACAACTGCAACAGGTCAATAAATATCTTATAGGAACTGCAACAGGTAAATAAATATCTTAAATTTAGAAGGATGAGGTTAAAAGGTAGGTACCTATTCATTCCTAGAACATTAGTAACAGGAATCACGTACGAGATCTTCAGATCTCTATAGATCGCAATTCCATTTGTTAGGTCGTAAAACCAAGGAAAACGGATAGTGCACTCCAAGTACGCTGTTAACGGTTAAAACGTTTTTGAACGGACATGTCGGATGTCCGACCACGTGATGAAATAATAATATGCTCAAGAACGTGCGATAATCCTTGTTATTGCCAATTGCCGTCTAGTACTTTTCGTTAATGCAGAGATCGAGCATTTGAGCAAGTTATTAGCATAATCAGCCTAAAACGTACCAAATGCTGACACAGGAGCCGGCACACGCCGCGCCGCACGCGAATGTTCGCTAGCCGTGTGCGCGGGACACTACCGGCTCGCGAGCCGGCACACGCCGCGCCGCACGCGAATGTTCGCTAGCCGTGTGCGCGGGACACTACCGGCTCGCGAGCCGGCACACGCCGCGCCGCACGCGAATGTTCGCTAGCCGTGTGCGCGGGACACTACCGGCTGCGGGGCCCAGTGCGGGTTGTTAATGTCACATGTAGCGTTGAAAATGACATTATAAAATAAAATGTATGAAGGTGTAGGTCAGTTAAGTGTAGAAATTATGAATATTCAGGTACCTACATCATTATTAACTAGTAGAAATTATCTTTAACTAGCTGCGCCCCGCGGTTTCATCCGCGTAAATGTCGATCCCGTGGGAATATCAGGATAAAAAGTAGCTTATATGTTAATCACCCCCATACAGAATTTCATCAAAATTGGTTCAGCCGTTTGAGCGTGAATAAATAACAAAAACACACACACACTCACAAACTTTCGCCTTTATAATATTAGTGTGACTAAACAGTATTGTCTACGTTATTTATTGAGTCTGTTTGTTTCATTATTAAATAAATAAGATCAGGAAATAAACGTTTCCTGAGTAAACACTTCGATCGTGCTTCATCGCATACGAACTTTTAACCCTGGTTTTTTTTTTTGTATCCGTAGAATGAACATTGCTTAAAGGCATCAGATAGACGGAGCAGCATTGGAGTAATTCGAAAAAGTGATTGTTCGAGCATCCGATAGGAAACGAGAAAAACCTAAATTCCTGTTTTCCCTTTTTTTTTTTTCACAAGTGAGTTTCAAAACTATTGGGTAGAATTTAATTTGATTCCTAATGTGTTTGCTTCAACAATAGGAGGGGCTCGCGGCTAAATGATAATTGCTGCAGAGATCGATCGAACGTTAAGCTACGCTTCCGCGGTCAATTCGTGGATGGGTGACCATTCATTAGGTATCGAGATCCCACCGTGGTCCCGGCTGTTATTTGTGGATCTTTGACAGTCGTTACGGGTAGTCAGTAGCACAAAAGTATGACAACCAGTCCGCCAAGGGGTGTCGTGTCACCCAGTCACTCCATGTAAAATACCGGTATTCAGCTGCATCCGGGTAGAACGGAAGCCAACCCCAAAATAGTTGACAAAAGGCTAGGTAAGATTGATTTATTATGTTGCTTCAACAATAGAAACTACGAATGCTCTGAAAATTAAACAACAAATACTTTTCAGTAGGTAAGCTAAAATCGTTTAGCGATGAGTGACGTAAAAAATACTGTTCAAAGATGAATGAACAAGGGAATGATATGATTGAAATACCGACTGCTTTATTTATTCATTCATTTAACACGTATTTTTCTGTAATCCTCTTCTTTTACTTATTAATATTTATGTTACATCGCAAAGTAAGTTTTGCGACCTACGTGTGTCCTTATTCTTGTCGTAGGAGGCACTTATTTTTTTCTAAGAAATACAAGATGTAGTTTATTACTATTAATATTCAGGTAGAGGAATAGAGGAGAAGTCTATTACAAATATGAACATTAAAGTAAATAAATTACTTTTATTAATCCTTATGTATGTCGCACAATTTTATGAAACTAGATTTAAGGAGGTTACATTGTTTTTAGATTAGTTTTAACTTTATTATTAATAATGTCGGTCCAGTTAAAATGACAAAAATCAGAAGAGCCATTTGGTCCAGTAAAGGACTATTTTAAAGCACCGCTGCGAGGACAGATAAATTATTTCCTTTCTAGCGTCTGTATAGTTACACAACGCTTTGTCTTCTTCTTTCGATAGTCAAATTACTGACGACTGAAAGAGAAAAATCGGTGTGTAACTATTCATCTGTTAAAATACGTTTATTAGTAAGGGGATAAATGTAGAAATGAAATTGGTAATTGTCGCGTTTCGTCTTGTGATAGTAGCAAATAAATACATGGCGAGGACGTCGCAGCAGGACGCTTGTGATGGCGCGCAAACATGTAGCCAAACTCTGGCCCGAGTTCCATTTCGATTGCTATCGACACGCTAAGAAGAAAAAAAAATGCATGTTTCAACAACTAGGAGCTATACCTATGATGCAAAAATATGGCCTAGTTACGGTATTCCAAGAAAACTACTAAAAATATTTATCATAGAGAAATGACTAGCATTTTTAATCTGACATAACTTGACTGCCCGCAGGACTCAACCCCTCCCGGGTCCCAGGGACATAGAGCGTAGGGCAGAGTTCATGTTATTTTTTGCTTCATCTTCTTACTAATATACCTATCTAGTAGTTTACTTTAGAGGTCATATTTAGATCTTATCAGAATGCATTGAGATTATAATTCAATAAGTTACCTTTGTTTTTAATCAAGATTTTCAAAACCTGTCCTCGCTTATTAAAGATTTTATTATAGCTCACAATGATGAATAGTAACTTATCAAATGTCAGTTTTTCAGTTTATTATAAGTACCCAGATGTGAACTTTACCTTGAAGCATTCTTAACTTTATTAAAACATGTACCTTCTAACCTATTATTACTACAAGACGGCTTCCACGAATTTCTGAAGCTACCACGTAGCTGCTACTCCTTGTAATAACATTTCTTGGAAATTCAGACTTCCGCTAACAAACAACAATATTCCTCCCAGCTCAAGACAGTAATATCTCAAAATATACTTCCGTAACACCACGAAATAGGAACACCCAAATGGTTCTATATATTTTTCGGTACTGTACTCCGTACTTTTGTTAAGACCGCATCACACGGTCCCATCACCTCCTAGTACCGTACAGACGGTAAAACACGGTAGAGGCGCCTACCTATATTAGTACAAACCTTTTTATTACTCGTCGATTTAGCGCTGGAAAAAGTTCGTGAGTAATAAACTTTACACACTGGGTGTTCTCATTCCGATTGGGTTTCGGAATTCTACTCCGAAATAAACTTACCGTTTTGTTATGCCGATAAGATGGGTGTTTTGTACGTTATCCTTAATAAAATAGGTGTTATTTGCGAACACCTGCGTAAGCCTATTTTTGTAATACTGAATACGTTTACTAGTAAATTTCCAAGTAGGTACTCTCAGACGGAGAATAATTTGACTGTTTAATTTTATGAGACGCGTTAACGAGCTTTCGTCTGGTGGATAGGGATTAAGTTTGTACTTGTCTTTTAAATTGAATAAAGTAAAAGCATGTCTGTTAATTAATGGAAGTCACGCGTTCAGAAGATTAAATTGATTATGTAAAAATCCCAACTGAAAAAATATTTTCTAGGTACTTAATTCTTTTATCGTGTCAGCAGAGGTTATACCTGCGGGACAACTACAAGAAAAGCTCTTATTGTAATGAAAATAACAGCTAGTCAGGGTGATTTCGAGTTTCGAATACACCGATAAAATGCTTCAGTTACAAACTGTAATGCTATTCTGTAAAAATCTCACCGTGAAAACTTAGGTGGACTGCGGTGCTATTCTGTAAAAATCTTACCGTGAAAACTTAGGTGAAGTGGGCGTGGAGTGAGCTGTCAATTCTGTCAATTCCTAGCAAAAACAAACTCACTTCACCTAAGTTTTCACGGTGAGATTTTTAAAGAATCGACCGGCTGAGCTTAAAGTGAGCTGTCAAAAGTGTCAATCTTTAGCATCAGGTGGAATGACAGCTCACTTTAAGCTCACTTCACCTAAGTTATCACGGTGATCTTTTTACAGAATAGCACCACAGATCCCTAAACCTTGTTTAGGTACAGTACACAGTGTGGCGATTAGATATCAAATTTATAGAAACCACGTAGGTATTGCAAATGATTTTTGACAAATGCGTGCACTGATTGGACAGGTCCGGTCAATCTGTGTTTCAGACACCAATCTACACGGTCTTCACACGATCTGACCAAGATTTTGTCTGGGCTTTAAAAGAGAATGTGACCTCTGAGTTTGTTTCGGCCTTTCTTCTCAGAATAGTCAGATAGGAAACGCCGATCTCATCTAGTTTAAAAAAATATAATTGACGTGTAAAAAATGTTTGTACAAACCTACTTACAGAAAATAAATCATTTATCATTTACGTATTTTAAACATACACAATTAAAATAATTAATACAAATGAACGTTCTTTGTTTTCGTTTAAGTATTCAACAACATTCAATTTCATTTGTGATTATTTGGTAACAATACCAGAAAATTTATGTTGAATGGTTGATACCTTCGCCCCGCGTGAGTCTATTGCCTTATTATCAAGAGTGGTTTATGTCTTGTCAATTTTTAGGGTTCCGTACCTCAAAAGGAAAAAACGGAACCCTTATAAGATCACTCGTGTGTCTGTCTGTACGTCCGTCTGTCACAGTTGAAAAAAAAACAGAAAATAGTTCTATACCTGTAGATTACAGGAAAACCTATAAAAAGTCTGTGGTCTTAATAAAAACATGGTAAATCTCTCAATATTGTGCGTTCAAACTTACATTTTCAGTTGGAATGTATGGGAGAACATGTTTTTCAACTACAATGTTAAGTTTGTTCTTGGGATAAATTCATTCCAACTACGAAACCCTTCATTATGCGTGGTCTGACACCTGTTAAGCTATTTAATGTGTTTGAAAAAAAGTAAAATTGATTCTTTTATTATATAATATAAACAACTTGTAATAACCGATACACGCGTTTAATTATTCAACAAAACAAATTAAATTAGGTGCGTTGGGAAACTTGAATATGTAGGATATTAAGGTTTTCCAACCCTTGCGGAAATAAAAACCCCTTCTAACACAACACTAACATCCGCGTACCGTACAATACGCTACCAGTCTACCCTCCATTTAATACTACATCATTACTAAAGTGCAAGTCACTGTGGAACCCATTCGCTACTGTCACTCATAGCCACTATGGTATCAGGACAAAGCCTTCCATTTTGTATATTAAAGTGAGTTTCCAAAGATGTTCAGTATTGTAAGTCGGAAGGTACATAGGTTGTTTTAATTTACTCGACCTCGAATTTGAAGGATCATTTATTATAGGTCTGGAAATTAACATGTGTTTATATGTACCTTACCAACATGGGACTGTTTCTATAGTAAAGCAGTAGCAGTAGGCCTAAGAATAGGTACAGTCAACAAAAGAGATAAGTATGCAGGATCGTCGGATATAGTTGCAGTTTAGTAAGAAACCGATGGATGTTCAGTTTGTTAAGGCCGTTGGTAAAATGGCGCGAAAGTATGTATGCCTGGCTCCATGTATAATATCCAATGCCCTTTCATCGAAATCGGTTAAAGATCATAGCACACGTATCAACTCGGAAAGGGATCGTCACCGTATCAACTCGAGCCATTCATTATTCTTTGTATGAAACTCCCTACTGCAACGCACACTAATCGGAATCGTAACGTAATCGCCTCGCTTCGGGACAAGCTCACGAACCGCGGTGCGGTGCGTGGTCAACCAACTTGCAGTTCCCGTGCTTACGTCTCTCCGTACCCGCGCTTATGTCTCTCCGTACCCGAGCTTACGTCTCTTCGTCCACCCTTGCCCCTCCCACCCCAACCGCGGCCTGCCTACAGCATCAATCTGCGGTCGGCGAATCGTAAGCGCGGCGTCGCCTAGCCGCAGCCGAGTTGACGTATCGGAGCTGCTGATCCGCTTTGGTTACGTGCTTACGTTAGGTTGACACCTGTTTGATGGCGAGGCGAAAGGCGATACGGTGAGGATCCCTTTTCGAGTTGATATGTGTGCTATGACCATAGATAAGCCGTTTTAGCGTGAAAGCGTAACAAACAAACAAACATACAAAAAATCAAATATTTTCTCTTTATAATATTAGTTTAGATGATGTAATTACTTGCCACGACGAGTGATTTATGAAGACTGATAGGTTTCATGGAAAAGCTGAAGGGTAGAACCCCACAAATGTTCATAAGCTTAACTATGTAATCCGTAAACCTCACAAACTCATTCCTTCTTACTAGATTAGTTCCGTCAGTTTGAGACGGGTACCTCATTCCTCAAGTTTGACCCTTCGCAATTACTGAGTAATTTAACTAAAGTACAGGATAATACCTCAGACTAAATCTAAAATCCGTTAATAACAATTTAAGGGCAGGTATCGCACCATAGTTCGCGCTAACTATTCCTAAGTCAGGATTAGGTGTGAGCCTAAATTTTAATAAGCAACTACTGCAACCCGAAAGTTATGCGAAACTGAAACAGGGTGTTGTGTGTTGACGTGTAAGACCCGAGCACTGGTGGCACGGCACGATAAGGGATGTTTAAAATATTATATACATTTTAGTTGAAACAAAGACTAGGTAGGTATGTTCCAATCTCGTCCAATCTTTGTCCATTTTTTTAATTATGGAAATAAAAACACTATCTCTCTCCTTACATGATTTTTTTATGTTCTTTGCGCTTGTTTTATGATTATTATTGTGTATATTTATTTATATAGATAAGTATATGTTTTGTGTATGTATGTAGGTACTTATTGTAAATTAGCTGCGCCCCGCGGTTTCACCCGCATAAGTTTCGATCCCTTAAGAATATCGGGATAAAAAGTAGCCTATATGTTAATCCAGGGTGTCAGCTACCTCCATACAATTTTTTATTAAAATTGATTCAGCCGTTTGAGCGTTAAGAAGTAACAAACATATAAACACACCCCCACTCACAAACTTTCGCCTTTATAATATTAGTGTGATATGTGATACATCACAGACTACCTGCAGTATTGTCTCTAAATAGTCTAAATCCATCCAAAGGTTGTCTTTAAAATATCGCTTTTAGCGATAAGACCGCCTATTATGTCACCCCTTCTAATATATCTACATTTATATCTGTAATATTTATGGTGTACGTGATAAAGAATATTCTATTATATTCTATGTTCGCAGCAACACAAATCATGATTGTTTTGGGATATTGTGTCGGTGTGTCTTTGGAATTTGAACTACGATATAATAATAATAAGTTTTGTTAAGATTCGTCACATTAAAATCCCATGCAGTGCCGTACCGCCAGAGTATACCGTCCCTAAACTGCTACACCCACATCTGGCAAAACTCAAAGTTATATACTTATACAAATTGTAGTTAATGACTAGACCGATCGTTCAGTCGAATGAGAGACCATTTATCACAATATATGAACCACCCAACTCCTTCTGAGTCGGCACAATTCTATGATATATTCAGAGGAAAAAATGCACATCGATATTTTGTAAAGTGATTAGATCTAGTGGACTATGATTCGTAGGCACGAGTTTGGATATATTAACCGTTGCTATGATTTCCCGGGAGGCTTTTACTTTTCCGTGTATCATGTGACCCAAACCCATGATCCCATAAGAAATATAAACGAGATGTAACACAAGAAAATCGAAATAAATCTCAAAAAAAAAAAAAAACTTCAAAATCTTTAAATAAAATCTTATTTTTAACCGTCTTCAAAAAGGAGGAGGTTCTCAATTCGACTGAATGTTTTTTTTGTATGTTTGTTACGTGATATCTCCGGCAGTTGTAGATAAATTCCGAAAATTATTTTTTTAATGGATTGTTTATGCCTCAGGGGTGGTCATATCAATTTTATTAACTTTGCTTGGGTAGTTTTTGAGTTATCTCCAATAACACGTATTTTTTTTCCACTTAGTTTATATTGACGATGTTATAATAATAATAACTTCCTGTCACTTATATTTACATAGCAAGTACTGATATACGAATTTTCGTGGGGTAGGTACAACTAAAAAGTGAAAAGTATAAGCTTTTTTACAAAAAAGTCGGTGGCGGAGATTAAAGTTATTTTTCACATTGCAGTGTTATTTTTGTTTTTTTTACAAAAATAACACTGCAATATGAAAAATAAATTTAATTTCGGAAGTCGGTGTTTTTGGTTCCTCATTTTCGTTTTTTGCCACCGACTTTTTTGTAAAAAATCTTATAATTTTCACTTTTTTTCGCTTTTATTAATCAAAAATAAATAAATAATTTATTCAGAAGATCCGGATACATTGACATAAAATATTTTACTCAAGGTCACGCTAACTGTATCCATGAATTATTCAGCACATGATTCTAGACCCCTTTTTTTTGTGGGACATCATCAAAAAATGACTTCTCCCGCTCTGGGTGGAGCGGAGGGAATGTGTAGAAATTTTTCGTTTTATAGAAAAGTGCAATACAAACGCGGTCAAAATGTCATCATCATAATCAGCCTATATTGTTCCCACTGCTGGGACACAGGCCTCCTCTCTTCGAGAGGGAGTGGGCTATAATCCACCACGCGGGCCCAGTGCGGGTTGGTAGATGTCACGTCTTCGAATTTTTGGTTCTAGGACATGCCGGTTTCCTCACAATGTTTTCCTTCACCGTTTTGAAAGCAGTAATGATGTAATAATTTAGACAAAGTTAAGCGCCTGTCTGGGTTCGAACCTTCGACCTACAACTCGTAAGTCGCGGCCATTACCACTGAGCCACCACTGCTCTAACCAGTGCACTGGTCAAAATGTATGGAACAGCCATAGATATCCGGGAACAGCAAATTTTTATTAATACGAATTTTTTTTATACCGAAGAAAAAATTCAACTCTAAGGGGTTCAGAATCATGTACTAAATCCATGGTAACTGGTAGCACGTCGGTGTCCCTGTAATATATTATTATACACCCACAGTATACACCCACATACCGCCAGTTGTACGGTAGACTCAAATAAATTACACAAATTGACCCTTGTATTAATAATTTTATTTATTTAAAGTGTTTACATAATTTTAAAAGCTAATAGTATTAAAATAATAATATGTACAAATGTATAAAAAGGAGGGGAAATAATCAAAGGGCATCAAAAAATTCGTCCGCATCGCTGTCAACAGGAAATTAATAATAATTTGGTTTTGAAGACGTAGCCGGAGCCCATTAAGGGGGAAGCTCTAAGGTAGCCCGCGAAATTCAAATTTTCTTTCGTTTTTTGCAATTTGTTGGTCAGTATTAAGAGCCTATACTACCTCAGCTAAAAGTCACTCTTTATCTCGCTCGTACGATACTGCTCGCGGACTGTGTGAGAGCGAGACAGAGTGCGGTGCTGGGCGGAAGGCAGCGCCAATAGTTTAGGTATTTGCTTTTTACGGTGAAAATAAAGGTAATTCAAAAAAACTAACTAACATAAGACCTGCTTTATAGTTAGTTCAGTTAGTATGCAAAGTTTAATGATCTAATTTGAAGTATTTTTTGAATACCAGCGGTTTATTGTTCGGTTTGGAGGTAACTTTGGAATTTTTTTCTATCGAGAAAATTTTATGGAATCGTGTTTTCGTCTAACATAGTATTTAACATTAATCCTCAACTTGAGCATATATTTATTTCAAAATTAACGCTCCGGTATTTTCGACATAACGGAGGATCATGATAAGCCATTTGAGGTAGTATAGGCTCTTATGTTGACTAAAATATGATTCGCGGTCGTAACAAATATGTATTTACAGAATTATAATCATTAAAGTCATCAACACAACTCTCTAAGGCCATGTAATCCCCAAATGTCAAGATTTCATGAAATAGTCATTCTTGGGGATTACATGGTCTTCGAGAGTTGTGACCAGCAAATTGCAAAAACCTAAAAAACATTGAATTTCGCGGGCTACCCTGGCGCTTTCGCCTTAAACATGTTCATAGAATGAAACGCATGTGCTACGCCGTAGCGCTACGAAATACAACTTGTTTGTAAGTTTTAAGATAATAAGTTGATGTATTTTGCAATTCGAAATGTTATGATGAATTTACAAGTCTAATAACATGGGCCTAAATAAATAATTTAGTTATTCTCGTAGTCTTCAAAAACAATACTCCCCAGTTCGGTTTAATAAACAAAAATGTAGAACCTATTACATACAAGGTGTGCAAAATTGCGGTAGTACAGGCGGCCTATTTTACATAATCGATAATCGATAAGATGACTAGTTTCATTTTGGATCGTTAGGTCGAAAACTTACGGCAAGTTAATTTTGCTACATTACTCACAAGCTTGGGTATATGAAGCGGAATTTGTAATATAACTTCATTGAGGAAGATAATAGTTCAGAGGTTTTAAAAATGGTCCTTGGTGGCTTTCTTAAACTTATTTTTTAAGGAAGCATTTTCAATGCAGCAATGGAATGGAGAAATATTTAATTCCATAACAATTCATGGCTCGTGGTTAAGTAATAACAACTACACGGGTCGCTTGAAGGTAAAGCTACGCTTGCTGAGGTCGGCTGATCTAAGGTACAAAGCGAGACCCGTCCGTGCCTCTGAAAGTACGTTACGCCCTTGGTCCCGGCCATCACATGTAGTTCTTTGACAATCGTTACACCCAGTCAGAAGCCCCCCAAGTCTGACAACCAGTCTTCCCAAGGCATATCGTGTTGCCCAGTAACTAGGTCAGATAGGCAGCCGCTCCGTGTTTAATACTGGTATTCAAGTGCACCCGAATGACTGGGAGCCGACTTGAACATACTTGGGAAAAAACTAGGCAGATTGATCGACATGACTGCCTAGGTATAACATCTCGTATTATTATTTATCATTTATTCTCTCTTCACAAAGCTGACTTGTCTGTGTGGTGTTGGACTTAAAGAATAGCACCACCCCATATTCCCGTGGGTGTCATAAAAAGCGACTAAGGGTCGTACCGGAGAATGGGCAGCAGCGTTCTGTATGCATTCCACCACCATACTATACTGCGAACGCCAACCCGCCTGCCAAGCGTCGCTATTATGCCAACCCCCCCCCCCCCCCCAGAATGACAAGCACAAGAAGCACAGAACCGGTCGAAGTGGAGGTACTTGGGGGAGGCCTATGTCCAGCAGCGGATGTCTTTCGGCTGATGACAAAGCTGACTTAAAGTTAATGGTACTTTGTGAGAGACTGGTGCCTGATATGGGTTTTTTGGAAAAGGTCACCAGGCAAAAGGTAATTCTAGCCTTGGAAGGGCGGCTAGAATTACCTTTTATAGAGATACCGCGCAAGAGTCGAATTTAAACAATATGCATAACACAAATAAGTTTATGTACCTAATAACAATTAAAAATACCTACCTATAATTCTGCAGAAGTTGTTGAGTCATGTTGTGAGACGATGTGTGAGTGAGTGTTCATATTGTGTGAAGTGTTAGTTAAGTAGGAGACGAATGTGAGTAAATCAGTATAAATTACCAAGATTGCTTTAGGTTCATTAAGTTGATTAGTTAGGTTCCCTGTTAAACCTTAAGGTCACACAATCCATAACTGATTAAACAATTCAATATTTACCTAACCCAATTAACTATTATGGTGTCCAATATATCTTGAAATGTCATAGCGGTGCTACTTTCTTAAGCAAACTTCAATAATAAATCATGTCGAAGCAGTTTTACCCCTTGGCTTAATCTGCATGGATTTCGGTTGTATGAGACAGCCAGATAGACAAATCATTTATTTACTGCTTATGCTATTATTTTATCAATTCAATTCAATTGATTTATTTTTCAAGTATCATGACTCATTTGTTAGTAAAAACTTATCCTATGTTAGTAATCCTATGTTGAGCAGTGGTGGGATGGTGGTAACGGTGGGTTTGAACCCAGGCAGGCGCTTTACCTTGTGTAAATAATTTAATTTCCACTGCTCTCAAAACGGTGTAGCTAAACATCGTGAAGAAACCAGCACCTAGAAACAAAAATTCGATGATATGTGACGTCTACCAACCGGTGACGGTGACCATCTTTATATACCGTGACCCCTCCGTGCCTCGGAAAGCACGTTAAGCCGTTGGTCCCGGCTGTCATTCGTGGATCTTTGACAGTCGTTACGGGTAGTCAGAAGCCCGAAAGTCTGATAACCAGTCTTACCAAGGGGTATCGTATTACCTAGTAACTGGGTGGTGGAGGTCAGATAGGCAGTCGCTCCATGTAAAACACTGGTATTCAGCTGCATCCGGTTAGACTGGGAGCCAACCCCAACATAGTGATAATCTGCCAAACAATTTTCGGCGAAAAGGCAGGACACCGCGCATCACTTTTGGCTATTTTTTGTATTTAAAATGTTCGTAATAGTCAATCTGAATAAAGTTTTTAGGGAACGAACTAACATTGGAAAAGTTTCCTGGAAATTTTAAAACTGGGAAAAACTGAAAGTCCTTTTTTCTATGGGATTTTTGCATGACCTATTGTTTAGACAGGACAATATCTGCCGGGGTCAGCTAGAAACAACATAGGTAAGTAAGTCTCTTATTTCATCGCTTTTCAAAACGGTCTGATCAATTTTGGTATAGATTTTCAACTGTTCCTTGATATACATATATGTATACCTACTGGTGACGTCAGAGTATGGTAGCAGCCGACCTCACCACGGAACGCAAACTAATTATTTGTTCGTAAACGATTCTCTGTACTCGACTGATTGACACGCGCCGCAGAATCAGAGCTGTATTGTTTCAGTTTCAGGACGTATCTGAGTAAACACTCTCTAGCCTTATCTCTAAATAGTATAACTGACAGATTTATGAGCGAACGAGAGTGATGACATTACTTTTGATAGGCAAAAAAGGGATGGCAATAATGTCTTTGCGCTCGGAATAAAACAACGTTGTGCCAAAACGAATTACCATCTTTTCTAAATGAAAAGTTTTATTAAAATTAAAACTGCTTTTCATATTTGATACGATTACTCCCAATGTTTTAAAGTAAACTCCATTGAATAACTCATAAACTTTACTTCATAAGCGTTACTACTGATACTCTCTACTTCGCATTTTTTTTTTGTATCGAGAAATATCTTGTATTCCCTATATAGGATGCTCGGCCATATAGTCAAAAACATTCACTCAATAAAATGGTAAATCCGTTTTATACCTACTTAAAAAGGTACAGTATAAAGAACAAGCATATTTTTATCATCACCTTAAAATAAAGTCGCTTTTCGTGTTTGCCCGTCTGATAAGTTCCTCTAAACTACTCAAAGGATTTTGATTTAATGTAAAATAATTTAGATAATTAATTCTGGAAGGTTTATCTTTACATAGTATAAATTGCTCCCGCTCTCTGTTAACATAGATCTTTTAAAATACGCAACAGATTTTAATGCAGTTTCAGCAATAGATAGAGTGATTCAAGAGGAAGGTTTATGAGTATAATACTTGCATGTTATAGTAGGGAAAAGCCGAGAAATTCAAAGATTTGTAATGTGATGTCGTAACAAACATATTTTTGTGCGGTTACATTGCAAACGTTGGCTAAACCTTACGAGATAGATCAAATTAATGTAGTACGAAATTGTATATCTTAAAAATATCGATAAAAAAGTCCGCGATGGTATAATACCATATTTATTATCTTCTAAGGCTAACCCACAGTAACCATTTTTATCGTTTACATATTATAAAAAAAAATATGGGTTATTTACCAAGCTATTTCAAACAACACAGTATTATTCCTTATCCAATTAAACACATTAAATACGTTGTGCATTTCATGGAGATCAAAATTGCCCTTTAGAGCATATCATTAAAATTTAATATCTCAGAAGATATCAGAGATTTAAAAAGCGGGGGCAGAGCGGCTGGCGGGGCGTTACGAAGTTCGCCGGGTCAGCTAGTTATAAATAAAACATAAATATTTTACCTGGATATAGCACAGAAATCATGATGATTTGACGTCATGTCGCCATAATAGTATAGCATCCGTACGAAGCAGGGGTGATCTAGTCTATGAATAGACGAGAGAAGACATCAAACAAACAAAATAGTATAGTCTACATTATTGTGTCCCCATTGATGTATAGAAATTCAAACAGTTGCAGCGACGTACAGGCGTTTGGAACCAAGCTTTACACATCCACAGTGTGCGAATGGTTAACAAGAACCATAGGCGTATTTCGAACTAAACCGTCTGTTATGTTTGCAATTCTATAGGAAATGCTAGTTCGAATACGTTTTTAAAACGCAACGTTAATAGATTTGTAATGCCTATTCGTGTGCTAGAGATGCTGGTAGTAAATTCTGAGCTCCAATACGTAATGAGCTTAAATTGTTGAGCTGCTTTTCCAGTTACTAAGTTTCTCATTGGGTAGCTTTCTCAGTGTACCACTACCGACGGTAATTTTGTACTTTCCGTTGGAAATATTCATTCAATTAGCCGCTTATTGGCTGAATTTGGACATAAAGGATAGGGTAAAAGTTATTGCTATGACTGCAATATCAATAAAAATAATATATGCCGCTATCAGCTTGCCCAAAAACGTTGGTATGCCATATCGGATAGTGTGACCGCAGGTTTTATGTCAAGTGTTCCACATAGTATAGGTAGTGTAACTTTATTAATCTGATTTAAACCTAACACAGGTTGCGTAAATCAAAAACAACGCGTACGAAGAATGTAATACAGAAATTGTTTAGAGACAAAACATATTATGTGATAGGATGGGATTACATTCAGACACGACGTTGAGGAGGGGAATCTCCACCCGCCCCCTTTCACCCCCTTTGACACCCTTTTAGTGAGTGACGTAAAGCTGATGTGTGACAGGCCTGTCAAGATCCCAACGTCATAGCATAAGTACCGGCTTGCGGGAAATTTGCTTAGGAATTGTGCGATTTCGATTTCCGAAGGGTTAAGGACCAGAGGTGAAATCTGTCCGGGTTTGTTTGTAGACGCGGAGTTTTTTAAGTTCCCTAAAAAAATTGAAAATATGGGTAGCAGCGCTTTGATCAAACAATTTAGCTATCAAAGATTATTTAGATAAGATAGAAAAATCACGGTGAAAAATTCTTATAAAGAAAAAATAATTATTTTATAAGGGGAATGATTTTGTTTAGCCTACTCTTATTAACGGGACACGTAACGCCCCCAGACGTAATAACAATAAAACTTCTACTACTTCAGCGTCCTTCAACCGATTAAATTAACGTTTGAAAAGAAAGCATAATAATAGTAATAATTTTATATGCAAACTAGCTGTGCCTGCGACTTCGTCCGCCTGCCATGCCATGTTCCATGTCGAAAAACAAATTGGATTTCATGGTTATTTTTTTTGCGCGGATCCTTAATTATACTTCTAAAATTATTTGTATAGATTATGGTGTGAGTATGCTTTTTCCCGAATTATGCACAATTATAACAATCTAAATAATATAATTATAATAATATAATTTTAAATATTCTTACATTTTACTTAATTCTAATACTAAGACGCCTAAACATCCCTTGTTTTTGTATTTATTGATATAGTTAGGAGATAATGAAATAAAAATAGTTACGTATTAACAGTCTCACACTGAATAAAATACTACAAAAGATCGATCGACAATGGTCTTTGATCGGATGATCTCAATAGCCACCTATTATTGGTGGATACGTGGCCGTGGTAAAACAAACGGCCAATTACCGCGACCCGGAGAGTACTTAGACTAATGAGAATCACTCGCTATAGCACCTCGCCAGGCCTCCGTCACTCCATGTACTTGCGCGCTATAAGTGCCTACCGCCCAGCCGAGCGGTCTCGGTCCGCCGGCGGATCAAATTTTTTGCGGTTTTCGCAAGCGAAGCGCGCGCACGCCGTTCAATTTTAATAGTGCTGTTCGTTCGTACGCGTATTACGATGCCGTGTGGTGCCTTATGTGCTGTAGATGGGTGTAAATCAAGCAAAATAAGGGATAAACACCTTTTTTTTCGATTCGTAATTACCAGCTGTTAGCACTAACATAAAAAAAAAACAAATTATTTCTTACGGCTTAGTGCTTTATTTGAAGTCGGTTCTCTTTTTTAAGGCTTTTTTTTTTCATTTCTAGTGAACATCTCCGAAGATCATCATCAAACTAAGAAGTATAAGGGTGTTACCACACCAATCGATCGATCGTCGATCGATGTAATCGATCGACATCGGTCGACGTTGATCGATTGGTGTGGTAGCTTTAATTGATCGACGGATACCGGTCGACTAACCAATCGATCGATTGCCGGTCGATGGCATCGGTCGACGGCATCGATCGACGTAGATCGATTCACCCCGGTTATATTCCATCAGTTTCTTTCGAAATGTAGATATTCACAAGAGTACGCGTTGTTGTTGGCCAGCACGATTTTGCTCGTACTATTATTACGGAGACGCAAACGCAGAACACTGGATGCGACCATTTTATAAAGCCAAAGATCGCTTACATTCTGCAAATGACATTTTAAACAGTGGTCTGGTAGAAACTATCGATCGACGTCGACTAATCCATTCTACCATCGATCGATGGCATCTATCGACTATCGATCGATTGGTGTGGTAGAAACTATCGATCGACGTCGACTAATCCATTCTACCATCGATCGATTGCATGGATCGACGATCGATCGATTGGTGTGTTAACACCCTTATATTTATTTTAAAACGTTCTCCTAAATGTAACAAATCCTTTTCTGAAAACCGCATCGATATCGGTTTAGCCAAACGCGAGATTATCGCGCACAAACATACATACCTACAAACCATACAAGTCAAACATCTCAGTTTGGCCTGTATGTCTGATCACCTCCTTTTTTTTAAGTTGGTTAAATATTTTATAAATGATAAAATTTTTAACTGCCACATAAAAGTCAGAACATATTCACAGTTCTCAATAACATAGATAAAAAGTTATGTTAATTTAATTTTATCGAAGAGGCAGCCCTGCGATTACTGTGGAATCGCGCGGTGCGAAGCAATCACTGCTGTAAGCGTGAGCATTTAGGCGCATTTTAGCATACAGTGGTTGTTGTCGCGAGGGAGTAGGCAATTATCGTAATAGGTATTGGAAATTTTCTACTGAGTGAAGTATCTGTTACGTAGTAACTATTCAGTAATCTGTGACCTCGCATAGCCAATAGCCAAGTGTGAATTAGGTAACTTGTTTAGCTGTTGTTTCGCTATTCCCAGCCACTGAGCTCTGAAAATGAATTGATTTGTTTAGCAATGGTATTCGGAATGTTAAACGGAAGGTTTGGAATAGATAAAGCAGTGTGTACTGGTAATTAATTTAATAGAGTCAAGGGTTTTTTTAAATTACCTTCTCACCTGATCTGGTGATAAGCAATGATGATAAAAGAAAATAGTAATTTTCTTCAAGAGGTCAAAATGTATAAAGCAGCTATTTTTTTTTATAAGCGGCGAAATCTTTGAACGTTAAGGTCTTCAGAATCATGTACTGAATCCATGGTAACAGGTTGCGCATCGATGTACAGACGCCAGCACATCAAGCTACCCGAAACTGTCAAATTTTCCCAGTCAACTTTGAACCTTATGCTTTAGCGATAAAGTTGAAATTCTATTAAAGAAATTTGACAGATTGTAGTAGCTTGATGTGCTGGCGTTTGTACTTGCCACCCTGTATAAACACTAAGATACTACGCTTCTATATTATAATAATCACGAAGATATGATGTGTTTCTTAGCAGAAATAACGACTAATTGAGTATTAAATATGAATACCAATTAGAAAAAAGAAACAAAAAGAGGCGAAGTTCATCATCATCTGCCTAGCCTTTTCCCAACTATGTTGGGGTCGGCTTCCAGTCTAACCAGATGCAGCTGAATACCAGTATTTTACATGGAGCGACTGCCTATCTGACCTCCACAACCTAGTTACTGGGTAATACGAAACCCCTTGGTAAGACTGGTTGTCAGACATTCGGGCTACTGACTACCCGTATCGACTGTCAAAGATCCACGAAAGACAGCTGGGCCCAACGGCTTAACGTGCTTTCCGAGGCACGAAGGGGTCACGGTATGTAAAGATGGTCACCCATCCACAGACCAACCCCGGCTAGCGTAGCTTAACCTGATCGATCGACCTGTGCCGCGAACGGAGGCTAAGTTATTTTTCTTTATGGCTGGAGTACCTACTTTATCTTGAAGAGCCTAAAGGGACGTTAGTTAAATAGTTACTTGTATGACTCCTAGGGAGTGTAACACCTTTCTCTCATGTCCACAAATCTAGGTCTGGATCGTCTCAGCCTTAACTCTTACACCTGGCCTTCCTTCACAGCCTTAAAACTCGTAAATCCTTATTTACGAAGTTTGTCCAACAATATATTTTAAGATAAGGTTCTTTTTCTTAATACTTTGGAAAGGGCTTCACGTAACTTGAGGATTACAGCTTGACATTCAACGTTAATTTTTTTTTATTACTTTACATCACAGAAAAAAAGACAAGTAAAACATACCCACACCCACATTTCGCCATTTATGTTTAAGGGCCTTATCACAATCGCGATATGCAAGCGAGTCCAAAGCGAGGCGAGTGCACAGCGAGCTCACCGCGAGTTCGCCGCGAGCGCGCAGCGAACTCGCCGCGAATAGTGCCGTTGACGCTATTTTGTATACTCTGGCGTCGATGGCGCTATTCGCGGCGAGGTCTTATGATAGCAGTCTTTCTTCTTATTTTTCTTTGCTTGGCTCTTGACAGAGCTGTCGTGGTCACGCTGAATTGTGTTCCATCGCAGGTGTAGTCGTAGTAGTAGTAGAGAGTAGTGGTGGCGCAGTGAAAACGACCGCAACTTTCGAGTTGTAGGTCGTAGGTTCGAACCCTGACAGGCGCTTTACTTTCATGACTGTGCAGGTCGGTTTTCTTGCTGTGAAAAACTACAGTTTATTCGCCGTGTGTGAGCACGGTCGTCATTCAAGTTCAAGTTATTTATTTCTTATCAAAAATACATTTGTGTCGATATATTTGCACAATAGGTATCTATCTACACAAAAGGAAGCAACATAAAAAAACATTCAAATCTCACTGTGAAAACTTAGGTGAAGTGAGCGTGATGTGAGCTGTCAATAGTGTCAATTCCTAGCAAAAATAAACTCACCTTACCTAGTTTTCACGGTGAAATTTTCACAGAATCGACCGGCAGCTTCAAATAAAATTGCCGGTTCGAAACCAACAAAAGCTCTTGACCGCTACATTTTCTTACGGCTAACTTAGTTTATAGCCGCAAACCCTTATAATTCGGGCCTTCCACCTGCTTAACGTTTAATGTTTTAGCCAGTAACTTTGTTAAGACCCTTAGCAGGGATAGTAGGTACGTAAACCGCTGTACTCTTACGCTTATGAACTTTGGAATTAATGAGTTTAAACGGTTTAGCGGTGAGAATATTAAAATACTGTTATACACTCACTAGAGGAAAGGTTAATGAGTATTCAAATACTAAATATCGTTGTGCAATTCGGGTAATAGCCAGCAGCAGAGGGCCATTTTAAACCTTTCATGTCATACTACAACACGACTTCTAACTTTGGTCCAAGCTTTTAGCCTGTTTTTGGTTTTTTGAACCTTATTTCGACTGAAGTAAAGTTTTAAGTATAAAATTTACAACTTAATGTTCGATATTTAATTATATACAATTCGAGTGTAATAGATCTGGTTTTGTAATAAGGCCGTTCGAATGTGGGAGCTTCCGATTCTGGCACGCAAGTGAGACCAAATCTCGGAAACACAACAGGCAGATTTGGTAGGGTATCAGATATGTTTTTATATACCTACAACTACATGACCGAGTTTTCAACGATAGATGGCTATAAATTTCACATCAAGCCCTACATTGTTGAAAAACTGAGCTGAGAGTGACCGTTATTTTTACTCTTTAGAAACCAGTTGCTTACTTGCCAATTTGGCAAGAAAAAAGACAATTGTCTCTGTCCTAGTATTGAGTACATAAGCATTTCTATTTTCTTTTTGCTATATTAAAAAAGAGCTTTTCTTTCAGGGAAGATGGCGAATGTGTAATGTAGGTGTGATTTGGGTTTTTGTTACTTTCCGAGCCATTCGCCTGTTTTCAATATTATTGGATTGTGTGAATGGGATCAAGTACAAGACATTTGAAATTGAAAATAGTAAATTGTATTTTTTGGCCTTTTTTCTGGTTTTCACAGACACAGCGTCACATCAATTAGGGATTCATATTATTAAGTTACATTTTATAAAAAAGGATAATGAAGGAATCATAGTTACTTACTGTTTTTTAGATCAAGCAACTACTTATTGGTAGATAGTGGTAGGGATAATCTCAAAATAACTCAGTTCGACGAGGATCTAGAATGTGAATTTCTCGTGATCAACAAGTCTCCAGGACCCCCATAAATTGGAAAGCTGTAAACAAATTTACCAAACCCACAAATTAATTTGTCAGTAGGTACGGACCGTACGTCCAACGGAGATTCCAGAATTATAGAAATCAAATTTAATATCGAAGAAACTCCAAAGATGGCGGCCATGGCGGGTATAAAAGTAGGAATGAGTTCCAAGACCATTGTTTTAGTCAAACGATTTCACCGGATATTAGTCGAGCGGAGAAATGGACCCAAAGAATGTTACCGACGAATTTCATAGATTGCTCCAGCCTCTTTAAATATAATGAGGTTCTTGACTATTACGTTAAAACTTTCATATTTTAATTAAAACGCTTATATAGTGGATGGAACGCACAGTAGAAGGGAGTTGTTACATCGTTGAATCGGTAATGGAATTATGAACATTTTAAAATGGATAGCCGATAATGAGAATTCTATATCTCATTATCATTTGGAAAGCATTGTTGAATGAATTACAAATAAATTTGGCAAATGGTTTATTCAAGGCTCCAAAAAACAGGTGCGTCAAAAGGCACCGCTCGTTGCGCGACTTGCGGTGCCTTAGTGTCGCGTGCGATTTTATCGCGTGTCGCGCCTGTTTGAAGGAGCCTTTAATGTCTCTGCACACAGCGGGCGCGGACACGGCACAGAGCCGTTGCGCTCGGCGCGACGGTAACCGTCGGCTCTGTGTGGAGTCGTCCGTAATATCTAGTACATTACAACTGCTCAGCGCTGCATCGCCGCCCGTCCCGCCCCGCCGCGCCGCCTTTTTTCTGCTCAATGGCCAATATTAAAACAAAAGTTTGGTGCAACGCGCGAACAAGGTAGCTAGAAAAACTTTAAAAATCAATTTTAAATATCTACCAATATAAGTACATATAATTAAGCTGAAGTTTTTTTTTTGGTTTGTTCTCGCTAATCTCTGGAACTACCAGTCGGATTTAGAAAAATCTTTTGCATTTGATAGCCCATTATTGAGGAATGTTGCTCATGCTACAAATCTGGGCCGAGCAAAAAGAAGAAAAGTCAGAAAAAAACGCTTAGCGAAAATGAAGTAAATGCGCGTGCGGGCGATGTGATGCAATGCAGTTTGTCAATCGGGAGCCGAAATTTCACGCGAACAAAGTTGCGAGCAACAGCTAGTTAAAAATAAGCCTCAGTTCTTATATATCTCTTCAGTTTTTAAACTAACTGTAGCACTTGTTACCATCATAATTATACATATAAAAATATAAAAAAATATCATCTCAGTACATTGAACCAAAAACTTTGTTCTCAAGGAAGTTCGTGTTCTTTATATACTAAGTATATCAAATTGATATCTTGTTCAAAAGACAAAACATTTGCCCTTTTCCCTGCGGCTACGCGAATGTAAGAAACTTCAGTGAACTTTTTACACGTAAAGTAACATCTTGATAAGGGTAGATGTCGTTTTGTAGCGTGACGTATTTTTATGTCGACAACAATTTTTTTATTCCCTTTAAGGAGAGCTGTTGAGATAAAAATGTGATTCAGAATAAAATGAGAGCAGAAAATGTAAAAATGTATTATTTCTTTATTCGCACTGATGACCTAATAAGATATTCATAAAAAGAAGTCAACAATTTTTATTCTAAAAGGTCAAAATGAAAATGAATGAACTCTGTATTATAAACTGAAAACAGAAGTACATAGTAAAGGAAGAATCTACAAAAAGACTATTTCCATTTTCTTTTTAATAATCAAGTAAAGGTCACTAAAGGTAAGGTAAGTAAAGGTCACATCATCAGGCGGGAAGAAACGCCCGGGTGTTACCATTGCCAGGACCGCCCAGAGGACACGGTGGAGCACACGGTTGAGGTCTGCCCCGCTTGGGCGGAGCACCGCCGTGTCCTCGTAGACGCGATCGGCAGCGGCGGCGACCTCTCGCGTCCGGCCCTGGCAAGCCATGGTCCGGGGCCAGAGGGAGTGGGAGGCAGTCGCCTCCTTCTGCGAAGCAGTCATGCTAGCAAAGGAGATGGCGGTACGGCTCAGGGAGAGAGCCTCCCGTCCTAGCCGCCGCGGGAGACGCTCCGGGCGTGACGACTCCCGGCCACCGTAGGCGCGGGCCTGCGGGCGGAGAGTAATGGGTAGCTCACCGTCCGATCAGGACCAGGCCCGTGCCGGACGGCTCGAACGTGTTCCACGCGCGCCTCAAAGAGATGTCAGCATCGAGGAGGGGCCCCATAGGGCCGAAGCCTGCCGGGTCAACGGGATTGTCCGAAAGGATTACCGCTGGCCCATGGGTGGGTTTTAGTCAGTAAGAGTCTGACACTCCCTTCCGCTCCACCCAGAGCGGGAGGGGTCATTTGATGATTTCCCATCCGAAAAAAAAAAAAGGTCACTAAACTACCAACATCCAAAATGTTTTCCACGTGCCCACTAATAAATTCCACAAAATATTTCGTATAGACACGAGGCGTGATGCGAACCAACGTTTCGGTAACAAAACATATAAGATACTGTCAAATGAAAGGTTCAGTACATAAATCTCAAAGTAACGGCTATTACGTGAACAAAGGGAATGAATTCTACTCCACCCAATTTATTCGTTTCGTTAACATGCAAATTTGAAACAGAAATAAATATTTGTTTTTAGGCCAGTAATCGTAAAGGCACTCGATTAAAATGGATGGTTTTTAAAACGAAGAGCTTTGCGGCCTCCGAAAAGTGAGATCAGTATGCCGTATTAAAATCCGTATCAAAGGTAACAGCCAATTCTTTCTGTACCGTTTTAAAGCCAGATTAAACTGTGCGTGAAAACAATGTAACGGGACCGCACGAAAGTTTCCCGAGCGGAAAATTCGGATGTTTCACGGATCATTTTTCCCAGTAAGACTTGGAAAAAGCATATTATGGGATTGGAAAAATACATTTATTTGCTAATTTGTCTGGTTATACATTCGTTTATATTACAGAGCTGAAGTACCTATTTAAACAAAACCTTTTCTAAGAATGGGTAACATAACTGTTAATGGTATTGATGTTTATTTAGAAGGGGATTTTAGGTCAATGAACTAAACCCAGAAACAAAGTACGCAATGAGCCTGAAATACACAGTATAGCTTCGGCAATTGACAGATAATCTATATAACCGAAAAAAAAAGGAAAAAAAAGTCTAAAACTTTGGGATCATTGAACTCAATACGAATGAAAGACATCCCGATCCAACTGATAAGTTGCTGAAAATCGGAACAGACATTGATGAATTGCAAAGGCGTTTGACATCGAGACGCTTAGTCAACTCATTCCGGTCGCTTTCAACAAGTTGTTTTGAATATTTATGCTGTATTTACCGACTGCTCTAGAGTACAACCAACCAGTCCTCCCAAAGGTATATAAAGAAAGAAAAGAAGAAAGAAAATATATTTATTTAGCACAGACTAAAAGACACACAATACACCAAATAGTTAGACAGTAATCGCCCCCCCCCCCTTTTTTGCTATACCATGTGTTACCCTGTAACTGGGTTGTGGAGCTCAGATAGGCAGTCTCTTTATGTAAAATACTTGCATCCAGCTGCATTCGGTTAGATTGAAAGCCAACCCCAACATGTAACCGAGAAAAGACTAGGCAGAAGATGCTGTGATTTTCGACTGCATGTTAACCCTTTACTCATTGACATATATATTACTAGCGTAAGGACCGGGCTAACCGCGCGACTAAATGGCACCAACGCGCTGGCCCTAAAATGACGGTTTTAGGGCCAACGCGACTCAGTTGACAGTGGTGCGCGCGAAGGATTTATGACAGATGGCGTTACTTTTGCTTGTATGAAGAACGTCTATGTAAAATGTTCAGATGGGCGTATCCTCACTTTTGAAATCATTGCCTGCGGTGCGATTCTGTAAAAATCTCACCGTGAAAACTTAGGTGAAGTGAGCGTGGAGTGAGCGTTCAATAGTGTCAATTCCTAGCAAAAACAAACTCACTTCACCTAAGTTTTCACGGTGAGATTTTTACAGAATCGACCGGCTGTACTTATTTTTGTTGCTCACGATCCTTCAGGATCAAAAACAAAAGAAAAAGCGGATCAAACCGGTATGAGAAAGTTTATAGTGGATAAGACAAAGATTAAAACAGAAGACGATCAAGCAGGGGATCGAGGTGGGGGGGTGGAGGGGGGTTCAGGGGATCAGAACGGAATAACTCGTTTTTATTAATACTACGTTTCGTTTGTTTCAGATATCAAAACACAACAATGCTATAAGATGAGCATAGCAGTGCCTCTCAGTTTATCGCGCGCAGAATGTGAGGGGAGTTAGCCAGTGTCATGCAACTTGTAATGCTGAACTTTCTAATCATGTTCGATGTGGTGTTCATATTCTTCCTGTTTCTGATCGCTGTCACGTGTGTCATGAACTACATGCCGGGTCGGAGCAAGCGCTCGGAGGTGACCGAGGATGAAGTGGATGATGACGTCATCCCGCCGCCCCCACTGTTCGCGGGGGATGACGATGATGTTCCTACTGCCAGTCGAGACACGTACGTGGTGATTGCACCGCCGCTAGACAACGTTAGAGCTAAGGGCAGCTGTCCTGTTCATGTGGTGTAGTATAAGCACTGATATAATATGTGAGTATCTCTTGTTTTGTATCTTACGGGTTCAACCTTAGGGGTGGACCATTGTATCTATCACCCTTTGATGTTTTATTTCTGCCACAAAATTAGATTGCCATAATAGCACTTTCTAAAGTTAAATGACTTGAACTTGGAACCTTAAAATTTCAACACCCTTCCACTAAAAATCAGAGAGAGCATTCAAATTTAATATAACTTCTAAAATATTCGCAGTTCCAAAAGTTAGCGATTTCTCTCACGATCCACCTTTAATATACTTAACTCATTGAACATTTCTCTTGTTTCAGATCAACGTAGGAGTTTATTACGAAGAAGCCTTATGAGAATGTAGGTGTCGAATGTAGACATTTTTTACCAATTAGTCGAGTTTTAAATAAATTCTTGTTATAAAGACTAAGATGGTGGAACACGGGAACCAAGTGGATGTTAATGAGTTGGTCTGTATCATGGGTACTAATATCAGAACTAACCTCTTTCGATTGCACTTTACGAAGAAATAGATATATACATAGAGCTGTAACGCAAACTATATAATATAAACGTATAGGGGCCGTGTCTGTATATTGAAATATAATAAAAATAGGGGCAGTGTTAGGAACGAGTAGTGAGAACTATTTTTTGATATTTCATTTCAATGTTCGCTACCGCATCGCACAAACTATGTTGAATCAATTATGTTGGGGATTTCAATAGCGTTATTCTCGCAGTGTCGGATTTAGGGGCCATATATACGGAGCCTGACAACAGGGACTACGCTACGAATGTAAAAAATACATAAATAGTAGGGAAACTAAACGGAGGTAACACGAAATTAAAGAGGTTTTATCCGTATCTATGATGCACGCGGAAAAAGCTTCGCTGATGGCGAAAGCGCCAGGGTAGCCCGCGAAATTCATTTTTTTTTTACGTTTTTTTCAATTTGCTGGTCAGTATTAAGTTGTACGTTGACAACTCTCTAAGACCAAGTAATCCCCAATAATGACTATTTCATGAAATATTAACATTTGGGGATTATACTAACTTAACAAGTTGTATTACCGATTGTAATGATTATAATTCTGTAAATACATATTTGTTACGACCGCGAATCATATTTTAATCAACGTACAACTTAATACTGATCAGAAAATTGCAAAAAACGTAAGAAAATTTGAATATCGCGGGCTACCTTAGCGCTTCCCCCTTAATCGAATTTCATGAAAACACTGAACGAATACTTGGAATATCCGTTAGATGGTAATATGGAAACATGACAATTTGTTTAGTAGGTATACTTTTATCGACTAATTAGACACTTTCTAATGGCCTAATAAAATTTTGTTTTTATTATTACTTAATGCAAAAACCATTAACGAAATCCTTGGTTAAGCCTAACAAAGTCTATGTAATCGCGTGAGTAAATAATTTGTTATGTAAAGTGTTCAATTTTCAGAGCAAATATATGCAAGTGCTTGTTTAAGATGAATGTGACTGAATTATAAGTAAACGGTTAATAATATTAGAGTAATAATTAGTTATACGTTTCGCTTGCTACAGTATTTTGTATGAAATAGTTAATTACAACTTTATAATGCTAATATTTATTTTATAGTTTTAGTCTTTGCTACTATTATGGGAATATTGTTAGAATCCATATGGATGCCTAATTTTTCGAGTATTTTGTTATTATCAATGTTCTGAATAGGTATGTAAAACGCTGTCTGCTGTATCAAAATATAATATTATAACGTTGCCGCGTTGGGTGTATCGACAACTCTATAAAATCTTGCTTGTAAAATTCCGCAATAATAAAACCGTGCGGGTCCCATCCAAGTGTCGTCTATAACTAAATTCCTTTACGCATTTCCTGCCCCATTTCATACACGTACATACATTCTTAGCTATATTTACCAGGCGCTGAAATATGTTATGAAACCTTATCTAAATCCTTATTGGCATAATATGCTGCGTCAGTCCCAGGGTGGCTTATCCTTTAAGCAGGTCAATTTCCGGACTGGAGGGCAAGTTTGAACATTACCTAGTAGTGGCACACCTAATGGCTGGTAAATGTGTCCTTATTTAATTTCTAACATTCTGTTATATATATTTTTAAAGGCTGTTGATCTGTGCTCATGGTAGCTAGTCTATCAAGAAAGCTATAAGCTATAAGCCTATCTATACGAACAACTTGTCCTTCGGTCTGAACAAGGACTTTCCTCAACATGAGCTCTCAAATTATTACAAGATCATCGCCTTATCGGGATTTCCTGAACTAGTCACGTCGTAACACGCCCTAAAGATTATCTATCCATCTCTTCCTAACATGAATTGTATCTTACTCTAACCACATCTCCATTAACGAAAGCCTATATCACACAACGCTTCACTGCTTGTCGAGTACATTCAATTTAAGGATAAACTTTGAATAATTGTTTATTCAAAACAATACAAATATCAATAGACTAACACAAAACATTTAGTAATAGTTTATACATTAGTATTAAGAAGTTATTATAATAATAAAACGACAATACATGTTACGAATGTTTTCTCATATCATTCTGGATAAGTGGAGTTTATTGGTCAGGTGATTAGTGTTCTTGTAATATTATTATATTTTTTTCTTAGTATCCACTATCTATTTAGAAAGTAAAATCAGTTTTCAGACATCCGCAGGGTAATTGCGTAGCACACATAATAATTATGGCAATTCATCGCAATGCCTTTCGTTTTGACAGTTCATCAATGTTCATTGCGTTATTGACATGGTTGAGCAGACGAAGTATTCAAACCCATAAAGCAATGCATTAGGAATTTCCTTCAAAACCCTCGGATCGTAATTGAAAGTATGTTACGCAATTACAGTGCAGTTAATTTAAAAAACATTGGGTTTTCAAAACTACTTAATTTAATCGTAAACACAAAAGCCCAGTGTTTTTCAAAATTAGCAGGGATGGTACGTGTATAACATAAGGGTGTCTTTATAATACGAGTATATGTACCTCTGTCGAAACCAGTGTACGGGTAGAAAGGTAAATAAAGTGGGTGCGGCTCGCGTTTCAGAAAGTCAGTGAGCTAAAGCTCCGGGTCATAAACCCTCCCTTTTAGAAGTCGGTTAAAAAAGGAGAAAACACTGCATGGTGACGAAGTTAAATTATGCTGTCGGATGAAGAAAAAAGAAAACCTTTTTATTATTATTAAATTAACTAAAATTAAAAAATAAATGCGATTCACCTCTACTTTAAAAAAAATCTGTACTACTGGTAGTTCTTTTCAGGCCTCGACATTCCTAATTAAAACGAATGAATGTTTCAAGTTTAATTATCAACATAACAAATATTTCTTTCGACATCTATAAAGGCCTAATTATTAATGAATCCGTTTCAAATTCCGAAACTTCGACAGCTTAGTTCATTAAGTATTTGGGTACCCTTTTAATCATTCGAAGTCTTCGAAATGTCGGTGAAATTTGAAAACTTGTGGAAAACTAAAAATATGTATTCCTTCTAAATTTTTTTTTTGGATATTTAAAGTAGATTTTATTTTCCCTTTTTTTCAGTCATATAGATCGTAGGTACCTGAAACAAATTATAAAACAAAAAATATAACTAATGAGGTAAAAAATAAAATAAATTATCAAAAAATTCGAATAGTAATGAGTATAAAATCAAAAACATACACTATGTGATATAAATATACACAATTTTTTAAATGTAGTTGTATAGAGAATTGAAGCATTGTTTTGAATTTATTGTTATATTTGCGTTGTCTGACGCGTAATAATGGTGTAATTAATAAAGTGCACTAAGGCAGTGTCGTCATAACATGGGTCTGTTGTTTTATTCATCAATACTTTATTTATTTATTAAATTATTTATTGTACACCATATTTACCAGTCTGTGTATAATCTGCTTCATATATTGAGACAGCTGACCACAGATTGCAAGTCGGGTTGAAATCTGTTACAAAATGCAACCCCTGATTAAAATATTAATGAATGACAAAGAACAAAATGTAAGTGGAACCACGTAAGTATATTTTCATATCACAACGAACTGAGACATTGATCGACCTTTGACAGTCGTTACGGGTAGTCGTAAGCCCAAAAGCGTAGACAGAGTAATCTATAGACTCATGGTATCCGTGTCACCGAAAGGGACAAAAAAATCCGGCAATTTTCATCATACTATCATTTTTACAGCTTATTACCCACATTACACTGCAACTTACCATTTTCTCTTTTGCGCAAATGTACTATTATTGAATTATGCACGAAAAGATCTTATTTTCCGTTAAATCGCGGTGTATTATTTTATTATTCCTTCATAAACGTCAAACTTGTTGTGCACATTAATTGTGCTTAGCCGACACGCAGTAAGGGACAGAAATATTCTTACTCTGTCTCTTTTCTTTGCTAGTGACGTTAATATATTTCTCTTTTTCTTGTGCGAATGAAAAAGAAGATATGCAGCAGTCTATAGTTTACTCTGTCTACGCCCAAAAGTCTGAAAACCAGTCTTACCAAGGTATCATGTTACCTAGTAACTATATTGTTTATGGTCAAATAGACAGTAGCTCCATGTAAAATACTGGTATTTAGCAGCTTCCGGTCAGAATGGAAGCCAACCTCAACATATTAGGAAAACGTTAGACAGATGATGAACAAACTGAGCTAATGTAATGTGCTTTTGATTTTCGCTGCCATGTTTATGGGCTCAAATCAAAAGGGCAGTTGACGGGGTCCGCCCACCCTAGCCGTTCGAATTTTGGCGCTTTTACACAAAAAATACCGTCAAAAAGTTTAATGTTTATGCTAATAATATCTACAGGTATACATTTCGTGATTATGTTAAAAAAACCACTGAATATAATATTAGAAAAAACTATTGTTTACTAACTTTCAATGTTGTGGCGCACAAGTTTTAAAGATATTCATCCAAATAATCTTAGTAAGTTTGCGGATCTTTTGTCAGTTTCTGTTGTTGTTATGAACTTTTTCAGAATAAACTAGGTGCTGGCAAAACTCTGTGGGAAACAACACCGTTTTATGTTTAACATAATTAATAAGGAATTCTCCTTTCACAAGACGCACAGGGGGCTTATAAAAAAGCCACTTTGGAGAATCATAAAAGGATAACATTATGAATTATAATATGGCGAAGACAGCCCGAGTTTTTCTTTTTATCGCTGCTTTACGTAGGTATAATCAAAGAGATTGGGATTGGATTTGGATTGCATTGATTGGTATTTTAGCACAGACAAAAAAAATTACTGAAAAATGCTTCACCAATGGGATTTGATACGATTAACTTCAGTTAACTGTCCATTATGTTATCCTGTTATGATTCTGCCAAAGTGGCCTTTTTAGGCCCCCAGATTGGTAGCCCCTTCTGTTGGCCAACGACTTTCGCGAATAGACAGATGCAGGATGGACTTGATAGCAAATATTTCATACCATATTGGGATGCATGAAGAAGCCTCCACGTGTTGCGCAGTTTGTTCCGCCAGTTACTCAACTGCACCGAGCGCTCGGCGCATCCTGGACAGTCACACCCAACACCTTATTTGACTGGCCAATTCTTCCCTAGCAATGGTAGGGCTAACGCCCACCTGGTTTGCGACCACCCTCCCACCGGACTCCGGCGTCAAGCAGAATGCTGTTTCGTCGATGCGTGGGAGTTCCAGTGCCTTAGGCATCTTCTGGCCACGCTCATTTCATCATAGACCTCATCCATCGCTTTCCATCAGGCATGATCGAGGTCAAGAGCGGGCCCATTCAGCAATAAAAAAAATAATAAATACCATGCTTGCTTCAATAATTTAGAATTGCTTCTTGTGATGGTTCGATATTGATGTACAGACGCCAGCACATTAAGCTACCTGAAAGTATCAAATTTTCCCAATCAAGTTTGAACTTTATGCTGTTGTAGCCATAAAGTTGAAAATCTATTAAAGAAATTTGACAGATTGTAGTAGCTTGATGTGCTGGCGTCTGTACAGTCACGAGCATAAGTTTGTATACACTTGGCTTTATTCAAAGGCGATTTTCTCCTTTATTTTTGTATGAAATTTTATATTATTAGGAATATAGTATTTTCGAACCCATAGATTCATGTAAAGTGTCGTATTTCAACGTTGCATTCGTTATTTTGTGAAAAAATCGCAATTTAAAGTGGCCAAGTGTTGACATATTAGTGCTCGTGACTGTACATAGTCATCATCAGACGAACTCCTCTAGTTTTGTATTTTACCAATCTATCAAGTAGATATCGACACGATACTGAATGATTTCTGTGCCGAGAACTACGTGTTTTACTCTCTATCTCTAGTAAAAAAAATTATGACCAAAATAAAGTCTATTTTAGGGATTTAAGTTACTTTTTCCGACCTATATCGAACTAGCACGTGGTATTCACTAGCTACATTCTACATTGACTGACACACTGGCGCACGTCCGTCCACTCCCAGGTGTATTTTTTCGCAAACATTTTACTAAACATTGAATTTAGAATAAAGAGGCGCTCTTCCTTTGTTTTCTGATACTTTTCTTTTAGGAAAAAATGCCGTTGAAAAATGTTCTGAAATAAATTTTTGGAAAACTAGGTGACTTTTAGCCACTGTCAAAGGGTATGTGCCTAAATTATGTAAAAGCAATTAGGTACGGTCACCAAAGGAGATAAGTAACCAGGGGTCGTCGGATATAGTTGAAGTTAAGTAAGAAAGCGATGGATGTTTTCGAATAAAATTTTATTAAATTATCATCATCTGCCTAGCCTTTTCCCAACTATGTTCAACTATGTTGGGGTCGGCTTCCAGTCTAACCGGATGCAGATGAATACCCGTATTTTATATGGAATGACTGCCTATCTGACTTCCACAACCCAGTTACTGGGTAAGACTGGTTGTCAGATTTTCAGGCTACTTGAAACGACTATCAAAGATCCACGAATGACAGTCGAGACCAACGGCTTAACGTGCTTTCTGAGGCATGAAGGGGTCTCGGTATGTAAAGATGGTCACCCATCCACGGACCAACCACGGCCAGCGTAGCTTAACCTGATCGATCGACCTGTGCGGCTGTTACTATTTAGCCACGGGCCCCTCAAAACAAACAAATTTATCAAACTATATTCATTGGTAAACATCCCTAGGTTTCCATACCTTCTTCTTCTGTTCTTACAAAACTTTCACTATTTCCGATGACCCTGGTTACTTATCTCTTTCTCTCAGCAGTCGAATACGTAATACCACGATACGCTCCAAAACACGAATCACCGCGAAATGTGGGCAATAAGTCTTCTAGACTGAAGTGGGATTGGGTGGGTCATGTACAATACGACGGACGTAACTCGGCGGGCGAGAACATGCGCGAAAGTTCTTAGTGCCTATGTTCAAGGCACTAAGAACTTTCGCGCATGTTCTCTCACTCGCACTCGCCTCATGTCACCATTTGGTTCCTAAAAAATCTTACTGTTACGTCGGTCGTATTGTATGTGGAATGCAACGGGACAAATGGGCGAGAGTCGTCACGCTGCTGTGGGCGCCAGAAGACGGGTGTCGCCGCCGAGGAAGACCAAGAAAACGCTGGCTTGACGATCTAGATCTGTTTACGGGAGATTGGTAGGAGAAGGCAACGCACAAAGTACAATGGAAGGTTATGTGGGAGACCTTAGCCCAAAAGCAGCAGAGAAGGGGGGGGGGGGCTTCTCTGCTTTGTGTGTGCAATGGACGTGTTTATAGCAGAACTTAATTTTATGAAAAAAAAATTTTGCTCGTGAGGCGCTATTCAGGAAGAAAAAAGGGGAATACATTTGTATGGAAAACACGCCCTGTTCCCCGCTGGCCCAGTACGGGTTAATACATGTCACATGTCTTCGATTTTTTTATTCTAAGACATGCTGGTTTCCTCACGATGTTTTACTTTACCGTTTTGAAAGCAGTAAATTTTGTACACAAAGTAAAGCACCTGGCTGGGTTCGAACCCCCGACCTACATCTTGTAAGTCGGGGTTGTCACCACTGGTCTCTATCGACAGCGTACTAAATTTTAATTAATCAAGATCCTCCAAAATATAATATATCTATGTTAGGGGATTTGGTTTCCGCACTTAGTCCTTCAGTGGACCATTGTGCGTGGAAAAATAATAATAATAATAATAATATATATTTCATGGTTATTTTGATGATAAAGATTTAAGGAAAAAAAGAGATTATTCTTCGAAGTTATTCAAAAATAATGAGTACACCACCACACAACTTCCATATTGCTTAATGAGGCGTTGTGTTCCAGAACAAACTTTTCCTTTGATTAATATATTAACAAAGCTTAAAGGAGTAAATGAGTTCATTATTTATTTAAAACACAATTTGTTAGCTCCAGAAAAGAAAAGTTGGCGATACAAGGAAAACATTATTTAACTCTTTGCGGGACACTTAAGGCCCCTCGACGTAATAACAATAAAACTTCTATTGTGTCTCGTTCAGTGTCCTTCAATGTGGTAAGCAACAATTATCTATTTATGGAACCATTTGTCTATTTTTTGAGCAATGTTTTTTAAAGTTGCTTTACTTTAAAAAATCTTACCTTATAATTTACTAGCTTCTGCCCGCGACTTCGTCAGCGTAAAATTTCACCCTCCCTCATTCACCCTATTAGGGGTGGAATTTGGGAAAACCCTTTTTTAGTGGATACCTTCACAAAGAACACACCCTCCTAATTTCATGTCTCTAGGACCAGCGGCTCAGGATGTGCGTTAATATATCAGTCAGTCAGGACTTTGAATTATATATGTATAGATTAAAAATGAAACACTGTTGGTTTTAAGGCGAACAGGCACAAACAGGCGCGACACGCGATATAATCGCGCGCGACACAAAAGCACCGCTCGTTGCGCGACTTGCGATGCCTTTGTGTCGCGCGCGATTTTCATCAGAATATAAAAAAGAATAAAAGAATAACCTCTTATTCCGTTTTATATTGTTATAAGGGCCGATTTTTCCATCGCCAGATAACTTTTATTCGAGGAATAAAATTGACGTTTGACAGTCAACAAGAAACAACTGTCAAAATTTCAAAATCATTCCTCGAATAAAGTTATCAGATGATTAAAAAATCAGCCCTTAATCAATGTTTGCCTCGTAATACAGTCATCTACGTTTTAACGTATCCATAGGTATAGCACACGTATCAAATCGGAAAGGGATTGGCACCGTATCGCCTTTCGCCTCGCGTCAAACAGGCGTTAACCTAACGTAAGCACGTAACCAAGGCGGATCAGGAGCTACGATACGGCGACTCGGCTACGTCTAGGCGACGCCGCGCTTACGGCTCGCCGACCGCTGGTTGATGGTGCAGCAGGCAGGCCGGAGGGGTGAGAGGGGCAAGGGTGAATGAAGAGACGTAAGCTCAGGTACGGTAAGACGTAAGCGCGGGGACGACGAGCCGTAAGCACGGGAACGACGAGCCGTAAGCGCGGGGACGACGAGCCGTTAATAACGCACTGCACCGCGGTTCGTGAGCTTGCCCCGAGGCGAGGTGATTACGTTACGATTCCGATTAGTGTGCGTTGCAATAGGGAGTTTCATACAAAGAATACAGAACGGCTCGAGTTGATACGGTGCCGATCCCTTTCCGGTTTGACACCAAATAGGCTATAATCTCTACAGTACCTACTCGAATAACTACGCACTTTTCTCTCAGTTTAGTAATAGGTTTTACTTAACTACCTAATTATAAAATTAAAAACAAGCATAACTGGACAACATCAACGTAGAGGGTAAATAAAAAGAAACCTAACAGTTTCTCACAACTTTCCTCCAGAACAGGAAAATCTACCAGCAAGCCATAATTAAAACGAAAAAATATAATAATATTTTATTGAAAAATATTTTCAAAAGTTCAAAGAAAGCACAACAGAACCTCTCTTTCCTAACTTCCGTTGCATGAATTTCTTTAGAAATACGCTATCGAACTTGCTGAGTAATGGAAAATATTTCCAAGACATTTTAATTAACAGAATCGAGGACCGTGCCAATAAAATGTCAAGATAATTTTGGGTGTTCTCAGGCGCACCTGCGGCACGAGTTCGACGGCAAATCGATGGTAAAACCAAATGTACCGAACATCGATATAGTTGCGATGTCGAATATACACAGAATTAAGGCTGATGTACACATAAAGGCCAATTTCCATAATGAAACGTTTAAAATCTAGTTGTCTCATCTCATAATCAGCCTATAATGTTCCCACTGCTGGGACACAGGCCTTCTCTCGGTGAAAGGGGAAGGGCCGTGATCCGCCACGCGAGCCCAGTTCAAGGTTGTAGATGTCACATGTCTTCGAATTTTTCAGTTCTAGGACAAGCCGGTTTCCTTCACCGTTTTGAGACCAGTGAGTGGTGATGAACGGCCGAGATTTACGAGTTGTAGGTCGTAGGTTCGAACCCAGACAGACGCTTTACTTTGTCTAATCTCATCTCAGCGACAATCAATAGCAAATTCTTGTCAAAAAGTAAATTAGAGGTATTTTTGTCAGACTGAGATTTTAATGCGAACGTTTTTATAGATACGGCAATTGCCTCTTTGATAACTAGATTATGCTAATTTCTCAAAGATAACTCACTTCTTGGTGCCTTACACAATCAGACAATGCACACATCAAGATGTAGGTATCATTCAAATAGCGAGCGCCATTTAGTAGTCTGCACCATAATTATGTATCACACTTTGAATCACAATCCGAGGGTTTTCTTATCCGTTCATTTATAGGTTTGAAAAATTCGCCTGCTCAAAAACGTGTTTTAATAACACAATGAACTGTCAAAATTAATGATGACATTGCCATTGTGTGTGTGTTACAAAATAATGCCGTTGGTGGTGTCCTGTAATTTGACAAAACCGAATCACAAATTTTCGTTTTAAAAATAATGTTAGGAAAATTTATACTTGACAAAGTTATCACTTTACAAACTATTCTTTCTGTAAATAACTCATCTTCACGCAAATAATATTTGACAAAATGCAAAATTAAATAACAATTTATCTACCGTCATTTTGTAAAATCGCAAATTTGACAAACAAAGTACTTGGTCAAATGAATATTTTTGGAATGATATTTTAACATTTGAAATATTTCAAAGTAAAACATTTGCGCAATTTGTATTTTGTCAAATGATTACAAAGAAAATAATACGTTTGCGAAATGAGATATTTGTCAAATGATTAGTTTTTAATATTGTTATTTTTTAAATTATCATTTGTCATTCGTTTTTTGTCAAACATTAGTGAACCCCCGCAGCTGTACATCAACATTGACAACTCTTTCGTCTCGATACGTCAAAGTGATGATCGAAAGACGACATTGTTTGGTTCATTTCGAGGAATAATGTTCAGGTATTTTCTATAAACTGATGTGTGTATAAAGAAAACGTAATGTTTCAGCTGGTTGTCAGCCCGGGTGTCATAAATGTCAGCTGAGGGATCGTGATTAGGTAGTGTTTCACATTTACGTCATAAGGTTTTCACGCAGGGTTTTGGATTTATTGTATCTCTGTTTATCCAGTGTAGGATTATGAGCGTGGTGTTAAGGTAGAAGGTTTTGTACCTTAGTTTTACTTTATCCTTAAATTATTTCAGCATCTTATTTACCTTATCTACCTAAGTGTTATCCTGTCCGAAAATAATATTTTAATTGTTCTCTTTTAGAAATAACTTTTCACAAAAAAACATTTCGCATTGTTTTACTAAAATTTACGGATGGATTTTAGGTTGACAGTGTAAAAAAAGACTTCGTATGCTAAAAATCAATTTGCTTGGGCCTCCAGCATCTGCCTCCAACTTTAATAAAATACTAAGAAATTATTTATGTGATTTATTGTGAATATTTTAATTGTGGGGTACCGCTTCTGGGAATTATTGTAGCTTTATAAATAAATATAATGCGTGATGCGCTTACCAACGAGCAGCATTTCACTTTTAATTCGCCCCTCCTAACTTGACTTTCAAAACCTCATCCAAGCGACAAAATAAAACCTTAGTCAGACATAATTTTATTACTAAACTGCGGTAAAATATAAATCAAAGAACGACTTTCTAAGTTACACTTCCATCCTCGTCCAGTTTTCAAACTATTCACGATTAAATCCAATACAAAGTTAAATTCTATGCTCAATCCACTATTCATTTCAATACATTTGGCTGTAAATGTGAGCAGTGAATTATATGGCTGGACACACATGTCAGTATCAGTGACGCGTGGAGGTTTCATTGTGGGGCACGTCTCGACCGCAGTCGGAATTATTAACGAGGATTTTACATATGTGTAACTATGGCTTTTCAATATGACTTCGTCTGCGTGGCTTTTGGCTGTAGTTTCAGGGCTTTTTTCATAGCCATTATTTGTGATGATTTGTTAAAGGTGGAACTGTAGAAGTTTCTATATTTTCTTACGGAAGGAACGTCGTAACTTCAAATTCGAATAGAAAATGTGTGGGCGAAACGTTTAGTTTTTAGGTAAGTATTGGTAAACCAAATAAACCAAAGTCATGATCAATGGCCTCATTGATCCGGGACCGGTCGTCGTGCACGGCCACCCTCTCGAAATTGTTTCCGAATACACTTACCTCGGGCAAATTCTGCAGTTAGGTAAAAACAATTTTGAGAGGGAGGCCAAGAGAAGGATCCAGCTAGGCTGGGCAGCGTTTGGGAAACTACGTCGAGTCTTCTCGTCATCTATACCGCAATGCTTGAAAACGAAAGTTTTCAATCAGTGCGTCCTACCCGTCATGACCTACGGGGCTGAAACGTGGACACTCACGATACGGCTGGTCCACCAGTTCAAAGTCGCTCAGCAAGCTATGGAAAGAGCTATGCTCGGAGTCTCTCTAAAGGATAGGATCCGTAACGAATGCATCCGACAGAGAACGAAAGTTATCGACATAGCTCAAAGAATTAGCAAGCTGAAGTAGCAGTGGGCCGGCCATATCTCGCGAAGAACCGACAACCGCTGGGGTAAACGAGTTCTTGAGTGGAGACCGCGACTTGGCAAACGTAGTGTGGGACGCCCTCCGGCCAGGTGGGATGACGATCTGCGAAAGACTGCGTCAAGCTGAAGACAGGGCGCTATGGCTCATTAGGGGAGGCCTATGTCCAGCAGTGGACTGCTATAGGCTGATGATGATGATGATGAAGTATTGGTAAAGGTTGCGAGCAGTAGTGTCCCAGTGGTAACAGCCGAAATTTACCAAATACATAGGTTCGTACCCATGCGCTTTACTTTGTGTAAAATATTTCACCACCATTGCTTTCAAAACTGTAAAGAAAAATATCGTGAGGAAACCGGCATATCCTAGGACCAAAATTTCGAAGACCTATGACATCCACCCACGGATTACGGCCCACTCCCTCTCAACGAGAGGAGGCCTGTTTCCTAGAAGTGGCGTATAAGCGGCTTATTACGCTATGTTATTGGTAAAGTTTAGAAAAATGAGGACAATGTTTGAATAGATCCCATCGTCGAACTAACGACTTTCGCGACATAACAAGCATCTCAAACATAAATTATTTTAATGTATTCCATTTCTTTTTTATTACTCCCAGACCAGCAAGAAAATGCTTCTTATATAGTACGAAAAGGACTTAAAAGAAATAAAGTAACAAATTTAATACACAAGTTAATGAACAATAACTTACAAATACTTGAACAGAAAGTTAAGCTAAGTAATCTAAGCACGTTTCGGTTCCATTTTAATTTAAATCAAGGGTAATAGCGCTCGCTAATGAAGAGATAAATCTGGGAAAGAAATTCTCTACCAATCAGGGCCCGTAGGGAGATTTTGCTCTCCTGATGAAATAAGCAATAAAATTGTCGAAACATGCCTGTACCCATGATTCGAAATTTTACAGTATTAACTCTTGACAAAATTATCTTTCCAAAACTGCTGCTAGGAAGAGAGGGTGCACCTGTATCTGCGCACACACTTGTGCTATATCTCCCGCAAAGAAGGCTAGCCTCCGTCGAAATTGACCGACATGGCTGAAATACGGTCTGGAGGATTTAGTTAGTTTCTAATCGATTTAACGGAATTCTTAAAATGTAAGATAACAATTAGATTCAACCTTGACTTTGACTATATATTTTAGCCCATATGTATTTATTTATTTTTTGTTATGACATTGGACATATAAACAATAACTAAACTCTGATTTTTTATTTGCCACGATATCTAATCCAGTAATACACATTATTTTCCGCCAAAGATTTATTTTGTTGAATTCACCCAAATACTGACTGCTAATCCTCTTTCCGAGTACCAGGGAAACATAAATAAGCAAGAAGTCTCACACGCCCTAAAAATCAATTCGTTGACGCTCTCCGACACCGATTACTCGACGTGCTCTCTGAAGCGTGGAGGGGATCTGTTCGATCCTAAACAGATTCCCGTTTACTAAAATGAACTTTAGTTTACCAACACGATGTCTGTGAATACGGAAGTAATTATAAACTTGTAATTAGGCGTATGTTCTTTTAGGAAGGATTAGGCTTATGTCTGCCATTATTTAACATATTTTCATGGAAATTCACAAAATTTAAAGTAATGTCAATGTTTTTGCGTTGCTCTTGTGTTGAAGATAATATAATTTTTAATCGACATCAAAAAAGGAGGAGGGCTGGGTAAAAATAGTTACTATAATCCTCGATTGTATAACATACCTGACTTGGTTTCCGTAAGTCGTTTTTGGGTGACCACTGAAAATCAGCGCTGAGCTGTGGTTGCGCCATAGCACAGCATCATGCTGAGTGAAAGCCTTCTTGTCACAGTCGCGATGTGCAGCTACCGTCTACCTTTTGATTGCGAGCCGCCTAGTATCGAAGGCCGTTAACAAAAAAAACACTGTGAAGAAACTCAAATACCCGTATCCCAACTCAGTATTAGTACATACAAATAAAACACGCACGCGAACAATTGCAAAGGTTAGCACACACAAACAGGGTTCACGATACGGACATAAAACGCAAAAATGGCTTCGAAACGTAAAAGTGACTGTGTTCGTCGCAGACGACGTCAATAATACTAAAGTGGCCATTAATGGCGCACTTAATGTATCTACTGGTGTTACGACGGAGATTGTAAATCGGCTCCCATAAAACTCAGTCATAGAATCTGTGTATCTATACATGTAATAAAATTCTAAGGGCAAGTGTCGCAGAACAGTACACAAACGGAGTAGGTTAGTACCTACTTCTAGACGTAATGAAACGAAAATAAATTAAGTCTATCTGTCTTGTGCGTGGGAGAGACTAAATAATCTGGAATAATAATGAAGAATAATCTGGAAGGTTGCCTTATTGCGTAACTATTTATATAAAAGCGGTAGGAATTTTGATTTCCACAGACGTGTTAAGAGCACGTTTATCTATCTAAACACTTTTTTTTTGCGATTAGTTTTTACTCTAAAACGTCAGACTAAAACTCGCATTTTTTTTTTTTACCATAAACTGTATCAAATGTTATACAACTGCATTCTATGCACCTCACGCAGCACACACGCAAAAATCATGGCTTTAGTTAGCCGTGTAGATCAAAAGATAGTTAGGTAATACGCCTTTGGTAATGTGAACCCACCCTTACGGATTGCCTCCTAAAGGTTATGAGGATAAAAGTGAAATAAAATATCCTTCCTTACTTTCCTTGATCAAGATGGCTCAGATAATTAATAGGTCGTCAAACATCGGGTGGGTTCGATTTCCAAGTGAACACCAAGATGGAGGGCTATCAGCTTATAGAGGGCTTTTTGCCATCCATAATAAGGCAAACTAATTACTTAAAATGGGTAGAATAATTAAGTAGATTGTGGTCTATAAATTCACTTTCCAAAATGTTATCTATGGTTAAAACTAAGTTTTTTTTAAATACGAAAGTTTTTGTACAAAAAGGTCACGCCTTCCCATTTTATTACATAATCTGTTAAAATTCTTTTCATGTTCTCAAACAGACATTAAACCGATAAAAAGCTGAATCTTTAATAAGCCGGGGTGAGAATTTTTGTTGTCTCAACCGATATTGGGCTGACCTCATTCCCATAACCGTTGCTTCCCGTTAATAGGACGTGCTAAACCTCAGCCAAGAATTAATGACTAATAAACGTCACCAACTAAGGGTGGTTTAGACCGCTGAATTAGCTGTTTGTTGCCTCGACATATTAAGTAACAACTTGTGTCAATTGAGTTGAAGTGGTTACATTACGTCCAACTGACTGACGAATGATTGGAAAACACATTATGTAGTTTTAAAACGGTTGGTCGGACACACACACGCACACACATTTAGTCGTGTGACTAATTATTCATCTAAAGACGGAGATCGAGACACATTAGCAAAAGAAGAATCTTAAAACCAAAAAGTCGCCGAAGGTACGCGACCGAAGTTCCGCGACTGATTTTACGTTCCGACGTATTCGGCTGATATGACACACCAAAAGTGTCAAACTTACGGGGCAGAAATTCAGTTGCGCAACTTGATGTGTATTCAGTGTCTCGAGCGCTGTCGTGGCTTCGTGTCGTGTTATCTAAACAGCCGGATAGACAGACGCAAAACAAAGTGATCCTGTTAGAGTTCCGTTATTACTTTTGAAGTGCGAAACCCGAATAGCAATTGCAGAGGCTTTAGGAGAGTCTAACCGAACCGAACTTCGGTCGCGTACACGGATAGTCGCGTATAAGGTGTGCTCTACAGAATAAGTTGCCACCGAATTGCCGCTGAACTTACGCCCGACCGAAGTTCGGCTGTACTCTATAACGCAACGTAATTTTGGCATAACGTGTCGTCAGTAATTCAAATAGCATTGCAGGCGTAATCATGCCGAACTTCGGTCGCGTACCTTCGGCATAGTGTGTTTAGACACTTGAAATCGGATTAAGGTCGTTGATGGCCAGTTCGGCCGAAATATATCCACATAGGAGTCAGTATTTTAAACCCGAGACATCCTCATTTTGCATCATATGGAAGTCTTTAACATGAACAAGGCTTTAATTACCCCCAAAATAAAATTACATCATTATTAACCCGCCAACCCCTAAACATCTTTACATAATATACCGATAAAGTCCCAGTTACATCATCAAAGGAATGAGCAACATAAAAACGAATATTTTCGTTCCACTTTATAGCGGCCATTCACCGGACACGGGATCAAATGGTTCGTTTTTAGCGGTATTCTCGAGGAAGGCTGTGACAAGACGCGGTAAGCCACCAAGATGCCTGAGACCGCAAGCAGTTGGAAGCCACAAACAGATATTACAGATTATATTATTTGAAACCAACCATAATAACAGCCGCACAGGTAGATCGATCAGGTTAAGCTACGCTTGCCGCGGTTGGTCTGTGGATGGGTGACCATCTTTATATACGGAGACCCCTCCGTGTCTCGGAAAGCACGTTAAGCCGTTGGTCCCGGCTGTCATTCGTGGATCTTTGACAGTCGTTAGTCAGAAGCCCGAAAGTCTGACAACCAGTCTTACCAAGGGGTATCGTATTACCCAGTAACTGGGTTGTGGAGGTCAGATAGGCAGTCGCTCCATGTAAAATACTGGTAAGCCGACCCCAACATAGTTGGGAAAAAGCTAGGCAGATGATGATTATTTGAAACATATCAGATATTGTATGGTTTTATATTACATATTTGCTTTTGGTATGGTATTTGTAAACTATCATTGTCACCGAAGGTATCATTTCCCTCGCCTTTTTCGGTAATTTCTGGCAGTATTCCATCTCTTAGTTCTTGCCAACACTTTTGCTCTGCTTTCTCAAGTATCTTGGCGGCCATAGCAAAAAAGCAGTGGTATACAAGAATGAGCCTAAAGGAATATCACGATGAAGGTATAATACACTAAACTTCTATGAATCTCGCACGGAGTGTTAAATCATCTGAACTTTTCCACAAACAAATTAAAAACAATTCCATCGCATGTCGTAATTAAAAGGATTTATGATGTAAATCTGACTCGAAGGAAACAAAGCGGTGGCGATGTCGGCCATTTTTTTCCACGCACCGAACACCTGCACTTAACAGGCTGAACGTGGCCTGAATTACTGAAAATACGTCTAACATTTTCATTTCAGGCTGTATTTCAATAATTTTTACTGATGGTCCAATTGCGGGAAAAACTCGCTGTGAAAATAAATAAATATTGTGTAAGTAGAACAAAAGATTGTTTGGAAAATATTTTTCATGGTTTCTTAAATAAATAAAAGAAATTACGCCAAACAGTCCTTTTTTGTACAGCAATACATTTAGGTATCTGCAACGAGAATCTATATTATCCGAATTGCGCAAAATCGTGATAGCAATAATAAAATGTAGATTCCATTTTGACAAACCTACACTATACATTGCGTTGATTGAACTGTCGAGAAGACAAATTTTCCGAGCATACCGTGCAATGTTTGCTGTCGGATTGTCAAAATTGACGTTGTTTATGCTTACTTTCCTTCTGCGAATTATGAAGGCGTCAATATGGTAGCGTTGTTTTTTAAAGCAACTTACCTTTATGAATATTTACCAAAAGTAACTAGTATTCTGTGACAACATAGAATGTCGAATTAATATTACCGTGTCATAAAATATTCATTTTAAAATGTTATGGTACCGAGTATACTATTTTATCTTCACATTATGTATTAAATTCATAATGAATACTTAAGCTATACGAGGAGTCATTACCTACATAAACAAAATACCGTAGGTTTCTACTTATGAAGAAGACAATGAGTCTTTGAAAGATTAGTTTAGTAATTTTACTGAAACAACTGTATACTGAAAAGGACGGCCGAACAATTATTTATGAAGCTCCACAAACCTCAAAATGATGACAAAGAAATAGAGCCTAAGCCTTCCACCCTATGCCTGGCATTTGGCAATAAATCCTGGCTGAAGCGCTGAGATAAAACGCTGCATTCATTATACGACGTAGCTGTTTGACCACCGACACCGCGCGACATAGGCGCTGCATCCGCTGGCTTAACAACGCCATCCAATTCGATAAGAAAAGAACTTTTTTGTTCATTGTTTGATGGTTTGTATTTTCTTTGGGCTACTTTTGATTCCCAATGGTGAACGGACTCTAGTTTTTTGACGGTACCAAGGACCTAGTCAATATCTACATTTATATTTGTATTGTTTATGGTGTACCCAATAAAGAGTATTCTATCTACCTAGGTCTGGCACAAGCTGACCAGTCATTGGAACTAGGCCGCTTAAGTTTTAGCCTCGGCATGAGCTAATTCGTGCTAACAAGAGAGAAGACTTTAATCTGATATTATTTATTTAAAGTAATAATAATTTTAAAAGCTAACAGTCTTAAACTAACAATAATAATATGTACAAGTATATAAAAATAGGCATCAAAAAATTCGTCCGCATCGCTGTCAACAGGAAACGATTATCAGATTTAAGCTGCCAGCCTTTTGGGGCAAAAGGCTGGCAGCTTAAATCTGATATTTAAATGAATACCTACTATTTAATCAATTATAGTCCCATTTTCCTCGTAATAAACAAAAAAAATATTTGGGTTTTTTCATAATTTTTTCAGCGTAAAGCGAAAGGATTAGGCTCGCAAATGTGGACCTATGCCTAATAATATGATATCATTATTCATCATTCCCTGCCCTTGTATATTTAATATACTGCCCATATACAGGGTGGACAAACAATGGGTATACACTTCATTTTTTAAATTTTAATATATGAAATATATATAAAAATTAATAGGTTTTGTTTTTGTTTTTTTTTTTTTTGGGCCTGCAACTAATGTCAGACAAATATTCACCTCTAGCAACATGGCAAATGTGAACCCTTTTCATTGCGTTTTTTAACCGACTTCCAAAAAGGAGTAGGTTATATGTTCGCTTTTTTAACCGACTTCCAAAAAGGAGGAGGTTCGACTTTATATAATATGTTTTTTTTATTTTTTGTATGTTCACCGATTACTCGAAGACGGCTGGACCGATTTCAAAAATTATTTTTTTTGTTTGGAAGGGTGGTCCCATTATCATCAAGTTGGAATCTGATGAGAGGATCCCATGGAAATCGAGGGAAACCCCCAAATATTATAGGCAAACGTACAGCGATTTGGGTATTTTTTAAAGTAACTTGAACATTTGCTCTCGGAAATCATCATTTGGTAAAGTGGAGCTGATGATGAAGACCACAGATAGCCATCGGAATTACTCAATGACAAATATTTCACGGGTTGCGATTAGATTACTTTAATATGATTGCTAAGCAATTTATCCTCGTCACAATGCGTATGGTGAGTGGTTATTGAGCTCAACAATTAACGTCCCTTCATCGGGAAAAGCAATATTTTGTTAAAAGGTGATGAGCAGTCGACTATTGTAACTTAGATAAATTACAAACTGACCCACTGAAAAGTGAAAAATAAAAACTTTTTTACAAAAAACAACAACCGATTTCCGAAATTAAAGTTATTTTTCAATTTGTAGTGTTTTTTTTTTGGAAGACCGTTGTTGTTTTTTGTAAAAAAGTTTTTTTCGTGACATTTTCACACATTTCCTGCGTTATCTCAGTGGCTGTGTCTGGGATATTTTGTTTTTAATTGTTGAAGGTTCATTGGCCTGTTAGCATAGATACGTCCCTTTAGATAGCCCTACAGAAAAAAGTCGGTAGCTGTTAAATCCGGGAATCTTGGGGGCCAATCAATGTCACCGTTTCTCGAAACTCATGAATCGACCCGGAAACGTTCTTTTCAATATGTCGATTGTGGCTCGTGCCGTATGACATGTGGCCCCATCTTGTTGGAACTACATGTTTCCTGCATCATGTGGACGGGGAAACTGTTTCATACATTTTGGTCAAATAGGTATTGAACTTTTGTATTAAACAGCTGTTTTTTTTTTTTCGTGATTTCAGAGTTGGTCCCATAGTGAAAGTTGTTCAATTCGATGGTCTAAAGCACCTCTTAAAGTTTATTGGGTTAATTTTGAAACACCATAAGTGTTCTTAATATTTTACCTATTTGAGGTCGGCGCAACATGTCTTTTCTTCCAATATTATTCTCTATTAGTCGTCATCTCGGATTTCATACATAACTAATAATACTTATTAGATTTATTTATTCAGTAGTACACTTACATTTTATACATATGTTGGTGCCAACATAAACTCATTAGAGTTTTAACGTGCACCAAAATCATCGACTACATAATTTAGAGAATTGTAACTACTTGAGTTTGTACTTAGGTAAAAAGTAACAATGTTGTTGTTACTTTTTACCTAAGTATAAACTCAAGTATAAAATTCAAAAAAAAATTACAACGGGTATAAGCGAAATACTATCTAATACTAACTAGTACACATGTGTTTATAATAATATCACACTAATATTATAGGCGAAGTTTGTGAGTGTGTGGGGGTGTGTGTGTGTTTATATGTTTGTTACTTCTTCACGCTCAAACGGCTGAATCAATTTTGATAAAATTTGGCATGATGGTAGCTGATACCCTGGATTAACATATAGGCTACTTTTAATCCTGATATTCCCACGAGATTGAAAATTATGCGGGTGAAACCGCAAAGCTCAGCTAGTAATTACATAAGTTTGACATTGCCAACCCGTCTTGCTTGAGCAAGCGTGGTGATCAATGCTCGTGCCTTCCCTGGATGAGAAGCGGTCTTTGACCTGAAAATAATAGGATAGTAGTCTCTGATCACCGAAGCACCTGAAAATATTCACATTTATAAGCGAAGAATTATTAACGCAGTAAATCTCCAAGCCTGACACACCTAGCTCTTCCTTTCAGCAAGAACAATACCTCTGGCGGGCATTATGCCAAATTGCGTCAAGTAAGAATTTACAAATGGCGGAATGCAATGCCTTGTTTGTACGGACAATGCTTCGCCGAAAACTCATGCATTATGCGAGCGACATTGGAAATGGGGAAATATGCTAATAAAATATGGTCTGCCATCCGTTTTTGTCTTTTGCCAATCCTTTTCTACCTAGTCCCTGGCTTTTTTTACCTGTCTCAACCAACCTGGCTTTTTTCTTTGACCGAACTCAAGTACAGGCATGCTGAGTGGCTTATCTATTCACCACTAGCCAATTCTTACTATCTTTTGACTAGCCAATTCTTCCCTTGCGGGTGCGTTTTCCGACCACCCTCCGACCGGAGTCCGGCGTCAAGCAGCCTGCTGTGTTTCGTCAATGCGTGGGAGTTCCAGTCACTTAAGCATCTTCTGGGCACGCTCGTTCCATCATAGACCTCATCCATCGCTTTCTATCAGGCGTGATCGAGGTCAAAAACGGGCCCATTCAGCAATAAAACAAAACATGGCGGTCTTGACTGTACTTACCTGTCAAAAAGAGTAACCTAGATAAAGTGGATAAGACAGATATTAAAACAGAAGACAAACTAGCAGGGAATCGTGGAGGGGGGTGGAGGGGGGGTCCAGGGGATCAGACCGGAATAAATCGATCTTTCTGGTCAGTGGTTTTACCTTCAGTATTCATTAAGTATTAAAATGACCTCGACATTAGGCACTTTAATTTAACACTGAAATTATGTTAAAAGAAAAGTGTAAGTATCAATTTGTAAAGGAAGGCAAATCTTTTATCGTCATTTGATATTCATAGCCACCGTCTTGTTTCAAAACGACTCCCCGCAGCCGTCCATTAGTGTTTTCGTTTAATTTAATAACTTTTAAGCATAAAATAACTGTCGTGAATAAGTGATATTTTTTTAGAGTAGACTATTATTAATATCAGAATGAAAACTTCAAAGTATATAATTATAATCTTACTCCATTGGTATATTATATCTCTTCTGTCATGATCTAAGTAGGTATATCTCGACGTACTTCCATCAAAATGTAAATGTAATGTATTTTTTTTTTTCAAAATTATCAAAATCAACAATTAATTAATGTATCATTTTCGCTCGCTACTAAGCGGACGAAAGTGATGCAATTACTTTTGAAACTCGGGATAAAACGACGTATGTGCCAAAACGAATTTACTCCTTTTTTAACAAAATAAATAAATTAAGTTAAAACTACTTTTAGTAAACTTTTTTAAGATAATTCTCTATGTTTTAAAGTAAATTCCATTGAATAACTCTTGAGCGTTACGCCGTGATGTCGAAATAAGTAAAAAAATTGATATAATTTGGCAATTTTTTTATCGAAAAAAAAAACATATACCAAAATGTTAAATCCCTATTCCACATATATACTTAACAAGTTACACGAAATAGAAAAACCAATTTTTTTTCAATATATCACCTTAATAACATGCTCTAAATTCACTTTATAACACGTTGAATTAGATATTAATCTGACGCACCTATTTATTTCATCCTGTATTTATGAATGCTGGTAGACATATCAAGGGGAAGTCCCAAATTCAGCAACGAATGTTGGACAAAAATTGTTTCAACCAGCTTATCTAAAAGTATATACCGCTAAACTTTATTTTATATCCGAAGAAACCGACAAATGACTCGAACATCGAAAAAATATTTCCAAATAAATATCCAACGTCCCCAAAGAATTTAATATTGCCTTGAGGATCGTAACCTACATATTTAGCGCGAGCATTTCTTACAATGTTTGTACCTTTTAAGATATTTGGCCCTTTTAGCATTGCGTGGAGTTGGTGTGAGTAAATTGTGACTGTGTTTTTCTAGACTATTAATTGGCTAAAGCTTTGGTTTCCTAAGAAAGCGGTGGACGGTCACACAATACCGGTTGTCCAAATATAATGTTTTATGACATCTTAATGTCAAATACTGCAGAAAATGACAGATTTTCATAACTTCTAACTGAAAGATGCTCTGTTGAACCGGATTAACCTTTAGAGGGGAATTTTCGTACTTAAGGGGCTTACAGGACCTAAACACAAATAAAAAAAAATATGAAAAATATATGATATTGTTCAGGATATATGCTAGGTAGACAGTGTGTTGAAAACATAATATAACTAATTTGATACGATAGAAAAAAAAACATGAAGATACATCTAAAAACTTTATTTTTCAATAAAACCATACTAATATACATACAATCACTATGATTTTCTGTCAGATTATTCTACAAGCAACATACTAAAGTAATAGTGTTTAAATTTTTTAGTTCAAACAATAGATTTTTTATAAATAGATAATTTATTCATATTTTGCAATCAAGAGGGGTCCGTGGCTAAATAATAACAGCCGCACAGGTCGATCGATCAGGTTAAGCTACGCTTGCCGCGGTTGGTCTGTGGATGGGTGACCATCTTTACATACCGAGACCCCTCCGTGCCTCGGAAAGCACGTTAAGCCGGTGGTCCCGGCTGTCATTCGTGGATCTTTGACAGTCGTTACGAGTAGTCAGAAGCCCGAAAGTCTGATAACCAGTCTTACCAAGGATTATCGTATTACCCAGTAATTGGGTTGTGGAGGTCAGATAGGCAGTCGCTCCATGTAAAATACTGATATTCAGCTGCATCCGGTTAGACTGGAAGCCGACCCCAACATGGTTGGGAAAAGGCTAGGCAGATGATGATGATTTTGCAATCAATTACCAGTGTTGTTCTTCTTCTGTTCTCTTCTCGCTTCTGTTTATTTTCTATGCAGTCCGACAAAGACCGCGCTTTAGGTCATGCAGTCGCCTTAAGCCTAGTTCTATTTTAAACATACAGCAACATTCCATTTTTCTCTATAGATATATATAATAGAACTCAAGAAACAGGTCTGAAATAAAATATTTTTTTTTACCTCATCCATAAAATCTATATGGGTTTAGCTTAGTGGACAAAAATTTAAGTAAAGTTCTAAAAGATCAAGGAAGATACGATTAAAATTCCTGGAACAGAGATCCGAGAAATTTAAGTATTTGAGCAGCTTACTCAGAAATGCAATTATTTTTTATGTAGGTCACGTTTTCCCATAACATGCCGAAAGGAAATACCTACGTCACGCAAAAATCCCACCTAATTAAAAATGAAAAATGAGGTGGAACATCTTTGATTTTATACTCTCGAAGAAAAATTAAATAAATTATGAAAGACTAAATATGGGTCGACCACATAGGATGAATAAACTTTTTCCGACGAATATAGGTAATGGAAATTACCTTACGCTGAATACCGAATTGTTTAGGAAAATCGTTTTTCTTTTGTATTCTCTTCCCTTTGTTTCCTCAATTATTATCTTTTTGAATACCTATTTTGAAAGTTGCGAATATTTCGTAGGTATTTTAAAATATCAGAAACAGAATCTGTTTTTTTTCATAAAATCACAACAACCTATTACGTCCATCCTTTGAACACAAACAATAACAACGCATCATCATGATCAAGCCCCTAACAAGCTCTGACGAAATTATAAAGCAATTTATCATTTTCACAGCGCATTTGGCGAAACGTCATTATTCATTCCGAATCGTGGAAAGCGTACAATGTAACCATTGTGCTTTTTATAACAGACCTCTTGAAATCCGGACGATATTTTCCAAGGCAAAAGGTCCCCTAAATACCTTGTTGCGTGTTTTTTTTTCGAATTGCTTATTCTAGATTTTATTGTGATAAACTGTAGACTGAGGGGCCCGTGGCTAAATAATAACAGCCGCACAGGTCGATCGATCAGGTTAACCTCTCTGCTCGACTAGATTTTGACATATGACATACCAGCTGATTCGACGGGGTGTTGCGAATTACGTCATGATATTCAGGAATTTACTTCAACTTTCAGCATCCGAATTTATTAAGAAAAATGTGTTACCGCGCCTATTTTGTACAATAAGTTTGTGGCAAATATCTTTAACTATATGCTGAGGTCGGTCAAACCGCGTCATTTTACTGCGAAAGTTGTATAAAATAGATATTATTACACCTATCCAAAAGTTAGGCACATTAATTTTCGCTGAAGATATGTAAATAAACCACTTAATCTCTTGATGAAAATATGCAAAAGGGAAAAATAAAAATATTGTCATTCTCTCTGCATTCTTACTTTTACCATTTTTCATACATAAACTACAAATAAAACATGATCAAATCTTGATAAAAATTACTAAAAAATGTGATGCGACGTGACACTTCTTAGTGCTGACCATCTACCCAATTTTCTATTTCGATTCAAAAATGTCAGCCTAATCGATAAATAATCGGTGTTTAAAAAAAATAAAAAATTTGTAGAATCGAAATAAAAACTCTTTGGTATATTTTTCATGAAGTAATAATTTTTTTAAATATAATCATTTTAATAAGTACATACACGTACAGTGTGGATAGGAGTGTAACTTTTTATGGTTCCCTACGTACGAATGAAAAAACGGAACCCTTATAGGATCACTCGTGTGTCTGTAGGTCTGTCACAACCGATTTGTTTCGTATCTACTGAACCGATTAAATTGAAATTTGGTACACATATAAATTTCTTTGACTCAAACACGGACGTGTAACATAAATAAATTAATTTTTAAAGGGGTCACTTTTTGGAGTGACATTAGAAAATTTAAAAAAAAGCCTTGCTTACGTAGGTACCGTATAATATATCAAATGAAGGGGTTTCGTGAGGGTCACATAAATATTATTATAATAACAAAAAAAAGTTATTTATTGAAAATAGAAACAATATCTCTGAAAACACAGCCTAAAATTAAAAAAAAATACAAAATATAGTTCTGTGATTATAGATTCCAGGAGATCTTATCAGAAGTCTGCAGGGTAATTTAGTAACACAGTATAAGTAGCAATGAGTTTCATCTTGACAGTTCAACAACATTCATTGCGTTATTTACGTTGTTGAGCAGACACACTTTTCGTACATAAGGAGCAATGGATTAGCAATATGCTTCAAAATGATTCAAATTGAGAGTAATAACACAGTCTATACATCATACAGTCGTTCGACGAAGCCGTCTAGACAGGGCAATCGTGCGGGGTGTGAGGGGCGAGACGCGGGAGGTGCGAGCCCGAACTGCATACTGCCACCGTGTTAGTAGTTCGGGACATAACTTTCAGGGTTGATGATTTCGACTTTTCGGTATTGATTTTATTATTGGGATACTATTTTCAAAAATGTGATGGTACACATTTTATTTAATTTTTAATTTATGAAGACAAATACAGAGATACGACAGGTAACATTTGAGTGCTTGCTTATTTGTTAAGTTTTTTTATTTTCTAATTATTTTTCTTTTCAGTTTATTTTTTTTTACTTGACATTTCTGTTGTGTTGACAACGAATATGAGGTCATAATCAAAATTCAAGATGGCGGCTGCGAAAATTAATAATTTTTTCATCATGGGTGTCGTTTCCAAGGATTTCGAGGGTGCTGACATCGAATATGAGATATAATCAAAATTCAAGATGGCGGCTGCGAAAATTTTCAAATTTCGTCATGGGTGTCGTTTCCAAAGATTTCGAGGGTGCTGACAGCGAATATGAGGTCAAAATCAAAATTCAAGATGGCGGCTGCGAAACAATGTAATTTTTCATCATAGATATCGTTTGGCCTGTTGTTTGAAAATGGGACTGCGACACTATCTGATGTAGAAAAACGTATGTTAAGTAGAATAATTCCATTCGTAAAAATGGTCACACTCAGCGGTCGTAGGTACCAGTCATCACTCCAGTTTCCTCATCAATCTAGGAAAAAAATAATTTTCAAGTTTTACTTAATATTCCTCATTCCCTTTCAATGTAGTGTACATTATTCTACATGTCAAGCCCTTGCATTTGATACTTACCTTATATTGAAGGAGTTGTGAAAAAAAACAATGTAATTCGCCATTTTGTGGTGGCGGCCATCTTGGATTTGAAATTTATCATAGTGTATAGTATTCCACTAGTCAAGCCCTTTCATTTGATAGCCATATTGAGGAAATTGTGAAAAATTATGTAATCCGCCATTTTGTGGTGGGGGCCAACTTGAACCGATTTTCATCAAACATAGCTAAGAACACTTCCGACAAATTCACCATCGGTTTAAAATCGGTTCATCCGTTCGGGAGCTACGATGCCACAGACACGTCAAACTTGTAACACCCCGTCGTTTTTGCGTGGGGGGTTAAAAAGACGATTTTTTGATAATTGTTAATTATTGTTTATGATAATAGTAATGTTGATGACGATGTTGATCTCAAATAAATAAATTAATATTGTTTACTTGAGACAAGTGACAACCCTAGCTGTCGCGATAATGTCTAGACGTTGTCGGCATTTACCACGAGATCAAAGGCGTCGACCTACTGTATGGTTTTTATACTGTGGTAATAGTGTGTTACGCAATTAGGATGTCTTAAAATAACATAGCAAATCTCTAAATATACTGCGTACATTTGGTCATAGTCAAAACATGTTCGGGATGTTATATTCAACTAGCTTCTGCCTGACTTCGTCCGCGTCAAATATCACCCTCCCCCCATTCACCCTTTTAGGGGTGGAATTTCGAAAAACCCTTAGTGGATGCCTATTCTTCACAAAGAACACACCCTCCAAATTTCATGTATCTAGGACCAGCGGCTTAGGCGTTGATTTATATGTCAGTCAGGACTCTGATTTTTATAAAAATAGATTTAAAATCGGTATTAGGGTTCCGTACCAAAATGGTAAAACGGAACCCTTATGGTGAGACTCAGTCTGTCTGTCTGTCACACCTGGATATCTCAAGAATTAAGTACTAATCCTATCAACTTGAAATTTGGAACAGTTTTAGATGACGTTTACCCAACTATATTGCAAATAAGAAAGAAATACAAATATAGGCATGTATATTTTTTGCAACAGGGACTGAAGGGGGGTCTGAAAAATTCGAAGTATAAAATACTATGTGCGGTAACATATGAAAGAGCGCATTTCAGCATTCTCAATTTTTTTTTTTTAGGCTGCATGATTTTTTTTTAATTACAAACATTAGTTATAAGCTAAATTCTTGTTACTAACAATATTGCCTTGCCTATGGACTATGGACCCCTTATCTCCGAAGTTTGCAATGAGAAAAATCAGAAATTAATCTATGTGATAGAAGGTTATGTAAAGATTATAGGAAAAATAAAACATTCTCTAAATAGCACACTTTTTCAGAAATCATAAACAAAAGTTACATTAGTTCCACTATCGGTCAAGAGATCGCGCTGACATAAAACTGCAATATTCTACACCGCAGTGCAGTGTTAAAATTCTCTGACGAGTATAGGCGACGCCGATGAAAAATTAAAAACATCATGGTACGGAACCCTCGGTGCACGAGTCCGACTCACTCTTGACCGGTTTTTTTTTAATGTTAAGCTTAAAACACTTGTTATAAAAATAAGATTTTTGGCATATTCGATCTTAAATAGCGGCCAAGGGGGTTAATTGCAGACTTTGGCTGTAATAGTAAGAAATGGTCAAGATGTTATTCCCCATAAGAAAACATGAAAACAGTACTTTTCTTTTCTGGCCGGCCCTTTAATTTTTGGGTACGTTATGAACTTATGAATGATGAGTCTAAGAAATACAAACTTATTTTTGAAGTCGATCTAATTAATGATGTGCATTGTGCATGCGTAAATATTCAACCCAACTACGGAACCTTTCACTGTGCGTGGTCCGACATAAACATGGCCAGTTTTTTTAAATTTCGTTGGGAAACTACCACAAAAAAAAACAATTTCTATTACTCAAGTACCAAAACTAATAGAAACAAAAACTACCAAGCTCATACAACTAACAAAACATATTGAAATGTAAAGTGATTGTGGAATACCCAATTTATACCATTAATTTATCATCATTCCCAAACTTTTGCTAAGCCTACCTAAAAAATGTATACCGGGCATTCTGTAGCAAACTATTAGAAAGTATCAAATATAAATAGTAAGTAGGTATGTACAATAAATAAAAATAATTTTGAACGGCGAGCGCATTCCGAAGATAAATTCAAATATAGAATCAATTCGGCGCGAAATTCAATAAATGACTATGGTCAAAGGTCCTCAGTTATTGACTCAGTTTTAATAATTATAGTGCCCAAAAAACTATTAAAATAACATTAGAAAAGCATAAATCATTATTATAAACAATGCTTATTATATTTAATGCTTAAAATAATTTTATTTCAGTTTCCGAGTACCTATCGATTTCCGAAATTCGACATATTAATTACCCGCATCAATCGAAATTAAAAAAAAATCGTTTAGCATAATCGCTTTCGCACATCATTACTATAAAAAAAAACAATAATGGACAGCGATTTTGAACACAAATTGAGTAGCGGTAATGAATAATACGTGTTAATGGACCAGCAGTGCTATTCTGTAAAAATCTCACCGTGAAAACTTAGGTGAAGTGAGCGTGGAGTGAGCTGTCAATAGTGTCAATCCCTAGCATAATGTGGAATGACAGCTCACTTCACCTAAGTTATCACGGTGATGTTTTTACAGAATCGGCCGGCTGTGCTTCAATATTACGTTAACATTTGGGCATTTTCGTGTTGTTTATAATATTTTCTTTAATATTTGTCACATTTTAAATCTTACCTACATGTGTGTGCGTGACATTTGTGAAAAGTTAAATGTAAACACGCAGGATTGGCGCGAAACTTCGACATTAGATATAAAAAAACTTCATTACCGCTACTTATTTAACTTTAACAATGGATGAATTCGTCAAATAATTAAATGATGTATTATTCACTGCCCCTGTGGTGGAGTTTGGATGTTCGAAATCCCCAATTTTTTTGTTTTTTAGCCTCGACCACCACTGTCAACAAAATGGCGATTATCGCATTTACAGACTTGAATTTAATAAAGGTAAATTAATATGCTTGCGCGCTAAATATGAAATATTTAATGGTGTTAACTTAAGAGATTTTTATCCAACTCTCCTAGTTAACGCACATTCATAAGATTGGATGGGTAGCATAACAAATATTTAGATAATCAATGTAGGGTGTCGTATGTCGTAATTCCTGGGTCCAATGGGACCCAGTTCCGAGCCGGCGGAGGTTCGTGTGTTCGGGTCCATTCGGGGGCACTTCCGAACTATACGGTTAAGCTACGTTTTCCGCGGTTGGTCTGTGGATGGGTGACCGTCTTTACATACCGTGACCCCTCCGTGCCTCGGAAAGCACGTTAAGCCGTTGGTCCCGGTCATAGAAATTCTTTTATATATCAATGGTCCCGGCTGTCATTCGTGGATCTTTGACAGTCGTTACGGATAGTCAGAAGCCCGAAAGTCTGACAACCAGTCTTACCAAGGGATATCGTATTACCCAGTAACTGGGTTGTCGAGGTCAGATAGGCAGTCGCTCCATGTAAAATACTGGTATTCAGCTGCATCCGTTTAGACTGGAAGCCGACCCCAACATAGTTAGAAAAACGCTAGGCAGATGATGAAACGGTAGACTGCGGTGGGCATTATTATTATTGGTTGATTAAAAACCACTCTTTCACATTTTTGGTAAAATAACTGACGCAGATCATAGCTATGTAATTAAGACATAGTGTAGGTAGGTAACCGGCGAATTAATCAACGGTCAGTGTCATCTTGATATTTCCATTTCCACATTCATGAAAAGGATATCTCAATTCCGAAAATTCTTTGATACGCACTAGCAGAAGCAATTCAAATATTAACACACAACACTACAGTAAACAGATTCGTCATTAGAACATTATAAAAAAAATGACAGTGGAATATTCGAGAAATAACTTTTGTTAAAAATTCTGAGTACCTATCAACAAAAAAAAACTCGTTAACTCTGGAACACGATCACCCTTTATAAACACAAAAATTATCGAGAAAAATAATACCTTCAACAGAATATTAAAATAAAAACTCAAACCTGCAGCAGCATTTAAACCATCAAAAACCGTAATTGAGTAATAGTCCAGTTAAATTCAATACCAGCCACGGACGACCGTTTTAACTAACTCTCTGTCGATCGTTGTCACAAAAATGGCCGCAGAATTTGTGAGAGCGCTCTCCATCGTCGACAACTTTAATATTTTGCTTGAAATGAAATGAAATGAAATGATTTTATTTTTTGTAAGTAGGTTTGTACAAACACTTTTACACGTCAGTCATGTTTTTTATAACTAGATGAAGTCGGCGTTTCCTATCTGACTACTCTGAGAAGAAAGGCCGAAACAAACTCAGAGGTCACAGTCTCTTTTAAAGTCCAGACATAATCTTGGTCAGGTTATATGAAGACCATGTAGATCGATGTCTGAGGTGGTCTTTTGAGGAAAGAACCACACAGATTGAGAGGACCTGTCCAGTCAGTGCACGCATTTGTCAAAAATCGTGCAGCTCAACTCAAGACTTAAGGAGCTCAACGATTCGACGAACAATACCAAAGAAAGGACATTTGGGTAGGCCACATAAATTACTCAAACTGCCAGACCATGAGAAAAAAAAACAGAACAGAGAGAATAATAAAAAAAATATATATAAGTATGTAAAATGACCCACATCGTCTTCACATTCACAATGAAAAAATAATATAATACTTTACAAAGTAAGCAAATGTCATTGTTTAAAAAAAAAAATAATTCATCAATGTCAATGTGTATATAAAAAAGAAAAAAAATCATTCAAAATGCAGCAATTGGAAGCAGCTCAATCCCAAGCCTTTTTGTCCTCAATATAATCTTTAACGGTATAAAAGGCTTTCTGGCACAACTTACGTTTAATGAAAGATTTGAATTTATTAAGGCTTAGATCTTGAACGTGGCTTGGTAGTTTATTGTAAAAGCGTATACATTGGCATCTGAACGAGCCACCTATTTTCTTGAGCCTGGTTGTAGGTACAACATATTTGTGTTTGTTTCTAGTATTTATATTATGGATATCACTGTATTTTTTAAACAATTTTATATTTTTATGGGCATATAAAAGATTTTCATAAATGTACTGAGAAGGAGAAGCTTTATCCGGTTCTATAAACTCAATCAAGTTGCGAGAAGTGCATAACTAGTGACGGTAGTGAGCATCGATCCTGATTGCCAGGCGAACTTGTATTTTAACATTGTTGGTTGTTTGTTAATTAAATTTAAGATAACCTTTCGCAGTTCATGACTGTTGTTAGTTTTTACGACTTTGCATGCCGTAAGGTAGAATGTAGCGGAAACATTTAGTGATGTACCATCTCAAACCTGTAGGTACCTACATTGTTGGCAACGTAGACAGATTACTCTGTCTACGGTTGGCAAATAAATAAATCTGAATCTGAATGACGTAGGTACCTACAGTCAGGGAAATTAATGATTTACCAAATTGACACACTTCGTCGATTTGCCGTGTTATAGCCATTTCAAACAACTGTGAAAGAATGACAGTTGTGATTCTAATATATGGACAATTTAAATTGGTACTTATTCGATTTGATAAACAATAGATTTCCCTAAATTCACAACGCTGAAATCTACTATAATCAAGAAGAGTAATTGAAACGAACCGGCTGCTCCTATGCTACGCCTGCTACACTACAAAGAAGTAGTAATGAGATAATTAAATTAACAATACCTATATCTAAATTATGAAGCTAGGTATAAACAGGTGGTAACTTTCAAATTCATCAAGGTATTGGCTATAGTACCTACCACTGGCCTAATTTCCTTTTCCGTCCAAAAAGTATTAAATTGCAAGCCCCATTCATTAACGAAATAATGGAACATCGCGAATGTTACATAAATTATGTACCTATGTTTAATTTCCCGTGATCCCGCAGAGTAGGTACATTACAATAATACAATGAAACGTGATACCGTGATCACATTCATGTGATGTCACCATCAACTGTCATGGCCGCCACGTTGATCAGCCGGTCGATTCTGTAAAAATCTCATCGTGAAAACTTAGGTGAAGTGAGTTTGTTTTTGCTAGGAATTGACGACGCTCACTTCACTTAAGTTTTCACAGTGAGATTTTTACAGAATAGCACCGCAGTTCACCTTCCGTCCATGGATACGTCAAGTGAAAGGCACACATGACGCCCCGATACGTGCCGATACTCCCTCGTTTTATTAGCTATTGGAATTGGAGAGTAAAAGTAGGGGTACAAAGGATACACAGGCACGACGGTATCACGATAAATGGATTTACATAATACGAGTAATTTATAGATTTCCTGTTAAGCGATGATGGATTTTTGGATGAGAAAAATTAACTACACTAAATATGAAATTGATGGTTCAAACTGCTTGGATAAACGAATGAGGCTGAATGAAAATAACAACGGAATAATTTATTGTAAAGTAAGATGTGTGATGGTCTCTCCGAGGGTATTGGAATGGTTTTCCTCCTATCTTCGGGGACGTCAGCAGTCTGTTTATGCTGGAGACTCTTCGTCAAATTGGTGTGATCTTGCAGCTGGCGTCCCGCAAGGCGGTATATTATCTCCTCTCTTATTCTCCATTTTTATTAATCTCATTACTACCCAGCTTCGAACTGCGTATCATCTTTATGCTGACGACTTGCAGCTTTACTGCCGGGCAGGTGTCGACAACATACCGGATGCGATTGACGAGCTAAACCGGGATTTAGATGTCGCGTCGTTAAAAACTGGTCTGACCGATTTGGGGTGGCCGTTAACCCCACCAAGTGTCAGGCTATCGTAGTAGGCAGCCCCTACAGCATGAGGAAGCTGAATGGATTGACTGTGCCACCTGTAATCTTCGACAAGTCAGTCATCCCGTTTAGCTCTGATGTTAAGAATCTTGGTTTGCATGTCGACACTTGTCTTGACTGGCGAAAGCAGGTCACGACTGTATGTAATAAAGTCACCGGTACGTTGCGGTCGCTCTATCGGTTGAAAAACCTTCTTCCTTCACACATAAAGGCAATGCTTGTACAATCCCTAATATTTCCCATAATTGACTATGGTGATGTGTGTTACTATGACCTGAATGCAGATCTCCTCAATAAACTTGACCGTCTTCTGAATAACTGCATTCGATTCGTTTTCAATCTTCGTAAATATGACCATGTATCCGAGCATCGGCTGCTTTTAAAATGGTTACCCATTCGCCAGCGCAGAGAGTTAAGGGCTCTGAATACGTTGTTCTCTATTCTTGACAATCCCACTGCTCCTTCTTACTTGACTTCCCAAATTCAATATTTATGCTCTGCCCATGCTAAGAATCTTCGATCCACTAACAATCGTCTTCTACGATGTCCTTCTCACCTTTCTGGCTTCATTCGGTCTTCTTTCTTTGTCCAAGCGGTCTTCCTTTGGAATGCGCTCCCTCTGAACATCAGGATAGCAACCAGTCGGTTATCTTTTAAAGTGAAGGCACGTGAACATATCCGTCAAAAGTTGGCCGTTACATCTCAGCGCTGATTTGCTGGATTCGTTTTCTCCTCTACCGATAATTTTTTTCTCCTCAAAGATTTTGTTTATTATGTATGTATGTATCTATCTATGTATTAGTATTTAGTCTTGTATTTTATAGTCATTTCCTAGCTATTTATCCCTTTTGTTGCACCTGCCATGTTTTGTCTCTGCATCACCCTAAGGTTGACTGGTAGAAAATGCCTCGGGCATTAAGTCCGCCTTTGTACAGTATTTCTTTTACTTGTGCATAAAGTGTTAATAAATAAAAAAATGGTTGCCTGTAAAGTCGGTTTTACGGGCGAAGATTTTACGTGACAACGACCGATCATCCGATCATAGTTGAGTGGGAGAGAGACGCAAGGCATTCGGCGGGCCTCTCTCTCGTTCGGTGACTCATCGTAACGTTACCGAGCGTTACACTTTTTCATAAGTGACTCCCAGTCGCAACCTAATTTAAGACGTTGTCACGTCAATAATAAATAAATGTGTCACATGTCCTGTGGAAATATTTGAAGGAAGACTCAAATTAGTAAATTTTATTACTACCCTTGACCAATTTATTATCAATCCCGAACACCTACCTTAAAATACTTACCTTTCCACAAAATCCGAGCTACAGAATTTAAAAAATGCGGTGTTAGAATAATAAATAAAAGTTTCTTCGCTCTTTCCACGTTGGCAGCCTCTTTTAATAGCTACTATTAACGTCAGTTTCAGGCGAACAAGTACATTTTCCTAATAGTTTCAGTGAAAAATTTGTAGATATTTCAAAGTTGGCGAACTATAATTTGGCGTCCCAAGTTCTGTTCGTAACTACTTTTATGGACCTTTTTGCAGAGTTTTCAATTATTAGTTTATTTTTAATTAAAACTTTTATTTTGACAGAAGTTTGCTAAGCTGTAATCAAAGAGGTAATTCTCGTAATTTTATGAACGTTCACAGTCTAATCTCAGTTTCAATCTGTCAAAAATACCTATTATTTCCCTACATTTTGACAAGTTTTTGACATTTGTTTGTCGCCGAGATGAGACTGCGACTAGATTTTAAACGTTTTAAATTACGAGAATTGGCCTTCAGTTATATAGGCAAAAAAGTTACAGACATCAGAAAGTTTCATCATGAAAGTGATTGCCCATTATGTATAGGAATAGGTTACGTAACTTTAGCCTTTGTGGAGCTAGAAGGCGTCGCGTAGAAGATGGCGGGACGAGCTGGACAATACAAATGACCAGTGGTCCACATTAGCATTGGATCACAAGCACTGGAAGTCATGGGTCATCAAGCCTTTACCCTTTAGTGGTATGATACAAGCTAACCGTAATGTAACGTTACATTGTGGTCCGTAGAAACGCCAAAAGAAAAGACAAAAACCAACTTCGCCATTTCACAGTAACATTAAACTCGCTTCAAATAACACGAATCCGCTGTTTAAATTCGAAATCGTTTTCATAAAATATCAACGTTTATTTCGAAGTAAAAGACAATAAAACATTATCTGCATTTACAGTTCGTTAAGTAGTTTATGTTCAGATACTAAAACAAATTACTTTGTTCTCATTGAGACTTTTAGCTACTCGAAATAAAATACATTAAGGTGAATAGATGAGACCGCGAAATTCAAATTTTCTTAGATTTTTTGCAATTTGTAGGTCAGTGTCAGATTGTATCTTGATCAAAATATGATTCGCGACAAAAACAGGTACATTTTAGATAATTATAAGTAATCATTATATTATCATTAATATAAATTTCTAAATTAGATTTCTACCATTAACACTTTTCCATACGAGATTGGTGGTTGGTCATATTTTTATCAAGATACAATCTGACACTGACCTGCAAATTGCAAAAAACGTAAGAAAATTTGAATTTCGCGTTCTACCACTATCCTATTCACCTTATGATAGAATTTTCAGACGTGCGATAAAATATAGGTAGGTACAGTCAACAAAAGAGATTTGTATGCAGGATCGTCGGATATGGTTGAAGATTAGTAAAAAACCGATGGATGTTGTCGACAGAAATTTAATTTGATAAATGAGCTGTTTATTTTCTATTAACGAAACCTCCTTAAATGAAACCTTCTTCGAATTTCTCAATCAACTTTGAATCTAATGCTTCAGCGATAAAGTTGAAAATCTATAAAAGATATTAAGTAACTCTAACTACCAACTTAAGTTGTCCGTAAGTATAGTTCAAATCACAGCTGTCATTGTTTGACAGTTGTGTGAAATGGCTATAACACGGCAAATTGACGAAGGACGTCAACTTGCTTAAGGCCGCTTTCACATTAGAACGTTAGCAGCGCGACAGTAGCGCAGCAGAAGCAGAAACCTTCACGCATGCTTCTGTTTATAATATGAAATTCTGACTGGGCGACAGTCGCGCGTCAGTCGCGCTGCTAAAGTCGCCTAAATGTGAAAGCGGTCTAAAAAATCTCTGACTGGAATAGCTGCACACCAGACTGGATTATCTTTTGCATTGATAATTAATTGTTCCTTGCTATTCATTCATCAACAAGTTATAGAACTATGTTTCAAAGACTTTAAAAGATTTCTGTGTATTTGTTGTTGTTTCTGTTGTGTTTCTGTAGGTATGTGTTTTAACTAAAAGGTTTCCGGTCATCTGTGACTTTCATATTTTAGTATCTACCAGTATTCTATACTATATACCTTTGAAGAGGGACGTGAAGTGTTTTCCAATAATTAAATCAACATTGAGGGTTCCATATTATAAGATTACTTAAGTGTTTTTGTGTCAGCTTTTTTTTTGTACAAAATGAGGGTATACACACAATAGAAATGAAAACTTACGACTGGAGCCGAGTATACGCGATTCAGCGCCGAGTATCCGCGATTCAGCGTAACCGATCGACTGGAGCTGAGTACCTATACCCAATTAAGTATCACCTACCCGAACGTGACGGTTCAGTTTCGTTCACTGTTCAGAAAAAGCGCAAAGTGCGTCTAAAGAAGTTTTCACTTTAAAAATACCTACTTAAGTATTTATTTAAAACCCAATATTAATTATAGATGCTCAAATAAGAGTCAATACGATAACTCCACATTATCACTACAAAAAACCAATTTGTAAGCCTCTATGAAAAGCTATTTACAATACACGTGATTGCTTTGTGTATGCGGATTCCGTATGCGGAAACGATAACGGAAATACGTTTATCTCGAGTACGGAAACTTTGTCGGTCGGTAGAAATGCCTAAAGCATTTTTACACGAACTAGTAGTTGCTGGAGTCAGTTGCTAGCGCGTGGACCGTTATCATCATTATCTGCCTAGCCTTTTCTCAACTATGTTGGGGTCGGCTTCCAGTCTAACCGGATGCAGCTGAATCCCAGTATTTTAAATGGAGCGACTGCCTATCTGACCTCCACAACCCAGTTACTGGGTAATACGATACCCCTTGGTAAGACTGGTTGTCAGACTGTCGGGCTTCTGACTACCCGTAACGACTGTCAAGGACCCACGAATGACAGCCGGGACCAACGGCTTAACGTGCTTTCCGAGGCACAGAGGGGTCACGGTATGTATAAATGGTCACCCATCCACAGACCAACCGCGGCAAGCGTAGCTTAACCTGATCGATCGACCTGTGCGGCTGTTATAGGGTTAGCAGATTACTTATTTTCTCGTTTTTCTTTGCTTTATGTCGAGATAGCGATGATTGTCTAAGTTTTTATTAGTAGTATAAAAACTTAGATATCATGCCAGGTACATTAATATTATATTGATGTAGGTATGTTTTACAATATTTTGCATAATGTGAAGATTAATTAATATCATTAATTTTATATAATATAATATATTGTATATTATTAATTTTTAGTTATATAATAATATGTGAAGACGATGCACCTAAAATAAAATTACTATAGGTACCGCAATAGGTAAGTGATTTAAAAATGAAACCATTACTCCTACCGCAACCCGCGTTAAAGAACTTCGTTCCAACCTAAACGAGACACCCCATTTTAGCTGGTAAATCAAGACTAATACAGACGCCTTATGCAATCGAGTGGGTAGCTAACCAGCAACCTAATTGCGTAACACACTATGAATCACAATATTAATAATTTTGAATTATATAACACTAATATTATAAAGTCGAAAATTTGTAAGTGTGTGTTTATATGTTTGTTACTTCTTCACGCTCAAACGGCTGGACTAATTTTGATACAATTTCGTATGGAGGTAGCTGACACCCTGGATTAACATATAGGGTACTTTTTATCCCAATATTCCCATGGGATCGACATTGACGTGGGTGAAACCGCGGGGCGCAGCTAGTTGCTTCATATGTTCGAAAAATTTGCTGCTCAATAACGTAAATAACGCAATGAACATTGTTGAACTGTTAAAATGAAAGTCATTGCTACTGTTATTGGGTTACGCAATTACCCCACAGTTCAATAGAACTAAGCTTATAATTTGAGCTTGTCTAGTTTCCAGTGAAATTCAAAAATACACTAAGTAATTCTGATCATAATAGTTAGTTAAATAATAGGTATCTAATTAGTATTATGGACATTACTTTTGTGGTGTATCGGATGTAATTTAATATCGTCCTACGCACGTTTTCATTAAGCCTCGTTCAGACAGGCTCAGTCTGTCAATATGGCTTTTTGGCAGCCACCGTTCAGCCCAAAAACGTGTATTTTAGGCTTTATATTATTACCTACGTTCAAAGGGAATTCAGCTTGTCCTATATGATATATATTGTGAAGGATATTATGCAGATTATGAGAGCGGTAATGAGTAAGAAACATTCGGAAATGTGGTTATTTCCTCCATGTACCTACCTAGTAAGGGAATGTTTTGGGTAAGTAAAGTTTAAATCTAGTGAATAGTGACCATTAGCCTCGGAAGACGGATCCGTAATATCACACTAATATTATAAAGGCGAAAATTTGTGAGTGTGTGTGTGTTTATATGTTTGTTACTTCTTCACGCTCAAACGGCTTGACCAATTTTGATAAAATTTTGTATGGTGGTAGCTGGATTAACATATATGCTACTTTTTATCCCGATATTCCCACGGGATCGACATTTACGCGGGTGATACCGCGGGGCGCAGCTAGTTCAAAATATTATTTAAAAATGGTGTACCAGCCTAAGATTAATCAGAATTCCGATTCGCAGGTCTAGAAATACATTACTAGCTTCTATCCGCGACTTTGTCCGCGTGGACCAACCCCTTCGCATCGTATCACCGCGCTATTACCTTGTTTTCACTTGGCGTTCTTTCTGACTTTTTTTCTTTTTGCCGGCCTCCTCCGTACGTGATGTTAAATAGGCTAGCCTTCCTCATGAATTGGGCTGTCAAATGCAAAAAACAAAAATCCGACTGGTTATAGCGCGTTTAAACAAACAAATTCTTCAGCTTTACTATTTGTACCTACAGATAGATCTAGAAACACAGCTTTACGCGGAATAACGTGACAATATAGTTCATCAAATACAAATGCCAAAGTTCCACGGAAACTAACTCGTTTTACATAATAATATGCTGCAAAGGTCAATTTCCTGACAGATGTGTATTTTGTATTTACCTACTAGATTACTTCAGGGAAATTATATGAGAACGTGAATTTTCTCTTGTGGGTGGTAAGTAGGTAGGTATACTCTACACACACATTTAAAAAATTCAAATAAATAAAAAGTTTTAAGACGTCAAAGCAGTGGTAGCCCAGTGGTAACGGCCACGACTCACGAGTTGTAGGTCATAGGTTTGAACCCAGACAGGCGGTTTACTTTGAGTACATTATCTCATCACCGCTGCTGTCAAAAAGGTGAAGGAATACATCGTAAGGAAACCGGCATGTCCTTGAACTAAAAATTCGAAGACGTGTGACATCTACTAACCCGCACTGGGCCCGCGTGGTTGATTACGGCCCACTCCCTCTCACCGTGAGGAGGCTTGTGTCCCAGCAGTGGGAACGTTATAGGCTAATTATGCTGTAAAGACTGCATTTTTTTAGTCGCATTATATTGAAACTAGGATTTAACCACCTAAGTATCCAGCTGCCGATTGCTCTTGTCTTTCAAGGACCCTAGAAACATTTAAAAATAAAGAAAGAAAAAGGATTTATTGCGACTCGTACAGGAAGAACAGGAACTAAACACAGTCAAAAATACAAAACCAAATTAACACATAGCACAACAACACACAACACCGACCTTCTCTTAATACACTCAGTTTTATTGGGTTTCCTACAAATACAAATATAAGTACCATTAGCTCGATCCAATAGCCAAAGAGAGAGAGAGGTATTAACTTATTCGGTCGAGAAGAATCGGCCCATTCACAGCGTATAGTCACCCAATATTTCGCCTCCCTGAATATTACAAACGTAGACAGAGTAATCTATAGACTCATGGTATCCGTGTCACCGAAGGGACAAAAAATTCCGGCAATCTTCAGCATACTATCATTTTTACAGCTTATTACACTGCACCTTACCATTTTCACAGTTGCGCAAATGTACTATTATTGAATTATGCACGAAAAAGATCTTATTTTCCGATTAATCGCGGTGTAGTTTTTATTATTTTTCATTCATAAACGTCAAACTTGTTGTGCACATTGATGTGCTTAACCGACACGCAGTAAGGGACAGAAATATTCTTACTCTGTCTCTTTTCTTTGCTAGTGACGTTAATATATATTTCTCTTTTTCTTGTGCGAATGAAAAAGAAGATATGCAGCAGTCTATAGTTTACTCTGTCTACGATTACAAATAGCAAAATATGGCAACCCTGAATGCAAGGCAATATCGCACAAATGTTTACACCGGCCCACCTGTACGCAAGTAGGTTGCGAGGGGCAACACAGGCATTTTATGCACACTAATGAATTCGCGGCAACCCCTGCTTATATGTGAAGGTGTAATTATGAGAAAAAAGTAGATAAACATAGAAAATGAGAACTTGAATTGAAAATGTATGAGATTCGGTAAAGAGATTCTGAATCGAAAAAAATGAATATTAGTAGGTACTTACACGTGATACCTATTGAATAAGTACGTGATCATTTTAATGGAAAATTGAACCCCGTAATGAAAATCAAATAATATTATGGAATATTACATTAAATCAGGCAGAATTTTGTGTCGATATTTGGCCATGGTTCAACGAACATTTTTTTAATACGAAAATTCGGAACCTTATATTTTCTTCGCTTGATTGACATTCAATAGATGGAAACATCAACACGAATAACAAATACAGAATTACAATGTCAGTAAGTACAGACGTCAGCACATCAAGCTCTACAATCTGTCAAATTTATTTAATTGAATTTCAACTTTATCGCTAAAGCATAAGGTTCAAAGTTGATTGGGAAAATTTGACAGTTTCGGGTAGCTAGATGTGCTGGCGTCTGTACAAGGGTGTTCTTATATTTATCAATGAAATCGAATACTCGTCACTGAGGTTCCCAACTCATGTCAGGAAATGGAATTTTACCTATAAGTATTGATTCTGTAGAAGTCCAAGAAAATATACAAATCTTAGTAAAATAAATGAAACTACTACTGGCTAGCTACGTCTTCAGCTGCGGGGTTATTGCGTACCTAACACACTAACAATAGCAATGGCTTTCATTTTGACAGTTCAACAACATTCATTGCGTTTATTAAGCTGGTGAGCAGACAAATTTTTCGAACTTACGAAGCAATGGATTAGCAATATCCTCTATAACTATTCAGATTGTGATTGAAAGTGCCCCAATTAGTGAAATGTACTCATACTCATACTCAGTGAAACCAAGACGTATCGTCTGGTGAAGCAAAATATGAAATAGTCATTAAAATATTGTATAAAATGTTAATTTATAGCCTGCCATGCCCATACGCAAAATACTAATATTTAGTCAAAGATAAACATCCTGCTAAGTAGAAAAAAAAAATTACCCCGGTGATATCGGACGCTTCACTTTCTGTTTATTTGTGTCTTTCATTCGGCATTTTTCACGCGAAGTGAAACGTCTGACACAATTACTCAAAAAAAAAAATCATTAGTGAACCCATCCAACGACGCACGATGGATTTCGGCATTCGGCATCTTTCACTCGCGCTTCGAATGATCGAATGAACTGTGAAATGAACATAATTTTGACGTTAACATTTGAGTAATTTTACCGGTGTCGGGTGAATGCGAATGAAACCTTACTCGAGTAAAACGTTCGATAGTCAATAGCCAGATACTCGTTGGATCGTCAAATTATCAATTCTATCTACGATTCAAGACTAAACATTGAAAAATACTTACTCCACTTCAAGGAGCTACAACTGAATTCAAGTAGCACGTTTACAATAACGTATAAAAGTCCATTCTCCCAACCAAGCGAACAAGACATAAAACAAAAAAGCCACCTACTACATACTTACAAGAGTTCAAACTACTTATTTCCCAACCTGTTTACGAGAACATGAGTGTCGTAAAAGTCGCCATCTTATGTGAGCTAAGAATTAACGGTCACAACAGCTCAGTGGTTTTAAAAAAGGAATTTATTGCCAATGCTTGCTCCGAGTTGCTCCGGATCGCCGTTATTCCCCCTTCGGGTCTATTTGTCTCCGTCGTCGTGACAGAGACCTATTGTTTCAGCCCGTGTCCACCGCAATATTGGTTTATTTTGTCCGGCGAAGACTAATATTAATAGACTTAAAAAACAATGCTCTTTCTCGCCCAATTTCACTAATTGTTCCTGTGAGTTGTGAGCGCCATTTGTTTGAATATTGCTGTGTTGGAGCTGTTTGGAATTTGTGATTATTTGGGATGTTGTGTAATGAACATTCTTCTTGCTTATCTTTTTAAAGGCGGTAGAGTCTACCGGGTAGACTCACCTCAAAAAACAATTCTCAGTATTGATACATGGGACTTGTAAAACAAACGCGAGCCTTCTTCTTATCAGAAACGGGTCGGAATTAGCTAAGCAACTTTCTATATTTTTTGTATAGAAAGACTCGATTTTCCTGGCTAAAGAATTAGTACAATAACCCAGAAACTCTCGCTTAGTGCAGCTTATAAACGAACAAACACTACACACAAAAACATGAAATTAAAATTACACGAAAAAACGAAATCCTATCTGTTAACAGCTGTACAATACAACGCGTGTAGCTCTTTTGTGACTCTGTTTTATCTCCTACTGACTGTCCCCAGTCCTTTATAGCCCGCGCTTAAAGCAAGTTACCATGTACGGAGTATAAGAAAGAAAGAAAGAAAATACGTTTATTTGCGGCAAACATGACGCATAAAATAAAAACCGAAACGAAAAATAAAACAAAATAACAATTTGGGAGGAAGTATGCGTCACATCTACGTATAACTTTATTAGTAAACAACTTGTCAATCCAACCTAATGCAATGGCTTTAGTCCTCACATCGCTTAGGGAAAAACGAAAACAACCACATTAGTACTATCTTTTTTTTTTTTTGCTGATGGTAAATCATCAAATGACCCCTCCCGCTCTGGGTGGAGCGGAAGGGAGTGTCAGACTCTTACTGACTAAAACCCACCCGTGTTCCTTCCTTAGCCCTTTATGTTCCGGGCCAGCGGTAACCCTTTCGGACAATCCCGCTGACCCGGCAGGCTTCGGCCCTATGGGGCCCCTCCTCGATGCTGACATTTCTTTGAGGCGCGCGTGGAACACGTACGCGCCGTCCGGCACGGGCCTGGTCCTGATCGGACGGCGAGCTACCCATTACTCTCCGCCCGCAGGCCCGCGCCTACGGTGGCCGGGAGTCGTCGCGCGGCTCCCGACGCCCGGAGCGTCTCCCGCGGCAACATTAGCAGCGAGGACCTCTAAAGACACACTTGGGCAAAACAGCAGTAAACGAGCCTACTAGATAATTCTTTAAAATATATGAAATTGCAAAGGTTATTATCTAAATGTTTTAAACAATTATCAATTACTAGCTTCCGCCCGCGACTTCGCCCTTTAGGTATGTCGATAAAAACTATCCTAAGTCCTTCCCCGGGATGCAATCTTTCTCTCTGCCAAATTTTATCGAAATCCGTTCAGTGGTTTAGGCGTGAAAAGGTAACATACAGACAGACAGAGTTACTTTCGAATTTATAATATTACTATGGACTTTTTTTTTTTTTCAGCCTATACTGTCCCACTGCTGGGCAAAGGCCTCCCCCAAGTCCTTCCAGGAACTCTTTTCCTGCGCCGCCTCGAACCAGGGATAGTTTGTATAACAAAATATAACGAATATAAAACAAAATAGAAAGGTGGTACAAAAAAAAATCAAATAGAAGGTTAGGGAATTATGCATTATATCCGTGTAAAAGGCACTCATCACTGCTGGACCACGCAATCACCATGCTGGGTATGCCCAGCATGGTGATTGCGTGGTCCAGCAGTGGTATGCCTAAGGATCAGCCAATCACAGTATGATCGAAGAATAAATAGCGTACACATATCCTGTCGTATCTGTACATCAGTCAAGGAAATACTTTGCCTGAAACCACACTAAAAATATCTTGTCCCTAATCTTAGACCCCATTTAAAAGCACGTGCCAAAACTTAAATTTTAAAACTTTCTTTAAACCAAGATCAGAAGATTTAAATTTTAATCATCCCGTCTTTATATTTCTTCATTGCCGTCCACTTGGTGTGGCGGGATTATATAACGACTTACCGTCAAGCAGTTAGTTTTAATTAAATCTATGTAATTGCTATTTACGTTGGATTTTAATTGCTTGAATAGCCTGACGGATTTGTCACAAGAAGGGAATGGCTTTTGAAAACTGAATTAAAGTACAAAAGACAGTCTGTTTAATTACGAAGATTTTGAGGGCTTTTCACCTCTTAATGTCATCAAAAACATCGTGATTTGGGAGTTTGTGAATAATTTAATTGTTCTCAATTAGCTTTAAAAGTTTTCGCAACTGCAAATAATGGATAATTTCATACACACGAATATTTATGACACTTTTCAGGATTGTGTTTTGGCGACAGACGTTATGCAATGCTGAAAAACAACAAGTTCTGGGTGGACTTAAACTTACGAGGAATGGCAATTTTTATTTTCGTTGGGTCCGGCTGTCATTCTTTGATCTTTAACAGTTAGGAGTCGTCAGAAGCCCAAAGTCTGAAAATCAGTCTTAGCATGGGGTATCGTGTTACCCAGTAACTGGATTGTGGAGGTCAGGTAGGCAGTGGCTTCGTGTAAAATACTAGCCATCAGCTGTATCCGGTTAGACTGAAAGCCGATCACAACATCATCTGCCTAGCCTTTTCCCAACTATGTTGGGGTCGGCTTCCTGTTTAAAAGGTTGCAGCTGTATACCAGTATTTTACATGGAGCGACTGCCTATCTGACCTCCACACCTCCTCCTCTGGTCTTTATTTTGTTTATTTAATTACCACTTACCGTAATGACTATTAATAATTAACTCAACCACGACTCCTAGTACATAACGAAGTCATCTCGGCTAGTTAAACCTATGCTCGTGTCATATAATTAAATATAATAGATCCGACTTTAATAAAGTTAGGACATCAGACGTCGCTGCTGGCCGTAGTTGGTTAATCCGATGGAACACTCGACGGACGGTAATCGACCGTCCAGCTGTATCATATAATAGCAATATGCTCGTGTATGGACTAGATGGGGTTTCGCAACCGAGCCGTTGGGATTTAGTTATTTTGTCAAACAAATATCTAAAATATTTTGACTATTATGTTAGGCTTGCACATGTAATTGCGAGACAGAAGAATATTATGAAATGGAGTACAAATACATAAATCAAAGTTTGCTTTTATAACTTTTTTTATAAATTTTGATGACTTATTTATGTATTTGGCGTGCCATGAGGCACACAATATCTACTATTTTAAGTTTTTTTTTTGTGTTTTTTTTTTTTTTTTGTTTGAATATTGTGTGCCTTACTTAACCTGGGTCAGATAAACTTATTTTCTTTCTTTCTTTTCTATTATTAAATAATTTAATTAGGCCAATTGGCGCTCCTGATCAAAAGTGATCACCGCCATCTTTGGATAAGTACTATGAAACCAAAGGACCTGTCTATAATTTTTTATGATATTATGTAGAAACTAAGTTATTAAGTACCTTATTAACAGGACAGTGCTACTTAGTAGTCGTTTCAGCGGAGGTAGCTAGATAAGTAAACTCATTTAGGCAAAGAAAACTCTCTCTCTCCTTTAAAGTTAAGGTTCGCGAGCACATTCGCAAGAAGCTGGCAATGAGAAATCATCACAACGGTAACATTTTCTCATTGTTTGTCTTATTTCTTTTTAGTAAGTATATGTATTTATGTATATTTATTTGTCCTTATATTTATATGTAGGTAATTAGGTATATATTATATTCATAGTTTTAATAGGTTTATATTTTAAATATATTTATCTTTATATTTAAAATATTTATTCCTCAATGTTCATAATTGCACCTACCACTGTTTGTCTCTGCATCACCCAAAGGTTGACTGGTAGAAAATGCCTATAGCATTAAGTCCGCCTCTGTACATTTATGTGCTTGAAGTATTAAATAAATAATTAACTCTGTCAAACCCCTTACTTAAAATACCTAATTCATTCTCCTGTCTTTAACCAATTTTTTGGGGTCGGCGCAACATGTCCTTTTCTTCCATACTTCTCTACTAGTCGTCATCTCAGTAATCACTTCTAGACATATCATCTTACACACAGTCCATCCATCGTTCCTTTGGTCTTCGCTTACTCTAGCCATCGACATTCATACTCACTTAAAATACCTAATTAAACCATTACCCTCTAAATTCCGCTCGAAAAGCAAACTAAAATGGAAAGCCCTACTAAACGAAATGAAAGCAATATTGAACTTAGACTTCATATTTTAAACGAACATTAAAGAAATAAATAAGTGTACAATATATTTTTTTTTCTAATAAAAGAAATCACGAATTCGTATTAAAAGGAAATCATGATTTCAGTTTAATTAATACTTGTTTAAGACGAAGTAGACTCAAGGGTTCTCGTAAATTGATTGTAATTAGTCTTGGCTTTAAGAGCTCTTTATACATTTCCGTTTTTATCCCAATCTACTTACACAATTTTTCTAATTAACTTTAAAATAGATATTGGCTGTTTTTAAGTTTTAATTAAGTATTAACAGCAATTTTCCTGTCTCCCTGATTTCAAGATTTTAATTTATTTACAGAGTAAGAATGTTATTAACAAAAGGAAAGGTTCTTTCAAGCCCATCGGATTAAGTTGTATTAAGTGAAAGCGGTTTTAGTAATGAAAAGTTAGCTGTACAAAACATCAGTCAAGTTCCTAAGTTATTATTTATTTAATACTTCAAGCACATAAATGTACAGAGGCGGACTTAATGCCACGTTAAGTTCAAATAATTCCATGATTCTTTAATTTTACCCAATCCTTTTTAATTAAATGATTAGTTCCCAAGTTAACACTATCAAGAAACTACATTTCCTCTACATAAAGTTTAAAGTTCTATCAGCAATTAAAGTGAAGGATTCCGTAGAATAAGGTGGAGACGCAGCGCAGCGGCGCGGTGGCGTGCTTTCTCGACTGGAAATCCATTGATATTAGGAATTATCTACCGCTGCGGTTTGCTGGCTCCCTGTTCCCTGCAGACTCGAAGACGGTTGAATTCAATTTTATGTTAGAACTAGGTACAAGATAGTGAAATTGTTATAATTCATGTGGAGAAATGAAACTTATCTCTACAATCTATGTAGGTATTTTTTTGTGGTTTTTATCTGAGTGACTTATTTACTCTGCTTCAAGAATCTTTTGGCACTCGAATGAAGTTGATATGGGGACGGTCTGTTGGTAAACATATCACTTGTCAGTTTAATGAAATATAAAAGAAAAAATATATATTTTATTTGAGACACGCACTAGAAAAAAAAAGGAGCATTTAAAACCAACAAAATAACATATTTTTTCGAATAAACAAAACATAAAAATAAATATAGACATGTACGCGGCTAAAAGGATTTTCTTTCATCATAAAAAAAGAAGAAAATACAAGATAGCGGCGTTAGTTCCAATTTTGGCCACGCGCCAAATGAACCTTGTAAAACTATACATACCTAGCCATTATTGATGAATCTCGTGAAACAAACACGTTCATGAAACCGTAAACTATCATAATTATCATTGAAGATAAACACGTCTACGTAATCGAGGCTTTCGTCTCAATATCACTTACAGAATCAATAAGAAAACCTGAAAATCATTTTACACTTATCTTTCCGTCAATTTTCTATCTATCAAATAAGGATCGGTGTTTTTCACCACTTCTGTGGTAAGAAACCCTTCTTACCGAAAGCTTTTCCAATTGTGTATCAAAGTGAGCGAACATCTTATGGTACAACAACAAATAATATTGTATTTCTACTGACAAAGGTGTGAAATTGACGAGGGTCGTATTCAATCTAGGGACCCTCTGTGAGAACGCGCAATGCTAGATTTTCAATTGTTTTGCAGTCCATTGTTTTATATCTATAACAATTAACCCGAGAATATTGAACTAACAAAGCAATGAAAGCGGGGTTTGGAAATTGAATTATGAAAGTATCTACGGGTAGTTCTTCGAAATATGATTCTTTGACTGATCCATATGGCCAAAATTAAATTTCACTTTCAGCTCTGTAACACATGTTCATATGAAAATAGGTATACTAAATAACATATATTTGAATGAGGGACTCGTTTTTATAAAGTAGTTTTCAAGATATTAATTTTGTGCCCAGATGAATCAGAATGTGTTACATATTAATCAGAAACAGAAATAAGAAGTAATAAATACACCGTTAGTTAAGAATGTAAATTCTAAACAATAATTATTAATTCTTAAATAGGACTAAGACATATCAAAAGTATCATATTTAGAACAAGATTATACTCCTGTCATTTTTTTATTATTCAAAAGGTTATAGCTAAGTAAATAATAATAATTATGATTAAAACTACTGACTTGTACACGGTCAAAAATTGGACAAGGAGAATTACGCAACAAAAGCGCTCCTATCGTGCTGGAGAGGGGAAAAACTAATTTATTTTATTATTCATATGGGGTTTTGACCATACGAATCAGGCACAGATGAATCAGGATTTTGCCTACAATCATGCATAACTCATCGTACATACAGACTTCATTATTTTCATTTTTCTACACGAATCTATAACCCAAAAGCATCACACGCAACACAGATTGAAGTTTTAAAACAATAAAATAAATTTTATAAAGTAGGCATTGTAATCAGGATGCCACCTGAACCAAACACAGATGAATCAGGTATTTTCCTTCGTAATACCGGATCTAAGCCAACCAGCCGCACGTCCACCTTCTAGGTCGTCCGTTGCACGACTGGCTTCCCCCCGCGCTGGAAGCCAGACTCTCATTATTATTACCCGACTAAGTACGGTCAAGCGCAGCTTACGCCACATTAATCAGTATTATACGCCGGACACTTCTATTTTACTTATTTATAAACAGACTAACGTAGTTATAACTAATACACATTTTTTTTGTAAGAGGACAATTCATTTCCTTTCGATATAATTATAATTTATATTGATGTATCAAAGGGAAAATGCGACATCGACCATTTTGTTCCGGAAAATGGCAAACGGACGCGCTATATGAATCAGAAGAACGACCTTCAAATATTTTTATTTTGTACCTAGACAGCAATTATTTAAAAAAAATCATTTGTCCCAGTAAGGGATAAAGCTAAACTGTACAAAAAAAAATATTACATGCCGTTTTTTTAGTTGGTTACAGAAATATACCCACAGACATCGAAAATTTTGTCCCTGAAGAATTACCCCTACACGTGTAGGTATAGGACGTATTTTAACAAAGCGTGCTACTGTTTTTTCGTTTATTAATTAATAAATTGTAAGTACCTATTGGTTTAATCTTGCAAGCTGAATCAAAACTACTTTCTCTTATCCTACGGAATTGAAACCTTTTTAGGAATCTTTTGCTCAACAACAAGATGATATTTGCTGTATTTGCGTAATTTAATGTATTTATCTACACCTCGAATTTTTAGAAAGATATCATAGGCGGCAAACAAATTCAACTATTTAAACAATGGATGAAATTATACAAGGTTATTGGTAAAACATTAACAACCTCTTAAGAGGTCATTGTACTCATCATTATGAACAACTTTTACTATGGGACCAAATCTGAATTCACGAAGAAAAATATCAGCTGTTCCTTACATTTTGACGAGGTACAGGAACATAGATGTAGGGTTTGGTCCCATAGTAAAAGTTGTTCATGATGATGAGTACAATAACCTCTTAAGAGGTCGTTAATGTTTTACCAATAACCTTATATACAAGAACATGTTTTCCCCTGCTATCTGGGGGCCTAAAAAGGCCACTTTTGCAGAATTATAAAGGAATTCATCAAATCATTATAAATCATAATAGACAGTTAACTGTTATGTTAATCGTATCAAATTCCATTGGTGAAGGATTTTTCAGTTATTTTATTTTGTCTGTGCTTAAATACCAATCCAAATCCAATCCCAATCTCTTGCAACGAAAAAAAGCAAAATACGTTTATGATTCTGCCAAAGTGGCCTTTTTAGGCAACCTGATCTATCACGATTATTCCTATATATTCACAAAACTTGTAAACTTTCTTCAAACACAGAAACTTTTCGAACTTGTAGGAATCCTTGTGATTACAAAATTCGGTAAAACGTCTATCTTCAGAAAAGGTACATAACATCCAATCTAACTTTCAACACACAAAAAGTTTATAAAGAACTTCCTTTACCTTACATCTGAACTTTGAAAACGTGATGACATACACGTCTTCTTGCCTACATGTCTATAGTTTCTTAAATTGCTCAATTGCTCTTTGTTTACCTACCTATACCTAATAATAATTTATCGCAGAATGAAATCTGTCCATTTTAAACTCTGCAAGTACCTAGGTATGAAAAAAAAAACACCCGATAAACACCCGTAAACACCCAATTTTCTCAGTGTGTTTGTTTTAAGTACCATCCGAGGACGTGCGTATGAATACACAAGGCACGACCGAGGACCTTTTCAAAGCGAGGACCTTTTCGAGGGTCCTCGGTTTGACTTGACCAAAGATTCGTATTCTGCAAGCGATTTTGAGTCTTTCTATATACTTAATACGAAAAAGTTGTCTGAACCTCGGTTTGATCAAGATTATTCATAATCTTACACAAACATTGTGTATCCACCAGATGGTGCCACTGTCGCCTCATACACAGACTTTTTACACTCATTTCACGTTTGTTGTATTATCCGAGGACCTATGTGTTAACTTTAACACAAAAGACCTCGGTTAGGTAGCTTTTCCACACAATGTGTATTTAAGACCTCGGTTTGCTAGATTTTCCGAACAGTGTGTATTCTAGTCCTCGTTTCGACAGTTTTCCTCGTGTGTAGAAGACAAATTATATGCTATCATTTAAATAAAATTATGAAGGAGAAAATCGAAGGTAGACTGAATCCTTAAACAAATTGTTAGTAGCTACTAGGAGCACGAGGAATAATCAGGCTTCTTCTGCAGTATGTGCTAAGTACCTAGGCCCGCTTATATTATTCAACATTATGATTTGCACCATAAAATATTGTATTGTCTGGAGGTAGGAGCTGAATACGTGTGCTTTTCATAAAGAATCTAATGTAAATGCCTTCCTAGGTGAAATGTCTGCAGCAAGATTTGAAGCAAATATAATGTACAAAGAAATACAGAACATGAACGTACTAAAGAAAACCACGTAATAAACTTTACTGAAATAAAAGTAGGTTTATTTTAAAATGAAACAAATTATTTAACAAAGTTTTACCAACGATCTACTTATAGAAATAATTATCAAGTTGCAGTAACATCTTTGAGAAGAATGATTAGAAAACTTATATAACAGTTAATAGAAAACGACTCAAACAAAAAGACTCATAGAAACCATAATTAAAAGAAATCGACATAATTTGTGCTAAAAACTTAACATAAAATTACATAACACAATGCTTAGTTAGAAAACAACAAAGAAATTTATCAAGTGAGATCAAAATAATTTGGGAAGCATGCAAACTTAATAACTTAATGGCGCCGATTCCCTTGTTCACAAACTAAACTAAATTTAAGTACAGTGCATCTTTTTCTATATTTAATTAAAAAAGGACAGAAGATAAATATTAGTTTAGTCCTGTCAAATTAAGATAGTCCATAGCAAGTTTAGACGTGATTAAAAACATGGCTACTAAAAATAGTTTATCACCATAGGGGTGTAGTTTTGAAAAATCGTCTGGGATGTTTCTATAGCTTGACTTAACGATTATTTATACCAATTATCCAATCAAGCCACGTAATAAAATACTTCTCTAAGAAATTGACTATCCCTCTTCACCCCGTTAGGGGTAGATTTTCTTAAAACCCTGATTATACTTTATTATTTCTTTTGGTCTTACATACTGAGTTTCGAATTAATTGGACCGCACGGTAAAATTCTTCCATACAAAATTTTACACCCCCAATCTCCCTTTAGTTTCAAGTTTATTAACCAAATGATTATGATTTTTCTTATAAACTGTATTCCTGCTTTTCACCCCCACAGGGGTGGAATTTCGAAAAATCGTTTGGGATATATTGATTACTTGACTCGAAGATTTGTTTATACCAATTTTCGGGTTATTCAACCCACGATTCGAAAACATCCTCGCCTGTATAACTAACTACCCCTTTTCACCCCGTTAGGGGTAGATTTTTGAAAAACCCTGATACACGTTATTCTTTATTTTTTTGGTCTTAAGTATAAATACTGAGTTTCGAGTTAATCGGACCGCGAGTTAAACATCTTCCATACAAAATTTTACACCCCACAATCCCCCTTTAGGGGTTAGTTTAGAAAAACAAAAAATGCCAAACTTCATAATTTACTTAGTTAAGTATTTGTGCCAAGTTTCAAGTTTATTAACTCAAGGAATAAGACTTTTCATACAAACGAAATCCCCCTTTTCACCCCCTTAAAGGTTGAATATCCAAAAACCCCTTCTTAGTGCTCCCCTACATTAGAAAAGGAAGCCGTGTGCAAAATTTTCACAATCTAAAACTCAACTCAAACTCAAAGCATTTATTTCAATTAAACCAATTGCAGGCACTTTTGAATTGTCAAGGGGTCAGAAAGATGAAGATACTCATAGTTGCCCATTCCAAAGCATAGGTACCTATGGAGAAGAACGGGCAAGAAACTCCATGACACTCTTTAAATCAAAATAATATGGTTACAAAGTCTTGTTTACATCATTCATGTAAAAAATTATGCATGTGAGAACGATGCAGAACGTTAAAAGCGTCCGTAATGTCTAAAATCACATTTCTAGACCCAGTAGTTTCGGCTGTGCGTTGATATGTCAGTCAGTCAGTTTTTCCTTATAAATATGTATAAAGATACGGCCATTATTTTTAATACCTACTGTTTACGTTAAAAGCAACAGTCACGAGTGTTTAACAAAATAAAGCCGTTACTTTCGGCTCACTTTGATAAATAATCCTTTGAGAACCGCTGACAAACGTAAAGACATTGACTCGTCCTCGCTTGGTACTTCATTCTAGAAAAAGTGTGTAAGAAATAAATCGGAACATTGAATATTATCTTACACGTAAAATGTTTTAGGTAGGTAGGTAGGTATTTTCCAGGTCCTCGGTTTGTACAAGTTCTACGCGAAAAACTGTCCTCGGTTTAGTAATATAAAGTCTAACACAACGTCCGCACTTTGTACAAGCTTTAAGAAATATTGTGTACAAATACGTCCTCGGAAGGACGTCGCAGGGCTTACGTAAGAGGTCCTCGGTTGGCTTACACAAAGTCCTCGTATGTGCATCGCTGGTCACATTTAGCTGTGTATTTCAGGTCCTCAGTATGATAGCCGAAATTCATACAGAAAAATGTTGAGATAGCATTATCCCAATAAGCTCATCACTATAGATTTACTCACCTGTCTCTTTCTATCTTATTCTAAAAGGCCAACGAGGTATTTAAACCAGTTTTTTGGAGGGTCCTCGGTTCGTTCTAGGACTAACAAGGTCCTCGTAAGGGTGTCTGTACAAACAGGGGTGTTTACGAGTGTTTATCAAAGCACCGGGTTTAAACCCGGGTGGATTGCCCATCTATATCTGCTAAGTCGTTAGACTAACAGAGTCTGACTATTATAATAATCAGCCTATAATGTTCCCACTGCTGGGATACAGGCCTCGAGAGGGAGTGGGCTATATTCTACGATGCGGGGGCCCAGTGCGGGTTGGTAGATGTCACATGTCTTCGAATGTTTGGTTCTAGGTATGCCGGTTTTCGCCATTTGAAGAACAATGGTGATGAACAAATTTACACAAAGTAAAGCGCCTGCCTGGGTTCCAACACACGACCTACAACTCGTAAGTCCAAGCCGTTGTCACTGGGCCACCACTGCTCTTGACTCTGACTACTAAGACCGCCAAATTATTAAAAAGCATTTCAAGAATACATCATCAAGCAATTACCCTGTCGTGAGATTACCATTTTCAAAACAAAAAAAAAATACATAGAAGGATTCAAAAAAGGGTACTAGACGGAAACATTTGACTTGCAAATGAATCGCTATCTCATTCCGGAACAAAACGAAAATGCACATGAAACGAAAGACTCTAATATCGCGGTGTAAGTTCGCGGGTTCTTAATAAATAGGTCGTTTCCTTCACTCATTCCGCTTAATCAAACCTCCATCGCCTTGGCTTTGCGGCTAATAGAATCGGAAAACCATCAGCGGATGCGCCTTGCCAGATTAAAGGTTGTGCTAACTAAGTTATTGCCGATTCGATTCGTTTTGAAAGGTCGAGTTCATTTTGTACTTGAAAGTAGGCAAATTTTAAGGAAATTGGGAAGTCTTGTCTTGTAAGTTGGTAGGCTCGTTGATGCTGCTACTAAATTGGCAAACAGCGCTAGGTATTTTCTTAATTTTCTACGTAAAAAATTGAGTCTTTGTGAATTTGTAGCGTTGGTCTTTTTGGTAACAAGCGTTAAATTAAAATATTGAATTACGGAACGTATCTTAGACCCTTGTTTGCTAGGTTAAATTGAGTAGATATTTTTGAAATGTTACAAAAGTTTTAATCGCTATCGCAGTTCAATATCTATATACATATAAAAGAAAGTCGTGTTAGTTACACTATTTATAACTCAAGAACGGCTTGGAACCTGGAGACGGACATAGGATACTTTTTATTTTATTTAATACTTTTATTTACTTATAGGAGTAGGGTAGAAGTAGTGTAGGAGTAGGTTAGGAGTAGGGTAAGGGGTAGGACACCAAGCGAACGAAGTAACGCCGGGGAATTAGAAATAATTTATATGGCAAAGCAACGTTTGCCGGGTCAGCTAGTATACTAATAAAGCTTGTAGTTTGTTTGTTGAAAAAATATTTTAGCATTTGATAACCCAATTTTTGAGGAAGGCTATAGGCTATGTAACATCACGCTAGGACCGTAAGGAGGAGAGCAAATAGCCAAAAAACGTTAAGTGAAAACGAAAGAATAGCGCGGATGGGCGATGCGATGCGACGGGGAGGGTCAGAGGAACAATATTATAATATTAAAACGATTCCACATAATACACCAATAGAAAATTGTAACTATGTTGTTAGAAGCTTTGTGTTTACAAACAAACCGTGGATATTGACCATACGGGCCGGATCGGTACTGCACTATATTCTATCATACCCTCCGTATTTTCAACATTTATATTGGTACAAAATGATTCGTTACTGGTCGTCAGAAGCCCGTAAGTCTGATGACCAGTCTTACCAAAGGGTATCGTATTACCCAGTAACTGGGTTGTGGAGGTCAGATAAGCAGTCGCTTCATGTAAAATACTGGTATGCAGCTGCATCCGGTTACACTGGAAGCCGGCCCCAACATAGTTGGGAAAAGGCTAGGCAGGTGAGGTTATGATGATGATAGACGATATATTGGTGCAAACATTTTCAGTAGGTACTTACTTATTTTACTTTCTGAATTGAACCCTAGGTAACTTTTTGGTACGAAATCACTAATACACAATGAGCAACCGTAGTGACAAATGCTCGCTCTTTATCTATATGTAAGAAGAGAAGAAGTCTTTCTGCAGTGGGAGAGTAACAGTCGTTAATAAAAGGTGGCAGGGACATTGTCGTGCAACCTGTTACATTATTTTTAACTTTATCGCTAAAGCATAAGCACAGATTACTGAATAGTTACTACGTAACAGATACTTCACTCAGTAGAAAATTTCCAATACCTATTACGATAATTGCCTACTCCCTCGCGTCAACAACCACTGTATGCTAAAATGCGCCTAAATGCTCAAGCGTACAGCAGTGATTGCTTCGCACCGCGCGATTCCACAATAATCGCAGGGCTGCCTCTTCGATAAAATTAAATTAACATAACTTTTTATCTATGTTATTGAGAACTGTGAATATGTTCTGACTTTTATGTGGCAGTTAAAAATTTAACCAACTTAAAAAAAAGGAGGTGATCAGACATACAGGCCAAACTGAGATGTTTGACTTGTATGGTTTGTAGGTATGTATGTTTGTGCGCGATAATCTCGCGTTTGGCTAAACCGATATCGATGCGGTTTTCAGAAAAGGATTTGTTACATTTAGGAGAACGTTTTAAAATAAGTATAATACTTCTTAGTTTGATGATGATCTTCGGAGATGTTCACTAGAAATGAAAAAAAAAGCCTTAAAAAAAAAGAAACGACTTCAAATAAAGCACTAAGCCGTAAGAAATAATTTGTTTTTTTTATGTTAGTGCTAACAGCTGGTAATTACGAATCATTCATTGACAGGTAAATGGAAAAATGTTAGGTGTTTATCCCTTCTTTTGCTTGATTTACACCCATCTACAGCACATAAGGCACCACACGGCATCGTAATACGCGTACGAACGAACAGCACTATTAAAATTGAACGCACTTCGCTTGCGAAAACCGCACTGAATTTGATCCGCCGGCGGACCGAGACCGCTCGGCTGGGCGGTAGGCACTTAGAGCGCGCAAGTACATGGAGTGACGGAGGCCTGGCATAAGGTTCAAATTTGATTGGGAAAATTTGACAGTGTCAGGTAGCTTGATGTTCTGGCGTCTGTACCTACTGAATCCATGGTAACAAGTTGTACGTCGACGTCCACCTGTCCCTGGCACCCCTGTATAAACCACCAACTTTCTAACACCCATTTCCCATCTGCAATATCCAACTGCCTACCCACTTCCTGAAACTTTTCATTCACAAGTACCCACAAAATGTTAAATAGATTTTCCGCGTCGCCACTCATGCCGTGATAGCAACCATTCGATCCACACAATACATACAACTCTCGCGAAGTACTGCCAACTGTCAAAGGCACTAGGTGATCATAACTCAATTCCTTTGTGCACCAGATTATAGATGTATGCCGTAAAAACCTTGGATTTCTGAAAAAGGCATTCATTTCAAGGTAATAAGGGTCTTGGTTCAGAGTCTTGGGTCTGATTCTTACGTGGATAAAATGTTATTGGATTTTTCCATCAGTCATTTTTCAGCAGCACCCCGGATTTCGGATTTGTGCCCGATTATAAATCGTTATAACCTTGCGTCCTATTTAAATGGAACTTAAACATAAATGAAGATATGTGGGTGTACTATTACACCTCTGCTTAACACCTCAACACAGGCGTGATGTTACTGTACATGGGTAATCCTATTACTATGCCACTGGACACAATCCCAAACAGCAAGCTAGTAAGATTTCCTAACAGAAAAACCGTCGTCCCGCCACTTTGTCAAACCTGAAATCCGCTTTGCGGTGTTAAACCAATGAGGTGGTTTTCAACTCCCTCCAAGTATTTCAAACTGTCAAAGCCACCGGAATCTCGTAATTTAGCCGCTTTGTGCAGCATATGTAGGGTGTAAGTCGCATGCCGCGGCATACGTAAGTTATTGGAGAATAGATATTTTGGTTCTTGTTCCCTTTTGCCGTGGGGGGTTGGTTAGCTGATGGATGATTAAATTCTTCCAAATCAAAACGTATTATTATAACTTACGTAAGGCTAAGGTACGGCTAAACTGTTGGTAAAAAAAATAGTTATTACGATGAACTGCATGTTTGCCACATATTTTACTGTAGGCTCATTGTCAACTATTTTCAACCAACAAATATAATAAAAAGTAAGGTAAGGTAAGTATGCGAAATAAAACTAAACTAGTTTTTACTAGTTCTGCTGTTATAATGCTATAATAATCATATTTCATTGCTACACAAAAGATGGAATGCCAGCCCTTAGTGGGCTGTCGTGCCTACCGAGAATATTTGTAATACTCATTCAGCCTAATATTACGGAAACTATTTTCTTATTGTTTGTGAATAGCTTGTCAACTAATTCCGAATTAACTGAACTTTTTAATATTTATTTCATATTATAAGCTTATAATGTCACTATCGTGGTTCCTAATGCCATACCACCATAAAGACTTAAAAATAGTTAATAGGTGGTAACCCGTAATAAGTGTCCAAGTTATAGTTCAATTCAAGCTTACCGCTAGTATCGATTTCTTCATAACGTAGACAATCTACATAAATAATGTAATATACTGTAACCTCTACCTTCTCCATACAATTGCCATCAAGGTAATGGCGGTTCATGATATCGACTCGTTCTAATGATAGCAGCTTGGAGTGACAGCATAATTAATTACTTTATATGCCTATACGAGTAGATACTCGTATGTCATTATTATTTTCGTATAAAACTCTCATAGTGAGCTGATAAACAAAACGTTATCAGTTCCCACAATTAGGTTAAATGTTTGTTTCTGTTTCGCTCTACATCACAATAAAACCGCAAAAATAACCCTTTTCACACTCGCAAATTCCCACAAATATTTGCGGTCCAAATATGCATCCTTGAGGTACACCTTCTATTTTTAGCCCACATAAATTCTCTGTTGCCCCACCCTCCGAGATTTATAGGGCTACAACTACACAATTTTCCGGGGCATGGCCACCGGTACTCTTTCTGCTTATGAATCCATTTGTCACAGGTACAACAAAGTGTTTCAAGTTGTTTCGCATACACGCTGAGTGTTTCAGATGCTTCGGATGAACTAACTCTTTAAATTATAATGTGAGAATATGTTTTTGATGGGGAATTTGTGTTGTTGCAGTTTTGTAGTTTTTATGGCATCAACAATAATAGTTATCATTAAGAATCTTATTTTTAATTTAAGTTAGATTGTACCTATCTAGTATTTGTATAAGTCAGAAATATGAAAAAAATAGATATTGATCATTAGACTATTTAATTAATGGTTTTCAGGTTTCTTGTCAGAGATTTGTGATTTACCTTTTGCAAGACCTTAAAATTCATGTGTGCTTAATGTATTAAACATATGCTACTCTTATAGGATATAAGCGGTAGCTATTAATCATCATGCCACCGCATGCTAACGACGTTCATCTAGATAACTTTTTAATTTTTTTATCTACGCTAACAAAGTAGAGCTTGGAATCCTCTGTTTCATTTTCATGGCATAAATCTTTTCAAACAAATACAATATCAACCACCTAGCAAATATTCGATTCACCCTCTTTCACGTAACATCTCCTATTAGGTTACTCTTCTTCATTTCAAGTTTATGTTACTGTTTAGATTAGTTGAGCCCATGGACTAGATAAACTATACGTCATGACATGACGGGCCGGTCCTCGGATATCTATGGGCCGGTCATAAATTTTGTTCAAACAATTCTTCCAAATCTATATTTATCGGCACAAACTATAAAAAAAAATATAAAAAATATTTATTGAAATAATAATAATAAGTTTACAAAAAGTGTACATAAGGTTCATTAGTATTATATTAATCTAGGCCTATAATAGGATTATAAAAATCTGGATAGACTATGGTATGAGAAATATGAGATTACAGTCAAAAATAAAACTCTGAAGGTAACCTAGTGCGTTGCCTGATCTAGGTTTATTTATACCTGTGTTTCAGGCTGGTCATATTCAGTATATATAGGACTGACAACAACTCAACATTTTATTGATAAATAGCCGGCTGGCACAGGCACATGCCCGATTTATTTAACGAACAAACACAAAACACAAAGTCACGGGCCACTAACGGGAAAATCAATTGATCTGAATTCTGAATGTTTGAAACACGATTGATTCTACCCTCGCTTTAACAACAGCAAGTACCTACCTACTCACCCGAAATCGTTTCATAATCCCGAAAAGCTTTATAATGGTTTACATGAAATTATTTTCCGCTGACTGACGATAGCTATTTACATATTCTAATTGTTTTTGTTATTTTTTTTTTTTAAATTTTGCGATAAATGAGAGATGTAGTAGAATATTAAATAAATGTTGATTGAACATTTTTCGGTCATTTAATTTTTCTATGAGTAGTTAGTTTGGATCAAACAACAACACAACAAAATATTTCATATTTACCTAATAAAAATGCTTTTTTTATATAAAAATAATTTTGTACCTAAGTACATAAAAAAACACAAAAGGTAAGGACAAATGAATAACTAACTAAACTATAACTATAAACGAACTAAATTAAAACTATCGATACCAGAGTGGAAGTTAATCAGCGGAAGTCAGGAAAACCAATAAAAGTGTGGTGGCACTGTAGCCGTAAAGTCTAGTTTTAAAATTGCCTTCAGGAATCACATAGCCAACCTCCATTTAAATGAATATTGAGTGCTCTCGATAGAGGCGATCGGGATTCCTTGTAACTTTTTTTTTTAAACGTTGCCCCACACTAGAAATGTCTCCTGTATTGTGGGTGCGTTTACAAACATTTAAACTCACATGCACAAACAGCCAGACCCGGAACAACTACTTGTAGGTCATACAAATGGTTCACCCTTGTTTGGTATAACAACGTTTCGTCGAATGTTACTAGTTCGAACAACGTTTAAGAAAATAATCAGTTTGTATAATATCGATTAACATAATTTTCATTTCATCGAATATTTATTTGCGATAACAACATTTGCGCTATTGATCAAAAGGTATAATGTTCATTTGATGTAATGTTCAGGTGGTATAACATGTATTTTATCGAATATTCAATTGGTGTAATGTAATACGTCGACATAAGATGCACGAGCGAGCGAAGGGCACCCCGAGGTTCGGTTTGGTTAGGTTACTTTAAACCCTTTACACAGAAATAGGAGCCCCGCGAAGCGGGGCTACGTCGACATAGGATGCATAAGCGAGCGAAGGGCACCCCGAGGTTCGGTTTGGTTAGGTTACTTTAAACCCTTTACACAGAAATAGGAGCCCCGCGAAGCGGGGCTACGTCGACATAGGATGCAAGAGCGAGCGAAGGGCACCCCGAGGTTCGGTTTGGTTAGGTTACTTTAAACCCTTTACACAGAAATAGGAGCCCCGCGAAGCGGGGCTACGTCGACATAGGATGCAAGAGCGAGCGAAGGGCACCCCGAGGTTCGGTTATATTACTTGAACACACACCACAGACACACACACGCTTCGCGGGGCTCCTATTTCTGTGTAAAGGGTTTAAAATAACCTAACCAAACCGAACCTCGGGGTGCCCCTCGCTCGCTCTTGCATCCTATGTCGACGTAGCCCCGCTTCGCGGGGCTCCTATTTCTGTGTAAAGGGTTTAAAGTAACCTAACCAAACCGAACCTCGGAGTGCCCCTCGCTCGCTCTTGCATCCTATGTCTACGTAGCCCCGCAAAGCGGGGCTCCTATTTCTGTGTAAAGGGTTTAAAGTAACCTAACCAAACCGAACCTCGGGGTGCCCTGGGGTCAACTGAATATTTGATACAATCTTTCGACTAAATCATTATTAGTCTAGTGAAACATTAGTTTAAATAAAATTAGTGCATGTGAAAATTCGGTCAAATGACATTATTTCAAAGAAATAAATATGCTAAATAAAAATCTACCAATTAATTATTCGGTCAAATGAATAATTATACGAAATGACTTTATTGTAACTAAAATTAGCCGAAGCGATTTTCGACAAAACGTTGTTATACCAAACAAGGGTGAACCCATACAAATATATGTTCCGTGCGGGAATCGAACCCGCGACACGCAGCGCACCATTCAATCGCTTAACCACTGCGCCAACCGTGCCGTCTATCTTGTAACTAAAGCCTTATTAAATTTCCTGTGATTGAATTTACAGTAAAAATCAAGGTATTGAAATGGATTGAAAATTGTGGCAAAACTATACCGACTATTTAAATTAAGAGGCTATTTGGAAGAAACACTTTTTTTTTTTTTTTTTGCGGATGGGAAATCATCAAATGACCCCTCCCGCTCTGGGTGGAGCGGAAGGGAGTGTCAGACTCTTACTGACTAAAACCCACCCGTGTTCCTTCCTTAGCCCTTTATGTTCCGGGCCAGCGGTAACTCTTTCGGACAATCCCGCTGACCCGGCCGGCTTCGGCCCTATGGGGCCCCTCCTCGATGCTGACATCTCTTTGAGGCGCGCGTGGAACACGTACGCGCCGTCCGGCACGGGGCTGGTCCTGATCGGACGGTGAGCTACCCATTACTCTCCGCCCGCAGGCCCGCGCCTACGGTGGCCGGGAGTCGTCGCGCGGCTCCCGACGCCCGGAGCGTCTCCCGCGGTGGCTGGGACGGGAGGCTCTCTCCCTGAGCCGTCCCGCCACCTCCTTCGCTAGCATGACTGCTTCGCAGAAGGAGGTGACTGCCTCCCACTCCCTCTCGCCCCGGACCATGGCTTGCACCAGGGCCGGGCGCGAGAGGTCGCCGCCGCTGCCGATCGCCTCTACGAGGACACGGCGGTGCTCCGCCCAAGCGGGCAGACCTCCACCGTGTCCTCTGGGCGATCCTGGCAATGGTGACACCCGGGCGTTTCCTCTCGCCTGATGATGTGCAGGAACCTCCCGAAACTTCCGTGTCCGGTGAGGACCTGCGTCAGGCGGCAGGTGAGGGCGCCGTGGCGCCTCTCTAGCCACTCCTCAAATAGGGGTCTTATCGCCGCTATCGAGGCGTGCCCTGCGCTGGGTTGCGACAGTCGTTCCTTCCATGTCGCCATGAGATCGCGCCGGAGCTCCGTCCGCTCCGCAGCGATTTGCCGCGGAAGCGGAACTTCTCCCCGGCGTAGTGCCTCCGCGCGCCACTCATATACGCGCGCGAGGACTATCGCCTCCAGTGGATGAAACACTTCACCTAAGTTTTCACGGTGAGATTTTTACAGAATCGACCGGCAGGAATGAGAGTTACATAAAAATATGCCAAATATTTATGTTAGGCAGCGAACTTTTCAATCCACCGTCGTACTATTGACAGTTCACTTCAAGCTTGCTTCAGCTAAGTTTTCTAATCCTGTTACCTACACACTTTGTGTCTGTTCCTTAAGCTAATATTTATTTTTTCTTGATTATGTTAAAATTAATATTAAGATCGGCTTCTCGGTAAAAAGGTCAACCTTGCGAAAAAATTTAAGCCAGCTACGTTCGGTTCATTAAAAAATTATAAATCACAGAAGCGCTAGAGTGTAAGCTAAATCTAGCTCAATACTTTTTACTAACCGAGCCAGCAAAACCTAGTTGGCACCAGCGGAAGCGACGCTATCTCAACTGTCGACGTCAAATTCAGCTGGGCTTAGAAATCGCACCTACTCAAATAGGAAGTTAGTTTATTACCTAATACATAATCATGCTGACTCAGAACCAACTGTATTAACGAACTACATAGATAGGTTGTATAACCTATTTTTGTTTAGTTGTTGTAGTTGTGTGTTAAGCCGTTGGTCCCGGCTGTCATTCGTGGATCTTTGACAGTCGTTACGAGTAGTCAGAAGCCCGAAAGTCTGATAACCAGTCTTACCAAGGGGTATCGTATTACCCAGTAATTGGGTTGTGGAGGTCAGATAGGCAGTCGCTCCATGTAAAATACTGGTATTCAGCTGCATCCGGTTAGACTGGAAGCCGACCCCAACATGGTTGGGAAAAGGCTAGGCAGATGATGATGATGTTGTAGTTGTGTGTTGTTGTTATGTGTGTATGTTGTGTTGTTAGTGTGTTTTGTGTTGTTGTATCTATGAAGACCGAATGTTGGGTAGGTGTCTACCCAACATTCGACAACAACAACAACAGCATTCAACCTTTTTCGTCCGACATTTAGGAATTTATTGAATTTCGAAGTTTCTTGGAAATGGAATGTGCTCTAGAATCTTCCTTTGTACGAGGAACATGTTTTTGTCGATCTCAGAACATTGTTATATGGGAAGTTCAAGAAATTAATAATTTCAAGCCTAGATTAATAATATGTTGTAGAATGATTAGACTTAATAGGTACTTAATAGCGTTATGTTGGATACGTTACCTAGTAACATAACACCTTACCTGTATTCCCCGAATTGGCATAAGTGTGTGTATAATATTCCTACCCACATGTCGACAGGTATGTAAAGTCCCACTTTACGAAGTCCCACTAAGTTTTTTTATGTTAGCCCGCCCACACTGTTCCACACCTGAGCAAAGACCTCCTCCAAAGCCTTCCAAATATCTTTGTCCAGGGTCACCGAATGCTGCGCTCTATTGCTCTTTGGCAAACCTCAAGGCGGAACTTTTACGAATCGGTGAGCGATCAGAAGGCTAATTCCCGTAATTAAAAACGTTCATAATCTAGTCGCAATCTCATCTCAGCGACAATCAATGTCAAAAACTTATCAAAAATGTAGGGATTTTAGAGGTATTTTTGACAGATTAAGACTGAGATCAGACTGAACGTTTTTAAAATTACGAGAATTGCCCCTCTGATCTGAGCACCGTAAGTTATTTCGTTAAATAAAATAAAAATATTTTATGCATTGTGTAAACTACACTACTTCATTAACTATAGATAACTTACCAAACAGTAAGTTGTATAAATATACACATTTAATAAAGAAAAAACTAAAATATCCATATAAACATAACTAAACCTAAGAACAAACTAAAATATAGTGTCGAAAAATTCCTTCGCATCGCTGTCGACTGGTAATGTGCCCGAAAGACTGTTATGATATTTTTATTTGTATAATGTTATGGTATTCTTGATTTTAGAGTACTAGAGTATAGAAAAATTATAATAAAACTATGATGAATGTGATCTAACCTAGTGTCTAATAAGTACCTATCTAAACCTATACCTATCATTTTAAAAACTTTCTCTTTCTAGATCCGTATGTGTGTTTTAACCCGTCAAGCCCCGCGCGTACCCTATGTAGTACGATACAATAGAAAATCAATGGTCCCATTAGCGGACCTTGGGAAGTCATAACTCCGAAACCCCTAATAAGTTTCATTGGTCATTAAAACTCACTTGTCAAAGGTTGCCATGTTAAAAAACTCGATCATACGTAACGCATGAATTTGGATCGTCTGTCACGTGTCGATGTCGACACCAAACTGAATTACACCTGTCTTTTTCGATGAGCGATGCCATTTTTGTTACGAACGTGAAGCGTTCGTTAATTTTCGAGTCATTCGTAGTTTATACCGGACTTTGATTTATGTAGCTACTGGATTTATGAAAACTGTGAATATTTTCGTGTTTCATGGTCAAAGATTGGAATGTACTCGTAAAACTTTTAGTATGAGTTTTAACGAGCTTTTGCAGTGACTAGATATGTAAAAATTATAACGAAGGAAATTTAAAAAAATATAAAGTACACACTTCTCATTTTGAAAAACCAAGCTGAGTAAAGTTTGGTACTTACTTTATGTAAAACAGCTTGATTTTTGAAATGGTATGGAAAACATACGCATTTCCAAATTCGACGAACTAGAAATGTGATCATTTTTTTCCTGACGCAATTGAGCACAACTTCAAATATACAACCAAAAATCAGGAATCAGGATACCTAAATATACCAGGAAACCTGATTAATTTCCGACACAAAACTGTACTACCTAAAACGGGACTAATAAAAAAAAACATATATAGAGTCGAACATATAACCTCCTCCTTTTTGGAAGTCGGTTAAAAATAGGAATGGCGTCGACGAGACGCGAGCAACACAGATTGAAGGCTGTACAATCGTATATCGGTTTTATATCGGACAGAAGCTGTCATGGCCGCCGCCGCCGCCCTTCGACTGGAGGCGGTAAATGTTTGTGATGTATGTCGCTTGTTTAAGTGTTTACCAAAGGCTAAATAAATAAATAGAAATATCAAGGGTTACCCGTAAATAAACTGTTTAACTTACGAGTTCTCATTCCAGTAAAAAAACAACAATACTATGAGATTACGATGACTTAAATCTTACAACATGTTGTATTCTAAGAATACAGATTAGAATTATAAGAAGACTGAAAATCTCCATTCCGTCAACGTAAGTAAGGGCCTGTTACACCACGTTTTTTAAACGCGCCGTTGACGCGCGTTTGTAGCGATACAGACGCGATACGCACGCGAGTCGGACGCAGCCCGTAGGCCTTCTGTAGGATAAAAGCGCGCCGTCGACGCACGTTTCTAAAACGCGCGACAATGGCGCGTTTAAAAAACGTGGTGTTCACAGGCCCTTACTGCTACACCTATTATAATATTATAAATACGTGAAAAGAAATACTTTGTTTATAGGGGGTTATCTCTTAAACGACTCAAACGATTTAAAAAAATATTTCCATAATAGAAAGCAACACTATTGCCGAGTGTGTGGTAACTAGTGATGGGCGACTCGGAAAGTTTCCATCATTCCACCCGGAATATTCCTGGGAATATTCCCAAAACGGGTATTTACCCGGGTAAGTTCCCAAATCGTGGGTAAATTAGTTTCTATGACGAATGATTAAGTAAGTACTGAATAAAAAGAAAAACACTAACTCCAAAATCATTAAATCAACAACAGGATGGTTCAAATATGAAAATTATTGTTTAAATATCAGGTTATGGCTGACAAAAATTACTTCAAGTTTAATATTCTTATAATAGTAAGTAGGTAAAATGTTATTGAGATTCATTTAATCACTGTCTAAATCACTGTCATCGGAGAATGTTTTTGTTATATCGCAAAACTCTATTTCTCTTGTATTTCTTCCAGAAGTTGATGGTTGAGGTTCAATATTGTTTATGGTCAATGGGCTAACCATAAAAGAACTTGAAGGGGTTCCTCATCTTCTTCTTCATCTACTTCTTCGTCTTTTTGATTGTGTAACAAATTCCAGTTATATGATATGTAGGCCAGCTTTGCAGCTCTTTCTGTTGTTAACCTATTCCGGTTAAGGCTGTGAATATTTCCATAAACGCTGAAGGTACGCTCTGTTGCAGCCGAGGTGCAGGGAGCAGTTAAAAGACAAGCTGCAACTTTGCTCAGAGGTTTGTTTTTGCAAATTCCTTTCCACCAAGTTAAGGGATTCATTTTCTGGAGGCTGGTCCAAACAAAAGATTTTCCCCACAAACCTTCTCTTGCTCTATAATTAGCTAAATCAGTCATTATTTCCAAGTGTAACTGCCTTCCTTTCTCGTGAATGAAATCCATGGCAATGATTTCTTCATCTTCGTTGAGTTCGATGCCTTGAGATTTTGGATCTAGCATATAGGTTGCTAGATGAATAGGCTTTATGCAGTTCCCTCTGCGTTTATCAACTGCATTTAAAATCCTCACCCTGACATTATTGTCAACCAAAGAAGAAAAACCAGGAAGCAGAAAGACCAGACGTGATTTTATATCTTTGAATGACATGTACATATCTGCTAGAATAACGCGCTCAGAATTTGACTTTTTCTAATAGATTTGATTACGTCGACGGCAACTGAAATGAAGGCTTGTATAACATCTTCTTTCATTAGGTATATCATGACAAAGTAAATTCAATGTGTGCGCCACGCAATTAAGTTGAATGGATAGTTGATACCGATAATTCAAATTTTCTTACGTTTTTTGCGACTTGCAGGTCAGGGTCAGGTTGTATCTTGATCAAAATATGATTCGCGACACTAACAGATACATATTTAGAGAATTAGAATCATTAATACATCTTTCTAAGTTAGATTTCTACCCCTAATACTTTTCCATAAGAGATTGGTGGTTGGTGGTAGAAATCTAACTTAGAAAGATATATTAATGATTATAATTCTATAAATATGTAACTGTTATTGTCGCGAATCATATTTTGATCAAGATACAATCTGACACTGACCTGCAAATTGCAAAAAAACGTAAGAAAATTTGAATTTCGCGGTCTACCACTATCCATTCACCTTAAGCATGATTACGTTCGGATGTTGCAGTTTTACTAAATCAAATATGCGAAATATGTATAAATTGATCATAAAAATATAAATACCCGAATAAATACCCATTGGGTGGATTCAATGGGAATGTTCCCGGGAATATTCCCATTTTAGGAATTTACCCGGGTAGAATCACATCACTAGTGGTAACAGATATGTTTTATGCTAGGTTAGAGTTGACTTCCACGCGGACGAAAACACGGGCAGAAGCTAGTGCATTATAGGCACACAAGATCCTTTTTTTTTTTTTGGTGTGGGAATCCATCAAATGACCCCTCCCGCTCTGAGTGTCAGACTCTTACTGACTAAAACCCACCCGTGTTCCTTCCTTAGCCCTTTATGTTCCGGGCCAGCGGTAACCCTTTCGGACAACCCCACTGACCCGGCAGGCTTCAGCCCTGAGGGACCCCTTCTCTGCTGCCGACATCTCTGGCACAGAAGATCCTTTTCTTGCCTTTACGTTTTTTATAAATAAGTATATTTTATGCGAAGCAACTACTAATACACTAGATAAAGAATTATAACGATGTCCCACCATCTCCAACATTGTTTAGCTAAAAACAGACATTCCATCCATTTTCCGTTTTTTCAAAGTTTTTAATAAGACCAGCAAGTAGCAGGCTTAGGTCTGCCAATAAGATGAATGAGGTATTACAAACAATACTTTTTTAAGAACTGCAGTTAGGCCTTTCCGATGTCGTGGAGATATTTATGGGCAAAGTTTACAGGTGGCCGTGGGTCTGGAATTATCCTTTCCCTCCTCCTTACCAAACCGCCATTAGAGAAATAATTGGGTGTGAGACTTGGCATGTCGTTAGAAGATTTGAGTACTTACCTACCTTATTGTCACATCAAAGCTACGTTTCCACGAATGGTAGACCTATTTTTGACAAATTGATTAAGCTGGTATAATTGTAGATTGTGTAAGGGTAAAACAAGCGTGCCTAATATTGAACCCAAATATTAAATTAACCTTTTGACCGTCACAGTCATGATTTTATATATAACAAACCAAAATGTGCCCAGCACGCCACGGTTCGACTACATGACGGACTTTGACGCCGAGGGCACGTTTTTTATTTTTTGACGTGTGGCGGTCAAAAGGTTAACAAGCTTTTACACACAATTCGCCAATAATTAATTATTGACGAATTGTGTCGTGATTGTGTTGTGTTGTGTTGTGGTGTGTGATTTGATTTTGACTCTGTCCCATATTTGCGAACGAATAATTTGACATTTGTAATTTTTTGTGCCCAAACCATCCTACATTAGGTACATCTCGTTTCCAAAGAAAAACCCTGCATTAACGAATATAGAAAAAAACAGCCCCAAATGCGAGATATATTCAGCCGTGACGTCACATCGTTGGTTATATTTTTGACGACTCTCAAAAAGGGTTTTAGAAAACCCAAAGCGGCTCATCTGTTTCTTTCTTGATCCATGACGGTTTCCCTCGGCCGCCGGGAATTCGATTAAAACACAACCGGTTAACTTTTAAAACCTTTTTCGACATTTCGCACTCATGGGCTCTATGGCCCTTAAACATACGTCGTAAATGTAATGGAAAACAGCGATAGAGGTATAAACGAGGTTTAGTAGTAGTTTTACGCCCCTGTGTAACTACTGCACATTAAACAATTTGGGCGGTTTTAGATCGATTGACCGGAAAATTTGGTGTTTGGGATGTTGATTTTGTTTTTTTTATGGTATTGGTAGTTGGTTATAGGACCCTAATAGGCTATTTGACAATGTAAAAAATAAGGTCATAATTATTGACACTCGTATAGATTATCGCTTTTAAAATCGATTTGCATTAATTTTACTACAAAACAATGTATTATTTATAAAAAAAAACCCGAAAAAACTTCATCGGTTTAAATCTGGCGCCACGTAATCGAAAACGGTCTGGATTGGCTGAACTTAAGATGACGTCATGATTTAGTAAATTTCTGTCTATCGTTGACAGAACAGATGACTTTTGTCTAGTATCTCGACCGTTTCAACGTTTGTTTACGTGAATCGTGACGTCACGACGCCATATTGTTAAAGATAGCGTTTTGGCGGCTTATTTAAACAGTACATTTTTATTTACTATTTTTTAAAAGAATTATACATTATGCAATTTGAAGTAATAGGTTTTTGTGGGCTCGTTAGACACCAATAAATAATCCGAGATGTTTATCAGAAACCAGTCAAATAGCCTATTGCGTAACACAGTTTCAATCACAATCGCAGAGTTTTGAAGGATATTTCTAATCTCTTGCTTCATGGGTTAAATAAATTCGTCTGCTAGACGGTAATAACGCAATAAACGTGGCTGAACTGTCAAAATGAAATAAAATGCGATCTTATTGTCATTTTGTTGTTACGCAATGACTCCATTGTTTTGGTGTCAGTACTACCCTAGTAAAGGTGAATTGCGCCAAACTTTTATAGGTATCTAGAATAAGTCTTATCCTGAGAATAAATTTTGAATTTTTGACCGTTTTTCCATACTACAACTGTCAGACGTCCATTTTATTCTACGGATAAAAGAAATCTGACTTTGGTGACGTCAGTCCTAAGTAGAAAAAACTTTAAAAATTCAACTCTCTAAATAGAAACATCCTATCCTATCCTACAGGGGTGAAAATACGAGTATCACAAAGGCGAAAATTGCATAACGTTTTCGTTCAGCAAGTGTAGCTACACTACTAGATATTATGTAGTGTATACCACGTTTAAGATATCAAACGAAGGAGAGTTATGATAGTTAGTGCCAACTACTAGGTACTTGGCTCTAACTAAATCATAATTTGGCATAAACATGATGAGAACAGTTATTTGCCAGCAGGAATATTAATTGAGTTCTATTTTTAGTGTATTTGGGAGTTCCATGTACAGCAATGAACTATCGATTAGGTTATTAACATCATTCAATCATTTAGAATTTAACAGACCGTGCGACCAATGGGATCCTCATCGGCTACTTATCAGGATCCTTAGGGGATGAATTCCAAAAAAACGATGATAAAACTAACTCGTTAACAGAATGTTTAACATACACACATAGTAATAATAATAACTTGGCTTCGGCCCCTCGTACGCCTTCCAAAAGACCGGGGACCGCATGGTCCCGAGTTATGTAAAATATAAAAAATATAAATAACAATAATATAGTCATAATAATATTTTGTTAACCCACAGGCTGCAGGTGTAAAAGGACTGACAGTACGCTTTAAAAAGCGCAACTTTGACGGCCCCCGTGCACCGTGAAAACCTGCGGGCCAACATGTTGCATCGGACAGACAGCGCTCTGCGCTCCCTTTCCATATCTTCAGTGACCCAGTGGCCCAAATATTTAAATTAATACAGGGTCAAATTAGATTAGCAAGCGAAACTCCGCAGTGTAATCATGTAATCACGTCTGCGGTATCGGTGTGGGTATCGATATCTGAACATGATAAAACAAAACAGATATTAATTTGATGATTTTTTTTGTGGGGTCATCGACCGCAAGTGAATTGGCAGACGTGAATGGTACTGATATTTAAAAACGATATAACTCATTTTCTCAACTCATACTTCAAGTAACAACAATAGCAGCGGTCGTTGACCCCTAAGAAATTAAAATATTGTTTATTTTTACTTCGTCGTGTTTAGATAACGATGCACCACGTCTGCAGAGTTTTGCTAATTTTATTTAACCTTGTATAAGTGCTGTAAGTGCTATAATTCCAGTAACATAAATACATATTACATTATATCAAAACAATAGGGTTCGGTTCGAAGATAAAGTTTCGTATATTGTATTACAAAGAACCCCTTTCGCCTCGTTGGTCTAGTCGTCGCAAGGGCTACTGCTGATCATGAAATCCTGGGTTCAATTCCTGTGTCACGTAAAGTGTTATTGGGTTTTTCCGTCTGGAATTTCTCAGTAGCAGCCTGGAGTCTGGATCTGTGCCCGGTTGATATCAATAGCCTTGCTCCCTATTAGATGGGACTTACAAAACATAACTGGAAAAATGTGGGTGTACAGTCACGAGCATAAGTATGTATACACTTGGCTTTATTCAAAGACGAATTTCTCCTTTAGTTTTGAATGAAATTTTATGTTATTACGAACAAAGTATTTTCGAGCCCATAGGTTTGTGTAAACTGTCGTATTTCAACGTTGCATTCGTTATTTCACGAAAAAATCGCAATTGAAAGTTGCCAAGTGTTGACATATTAGTGCTCGTGACTGTACATCCAGTTGCACCTCTTTCTAACTCTTCAGGAAATACAGACGTGATACTACGTTATTTATTTATTTACTAGCAGCGCCCCGCTGTTTCACCCGCATAAGTGTCGACCCCGTGGGAATATCGGGATAAAAACTATCCTATGTCCTTTCCCGGGACTCAAACTATCTCTATACCAAATTTCATCTAAATCGGTTCAGCGGTTTAAGCGATTCAAGACGACACGCTTTCGCATTTTTAATATTATTATAGATTTATTATTGCTGAATGGGACCGCTCTTGACCTCGATCACGCCTGATGGAAAGCGATTGATAAGGTCTATGATGGAACGAGCGTGCCCAGAAGATGCCTAAGGCACTGGAACTACCACGCATCGACGAAACACAGCAGGCTGCTTGACGCCGGTCTCCCGTGGGAGGGTGGTCGCATACCAGGCGGGGGTTAGCCCTACGACCGCAAGGTAGAATTGGCCAGTCAAATAAGGTGTTGGGTGGGACTGTCTAGGATGCGCCGAGCGCTAGGTTCAGTTGAGTAACTGGCGGCTCAAACTGCGCTACACGAGGAGGCTTCTTCATGCATCCCATTCCCAATAAAATATATAATATTATGTGTTTCTGAACACGCAGCTTCCAAAACAAACGTCCTGTAGTTAGTAGAATTTCTATTTGAGCGCAGTTAGAAAGGGCAGATCTGTTACATCACCAGTTATTACTTAACGATACAGCTCTGTGGGTTTGTTGCTCAAGTTTAATTCACCAGAGTGCTTAGGACTGGGAATAGGTATGCTAAGATTGACCTGAAATTTCATAGATATATTCATTTCATAGATACATTAGAGTTGGAACTATTATTTGCTCGTAATGTTTATTTAGACCGTATAGTGTATCTGGACACCGGTGACCGACCCGTTAAAGCGAAGCAATATGATAAATTTTATCGGCAAATCCACCATAATAAGGCATTTTGCCCCTACTATTTTGAAATGGCGACCATTTTATTTATTTTTTTACTGAGTACGGTTGGGTTCATTTATTTTGCTATATCTACCGATGTAGAGCTCCTACAGGCATAAAGGCATTTCATTCGATAGCTGCTCTCATTGCCAAGCTTCAGTTGTGAAGAGACACAAGCAATCTGACAAGAAGAGCAGCTATAGGCAAGCCTGCGGGTGAGGGCGCCAGGGTAGGACGAGAACGGGGACCGGGAAAGGTGCGGGCGGCGGGCGCTCGTAGCGTGATACACAAGAGGCGAAATGTGCACTGGACAGAATGAGACATCACAGTTGTTTCGGGTAGTCAGAAGCCCGAAAGTCTGACAACCAGTCTTACCAAAGGGGTATCGTATTGCCCAGTAACTGGGTGGTGGAGGTCAGATAGGCAGTCGTTCCATGTAAAATACTGGTGTTCAGCTGCATCTGGTTAGACTGGAAGCCGGCCCCAACATAATTGGGAAAAGGCTAGGCAGATGATGGCATATGTTTTATACGTATTGAACTAAATAGTACCTACATAATTATGCAGAATCTTCTATCTACCACCACCGATTAGACAAATTAACACCATACACGCTTTTAGACGACGCTTACGGCAGTACCTCATAGAAGAGCAAAGGAAGCTAGATTTGGTCACACTGAATGTCTCAATTATATGATGTATGTACCTAACCACTTGAGTTATGTGTCAGTGTTTCGGTCGATGAGTGTTGCACGGAAATGTAAATAACTTGTTATAATAATAAACAGTTCCATTGCTGGGAATTGTTCTTGCTCATGCTCACGCTCGGGTTGTTTAGCTGGCCGGTGTCCCCTGTATCCTCAGCCCAGCGGTTGTGGTTACGTCATCCGCGGCACTGCTGCGTCCCATTCGCAGGTGCGAGACCTGTAAAATACAAAACAAACAAGTGTTATAAACATTATATCACCTACCTTTCAACTTATGCATCGCTGAACCATGTTTGCTTGTCAACTTACCCAATGTTTCCTGGCCTATTTGCACGCGAATGAGACGTACGATGTCAGGATGGCGCCATTTCACCCATCCTTGACCAAGAGCTGGCAGTGGGCGAACCTCTGTGCAGTTTGGGATATGACATCCATGAGGCTGTAGAAGGGAGACGGAAAATTAAAAGTGGGTGGTTTTTGTTTCACATTTTCACAAACTAGTTTGTTAATTAAGTAAGTACATCAAATATTTCTATTAGCGACTAGCGCTTACCTTTCATCCTTCTATGTTTCGTTTATTTGTGCATATTTTCTTCACTTCGATTTCCACTATCGCCAAAAATATTTTAGCTAACTTATTTGAAGACGTTATATCTTTCGTATTTGGTATCAACAGCAAATACAAGTTCAAAGCACACACAAGAATTCAAACTGTCCGAAAATAGTCCGCCGCGCTCGGCTGCTTGCAGCGTATTGTGCGATGACATTACAGTGCACGGAAATTATGATGACAATGTGTTGGAGCATGGTCGTTTAAATAAAAACAGGTTTTTTTGTTCTTGCTCGTTTCGTAGAATTTCTTTATTTGCAGAAGGTCTATCATGCGGCCATCTTACTTATTTATTTATCATTACCTATTTATTTTTTCTTGTCTATATTTGCAATATTACTCAATATCACACTTTTTTTATACATAATATACCTACCTATTCGTTATTGTTTTTATGTGTCACAAATTTATTTTTATTTATTTATTTAATTATGCATACACACATCACGATGAATATAAAACTGATTTACATCCGTCACCTCACACACCAGGTCCAGTTGAAAACCAGCGTCAGGCACTAGTTGTCTGGCATTTTTGCTGAACTGGGCCTTTTTGGCGCAGCCGTGAGGCACACATTCCTGCTAATTTCATATATCGGAATTTGCACTTTTTTTTTTTTTTTTTTTTTTTAAATATCTTTTTTTGTTTTTAACTGATGTATGTACGATTACTGTCTAACTATTTGGTGTATTGTGTGTCTTTTTAGTCTGTGCTAAATAAATGTATTTTCTTTCTTTCTTTCTTCTTTAATCAATCCATTTATTATTTTAAAATTACGTATTGGTTGAATTATTATTCATAGATATTTTTTAGAAATCATAGCATAACTTAACATCACGCCTGTATCCCTGAGAGGCTAGACAGAGGTGTACCTACCTATTACACCCACATTTCGCCAGATAAGCTTTTTTTTTTATAATAAAACATTGCCCCACACTAGGAATTTCTCCTGTATTGTGGGTACGTTTACAAACATTTAAACTCACATACACAAACAGCCAGACCCGGAACAACTACTTGTAGGTCATACAAATATTTGTTCCGTGCGGGAATCGAACCCGCGACACGCAGCGCAGCAGTCAATCGCTTAACCACTGCGCCAACCGTTTAGTTTAGACTTTAGGTCCCATGTAATAGGGGGCAAAGCTATTGCCATCAACAGGCACTACTCCAGACTCCGGGCTGCTACTGAGAAATTCCTGATGGAAACCCAATATCATTTTGCCCGACCTGGGAATCGAACCCAGGATGTTCATGCTCACTCAGCTCTTGAGATCACTAGAGCAATGAGGCAGTAAAAATCATATTTACATATGAAGGGTCCACTGCAATAGTGATAAATGTCCAAAAATGTTAAAATTCAAACTAATACCGTCATTTGGTTACTTGATATATGCAGTTTATGATCACGTTTACAAACTTAGCAATATCGCTTCCAGTCTCGAGATAATTGAGTTTTTAATATTTGACTACACGGTTAGAGCGCTCAACGTCACAGGTGTTCACGGCAATAATGTTTTTTTTTTTAGTTATTAAAAGTTACTTAAGAATGATTATTTTCCAAAAAAAACTATTTTCCTATCTCTAACAATGTTTTTTTTCACCGTTTATAACCGATTATCTCAGAACGATAAAAGAAGGACATTTATTACTATTGCAGATGACCCTTCATATTTAAACGTAACCAAATTATATGCCATACCTACTCTCCTCCAAAAACGAAACAATATCGATCGACCAATAAAATATTTTTAATTCTGTTAAAACGTTTTTACGTTGGATACCATAACTAGATAAACCTTTTACGGGCTGTGGGCGTTTTTCAGCTTGTTAGACAGACAGAACTTCAATTTTGAACCGGCAAAGATCTTTTGAGCAAACTTTTCTTTCTAACGGCACTGATAAAGGACCGAGACACTTTGTACCCTTCTTTTACTTTAGGAAGTTAAACTGATTGTTCTGAATTTCTGATGTTGTAGCAAAAGGATGGGTTCTTGGAAAATTTTGTAAGTACCTACCTTCATTTTGTATCGATCTAGTTCCGTATTCCGTACACGACAACCCAGGTCGTAGGTCGTAGGTTCGAACCCAGACAGGCGCTTTACTTTGTGTAAATTATTTCATTACCACTGTCCTGTGCATGTCCTAGAACCAAAAATTCGAAGACGTGACATCCACCAACTGGACTAGCACTGCCGCGTGGTGGATTACGGCCCACTCCCTCTCACTGAGAGGAGGTCTGTGTCTCAGCAGTGGGAACATTATAGGCTGATTATGATATTTCCGTATGGCCTACATATAGGATCGTCAAATCGTTAACAATTGAAAGTCAACTTTATTTTCTGTAGACATGTCTGAAAGCTCATCTACTTACAAATTTTATATTCACTGACAGACACCGCACAGCCTAACGTATGAAATTTTAAAACGAAGGTACTAAGGAATGATTTTCAATAATCATCCCATAAAGAGGTCAGCGGGATTGTCCGAAAGGGTTACCGCTGGCCCGGAACATAAAGGGCTAAGGAAGGAACACGGGTGGGTTTTAGTCAGTAAGAGTCTGACACTCCCTTCCGCTCCACCCAGAGCGGGGGGTGTCATTTTTGATAATTTCCATCCGCAAAAATAAAAAAAGGGGTTAGATAGAGGATGAAAGTTTGTACCTAAGGAAGTTCGTCATTGTTGCCGATGGGAAATCCCACCGGCGGGCGCGGGATTTTCAACTCTCACGGCTGAGCCGAGCGTTGACTATCCAACGCTGTGCTTTTATTTAGGCATTATATTTAAGTGTAGCCTTTTGTTAGTGAAATCGGGCATTAAGTTTAACTTAGAAACATAAAACAAGTCGTAAAACACCCTAAGATCCCATTGAAACTGCAATGACTTGCTCACAAACCAGATCTGTTCACCAACAACCTTCATAACGTTCCCATTCATTTTATTAATAGACCATAAATACCAAATGCCTCTCAATAATAATGCTTCCCATCCCCACAATAGAACCTCGGGGGCTATACCGCCATAAAAGCAACAAGTATCCACCTGATTGGTTATCACAGAACATATGATGTTATCAATATAGAAGTAGATGCTGTTACCCATCTATTTTTATATTGATAACATCATAATGTTCTGTGATACGCAATCTAATGGCTGCCATCCCCTGAGACATTAATAGGAGAATTAGATCCGGAAAACTTTTTATTTGTAAAAACACCCTGTTTAGGTACTTATTAAGTATACAGGGTGTTTGGAAGCTGAGTGCAAAGCTTTAAGGGAGTGATAGTTGATACCACTTACAGCATTTTGAGCCATACACGTCTTAGACGAAGTATGTTTTTTTTTTTAATTTTAACTACAAACTGTTAGTCAAAAATAACATACCAACTTTAACTGGGAATAAAATAAAAAAAACATACTTCGTCTAAGATATGTATGGCTCAATAAGCTCTAAATGGTGTCAACTATCCACCCCCTTAAGGCAGCTATCCAGCTTTATCCTTTATCCAGCTTCCAAACACCCTATTTTTTTTTTTTTTTGAAATGGGTTTGCTCTTGACTCTAGTCTAGGTCAGAGGTGACAGAGACAAAGTCGACGATGGAGTGAGCTTACCCAGAAGAAGCCTGTTCACTTTTACTTTGAAGAGATTATTATTGCTGAATTTGTTCTTGACCCTTGTTTATTATAAAGCAATATTGTATTTGGTTGTTATTTACTGAGCCTATCATAGTGTCTAAAAGAAAAAACATATACAGGATGAAAACTTGCGACAAATCGAATTAGGAGTGCAGTAACTGTTACATAATCATAATAAATTGTCACCTTCTCAAATCTAAATTCTTGAAAAAAATCGTGTAATTATTATCGTCTTAGATAGTGCAATCTAAGTTATTGTCTTCAAGTAGACACAAATTATCGGTGTTTCAGTTTTTTTTTTTTTCAGATTATCATAACAAATAAGAAAATTAAAGTATCAACGTTAGCGCGCGCCCGATAAGCAATCCATTCATCGCTGAGATCAAACCATGAAGCAAGTTGGCAACGTGTTGACGAGAAACCGATGGATATTCTTGAATAAAATTTAATTTTATTAATAGAAAACAAACCGCTTATTTATCAAATTAAATTTCAATCGACAACATCCATCGGTTTCTTAGTAAACTTAAACTATATCCGACGATCCTGCATACTTATCTCTTTTGTTGACTGTATCTAATTACCACTGCTGAAAAAGACATAGTATGTAGGTCTAGCGACCACAATAGTGTCTTAGCTTACAACACAACACGCGTATTGCCATTATAAAGCTAACGAAACCAGGAAAGCCTTTCTGCAAAGGACAGTGATGCCCTTAATTTATAGCTTTACTCATTCAACAAAGTCCTAAACCAACAAATCAATTAAAACCAGAACCAAGTAACATAACTTCCAATCTAATCGTATCTATTTAAATTAACAATGTTTATATTTAATTAAGGAGAGGCAGCACCTACGAACCCATGTTAATATTAATGAACCATTGTTGTGACGACAATAGGCAAAATGTATGAGGAAATGGAAACACCCTGTATCCTTCTTACAGACATTTTGCACTATTTCAGATTGTTATGTTTATACAATTGAGTCTGAGCGACTGAATATGTCGTGATAATGTATTTTCGGGAAGTTGGTGTCCTGCTCTTCAAGTGATGTTAGGGAGTGTATGTATCTGTAAGAGGACAGGAGAATACTGGATCTTTGCTCAGAAGGATAGGAAATGTGTCATAATTGTATAGTCTGTTTCAAAAGTATCTGATGAAAGTGTAAACAAACCCCGTTCAGGTTAACTTCTTACGCAATTACTCACGAAAGGCAAGTATATAAGTGTTCAGAAGGTTTCAATTTTAAACCTCACCATTTTTCCCAACAATTAGGTATTGTGTGACAAACATAATTAAATTTGTAATAGAAAAACCGTTGACGAAAATTGAGGTTATACAATTAAACGCAATTGGCAAATGAATAATATCTTTAAGATGATTTTAAATTAGAATTAAGCACAGGTATAAGTATTCAATGCACACAATTTGTTAGTGCTACTACAAATTAGGTTACGGACATGTCGATGCTAATTAGTATTCATTTCTGATCCATTTGCTTACATTTTCATCATATTCTTTTGGAACAGACCATAGTATAAAATTACTTTGTTGTTGTTTGAGTGCATCCCTACTTACTAGATTGCTTCTTCAGAGCAATGAACGATGATCTTCTGAATCCAACTCTAGTGGATTGAAAATTAGGGCTTTCAAATACTTCCTTTCAAGTCTCGAAGGATCCTAACCAGATGTACATACTGTAGCGGTATCTACAACCCTAAATGCGAACTACGCGTCATACTGACGTCACGCAAAATCCTGCATCTCGAAAGAAAGAAAAAGTATTTATTGCGACTCGTACAGGAAGATCACAAACTAAACTAAACACAGTAAAATAAAAATCCAAGTTATATAAAAAAAGTAACAAAAGGAAAATGAAACAAAGTCCTATACGAGGCCAAAAGGCTCCTATCTCAGCATGATGCTGCGACATTTAAAAAAATAAAAATAAAGGTCGCAGTGCAAAAGCAAAAAGCAGCAGCAGCAGCAAAAGCAGAAAGCAGTGTTTACCGCGCAACTACATGAAACATCGGGCAGTTACCCGCCAGACACAACACCCGTTTCTTTCTTTTAAAAAAAAAAACGTTGCCCCACACTAGGAATTTCTCCTGTATCGTGGGTGCGTTTACAAACATTTAATCTCACATACACAAACAGCCAGACCCGGAACAACTACTTGTAGGTTATACAAAGATTTGTTCCGTGCGGGAATCGAACCCGCGACACGCAGTGCAGCAGTCAATCGCTTAACCACTGGGCCAACCGTGCCGTCGTTGGTGTAGTGTATGCGGAAAGCATTGACAGGTCAGTCACTTACCGGCCGTAGCCGACATCAGACGTCTCTGGATTCCGTTTATGCTACCTTACCTATGTATCTGTCAAAGTGTGTTTTATTAAGCATCCCAGTGAACATCACAAGTGGCGACGAGGATAAAAGTAAGTGCAGAAAACATTTACCAAAAAAAGAGGAAGAATGCAGGCTGAAAAATAATGCACGTTGATAGTTGTTTACGATCAGTTAAGCGACTATATTTCGATAAGGATCGTTAATAGTTGGATACTAAAGTAAAAACAGAACGTAGTCACGCTGTACCTACCTACCTACACGTAAATAAATCGTTACCAACGTAAAAGGTTACATCTAATGATTGCTTTGTTACCTAAGTTTCGTATGATTAAGTTACGAAAAATAAATTCTGCTTCGATTGATGTAAACAACTTATAAGCGTAAATGCAATGATATTATAAAGGAAAGATACGCTACGTTCATACTGAGCGACGCCGACGCCGACGTTCTGTATTGTTGCGTTGTTATTACAAAGTAGTTACTGCGATAGACAGTGCGGAACGTATGACACAGAAAGAGATAGCTATATGTATTGTGTTGCTTGCTGCTATTAGCGGACTAAATGAAACTACAACAATATTGTCTAAATTTGCCTGCAACAATTTGCGCCCGCTAGTGCCATATCTACCCCTTAAATATAATATCATTGCGTAAATGTTACAAAGGCCATGCAGTAAGTGTTGGTTACAAGTGTTACAACAAAACAAAGGGCTATGCCTGAATAGTACGCAATTATTTCAATGTGCTGGAATGCAAACAGTAAATTATTGTTATTGGGTAAGTGTTCTCATTTAAATAACAAGATAATTGAGTTATTTGCACGCTTCTTATTTTAAATAAAAATAATAACCAATTAATATCATAAATCTTGGACATACTTAACTTTTCTGTTGTAAATAACCTACATACCCACCTATTGTAAAAATAAAACAAAATCATTGGATACTATTTTAATCAGGTCACTGGTTTTGCCAGGATCAATTGTTTGCATTTCGACACAGAAATATCAAGGTCACGCAAATACTATTCTCAATACGACCATGCATAACGGATAAATGTGAGAAAAGACCGGGAAATGTTAGTGTAATGCATTGACTGCCAGCGCGGTCACCGGTGACCGCAAACAATAGATTTTCTATTGTGTCTGTCGTCTGGCAGTCAACGTGTAGCATCAATAATGGCTTCAATCAATCAACTCAGCCTATCGCAGTCCATTGCGATAATAATGGCTTAATTACTAGCATATTTACTGCCAACCAGTTAATAAACCTAATATGTTAATAGATAAAGGTTATTATCAGTCAATTTCCATAATAATAGTAAAGTAACGCTACTGAATAAAGTTATTCAGTATAATTAGTTAGTCATACTTACACATAAGTCAAAGGTCATGCTGAATCCGAAATGGTCTAAAGGCCACGCATATACTAACAAGTACCTTATGGCTACGCATACTGTTATCTATATAAAAGATAAAAGGCCACGCATACGAGTCTCAAAATCCTGTTACAGGTCGCCCCAAAAAATGACTCACGCAATAAGTACTTACAAAAATATAATAGGGCATGCAGTTGTAATACTGTTACTGTTATTTTCAGTAAAAGCCACGCAAAAATAAGAGTCAATACATTTTAATGCAAGCTGCAAAATGACTCATGCATCATCCACACTTCCCAACTAAAACCATTTTGATTGCGAAGGCGATCCGACATCTGTCGGCACTAGTTGGAGAAAATGGAAGAGGGCACTTGAAATTTATGAAACGAGCTACTCTTCTCCATGTTGGGAGAATCACCCAAACGAATGTATTCATTGTAATATCTATTAAACATAAACAATGCAAAAAAAAAAATATGGGTTATTAGGTACTTGATGGTAGTAAAAAGTCTCTTATTGTAGACCCGTTCCACAGAGGAAAATTTCCTGCGTGTAGGAATAAGTAACTAATGAGTACTACTGATAATGCTTAACATGTGTACCTGAGTTCTAGGGTGACATTATACCGATCTAAATTTAGATCGGTATCAACAGACTATGGGAAAGACAAAAGCTATGTAATTGTTACTATAATTAGGTACTAGTACCTACCAACCAGTTAAAATAATAAGTATACATACTTTGAAATAAAATAGGGGCAAAGTGAAAATAAAAAGTCACAATAACAGTAAACTGCTGTTTGATGTTATTGCAATGATTAATTAATAATAATATAATAACAACAGAAAGCTGCCATCTTAAACACCTGCAGAATAGTTAGGAAATTCATACAGTTAGAGGAAGAAAACACTCTAATACACACCATACGCTGCATTTACTTGACTTTGGCCCGTAAATGTAGCTAAAACCAGCCTAAGAGGTGAGAAAAAAAAGACACTCAAAATAATAATACTAATGTTTATTTCCAGTAAAATGTTCATAAAGGTTACAAGTACAGTAATATGGTACAACATAAAGTGCATTGAGTATTATCTCCTGGCACCCAAACTAGGTTATAGCCTGTGACTTGGGGACCAGTGATTCCTTAAGGGTAGATAGATGAACAAAATGTTTAGTAAAACTGTTTTCACCTGTAACATGAATTAGTATGACATAATATTTTCTTATGATATGATGAATCGGTAAATCAATTTTGTTTGAGAAGAGAAGTTCCCTTCTTCTGTTGGAGTTTTGTGGTAGTACTATCAAAGGTCACTAAGTTACAGGTGCCATGTATCATTATGTGAAACCAAGACAATAATGTACTTATAACAATAAAGATTGCTTACCTATTCAAACATAGGTACAGGCGTGATGTGGTTATGAGATTATAATTCTTATTTAAGTATCACAAAGTTGATAATACTGCCTTAGGTGAGGTCCTGTTACTAGTATTACAATGGTCTGAGTGAAAGTATTGATACCTTCAGTATGAGATTGGCACCATCTTTTGTATTGTTTGTCACATTAGAAGTCAGTCTATATTGATGGAAGATTAGTTAAAACTCAAATTAAAATATATTTATTTGTACACATAGATATACCATACTGGCCCATGATGGAAAAAAATATGTCACTATGTGCTGCCTTGCCAGGCGTACAAGTATTGCTTACGCAGTAGGTAGTAGGGGTACAAGTAGGCCTAAATAATAACAGCCGCACAGGTCGTTTGATCAGGTTAAGCTATGCTTGCCGCGGTTGGTCTGTGGATGGGTGACCATCTTTACATACCGAGACTCCTCCGTGCCTCGGAAAGCACGTTAAGCCGTTGGTCCCGGATGTCATTCGTGGATCTTTGACAGTCGTTACGGGTAGAAGCCCGAAAATCTGACAACCAGTCTTGCCAAGGGGTACCTATTGTATTACCCAGTGGCTGGGTTCTGGAGGTCAGGTGGGCAGTCGCCCCATATGAAATACTGTTATTCGGCTGCATCCGTAAGAAAGTTGGTTAGGATGCAGCTTTAAAATAAAAATATAAATAAATAAAATTCATTTAATTCAGGCAAGACCCAAATGAAATTAAAATATTACAATGCCTACTACCACAGAATAAAATTTCAATGCATAGAAATAAAACAAATTAACGAATACAAAATTAAAAAGGTAATGGAATTAAAATTAAGATAATAATGTCAATGTCAATTAAAACTAAGTGCACTGGCTATACATGTCTGCTACAGCATTTCCTAATGTAGGGGCAGTCAATTCGCTCAGCGATCATCACCAGGACAACCCAGTATTCTAGAACATGATACGATTATAAATTATTTTGATGATTCAATGTTATGGTAATTAACTAACAAACGTAAATAAATAATATTTTACCAACAGGCAAAAATACAACTTTTGTCAGATTAAATTTCTTGAACTACCTACCGGAAATGTTGTCAAGTAGTACCTAATAGGTATTGAAGTGGTTAAAAGTACCTAATGATACTACTAAATTAAAAATAACCCTAAAAAAAAAAAAAAAAAAAAAAAAAAAACGCATTGACTCATAAATATCTTCTAAATCTATTATTGTTCAATTTTTCAATATTGTTCAAAAAAAAAAAAAAAAAAAAAAAAAAAAAAAAAAAAAAAAAAGGAAGAATAATTACAGAAATAGGTAGATACGCGCTGTTGGTAATTCCGTGGACTACTCAATAAAATACCATATTAGACTCCAAAATATATTGTGCATCCGCACAGGCAAACGATCAGAATTACAAGCACGTTTATGAATGTGACATCTGTCTAAAAAAATTATTCTATAAATACTGGGACACATATACAAACTCCATGATGTGTATTAGGCACATGCCAACATCATTGTTGTCATTAAGTTAATACCAACACTGGCCCTTGAACCAATCTAAACTCAGGTAAATCACATTACACACATTGAACACTATAAATAAATCTAAGCATAGACACATCCGCTGTTTAAAAATAATAAAACATTACAACAGCAAAAACATAGCAAAAGTATAAATTTGTCAAAGTTTCCGTCACATATAAACAGCAAATATTCAAAACTATGTGATGATAGGGATCTCAAACAAATTATACTTCTGCAAGTATACCTTACCTACTGCTTAGAACCATTATATTATCTATTTAACGATATAAATAAACGATGTTTGGAGATGGCTTAGTACTGGAATACTAAGTTACTGTAGTACCTAGTTATATCGAAATATGGGAAGCTCTTTAGTACTGTTTGGATGATCTAATCAACTGAGTAATTAGAAGTCTCAGTATATTCGAATTCAGACTCTCAGATAATTATCAATTTTGGGAACACAAAACTTAATGTCATACCTTCATGATAGATAGGTTCAAATTCCATGGCAATTGTTGGGACCTTATTATAGAAATACAAGCGTTGAATCTAAAGGTAGGTTCTTGAATATGGAAAGAAACGAAGTAAGATATATATTAGGTAGGAGGTGTAAGGACACAACCACAATGACAGATGTAAAATAATAGAAGATCTCAATAATTATTGTTTACCAAACAAGTTAAGTTGTGTCAGATTCAAATACACTTATTTCGTGAACACAGGGTACATACAAAAGGTGTTATAAATACATAAGATCCGAGCTGTGCCCCGCCAAAAGGCATACAAAATATCAAAGGTTCCATAATGTCATGTGAAAAAAAAAAACATACAACAATACTCAAAATTATTTAGTATGTCTTAACATGAGCTTATATTGGATTAAGTTAAAAAGTATAATTAAAATTTGTCATTTAAATATTGTCAAAAGAATAATACACCTTGCTATTTAACAGTTTGAACAGACAAGATCACTCACCATGTCACACGTAGGCACATACACATAATAATAGCATTTAATTTCAGCACAACCGTGGTGATGGTCTAGCCCGACTAAGTTCGTGGGTTTGAAACCAGGCAGGCATTGTGTGTATTTTCACTCATCACCACTGTTCATCAACGGTGAAGGAAAACACCGTGAGGAAACCGGCATGTCTGAGAACCAATACTTCGAAGACATGTGATTCATTAAATTGGACGCAATGGGCATCCATTAAATTGGACGCATTTGGACATCCATTATATGGCGAAGGAAAACATCGTGAGGAAACCGGAAAACATCATGAGGAAACCATATGTAACACTCCATTAAATTGGATTTATCAAAGCGAAAGTTCTAGGAAAATCATCTACTTTTACAATATTTGTAAATATGTGAGCACGATGTATCTATCACAGAATTGAGTGCATCGTCTTCACATATAATTAAATATTATGTTTATAAGAACTTGTAAAACATTTTAAAAGAGTAACGATGGAGTTTCTTGCCCATTCTTCTCCATACGAAAACTACCTTTTCGAATCGGCGATTAGAATCAATTCAACATTTCAATTTAATAAAAATAAAGGAGGGATGTAGTGTATGCGGAAAGCATTGACAGGTCAGTCACTTACCGGCCGTAGCCGACATCAGACGTCTCTGGATTCCGTTTATGCTACCTTACCTATGTATCTGTCAAAGTGTGTTTTATTAAGCATCCCAGTGAACATCACAGTTGGTTGGAGGATCCTCCCTTTTCTATGGAGTATGAGTGAACTTTACACCCGTCATATCTCTTTATTACTATAAAAATCCCTAGTTATATGTTGCCGGGTCGTTCAATTAAAAGTTGTAATTATTCCTATACTTTAGTTTATCTCATAATCTTGTAATTATTCGAAAAGGTTGCAAGTACACAGTTCCCACATCGACCAATACCATCGAGTAGTAACTGGATAGTCGTATCGATAAACGACTAGCGATAGCCGTTTTGCGTGGATGTGACGCATGTTTCCCCCAACCCTTTCTTATTTTATTTTTGTTTATTTACTTTATTGCGTCATGTTAACCGCAAATAAACATATTTTCTTTTTTTCTTTTCTTTACTAAGGGCTAATTTTTCAATCGACAAATATTTTTTATTAGTGGAATAAAATTGACGTCTGACAGATTTTGTATGGATGAACTGTCAAAAATTCGAAGTTATTCATCGGACAAAATTATCTGGCGTTGGAAAAATCAGCCGTAAAAGAAATACATCGTGCTTAATGAATGCATCGCAGAATTGCATTGCACCAATTCTTTCAAATTCGCCGACTGGCATTTTGCGATTCACAAAATACGAACGTTTCAAAGAGAATGTTACATCGTTGAGCTATATTGAGCACGTTATACTAAATGTGCCCGTGGGCAATTTTTGGACGGACTGAAACTGGTAGGTACAAACTCAATCTAAAAGGACCAAATTCTTTTACACGTCTGCACCAGCACAGTTAAATAAAAGCTTTATAACTAATGCATATGAAAGTATATACAGTACGAGTACTTATAACAATGTTATATTTATACAAATTATATATTTGTCTGTCTGTCTGTTTGTTCTGGCTAATCTCCGAAACAGCTGAACCGATATTGTTGAAATTTGGTACGGGGATACTTTGAATCCTAGGGAAGGACTACTTTTATCGACATACCACTCAGGCGAAGCCGCCGGCTAGTACATGCGGCTAATACTAGCGCAGGCTAGTACATGATAATTCAGGTTCCACCCTCTTCTCAGACTGATTATGCATCTGTATAATGATACCACTTAGTGATGAAAGGCTAGCCCTAGCTTGTCGGCGACGAATACTGCAGCTGCAAATTATAATGATTGATCGTTGCAGTAGAAATTCGGTGACCATCTGCGGTCAGCGAGAATAAATTTATCGCCCGCTACGCTATTACCTACTTCGTTTTTGCTTTGCATTCTTACTGACTTTTCTCTTTTTGCTCAGCTCCCAAGGGTCGTAGCGTGATATTAAAAAATAGCCTATAACCATTCTCAAATATTGGGTTATCAAATGCAAAAGGAACTTTTCAAATCTGACCGGTAGGTATTTCTAGAGATTTATTTAAATTTATGAATTCATTACTGGTATCAAAGGACTCAAATTTGTTAGTAACAATATTTCTTAACAAGTACGCTATACACTTAACCTAACACTGCAATATTGTTCATGCAAATCCCTGCTACAAGCTCAACAAATCCCTGCTATAAGCTCAAGAAATCCCTGCTACAAGCTCCACAAATCCCTGCTACAAGCTCAACAAATCCCTGCTACAAGCTCAACAAATCCATGCTACAAGCTCAATAAATCCCTGCTACAAGCTCAATAAATCCCAAGCTAAACACGGATGTGGAAAGTCTGCAGCAGCGATTCACATACAAGCAGTCCAGTCTGCTCGCGATACACCGCAATACAATGTTGGGGCTGGCCCGCACCCGGCGAACCAGAGAGGCGCATCCTTTTCGCATCGTAGCGTATAAACAATCGACACGCGCTTCAGCAAACATCCCTGACGCGCTACAGAAGCGGAACAGCCCTATCAACACCCGGAATGCATTATTATATTGAATGTGAAGGGTGCTATACGATTTTTGAGCGTAATCTACCCACAAGCTGCACGTGTTTTTTTGTTTATGCGTACACTCGAACAAACAAAAAGCAATTAAACTCTTCAGCTGTATTATTAGTACAGATAGATATACCAAGACTTAGCATACATATTTACCTGTTACCCATGACACTTCATCATAGCACACATAAACTATCTACTATTTACTACAGCAGAAATTGTATATTTTTTTTACACTAATAACATATTCAGTCCTAGTTCGCTCCTTAGTGCCCGTAATATAACTTTTGAATCACATTCGTATCCAAAGAAAATCTTTCAGCTCCCTGCTTCAAACGAGCTAGCATATCCAAACGTTAAAATTAAGATCCAGCATTTTCTATTTTAAATTGTTAAGTAAAGTATTTTCATGGAAAAGGAACACATCACTCAAACTCGATAAGTCAACTACGTGAGATGTCGTATGTAGTTTTTCACTAACACAAGATGATACCTAAATTAACGCCTATAGAAAAGCGTGCATTTGAATTTTCAACGTTCGACTCAGCGCCGAAAGTTGAAAAACGAGCTTTAATTTAGGCATTACTTTAGGTGTCGATTGTATAGGTGGTATAGTTAATAAAATTCGTTAATAAAATTTAAGAGCGTTTACGCCGAACGTCATTTCATACAAACTTTCAAGCCCTAGTTTTCCGAAATGAACGAACCGATTTCAATGAAACTTCATACGCGTAAGCAGGATACAAAGGTCTAAAAAGTTAGTAGATAACATTTTCGAAAAATAGTGCTACAGCCAAATTAGACCGATTTTAAACTTTTCATAGAAACAGAGATTTCCAGTTATCTTTTTTTAAATAAGACATTTCGAAAATGTTCTCTACTAACTTTTTAGACCTTTGTATCCTGCTTATGCGTATGAAGTTTCATTAAAATCGGTTCATTCATTTCGGAAAACAAGGGCTTGAAAGTTTGTATGAAATGCCGTTCGGCGTAAACGCTCTTAAGACTGTCGAAAAAGGATGATTTTCAAAAGCAATCTGCGTTTTCATTCATTTTAATGGGCTATACCGCAGTGTACCCAACTAGTAACTACCCATATTGCAATGGTGTATTTAACCTAATGTCGCCAATTCATCTGGTTAAAAGATTCGTATTTTCAGTATGATATCTCTATAGTTAGTGAACCTACTATTTTCAGGGCAACATGGTAAAAAGCTATGTTCAGCAGTCAGAAAGGAACCGCCGACCTCATCTACTCGTAATTTTTTTTTATATGCTTGGCGTGTAAACGTTTTTGTACAAACCTACTTACAGAAATAGAATCATTTTATCATCAATGTACTGCAAACGAACGCGTCACATCCCTAGAGCACCATAATTAAAGACCACACGGATAATTCGGCATTAAAAAAAATACAAAATGTGGATTAAGACGCCTCACTATTTCAAGCCTACTACGTAGTGATCAATGAACGAAGTTTGCAAACTTCGTTCATTGATCACTCAAAACCCATGATTTACGACTATTATGAGCTCAAAGTCATAATTTATAAGCTTTCAGCTGTACGAGCCACTGGAAAATGAATTATACAGTAATTAATCAATTACTTTGAACGATCTATTACCGGTAGGCTTCAGAATAAATGAAGTGGATCCATTATCGAATTGGTTATGTGATACCCAATCACTTATCAATAGATAGCTTAACCAGTGTGTACGGAGCAATAAACCCCCGGAAAAGAAAAAAGGTTGACATTTGCTGCTCTACACTTTTAGTAGGCATGCAAATAGGTAATATTAAATATTAATAAGTAAAATATTAACAGGTAATGTTAAATATTAATGAGTAATTTATTGGTTCACAGAGAATTTTGAATGGAAAACTCGGGCTTATTTAAATTCATTGATATTATTGTTCAGAATGAAATAATATCATGAAAATTAATAAGGCTTCAGAAACAGCATCAAAGGAAAGTTAAATATTGTTATATTTAACTTTCCTTGGGCTATAATTATTTAGCTTTAAACTTTTGTTCACCTACCAACGGTAAAAAACTGGCCAAGTGCGAGTCGGACTCGCACACGAAGGGTTCACCATAAGGCAAAAACACAGAAAAAAACACTTTTTTGTATGGGAGCCCCCCTTAAATATTTATTTTATTTTGTTTTTAGTATTTGTTGTTATAGCGGCAACCGAAATACATCATCTGTGAAAATTTCAACTGTCTAGCTACCGCGGTTCTTGAGATACAGCCTGGTGACAGACAGACGGCCGGACGGACGGAAGGACGGACGGACGGACAGCGAAGTCTTAGTAATAGGGTTCCGTTTTTACCCTTTGGGTACGGAACCCTAAAAATATTGAGAAGTAGGTAAAATAAAAACCTGATTGAAAATTAACCCTTGCCGTTTCGGACAATGAAAAATAAAAGTTCTTAAGCACTATCCAATCTATGCAATTTTGCTTAAATTGATTAGAACGCTCGACCTAAATAAATTCAAATACACCGATAGGTACTGTAGAATGGACGGCCATCGTCATGGCAACATTGGTCCAAACATTCCGCATATCTAGGTCGCTGGCCTGCACTGGGCAGATATTTGCAAAATTCTGCCCGTCTTGCCCCCACGACAAGGCTAAACGTTGGCCAAGTCAGGCCAAGTGAAGCATTTACGAGTAGGTAAATGGGGTCATTATGTACTAAGCTATGATAGCCGAGGAGTTTCGTGCTTACGGTTAGAGAAGGTAATTGTTAGCATTGCAATTATGGTAAAGATACTCTTTACTTTTTGCAAGTTAGTTTTTTGTGCAGGTATAAAATTTATCAAGATTTTGTATTCACCAAGTGAAACAAAAAATACCAGGCCATTAAACCAATAAAATCATCATGGAAAATAAACGAAATGAACAAAAGGCAATTCATCAAAACTTTCTCAATCAAATAGGTGCTAAAATGTAAATCAAATGTAGATCAATCCGTAACCTAGAACAAAATCACAATAAATTGGAGTACTAGAACAGAGAGTAAAATAATCCTCTAATATAAAATTCCTCTGTATACATCGTACAGTTACAAACAGAAGCGAAAGATTCGAGTGGCTTGGAGGCAATAACTAAGTCAACACGATACGACTAACGCAAATAATATCGAGGACGAGTTACATCCAACAAACTGAAATGGAATGAGATGGAACATTTAAATATGCTGCGGGATTCTAGACTCTCTACTTACTGAAATTGTTGTAGATTTTCTGGCCACTCACATAAATTTTGATGAGATAATATCATTTTAACGTGGGCGTTGGTTTTATAAAAATGGATTCCGAATGCTTTTATTCTTGTATCGCTTTTGGTGGCAGTGATTTGGTTCGGATTTTCATTTCCCCAGAGATATCTGCTTAACTTCCGTTGCTGAAATTCTTCGGTCATATTTTTAGTAATCTAATTATCGGATCTATAAAAAGTCGACTGAAATTGTCACCAACACAGTAAATTTATTATCAGACTTAATCATGAAAAAGCTTCTATACAACGTGTAACATAATTAACGCAAGACCTCATACACCCCAAAAAAATCGTGTTGACTCTAGCATTACTTTACGCATTTAAGATTGAGTCTTATTGCCTTGGAATAAGATTTCATTTTCTTTGGCTCAATCGGCGGTCAGTATAGCAAGATACGTAATTAAAAAAAAAAAAACCTATATTAAAAGTTACTGAAATCGATTCGATCAAACTACTTCCGGACTTGCGTTTATTCTGTTACACCTTGTATAGAAATAAAAATGAAACTAGCACATTCCTGCTTTGCAAACTTCCACTGAAAAATAGCTCACGATACTATTAAACAATTTCCAACATGAAAATGTGCGATGGATTCCATCAGCTATCGATCGCTATCTAATTCCGTGGCTATAACAACGGGCCCCAATTCTGTCAACGAAATCGAAACGTAATGGGTATCGACTCATTCTTTTGTAACCCATTTCGTACACGGAAAATCAATCGTGTCGTGAATCCATCAGACCGCAAAATAGGCACAACCCTATCAAGAACTCTTTAACAATATTTGATAAATCTATCCATTAGGTACTGGATTTGATCTGGCAGATGATTCAACAGTTTTAGTACAATGTGGAATGCATTAATGGATTGTGCTCTTTAATTCGAGTGTGATTCGGAATAGGTGTATCAGTACTTAGTGGTCTCCTAGGAAAATCGTTTGAGAGTTGGATATCATTTTCTATTTCAATTTAATGTTAGTCATTTATCAGAAAAAGATAACGACTAACTTATTTATCGTCACAAATCTATATAATAACATATATATTATATTATTATATTTATTTATGTATTTAAAAATCAATTGCCGTGCGTTAGTGTCGCAAAAACTCGAAAATGGCTTGACCGATTGTGATGAAACTTTGGTTAGTTGTTGGATGCCCGCCGTAGAAAAAAAAATAAAAAGGCATTCCAACTCATGGCATTAGCTGGTACCAACATTTTAAAAAAAGTCGAGAGGTGTCCTATGACACCCGAAGTTACTTTCTTTATGTATTAAAATAACAAGCACAATAAAATAAAACAACAGCGTTTGAGAGTTACAAAATGTTATATTTTTTTTGGTCTAGGTAGCTCTCATTCGCCTACCTGGACGTAGAGTACCTATTACGTGCGCTATAGAACTTCGTTCCAAAACTCTCCGCAACAGACGTCAAAATCAATCCTCCTGTAATGACGCACCTTTGCCAGTCATTTGTATGATTTGATAAAGGCTATAGAACGGCTATACAGCGGCTATACAGAGGCTAACAGGTGGCCATTATTACAGCGATCGTGGGTTGTCGTTCACAGTCCACCGACGATCCCCACAAACGCTTCCTGTTTGGACATCGTCCAGAACGCGACTAAAACGTTGTTTGAATATTAAAATGGTCCTTCCTACCTTTTGTTTCTGATAGGATTCCTTTCAAAATGTTTGCAAAAAAATTCAATTCCTGAATTGAATCTACTGAAAAGTCTACCTATTTTGACTCAATTGAAAAGCAAACAGAATGGAAGTATTATCGGTCGAGGCGGCTTGAATAGTTCCGTATATATTGCTGCGATGCGCGATGTAGGGATTACTCATGTTCTCTTATATTTCTTTATATTGATGTTTATTTTCTAACTATTGTTCATAACCATAACAGCCCTTTCACACGGCAGTCCAGTTTTGCGGGACCGGCTTTTTACTGGATCCTGCAAAACTGAACTACCGTGTGAACACAGCGTCCGTTTTTGCAGGATCCAGTAAAAAGCCGGTGTGTGAATACGGTTGCTGTTTTTTGACCATTCCTTTGCTAGTGATCAGGCGAAATGGACGTGAATACTTTGCTAATATTCTATTGGTATTATCGGCGTCGTCGGCAGCGAAATAGAAGATTTTGGGTTCATCCTATCGTGGCACAACGCTCGACTTTTGGTATTTTTGTAAATCTAATGAGCGATTTGAGAAGAGATGTGTCAAAAATTTTCAATTATTTTAGGACCACTATCCTATCCCGCAAAAACATTGGCCAGCAAAAAACCGCAACCGGCTGAAGCTAGTAACCAATATTTTACTTTTGATTTATTTTACTTTTTATGGTGGTCCAGTGGGCTTAACGGCTACGAGTTGTAGGTCGTGGATTCGAACCCAAGAAAAATTATTTTTATTATTTTCTTTGTGTAAATTATTTCATCACCACTGCTCTCAAATTGGTAAGGAAGTCAAATTTCTGACGTACCTATTCCACACTGGGCACCCGCTTAATTGGCACCTGACACACAGCAACACATTCACTCAGGTGCCATTTAAGCGGGTGCCAATGTCAAATTTCTTATTTTCTTTCAATATTCACCCATTCGAGGCGAAAGTCTCCTCGTGTAAACGAGCCGTCGCTGTATAAAGCGTGTTTAATGCAATTGTTTCACAAATTTGGCAGAATAAAGTAAGCTTGAGCACGGACGAGCGAACATTTTACCCTATCAACAACAACTTAAGGCGCGGTAAGCGGCAAATTTTTAGGTAATTGACGATAGCGCATCGCGGCAACAAATAAGGTTCCAAACAGCGATGCATTTGATAATAGTTGAATCGAATGACCACCAAAATAATTACAAATATTGCAGTTTTAATTCAATTAAAAAATTAATGCACGTCTCAGTGTAATATTTTTAGGTAAGTATTTCTTTAGTTGATGGAATTCGCTTTATTATCATTACATAAATTATGACAGTTTACCCTCAAAACATTGAGAAATATGCGACAAAAAAAATCTGCTCTTTTTTACGACTGTTTTATCAAGATAATATATTTTTATGAAATATTTTTGAGTCAGTCTTTTAGTTAAACATTTGATAATACACTAAGTTGGCTTGTAATATTTACCAATACGCCTAACTGTGCGATAAAAAACTGAGCGTTTTACGGTGTCCTATGTTTGAGCAACGCCTTAAACTGATGAATGGAAGAAACAAAATGGCCTCCGTCTTTCATTCGACGGCCTTTTGTGGTTCACAGGTGAGGAAAAATATTTGAAACATAAAATTAAATTGAATTCTTTATGGTGTATAATTACTTGATGAATATTTATCAGGCTTCTGGGCGATAAGGCTTCTAAAGATCTTGTTATTTTTATACTTAGGTTATTTCAAAAATAACTAAGTATGGATTATGATTTTCAGCTGGTAAACCCCGCTAACAAAGTACAGTCACGAGAAAACATCTTTGGTTATCTGGTTCCTGTGTCTAAAAACCAGTGTGTCCTTACTATAATAGCTTGTTTAAACTTGACTTAATAAGAATGTAACCAGTAAGTCAATGTTATGGTAGAAAAATATCAAGCAAAAGGTGCTATAAGATGTTCATGTTATGGGTTTGGTTTCCGCACTAGTAGTAGTCCTTCAAGTGGACCATTGTGCGTAGGTGCTATAAGAAACTAAAAATAATTATTTTTATTTTTATAAAGACGAACAACCATCCCACAACGTGGAACACACGCAAGATTCTAAGTAACAAAATGTAATAAGCACACAAAACCTTAACACAATATTCTCCTCGTTTGCTCACTTCCCTGGTTCAAGTTCCCAACTTGACGCTTACTTGTATACACATTAATTTGCATAACGCCTCCTCGTCCGACTTCGGACGCCGTTCCTCCAGCTCCCAACTATTTAGTTGGCAACATATTTTGGTAAGTAAGTAGTAGTATCTCGGATGAATGTTGTGTGTTTGTTAGTATCAAAGATTCTTCACTAAGTTTGGATACGGTTATCATATTATAGGTTTAGAGAACGGACGGACGGTTGAATGTTTTGTATGTTTCAAGTTCATCTGAAAAAGGTACCTCTATCTGGATTGTCAAATACATTTTAGGAAGGTTCATCATTCTTATAATAGTGTTCCAATTCGCGTATACAGCGTGGCAGTATTGACGCACAAACTAAAAAAAAAATTTGAAGCTAGTCAGATGACGAACCAACAAAAAATTTCAACGCTAGGGGTTCAGTAGGAGTCGGACTTCCGCTCCACCCAGAGCGGGAGGGGGTCATTTGATGATTTCCCATCAACAAAAAAAAAAGAAAAAAAAAGGGGTTGAGAATCATGTACTAAATCCATAGTAACAAGTTTGCGCGGAGATGTCGCTACCACCCTGTATAGGTAGGTATGTTATCATCCAAAGGAAAAGATTTTGCTGCAATCTGTGTTTTCCTCTCATCGTTAGCAACTTGGACTAGGTATTCATAGCTTTCAGTAGTCCCGAACAAATTGGTTAAGACAAACTTAGTTACAGCGATCTGCTGACCCAGTAACAAGTAGATAGATTAGGGGGCGTGATATAAGTCTATCCATCGGTTAATCATTCTGTGTCCTAGTACGTTTCTTAGATAAACCTCTTCTATTTTCACGGAGCGTAACTGTATTTATGTCTCGAACAACCAACCATCAGCAAAATCTGGATATTATTCTATCTACCTATTGTCTATGTAAACACTGAATAATCGCAGCAAAGAAAACACTAGACCAACAGCACATAGCAATATGATAATTCTATGACAACATCACAACTCTCAGCCAATGTCATATCAATATGCACATGCATACATGGGTACGTACCTATTGTCTGTTCTAAAAGTATATGATTGAAATGTAAACAAATGGATCAGAAAACGGGCTTAGTCCCATCTCGGCACCATCATGCCCACGAAACATTTCCATCTCGTTACCCTGTCCTAAATCATTGTTAACTACACATAAAAAAATAGAAACACAGTATCAGTATAGTAAGTAAATCAAGTTGATTATTTATTAAATCAAAATAAATATTTCTCAAAAGTAACTGTTTATATTTATTACATTTTTACAGAAAGCTTACAGACTAATAACACAATTAAAAATCATTCGTATGCAGGGAAATTTGCTAATTACAAGCTTCCACATATAAAAAATAAGTTTCATTTTAAAATAAAATAGTTTATAAAATAAGTTTAATTTAAATTACCATTGTATAGTGGACAAAGTAAAAGATATTTTTATGGGACTTACACAGACATTTTATAACCTCAATTTTCGTCGATGATTTTTAAATTTCAATTTAATTTAATAATGGTAATCAAACATTAATTGTTGAAATAAAAAGTTGATAACTTCAGAATATAGATGAATGTGTTACTAATTCCCTTAAGTGAGTGATTGCGTAAGGATTTAACCTGAACAGGGTTTATTTACACTTTTATCAGATTATTTTGGAACAGACTATACCTACATACAATATGCACTCTGCCCAGATAAATTGCCGCCAGCATGGAACACAAATTATTGCAATATTGCAGCGTCGTCGTCGGTCGTGCCCGGTGTGCCCGACACAACAAATAGATCTGTTTGAACAGCCATCAAACAAATACTCACTGTGCCATTGTTTTTCAAACTACCTTTATTTACAAAAATAGAGTATAGATAATAAAAGTGTGAAAGGGTCATCTGTTGGAAATTTGGGATATTATAAATGAAGCGTGCCTAATTTATAGTGATCATAAAGTACAAACGGGAATCTCTTCTTGTTTCGGGTTTTTTAGTACATTTCCCGAAGTTCTAGTTTTACTAATTTAGATAAAAATTGCGATGTATTAACCTACGTTTTTCAGTCAAGTAGACAAACCAAAAGAAGTAACATTGTAATGATATTGACTTGTAATTTTTTTTTTTTTCAGATTAAAGCTCCGGGTCACAAAGATCAAGTGCGTAAAATGGTTTTTACTGTTGCCTGTATTTACGTGTAAATAACATCAAGCTAAATAATATTTAAGAAACGGAATTATAAATATTCAACTGTTTTTCCGTGAACAAGTCTTAAATACCTACTTACCAAAAAAATTACAAAGTATTCTTCGGTTATAATTATAACACTAAATAGTTGAATATTAGGTACGTATGATGCACAAATTCTTAACCTCGACCCAAAATATCATAAATTACTATTATGGCATCTATTGTAAGCTGGCATCCTGCCCATTCAGAGAGGCCGTCGATATTTACTAAAATAGCTCCATACAAACAATTCATAAACATCTACCATTACCTAAGAAAGTTTCAAAACATAGTATTATCAGCCTATAAAGCTTCCACTGGAACACAGGCCTCGGGACTCTTCGGGAGGGAGTGGGCTTTAATCCACCACGCGGCCCCAGTGCGGATTGGTAGATCATCATCATCATCATTTCAGCCGAAAGACGTCCACTGCTGGACATAGGCCTCCCCCAAGCACTTCCACTTCGACCGGTTCTGGTTATTCGTAGATGTCACATGATTATAGTATTTAATAGTCCTGTCTACATTTTATTACTCTAGAAGTCGGTGGTGTCGAGATATAGGACATTATAGTTTTTATTTTTTGTTAAAACAGTAAACACTCCAATCGTTCCACTAACAATCGTCTTCTACGATGTCCTTCTCGTCGTTCTGGCTTCATTCGTTCTTCTTTCTTTGTCCAGGCGGTCTTTCTTTGGAATGCGCTCCCTCTGAATATCAGGACGGCAACCAGTCGGTTATCTTTTAAAGTGAAGGCACGTGAACATATCCGTCAAAAGTTGGCTGTAGCATCTCAGTGCTGATTTGCTGGTTTCGTTTTCTCCTCTACCGATATTTTTTTTCTCCTCACAGTTCATTTTGTTTATATGTATGTATGTATGTATCTATCTATCTATGTATTAGTATTTATTCTTGTATTTTATAAGTAGTCATTTCCTAGCTATTTATCCCGTATGTTGCACCTGCCATGTTTTGTCTCTGCACCACCCTAAGGTTGACTGGTAGAAAATGCCTCAGGCATTAAGTCCGCCTTTGTACAGTATTTCTTTTACTTGTGCATAAAGTTTTAATAAATAAATAAATAAATACTAATTGGGTATCGATATTTGAGCTAGGCCAATTGCTATTTGGGTATCGAGCAAAACCCTATATTACACCACTTATCCCCCTCAGGGGGACTTTCAGGGGGGATTCGTGGAATAAGCCAGTTAGTTACCAGTCATGTGCGGGTGACTGTAGGTAGGTACAACCGCGGACAATGGCAGTCGTACATTGTACATAAGAAAAATACCATTTCCGACGCGGCCCTGAAATATTTGGCAACTATGAATAAATAAAGATCTCCAACTCAGTTGCCTAAACTTTTAGCAATAAATCTAATCGAAACTAATTACCCAATGTATCAATTAAATTAATTATTTGTGTCATCAATTTTGTTTTAATAAATTGCCTCTTGGATGCTGGGAAGTGATTATTGGGAACTAACTTGTTATTGGTTTTGGCAGTACTTGAGCAAGTGCCAAACAAATGTCCGGTATTGGATACTTTGTCTGTTTGGCAGACTGTCTACACGCGTTTGTTTTTTCACTTTCGATTGATGCTTACTGAATTTTGTATCGTTATGTGGTTGGCATTCCTTTTTATTGATAAACCGTAGTAATCAACAAGGGGGTGGTAAAGTTCATAATGCATATACAAAAAAGTTCTTTATAACCTTATACATGCTGTAAACATATTATCACTATAAATGCTGTAAACATATCACTATACATGCTGTAAACATATCAATAAACAAAATGGTTAATCTTTTGGACATGTAAATCTCGTAATTAGAGCTTTAAACATAAAGTTCATCATCTGCCTACTCTTTTCCCAACTATGTTGGGGTCGGCTTCCAGTCTAACCGGATGCAGCTGAATACCAGTAAATCTCGTAATTAGAGCTTTAAACATAAAGTTTATATCTTTAATATTACTTATTAGTTCAGATATTTAGGCTACAGATGATATCATCTCCTAAGAAGGTTCATACTATGTATCTTAGGATACGAAACTCATAAAACATCCCTCTATTCTAAATGAGAACTTAATACGACACATTCTAATTATTCCTACTTACATAATATATTTACTGAAATCAAATTAAAATGTATTTCCATGCTTGGCAAATAATGTAACACAAAATTAGGATCTCGTAATCGCAAGCTCATATATTTTCAGTCTCATTAATAGGTACAGTCAACAAAAGAGATAAGTATGCAGGATCGTTGGATATAGTTGAAGTTTAGTAAGAAACCGATGGATGTTCATTATATAATTATATACCTAACTAGCTGCGCCCCGCGGTTTCACCCGCATAAGTTTCGATGCCGTGGTAATATCGGGATAAAAAGTAGCCTATATGTTAATCCAGGATGTCAGCTACCTCCATACAAAAATTGGTCGTTTAAGCGTGAAGAGGTAACAAACATATATACACACACACACTCACAAACTTTCGGCTTTAATATTATAAAGCCGAAAGTGTGATAATATTCATTCCATGATCAGCCGCTTGGGCATACAAATTATTAAATAACTAGCTGCGCCCCGCGGTTTCACCCGCATAAGTTTTGATCTCGTGGGAATATCGGGATAAAAAGTAGCCTATATGTTAATCCAGGGTGTCAGCTACCTCCATACAAAATTTTATCAAAATTAGTCCAGCCGTTTGAGAGTGAAGAAGTAACAAAAGTGTAAACACACACACACACACAAACTTTCGCCTTTATAATATTAGTGTGATACAATGAAAATGTGATTATAAAATTATAATGATTTGATATAAATTCCATTGAAGATTAAATATAAATTCTATTTTTACTATTAGTCATGCATGACAGACACAAGACAATCAAAAACAATAAATTATCGTCAAGCGGCTATGAATATATTTACATAATTTAAAAACCTTAAAAGTCTTAAAATAATAATATGTACAAATATATGAAAAAGATAGAATCAAAGATAGAAACATAATCAATACATGCCATCGTATGATCAGCAAAAATCACCTCATTCATAAATTTGGGCAAGCGGTGAAAATGAAAACGATTTTATTTAAAACGGTTCATTAGTGCACTTGAACATATCTCCAACCTCAATTGTTACTGAAAATACAGTTGAGTAAGACACTATTCACGTAAGAAAAGACCTTCTTGGCATAACTCTGGCAGCATCCTCTATATCCTTGGTAAATATTATTTTCAACACACTTGCTCGTAAAGTGGCTCTTATTGAACCGCTTTAAGGTCCATAATAACCGCTTTAAGTAAAGAAAAAGCACGCGTTCGTAATACACTCCGTATTACGAACGCGTGCTTTTTCTTTACTTTAATCCACATGTTCTGTAATACCACAGATCGGCTGTTCAGAATCAAAACCTAGTAACTCATAATTTCAAAAATGTCCAGGAAAAGGCAAAAACATGTCTGCATCCTTAATCGTCTGCCCTATTTGAACCATTAGAGTTAGGGTTATGAATGTTAGACCAAAATGTGCGTAATAAAATCAGCTACACTTTTCAATTGTCTTTTACTCAAGAAGGCGTTCAGTACAGCTTAGAACCTCCTTACTATTTAATAATTTGATCAAATATACCAATTATTCAATAAGGAACCAAATCATAACACAGTAAGTATACTTACTAGGTTTTAAAATTGCGTCTGATTTGTAAACGTGATTATCTTTTAAAGTTCAAAAGATAGTATCTCCTATACTACAGAAATTAAAACACATAATACAAAATAATAAGTAAATGTATTTATTATTATTCATACAAGTACAGTTGACTACCTCGCAATAACTTTTACATAAATAACGTTGATCAACTGCGACAAAAAATAATCGGAATGCGATCGAAAAATCGAATATAAATAGATGAATAAATTAACTCGATATTTTAAGAAATAGTCTGTATTATTTCCAAGTAATAATTTCTTACAATATCTAAATAATTTACTCATCATTAGTTATTTGTCCATCAGATATTAAATCAATAGATCGGTCATTAATTGGTAACTGTAACCAAAACTCTCTTCGACTAATGGGCATTAGTGGTACTAGTTTAGAAACTATACCATCTTTTTTTGAAGATTTTATTCCACGTGGAATGTTATTTGATAAAGGTGGAAGCTTTGATACATCGAATTTATTAATAAGAAAATCGAGTTCTTTGTAAGGGTCCCCAAAATCAGTCTTGTACAAAAGATTACGTGATCCTGCTGTGAACTTAGCCTCGACTAATGGACCTAGTAAAAAATTATCCAGAGGATCATCTTTTGCATTCCGACGAGCAACGCGCTTTTTCTTTGGCCATTGGTATGATTGTTGCACCTCAATCACATTAATATTTTTTCTGCAATGCGCAATTACATCTTTAAAGTCCTCGTAGTCATAAACTCCGTTTCGCCGATTGAAGTCTCTTTCGATGTTACCATGAACACCGTCCGCTGACATATGGGTGTGCCCCTTCGTAAGATATTTAAATGTAATAGTTTCAACATCAAAAGACTGACAGTTTACTATAGTAACAAGAGCTGTGAATAAAAACCAATTTTTATTTTGGCCCGCACAGTTGTCACACCACAGTATTAAATGTTTAACATTTCTCTCGCTACGAAGAAACGCAACTAAAGCGTCGACTATGTTATTGGCGTCTCTACCCATCAATGCTTCGTGCCAAACAACACATTTAGAGTGTATGTCTGTGTCTTTCTTTATCGGTGCAAATGTTAAATTAAATGCGATTAATCTGCTGAGGAAAACTGAGTCTTTAATACTCGGCATGTCTGGTAGTAGAGTTACTTTTTGCAAATCCATAGAATAGGTATGATTTGTAGCGGTATTTTTATATGTCCCGTCTTCTCTGTATCTTTTAATCGCTTTCTCAGCTTTTTTCTTGTGACTTTCATATGTCTCTTTTAAAGTTTCTGTTTCGTCACCATTCTTAATTTTTTCTTCAAAAACTCCGCAATCTGTACATTGGTCTCCTTTTGGAAAATTTAATGACACCTTCATTTGTTTCATCGTCGTCCGGTAGGTTTCAAGTGAACATTTGGAGTTAGGATTTTTCGACTTGTAATCATTGAGCATAGACTGAAGTGTAAGTGTTCTTGGAAGGTATTTTGTCAAAGGCGCATTATTTCTTCGGTAATGGCTCAAAGCCGGATTATAACTCATGATGTGTTGCTGAATTGGATCTCTTGAAAGTAAAGGCTTCTTTCCTCCCCTATTTTCTTTGACATCTTCAAAAAGTGGTTTCCTTTTGACAGCTTTACTCAGTTCTGTTATGACACTGTCAGTCCTATAACCTAAAGTTTGGAGAAAATACGCCTTACACACACTTATTTCTTTTCCCATATAGTAAAAATAATAGTATCTAGACTCTTTCTTCAGGTGCATTTTATTTGAATTTTCAATAGCAGTAGTAGTTTGTTTTTTTGGTTCAATTTTTACGCATTTATTCAGAAACTGTCGACGTGAAGAATAACTCATATTCCAATAGTTATTCCATATGTCTTCTCGCTCTTTCTCAGTCAAATAATTGCAAGATCTCCTACATTTCGCTTCACAGGTTTTTGCCATTATTGGATATTTCAGTTTATTCTTAACTACCTTCGATTGTGTGTCGTTATCGGAAGGTTTATCAGATTTATTCAAATCGTATATCGGACCTGGATACATTGCTGAAAAGCGTGCTGGTGCAACAAACCGGAAAGCTTGTTCAACATCGATAAAAATAGTTGTATTTGGATAATATGTAGCAACAAAAATTGTACTGCTGTTTGGAGTTGGTGATAAAAGAGGTATTTGGGGAAGATCTGTTGAAAATGTTGGTTCTAAAATAGAATTGCCGGTTGGAGTAGGTGAAAAAGAAGGTATTTGGGGCAGATCTTCTATTGGAAATGTTGGTTCTGGAAGTTCAAGATTTTCGAAAAGAAAATCTGTGTCATTGCAATCAAAAGTAAAGCCCTTTTTCAGTTTCTTTTTCGAGGGTGGGAGGTATTCAGGATCAGTAACAGAATCATCGCTTGAATATTATCATCATTCGCTCACGCGCGGTCGTCCGTATCGGTTTGGTGTCAACGTCTTAGTTATTTGTGCGAGAACTACCCTACCCTAAAAATGACCAAATGCGATAATTGCAATAAAGGAATAACCAGCAGATCGCCAGGACTGGAATGCAAGTCATGTGCTAAGACTGTGCATGCTAATAAAGCCTGCTCTGGTCTTACCGCGAAACAATTGTCTGCCCTTCGTAATGCGGACAACCTGGACTGGATATGTGAGGAATGCAACCACAACTCGCCTAACAGAAAATCATCCTTCTTTATTCCGGACGAGGAAGATGAAGAAGAGGAAGTCGCGACCTCCAGCAGAAACCTGGGTAACTGCAACATAGATAGCGACAAATTTCTGAAGGATATTACAGCCGAACTGAAAAAAGTCTTAAAGAACGAATTAAAACCAATCGAAGTATCAGTAAGCCTCTGCAGCAAAAAGGTAGACGAACTGACAAAAACTGTTGAAACCCAAAATAAGCACATACAGGAGTTGGAGAAGAAGTACACCCACCTCAGTAATGAAAAAACTCATCTTGAGCTAGAAATCAGCTCACTGAAACAATATGTCCGTAATATAGAGCAACAGCGTCTAGATAACGTGCTAGAAGTGATAGGAATCCCTAAAGCACTAAATGAAGACCTAGGTTCGATATCTGTCAAGCTGGCTGAAACTCTCAACGTGGATAAATCACAGATAGTAAATGTTAAACGTGTGGAGGATCGAAATGAACGTGAAGGAAACATCCAGGTGGAGCTGAAACAAGCAGAACAGGCACAGTCATGGGTACGTGCATCCAGAAAGGAAGAAGTTTTGCTTGAACAAGTTGTCTCGGAAACCCCTGTAGCAATGTCCAAGTCGAAAGTGATCCTACGTCGTGCCCTTACTAAATCTAATAAATCGCTACTGTGGCTAGCCCAACAAAAACTGCGTCCAGCATATAAATATGTCTGGTTCCAGGATGGAAAGGTGCTACTACGTAAAGAAGACAAAGACAAGCCTATAGTCGTAAGGAGCGAAATGGACATCGATCGGCTTTCGACCACAACGCAGGCAGGACGCCAAAATCTGTATCGGTAATAGTTTTAACATAAGTTATCCCGGATCTCTCTCCCGATCACCAAGAATTATTAGACTGTGCAAACATTAATGTTTTTAGTAAGCTTATACCTTCTATTAGTAAAATTAATCTGAGTATTGTTCACATAAATATTAGATCCTTAATTAAAAATTTTAGTTGTGTAACACAATTAATTAGCTCATCTCATGTAACTATAGATGTCTTAATCTTAACAGAAGTTAATATAAATGAAAACACTGTCCATATGTACAACATCGATGGCTATGAAATGCACAGTAAGTTGCGTAAAACCAGAAAAGGCGGTGGAATAATAATTTATGCCAGAGATGGCTACGTATTCACACCAATGAATCACTCGTTAATACACTGTGAATGTATTATTGGTCAAATCACTACACCTCACAACTACCAAGCATATATCTGTGCAATTTATAGACCACCAAGCGAAAGTAAACACCTATTCGTAAAGGAAATAAGCAGTCTCTTATCCGATTCTTCTGTTAAATCATACGACACTTATTTGCTAGGAGACGTAAACATAGACCTAAAGACATACGACAACATTCGTGAATACTACGTAAGTAGCATGTCCGAGTGTGGTCTAACGAGCGCAATATCTGACTACACAAGAATTGAAACTCGCGGAAATAACACTACACGTAGCTGTATAGATCACATTTTTATAAGAACGCGCTCGTTAGATCTGTACTCGGCCGCACTCGGAACTGTAATGGCTGATCACCGCATGTTAATACTGTCGTGCGTAGGGCCCGACTCAACACGAATACAGGTTGATACAAAAACAATACAACAAATTGATAATGTTAAAATTAAATCTTTACTTAGCAACTTAAAATGGAGCGAAATAGATGATATAGAGTGTCCAAACACAATTTACGATTACATAAAAAATCAATTTCATAAATGTTACGAGGAATCAAAATATAACAGAAAAATTAATAAAAACAGTAAAAGAAACAAACAACCATGGATAAACAATAAAATTAATAACATGTGTAAAAAAAAAGACCTATTATTTATAAAATGGAAAAATGATTCAACAAATAAAATACTACGATTGGAATATAATAAAGTAAGAAACAGAACTCATAAAATCATCGAAAAATCTAGAAATAAACATTTTTTGGAAGAAATAAATAATAATAAAATGAACCCGAGAAAGCTATGGCAAATACTAAATACGTTGTCTGGTCGCAACAAAAAGTCGGTTGATGAAGCCATCTTGAGAGCCTTCAAAAATAATAATGTAGAAATAAAAACAATAGCCGATAAGTTTGCCACAGAATTTAGAAATAGTGTTAAGAAGATCTTGCCTAAATGTAACCGTCGTCTATTGAACGAATCAGAGTATATGTTTCCCCATAACACATCAATGCACTTCAGAAAAGCCACAAATAACAGTGTTAGTAAGCTAATTAGAAACCTTAATACAAATAAAGCTCCAGGAGTAGACAACATTAGATGTATTGACATAAAATCTATCTGTGACAAGATGACAGGCTCTATTGTAAAGTTGATCAATTCTAGCGTCAAACAAGGAAAATATCCGGAAGTATTAAAAACTGGTGTAGTGCGCCCAATACATAAAAAAGGCAGTTTTGCTGACTATGGAAATTATAGACCGATCACTATTTTACCTGTTATCGACAAAATAGTAGAAAAATATGTTTGTAACCAGATACAAGACTTTTATGTAAAAAATGACGTGTTGTCCAGCACACAATATGGTTTTCAACCCAATAAGTCTACCTCACAACTGTTGTCTAAATTCACGGACGAGGTTAACGAATCTCTTAATGATAAAAATAATGTGATTTTGCTATTTATTGACTTTAGCAAGGCGTTCGATACGCTTAGACACGACACGTTGCTGACTAAATTAGATAATTCTGGAGTCCGAGGACCAATACTCAAATGGTGTGAGGACTACCTTAAGAACCGTAAATACAATGTCAAGATATGTAATGAAACCAGTGACGCCATTGAAGTCACTGAAGGAACAGCCCAAGGCTCAGTACTTGGACCCTTACACTATCTGACATATGTAAACGATATGGAACATGTGGTCAATCACTGTTCCGTCTATCAATATGCAGATGACACATGCCTTGTAGCTACCCACAAAGACGTAAAAGTAGCGGCTCAATGGTTACAGGAAGATTTTACTCAAATTTCCAAATGGGCACATGATGCTGGACTGGTTCTTAACGCAAGTAAGACCAAAATCATTCATGTCCACTCAAGTCATCTAAAACACATTAGTTCTTTTGAGATAATCGCACACAGTCACAGTTGTCTTCACTCCACTCTGTCAGGTGCTTGTCAATGTGAGGCAATTGATCAAGTAACGCACCACACCTACCTTGGATTGGTCGTAGACAATCGCTTTAGCTGGACTTTTCACGTAGACTCAGTCTGTGACAAGTTGCGGGCTGTACTGGCAAAGTTTTACATTTTGAAACCTAAAGTTCCGTTCAAACTCCTGCTCAACATGTACATTGCTTTGGCGGAATCAATTATAGCATACGGAATCACGAGTTATGGGCGAACATTTAAATCATATACTGAACGAATTTCCAAACTGCAAGTTAGACTTTTAAAACTTATCGTACCGAGTAAAATAAAACACCAATATAAAGATAACGTCATTGAACTATTTAAATATTGTAAAATTTTGCCAATACAGACTAGACTCAGCATGGCCCTCTTGATTGAACAATTTTTTTTTTTTTTTTTTTTTTTTTTGTTTTGGCAGGAGTGGGAAATCCTCATGGACACCCAGACTGTCCCACTGGTGATGCAGTCTGGGTAGTGCCGGACTCTTACCGGCTAAAACCACACTCCTGCCCATGCTCAGTGACCCTCTGACATGATCAGAGCCATTTTGGACTTTGATTTTCCTATTGGCATTCTTTTTTTTTTTTTTTTTTTTTTTTTTTTTTTTTCTATTTTTCAATACCCTCGATACAGAACTCGACAGACTGAGTAATACCATAATTCTTTAAAATAATAATGTCTAAATATATACGTTTCTCTTTTCACTTAATATATTTAATTAGCTAGTTTTTTGTCTTTTTTTTTTTTTTTTTTTTTTTTTTTTTTTTTTTTTTTTTTTTCTGTCTTTTTTCAGAATTTTTTATTTTTCTTTTCTTATTATATTAGGTACTTAAACTATATATACAATTATATATGTAAGTATCCTATTTTCCTTAAGCTATCTTATTTCTATTATTTACTATTAATGTTATTCTTTCACAATATTCTAAAAATTTATTTCTATCCCTACCACTTATTAAACTAGGTAAACTATCTATACTTAATTTTTGTTCCAGATTTTGTTCGAACTCGTACCGGGCTTTCCCTGTGATCGGGCACTCCAACAGCACATGCAGGACCGTTTCCTCCTTGCCCGGCTCACAGGGACACGATGCGTTCTCTTTACACTTGAAGCGTTTCAAGTATGCAGAGAACCCACCGTGCCCTGTGAGAATTTGTGTGGTGAGACTATTGGGGTTTATTTTGCGCACCACTTTGTACGCCGCGACTGCGTCAGGGAAGAATAATTTAGTGCCGGAGGCTGTTGCCCCGGACTTATATCTCCTGTTCCACTCGTCAAGCGACCCCATGCGGATCTGCCGCTTGACGAATGAAACAGGGCACCGGTCGTAGTCCGGCTTTTTCTTCAACCCCAGGGCGGCTTCCTTTGCGAGTTGGTCGGCTCGCTCGTTTCCCTCCAATCCTGCGTGAGCCTTAATCCAGAACAAGGACACCCTCTTGTTCTGCAGCTCACAACGGCGAAGGGTGTCCCTTGTTTTCACTGCCAGGGGATGGGGGGAACTCGCACTGACCACCGACTGGAGGGCCGCCATGGAGTCGCTGAAGATGCCGAACGTATCTTCCTTCCGATTGAGCGCTTCGCCAGCCGCTCTTTGCAGGGCCAAAAGCTCCGCCTGATAGACGGTGCAGAAAGACGGCAGGGCAAGTTTGAGGGCCTTTACTTCGGTGGCGCTGTTCCACAGAGACAGCGCCGCCCCGACTCTGCCCTCAATCTTGCTGCCGTCTGTGTAGATACGCACAGCGAAATCGCTGTGGTTCTGGTATTGTTCCTCGTCTATCAGGCTGCCGAACTGCAGTGTGGTCTGCTCCGCGGGGTGCGGGGATTCCAACGCTGGAGCCATCCGCTCAATCTCCCTGTCTCCTAGCACTGACTGGGACACTCCCCTCCTGGCCTCGTACAGCGCTGCCGCCTCGCGAATGCGCAGGTCGATTGGGAGTATCCCGGCCAGCACCAGTGCCGAGTTTAGGGAGACTGTGCGGTAGGCTCTACACAACTTTTGTGCGAACCCTCTTTGGACCACATTTAGCTGCTTAATGACCCCTAGCTTATTTGCGGCTGGCGCCCACGCACTCGCGGCGTACAAAAGCGTTGGCTCAACCGCTGCGTTATAGATGACCCGGATAACTTCCGGGCTTAAACCCCAGCTCACCCGGGCAGCTCTAGCCAGCTGTTTATAGATTCCTATCGCCTTTTTACAGGCGATAGTTATGTGCTTGTTGAAGGTCAGCTTGCTATCTATGGTGACGCCCAGGATCTTTATATCTTGGGACAAGTCGATGTCGATCCCTCCCATGGTCAAGCGCGGTGTGTCGTACTTCAGCCTCCGCGTTAGTACCATCGCACAGGTCTTGTGCGGCGCGAATTTGAGCTTATTTCTGACACCCCACGCTCGAACATGTTCGAGTGCGGCACCGGCCTGTCTCTCGATTTCCAGTGCCGATTCGCCGACGAACACCATAACGACGTCGTCGGCGAATGCCTGGCAATAGTGGCCTCTCTCCTCCAGCTGCTTTAAAAGTGGATCCAGCAGCAGGTTCCAGAATATAGGACCACCTATGGAACCCTGGACGCACCCTTTGCTCGTCGTCTTCCGGGTCTCTTCCCCCGCGTATCTCACGCTGACCTCCCTGTCACTGAGATAACTGTCGACTACCCGTCTCAAGTTTACAGGACACTTTTCCTCAGCCAATCGTACCTTGATGGCGGGCCACCACGCACTATCGAATGCTCCCTCTATATCCAGTGACACGAGCGTCACGATCTTTTTCTGTGCCAGCTGTGTGCGGATGTACTGCACGAGAGTATAGAGGGAGTCTTCGGTGCTCTTTTGGGGCATAAAGCCGTATTGGCGAGTACTAAACCTGGGGAGCAGGTAGAACTTGAGACGAGCAACCAGCATCCTCTCGTACACCTTTCCTAGTACAGGCAATAGCCCAATCGGCCTGTAGGATTTCGGGACGGTGTACGAGTCTTTGCCTGGCTTCCTGAGCACAACCACCGTTGCTTCCTTCCAGGACTTCGGGAAGTGGTGGAGTGCCAGGCATTTGTTCAGCAGTGACAGGAAGAATTCCGGGTTACAGGAGATGGCCTGAGAGCAGATGTCTGCGGTGAGGCCGTCGGCTCCCGGGGCCTTTCTTGGGTTGAACGACCCAATGGACCTGTCCAACTCACTCTGGGTAAACGGTGGGTCATGTTGTTCATCATGGCTCCACTCGTTTACCCTTTCTGCCAGTAGCCGGGTTTGGCGGTGGTCCAAAGTGTCGTCCTCCTCACGGTCCTCAGGGTAGAACGTGTCAGCCAACAACCTCACCGAACCCTTCGCATCCAGCATTGCATCTCCCGACCACAGCGGCGGATCCTCTTCTCTTTTCGAGACCCTTCCCATGACTCTATAAATCCCTTCCCAGACGCCCTCCTTGTCCTGCTTCCCGCAAAACCGTCGCCAACTCTCCTCAATCGCTTTCCTTACAGCCTCCTCATATCTTTCTTTTTCTTCCAGATACAGCCTAACCACCATCTCTCTTCGGACCGGCGCTGCGTTTCTGACTCTGCGTTTCCTGGTGGCGACCAACGCCTTCATCTCCGCGAGCTCATCTGACCACCACGGCAAGGTAAGTGTTTCGTGTTTCTTTTTTGTTTTTAAGGTGTGTCTAAAATGTTCTGTTGGGTGGGACACAGACCTCTCGGTGAGAGGAAGTGATCACGCGAGTCCAGTACGAGTTTGCAGATGTCACGCCATGTGCCATGTTTTGAGAGCAGTGGTGATGAAATAATTTACACAAAGTAAAGCGCCTATCTGGGTTCAAACCTGCGGCCTATAACTCGTAAGTGGCGGCCGTTACCACTAGGCCAATACCTCTAGTAGCTACGAAACCGAGTAAAATGCTGACATTTACAAAATCATTTAATTTGAGTATCGATTAAGTATTATATCCGTACAGAATTACATTGTATGAAATAATCTACCAGCTCATTTATCTGGACTTGATGTAAATCATAATGGGTAAGTGTATGATTGATACGTAGTAAGAAAACGTACTTCATATCATTGGAAACTTGAAACAGAAGACGAAAGGACAAGGGAAGAATCCATTCATCTAGACGTTGGGAGTTACGTAAGACTTCTTGGTTCCAAAATAACTCGAACTACCTAAGTCTTCAACGAGTGTGTTCTAATGATAACATACAGCACTTTGTAGAAAGGCTATAAATTAACTTGTTATGTGCTAAATACATTCGCACACGTCCGGAATCGTGCTCGAATTATTTGTGATTCTGCAAAAATTTATTTAAATATTAATATTTTAACTAACCACTCTACGCCCGTAATTGTAAATATCAATATTTGTGTCATCTGAATATTTAATGTCAATCATTGTTAAATCATTTCATCATCATCATCATCTCAGCTGAAAGACGTCCACTGCTGGACATAGGCCTCCCCAAGCACCTCTACTTCGACCAGTTTTGTGCTTCCCGCATCCAGCGGATTTCTGCGGCCTTCACAAGGGAGGCTTCCAACGCTACGTCTTCCGGTACGCGGTCGCCACTGCAGAACCTTTCGACCCCATCGGTCATCTGTTCTGCGAGCAATGTGCTGCCCACTGCCACATAAGTTTGGCTTCTTCAAATCTTAAAATCATTTATTATCTACATGTGAAATAAAAAGTGTTACAAAACCTGTTCCGATATTGTCCCTACAATAGAAGAACCCAGATATGCTTTGCCCCACTAGATTCTGAGAAACTACTGTATTGTGGTTAACACAAATCTATGCACAATCCGGAACAACTAGGTACCTGTAGGCTACGCAAATGTTTGTTCCTCGTTGTTTGATTCCACTGAAGATACAAGAGACTTTCAAAATGTAGGGCAACGTTTTATAACAAACTACATAATATAAAAGTTAACCGTCTTAAAATAACAACATAATTATGTATTTAAATAAGAAGGGAAAATAATCTTAGGGCATCAAAAAATTCGTCCGCATCGCTGTCAGGAAAGTGCACGAAGGGCTGGCAGCATTGCCACTTTGTATGGCAATGTTGCAAGCTTGTATATTATGAAAGTTCTGGAGAGGGCCACCTTTATCACCTAGGGGTGTAAAAAATTGCCTACGACCTATTCTCAGACCTACCAAATATACCTTAACAAAAATTTCGAGTTCGATACACGGCTTAGTAGGCGACTCGGCCGCTACTGTGACACGAGATTTTATCTAAAAGAAATTTTAAAACTACAAAATAAAGATTAATGACTATTTACCCCAACTTTTTACACACAATTTAATTTAAGAGTACTGGAATCAAAGACAGTACGAAGAACAGACACACAGTACAGGTCGTTTCATTTGAACTTATCTTCCATCCTCAATCTTAACTAAACATGACCTATTATATTCACCAGATCACCTGACCAAATCAACCATTACCACTCAACATATACAAATGTCAAGTCATCATAGCTAGTAGAAGGTAAGTACCAGCGATTATTGCCGAGGCAATGATCCGTGGTCTCTCGGGTATGAAGACCATTAATAATAACACCCTTTCTCGAGATAAACACGCAGTCTGTTAGGCTTATGAAGTGTATTTGTTACACTGTATTATTTGTTGTGCATCTAAGATAGTATGTACTCTAGAAACATCGTAATTATGCAGAATTGGTTTGTCTTTTGTTTGTCAAAATAGTATTTTTAGATTTTTTTTACATCTTTGACTGTTTTGATTGGTTTGTCTGTTTAAAATGAGCCCAAACACGACTACGGTACTGTAATTTCAAGGTTTGTACTTTTTCTGATGCTCCTGGCTTCAGCATCAGGTTTTCGGTGTACCTCAGTAACAGTACGTTTATCCACACATCGAGCCCTTTTCAATGAGCCTAAACACGATATATCTACTGTTAGTTGTCGAGGAGTTAGGTACTCTGCAGACTATCCTGACTGCAGCATCAGGTCATGACTTGATGATCATGAGACCAAATGTGGCAAATGCCCTATCAAACATCATACTAAAACAGTCCTTGCCTGTTCGAGTAACTTCTTACTGTTAAGGAGTTGTACCTTCCATCATCAGCCCAGCTACCTGAGATGGTGACAACCATACACAAATACACAAGATACTTCATAAAATATGCGAAAAACAATAAGTGAGCCTATAAAATTTGGGAGTTGCCCTCGATTTCTCTAAGATCCCATCATCAGATCCTAACTTGGTGACAATGGGACCACCTCAGAACTATCTGCTTTCGAAAAGAAAAAAGAATTTTGAAAATCCGTCGACAATTCGTCAAAAAAAAAAAAAAAAAATCATACAAGCACCCGAACATAGTACCTCCTCCTTTTTGTGAAGTCGGTAAAAAATACAACCGAATTGAGAACCTCCTCCTTTTTTGAAGTCGGTTAAAACTGATCCTGTACTAACTACCTTAACTAAGGCATGCAAACAGTGTTAGCTACCTACTTATAAAGACTCATTAATATATTATTATCTATTATCGCATTCAATCAAATTAATATAAGATTACCATGTCAAGATGAAATTCAGTACATAATTTGAAATAGTCAATACAATAATAATGTCAATGTTTAATAAAATGGAATTATAAATTCGTCAAGTTCGAGGTCAATACAGTTAAATTAAAATATAAATGATTTATTACAAGTCAGGAATACAGGGATGTCATAATTATTATTCATTTAAATTCTTATCGGTCAGAAATTCGCCACACCATTCGTGCACAAGCTTACTTATTTTATTTAGCAGTTTATAGTAAGAATATTGGCTTGTTTATTAGCAGCCATAGCTACTGGTAATGGTTCTTTTATAGCTCGTTATTCTACAATGTAACATGTAATACTTAATAAGTACCTACCTACCTAGGAAGGGGATTATTACATTGTTACTTTGAAAATATCGAGGAATCACGCCAGATTTGAATACACTGGTTACATACTTTTATGATGTTCATTCTGATATATTCTCGTTACCCTAAATTACTGACTCATATACTCAACATGATTTTTATGATAATGTGTTACGCCGACCCCAAGTAACATGAGACAGGGGCAGGAAGATTATGATGATACTCAATATAATGTTCTTCGCAAATAAAGTGATAATTAAGTATAATGTTGAACTCTTTTGCATTACAGAAGTGTCATCCAAATAAAGGGCTTTGAAGGTCCATGGCATACTTACCTGTCCTCCAATTTGTTTTTACATAGGTTACATGGGTGACCGACATTTAAAAAAAAAACAAAATGGCGGAAAGGTATGTTACATGCCAAACTCCATATAAAAATCTTTAATTTCCTCTTAGTCCAATACTACAGCAGCGATTACATTGCCATCAAAAACACCCGTTTCGGCTTTCTAAATATTGTTGGTTCGTGGCTCAGTTAAATGGAAACTCATATTTTCTATACACCTGCCCCATGACATCACCTGTGAAAACAATAAAGAGATAAATGGCTCTGCACTCATATAATATTCACATGTTATGCAAATCTTCCCCCGAGGCTCGAGGAAAATCGCTGATGTCGCCAAATCGTTCAATTACATAGTCAAATACTTCCAAAAGAATGTTATTGTGTGAAAATTATCGTCGCACACGAATTTGGCCAACAATTTTAATCGAAATGCTTCGCTGCTGGAGGTAAAAAAACGTCCTCTATCCGAACGATGTTTGGAGGTTACATATTTAAAACTCTGGAACGACATAAATTACAAAAATAAAGCTGGCACTCTCAAATATTCCAAAAATTCTCCTCGCTGCAATTCATTATTCAATCAACCTATTATGGGCTCATTGCACAATATCATTGTTATGCGAATTACCTCGACAGATAAAACTATTACGAATTGTTTCACGCAGGTGAATCTCTTTGAATGCAAAGAAACGTAATATGATGTTATATAAAGACCATCTGCGCTACTATTAGTCACGAATGCATATGGTCGCGCCGGCTGGTCAAATGGGAAACTGTGTCAGTGCGAACATTTGTTACTTGCACACGCGTCACAGATTACGTACGTTGTCCGATACAAACACCGCTCGTACTACTAGGTTCAAGGGGAGCCAGCCAGATCGCCGTCTCGTTCGTTCACTATTTATAGTTCCTCGACTATTCAGATATTTGCGCTCAGTGCAGAAATGTCCGGAGTCGCGAACGACCAAAAACCCGCGCGGCCCTCCCAGAGAGCTTCCCGCAGGAAAAGCGCTCGGGAGAGGAAATTGCGCGCTTGCACCGCCCCGACACTCGACCCCAGTGAAAATCGATGCCACGATCTATCTGCGACACGGACAAATTAAAACCATCGACGTCGAACTCATTAGACGGTGCAATTCCGCGCAATCGACACACACGCGAACTTATGCAATCGTTTTCAACATCAGCCTGCTGCCTGCTTACAGTGTGATGTTCAGTAATCAGTTTACAGTGCGTGAAAGTGACTGGTGTGCTGTGTCATATACATGTGAATATAGCCTCTAACCATGCTACGTTATTTATTTCTGTTCGGAAAACAAAATTGACATTGGTGCTATTTTGAAGTGAATGTCGGATTGTTTTGGCTGGCAAGGCGCCAGAATGTATAAGAACAGCTGACTGTAAACAAACAATTCGCGTCTAGTGGACAATAGTTTGCATAATATTTTAAATATTTCCGGATTCCACAGATTCTATAAGTGAATAAATAAATATGGCGGGAAAAGATGATTCCAGTGATAGTGACGGTCCTATAATAGACGATAACATTATTCGAATACAATTACGAAAACCGAGTCAAAGAAAATGGGAATTGCGGACGCGAAATCTTTCCCCTGGGATGAGATTTCCAACAGTACAGCTTTTTGATTGCGACGGAAATCTCCTAGTTGAGACAAATGATGAGAACGTATCTATTAAGAGCTCTGATTTTGACGACTCTTTACTAAAAACTTCTCGATCATTAAAAGAAAAAGATTTCCGTCACATTATCGCTAGAAAACCAATCAAAAAGCACAACACAATATCTGGAGACAAAGTATACACTCGCGTTTACAGAACGCCTCTTGCTACTAACGATAACGCAAAAAATATTAATGACCGCTATATTATACGAGACAGTAACAGTGTGTCAAACATTCCCAGTAAACTCACATTAAACAACTTTACTAATTTACAAACAAATAGCCTCGCGACCAGCCCTTTTCCCTCAGAAGGGCTGAGTGAAATAAGCAGTTACAAAAGTTCTGACAACGAAACTTCTAACGATATAAATCAAACGTCTAAAACAGATAAAGAAAATCTCGAAATACATTCTGTGAATTTAATTGATACTGCAAAATATAGTCCCTTTTCTTCCCTTTCTTCTTTAAGTGAAATCGATCAGGTAATCGATGACGTTTCATCTAACAAGGAAAATAAACCTGATTTGACCCTTCACAAATCTCGATCTTTCAATGACGCAACTATGAGCGGGTATAAAAAAGGATTCGAAAATGATAATCTGGCAAGGTCTAAATCTGGCATCGTATACAATCCCCCACACAATAAAATATCTTTCCTGAACACTTACTTAAAAAGCTTACGAGCTCGAGTGAGCTCTAATCCGGATTGGTTTGCTCTACATCGACGCCAAACAATCGAATATGCCCCAAATTCACGCGCAGCAGCTAAGCGTCAGGAGTTTTCAAAAATATCCTCTGAAAAGCCCCCTACCTGCAAAACAGGAGATATGACGTCAGACAATGAATTCATTAATATTGGAGCGGATGACGCGGTCCATTCTGAAATGAGGAAACGTTTGAAAATGTATAGACTTGGTATATCAGAGGTCGCGCCTAAGCACAGGAACACGAGTATATTTACGAAAACGAGAAGACATTCTGTGAGTGGCACGTTTCAAGTCGTTCATACTTCCTCCTCGGAGAGTGTGGATGAAGCTGACGTAGTACTCAACCGCTTGAAGAGGAGGATACTCAGGAATAAGTTGAGAGAGAAAAGACGGAGCCTCGGCGCGAAGTTTCAATTCAGTGAGTGCCTACTTTACTTTTAACCTGCTATTCGTTTCTAAACAAACACGAAGCTGTTTTACATAATGTTAAACGTTTATAAATATGTAATTACATAAGATTTATATTCACTTTTTCGAGACAAAACATGGTGCACATTCATCGGAGGTGCGAACATAAATTTTTATGACCGCGCCGCTGTTACGTGGACATTCCATCTTGTCCAGAAAATATATTTTCTTTCAGTTCAGAAAATATTCTTGTGTTTATGAATCGTTGTGGTTTTATTTTAGACAACTTGATTTCTTTATCACACTGTTGATTTAAATATACTATTTTGATTTTGATATTTTTCGATCACGAATCGTTCTGAAGATATTCTTGTGTTTATGAATCGTTGTGGTCTTATTTTAGACAACTTTATTTCTTTATCACACGGTTGATTTAAAAATACTATTTTGATTTAGATATTTTTCGATCACGAATCTGTGAGTAAAATGAATATAGGTAAATGTTATCACTCTGAACTCGTCAATACATATACTTAAATAAAAATCTATGTTTGTATGTTTGTCCTATACGCGTTCCGAAATCATTGGTCAGATTGTGATGAAACTTTGGTAGGCTGTTCTGGGGACGCCCGTGGGTTCCTAATTATTAAAACATGGGAAAAAATAACAAAAAAAAAACTGAGGCGTTACGAAGCTCGCCAGGGTCAGCTAGTAATTTGTAAGAAACCGAGTACCTATCATTACGAATTATCGGAAACCCGATTTAATGTGACGGCTATTACTTAAAACGTTTATTTTCTCTGTATTATATTATAAGTATTTTTTTTACTACGTGAACGTAATCTAATTTTTATTTCTACTTATTCACTCTACTCGGTTCAAAAGCTGGTTAGCAAACATTTGATTAGCTCACGATCAAAACTAATCCTAAGTAGAACTTACATTGAGAGGCGAGTTTATTTACCTACCTCTTCATTAAAATACTATTAATAAATTCGTTCGTGTACATAATCAACCTTTAATGTTCCCACTGCTGGGACACAGGCCTCTTCTCAATGAGAAGGAGTGGGCCGTACCTGTCTGGTCCAGTGTGGGTTGGTAGATGTCTAGAATTTTTGGTTCTAGGAAATGCCGGTTTCCTCACGATGTTTACCTTCACCGTTTTGAGAGCAGTGGTGATGAAAAAATTGCCCAAAGTAAAGCGCCTGACTGAGTTCAAACCAACGATCTACATTCGTTCAAATTAATACCACAACTAATGAAAGTGCTAAAGTAAATTTCAACAAAAGGAAACTGCTATTATACCAAAGTAAAGTCGAAGTTTTGTTTCATACAAAGGCGCAGGCGTAAATCGAAGCTGTAGCGACACTGAGCAATAAATCATAGATAATGGCAGGTACCATAAAGGCTCTTATACACAGGCGCGACGCGACAGTGCGACGCGATTCTGCGATATATATCCATAGAACAATTTCTATGGAAACGCGCGCGACACTTCACACAGGGGCGACTTGTCGCGCCGCGACGGTGTCGCGGCGCGACGAGTAGCGCGACACCGTGTAGCCGCGATATCGCCGCGACACCATACTAAATGTTCATTTTGTATGGTGTCGCGGCGATATCGCGGCTACACGGTGTAGCGCTTGTGTGAAAGGGGTTGCGGCGCGATAATATCGCAGAATCGCCAGGCGATACGTCGCGCGACAAGTCGCGCCGGTGTGTAAGAGCCTTAACTTTGGCCTTTGACCGTATCTCTCGCACAAAAGATATACTTTTAGTTTACCAAAATGCAGACGAGAATATATTGTTTGATACAGTCAGTTCAGTCAACCTCAAAAAAATGTACTTTTAATATTTATTCTATAACTAACTGACACGACAGACGTTGTCCTGTTTTTGATTCGAAAGACACGTGGCGCCATCTATTATCATAATAACGTTGTTTTCCTAGGGAACAGCACTTTTTTTTCGGGATAAAAGGTACCCTATGTCCGTTTCTGTACACCTAACAACGTATATGCAAAATTTCAGGATGATCGGTTCAGTAGTTTAGGCGTGAAAATGTAACAAACAAATAAACTTACTTTCGCATTTATATAATAATAACTAGCTGACCCGGCAAACGTTGTTTTGCTCCTACACTACTCCTACCCAACTCCTACCCTACTCCCACACTACTCCTACCCTACTCCTACACTACTCCTACCCTACTTCTACCCTACTCCTACCCTACTCCTACCCTACTCCTACCCTACTCCTACACTACTCCTACCCTACTCCTACACTACTCCTACCCTACTCCTACACTACTCCTACACTACTCCTACACTACTCCTACCCTACTTCTACCCTACCCCTACCCTACCCTACTCCTACCCTACTCCTACACTACTCCTACCCTACTCCTACACTACTCCTACCCTACTCCTACACTACTCCTACACTACTCCTACACTACTCCTACCCTACTTCTACCCTACTCCTACCCTACTCCTACCCTACTCCTACTATAAAAAAAAAAAGTATCCCTACAAATTTTCAGCCAAATCGGTTCAGCCGTTCTTGAGTTATAAGTGGTGTAACTAACAGACTTTCTTTTATATATATAGATAAAGTTAGGATAAAAAAAATTGAAATAATATAATAATAGGATTAGGATTAGGTACTTTTAAAGTTAGTCTATGACACAGCTGACTTACGATGAAGAAAACCCTTGTTATGTATGAACCTACCCGTAACTAAACACACTTTAAGCAATCGTGGAGATCAATAAGTACCCGTTTCTACCCTGAGAGAAGAAGCCTTTACCTTACAGTTCAACAATTACGGCTCCTCTTAATTTATTAACCAGTTCCCTTTGCTCCACTTCGATATAATTTATTTTTGGACCAAAGTAAAATAGATCTTTTCCACGTCAATCATATCGCGTTATGACTCTTTACCAGGATCCTTTTCAAAGTAATAAAGACAAAGCTCTGATTAAAAGCACTTTTGGAATATTAAATGGAGAACGAACTGCTGTGAATTTTGTGATTTATAGCTGGTATAAATTGTTTTACAGGAATCCGTTGTTGTGAAGCACGGGTCGGTCGATGTAGCCTGGGGGAGAAGCCTGTGTCCAGCGGTGGACGTCTTTCTGCTGAAATGATGATGACAACAAATTGTTTGTTAATTAATGTTTAGGGTAGTAAGTGGTAATAACGACTTTCCATGTTCTCGTTTGGTCTGTTTGCCAACCATTTTATCCAAACTAATATTATAAATTCAAAAGTAACTCTGTCTGTAGCACGACTAAACCACAACACGAGATAGATGGCATCCTAGGGAAGGACATAGGCTACTTTTTGTCCCGGTAGCATGTTCCCGTGGGATAATTTCCGACATCCACGCGGACGAAGCCGCATATTCCGTAGAATTTCTTCATGGGCTCGCCTCTCCCTAGCTCCTTGAACTTGTAGGCATCCTTCAGTGAGTCTGTCGTTCATCGTGGTCAGGCGGAAAAGTTTATGTTTAGCATTATGTCGTTAACGAGCTGTTTCACTGCCAACAATCAACTGTGCCTACCTACTACCTACATAAAAGTCTATTTGTTTCAAATTGATGTTATTTCAAGTTAACCAAATATCAACTTCATTGTTCAGAGTGACTAGCACTATTGAAAAAGTTATAAACATGTTTGAAGTTGTAGCGTAAACTGCACTTTATTGTGTAGAAATTAAAGTTACTTTTCCATAAATAAACTCATATTTGTTTACATTTTTGGCAAATAAGTAGCGAATGCAGATTGAGTATGATGTGAGAAAACAATTGTTTAGTTTACAAACATCAAAATTAAGCTTAAGTGATTACTAAGTAACTGTAATATGAGAATTTGTTATGAGGATCATATTATACATAGTGCCTATACTTATATTGTATGCTTAGGAACGGCAACTTTTACGCGGAATTCACAACCTGCTATGAGCTACCGATTGTATGAGTCAATCTCAAGGGGCTCCGTATACGACTCCCGGCCACCGTAGGCGCGGGCCTGCGGACGGAGAGTAAGGCCGCTTGTATACGTCCGTTTTTTTCACCGGACAACGGACCGTTTTTTTTCGCCGGATTCGCGGTGGTGTATGGTTTATATTGAATGTGTGCACATGCGTCGGACACAGGTCCGGCAAACAAGTTACGCCGGATGCACCGCCGCCTCCCCTCGGCGCAACGGATACCGGACGAAAAACGGACGTATACAGGGTAGCTCACCGTCCGATCAGGACCAGGCCCGTGCCGGACGGCGAGAATGATGAAAGAAAGAAGAAAGAAAAAGATGTCAGCATCATCTGAAGGGGCCCCGTCAGATCCGAAGCCTGCCGGGTCAGCGGGATTGTCCGAAAGGGTTACCGCTGGCCCGGAACATAAAGGGCTAAGGAAGGAACACGGGTGGGTTTTAGTCAGTAAGGGTCTGACACTCCCTTCCGCTCCGGAGCCATTTGATGATTTCCCATCCAAAAAAAAAGGCTCCGTATGACACTCACTCTGACAACACGATTCTGCTCATTGGTAATCATTGGACTGATTGCAGGTAAATGAAGAAGATAAGAAAAAATTGCAGGTTCTGGGACAGAGTGGTTACCGACGGCTTATTACCGGGTGTTGCATAATTAGGAAACATTGTCCAGTGTAGACTGCGATACTTACCTAAACTGTATTGATTGACACATTTTACAACTTTTCCATTCCATTATATTTTTAGCAAGAAAAAGGCTTTCACTCCCTCAGCCACCTCCACTTTTCCTGCGGGTATCATGAAAGACAAACAATAATTTATGAGTAGTAGGATTCTGATATCTCCAATGTTTTCGATCACTCTCATAATCGGAAATACCTCCTTGTAAGGTCCTCCGTCTTCATTAGGTACTGTAGGTGTAGAGGTTATCTATGTAGCCCTACCTTTAGCAGTACAGGCTGGTTATAATTGCCGGTGTGTTCCATTCGAACGTTCAAGCATACAAGTGTCAAATATTCTAATATGGTGTTTTTGTTTAGTAGAAGTGCTAGAAATAACTTGGTAATGTAAAGTCTTCTTATAAATATATTTGATCCAAGTCAAAGCTTTTTAATTATATTGTAAAGCACCCATTTGGAGTTCCACAGTACTATAATTAAAGCATGTTTACATTGTCCGTTGATTTCCTCAGAATTCTGAAAACATGACATTTCAATCTTAGTCATTTACTCGTTAGCGTTATTGTCATACTGGGCAGCTGTATTTTACTGTAGGTATGCGTTAATAATTAAAATCTTAATTACTGGCGAGTCTCGTTTTATCCTTTTGTGACTTAGGTAATGAACCGTCTTCTACATCATTAACTTTACTCAAAGTCAAAAGACACGACATAAGACATATGTTTGTCATGATGTATATCATGACAAACATTAATTTTCATGCACCACAGCTTGTTTCTGAATTTTTAAACGAAAACTTTAAAAACAGTTTTTAAAAAAAGTGGCTGGCTGAAACTTTTGAATAAAGAATACAGTGGCGCCATCTGTCTTAATCCGTGCACACCGTTTTCCATTTAAGTTCTCAACTTGAACTAGATTGGCCAGTTTGACGATAGAACGGCATTGAAGCGCCATCTAACGGAGTTTTTGTGTTGCTCTTAGTCAGCAGGCCTTGTAAAGTTTGAAGAGTTTGCGGAAACCAGCCACTGAGAAAGTGGGCAGTAGTAGTAGACGGGTTAAAAGTATTATTGTTTGTTATTTGGTAACTGTCTGTGATTCAACTTTAAAGTCATAACCGGGTAGTCTAGGGCACTTATTCGTTGAATGAATGGCAGTGTTGTTGAATGTAAGAAACTTCATTCAATTGTTTTCATACAATCGAAGACAAAATGCCTAAAAACTTGCCATCTACCTACCTACCTACCTAAGTCAAAAATAAATATAGAAATATTTTTATAGCATCTTAAACAAATATCTTGATAGTTAAAGGATCCAGATCTGTTGACTACCTAGTTACTCGTTTTGTTTACAAATGTTTGATGAGACAATAATACCCAGTATCTATTATTATTAGAATTGCGGGTGAAAATCGAATATAGAAAATGAGGTGCCAAAAAAGGCGATGACCCAAAAAAATATAGATACAACAATGTCAGGTAACAAAACATTCTCCCCTAACATTGATTTAAAGCATAAACATCGTACCTATATTGGAAAAACAGTTTTTTGGGCTAGAAAAATCCAACCGCTACGTGGACTTTTGCTTCGAATTCTATAAATCTAAGTAATTGCTTCCTTTCTTCCCCTGCCCTGTCGCCGTAAGAAGGCGAAAACCGACGAAAAAGTGACTTTCGCACGAAAACAACGGAATGTTGGCACAAAGCCAACACTTAGAGATGTCTGCATCTCCGAGCTTGTCTGCACTTCTTGATTTCTCACACATAACTTGAAAATAACTTACACAAATCTGATTTCTATTGCGTTCTGCTTAATTAAATTTCGACTCCAATTTTGTGAATGGATACTAAACTGGTTATGTTTAGTGCGTATACAGCATGATAAATTAACGTCGAACAGTATATGTAACGGTAATAAAATACTGCAAAATACAGGCTTAACTACGCACGAGGTCAAGGCCGTTTCGTCTACGACTAGGTACTAAGAAACCTTTACGCCCAGTGCGCAAACCTGCAAGTTTTCTCCACAAAAACTCGCATCGTGAAATCTCGGAGACGTATTTAGGGATTTAGTTGTCGGCGTGGTTATTAGCGATAATTTTCATATACAGTGTTTGTACAGCTTAAAAACAGAAACACATGATTCAGAACATGCGCATTGGCGGCGCCGCGAGTCAATATCCTCCCCCCCACCGCCGCGCCGCCATCGCGATCCTACCGCGGAGCCAGCGTGCGTGGGTGGATAACTCCTTATTACAATCTTTTGTGAATACACGTTTCTGTTGACAAGTTTCTTTTATGGAAACATGGTAAAACTGGTGTAAGTATGTCGTTTTGCCTAGTTCGTTGTGATTTTTAATGGAAATGGGCTTTTTGTTAGATTTTATGGTGTTCAAGAAGTGAATTAGGTATTGTTATTTGAATTTTTGGACTAGACCTGGTAATAAAAATTACGTAATCACAAATGCAAAATAGTGGTTCCATAAAAGTGCGTTAGAAATAATTTTATGGTTATGGGTGCCAAAATGAAAAGTAGTATCAAAAGCGTAGGTATTCATAATACAAATCATGTCATGTGGGTCCCCTTCTTAAATTGTTTTTTTTTTTTTTTTTTGCAAAACCCAGTATAGCCTTTCTTAGGTTGTGCCGCTTCACTTGGGGGCGGTTGTTAGTTGTGAGTTCGTCCGCTAGAGCGTCGGAGATGTGGGACCAGCTGGCTCACTGGCTGGCTGGCTCGACCGCTCGAGTTTGACAGTACCTCGCTCACGTCGACAGAGCCGGCCGGCGACCGGCGCGTTCCGACCTCACGTGCAACAATACCATCATTCAGTTTTTAACCTCCGCGACGCATCCACAACAACTTGCGAAAGTTTTGACAGTGAATGAAAGACCTGTTAGTCTGTGTTTGGTTTTAATAAATAGCTCAAATCCGTCGTGTGAAAAGTAATAGTCGTATTGTGTGCATGACAGAACAAATTCAGTGGTATTTTTGTTTCGTTTCAATTCGAGTTTTGGACCACTGTGCACAGGATCAGGCTGACTTTTAACTAGGATAAAGTAAGTAATAGATTAGCAATTCTTCTCACACATAGTACTTTATTTATATTTAGTCATTAGTTGCTTAGGTACCCACAATATTTTTGTTTATCTAATTTAGTCCACGCATTGTAGAATGCTTTTCACCTTACTTTGTTGAAACACATTGTTCCTGACGGCTACATTTTATAGCCCAGACTCGTATTTAGAACGTAGGTAATTGAGCTTGTAACTTGTACGGCTAAGCAACATTGTACGTCCGTTTCAGAAATAGGTATATACAGATGGACTACTTTATTATCATTACTTTGTTCCGGCTTTAGAGTAGTTTAGAATACTGCATTTTTTGTTTTAGGAATATTTTGTAGCCCTAGCTCATATACCGGTACATTCCAACATTTACCGGCCCGTCTTTAGATTAACCGATAGCGCATGATCATCTTTTACTCTTTCTATATATCGTTTGCATTGTCATCTACCGTTACAATTGTTAAACTTAGGTACCTCCTTACCTGTTTCTTTTCTTAGCCACGTTTTTGGAGTCAAAAGTCTAGCGTTATGTACGTGAAAACCCTAAAACCCACCTTTATCCCGACGTAATACTTATTCAATTAATAAAAGTCTCAACGTAAGAAAATGGAAACAAACAAACAAAAGCAAATCTACATAGGCCCGGGTATCTATTACCCCTACTAAATATAGGTACTTAGAATGCAAGCCCAAGTCCAAACTTCCATTATACAAACGTTCTTACCATCTTAGAAGGTCAAAAGCGGGGTCCCTTCGTGTCCCTTGACCTGCTAAGTCCGCTTACACTTTCCGTTCACTATCCCATGCTCACTGGACCGTGATCCTTTGAACACAAAGGGAATTTAAAAACGACTCGCATTCAGTTAAATAAAAACATCAACATGGAACGGTATAAATAGAAAGGACCTTCCCGAAGGTCGCTTTTGACATCAATACTATGTAGGTATGAAAATGTCTACAGTCCTTGTTATGATGGAAATGGCTACTGTTTATTTAAAGGCTGCATTTATTTGTAAGAAGAAGAAAAATACAGTATAATTAAGTGATTTAGAAACTAGAAACTGCGCGTTTCTATTCATAATCTAACCGAAACACGATAAGTTAAACGTTTTGCATGCGTTAAATCTCAAGGCTAATCAATTATTAACGGCACTACATAGGTACCTGCTTTCACTTACGAGGCAAATCCTACCAAATCCTTCCTTTGAACTCCCGTCGGTTTCCCAGGGAAGTTACGGAAGGAAACTAATTCAAAATCTGCGCCAAAAATAGCGGAAGAAATCGTATTGTATGAGCTTTGCTCGGCAAATCCGTATCTTTATTAGGTGGGATTTTCCGTATTATCGCTGTTGTGGGGTTAACAGAAGTTGCAGTGAATACAGGTGTTAATGTAACGCTTTTATTACTGCTTTATGTGTGTTACTTTGTTACACCCGTGTTATGTAATTTGTGGGACGTTATTGGGTTTTATACGTACAGTCAACAGCAAAAGTAGATGATCAAAATCAGAAATTCAATACTAATGAACGGAGTTCGAGTCAGAACTGTGTGGCGTCGAAGTACTACTACTTAGAATACTTGTTACGTAGAATACTTTTGAATCACTTCGACCCCACACAGTTTTGACGCGAACTCCGTTCATTAGTATTGAATTTCTGATTTTGATCATCTACTTTTGCTGTTGACTGTACTTGCATGTTTCTGAAACGCAATTGACCGACCTTTCACTGTTCTTTTTAGTTCATTCGAACTGTTCTTTAAACATTTTTTTTTTCAAGAATGTGTGGACTGGCCAATTGGAATGCGGAGCCACAGCCCAAAATTTGTGCTTTTACTTGAAGGGAGATCAAAAATGTATGTCCAGAGCACATGAAAACTACTCCTCTATTCTAAACCAACCCATAAATACTATGAATGCAATCTTCTACGGTACAAAAATAAATATCCAAGCATAACTGCGTGTTCCCATAACGCTAAATTATAACTGTTATTTTAGAATTTCCGTCTGTCTATCTTCCGACTTATCGCTCGATGGCGATTTTAGGTCAAAATATCAACCGCCAGGTTAGAAAAACAACGTCAAAATTTTGACAAGGGACTTAAGAAAAGACGTTGTTAGTAATCAAATCGAAGGAGTCCTTTCCTAGAACTCCCACATTCATTAACGGTATGTATTTCTTAGAAGTAAGACTGTCAAGACACCGGCCCCATTGTGAATTTATAGATGAATGCAAAACTTACTCCAACTTCGTTTGATATTCATTTCGCAATTTCACTTTTGAATTTCTTGAACTAGTTACGTGCTGCTACTTAATTATGAGCTGATTGGGTTCTTTAATTATTAAAGCATCGTGATAAAATTATTTATTTTTATGTTTTGTAGATCAATCAGCCGTTCGTCAAGATCTTTTTTCCTTATATTTTTTACTTTTACAAAATCTCTATTTAGTTTATAGGGTGCTTACTGAATTTCTCTCTAATGGACAGACATTTATTTTCAAATTATTCAAAGCAGTAACCGTCAGCTGTGACGAATACTTTTTGATGCTCGACGTCGACATTATTCTAACTACAGAATAAATATTCAGTTTGGCTGATATTATGTAGATGGGACTTCAGAGGAGCAGCAAAATGGGTAACAGATAGAGAGAATATTCTTGCATGCTTGAATTCTATACTAGAACTGTCGAAATTATACGAAAGAGCTTATCAAAGTGCAAATGGGTCTCTTTATTAATTATTATCGTTTAGTTTCTGTCCTGTATTCATCAAAATAAAAAGTTATTTTAAGCAATTTACAACACAAGGTATTTTCCATGAAACCTTACAGGGAGAACCCTTAACAGGTTCGCTACAAAAAATATCAATAAGCTTTACAGAGTACAGGAAACTTATACTGAAGTCTAACAACCACTCTTCTATTACCGGCGCCGGCGCCGAGACGTCCCTAAGCCGCTTTACTGCACCGACGACAAACAACTCCACCGTCACTTAATATAATACGAAAATTTCAAAGTCTCTCGTTGAAACTTCTAGAAAAATATCCAATAAAGACCTTAGCGAGTCAAACAAACAGATACGGAGTCACTCCCGTAGAAGCCACTTTCGAACAATGTGCATAAATTTAGGCACTTAAAACTTATGCAGCCGACAACTACTAAGTTCTAAAAGTTCGTGAAGAATACACATACATAAAGCTTTTTAAAGTTTTAACCACGGTCTTCGCTAGCGGCTTTGTTGAACTACAAACTGTAAAAGACGACACGACACACTGTTTTACAGAGGCCTTGCTTCTGAACCTTGAATTTAACGCGGAAAGCTACTTGAAACAGCACGTGTTGGGAATCAAAGCTATTGTAATTCCGATGCTCCCTGGTGTTACATTTTCAATTGGATAAGGTCGGGCTACTGTTCGGAACGTTATCGTCGCTTACTTTGAAGATATTGGTTTCTATCTCAAGTTGATTTTGATAATGCACAGCACATAGTCACAAAATGACAGCAATTTGTCACCTTTTCAAGGGTCCTGATGATGATTACATAAACTAGTTTTTTCAAGATTTTGCCGTTTTGATTCACTCACTCTACACATGTGCTTGACCTTCTCATGGTAATTGTCAATTGAAACGTATTTCCTGTATTATTATTTATTTATTGATAAACTTCAGCGACTTACTCACTAAGCCATACACAAACAAAAATCACATACAGTTTTAGGAATTGTGAACCTACTAGTAGTACTGTGCACTTCTTTAAGTGACGAACACTTACAGAAGTGCACAGTACTAGTAGTAGGTACGTACAAGATATCGTTAGTTGAATCACATTTAAGTTATAACATAAATAGAATAAAAAAAGTAATTTAAATAAAAAGTAATTTAAAAAAATTAAACCGACTTCAAAAAGAAATCAACTCAAAATTATGAAATAACTTTAATTTCGGAAGTCGGTGTCTCGGGATCTGTATTTTAGTTTTTTGCCACCGACTTCCGAAATTAAAGTTATTTCATAATTTTGAGTTGATTTCTTTTTGAAGTCGGTTTAATTTTTTTAAATTACTTTTTATTTCGTAATTTTTAGTTTTTGCACTAAAATTTGACCAAGGTTTTGAGATGTTTTCCCTTTGACACTACACCCGTAGCTCGTATCAATACGCCAGGCCGTCACACTTACACGTATTAGTCCCTATCTTGAAAATTACTGAACCGATTTTGATGAAACTTGCACTGTTCCCTAAGTTGAAGTAAATGTAAGCTAATACAAAAAAAAATGGTCACGATCCGATTAATAGTTGCTGAGAAATGCGTGGACAAACATACATACATACATACGTCTATGAAATTTTTTATATTTGTTTGGAAGCCTTAGTAGATTGTCATATGTGAATATAAGGCAATTCCAATAATATTACATACATACGTATCGAATTGATAACCTCCTTTTTTTTGAAGTCGGTAAAAAATGAGCCATGTTCACAAATACAATCGGAAATACAAAAATACTTAAACTTTACGTACTTCTTCATTTGAAACGTAGCTCCATTCAGGCTCATCAAATATTTCCCGAATTCTTGATAAGATTCGGTTCCTTTCAGTTTTCTTACATTGTTTTGTAAAAACTTCGCAAATTCCAAAATCCTACACGGTAACTCCGAAATCACAAACAATATTGACAATATTTTTTACTTAGATGCCCGTTTCGGATATGTCATGATATTTCTGCTGCTGATATAGCTATTCTTCCTCTTGGCTCCTACTTTTCAAGACTGTCACGACGACGGTCATAAATACTCAATTTGCAAACGTCAAACTTATAATGTATGCGACCGTAGGGACCTGACCGCCTTCCTTATTCTACCCCCTAAGTTAGTAGTAATATGAAAAAACCTCCAAGTTACTACAACCCTTTTACCTTTCCTCTAGAGTATGGAAAGCTAATACGCGTCTTTTTTTCATATATTTCTTTACTTTGGTTATTGATTCGTTGAGGGGCCCGTGGCTAAATAATAACAGCTGCACAGGTCGATCGATCAGGTTAAGCTACGCTTGCCGCGGTTGGTCTGTGAATAGTTGACCATCTTTACATACCGTGACCCCACCGTGCCTCGGAAAGTACGTCGCCGTTGGTCCCGGCTGTCATTCGGGGATCTTTGACAGTCGTTACGGGTAGTCAGAAGCCCGAAAGTCTGACAACCAGTTTTATCAAGGGGTATCGTATTACCCAGTAACTGGGTTGTGGAGGTCAGATAGGCAGTCGCTCCATGTAAAATACTGGTATTCAGCTGCATCCGGTTAGACTGGAAGCCGATCCCAACAGTTGGGAAAAGGCTTGGCAGATGATGATGATGGTTATTGATTCGTTGGGGTGGTCGATGGTTGTTTTAAGGGTTCAGCGGGGCAATTGCGTAACACACTAACAGTAGGAATGGCTTTCATTTTAAGATCGTTTACGCCGAACGGCATTTCATACAAACTTTCAAGCCCTTGTTTTCCGAAACAAATGAACAACTTCATACGCATAAGCAGGATACAAAGGTCTAAAAAGTTAGCAGAGAACATTTTCGAAATGTCTTATTTAAAAAAAGATAACTGGAAATCTGATAATGAAATCTTTAAAATCGGTCTAATTTGGCTGTAACACTATTTTTCGAAAATGTTCTCTGCTAACTTTTTAGACCTTTGTATCCTGCATAAGCGTATGAAGTTTCATTAAAATCGGTTCATTCATTTCGGAAAACAAGGGCTTGAAAGTTTGTATGAAATGACATTCGGCGTAAACGCTCCAACATTCAATCCGATAAATTGATTGATCGAAGGTTATTTACGTTGTTGAACAGGCAAATTTTTCGAACATTATGAAGCAATGGATTTTCCTTCAAAATTATTCAGATTATGATTGATTGTGTGTTACGCAATTAAAGAGAGAAATAAATAAAATACATTTATTTAGCACAAACTAAAAGACACACAATACACCAGATACTCGTAGATATAGTCGTACTGTACATCAGATAAAAATAAAGATAAAAAATAAAAAGTGCAAAGTCCGATGTAAGAAATTAGCAGGAAAGTGTGCCAAGGCCCAGTTCAGCAAAAATGCCAGGCAACTAATAGTGCCTGACGCTGGTTTTCAACTGGACCTGATAACCAATTAGGGTGGAGGTTCAAGCCTTTACCTAAGTAATGTTGCACTATGAAGATGGTTCTATTTATCGGTTAATGAAGACGGTTCCAGCTATTGGGGACCGATTTGATTTCCTCAGAAACATTTCATATATTGGTATTTCGATAGAAAAATCAACAATACTTGTAAAAAGTTTAATACCCAAAACAAAGTGTTATTACTTTATTAGTTTTCGGAGAAATATGTCATAGATTTTAAAATAACCATAATTATGTAGAGAGTAGGTCTACAATAAACCTAATTTAGAAAATCCTATTTGAACATTTACTTTATTTCAAGACCCATTAAAATGCTCGTCAATAGATGCTTCGTTAAGGAAAATCGAGAGTCATGATTTTCTTGCACATCGCAATATTGTTTAATTACTTTTTAATTACCTCTCATTAGCTTACATGATTTTACTGCAAGTAATAAATTTTTATTCTACCTATATAATTTAAATTTTATAGCAAATCTTAGTAGAATATTCACAACTGCGTAACTTGAGTTTCTAATCATAATTTATCCATAATTGCATTAATAAAAAACTCGTTTATAATTAGTGTCCGACCGAAGGTTCGGTTTCGCGTTCGACCAGTTTCGGCCAAAAAATCAGGTTTCACCCGCAGTTTCGGTTTCGGCCAAAAAGTGGCAGAGTCTTCGGCCCGATCGAAACTGGCGTATGGCATTCGTGAGCTGTCGGTTTTGATAGAATACGAACGACTGACAGAAAGATAGATAGCGTAGACTAAGTACAAGCACAAAATATTATAATGTATTCGTTTATTGTAAAACTCAATATAATTATTATTATCTCAGATCTCTGCTAAATATACAAAAGCAAACGACAAAAGATGTTCGGCCGACAGTCGGCCTGTCAGAAACACTGCGGCCAAAGCAATGCTTTACGACAACACAAAACTTCAAACTTCGAAAATGGAAATAAATATTTTTTTATGTTTGAATTTTTAAATAAACAAATGACTGGTTTTTTATAATCAGCACTGTTTGAAAAGATAATACTAGAAAATTTAACAAGGAATGCTACAGGCAGTCAAAACTAATGTCAGATGGAAGATAATTAAATGACATCCTAAGAAAGACTGCAGTTGGAATAATTGACGTCTCTCGCTTCTAAATCGATTTTTAATAGAAAATGCACTGACACTCGTGTTTTCAGTACAGAGAACAGCTAGACTGTTGTTTCTGAGGACACACATACATGGAAATTCTTGGTTTTAACTGAGGATTGTAAATGTTCTAGTATCTACAATTTTTTTTTGTTTTCGTTAAAAATTCTAAACGGCATAGTCTAAAGTAATGTGCGTTCTACACGCACTGGCGGAACCTGCCCAAACAGTTACATTACGTCTCTTTGAATACATCACGAAACTTATTCAATCCACTCTTTAATGTACAATACCAATTCTTTTCATCTTTTCCACGGTTCCTTTCGTAAGGAATGCTAATTCAGTGTTACATAAAAGCGTCTGGCCAAATCTGCGCCGTCTTTTACGAAATAATAAAACACTGATACAGGTACGGTGTATGCTTAGGTAAGTCTGCTGTTTTCTAAGAGCATCTTTCAGGAATACGACGGGTAATAATCCTCTTTGTATGTACTGAAAGGCTTTGTGATTTTCGTGTCTCGGCCTAGTCCCTAGGCTTAGTTTAGGGCGAGAAAGTGGCGAGGGTTCGAAATATCGAAGATTTTTAAACCTCCGTCTGCGTACATGGTGAAATAACTATATTTAAATTAAGAATTTGAGATAATTTTCAAGTTATGGAACATCAAACTGAATGTCATACATAACAATGTTCTAATTCCATTGCAACCAATTTATTGGGACCTTTTTGTTACAAATGGTCACTCAAAAATCAAGTTAGAATCGCTAGTAATATATACCTACCTAAGTCAATGCTTAGAATACATTTCGCTAAAGTAGATACACCTAGCGCGCTATATTATTATACACGTAGCGCGAAGGGACTAGGCGTAGGCGACCTGACTAGCGAGTGATCGTCTTTAGTTTTACTTTGGGGCACGTCTAGCCTCTACTGCTCGCTACAACAAACTCGCGAAGCAGAATGGTCAATGGCCACCTTACCGTGCCCGCCACTGCGTCCGCTACCGCCCTAGCTACTCACGTTCGCCCTGAACGAGGCCTATTGTTAGTTATATTTGAGCCTGTCTTGCTGACTGTGGATCGCTAAAATCTGCCACTGACAGCTATCCGCTCCGCATGATATTTGAGTGACGTTGGATTTTCAAATGTTTTCGATATGGCTTTGTAGTTTTCGTTAGATCAATACAAGCCACGGATATCGAATACAAGCGCACGTTTGTTTGTATGCACACGGAACAGAATTTACGAAATCATGTTTATAGTCTGCAATATCTCCCTTGTTTTGTATATACAATGAGGATAAATCATGTAATACTGCAATGAAAATGTAGCAGAGTCAAGTTGACAGATCAATTTAGTCCATAATGCTTATGCTCTATGTTCCCAAAAGGAAGGGTCCACATAGTATCGAACTATCAACTTCACCTTCTAAACTGAAAACAAGAAATCTTTCAGGTTTTGCAACACATTTTTTAAACGGCTTCCCTTAAGAAAAATTTTACCCTTTCACCCTTTTCAACTGCTTTGTACTTATTTAACATTACTATTTCAATATAAAATAGGTATACCGCCCACACCCTCTTGCTCCTTATTACCCTTGTGAATTTAAAAAAAACCTTATACAAACCAAAACAAGGTACATTTTCCTGTATGAAGCCCCAAGCAATTAAAAGTCAACCGCAAAGGCGGAAAAATAAAAAATCGTCGTATTCAGAATCATCCACTCTTTAGGTAAAGACCTTTGTTGTTGCCGACTTTTGCAGTCTTCGGCTAGTTTTGATATTCATTGTTTTGTTGTTCAAGAACTGGAATTTACATTGTATCTTCCGGACCTATTTTCTTGTGTTCCAATCTTCCTAAAGCTGTTTGCATTTTATTCCGCAGACAAACAGCTGTCGTAAAAGATATATGTAAGTAGATATTGGATTTTAATAGGACTATCCCAATGCATTTATGTGTATCTAAATGCCCTCATTTGCACGTCATGCAGTTCTATGGACTCGCATAGCGGTAACTCCATCGTTTTGAATTTTAAATTCCGCTTGAGGTGGTGAATTCGCAAAAAAAGAAAGTACCATTAAATTACGCTATAGATAACCTGAGAGGTTGAGATTCCTGAATAATTTACATATGATTTGGCTTTTATTCGAAGCAAGAGAAATACGTAACATCTGTGCAAACTGGATTGACGTGACTCCGTATGGAAGAGATTTGATAAAACAAGATTATTTATTATGTGTGTCAGTGTGTGTGTGTTTTTGTTTTTGTTGCCATTAGACGTATGGTATGAATACCATTCGTCTAATGGCAAAGCCGCTGCTCAACGAACGGTATTTTATACGTAAAAAGTCTGATAATAAAAATGTACGCCGCATTAAAAAAATCTATTAAAATTAATAATTACCTACTTCCGGGTTTCACTAAGCAACTTTTTTCTATGGATGTTTACTCAATTTTTTTGTCGAAGATTCTGAATCACGATCTGTCAATCGAAATTCGAGTCGCAGCAAAAATAAGAATAACATTTCTGAAAAAAGTAAATAAGATTGGTCGTGGGAACCTCCGTCATCAAATTTTTGCGTGTCTCATTCTGGTGCGTAGTCTTTTGATAATGGATAACCCTACACTTTTTGTAAGTAAATTGAGTACTTATGTACAAAATAAAATATGAAAGAGTAAGGTAGGTATATCAAGAACTGTGTCAAGCGAGGTGAGGATGATCACCAGTAGTCAGCAGACATAAAAACGGTAAATATAAGTGTTGGTATACCGCTGTAATTAGCAATAGGTATTAAATTATTTGTCTGATTAAAAGCTTACTAGAGAAAAACCTTTAAAAAAGGGGACCATGAAAAAGCCCTTGGTTTGATAAAAAATTAATACCTAACAGTTGCAAAGGAAGAACATTCAACTATCTGATAAATCGGGCAATAACTTTACTTCGGTATAAACTATGCAATTCGAATATGTATTAGAATCACCCAACAAACACTTCAAATTTAATCCACCATTTCAAAATCTGTACTCAAGGTATCACGTTCCAAAAAAAACTTTCTTTCGGAATCTTTCACAAAAATTCTAAAATTTTCTACATAATTAGCTGGGATCTCATGTATACGTTCGTTGTTTGTAAATTCTACGAGTTCCAAAGTACTTTTGACTACAAAGTTGTGAAGTATGTCGTGCCAGGGTGTATCAAGCCCGGGGGAGGTGCCTGGCCCGAGCTGGCACGACTCTGATTCAATAACCCTTCGTATACTGAATAAGAATATACGTACAATTTGAGTTCAAAACGTGACCCGGTGGGAGCTGAAGTAAATCTTTTTTTGATTTTTTCATCGAACGATGGGTTTATTTACGCGTGTATTATACGAATCTATTCTACTTTTTCAGTTCTGTTCATTTGTAAATATTCTATCTATTTACATTCCTTGGGGTAGACGTGTTCTTGAGTGGAGACCGCGAACTGGCAAACTTATGGTAGGACGCCCTCAGGCTAGGTGGAGCGACGGTCTTCGCAGGGAGGCTGGTAGCTGCTGGATGAGGGTTGTTGATAATCGAGCCAAATGGCTTGCAATTGGAGAGTCCTACGTCCAGCAGTAGACTGCGGTAGGTTGATGATTATGATGATGAAATGTTCTATGTACGTATGTATGTCGGTCATTACGCGAATAGTTCTTGGCAGTCGAGTAAAAAGAAAACAAAACAGCAGATTACGTTTAGATTTTCTGAAAAGAATATGCCACACAAAAGGAAACGGAATAACAACGGACTCAAATATAGAACGCAGTTACCTTCTTCCAGGTAAATTTCATAAATAACAAACAAACATAAGACTAAAATAGCCAGTGGAATCGTTATACTTACTGTATATTACACTGTAATTTAAACTTAAGTGCACAACCAGCGGTGTTTGTCTGTTTTACGTAATACCCAACAATTAGGTAAAGCTTAACAAGGTATAAACGACTACGATAGCGCAATTATGTGAACTAGCGGCCACCTGATAATTTTGTGACTTACTAACGAGTAGTGCTTATATGTTTATATTTATAGTGTAGTGTAGGGTATTTGGACTGAGTCATAACTATAGTAAGTCTGGTCCTAGAAGTAATTTGTGATTATTTGGTAACAATACTATAAAATTTATTTAAGTGTCTTTATATACTCGTACTAATAACCAACATAGAATAACAGTTTGCACCACACATACCTACAAGTTTTTAGCCAATATTAGTAAATACTATAACTTAGATCTTCTTTCCTATGAATTGTCATGCACATTTGCTCGCGCTTCGCGTCTTTTGTCTATTCACAAGTTTTATCTCCCCTCATTTTTTATCCGTCTATAGTATATACCCTCAGGAATTCTATTTGAAGCAATAAAGCTCTTTAGATGAAAAATTCACAACACTTCATTTGCATTGGAACGTAGAGACTCACGTCTCTCTAGAGAATTTACAATGTTTCTCCAATCTCAGCAGTTAGGCTCATGTTTACGATAGATTTTACATTCAAAACTGTTTCGTCGATAGTTAAATTTTTTATAGTCTTGAACACAACATAGTAATATTTGGAAAGCGCTTTAAAGCGTCTTTATTTGGACTATAAAGCGCTTTTTATGAACTAAATGTAAATGCTTAACTACACACATCAAAAGTGTCTAGGGATCAAGCATTTTTATGCGGATTTCTTGAGATTGAGATGTGGCTTTGTAATAAATTTATGATTTTATAAATTTATATGGATCCTTTTTGGTGCATTTCATAATTTGAATCAGGAACTGTGAATCAAATTCGAGTAAAAGATGAAAATCAGCTGTCAATATTTTCCCTATAAAAACATACAACGCATTGAAGACATTATTAGTGCTACTGTTTCCCTACTACTGATTAAAACCAACGTTATTATGGAGCGGCGACGTCATTTAAGCAGGGAAGAAATGCTCAGAGCCGTGGGAATGATAGAAGCTGGTTCCCGGCAACGTACTGTGGCTTTAGCTCTGAATACAAGTCAGAGTGTTATCAGTCGACTTTGGACACGTTACCGAAGCACTGGTACCGTGGCTGAGCGCCATGGAGGACGGTATCGCTGCACCACACGGAGACAAGACCGATACATTCAAATCTTAACTCGAAGAGCTCCAACAATAACCGCCATGATGTTAGCCGTGAGGCTTCATCACTCTTCAGGGAACTTAATTAGCGACCAAACAGTCAGAAACCGCTTGCATGAAGTGAACCTTCATTCCCGAAGACCGCTACGGGTACCACCTATAGCAATGCACAATCGTAGGATTCGATATCAATGGGCTCTTGAACACAGAAATTGGGCAGAAGAACAATGGCGTTTCGTGTGCTTTTCTGATGAGTCTCGTTTTGGTATGAGACCGGATACAAGACGTATACGACACTGGAGAACCCCTGGACGCCAACAGCGATTAAAATCCTGCCAGGAAGTCCATCCTTATAGTGGTGGAACCATCATGGTATGGGCGGGTATTTGGATCGGCGGAAGAACTGAGTTGATTTGGATCAGAGGCAACCTCAACGCTCAAATTTATGCTGAGACGATTGTATCAGACGTCATCGTTCCTCTACAAGTGCAAATCGGTCCCTTATTTCAGTTAATGCATGATAATGCACGACCGCACACCGCAAGAGTTGTAAGACAGACTCTCGCCGCAGCTAACATCAATGTCCTGCCCTGGCCTGCTCAGTCGCCAGACTTGAACCCGATTGAGCATGCATGGGATATGCTACAGAGAAGAGCTCTGCCGAATATGGAGGGTATCCAGTCGCAAGAAGACCTTTTTTTGTTGTTGCAACGAACATGGGCGGCCATTCCACAGCGTGATTTGGATGAACTCATTTTGAGTATGCCAAACCGATGTTCTTGTGTTGTTAGTGTTCGCGGTAGAAACACGGATTATTAATTGTTTAAGTTACCCAATAACATTTTAAAGAAAACTGTTATTTCAGTCTTTTATTCGAACTTTTGTGTTAGTGGTTCAAATGTCAAAAATCCCTTTATTAGGAAAATGGCAAATTTCTTTATTAATGCAAAGGTTTATCGTTGCTGTGACAAACGAAAACACTTTATTTGATGAATCCTTAAAGAAAATTTTAATTAATATCAATCAGGAGAAAAGTTATTGCAAAAATATATGTTGATCCCTAGACACTTTTGATGTGTGTATTTTGATCCCTCCTGAGGTTTAAACTTAAATTCTCAGTAGAATATTGCGATAGTGAAAATTCAAAAGTGTTTTTATTTCAACAACTTTAAAATGTCAGACAGAAGGATTACAGACATCGTCGGGTCTTTACAAAATTTTAAAATTCATGACAACAGCACCTGATCCGCATACAAATCAGCTCTCTATTGAGTTGTACCGAGGATCCTGTTTACAAATACATTTCAACTGTATTTCTATAAAATTCTGATCATTTTCTTTTTAACTATTCTGAGTGCTTTAAGTCCAATACAAATGTTAATTACGGAATAATTAAAAGGGGACTAATTACGTAGACGCTTTTATTTATTTTCAGACTTTGAGATCTTTTGTTTTGTCTCGCTCTATTTATTTTAGCTGTTCTTGTTTATCATCCTGCCCCAATCGTAATATTTATTTGGTCGCAGGAGGTCTCCTTCTTCCTAATATATCCGTCAGCCGTCATGTATTTGTTCGTTTTTTTCCTTGCCATATTGTCATATTTTACACAGCACATATGTACAGACATCAAGTTACTACAATCTGTCAAATTTATTTAATAGATTTTCAACTTTATCGCTACAGCATAAAGTTCAAGATTGATTGGGAAAATTTGACAGTTTCGGGTAGCTTGATGTGCTGGCGTCTGTACATAAATTTTTGGTGTCCCTCTTTGCTTATAGACAACAGAACTGTTCTTGTTGTCAAATGAAATCATTAACAGCATCTAAACCGAGAACACTATCCTATAATCCTATATTATTATACTGTGGACACACACGCTAACATTCTCGCACGTGGAATTCGGCGCCTACCAAAGCTCCAATACGGCCATATTATTTTAAACGTAGACACGATCTCACCACGTTCTCGCCTCAAGGAATTCGTCTCCGTCTAAACGGGAGGAAATGACTCACTTTAGTGTCACCGCTACAAGATAACAAACTCTATAATTAGGACTACGATAATAATGGCTCAAAGCTCTTTCATCGGGATGTAATGAACTTGACAGTGGTGTTATTATTGCTGGGTGGAGGTGGGCGATGCATTCCACTGGTGCCGGCGGTACTATAAATACCTATCACGGAGACAGGGTTGCCTTTGGAAAAATGCGACGGACGTGTACGTGAGTTTTTGTTTGCGGAGAGCTCTCGGTGGGAAGTTTGCTCGTGTTAGTCGAGTTTCTGTAGAGGAGTCGGTTGTGTTTTGTATACCTTCATGCTAAATATCTCGACAGTATGACGTCAAAGTTTTGTACACAATGTTATCGACACAACCGTTTTACAAAACACATAACACTCAAACATTAATAAAAAGGTCACAGTACAACCGCAAAAAACGCTATCTTTTTACTTTTATGTTTTACACTTAAAAAATAAAACACCGATCAATCTGGGTGGGCGCCGCACCTGGCAACCCTCGGGGCGACCCACTTCGCCTCCCCCGCGCCCCGCCCCCGCACCCCGGAGACTTCTGGCCCCAACTTAAGAACAACATCCATCCTTATCGAAATGTGTCGATAAAAAATATATGACGGGACCCTTGCTCGCCTCCCAAATAGGTTACGGTGTCGCAAAGAGCTTAATCCGATGCGGCAAAAAGTTTTTGAGCTCTGTTAAGTAATTGGATTATGAAAAAAAAATTAAGACCCTTTCAAAGATATTTCGGTGGATGAAAAGCACTAAAACCTAAGACGCAGTCGACTGGCATTTCTTATATTCAGGTTAAAAGCTAAATAAGGAAACCACGTAGGAAGATACTCCCGTACATATATGGAACATAATATTCAAAAGATTCATAAAGCATGTTTGTTTTGAGAAGCTATTTTGATGGGAGCATAAACATGTGAGATGCGGAGTTACCATCGCGGAACAGGTTATAAACGCCACATTAAGAGCATCAACAATATTTACTCAATGTTATTTTTAATGGACCATGACTACAATGCTTTTATAAATTAAATTATTAAAATTGGCACTAGTTAAGTGGCCTTAAAAATAAAGACTGGCGAGGTCTTTGAATATTCATAAGGCTCTAAATGGCCGAATGGTGTATTTTTCTCTTTTGTCTAAAACTTTATTGTTGGCTATATACCGAGTCTTTCTTATACTGTTGACCTCGCAATTATCTTCTGTGTGATGTAAGTATAAAGTTGCAGGAAAATATTACAGACAAAATATTATTAAGGTAGATTATTTTCCTTCCGTATCTTTGTCATTATTAATGTTATTTTTCAAGTGCGGTGTTACGAAATGTCCGAAATTAATGGTTTGTTTTCAAACATTATTATTATAGGCATCGTATTTAACCGCTGAGTTTTTTCATTGATTATAATCATTAGTAAGGAGAAGTTTCTTAAATACTTACATAGGTGCTGCACCGCTGCTTTACAATTTCCTGAGCTTCTAACATACTGACAAGACAAGCTGACACCTAAAATTACTGGAACAATTCCAAGAAAAATCTTCATACTTACATCATATCTTAAACAAACAAAGGAATTCCTTTCGACTGCCTGGTGCATGATGCATTATCTACAAAAAAATACTTGAGACATAAAAACAAATAGGTGATAAATCGTAACTACACAATAATTGCATTATGAGTGTAAATACACCTTATCAATAAATTGCACCAACACTTTGTCCAGTATTTTTATATCACGATGGACGATCGCTTTACTTGGGGTTACCAACACACTGTGAATGTGTGTATAAGCGCACACTGAAAGAATTATACAGTAAAAATAAATTAAAAAGCATTAATCGGAACTGCTTTAAACAGTTCCTTAAGAGCCTAACGTTCAAAACAGTATTTTTTACTGATCCGAAAACAGTTAAAGCTTGAGGCAAAATGTTACTAGCTAGTAGCTAAAAGGTCACAAAATTTACTGTTTTATTCATTTGGTGATATCGTTCAAACCATTGAAATTTACTTACTCACTGTAAAATTGATATATGCTTGTATAGTATGTCCAGTACAACCTGGCATGTGGCAAAAATAGGAAGTAATAAACAAATGTATTGGTTTTGAAATTCCGGTGTTTTTTGTCTTCGCAAACGGCGCCACCACAATAATGTTAAGATTACTGGCCATACTGATAAACATCTCAGCTGTGTTTTCTTACAACTGCAAGGTACAGTTTCAAGAATTTCGTTATCAGTCGTAAATACAAATACATAATGGATGTATGATAGTTAAAAGAGGACTTGATAATATTTTGCAATAAAACGCTATACCACTCGGGATGTAACATGAGTATTAATTATTTCCTTCTTTCAAATCGGTAAATTGAATTTTCCTGAGAATAAAATTACATTTTGCGATTGTTTCGTTCTCAATAGTTATTTGGGCAAAAGTATTTTTCTTATTTTTCCCGTATTTGAAACCAGCATTGACATAAATATTACTAGGTAACCATTTATCATTAGTCATTAGTTCCCTGTATTTCGAAGAACACAAAACAATATTCTACAGCCCGACGCTATTTATCGTACCTACTATGAGAGTGAAGGAAGAGGGAGTGAACCTGTGTCTGCTCACACACTTATGCACTATAATATCTCCTGCGTAGTTGGCTAGTTATTATTCTGTTGAGGTTAACCACCGTGATCGAAATTTGGTCTGGACGTAAGACCCGACTGTGTCTAGTCTGTAAACTCTCACCGTGAAAACTCTGATGAAGTGAGCTGTCATTCCACTTGATGCTATTGATTGACACAATTTGACAGCTCATGTCACCAAAATTTTCATGGAGAGATTTTCACAGAAAAGATCGCAGATTTTCGAGGGATCTTCGTCCTTCCTCTAGCAAGGACATCTCATTGTACCCAAAAAGTAAACAAACAACACACCCCATTGCCGCCCATTGTATATTTTGTAGTGTTTGATGTATTTTTCTCATGTTGTGTATTTTTGTGGTGTACAATAAAGAATATATATAAACACATAAAAACTTTTCACTTTTAAAATACGCTTCCTAGTATTTTATTCCCGTAATAAATTGAACCTAGGGGCCATGCCTCTTTGTGTTGCAAACTAGTCCCATGCCTCATGATGGGGAAAAAGGACCGTTTCAATAAAATATGTGACTGCCATTAATTTGTCCTTTTTATTTATATTCTTATTTGTTAGTTCTTGCACTATTTCTATAATTTATCGATGTCGGTGTTTTAGAAGTGTTACTGTTTGTGTTCAGAAAAAATTGATCAAACAATATTTACTTTAGGTATAAGTTGAACAAGTAAGATGAAGAAAACAGTTTTTTACAAAGCTAGTAGTAGCTCCCATCATGCACTTATATTGTAACGATATTTAATTAATTCAAATCATAATGAAACGCAAATATTAAAGTCACTTCGTTAATTCCGTTTTTCTAACAAACATGACGCATTTATAACCCTCGCAGACACAGTAGGGTTACCACAAAAACTTTGATGTTCCACCTCTGCGCAAAATTAAACCAGTTTTTGTGCTACTAACATCAGATAGTTTCGTAGTTGGAGGGTTAGCAAAAGAGCCTTTTTATAACCATTTTCCAGTCGAAATACCTCGCTTATGTTCTTTGACAATATATTATGTTGTACCTTCCCTCAGATAATAACGGAATGTATTGGTTATGTGAAAATAAGTGAATTCCTTTTCCCTCTGCCTTTGTTGTGGATTTTTATTGAAACTGTATTTTGTAATAAACTTAATTTAAAAAAGTTTGGATTGAGGTCTAGGTACTCTTGTTCCTCAATAATAGCGCTTCGAATAGCCTCTGTTTTACCCTGACCTTTAAGAATTACGTAATAAAGGTACAGCTTCATGTAGATGCCAAAATAACCCCAGTTGTTTACACACCGAAAAGCATTCTACGGGACTGGTGGCTGCTCAGATATACAAAGCGTGTTAACCATCAAGGAAATACTGCCATGTCCGTGTAAAGGGATACCCGAATACAATTGGCATTCGTCCGCGTTCAGCAAAAGGGACGGACTCACAGCTACCTCCATTAAATCCGCTACACTAGGGGATGGGACGGGCAAAGTAAACTTTCTATCCCTTGGCAATCTTAATGCCATATTGTACCTATAACATTTACAAAACGTATTAACAGTCGTCACGTGTGTAATCCCTTGTCGCATAGCAGTTTGCAAATCTCTAGAAGTCAGTTGGGAAGAAGGATTTAATGTAAGTTTCTTAAGATTCGGTGTTGCGTACCATCCATCCACACTTAAATAGAATACAATTTTTAGAAATACGTGAAAACTAACGTTTAGAAACTTAAAACTTAGGGGAAGTGAGCTGTCAATAGTGTCAATCCCTAGGATCAGAAGTGCTATTCTGTAAAAATATCACCGTGATAACTTGGATAAAGTGAGCTTAAAGTGGGCTGTCAATAGTGTCAATCCCATAGCATCAGGTGAAATGACAGTTCACTTCAGCTAAGTTTTTACGGTGAGATTTTAGCAGAATATCACCGCAGTAGTGCTATTCTGTAAAAATATCACCGTGATAACTTGGGTCAAGTGAGCTTAAAGTCAGCTGTCATTCGTGTCAATCCCTAGCATCCAATGATTTCAAACGTAAGGATACGCCCGTCTGAACATTTTACATAGAAGTTCTTCGTTCGAAGTTCGAAGTTCGCGCGCACCACTGTCAACTGAGTCGCGTTGGCCCTAAAACCGTCATTTTAGGGCCAGCGCGTTGGTGCCATTTAGTCGCGCCGTTAGCCCGGTCCTTACGCTAGTAATATATATGTCAATGCTAGCATCAGATTGAATGGCAGCTCACTTCACCTTATTTTCACGGTGAGATTTTAACAGAATAGACCCGAGGTGGAATCACAGTTCATACTACTCATCTAATTTTTCACGGAGAAGAATAGACAAGTTTTTGCTAGATGGTAATTGTCTGAAAATATATGAACCCGACCGGCTGGTTTTTGCAATCTAACCTCGCCTCGTAACAAACAGCCAAAGCCAAGTGTAATCGATGATACCGTGACTGCAAGTTTATGTCAGCAGTTATTTCACACAATGAGAGGAGTAGATTTTCACCATCCACGATATATTGTTACACAATATACACATGATAGAATTCTCACGGCGCGGCGCCGGTAAAGATATTTCAGCGTCAAAATACTCGTAGGTATGTCGTAAGTAATAGTTGACATAGCTCTTTTTACCGACTTCAAAAAAAAGGAGGTTATAAATTCGATACGTATGTATGTAATATTATTGGAATTGCATTATATTCACATATGACAATCTACTAAGGCTTCCAAACAAATATACAAAATTTCATAGACGTATGTATGTATGTATGTATGTATGTATGTATGTATGTATGTATGTATGTTTGTCCACGCATATCTCCGTAACTATTAATCGGATCTTGACCATTCTTTTTTTATTAGCTTACATTTACTTCAACTTAGGGAACAGTGCAAGTTTCATCAAAATCGGTTCAGTAATTTTCGAGATATGGACTAATACGTGAAAGTGTGACGGCCTGGCGTATTGATACGAGCTACGGGTGTAGTGTCAAAGGGAAAACATCTCAAAACCTTGGTCAAATTCTAGTGCAAAAACTAAAAATTACGAAATAAAAAGTAATTTAAAAAAATTAAACCGACTTCAAAAAGAAATCAACTCAAAATTATGAAATAACTTTAATTTCGGAAGTCGGTGGCAAAAAACTAAAATACAGATCCCAAGACACCGACTTCCGAAATTAAAGTTATTTCATAATTTTGAGTTGATTTCTTTTTGAAGTCGGTTTAATTTTTTTAAATTACTTTTTATGATATTCTCAAGTTTGGTATCCTTCTGAACTTGTGATTTTACTATTATTTTTTTCAAATTCATTCGAGAGTTTCTATTATGATTAGGTACATTTTAGCAGTCGGAATTGTGAAGATGCACTTTCTAAACTTTAACACATTACATAACTTCACGGTTTCACGTCTGCTTTCCAGGGTAAGGCGAAGTAGTGCTTAAATAGTACACCCACATTTCGCCAGCTATGTTCCCATGTAATAGGGGATCCATCATTGTTCTATTCTGAAATTATTAATTTGTAATGGTAATTAGGTAATCAGTCCTAAGACAGACAATACCTACGTAAACCCTTATTTAATCACTTTGCACTCTTAGACTTTTCGGCAAGTATGACGTATGATAGTGGCAGTTACCATGAATCAATAATGCGAGGGTAACCCTCATCAGGGCTGATTTTTCAATCATCTGATAACTTTATTCGAAAAATAATTTTGAAATTTTGACAGTTATTTCATACAAAAACTGTCAAACGTCAATTTTATTCCTCGAATAAAAAGATAACTGGTGATGGGAAAATTTGCCCTAATGATTTAAGTATTCGTTAACCTAAAACCTTTAAAAAAAGTTGTGTCATATTCATAGAAGACACTTTTAGTCTTTATTGGAAGAGAGCACGCGTAATAATGACTGTGCTGAGCTGGTGCTGTAACAACATGAACATCTATCTGATCTGTCAAAGTTACATAATCAGCCTATAACGTTCCCACTACTGGGACACAAGTCACTTCTCTGTGAGAGGGAGTGAGCCGTAATCCACCACGCGGGCCCTGTGCGGTTTGGTAAATGTCACATATCTTCAAATTTTTGGGTCTAGGATATGTTTCCTCACGATGTTTTCCTTCACCATCATAGTTAATGGGTGAATTTCATTATTTCCTTTACTTGGTTTATACAATTCTCTTTGACTTGATTTTAAATTTAAAAAAAAAGCCTCGACTGCCACCTTAGTCTTTAGTGGTCGCAAGTGCTACTACTGAGACTACTACTATGTGGGTTCGATTCCCAGGTCGAGCAAAGCGTTGTTGGGTTTTTCCTTCTTCCTTCAAGAATTTTTCAGTATTCTCCCGGAGTCTGTATTTATGTTGCTGGCAACAGGCTCACCCCCTATAACATGGGGCTTAAAAATAACCGGCGAGGATATGCTATATCTACAGACGAGACGCCAGCATATCAAGCTACTACAATCTGTCCAATTTCTTTAATAGATTTTCAACTTTATCGCTAAAGCATAAGATTCAAGGTTGATTGGGAAAATTTGACTGTTTCGGGTAGCTTGGTGTGCTGGCGTCTTTACTCCTCTCGGCAAACAGACGTGATATTATGCAATGATGATTGAAAATCTTCGCCCTAATGCGCTCGTTCCATTCTATCATCACTATCCATTTGTATGACGAGTTAAGACATTTGTCGCAAGTCGCCTAGTACGTTTTTGCCCACACGAGAATCGAGAAAACCTCATCGATCATTATCGTAGAAAAAATATACTTTCTCGTCTCCAGTTCCTCAGTAATAGCTACAACATTAGGCCCAGGCTCTGTCTTTTACGATACTATATCGAGCAGATTATCGATTTCCGATTATTCGTAAAATATGCTTACTCCCCTGAAATGTTGTGCAGCTATTACGGGCCTGGCTTGTTCTATCTTACACTAGATTTTATCTGTCGTTTGCTCCGGAGCGGTAAACATGTTTGGTCCACGAACTGGTTAGAGACAAATAGATAAAAAATGCTGGCTAAGCTGAAAAATATTCAATCATTGACTTAAGTTTTTGTGGACGTAAATAATGGGTGTGAAATTGTGAATATTTGTATGGTGATATACAGCAGGACAAGATTAGGATAAAGTATTCTCTTTCATAATCATCATACAATTTTCCCACTGCTGGGACACAGAACTCCTCTCTTCGAGAGGGAGTGGGCTTTAATCTACCACACTGTTCCAGTGTAGGTTGGTAGATGTCACATGTCTTCGTTTTTTCACCGTTTCGAGACCAGTGCATGCAGTGGTGATGAAATTATTTACACAAAGTAGCGCCTGCCTGGGTTCAAACCCACGACGCAAGTCGTCGTAAGTCGGGGTCGTTACTACTGGGCCACCACTGCTCTCATGACATATCCTCTTTATTGTAAACCAAATTTTTTTTACGTGATCTCCTCGGGTAAATGTTTTAACAAGAACGTTGAATTCAATTAAGCTATAAAAGGACATTGAAACACTTAAGATCCTTCCAGATTCATTTTATATAATAAATTAAGCCTCTAATTGATCTAAAGACATTTATCAAAAGGAACATTCCTCCAGGTCGGAAATTAAGACACTTATTCAATTTGATCGCGTCTGCAAGTACCATCCGATGTGTCCCAAATTGGTACCTATATGTAGGCCTGTAATCCTCACTTCATTGGGTGAGTCCGTCACTTTAGATATTCATTCGTTCCCATTACGTTCGTTCTGGATTTACTTTCATTCCTATTGAAAGAGTGAAGTTGAATAAGATTCTTGGAGACGATGAATTGTGATTGCGCTGTAGGTAGGTCGTCGACTCCAGGAACTTTGATTGGTGCTAGTGACTGATAAAAGGAGATACTTAGTCAAAGGCCTTGTTACAATAGTAGATAGGTATTTGAAGTTTCCGATCATCGTATTGTAAAATTGTAACCAAAAAACAAGATTTTCAAGAGTCACGAAACTATTCGAATGTATATTTTAATCATAGGGCACATTCAAAATCAATCTTAATTGTAACAAAAAATCATAAAATACCGCATCAAAACACGGAATTAAAGCAGTATCACGTTCCGAACAATAACGATTTGATTTCTATTCATACCAGTTCCATGGAAGTTCTAAACAGTCTTAATAACAGCTACAAATAACAGTGACGTTAGTTTAACGTAAAGATGGAGGCAGGCGTCGCAGTCTACCATCTCTTTGTGACGGTCTTAATTGTCTAGCGAGATTTCATTGCAGCCCAAATCAGGCCCCGACTTTCAGAGACACTTAAATAAATCCCTAAAAGTACCCTTTACTTTACCCCACGCTCATAACAGACCGACTTTTAAAGCATACCCTACATCTTTTAAAAGTAAAAGTACGGACAAATCTTAATTATTTTAGCTTCGTTATTTTAATTCGCGTTTTAAATTATTTCAACCTTGTAACTAACTTTTTATGCCTATGTGAACTTGACTGCACTTTTACCATTGTCTGCGTTTGACAACAAAGCTCTTACTTTCCCCAAATTAACAAGATTAAAAACATAGATCAGAAGATTTTCGGAGTAAATTCGAAAACTCCGTCGAATGAAGTTACTTGGGTAATCATTTAGAAATGATCTTTGGACCAAGCAACGGAACTAACCGAGCGGTCGGCTTCGCTGAGGAATTCCGAATTACTTTTCGACAGTTTTTATGTACACGACGACATATCAAGCTATACATTTCCAGTGTTAACTGACCTCGCATGTATAGGCTTTTCGTAATATGAGAAGCCAGCATAGACTGGAAATGTATAGCTTGGTACGTCGGGCCTACAAACAAAAAGTTAATATATGGTGTACTTACCGATATAATTCAATATCCTGTAGTCACAATACCGTAACAAATACATCTGAACAATAAATAAACGATGGTTTAAACAATAGCAAGGGCGTCACCGTTGCATGAGACAAAAAGGTCATTGTTACGCATCATTACTCAATCATCGGTGTCCCTCTTCTAGGTCGAGATCACAGAATCTGTAAATAAAAGATTTAACCGGACTATTAATCAAGGAAAACCGATTCTGAGAATAGTCGACCTGTTTTAGTCGCCAATTAAACCAATAAACGTAATTATGGAATCAATCACGTTTGTCATATTTGAATTTATATTTTTTTCGTTCTTAATGTAATTTAGGTACTACATGTACCCAATTAATCGAACCTCAAATAATTCCCATTTTGCGCTCCTAAAAATACAGTGTGAGTCTTCATAATGTGCACATAACGAAATGAGGGAAACATAGCTTAATTTTATCGACGGAAAAAATATTTGAAAAAATTAAAAAATATTTAAAAGGATCTTTACCTGCTAAAGTATGGTGATTGCAAGGCCTTTCTTTAACAGTTGATAGGAAATGTTGTGATTGAGTTATAAACATGGTATTTTTACGTTTAGATATCTGATACAATGGAGAATAATTTAAAGTAATCAAAAAGGGTAGGTAATCAGGTCTTTATTGAGTAATTTTACAATTATTGCAAAAATTTATGAAAAAATATCAGATTTTTGTTAAAAAAAAAAACCATAATCGTCAATTGAGGGGCGAAAAAAAAATTAAAAAATGCTACAATTTTTTTTTTTTTTTTTCCGTCCATAAAATTAAGCTTAGTTTCCCTCATTTCGATATGTGCACATTATGAAGACTCGCACTGTATTATTGGACACTCTAATATAATGTTTGCGCCTCTTTTTGTAACCTCGCGTAATTCCTATTTTGGGATCCTAAAAATACTAGAGGCCAGAAAGTTATTTTAAAAGAAAGTGTCCATCATTAGAAGTTCGCTGATCCGCAGTTTAATTTTCCTTTACCGAAGGTACAAATGTTTCTTAGTCTAAGAAATATTTTTACTTTGCATTTCCCTTTAATGCCAGCTTAAATAAATTACATCATTTTATACATTGAGAACGACGCTGAAATAAAATATTTTCCTCTTTTTATCTCGTGTTTTTTGATACAATTTTACCATTTCAATATTTATAACGCAAGCAGAAAAATAAATTCAAGAAATTATTTATACGCGTATTAATTTATTCATACAAGAACGAACCTTATATAATGTTATACAGGGTGTGCACATAACTAGCCGTAGTTTTTGTTCGCTCCAACAATGGAGTCCCGTGTGTACTGTTCTATTTGTTTTGCGTCAAACAAGAGGAAGATCGACTTCGAAACGGAAGTCGTATTGTGTATGTTTTTGTTGCATTATATTGACATTGTCTAATGTAGTACGTGAGACAACAAAGTGAACCAACCTGTGGTATGAAGGTTTGAAAGAAATGGGAGGACTGTTCTTGTTTAATTTTTTTGCGATATGGTTCTTGGTAAAACCATGGTAGTTTAAGTATATTATAGTATAAGTAGTACCTATAAGTATTTATTGACCTGTAAGTATGTATTACCTACTGGTAAGAGGGAAGGCAAAAGCGTACTTTACTGTAGGTACTAATAACAACACTGCGTTTTCTGATCTGTTTGTTCCGGGGCGATAATGGGTAAACATTGTCATAGCTAACATTACTTTGGATGCTCTCTACCTGCAGTAAAAGTTTTGGATATTATATCTCGCTAATATAATTTTGAGTTCCAAAACCAACATGTCTTAGAATCAAAAATTCGAAGACATGTGACGTCTACCAACCCGCACTGAGCCCGCGTGGTAGATTACAGCCCTACTCCCCTCAAAGAGATGAGGCCTGTAACCCAGCAGTGGGAACATTTTAGGTGATTATGTAATTTTTTTTTTCAAACCTTTAGCATTACTAGAAACTAATTGGGTAAATAGTAAAACGATTTAAATCACGATTTAGGAGCCCAGCAAATGTCATTGAAGTTCGTGATTGAAGTTTATCTTCGGCGAGAGTAAACAACCGATGAGCTGGCAATGTTGGCACCAAATAGATAGGTACCCAATATCGGCCTGACCCACTCATTTATCTAGGCTTAAATTCGGCCTAGGCTGAGCCTCGTCGGCCACCGGATATTATATCTGGTATGTCATTTTCGAAGTACCTATCCGTATTTCAGTTGGTAGTATGATGACTTCTCGTAATTAATTTTGTGACATCATTGAATTAATAACAATAGGTGTGTCATTGACCTGAAAGCCAATCCCCGTAATTAAAAACGCTCAAAATCTAGTCGCAATGTTGTCTCAGCGACAATCAATGTTTTAAAACTTGTCGAAAATTTTGGGTAATTAGAGGTTTTTTATTGACAGATTGAGACTGAGATCAGACTGTGAACGGTCTTATAATTACGAGAATTTCCGCTCTGGTCGGATCAAAAGCAAAGAACCACTTCCGGAAGTTTTTTTATTATTACAGTTAAAAAATTAAGCACCTCCCCCACCTGTCTGTCAGGAAATTTCTTTTTTCTCATTTCTAATATGGGAAAACTACAATAATATCTTAGTTACCAAGTTGGCAACAGAAAATATAACACAACTCTTTTCTTACGGTTTATTTCACGGTTAAATACAGAGTGACGAATCTGTAAAATGCGTGGCGTGTCTGGAACTGCCTTTCGTGATGCTGACAGAAAGCTGTTTACGGGCTCTGAACCTTCCTTCCTACTTACCCTTTTAGTGTCAAGATTAACGATGTAATGACCTTTAAATCCGCATTCCGGGAGAGTACGCTTTTGAGCGACTTCGAAATACTTCGGAAGTCTGGCCAGCATATCTTGCGGCGAAATAAGGAATGAAATTAAAATGTTCTGAATTTGACATGACTGCCAAAATATACTGCAATTAAATGTGTTATATTAGAGTGTCATGTAAATGTTATGTTATATTAATATAACAGCGAATGTTTGTAGTTCCAGCAAGGCGTATAAACCCACAAATATACGAACGGCGAATTTAGTTCAAAGGCTAAGCTCGAACGAATCGTTCCGCGTCGTTATTCATATTTTATACGCAACACATAGTGTGTACATGTTCGCTGGCATTTGTGGCTGAGCTCTTAATGAACTCGCGCCAAGCGGGTGAAAGATTCATTAAATCTTCGGAAGTAGGCGCGACACAGGCCACCGCATCTCATTAAATATTCCCGATATTTTCGGTGAACTGGCGAATATTTCCAGCAATTATGGAAATTACCAAACCGCCGCGAGGAAATGAATTTTGGGAATTTAGTTGCGAGAGGAAACTCAACCCTTTCGAGCGACGAGTTTCTTGAACAATCTTATGATTTTATTAAGATTAAAATGATTCAATCCTCCGTTGTGCATAATAATGACGTAAGGATTTTACATAGGCTGTTGGACACAGTCAAGTTATGTAGAATAATGCAAACACACCTACATAGACTGACGCCTTTTTCCCATACGAGGAAGTTAGAAACTACACGTAGAATAATGTACCTTTGTATGTAGTATGGGAGCTGATCCTACGTGAAAAAATAAAATATGCAGTGTTTATACCTAACAATTAATGCTATCTATGATCTAGAAAAAAATACGATACGCGTAATTAGTAACTCGGTACCAGTAGCACTGCAATTAAAATTGCCGTGAGAACAGAGAAAAAAACAGACCGGTAATTTGAATATTATGCCAATGTATGAAATTATGAGAACAGGAAATGGTGGAGCAAATGATAATAGAGTACTAACCACATTATGTATTAATAATTATTTAAAAAAAAAATAAGCATATCGTTTTTAAAAGAAATACTAAACGAGAATGTAGGAAAGTCACATTTGACTCGTACCTATAGTATTTCCGTGGAAAATCGAAAAAAAAATATTTTCAATTCCTTACGCTTTATTAGCATTTCTTTTGATTTTGGAGATAAGACTATCCTACTTCCTACTAATAATATCAGCGCGAAAGTTTGTGAGAATAGATGGATGGATGGATAGATGGATGTTTGTTACTCTTTCACGCAAAAACTACTAAACGGATTTGGATGAAATTTGGCACACAGATAGTTTATAACCAGGATACTTTTTATCCCGATATTCCCACGGGATCGATACTTATACGGGTAAAACCGTGGGCGCAGCTAGTTAATTCATATTTTAGCCAAAGTATGAAATAGGGGTATGTTCCAAGTTAATTTCACTCCTGCGTGCTTTCTTTCATAACCCCCGAAATCCGAAAATCCATGTGAATAGTTAATCGAAGAAGTGATTTGTCGCGTTGCGTGCGTACTTTAATGTACAGCCTTGATTGTTTCCTAACGATTACATTGATTTTATCGCGAACTCGTTTCCCACTTCCTCCTACAAAAGAAGTGCTCATAAATAAACATTTTTGTCAACTTGAATGATTTCAGGAATTGAACAGTTAACTATTAGGTACGGTTCAGTTTACAGAATTTGGTCTGAAGAAAAAACTAGATCAGTAACTGGTTACAGAGAACAATAGCAGTTTTATGGTTGGACTAGTTGTAGCCCGCGATTTGGTCTGCGACACAGAATGAAAAATTTCCTTACCCAGGGGTGATGTTCTACCTGAGTTCCAAATTTCATCCAAATCCGTTCAACTCTTTTTGCGTGATTGAGTAACAAACAAATAAACAAACTCACTTTCGTATTTATAATGTTACTTAGGATTCTTGAGTTGGTTCTATAAACATTGAAATTATTTAACAAAACGTAATAATAAATCGACCATTTAATTCTGCGAACAGCTCTAGTATCTTCATAATCCGTTTTAATAGCACTTTACTGTTATCAAATTATTCAGTTGATAAATGATTTAGATATCGACAAATAAATGCGTCGTTGGCGTGGATTTGAATAATTAGTGAACGAGAAATTTCGCGAGCTCTCAGGCAACTGTCAAAAGTGCCAACGTGTTTTCGGAATTCACACTTTCACAGCTAGAGAGAAAATTTAATTGAAACATGTGTTCACACTTCCTCAAGGTACGCTTTAAACTTATAATTGTATTCATAGAAAGCTGTATATAAATTATACTTACAGTTTGAGTTGGTAAAAGCATTTCTAGTTACTTACTTGTTTCCGTTCGATTACGTCGACTGGTACCTACAACAAATCAATAGGTATGCTCTGACAACTTACTCGTAAGCTATCAAACATCTAAAGCCGTGTACGCACGAACTTACAAAAACATGGTGAACACGAACATCGAACTCTGTTCGCACGTGCGTACCCTTAACGAACATCAAACACTGTTCGTCAAAAATGTTCGTGGCGATCCAATTTGGTTTTTCTGTGCGAGCGGTGTTCGGAGAAATTTGATGCTACTTCACTGTCGACCACTTCCAACGGTGGCTCCATGGTTACTGACGCCACTGAGGGGTTGAGCGCGAACACAAGTAGAACTGTGTTCGCAAGGTGTTCGTGTTCGCTTTGCTAATTTATATCCAGACGTACGAACCAAATGTTCCGTGATCGATGTTCGTGTTCACCATGTTTTGTTCGTTCGTGCGTACACGGCTTAAGGTAACTCGAAACGCGTGTGAGAACTAAATGTACACACATTAACAAACTGTTTATGTTGGATTACGTTGTGGTGGGTGGGCCCGGGCAATGAAAATGACATCTACATCTTGCCGTGGGTGCGGTTGAATACTTAACGACTTAAGAATTGTAGCCAATTCGACGTCACAATGTGGCTGCAATGGACATGTCGTCGCTAGCATGACTCCTATCTCATTTTTTAGGTGATTTGGGTTGGGACGGCTACATTTTTCTATTCGTGATTCTTTACATTTTGTTGCCTTTTTTTTGAGATCCAAATAACATAGGTACAACGGTTAGTGAAAAGAATCACGAACAGAAACAGCGTGTGTATTTGTCCTGACTCAGATCAGCTAAAAAATGTGAAAAATGAGATAAGACATTTAGTCATGCGAGCGACGATGTATGAAGGAAACGAAGGGAAGCGTGCTTTCTACAACTAATAAAATAATTCCCATGTCAAACATAAATAACTTAGAACTGTAATAAATGTTGTAAAACTGGTAATAATTGCGGTCTAGTAGCTCCTCTACCTATATTTTAGCTAAAGACATTTCCAGGCTGGTATGATAAAATTCGTTATTTTTCCAGGTGAGAACAACTGCACACGGAAGAGTGTTGAAAGAGAAGATTGGCGCGATGCGGGCGGCGGGGCCCCCGTAAGGTCCCGCCCCGCTATGGGCTCGAACATCAGCCAGCACTCCGCCAAAGGACTAAAGGGGCGGCGTGCGCGCTCCAGCGGCGACCTCTGCAATGGCGACACCAAGTCTCAAACAGAATCGTCCGTCTGCGGCTCTGTGGTCGGCGATGTTATGGGCTGGAACAGGTCTTTGCCCAACCATCTAGACGGCAACAGACATTTGGCCGACTACAGCCGAGTGAACAACAATTACGGGGAGTTCGGGACCTACAACCGCTGCCACCCGAAGGGCGGACGCGGTCTGCGGTACCGGGTTAGCAAGTCCGGTGAGTGAAATGTTAATGTTGTTGTAATGTAACGTGTAGCGTAACTTGCTGTGGGTTGATGCCTATGTGATGTATGCATTCTGATTCCTTTTTCACCCTATGTTCAGTGTGGCCTTCATGTTTGTGCAATGCACCCTTTTGTTTTGTTTTTCATATACACATAAAATGTCTATACGCATTTTACTCTCCTCACAATGTTTACTATGCATGCCTAACTTTCATTATGTTCTTTAATGCGTTTTTCTGTTTTAGCTGATTTCACCTGTATTTTTAAGCCCATTCACAGAAACGCTTTAGTAATCTTTATTCCTCTCGAATTCATGACGACCGAATCACTTAATTTTAATAAAAGCATGAATAAAAATAAATTGTTTTCATCCGTATCGGATACAGGGCCGGAACAGCGCAACCCGGAGAATCACTGTAGTTAAAACTTAATTTCTAGACATTTCAAGTTCTCGTAACAATTTTTGGACCTGTTCCAACATTGGGATTCCGCAATTGTATTATGTTTACCTACCCTTTTATTAGTCGTTCCCTTTAACCTACTTTCATTGAGAAAATAAAGCGACCCGTTCCAATGGAAATGATTTTAATAATAAAAATAACTTAATCTTTGAAGCCGTTAACAAAAGGAAATCTTTTGGACTGTACCCTTTAGCCTTCTGACGCCCTCCATTCGGGACTGAGCAATTCAATGATGAATTACATATCTCAGCGCCATTTTGCGATAATATAAACGAGCTTTTGGTAGAGGACAACAATAACACATCTTTTCTAAAAGTATTTCCCTTTCATTCATTCAAATTTTCTAAACGAAATTCACATGTAAGTTGGATTAACTTTTTAATTTTTAACTACGTTACATTTTCCACCATCAAAGCCTTTGTTAGTCAAAACAAAGGCTCTAATCGGACTACAATCTTACATTTCATGGCTTGTGATCATCTTAGGGGCTTACATGACCTAAAGCGCGGTCGGACTGCATTCTTCTTTCTTTGTCCAGGCGGTCTTTCTTTGGAAAGCGCTCCCTCGGAACATCAGGACGGCAACCATTCGGTTATCTTTTAAAGTGAAGTTAGTCGCAGCATCCCAGCGCTGATTTGCTGGATTCGTTTTCTTCTCTACCGATAATTTTTTTCTCCTCACAGTTCACTTTGTTTATAAGTATGTGTGTATCTATCTATGTATTGGTATTTATTATTGTATTTTATACTCATTTCCTAGCTATTTATCCCGTATGTTGCACCTGCCATGTTTTGTCTCTGCCTAAGGTTGACTAGTAGAAAATGCCTCAGGCATTAAGTCCACCTTTGTACAGTATTTCTTTTATTTGTACATAAAGTTTTAATAAATAATTAAAAGAAAGAGAAGCACTATGACACAACCCTGGTAATTTATTGCAAAATATGAAGCAATTATTTAATTACAAAAAATCTATTGTTTGGGCTAAAAAAACTAAAACACTAGTATTTTAGTACCTACCTATGTTGTTTGCAGAATAATCTGACAAAAAATCAGAATGATTGTATGTATTTTAGTATGGTTTTTATTGTAAAAAGAAAGTTATTATAGCTATCTTCTTGATTTTTTGTACCGTATCAAATTAGTTGTATTATGTTTTCAACACACTATCTACCTAGCGTATATTCTGAAGAATATCATATAGTTTTCTGATTTTGTTTACTGTAGTCGATCATTAAACTTTATTGTTTCTAATACTTGCGTTTTTTTGCGTTTAGGTCCTGTAAGCGCCTTAACTGTAGCTTTTGTGTATGTACGGTCAGCAACAAAAGTCGATTAACACTTCAGTTTTAATCTCAGTTATTGTTGACTTTTGTTGCTGACTGTACCAATTTATTTGGTGTTTAGTCACTCATACTACACTTCTTTCAACACCTAATCAGTCCTCTACTATTAACAGAACCTCAGCCTTTTCACAATCTTTAACTTTACCAACTACAATAACACTCCCTTTAACTTCCTCCTCGCTCCCAAAAGATCTTCAAATCGATAGTAAATTTATGACCTCACTTGCAGTTATTTCAACACCTAATCAATCTTCTGCTATTAACAGAACCACACTTTACAATCTTTAACTTTACCAACTCCAATAAACACTCCGTTTGAAATTTCTCCTCGCTCCCTGAAGAGTACCTATCTTCAAATCGATAGTAAATCTATAACATCCTACTTCGAATTCGCCTCACGTCTCCCGCCACTCGAAACATAAATAATTTTTCGTGCAAAATAACGTCTACATAATATCCAGTCGGATATGTATTCTGGTCACTTTATCGCTGGTTCTTACGAGTTTTTATCGTATGAGGACGGCCTAGAATTAATGGGGGCGATTACTGAAGCGGTTTAATAGAAATATCGCTAAGATGGAGATAAAGACATATCAGAATGATGATGATAATATTTTGTGTGTCCTTGGGCTATCTGTAGGTAGTTTCGGTGCTAATTCAATTAGTGGCTTGGAAAGTCGTAGCTGTATTGATAGCTGTAGTATTAATATTGAGTCATCGATCATCATCGAGGTCAAATCACATTTGGATTGCATGGCACACAAATGAAATGAAAACAACCGTAATCATTTACTTCCTTGTTATACTCTCTGATTGTGCCTTCTAATACATATATATACATATATCCTCTTCGAAAATATGTTTCGAATGTTTGTTGAGGATGAATTCCCTTTAACAGAATACGTCGTAAATACACCAAATTTCTTCCTAAAATCCGCTAATTTACCACACGAAGCTCAAATATCTCTTAAGCAAGTAAACAAATAAAACACGAGTTCTCTCTACCAAGTAGTGAAATCAAAGTTCCAGGCAAGTGTTTACTTACAAAACAAACTCATTAGATGAGTTGCTAGTTACCTCATAATCTACGCTAACAGTACCAATTAGCTGTTGAAACAATAAACGCGGAACTACGTCTTATTCAGTTAACTTTAGTCCTGAGCTTTTGTTATGTTGCTATCATTATCGGTTGAACGTGCTTTGTTTGGAACGGTAGGTTTGTTAGGAAGTTTGCTCTAGGGGGAACTGATATTCAATAACTACATAGAAGCTGCTACTAATCAATACCAGAACCATAGATAACCGAACCAGAACCGTCAACAAGCTCCAAACTTTTCGCCAATCGTATACAATCACAATTAAGTATGTAATTTAAAGCCCGAAGAATTGCCAAACTTAAGTGGCAGTGGGCAGGGCACATTGCTCGCAGAACAGATGGCCGATGGGGCCGAAAGGTTCTGGAGTGGCGACCGCGTACCGGAAGACGTAGCGTTGGAAGGTCACAAGGTGGTCCGACGACCTTGTGAAGGCCGCAGGAACCCGTTGGATGCGAGAAGCACAGAACCGGTCGAAGTGGAGGTGCTTTTTTTTATGGGATGGGAAATCATCAAATGACCCCTCCCGCTCTGGGTGGAGCGGAAGGGAGTGTCAGACTCTTACTGACTAAAACCCACCCATGTTCCTTCCTTAGCCCTTTATGTTCCGGGTCAGCGGTAACCCTTTCGGACAATCCCGCTGACCCGGCAGAAGTGGAGGTGCTTGGGGGAGGCCTATGTCCAGCAGTGGACGTCTTTCGGCTGAAATGATGAAGATGTAATTTAAAATTATTTGGTTGACAGACTGTGTTTAGCATTTTCTACTTATTCTAAACGCTAATAAAATTGCACCTACTTTCTACAATTAATCAATAAACCAAAACTAAATGAAGTTGCATTTTACCCTTAGCAATATTCAAAGGAATATAAGAACGAAGGCGCAATTTAGTTACTTTAATAATATTCTCTTCTGAAGCCTGGATAAAAACTTGTTCAAATCTTGGCACCTCATCTGCAGACAATCTGGTTTAAAATATGGTGTAACTCGAGCGGCTTTTCACTTAAATTTTTATGCTCTTTGAAATCTAGATAGGAATATCTGGGCCGCAGGCATGATAAGGATGGGTATAAAAAACGTAAAAACGTCTAATAGGCTTGTGGTGTGAGGCTCATCGATCATTGGCAAGAAAAAACTAAGAAACGAGAGCGGTAGAGAAATGTGGGTGATTTGAAACTAGCTGGTGGATGTTGATAAAGTAGTAGATTCAGAAAATATTATATAATATATACTTACTTATCGATGTCGATAACGGCGACCCTTAGAAATCAATTCCTTGCGTGTGCCTTAGATGGCTCGCTAGACCGAATTTATATTCGAACACTCGAACTAGAATAATAAAGTGAAGAAAGAATCCAGTGCTTGAATAACAGGGGTTATACTAGAACTCGGCAAGGATTAGGCAGTAGTCTACGCGTCCCCATGGCATCGTTAAAGTGCGACTAAAGGATTACGTCAATGGGTTGGGTCGATTCTCCTATGCGCTGCGCTAATAACGACAAACTGCGTATACTCAAATTCATGAGACACGCCACAATAGTATATTAGGATAAAGCAACATAGACACGACGTAAATGTGGCAATATTGTATCATAATATCTAGACACCTATTATATACATTTAATAAAAATCTTTTCCTACGAATATTCAAACAACAAGGTATTTTTTTTGGTCCATGTTTTGACTCCCAAACTAAGTTCTGAATTCAACTTAGTTAACCAATTCAAAGTCTAAAATTCAGTTCGTTATCCAACCACAGTCTTATAATGAAATTAGAACGTCTTCTAGACAGATGTTGTGTCCTGAATTAAGGTCGTGCTGCCCGGAATGTTCTAGCAACCGTCAGATAAATGCTGCAGCCATAATTACAATAAATTCACATTTAACACTGCAGTTCAGTACGGACGCAGCTACATGTTCTGGGTACATTGCAGATAAGAACAGAAAATCCATAAGAATTAATGATAAGACTCGCTCATGATAGGCGAAAGAAGGGAAGAGTAATCGGCCACATTTATAAGACGTCAATCTTACCTTGTTGAGGAAAAGACTGCAGAATGCTATTACCACTGGGGCTTTAAAAACAGATGGGGTGTGACCGTTCGATTTGTCAAACGCACTCAATACTTAAGGGGATTACAGGACCTAAACGCAAAAAACGGAAGTTTTAGAAGCAATAAAAGTATATGATCAAGTACAGTAAACAAAATCAGAAAAATATATGATATTCTCTCACAGCACATTATCTACCTAGCATATATCTCAGGATATATGCTAGGTAGATAATGTGCTGAAAACATAATATAGCTAATTTGATACAATAGAAAAAAATCATGAAGATACCTCTAAAATATTTCTTTTTACAATAAAAACCATACAATCATTCTGATTTTTTGTCAGATTATTCTACAAGCAACATACTAAATCACTAGTGTTTTAATGTTTTAGTCCAAACAATAGATTTTTTGTAAATAGATAACTGCTTCATATTTTGCAATAAATTACCAGGGTTGTGTCATCGCGCTTCTCTTTCTTTTCTATGCAGTCCGACAGTCACGGCAATGGTGCAAGATGTTATGGTCGCAAATCCAGCCCTCACGCATTTCCTTGTCCAAAATCTGCATTATGTTCAGCAATGATATCCGATAGGCTAAGCCCTAACAACCTACGATAACAACAAATTATTTCGTAAATCATTCTCCAAACGAAGCCAATAGCTTGAGTTGTAGCAACATTTTTGTCGCTTGCCTTTGTATGAGCAAATTTTCGCGAATACCACAGAGTATCCTTTTTGTACCAGTCTCACTGTTTACTGGCGCAGGGTTCGGCCATGCTCGCTGACGTCATCGCTCCGAATAACTTCGGGTCAAGGACGGTACGGAAGGGGTGGCCGATCGCGTGCCCAAAACCAGCGAGAATTCTAATACATTACTTACATAAAGTGACAACTATACGAATACGAAGTAGTTCGTAGTTTGTTTTTGAAGTGACAAAAGATTGGTCATGATTATTTTACTTTATCCGTAAGCATTTTTATGAAATGCGAAAACATGCTTTGATATCAAACACCCAGAAAGTCGTATACAATGTATGGATTTACGTGTACGGAAAAAAGCGTCTTCATATATTTCCATACGTTTTACTTCCCCGTGTTATCGTGGTGTCGTGACGTGGTCCACAATAGTATCGTCACTTTTGCAATTATATTTTTTTTGCATTAGATAGTACTTACGTCTGGGTCTGATCTTGTAAGGAATTAAATGGATCTAGTGCTACAGCTAACTATAGCCGATAAGGTATCACATATAATTATGATAAATAGCGGCAAAATTCCAACATAACATAAGCAGCAAAAAACTAAACAGAAAAACATTACTTTGTCTTTATCTGGTAACTCAACCTAGGACCTCAGGCTCGAAACACTTGTATATAAGTATGCCAGACCAATAAAGTATCCGTCGAATGTATTCTCGAGCCGGCTGCATGAAACAAAGTATGAATAGACAGCGATAACATCGCCTTGTAAATCAGGTACAAGCCGCTACTGCTCCAATGTTATCTGATTAATTACTGATAAGATATGGCATGAAATTATACAATGATTTTGCTTTTAGAAAGATCAACATTCTGCCTTCGTAACCTCAATATTTCTTTCACCTAATGTTGTATCTACAATAATTTCAGCAATAACCTCTTCCGTTCCTGAAAACTATAATTCTTCGTATTTGTTTTCGAACTTCGTAATTGTTTTTGCCTACAAATCATTTGTGTGCTAACCCTGACCCAACTATCCTTCAGAAACAAAAGGCTAGTTGAAAACATTCCGTGTTTTCGCACTATTCGGACCGATTTGTCTTGCCACCTAATCAGTAAAAGAAAATGTGGGGGGAATTCTTTCGTACTAAGACCGTTATTAATCCCAATTTGCCCGCGTCCGAATCAGACTCTTCGCTCGACATTGATATATGGCTAATGGCTACAGTATTGTTAAAACTTTTAGCAGTTTCACCTTAGCGTGAACCGTGAAGTATAAAAATGAGATTAATATGCTAAACGGAAGACGGTGCTCGTAATTAAACATGATTGATACGTTTATAAAAAAGTTTAAACAGACTTGAGTAAAAGGTCGTTGGAAATTGTAAGGGTGATGAGTTCCTACTTTTATAGTGTAGAGAAATAAGAATCGGAAGTGGTCATTTGTAACGTCTTATTTACAAAGTAGTACCTAAGAGCAACATTCTTTACACATCTCCCGCGGTCATCAATAACCGCAGAATCACGTAAAATACGTGAATAAGAAAATGATAGAGCGAAGTATAGAAGAACGGTGCGGGATTTGTATAAATACGCCATCAGTCATGGAGAGGTAAAGCTATCGAGTATTCCATAGTGGGGAAAAATGTTGAAAATCCCATTCCGGGGTGTCGAAGGAATACATTATCCCGTGGATCCCGCACACCTGCGGCCAACCTTCGAAGGAACAGCTTACTTAAACGGTTACTAAACAAGCATCCCTCTATACGTTTCCTACCGTAAATGATTAATTGAGCCACATTAAATATGTCATTAGTGGTTCTTTTCATATGCGTCGTATATAGGAGAGATACTCGTTAATATCAGGTTATATTTCATCTTATGTCATATTTCCTCCCTAATGTATTTTTGTTAATTGTTATTAGAACGACATTTTGCCATTTATCTTTATTATACAACTAGCTGCGCCCCGCGGTTTAACCGGCGTAAATGTCGATCCCGTGGGAATATCGGGATAAAAAGTAGCCTATATGTTAATCCAGGGTGTCAGCTACCTCCATTAAAATTTTATCAAAATTGGTCCAGCCGTTTGATCTTGAAAAAGTAACAAACATATAAAAACACACACACACACTCACAAACTTTCGCCTTTATAATATTAGTGTAATATAAATAAAGTCAGAGTGCAAGAAAGACTCTCTCAGCAGGGTTCTGTAAGTTCAACGGAATCTTTTCTCAGCAAACGTAACGCAATAGATTTTCTATTTCCGACTGCAAATAAAACTCTTAACTCGTATTTCTCGTAGCGTTACCTTGTCCTATTTTTAGTTGTTAAAGTACAGGATACTAGTAATAAATTGTAGTTTCATAAAATGGCAGCTTAAGAACTAGTTCAGTAATGTTTTTAGATGTTATCTAAAATTTTCCGCGTTATTGTTTGCACGGAGTTTGTATACACATATATAATTTTACTAAACGTCTTATTCAACATAAATGGCTTTCGTTTAAATTAGCCGTCACTGCTGTCTGAACTAAGAATTCAATAATATATTACTCATAACCAAAGCGGAAATGATTATCTTCTACAGCTCATCCATCAATATCGTTAGACTTAGAGCGTAACCATTGTCAGCCAATATACACTCGTTCATCATTGCCGCAGCAAGATTATCCCATAATATCGATAGTGCTCCCATGAGGAAAAAATGCACATACGGAATTACCCCCGACTATCACGGGCAATTCCCTTACTACCCAATATTCATCTACGATCCCGCTAACTTGCAGTTTGCCCTCATAAAACAGCGTGCAGCGGAACAACATGAAAACTTTAGGCTGCACAACTTGTTGTACCTAATACAATCTTAGTTGACAAAACTTGTGTTCAAAAGAAAATTGTTTTTCCTACGTACGCTACGGGAAGGTGGCGCGCATTTTCACTACCTTTGAACACTTTCATCTGAGCCTTTCAAAGCTCCTCTGACTTGCCTTTTACGTCATGCGACAAAACTTGAATTAATCTCCTAACAAAATGTTCTTGGAAGAAGGATTATATTGAAACGATGTTTAATAATAAATGTTTAATAAACTTACGTATTATTTTAGAAAATTTCTCCTTAAAATTGAATTTTAGTCGTGGGATGATGAGGTCTTTGACATTGGTATCGACTAAACTGGCTGCAGAGTTTTAGCGTCTTTACTTTCAGTGTACCTAACAAAAACTGGTATTCAGCTGCATCCGGTTAGACTGGAAGCCGACCCCAACATAGTTGGGAAAAGGCTAGACAGATGATGATGATACCTAACAAAAACTTACACTTCAAACCTATTTCCTTTTGCAGAAAACATCTTTGTTTAAAGATAATACGCCGAACATACATCCGTACTTACACAGGCAATTATATCGGACATTTTGCCTAGCTCACTGCCAGACATGGAGGCGTCACATCTATTGTCACTCTTATCACGTCCCGAGATTTGGGACCGAAGCCTTTATTCCCCTGCCTATTGAATATAACTTCCCCCGAATTCTCTTGTTTACCCATTACCAGTTTAATGTTAAACAAACCCTGGGCTAGAATAATAGTGGTCTATGTTCTAATTACATAAGTTTCTCGATACGGGCTTAGGTGTCATTTCTTCATTATTAGTTGGTGCTTCGCGTTGAGTTTCCTTATAGATGTTAGTTTTGTTATCCAGGCTTGAAATATTGTTGAAGTTATTTGCTGAGCGTTTACAGTTCGGAAACAATAGCTGGAACCAATTGCTCCAACAATTGATGAGTGAAGGAGTGCCCTGATAAAACAACCTATGTAGTATGTAGGTATACAGGGTAGCTGGGACATTGACGCGCAAACTGTAACTATTCTAGACCCTAGACATCTTTCAACGGTTATCATAAAAAAATCTGCTGTTTCATAGTAAAGTGCGCGGTCAAATTGTATGGAACAGCAAATTTTTTTTAATAACCGGCGAAAATTTTCAACGCAAAGGTGTTCAGAATCATGTGCATGATTCTAGACCCTCTAGAGTAGACATTGCTCATTGGTTATCATAAAAAATCTGCTGTTTCATAGAAAAGTTTAACACCTACGCAGTCAAAAGGTATGGAATAGCCATTTTTGTTTAAATAACCTATGTAAAATTTCAACGCAAGGAGTTCAGAATCATGTACTAAATCATGTAACAGGTTGTGCGTCGATGTCCCTACCACCCTGTATTACAAATCCTACAAATAGTGTAAAAGTACAAACTAATTAAGCGTTAACTGCTGGTCGATTCTGTAAAAATCTCAACGTGAAAACTTAGGTGAAGTGAGTTTGTTTTTGCTAGGAATTGACACTATTGACAGCTCACTCCACGCTCACTTCACCTAAATTTTCACGGTGAGATTTTTACAGAATAGCACCGCTGGAGCAGAAACAGGGAGATATGAATAACCAACGCATTCGAACAGACAGTCAAAACAAAATAAAGAGCATTGCAGTCATAAAACCCAATAACCACTATTCAAACATTCCGGATCAAAACAAGCGCCAATTGCCGATAGTTGTTGTGTTGCTGCCCGTAATAGGAACCAATAAGGTGCAGGTGTAAACACAATAAATCACGTCGAAAGCGGCGCCGTTACGATAAGCCGACGCATCTTACGTTCGAGGGTCGTCCATTACATACTATTGGAGCAAGGAGCTAAATATGAAATGTGAAATATGGTGGCGGAAGATGTTAAAGCTCTGAACATTTTTTGTCGGAAAATTGATGGCCTTTATGAGTCTTATGGCAGCCATTATGGGTTCTGTAATATCGCGAGATTGCAATTTACGGAGTGTATTTTTATGTCCGGTTCTAATATAAACCGAATCATTACTTTTACCAATGATTTTTCTATTTGGTACGGTCATGATGCTGGCGTAAAAAAGTGATTACAAAATTTTGTCAGCGCATATACCTACTAAGGGCCTAAGATACAGCGCTACGCCATGAAAGGAAACCACGATATTATTACACGAATCTTCTGTTAGTAAATAAAAGTAACAAGGAAAACAACTCATACTTTCAGCCTTTTCCTTAAATATTACTAACATGTTTCTTCACCAAGTTGCGTCAGAGGAAATGGTATATACATTGAATTAAGTACACCTTTTCTACCAGACAGAAAATAGGTTACGTTATACCAAAAACACACCAATAATTATATTATATAAGGGTGATATCGATATTTGTAGCATTAGGAGCCAGCACCCTAATTGCGTAACACACTATTACTAATAAGAAGCATATTGCTAATCTATTGCTCCATATGTTCGAAAAATGTGTTTGCTCAACAACGTAAATAACGCAATGGATGTTGTTCAACTGTCAAAATAAAAACCAATTGCTACTGATAGTGTGTTACGCAATTACCCTGCAGATTAAATAAGGTTAGCTATTTCCGAAATATCCCGTCAAACGGTGCCCGAGGTTATGGTATAAAGGTCATCCGTTTATAACCCAAACAATGGAAAGTTCTCTGTCTTGAATGAAAGAAAAACGGAACAACCTGTAAATAAACGTTAAAAGCTTCTTTACTCTTTTGTTGTATGATTCCATTCTTTTTTTTTTTCAACTATAAATAGGGCCTCGTTGTTTTATTGTTCGCAAGCGCTACAGCCGACCATGAAGGCCTGGGTTAGATTCTCAGGTCGGGCAAAGTGTTACTGGGTTTTCCCATCTGGAATTTGGCAACAGCAGCCTGGAGTCAGGATTTGTGCCCGGCTGATAGCAATAGGCTCGCCCCCTATTAGATGGGACTTAAGGGTAGCCCGTACAATTCAATTTTTTTTACGTTTTTTGCAATATGCTGGTGAGTATTAAGTTGTACGTTGATTAAAATATGATTCGCGGCCGTAACAAATATGTATTTACAGAATTATAACCATTAAAGTCATCAACCCAACTCTCTAAGACCAAGTAATCCCCAAGAATTACTAGTTCATGAAATCTTGACATTTGGGGATAATACTAATTTAACAAGTTGTATTACTGATTGTAATAATTATAATTCTGTAAATACATTATTTGTTACGACCGCGAATCATATTTTAATCAACGTACAACTTAATACTGACCAGAAAATTGCAAAAAACTTAAGAAAATTTTAATTTTGCGGGGTACCTTAGCGCTTCTCCCTTAACAACATAACTGGCAAAATGTGGGTACACTATAGTAAGAACTCTGCCCAACCCTTCGAGGAAACAAGGCATGATGTTATGTCATGTGTGTAATAGGGTAGCTAAAATAACACTAGTTTATTATGCATGTGTAAAATTTTATTAATATGTAAAACGAATAGTGCAAAGGAAATACCTAAATAATTAATATTATGATTATGTATGAGAGTTACACGGTCTGCTGACTATTCGCCGAGGCAGGTTTACAACGGTGTTTACATTACGAAACTAGTGTCCTGAAACTCGATAGAACTCTAGCGAGATAACCGTAAACTTGACCCTCGTTTGATCGTGGTTGGAGATCTAGCACAATATTGATTGGTCCTTGTTCTTCCATTTTGATTTGCTTTTGTTTTCCGTGAAGTCAGGAATACACATTTTTAATACTGTTGCTCAAAAAGTGGTGTATTGCAGGGACGTATAGCGTTCGGGATGTGGGCTATTACATACTAGTGCTTTTTTTTACCTTTCCCGAACTCGTGCGTGTCTCTTTCCCAACTGTCAAAATAATGTCTATTAAAAAGAAAAACCAACCATGAAGTTTTTACTAAAGAGTTTTTGTGATACCGTGTATATTTCCAAAAAGAAGCTACGAATTTATTTCAATATCAGATTTCATTGAATGAGTTAGGTTAGGTTTCATTTCATCTCATTAAATTTCATTTTCATTTCATATCAATAAAAAAAATATACTGAAGACTAAGCTGTATGGATAGTTCCCTTTGCCTACCAAAATGGGTGAAGAAAAAAAAACTCTTATTTCTACGGTTGGCGCCATTTTCCAGAAATTTTCTTTGCGAGTTTAGTTGTTTGTTGCACAAAATGAGTAATTTCGACCTTATTTTTTTTTTTAATTAACACCACCGGAACTCAGTATAGATATAATTGCACAAAATGCTTCGGAGAACATTTTACCGGAAAAGTCAAAAAGTCGTTACATATCCACATACGACTAATTTTTTGCGTGGAGAGAAGAGAAAAAAGCAATATTGTGTTTTTATTATTTTATTAAATTGCTTAATTTTTTCGCAACTGTATTAAAAATAGTCGTTCAGTACACCTGCGGAACCGTCATTGCAACTTGTTCCGACTGTCAACCCTCGCCTTCGGCTGCGCCTCGGCTCGGGTAGACATTTGTCGGAACTCTTTGCAATGACAGCCTTTCCGCACTTGTAATGAAATATACTATTTAGTAACTGGCACAAAAGTGAAAAAAATTGCTCGTGTAACACTTGATAGAGGTGAAACTTCTTAAGAGATTTAGTGTGAGTGACAGGGAGAGATAGCTTTCTTCTCTCTCATGTAACGAAATGTGCCTAAACGCGTCCTTGATATTTCACAGTCAATTCTGGTCCAATTATCAAATCGCCGCCTAAGAAGTGTCACTTCAATAATAATTAAATATTTTATTGATTATAGAAGGTTACATTTTCAAATGAAGCCCTAGGTGGTAGTACCTTGCTTTAGGAGTCAGTCTCATTACCCATTTCGTCGGTTAAATAGAAAAATGACATAACTCAGAAAGTACAAATTTTACAGTACAAGCGTTTGAAGTTTTTAATTTCACGCTCAAACGGCTGGACCAATTTTGATAAAATTCGGTATGGAGGTAGCTGACACCCTGGATTAACATATAGGCTACTTTTTATCCCGATATTCCCACGGGATCCACATTGACGCGGGTGAAACCGCGGGGCGCAGCTAGTGTAATGTGAACCACGGAACGTTTGCTTAATGCCCACAAAAGCACCAGAGCACAAGCTTCGTAAACCAAAGCCTATGGACCCGGAACACAGAGTGCGTGTTTTGTCACCCCCTATTTTTGTCAGACTTCACTCACAGTGCAGAGTGCCTCCAAAAACATAGTGCGTAGTCTGGTCGCTCTATTTATGTCCAACGGAGCTTACAGTGCGCAGTGAGCACCATTACTGGAACAAATTCGAAAATTCATCCAATCCGAGACTCGGATTGTGGCTTGTTCACTCCATTTTGTTTGATTTATTTGACTGCCTCACCCTCGTGCACGACTGTAATTGAGTACTCTTGTATCTGTTACTTGATTAGGAGATTTTGTGAAACTCAGAATAGGCTATTTGACTGGTTTCTGATAAACATCTCAGATTATTTAATGGTGTCTAACGAGCCCACAAAAACCTATTACTTCAAATTGCATAATGTATTTCTTTTAGAAAATAGTAAATAAAAATGTACTGTTTAAATAAGCCGCCAAAACGCTATCTTTAACAATATGGCGTCGTGACGTCAAAATACACGTAAACAAACGTTGAAACGGTCGAGATACTAGACAAAAGTCATCTGTTCTGTCAACGATAGACAGAAATTGACTATATCATGACGTCATCATAAGTTCAGCCAATCCAGACCGTTTTCGATTACGTGGCGCCAGATTTAAAAAGATGAAGTTTTTTCGGGATTTTTTTAATAAATAATAAAAAAATTTGTAGTAAAATTAATGCAAATCGATTTTAAAAGCGATAATCTATACGAGTGTCAATAATTACGACCTTATTTTTTACATTGTCAAATAGCCTATTGGTAAGAAAGGGGTCAGGAGGTTCTGCATTAAAAAAATTACACCATTCCATTGTTTTTTTTTACTAATCTCCAGGCCCCAATATCTTTATGTGTAGAGGAAAAATGGCAGCATCAGGAATACTTTTGCCAAACGTGATAATTTGTTCTATAGTAGGCTAGTAGAAATAGAACGCCAGTAATAAGATTTTTTTTAATAAAAGACCTACTTGAGTGGAGTGATTAATGAGTCTACCACAAATGACTGAGGATCGATTAAGTATATATATGTATATGTGAGTGGGTGTATGTACCTACCTACCCTTTCCAAAGAGAGAGAGAGCAGTGGTGGTCCAGTAACGGCGGTGACTTACGAGTTGTAGGTCGCAGGTTCGAACCCAGACAGGCGCTTTACTTTGTGTAAATTATTTCATCACCATTGCTCTCAAAACGGTGAAGGAAAACATCGTGAGGAAACCGGCATGTCCTAGAACCAAAAATTAATCGAAGACATGTGACATCCACCAACTCGCACTGGGCCCGCCCACGGCCCACTCCCTCTAGCTTAGAGGAGGCCTCTCAGCTAGAGGGAGCATTCCCAGCAGTGGGAATATTATAGGCTGATTATGATGATGACCCTTTCCAAGCATTCCCTATCCCACATGAATAACCTACAATTTCCGTCCATGTTTGCTATCAAAGCATTTAATACACCAATGGCAATAAATAACCCGAATAAAATATAAAATTTTATATTTTATTCGGCTGATTATAATATTCCACAAGCCATGTTCCGTGCCAATTACCTACAATTGAAAACTGAAAAATGAAAAATATTCACGGAATCGAATAATTTTACATTCAACCTCAACAGTACGTAAAGGTTAGTGCACATTTTATCAACTCGGCAACGAGCAAGCATCGCCTCAGCTTGATCCTGTTTTTACCCTTTAGGTACGGAACTACCCAAAGGGTAAAAACAGGACCCTATTACTAAGACTCCACTGTCCGTCTGTCTGTCTGTCTGTCATCAGGCTGTATCTCATTAACCGTGATAGCTAGACAGTTGAAATTTTCACAGATGATGTATTTCTATTGCCGCTCTATCAACAAATACTAAAAACAGAATAAAATAAATATTTAAGGGAGGCTCCCATACAACCAACGTGTTTTTTCGGCGTTTTTGCCTTGTGGTACGGAACCTTTCGTGTGCGAGTCCGACACGCACTTGGCCAGTTTTTAGGGTTCCGTACCCAAAGGGTAAAACCGGAACCCTCTTACTAAGACTTCGCTGTCCGTCCGTCTGTCTGTCACCAGGCTGTATCTCATGAACCGTGATAGCTAGACAGTTGAAATTTTCACAGATAAAAAACAAAATAAAATAAATATTTAAGGGGGGCTCCCATACAACAAACGTGTTTTTTTCGGCGTTTTTGCGTTGTGGTACGGAACCCTTCGTGTGCGAGTCCGACTCGCACTTGGCCAGTTTTTAATTTTGATGAAGTCTTCACTTTCTTTTGTTTTTGTTTTTTTTTATTGTTTCAGCAAAATTAAACTTTATAAAGCAATAAGTACTATATTAATTCATCTACTTAATAACATTCTTAAATTCGCTCATCAAACAATTCAATTCACAATTAAAGATTCTTTCACTCACTGACAGCAAACCGCTGGGTCTAGAAGGGTGAAACTTTGCACAAGAAAACCTTCCTTCGTGCTGACAAGGGACTTGTCAGCACGAAGGAAGGTTTTTTTATGAAAATACGTTCCCTAAAAGTGTTCGGGTTCGGTTCGGGTTTCGGGTTCGTCATTTGCCGATATAAAATCCCATCGGACACAAAGCTTAATTAATTTGAAATGTTGCACTGATTTCCATTACCTAAATGTCGCAGCATCATGGTCGTATAGGACTTTCTGTTTCATTTTCCTTTTGTTACTTTTTTTTTATATAACTTGGATTTTTATTTTACTCTGTTTAGTTTAGTTTGTGATTTCTTCCTGTACGAGTCGCAAAAAATACTTTTTCTTTCTTTCATTAATGTATCATCACGATGTATAATATTTAAGACGATTTTTTTTTAAGTATGGTACGTCACTTCGTCAGAACGACCGCGACGTGGCTAGTTTATGCTTATTAAATGCCAAGTTTTGATAATGTGCCCTAAGCTTAACACTTCAAATTTTCAATATCTACGTTTTCATGTAACAGACAACACATTCAACGAAAACCTGCCAACGAAATGAACTCCACGATATGAATTAAAAATGATTTTCAAAATTCATTTTTTGTTTACATAATTCCGTATTCATAAAGTTCAATTTTGTTCACAAACTTTACGGACTTCATAAATACTAAAGAGGGCATGAAATACGCGATGTTCTGTTTTGTGTTTTTTTATGTAATTTTCATTATTTTCACGTTTACGTAGTACTGAAAAGCTTCATACAACGTGTATGTTCCTAAAAGTATTTTTTTTGTTGACTATTTTTTACGAAAATACTTTATTTTTATTAAAATTTAGCTTCGAGGCAAATGAACAATTTATTTTAAACTTAAACTGTTGCTTACACATAGGTAACTAAAAGAAAAATACAGGTACGTTAGTTGGGATAGTACCTACCTACATATCCACCGCAAGGTGACTTTTAAGAATGCGTATTTGAATGCAGCAGAAGTGGCCTTGAACTTCATAAAACTGAATCGATATCATGAAAGCTGCGGTTATAGTACAACAAAATTCTTCTAACTACATACACGTAGGTACGTATAATATAAAGTTACTGCGAGTTTAGGTACTGAAATTCCATAAATTACAACATTCTTGCTCATCCTAGCAATAGCGTTAATAGTGAATTCAAAAAATAATTTCGGAACACGAAAGTTCTCTTTCTAACGATGGAATCGCATGTCCAATAAATCCATTGATAAAGACAATTCGATTCCAACAACACATTTGACGTGATTGTTGCATTTTACTAATAAATCACGAAAGAGGCAATTAATTTTTAAGTATACTAACATAAATATGGATCACTGTGTCTGAATTAAAATAAATAATAATAAAAAATAATAATATAAGTACTGTCACTTAAATAAATCAAAATCAAAATATTTTTATTTCACATATACCTACATGGGCACTTATGAAACGTCATAAGCTAGGTGCACGGTTCCAATTGGCCGTTTCCTATGGAGAAGAACCGCCAAGAAACTCCACGGTTATTCTTTTTAAAAATAATTGGCTTTTACAAGTGGTGTGGGTTACAGCACTACGTTCCTAATATGGGGTGAATAACGTAAATCAACGTGCTCGCGCCATATTCAGAGCGCCTAACTAATCCGAAGCACGCAAAGCGATATTTTACCAGCCGTTCCTCATACATAATACATTTCCACGTAAGAATGTGCTTCAAACTAAACATATGTACCAAGTTTTCATGCGAAACTCCGTTTTTGTATCTATTTAGCCCTAAAATATTGTACTTTACAAACAGTTATTCTAACAATATTGATCGGTTTTTGATAGTCATGCGCCAGGACACTTCGAACAACAAATTTGGGCGACCGGCTTACCTATCCAACCAGGAAAATAACAATTGAATAACCTCAAAAACAAAAGATATACAGCAACGGTATTTGTTATTAGAAGGAAGATAAAATAAATGCCAATCAATATTCGGAGAAACAAAAGAAAATTATGAGAATTTCTTTACATATTACATGAAACATTAGGTATTACGTGAATAAATCTGATATTAAGCCTTATCTCATAGGAATAAAGCTATAGTTCGTTAAGATTTACAAACAAAGAGTAAAAATTCTTACTATTTGCCAAAAGATATTCCCGGGAGTCGCATACATACATTACACATAATATGTATTTATAATATGCACGCCATAAGCTGCAAAATGCTCCTGTGATAAATATCAATGCCTTCGTGATTTTGTGGAAATATTAAAAGAGACTGTTAGCTTTATCACGCACGTTACCTATTCCTATTATGTAAGTATAGATTTACGTAAAACGTTCTCAGTTGCATGATATGAAGGATAAGTTACGCTTTCGACTTCAATCGATTTCACTTGTAGGTAACTAAAGTCTTAGTAAATGCGTTTACTTGGCTCTGTTGTGCCTTTTCTTTCATCTGATCGAGTAGAACTTCAGTATCGACAATGTTGTGAGCTTTGTTTTATATTCTGTACACTGGCTTCTGCCCGCGGCTTCGTCCGCGTGGATGTCGGAAATTATCCCACGGGACAAAAAGTAGCCTATATCCTTCCCCAGGATGCCACCTATCTCCTTGCCAAATTTTATCGAAATCGTTCAGTTCTTTAGGCGCAAAAAGTTATATATTGTGTTTTTTTTTGCGTGGGACCCTAACTCTTTTTCTAAAATAAAAGTAACCTAAGTTACTCCTTATAACAAATAAAGAAGAAGAGAAACTTAATTTTTTTATTATTGATTATGTATGTAGGTATAGAAAATAATATGTATATGGAAGATGTATATGTAGATTAGGAAGCTGAATTCCTGGCACCAGAAACGGTTACATAAATGAACAAGAATAATTGTTAGAACTAAAAATGTCATTTCACCTCAAAAATTACCGTTTCACTGTCCCGCTAAAAATAAAATAAAAATTTATTGAAACGAAAAAACACAGTTTACAGAAACTCTGTGTTCGATAACAACTGCATTAGTATAATACTATGTCGCAGTCATTAACGCCACTTACATTTCTAACCATAACTTCTCTTTGCAGGTTCCGATGCCGAACCCGTTTGGAAGCTCCAAGACCCTCAGTTTGACCAGGGCTACGGGTCAGAGCGCTCCCCAGAAGACGACTACGTTCCTCCCATCGTGCCTCCATTATCACTGGAAAATTACGAAGCAGAGCTGCGACTAATCTACCCTTTCATCAATGATGGTAAGTTTTAAGAGGGATTTTACGAGCAGACTAACTAACATACACTTCATTCGCAGAAAGAACATTTGATTTATAAATCAGTGTCTTCTTCTTCTTCGTAGCACTCTTGTGAGAGCGGTCGTGGTCCTCATGTAGTTTCTTGTTAAGGGGCTGATGTGATTCGCCTCACGATTTCTCGCCACCTCCTCCGATTTCGGGTTCTTTTTGTGCACTCATACAAGGGATCACCCACTGCGGATTTGATTTGGTCAGTCCATCACCAAAGCAGTGTAGTATCTACGTAACGACTACTTTTTACTTAGCCCACACTGTCCCACTGCTGAGCAAAGGTCTCCCCAAATCCTTCCAAACATCCTTTTCTAGAGTCATGTAGTTTAGTTACCTACTACTAAAATGTAAAACATCAAAATGTTCAGTGAATTAATCAATCCTTTCTACGTTTAGATGATTAATTAATTAAATTTGTGTCCCAGAAGTATTACAATTTGGAAATGCAAATGGTACCATACTTAATTAATTACAAAACATTGACTGATTGAAATCATTCCGTGATAGCACGTTTACCAACCATATTGAACGACCTAAATTAACGGATGGGTGATCAGTGTACATTAATCAGTCATCCATTAATTAAGGGGTGTTTGAATCAGTTGCTGCTTAATTCCAGAAAGCAGTAACGAACATAAAAACGTCAACAAAACCGAACCTTTTGGTACAGAAGTTTAGCTTTACGCACATTGCTGAGGCTTTTGCCCCCAGGAATCCCAAGATTAATATAACTTGGCCGGAGTAAGCACCTTAGCAACACCATTCAAAGCTCGTAGCCGAGTGTTTGCCTTTGACACACGCAAGAGGTCGTTGCTATTTGAACACGCATATTGTGCCAGTCAAGTACAGAAAACACCACTTTGAATGCAAGACTATATAAAAGGTACGTACTGCTAATCGGTGGATGTGGACATAAACGTGTGAAGTGCCTTGATAAAACTCGATTGTTGGTGTAAAGTAATCAGTAGCGGAAATCAGAGTGTACTTTTGAAAATTTAAACCATGTGGTAATGATTCTGTCAATTAAGTACATCAATTGATAATAAATTAACATCAAAAATTAATTCGTTTAAAATATTCAATTAACTTCTGTTTTACACAGTAGTTAATACAATATAACACTCCCGAATCAACAATTTTGATATCTCAATTATTCACCATTCCAATTTGTCACTCTTTTATCTTCCTACATGTTTGCTACTTCCTAGACATCCAATAAAACCCTTGTCACATCTTACAACGCCCTTGGGTAAAGATGAAGATGGAACTTATCTTGAACAGATCCAGAATAGCTTATTTAAATTCAAACTTTCTTTGTTAACTGTTTATTTTCGTAATAAACCCATGCTAAAATAGATTTATCATCTCTACATCCGAATACATAAGAATTGATTTACATCCGCCATAATGGATTTATGACATATCCACTGTCATTGGGTGAACATGACAGATTGTTCGATATATCGTTTATCAAACAAAACCAATCCAATCGTAGATCGGTAATAAATTAAATCCGTGTACCTACAACACTATGAATATGTTATGAGCAATTTGGTTTGTGTTGGGAGTGCAATATCATTTTCTGACACGAGATAAGCAGAACTGCCTTTCTGTGTTAGTCTTTGTGACTTCTTTGACCACGACCACGTCTGATGATCATTTTCTCCTTCCAAATTGAAATTCTTTAAATTTTTCAGTAGTTTTATATACAAATACGACCTCAGACCTTCGGGTCCTTTCAAATGATTATCCCTCAATTGCCGTGGTATAACGTAAAATAACGTAGTTTTAACGTAGCAATTCTTCAATCATTAATGACTTGGCTATGATATCAGTCAATAAGCATTTAAAGTTAGCTGTGGTTTTTATTACTATACCAACAGCTGTTACGAACTGCAGAATCTAACTTAAAGATCGAATGCAATTCATCTGGGTAACGTAAGTGCTTCCCCAGACGCGCATTCGGTTTCTGCCTCAGTGGGTCACGTTCATACAAGCGCTGCGGTTTCATCTTCTCTCTGGTAGTATACGGCTTTATCTACACCAATATACGTATTACGAACAGCAATAAGTAGTTCGGTTTCTAGTTCAGCGTATATGCCATAGTTACCCATTTCCCTTGGCTCTTAGAAGTCGTGGGATAGTGATCGATTGATACATGCCTATTAATTTCTATTCTCAGAATAGACGGAACATATGTTTACCTAACGTGACACCTTTTTCCCAGGGGTAAGTGGAAACTTTCTTTAACACATACATGCATAATATACCGCCTTTTACTATGAACATATGCAAAAACGTCATAACGCCACGTGCGAAGATACTAACATATTGTTCTTAACACCAAACTTTGTTTCTTGTTCCCCAAAATAAATAAAAGATTGGCAAAAGTTAGAAAAGAAACCGTGTACTTATCTTTTTCTGAGGTTGAAGCCTAAAATATCGGCATTTATATATTGAATGTTAGGATATAAAGGCTGTAGACGGTGAATATAAATGTAAATTTGAAAGTGTAAGGGATCCTGTATAAAACCCGATCTAGCCCGAAGAGCCGTGTGAAAATTATTGATATAGAGATCGCAGATCCGAAAACGGGCCCGTGATGTCGTTTTCAGACATTTCTCATTCTGTATATTCTCCTATCGTCTTTGAAATAAGGGTATCGATATCGTGTTTTATTTTATTTTAATCAAAAAGTTACGTTTTAGAAACCTAGTTAGTAGTTTGTATGTTATTTAATTATTGGTATATCAAATTATATCCTGTTCATAGATTTGTACTCAACAGGATTTCCTAGTTAAATATCACGTTTAATATCATAGATAGAATACACATTATTGTACCCCAAAATCGTAACACAGCTCATATTTATTCATAAATAATTAACGTATACAGGTCTTGAATTATTAAATAAGATACTAAATGTTACAAAGACAAAAAATCAATGGGCAACATAGTCCTACTCTCAAAATTTACAAAAGTCTTAATGTATATGAATGTGCAAATGACAAAAAATTATTGTGATATATTGCGTGGGTCTAATTGTTAGATTGTCAAAATGTACAAAAGATAAAACATAATTGTGCAAAAATGCATCGTGGTTCAATTGTCACACAGTTACAGTTTATTTATATGCCTAGTAATTGGATTTTTAAGCTTACACATTTCTTTAAGATAAAACAATATCTGGAGTGTCATACATTTCATAACATGTTCACATTGTAAGAAATCTTCTTTTAGCATCAAACAAAACACAGCGGACGAAATAAGAAGCTAATTCAAGCAACTTTTTGGAAAATTTAATTTCGTCCGAACTCTCCTCTTTGTCCCTTATATATCAGAGCCGAATCCTTCCGAATTTGTCCTCGGACAACTTCGGAAACAACTTGTGAGTAACTGGCTCTGTGTTGTGTACCAAACTGTCCTACTACTTCGAACTTTTGGACATAGCCTTACCGAAGTCCTTATTTTGTGTAGGTAGGTAAAGGATTTTTAGAATTGTATTGTTGATGTACATAATTATGTCTATAAGATTGCCACTTAAACAATGGACTATCGGAAAACCATGTTTTGTTATAACCCGCACCCTAATTACGTATTACATGATCAATCACAATTTTAATAATTTCGAAGGATATTGCAAATCCACTGCTTCATATGTTCGATTGTTCGTGTCTGCTTAGCACCGTAAATATATTTTTTTTATTTTCACTTCAAGACACAAACATCATTGTAGCCCTGGCTCTTGTACTAGGAGGTCCTGTATCACAAGATCCAGCATAAATACCGCAATGAATGTTGAACTGTCAAATGAAAGCTATTGCTACTGTTAGTGTGTTACGAAGGATTGTGCTTAATTTTCGAAAGATGATTAATGAAGAACTTCAGGCGCAGGACCAACGGCTTAACGTGCTTTCCGAGGCATGGAGGTATCCCACCGCCGATATCCAAACTCCGGGCGGTTACTAAGAAATTCCTAACGGAAAAACTCAATAACTACATAAAATAAAACTCAATAAGGGTCGTGTCGGATTGCCGTCCCATCGGACTATGAGAGTAAGGGAAGAGGGAGTGCACCTGTGTCTGCGCGCATACTTGTACACTATAATATCTCCCGCGCCGAAGGCTAGTCTCCATTGAGTTTGGCCGCCGTGGCGGAAATACGGTCTGGAGGACTTTTAATGAAGAACTTTTAAATTTAGCTTAGGATTCCGGAAAAGATCTATTAATCCGCCGCCTAAATGTATTTGTACATTTTGATGGCTTAATAATAGGACTTTGTTCTTCAAAGTATGTAAATAGGCCATTCGGTATTTACCTAACTATCCGATAGAACAATACGCCATCGTTAATTAATAACTGTGTTACAAACAATCGAAAACTAATCAGAGCCAAATTAATGGATTGCTAATTATAACTCCGTTAATATTCTCTCCCTAACACGAGGACACGAAGTACCATTTAAGGCTGCGTTCCCATTGGGGCGGAGAGAAGCGGGGAAGTGCAAATATTAGAATGTTTTATTTACTAGCTCTGAAGTTTCCCCGCTCCAGTGGACACGAAGTCTTACTAGGAAATTATTTTCTTATTTCTGACTATAGAGAGTGGCAGGAGATCGACGCGCAACTTGTTACCACAGATTCAGTATATGATTGAGAACCTCCACGCGTAGAAATTTATCGTCGGTTACTAAAAAAATTTGCTGTTCCATAATACAATTTTGACCGCGTAGGTATTGTCATTTTTTAAGAAACACCAGATTTTTTTAATACCATACCAAAAATTTCAACGCGTGGAGGTTCTTAATCATGTACTGAATCCATGGTAAGGTTGTACGTCGATGTCTCTACCACCCTGTAGACTTAATGGAAAAATAATTTTAATTCCTACACAATAAAGTTCAGTTTACGCTACAACTTTAGACATTTTTATAACTTTTTCAATAATGCTACTCACTCTGAAATCAACTTAATTGTAATTGAAATAAAGATGATATTTGTTTAACTTTAAATAGGGTGTGCAGCATTACGCACTTTTAGTATACCTATAGGTAATAGGTAATACGGGCTGGTTTCCGCAACTCCACGACAATGCGCGTATTTTTCTGTTATAACTTACAAATTAATGTTTGTTTTTTAACTTTTCTATTTTGACGGAAATGAGACGGTTGACAGAAAATTATGCGGTTTCAAATTTAAGCGCTAATTTTGTATAATTAATACTATTAGCTAAATAGGTGGATTGACTGATTAAACCCATTCATAGCTGACCAAACCACCAATATAATAATAGGATCCATTAACGTGCCACCGGCACTGACGTTTTAAAACAAACGTCATTCATTAACGGCCGCCATTTGTAAATTCACCTATCAATAATGACAACATTACGTCACAGATGTTAATTGCGAGGGACAATCATTCGATTAATGACTCGAACATATTGACTGGTGTAAATCGTTAATTGTATTGTCGTGTAACAGTGTTAAATTGTTGTGTTTTGTCTTTCGGTAACGGCTGTTCGATTCGGTATACGTAAGTGGTGATGTAACTTGGTAACTAGCTGTGTTTAAGGCTTTCAGTGATGGAAAGATTACATGAGCCTAACGAGATTGGAATCGGCTTCTACTCTCACATTCTAGTAGCTGTTTTGACGAAAGAGTTACAGAATTGAACTGACTGATTAAACTGGAATAACTATGAAATGACATGAATTTTACTTCAAGCCAATTTTACCCACTTCAAGGAATAGGTCGTATTTTATTCTTCATCGTGTATGGATATAATAAAATAGATATCCATCGAAAACTTATCATTGCTCGACCTTTTTAAATCCCTCCTTAGCTACTCTATAACCTCAAAATATAACGAAACAAAGTCACCAACCGCTTTTGCAAGTTCATACTTATGCTAATCCTGAAAAATACAGGGTGAATTTTGCTACTGTTTTGAACACCGCTTAGGGATTTTTTCGAGGCCGAATCGGTGTATTAATTCCACGCCTGCAAAGCCACTGGAAGCATCCAGTGGCGAAAGCCGAATTTAAAACACTTTATATATTTTCTTTTGTATATTTCAAGTTATAAAAATAGAAGAACAGGGGGCTTACCATCACCTCTTAAAGCAGGGCAGAAGTTGAACTGCACTACTTTTTTGTATGACGTCTTAGTACAAAAAAGTAGTGCAGTTCAACTTCTGCCCTGCTTTAAGAGGTGATGGTAAGCCCCCAGCTCCTATATCTCCTCTTAACAAAGCGTCACTTACTAGCTTCGACACAATTGTCAAAGGATTTGCTCAGTATTGGCAAGACACGACTCAAATACGAACAACTCGAAACACTCGATATAAACAAAGAAATTGACTGCTCCACAGCGTCAGTAATTCAATTTCCCTCGAGAATATTGGCAATATCAACAAAATGGAATAACATCGAAATGTCCGATGTTGTATTAAAAGGATATTGCTTGAAAACGTGGGACGAATCCATTAGCGAGGGTGGTTTTTAATTAACTTTATCCTCTCGATGCGTTTAAACGATCGGTACTCGTTTATAATTAGTCAAGATTAGCAATGTAACATGACCAGCCGCTTAGGCTTTAGCTACTTGAGTTTCAGGCTATAGGATATTAATCGTAGCAGATACATTATAGAGATTATTGTAATTGTATTACTGCAACTTGATATTTCTACTTGCACTGGGCCGTGTTTCAACCCTATAATGTTACACGTTACAGCTACAAAGGTCACGCTTTGTTTCCAGAAATAAATTGAGGGCATCTTCGGACTTCATAACAAATATTTAAATAACAGCCGAAATACCCGAGATAGGAAGTGCTCTCAAACATTTTCAGTTTCGAAAAGAATTTGCCGTATCAGGAGTTCCCATTACCCGGTTTTATTGTAACACCGTCCCACCTTCGTGTAAACAGAGTGTTATCTCATTTACGTGTTCAATTTGTATGCAAGGTGTAGAGCTCCCCTGGCTGCCGCTCGCTCGTATCATTTATAGCGTCCCGAGTCGCGGCCAAATAGAAAAATGCTGCAGCAAACCTCAGCCTCTACGAAATCGAATGTAATTGAATTGTTCGCTTACTTTAAATAGGAGCCAGTATCTCGCCGGTCAGCACTCGGCTCAATGGCCACTTGTTCGTGACGCAAGTCCTATTTGCATAGACTTAATTCTCCATCCCTTTGTTCGAGGAGATTATTTTCAAATTTTCTCTGTCCGGTCCGTGTGCACTCACTGCAGGAACAGGATTCTTCTTTACTTTTTGTTTTGTTTCGCGTTGTTAAGATTTTCTCTTTTTATGCCGTAGGAAACTTGTTCGCTCTCAGTTTCTTGATTAAACATCGAATGGTTGTAATAAATGGCGTCAACTTGAGAACACTGACTGGTCAGCGCCGTTGTTTTGTAGCATCTAGCCTCCATGCTTTTTTACAGCACACTAACTTTTGCTTTAACTACAGTAACACTAAAAAGAAAATGATCAATTTGATGTGTTTCATTTTATGGGTCATATTTTCGTGACTTGTTCGCACTGGTTTGATGGTTTATTTAGGAGCGGAATACTGTTAAGACTACCATTATACTCGGAAGTTTAATGATCTGTATTTCACGGGCGTTCACATAAAAATTCAATTTTCTATTTGTGTCATCTGGTTTATTGTACGTTTACCAACTCAACACAACAAAAGATACTGCTAAATACTGTAAAATATGTTTTAATTTTACGATAATATATTTGACTTCTGAAAATATATTTGACTTCTGAAAATGTATTAATAACTACTTCCCAACCATATTAAAGTACCTACAGATACCATCTTTGCATAAGTATTAAAAGACTTCCCTTAACATTTTGCTCCAACCTGAGAAAGGATATCCTTCAGTGGTTCCGTGATATTTCTCGCTGCGGAGCCATTTGTCTACGTACCTACCTGAATACTTTATTCACTAACTTTAGTACAGTCAATCTTTTTGCATTTTCTCTCCGGTTTTTAGATTTTGACCTTTAAAGCGTGTTTTTGGTAAACATTAAAAGAACTCAAAATGTCAAAATCCCATGAAATTTTGAATACTAAAATGTCGATTGTTTAATTACGTTATAAGTAATCAATAATTAATTTTATTTGAAGTTTTATTAAATTAACTTTCTCGTGGCATTTTAGAATTTAAATAACTCTTATTTTCTTTTATCTGACATAATTTGTATTTAAACTTTGACTACAGTTATAATTGGTCAATCACAATTTAGTAGATGACCCAAATTTGAAGGCCCAAACCACACTTTTCCCCAAGGCTTTTGATTCGAAATATATACGAATAGCTCTCAGAATGATATCGCCTCTTCTACGAATAATATTAATTGAGTACCAACCTAATTTGAACTAAGCTAGGGCCTTTTTTCCAGGCTAGTTTTTCCTTTCATGCTTTGGTATTTTTGTACCAATACTGAAGTTCATAGACCTAGCCAAGCATTAGCAATGTTTTCCCCCGAACCATCCTCCCGATCAATGATTTCCGAATTTTACCCTTTTGCTGTGACCTCGTGTCCATATTTTTGTACCTAGCTATAAGCTCTTTGTTACATATTTTTTTCAATATAGAATGCAATAAATTAATATGAAATGAAAATATCAAAGTTCCGAAACGGAAAACAAATGCAAATAACAATAGAATAATAACGGTTCTTACTAAAGACCCAAATCTATTTCCGTCGACGTGTAATGACCAAATAAAACTCCTATCCTTTTCCCCAAATAAACGCAATTATCAAAGAAACATTCACATTGTTTTATCACGAGTCTAACGGGTTCAGTAGACAATTAAACTCTAATATTTGAAACAAAATAAGTTCATTATGAGTTCGTCTGATATAAAGGGATCACACCCTCGTCAAAGAGGGAGTTGGTAGGTACTCAGAATTTCGCTCACATTCTCGATATAAATTTTGTCCAATTCACACAGGGATGTGCCATAAAGTTTGGCCGATAACGATTTCACTCCAGATCCAGCCGTTAAAGTTTAATTACCGTGTGTAGAAGATAGTTTATGGCTCTCGATTTAATACATTTGACGCTATTAGGGCCTGACAGACTGGCGCATTTTAATCTATGTTTGGAAAATGTATTCTGTATATATGGCGTCTCCCATTATATCATTAATTCACTAAGAACTAACATCAAAATACAGGCAGCTTTCTTTTTTTCTAGCCCGTCTAGACGGCACTTAACTTTCAGGAGCTGATGATGTCAAGCTGGAATTTAGTTAATTAAGGGCGAAGCGCCAGGTTAGCCCGTAAGTTCATATACCCCAATTGATTGATAGTGTCATTATATGTTAATATAATACTAGCTGCGCCCCGCGGTTTCACCCGCATAAGTGTCGATCCCGTGGGAATATCGGGATAAAAACTATCCTATGTCCTTTCCCGGGACTCAAACTACCTCTATACCAAACTTCATCTAAATCAGTTTAGCGGTTTAAGCGTGAAGAGGTAACATACAGACAGACAGACACACTTTCGCATTTATAATATTACTAGCTGCGCCACGCGGTTTCACCCGCGTAAATGTCGATCCCGTGGGAATATCGGGATAAAAAGTAGCCTATATGTTAATCCAGGGTGTCAGCTACCTCCATACAAAATTTTGCCAAAATTGGTCCAGCCATTTGAGCGTGAAGAAGTAACAAACATATAAACACACCCCCACACCCCCACACACTCACCCCCACACCCCCACACACACACACACACTCACAAACTTTCGCCTTTATAATATTAGTGTGATATTAGTATGGATATGGACTAAGACGGTTGTATTGATGATTTTAATGATTATAATTCTGTAAATACATACCTACTTGTTACAGTCGCGAATTATATTTTGATCAACATTCAACCTAACACTGTCCTGCAAATTGCAAAAAATGTAAACAAATTGAACTTTGTGGGTTACCCACTTAAGGCCAAGTATTCGAAACAACCATAAAATCACAATAACACCCTTGAGCTTATTAAACCCCAATTCAACTAACTCTAGCCAGAACGTAACTCCGCATAATAGCACACACAAGGACAACATTTCCAGCAACTTCATAGCTATTCGGGCCATTCCATTACTTACGAACACTATTTCCTTCCAATTTCCATTTCCCTACTTCCCCAGCAATATGCGCGGCCGACATGCAACTGCCACATGTTTTTCAGTGGCAAATCAATATAAAAACGAACTTTTCATCTTGCATTCCAGGCTGTTTTTCCTACCTTCGTTCCATTCTTTCAGTAAGGTACTAAATTTACTACATTGTGGGTTGTTTTTTCAGGACTTATGAGCGTTTAATTTGTTACTTGTAGAAAGTATGGATATTTTTTTTTGTAAATAAGTATGTTTTATGTAACTGGCGAAATGTAGGTGTAATTTAGGTGTCTTACCCTTCGGGGATAACAGGCGTTATATAATGTGTTAAGTATCCTACTATCCTACTAATATAACATTTAAACGCGAAAGCTTGTGAGTATGGATGGATCGATGTTTGTTACTCTTTCACGCAAAAACTACTGAACGGATGAAAGTTTCCAGTAATATAGCTTATACATCAGAATACCTCATAGGCTTCTTTTTATCCTAATATTCCAACGGAATCGATACTTATGCGGGTGAAATCGCTGGGCGCAGCAAGTAACTCATAAATGTATATTGTTCTATTGATTTTCTACTTACTATACACTTCTGCCCGAGGTATGTCGATAAATACTATCCTATGTCCTTCCCCGGGATGCAATCTATCTCTCTGCCAAATTTTATCGAAATCCGTTTAGTGGTTTAGGCGTGTCAAGGTAACATACAGACAGACAGACAGAGTTACTTTCGAATTTATAATATTATTATATAGTATGGATACTTATAATGGGATATTAATATGCATCCTATCATAACTTCTTATGATAGGTTGCATATTAATACCCGGTTCCTATGGTCAAACATACCTACTATTCCTTGAAATGTGAGGCCAGTTTGTGTGCATGTCGTATACTGTATGTTCACCAATTTCGAAAGCTTTGTCTTGACCTAAGCAATTTGGCGAAAATACCAGAGTGCTAGTTGTCGGCAAAACATACGGAGTTAGGAAAACATCTTCTGTAGTTTAATTCTACCGGTGTTGTAGTCAGTGTGATAATTTAACCAAGTACGAAGTGATTCAGTCAATTTTTTTTTTTTTTTTATCATTCGATCAATCTTCCAGACTATAAGCAGATGAGATGGCTCCGTCGGCGTGTGGGGCACCACTCCCATTGGAGTTTGCCCTATCTTTTCAAGTCACTCTTCGGACTGACTGTTCTGGTCGAAAATGTCCCTCCGCTTTTTTAGTCGGCGGATGCTTTCTGGAATAGTAAGCTGCCCCGCAAGCTTATTCGGATGCTTAAGCAGTCGGCATTTGTAGTTGTCCCCATGTGTATTTATCTCCTCGTTGACCATCGGAATATTGAGAATTTCATGGATCTCTGATTCAGTCAAATAAAAAAATAAAATAATTCAGAAGAAATTCTTGATTCTCACGCCAAATATCGACGAACACACCCTCCCGACCCTCGTTGGTATAAAACATTTGTAAATAACGTACCTAATCGCGATCGCGTAGATGACTTTGATGTAATCCTTTCTCATTCCCTTCACCAAGACACAAGTAACTTGGCACGAGGAATTGTCAAGCTCGTATTGACGTAAATTCTCATGTTGTCTAATCAATGGACGCCATATTAAGGTTCTAACGTAATATTTCATACGAAAGCTAAAAAACTACCTTTATTTTTTAATAAACCTTTATTAAAAAACTCATCCACAATATAATTTGCGAGCGGAAACTTAATATTTTTATATTAAATTTTTACCTTAGGCTGCTACCTATATATTTTTAGATACTACAGGTATTATCTGTTAGACAGAAGACTGTAATAAAGCGCGCTGCGGAACTGTGAGATAAAAATGCAAATAAGTGCGGAACGAAATTCACCGCTTTTAAATAGAGTAATACCTTATATAAAAAATGTGGAGGATTTTAATACTCGCTGCATACCAGTATTAACACTCGTATATGCTACTTTTGTACCTACTCACTGAGTCTTTACTAGCATCAGTAGGAATATTAGCCCGTCAAAATTCTACTAGAATCTAAAATTATGCTCCACTGACAACACATGACATCCTGCTTCAGCCCGTATTTTTAGAGCCATATTTTTAATAGGCACAATGTTCACGATGAAAAAGCTCTGTTATATCGCGAATTAAACAACTTCTTCTTTTTACTTTCTCTACCTACATGTGGTTAAAAAAGTAGCATAAAAAATAAAATTAGATGGGCATTGTAAGCACGTTGAACACACTGGGTAGTGAGTACATATCGCCAAGCCCACAACAATGGCGTTTCCTCAACAGGTCAAACCTATTTGCTTGCCGCTCCAGTGCATATTGAATTTTTAATTGGATTTCCATAGAAAAGTAAAACGAACGCAGTGTGACGTGCGTTCTTGTAAAAGAATGAAAGAATAATAGTGTCAGCTGGTTGTATGCTGCTTTACAAACAGTTCTTCAAGGCCCTGAGGGAAATGAACAAGCTTCCATACTCACTTATACGAAGAAAGCGTCTTCGAATATAAAGGGAGAGAAATGTCAGCTTACTAAATTGTTATTTTTGAATGGAAGTTACTGCTTAAGCTTTACATGTGTTTAAAGAGAAATAATATCTAAGCCTCTTTATCCTAAACAATCGGTAACATAAAGATAACACAAATCTAAGAAAAAAAAATAATCTTGTATTTCAACTTTTTAACTTTTGCACCCGAATGTACTTTATGTAGTTTATGACACTGAATTTGTTTACAAATTTTTATCACCGATCCTTTGGAACGTAGACAATTTTAGTTTACGGTCGAATGGCCCGCGGGCCATTCGATTTGGGCCGTTACGTTCAGACTAAATACACAAATAACCAAACTCCTGCTCTTATTCCAATTTAAATAGGGTAATTGCATGAGGATAAACAATTAGCCAATGTAAAAGACAAATGTACCTGAGAGGGAAATTAATTAAAACAACAGTCAATCTAAAGTCCCTTTAGAACCTACCTTCTAATTAAACAATACCGAGTCGGAAACACAAGAACATCATGAAGTGAGACGCTTCCGAGTCAAGTCTATTCCCATCAACTCAGTTAAGCCAAGAACGATAGGAATACCGGCCTCATCAAGACAGCAACGAGCGAAATTATATAGGATCCTCCCGCCACTTCATAAACTTTAATTATCCTGAGCATGTATACACAGGTATAGTCAGGTACAGGTAGACGGTAATAAAGGCACCATCGTGTTCGAAATACTGGTGCTTATGTTGTTAATTTAAGTAGACGGTGTAGGGAAAGTGGAGAGCTTTGGAGTTCTAACGTCAACCTAACTTAAACGTAACCATACAGCTGATTTATGAAGCCCTGGTAACGGAAATGTGGCTGGGATATCTATGTGAATTACCACCAGTGGTATTGAGTTAGAGAAAAGCAATGTGTTCTGAGTAAAAGGATACATCTGCGGTCACCAACTTCGTTCTGCAAAAACTCCCTCGAGACTGGCGAACCGAGAACTGAACGATATCACCTACATAAACACGCTCTACTTTCCAATTCGATCCTAAAAATTGGTCAAAATTGTATAAAGTTTTGGCCGATCGAAAAGGCAGTAACAAAAATCGGAAATGTTGGCATTTTTTACGTTGATGGTTATTTTCCATCATACCGTACCTACCTTATTGCTTCTTATCCCATCGCCTTCAAGTCTTATATCATAAATATCTACATGTGCGTCGAATCGAACTGAACTAAATTGAAATTGTTGATTGAAAAGGTACGCAGCACGTTGGTATAAAAGCGAAATTCAGTCAGTCGTGAATATTTATGTGCATTCTCGCTGGCTACGTTAGATGAACTTGCTTTATAGTTTTTGGGACTGGGAAAATGGACCTGGAGCTCGCTTATAGGCAATACTCGTTGTTGTTTGATCCAAGTACTCGCGGGAAAAACTGAAAACATTTCATACGGAGCTACAAACTTTTGCAGAACTGAACATTTCCACCCATGAAATGAACAAAACCATCAACCATCCGTAGCCAATAAAAGTCCGCAATTGGCTCAGGAATTCCCTTGAAGCGAAGTAATCTAATGAAAATCCTTCCACGCCTACATTTCGTACACGTTACCCGAGCTTTAACACGCCACGCCATTTTATTCATGGGCAGCGATGACGTCACGTACAAATTCCATGCGTCACTCGTAGCGGAGTTATTAGGCCGTCTCGGCTTGCGAAATGTCCTGGCGCTTAAAACTTAGTGACATCGACGTGGTCAGCGGATTAACGCGAGGAGTGGACGAGAATGATTACTCAACATCAGCTTAGAGCTTTACGATAATGATTAGTGGTCTATTGAGGTTCGAGGCCGAGTTCATCTTTTATTAGCTTTTTATTTGATGTGTACCCAGGACCGTAATGTATGGAGTACGATGCTTAAGCATAAGCTTCGATCCGTGGACCGATTTTATTCAGAAATCTAGCTTTGAATCGAGATTCTATAATACGGTTCTCTGTAAAATTCAAATTGTGTTAAAGAGATTCCTGGTCATTTAATTTTAATCTTAATGCACCCAAATTAAAAACTTACTCGAGAAGATATGCAACTAATAACTTTCCCACTGTTTCCTCCCATCTGCATATAAAACCAACTTAATTGTCCACTTTCTGGAATCCAAACGAAGTTCTGTCGTACTAATTACTTAGTCACATTACTCTACAAAGAGGTTGAAGTCTAGAACAGTTCCGATTCAACCGCGGTGCGGCGCGGAAAACGCTTTGCATTCCGAATACCACTTCCAGTCGTGTTTTATTGTCTCAACGTGATAGAAAGGGAAAACGAATCGGATGCTGCGGCGTTGGGTTTGAAAGCACGTAAAGTAAAGGTAAAACCTTTGTTTGAAAAACGCTTTTGTGTTCCGCAAAGGTCACTTCGAAGCGACCAAACTCATGAATAATAATTAAATTTGATGGTTAACGTTCTAATTACTAATCATATTGTGAACTATATTCCAGAACTAAACATGCATCACGTTGTAGTGATATTTCGTTTTTATAGACCCCTGAGTAGGTGTGGCATGCATCGCAGGGCAGGTCACCGCGGCCGGTGATCCAGAACACGCCATAGGTGAACGAGCACCGCAGCTATGCGAATCAAGTAAAACACAAAGCTCGACTACCAGGAAAACATACCAGTAAAGCTGTTATTAACACTCGTTCCACAGAAAACTTCCCTACAATTACTTTCTAGAATTTTCACGTAGTTACGAAGCCTCTCTTGCAATATCAAATGGAATGTTGGGGTATTTGGAGCACGTAGAAGAAATCAAATAAAATGTGTTGTAAACGTAGGAGCTCTCATTTCAAACGGAAACTTTGGGAATCAATTCAAGAAGTTACGCTAGGCAAATTCTGACCGCGCCGGTTTCCCGTGAACTTACGGACTGTAAGATACAAAATAAACATCCTTCGATTTCCTACCTGCCTGGTACAGTTCCGTGTTATTCTACCCTACCTTAGAGAAGCACAGTTATGCACCAAATGCTATAGACGTGGAATATTCAATTCAAATGGCGGACAATAAAGCATGTTCTATTCTTTATTCTTTTACGGTTTCGTTTTCAATTTACGACCTACAGTGAATCAGAATTGTTCGTTCAGTTTAGTTAGGTATTCATGAAATAAACTTAGCGTAAGAGTTTTAATAAATTCTAAGTTAATATCGTAAAGTTAGCTCAAGTTAGTAGGTAATAAAGTTTTTTAAAGTATAACACTTGTTACTTATGTACTTCAACTTTCACATAACACCCTTCTAATATTCACTTACCTATATTGAATTTGAACTTAAATTATATCTGTATTTCTACATTGGAAAAATGTTACCAGTAAATGTAAACCAAAAATATCAGCAATAGTGACCCAAACGTGTGCTACAGTTAGGAAATAACCAGCCGTTTATTTATCCGTTCGTAACATTTGTAGCGGACAAGTAATAAACGACACTCGTCGTGACTCGTACGTGTCCCAATATCGCCTTCGTCTGGTCAGACCCGGATCTGCGCAGATTATTGCAGATTATAATTATTGCTAGGGTCATTGCTTTGCTGGACGATGGATGACAGGCGGTAATTAAGAAGACTGGTAATATTGACCTGAGGTTGGGATTCTGTTATTGTATTGGCATTTTGGGTGTCACGAACGATCGCGACCACGGATATCGACATAGAAATGTATTTATCACATTTAGTTTAAATTATAATATTAATTTTCTTTGTGTATGCTGTACCAGTACAGCGTCCTAATAATTTTTTGCTGCAGCGGACGACGTCATTACGTCGACGCCGGCAGTCGCTGAAAACCAGCGCTGGGGCTCAGTCAGCATAGGGTCGCAGCATAATGCTGAGCGGTGGCCGTTTTGCGTGGATGTGACGCAAGTTTCCCCCAACTCTTTCTTATATTATTTTCAAAAAAATCGAAGACTTGTGACCTCTATCAACCCGCACTGAGTCCGCCCACTCCTTCTCACAGAAGAGAAGGCATATGTCCCAGCAGTGGGATCATAATAGACTGATTATGCTAATCGTGATGACTAAGTATTCAATTAAAACGCCATTTCCTTAAACTGAACGCAATATTCTACAGATTTTCCTAACAAAACTTTCCCTGTTCTAAAAATTTGTTCTCTACAACAACATGCGTATTTCCAACTAGACCTGAATTATGTCAAAACAACTTTGTTCTTGTAGATATTGCGTCATTAGTATATTTTAACTAAGTTTTCAAAGTACATAACTTTCGTAATGTTATTTATGTAGGTAACAAAGTACCCTCGGGTTCTGATAAAATACGCAGCTACGCGCAAAATACATGTAAATGTACATATATGTAAAAGAGAACTACCTTAATCAGCTTTACGTTTCACAAACTTACTTTAACGTAAACGGTAAAGTAATGGCTGGTAATTAAGTAATTATTTTATAACTTACCTTTTATTTAATCAAAGGGAGGAAACCCAATTTATTTGATCTTACAAACCTTCCAAACATTTTCAAGTGGCGACTCGGAAAAGGTTTTGGTGTGGATTGATATAGTCAGAATTGAGCCTTTAGCTAGTCTGAAAGACAAACAACAAAATTGTAGAACCAGCACCCTAATATTACTCTCAATTTTAATCTATATTTTGAAGCATATTGCTAATCCATTGCTCCATATGTTCAAAAAATGTGTCTGCTCAACAACGTAAATAACGCAATGAATGTTGTTGAACTGTCAAAATGAAACCAATTGCTACTGATAGTGTGTTGACCCTGCAGCTTATATTTCTCAGAACAATTGAGACTACTTCGACTTCAGAAAAAACTTTTGGAGAATAAAATACCCATTTCGTAATAGAAAAAAATATTTAATATAATTATCAGGGTCAAATTAAATTAGTTAGCGAAACTCGTCAGACGTGATGGGTAACAAATAACACCGACAGCAGTCGTTGACCCCCAAAAAAAAAACAATAAATCTTTTTTTTATATTAGTATTATCGTGTATAATAATAATATATCGACACCAATCGCGTCTGCAGAGTTTAGCTAATCAATTTAAAATAACCTTAATAGGACCGAGCCTGGTGTAAATCAGATGAAGCAGAACATTTTAGTGGACTGTAATTTCCCCAAACTGTTTATAGTTTTTTAAAGTCCAAACATATTGTTATGTTTATATGCCACTTGTAACAAGTAACTACACAACACAGTAACAGGTTGCGAGCCTATCATTTAGGTAAATAACATAGCCTGGCTGTGAGCCTTAGTTTATCTAAGCATATGAGACTGCTCGCCTGTCGAGCAAGCATGAGCAACTGTTTTATGCTCACTTCCACGAGCATGTACGTTCGTCGTTTCGTCGTGCTGTACGTTTATCCGGGTGTGTGCTAAACATTTGTCCAGGCAAACCTGACAAGACTGATTCTAAATTTGGGACAGCTTTAACATGTGTGGAATCTGTATACGACAGCCTTCTAAATAAATGTAAAATGTAGTCTTAGACTTTGGCAGACCGCTCAGGAAATCCATGTATTGTACAAGTACACCAGTTGTTCAAATTTTAATATTCAATCATTCAGCCTGTAATACAATCAACAGCTGGTGAGGACTTAAAGCTGGGTTCCTTAGTCCTAGTCAGGGACCGACACCAGCCGCCTCTGATGTGGCTGCTGGGAAGGATAGTCAAGCTGCATCCAGGAGCAGACAGCATCAGCAGAGTGGCGGACATTAGAAACTCCAAAGGGGTCATCCAGAGGGCATACAATAACATATGTCCTCTCCCTATCATCGCAACATCATCTTGAAGAAAACTTCAAGCCCGGGAGGCTGTTACGGCCCCGCCGTCAGATCGCGCACGGCAGGACTTACCCCCTTAACCCTTTTAACTCATTAAACCATTGTATAAACCAGCATCGTCCATTATTCGAAGTCAAAACACAGCGACAGCAGCCGGAACAGTGGTAATACACAACAACAATACACAACAACAAAAAACTCCTATTGTAAGTAAAACTTTTGTCCATATTGACCACATTATAATTCTATGCAATATATCTCCGACTTCATGATACGGAATTTCGGACTTTTCATTAAGCGTAAGATAAATGTTGACCATACCTAATTTCCTTTGTCCAGATAAAAGGAGGTAGGTACGTAATAAAAAAGCAAAAACGAAATAAATGAATGTTCTTCTCTAAACAAACAGCATTAAGTATGTCCTCAAGTTTTAATAAATGTCGAAAGCTTCCGCCCTCAGTCTGTCACTGGAGCTTTGAAGTGTTTCACTCTTCCCCTCTATAAAGTTTCAGTGAAACCCAGAGATATTACGAGCTGTATTTTTATTTTTAAAACTATGCTGTTGTTAACAAGTACAAGTCTTTTGCAAAAAAATAACCCTGTATACATGTATTTTATGAGGTAAATTATTTTCCAGAAAAATGAGGCTGCATTTTCATACACATTTTATTATAATTATATTGCAGGAAAATAATATTGCTGGTATTGTGCGGGAAAATTATCTACTTACATTATTGTAATAACTTAGTAATAATACATGCTATTACAGTAAACTTGGGTAGTTATTCTATGGTATTACCATATAATACTACCTCTTTGACTATGCAGCACATAAAGCGCTGAATAATAATTATTCAAATGCATCTGAGCTGTAAGTATAATTAACTAAGAAGAGCTCAGAATTTCCAAGATGTAGAGCCGACTACCGGGCAATATACTCCTCAGACATGTGTCAGCCAAAAATATACCATAAAGTTAACCTGTCTAGGTTGAAATTAGAGCGATCATTTTGAGCTAACAAGGTTAATCAAGTGCTACGTAGAACTAAACATGGATTAAATAGTTAAGTAATTAGTCGGTCGGCAAGCACGTGCTTGAATCAACGAGGGAACGGATATTGTAGATGTTAGATAGGAGCTATCGGTAATATAGGTAATGAATGGTCGATGGTGCATTGGATACCACTCTATCTAATAATTAGACCTGCAAATAATTATAAATCAATTGAAACAAAACTTGGAAGTTCCTGAACCGTCTCCGGACACAAGTGGGAAGATGTAACTGCAACCTAATAAAGTGGAGCTAACTCGACGAACGGCAATAGGGTGTGGTTGTGGATTTAAGTCGCAAACCATGCTCCATTTCCATTCCTGCCCTCTATGTCCCAAAACATGCAGTCAAAGTGACCATGCGCTGCACCGACGACGCCGTGAAAGTAGCGAAGTTTTAGGCCAACAAGATCTAGAATACAGTCGTGCCAGCGATACTAGAAGAAGAAGGACTAAAATATTATAAGAACTAGCTTCCGCCCGCGGCTTCGCCCGCGAGGTATGTCGATAAAAACTATCCTATGTCCTTTCCCGTGATGCAATCTATCTCTCTGCCAAATATCGAAATCCGTTCAGTGGTTTAGCAGTGAAAAGGTAACATACAGACAGACAGACCGAGTTACTTTCCAATTGATAATATTAGTATGGATAATCTCACTTATTTCTCACTAGTACCTATCCTGGAGTTTGGATTAGTGCCCGGTTGATGGCAATAGGCCTGCCCCCTATTACATTGGACTTAAACAAAATCCGTCTTATTCCAAAACGCGATCTAAATTTAGTACTGGGATTATCACTAGGTTTAAACCATGACTAAATAAAACGCTATTACAAAATGAAGTTTATCACTAGTTCATGAACTATGTATGGTACTAAAGTTAGTCCGCCGAGACCCCTAGTTTAACCATGGTTTGACATCGGTACTAATTTATTTTTGAGGTTAGCGTTGATTATTATTGTGTCTTTTTATTTGCAAATCGCAAAAAATGGATATTAATATGATTGACGTGATGGATTTGGATGATTTGGATATGCTGGAAACGTCTCGGCGATCTTACAGACATCGTCATCGTGTAAATCCTTTTGAATTGAGTGACGAAGATTTTAAATATAAGTATAGGTTCACAAAACGATTGAGGAAAAAATAGTGGATGTTTTACGTGAGGATTTATCCCACGACCCTCGAGGATGCCCATTGAGTCCTGAAGTGCAAGTGGTTTGCGCATTACGTAATATTTCCTATAATAATAAGAACATCCGCGTTAGGTAGTCGAAATAAGATGAAACAAGGCATCATTATCCTTATATAAGCAAGGCATTGTTTACCTACGGTAGGTACCTAATAGTTTAAAAATTATGTTTTACAAACTTTTTATTCAGAACTCCAGTTTTCTCTGAAACAGTTTCATCACACACAACACAACACAACACACACAACAGTTTCAGTTTTTTCTGGAGTTCTGAAGAAAAAGTTAGTAAAACATAATTTTTCGAGTTGTTTTGTGACAACAACTCACGAACAAACCAACTAACAGACTGTTATTAGTAATAAAAATACTAAGAATAATATTAATAAGGAGTGCATATACATAATCAAAAGGACGTAAACATTTACGCGGACAGCCGAATGTAATTCATTCCATTTCATGCTAGAGGTGTTAAAAAATATGACAACTTGATTATAAAAACCGCGTCAAAAGTACAAGTTGTGCTTGTTCATTATATTGTAACCTAAACAAAGAACAATTTATGACATATTTTTGTTATGATAAATAATTATTTAATCATTTCAAGTGTTAATATAATATCAATATTTATAGAAACAGAACGTTTCTTCAGATAAAGCCTGTAGGAACGAATGAAAGAATGCCATTTTTGTTTCTTATCTGTGGATATTATTTGAACCATGGACCTTCTTTGGTACTAAAAGATCCTCGGATAGTCTTCGTTTTGTAATCGGAACACACTTTGATACTAGTACTAACTTTAATACAGTCACAAACCTAGACCTTTTAGTCTTGGTTTAAACCAGTACTTAAGCATTTTTTTGTAATAAGACCGAATATGTTTAAGTTACATATTATGTAACTGGCGAAATGTGGGTGTACCATAGGTTCACCTCTGTCTAACCCATCGGGAAAACAAGGCGTGATATTATGTTATCTGTGAGAATAATACTTTGTTACGTCGCTGTAAAATAACATTTATTTATTTATTTGGGGTTAGCCAACAATTGTTTACACAATACATTTTACAAATATTTTAGTAAATAATACATTTATAAGTGCAACAATTACTTATAGGCTAACACAACATACACCATTTACGGTTTTACATATTAATACAAAACAGATCAATTGTAGATAACATTACAAAAAATATAAATTATTTAATTCACATTCATATTAAAATACTTGACGGCACGGTTGGTGCAGTGGTTAAGCGACTGACTGCTGCGCTGCGTGTCGCGGGTTCGATTCCCGCACGGAACATATATTTGTATGACTTACAAGTAGTTGTTCCGGGTCTGGCTGTTTGTGTATGTGAGTTTAAATGTTTGTAAACGCACCCACAATACAGGAGAAATTTCTAGTGTGGACAAAAAAGAAACGTAACATTACATTAAGAGTGAGATCATTTTTTACATACACCTAAGAGCATTATGTATCTTATGATTTATGAACGCAATTTCTATCAAAACCACATTCAAGATACTAAAGCAATTTAATACATCTTGAGGCTACAACGTTCTATCCGATCTTCGATTAATCCGCCCTTGAATAGCTCGAGCAAAGTGGCTTAGAATGTCATATCCACTTTGCCCGAACATGCAACCACCCCGGGAAAATGCCGTATTCTTCCTACATTCGGCCTCATACTGCAGTATAATAATATGCTACAGTAAACTATCTGCGCCCCGCGGTTTCACCCGCATAAGTGTCGATCTCGTGGGAATATCGGGATAAAAAGTAGCCTATATGTTAATCCAGGGTGTCAGCTACCTCCTTACAAAATTTTATCACAATTGGTCCAGCCGTTTGAGCGTGAAGAAGTAACAAACCTATAAACAAACACACTCACAAACTTTCGCCTTTATAATATTAGTGTGATTAATTATAATGTTGTTTACGGTCCGTTTTAAATTATGATAAACGTAAAATTACGCCTATGTTTTCCAAAAAAACGGCCAAGTTCGAGTCGGACTCTCACACGAAGGGTTCCGTACCATCGTACAATATTCAACACTACATTTTTTTTTAATGATCTGTATAAACATCGACGGACCACATTTTTTAATGTTTTTAGAATCTTTTTTTAAGGAAAAATTTAAAAATGTATTTTAAATGGAAAACCTAGGTACCTATCTAAAAATGAAATGCTGTTCGTTGGTAAAAAAGTAGGCAGGGAAGACCCTACGTTCCATGTAATATCCCTATTACATGGGACCTTAGCCTTTACATAAAAAGTAAAGTAATAATTCCTAGAAATTCAAAAATAAATCCGTGTCTCTTACGCCAGTAATAATTGCGTTACAGAACTTCTATTTTGACTTAGCCAATGTAAAGCAATAGTGGGACAATACCATTATTACTAGAGCCCATTACAAGTATCGTTAAATACAGGCCATCGCACAAAGTTCGTGACCGTCCAACTTTGCCAATATCGAAACTATGGACAACTAGTGCACTCAGCTGTTGTCCTTTCAAACTGATACTGAAGCTATTTTGGGACGGTCCACTTTGTATAAGAAACTATAGGGCTTTTGGTGGGTTGACTGTGTTCATATTGTTAGTGGGTCTTGTTGTTAAGGGAGAAGCGACAGCCGGAATTGCAAAAAATCGTAAGAAAGGGATTTGATGGTCCGTGCCCATCCCTACCTGTACGCCATTTTGTTTTTCAATGCCAAATTGATTATTATCAGCTATCGATACACAAGGAGTTTTTTTTTTGTATACCTTATCTCTTTTTAAATTATGTAAATATAATGTAGTCTATTACTTACAGAAATAAAGTATTTTATTTATATTACTTTGCTAAAAAAAATAACTGTAGGGTATGAATGAGACCATCAAAGAATCAACTTTGTTATGTTTTTTTTTGTTTAAGTATATATTTACATACAAAATAATTCGACAAAGTCACGATTATTAATGTAAAAGACACTTACCTACGTGAAATATGACGTTGCGTTTTCTTGACTTTAAATATGAATGATTGGTTTGAATAAAAATTATTTAGGTACTCGCATTTATCAATGAAACTTAGATACATGGAAACTATGCATTTTTGGACCACATATTCTAGGACTTTTTGTATTATTTTTACTTATCACAGTAATATTATAAAGACGAAAATTGGTGAGTGTGTGTGTTTATATGTTTGTTACTTCTTCACGCTCAAACGGCTGGACCAATTTTGATAACATTTTGTATGGAGGTAGCTGACACCCTGGATTAACATATAGGCTACTTTTTATTCCGATATTCCCACGGGGTCGACATTTACGCAGGTGAAACCGCGGGGCGCAGCTAGTAGAAAAAAAAACACGTTGTATAAGTTTCATGAGTGGCATTTCATTTCATTAAGGAGTTTCATTTTGATGAAAAATTAAAACGGTGAACAGGTAGGCCTCCATTTAAAAATCTTCAATCCCATTTCGAGGCCTACCTTAGCGCAACCCCGCGCAGCCATCGTAGTAGGACATTGGTCGAGGTTACCGCGGTACGATCAGTCGGTGGATGGGTCACCGTTCAAAACACATCGAGACACTTGTGTAACATAAACAGCCCGTTACACTTAACTGTGAATATGCCAATGACAATCGTTTTTTTAGTAGTCGGAAGCCTGAAAGTTTATTAATTTATTTAGACAAACAAAAATATTGACAAGTAAATAATGGGCAACATCCATACTAATATTACAAATTCGAAAGTAACTCTGTCTGTCTGTATGTTACCTTTTCACGCCTAAACCACTGAACGGATTTCGATAAAATTTGGCAGAGAGATAGATTGCATCCCGGGGAAGGACATAAGATAGTTTTTGTCGACATACCTCGCGGGCGAAGCCAAGAGCGGAAGCTAGTCATTTATAAAGTAGGTGTACTCCTTCAGTTATTAGAAAAACCCAATAACACTTTGCTTGACCTAGGAATGGAACCCAGGACCTCATGCTCAGCAATAGCGCTTAGGAGATCACAGCGTGCACAATAAAGTTAACAACTAAGCTAAGTTGTCGGTATTTCCCAGTAATTGGGTTGTTTAAATGTTGATTTCAAAAGGCAATTGCATGGTGAAAATCATCATCATCATTTCAGCCGAAAGACGTCCACTGCTGGACATAGGCCTCCTCCAAGCACCTGTGCTTGTCATTCTTGGGGGTAGCGAGGCGATTATGGCAAACCCAGGGGGGGTTGCCATAATTGCCTAGCTTCGCAGGCGGGTTGGCGATCGCAGTATGGTATGGTGGTGGAATACATAGAGAACGCTACTTACCGGTCTCCGGTACGACCCTTATTCGCCTTTTACGACACCCACGGGAAGTATGGGGTGGTGCTATTCTTTAAGTCCGGCACCACACAGACTAACACACATTTCTACACAGAATTGAATGTAGCTGCGTCTAACTAAATCAAGATTGGAAATCGACCAAAACAACGCCGAGAAAAGTTTGATCGCTGATCATGACTGTGAATTCTTGTCGCAATCTTTATTGGTTACTTGTACTAGCTATACAGTTTCACGTAACTCGGTAGTAAGACCGGCTCTAGGGACTGGAATGCAACGTTATTGATTTTGATTACCGTGTCAGTCGTAAATGACGTCATCGGGGTTTTGTGCTACAAGGCATTGACTATCAGGTCAGTCGTGACGCATTTTCGGCGAATATGGGGAATTATCGGTTCTAACAATTCTAGTACGCTTCTGGGAATAGATCGAGTAAATGAACCTCGTGGTAGTCGACCCCTGCTAATTTTGTACTCAGAGTATTTCCTTGGAGACTTGGTATTGACTTCTCAACAATCTTGTAAGTTATTTCCAAATTAGGTGAACGGGAATACAACGGTATTAAATAATGTACAACTACACACATCAAAAGTGTCTAGGGATCAAGCATTTTTATGCGGATTTCTTGAGATTGAGATGTGGCTTTGTAATAAATTTATGATTTTATAAATTTATATGGATCCTTTTTGGTGCATTTCATAATTTGAATCAGGAACTGTGAATCAAATTCGAGTAAAAGATGAAAATCAGCTGTCAATATTTTCCCTATAAAAACATACAACGCATTGAAGACATTATTAGTGCTACTGTTTCCCTACTACTGATTAGAACCAACGTTATTATGGAGCGGCGACGTCATTTAAGCAGGGAAGAAATGCTCAGAGCCGTGGGAATGATAGAAGCTGGTTCCCGGCAACGTACTGTGGCTTTAGCTCTGAATACAAGTCAGAGTGTTATCAGTCGACTTTGGACACGTTACCGAAGCACTGGTACCGTGGCTGGGCGCCATGGAGGACGGTATCGCTGCACCACACGGAGACAAGACCGATACATTCAAATCTTAACTTGAAGAGCTCCAACAATAACCGCCATGATGTTAGCCGTGAGGCTTCATCACTCTTCAGGGAACTTAATTAGCGACCAAACAGTCAGAAACCGCTTGCATGAAGTGAACCTTCATTCCCGAAGACCGCTACGGGTACCACCTATAGCAATGCACAATCGTAGGATTCGATATCAATGGGCTCTTGAACACAGAAATTGGGCAGAAGAACAATGGCGTTTCGTGTGCTTTTCTGATGAGTCTCGTTTTGGTATGAGACCGGATACAAGACGTATACGACACTGGAGAACCCCTGGACGCCAACAGCGATTAAAATCCTGCCAGGAAGTCCATCCTTATAGTGGTGGAACCATCATGGTATGGGCGGGTATTTGGATCGGCGGAAGAACTGAGTTGATTTGGATCAGAGGCAACCTCAACGCTCAAATTTATGCTGAGACGATTGTATCAGACGTCATCGTTCCTCTACAAGTGCAAATCGGTCCCTTATTTCAGTTAATGCATGATAATGCACGACCGCACACCGCAAGAGTTGTAAGACAGACTCTCGCCGCAGCTAACATCAATGTCCTGCCCTGGCCTGCTCAGTCGCCAGACTTGAACCCGATTGAGCATGCATGGGATATGCTACAGAGAAGAGCTCTGCCGAATATGGAGGGTATCCAGTCGCAAGAAGACCTTTTTTTGTTGTTGCAACGAACATGGGCGGCCATTCCACAGCGTGATTTGGATGAACTCATTTTGAGTATGCCAAACCGATGTTCTTGTGTTGTTAGTGTTCGCGGTAGAAACACGGATTATTATTTGTTTAAGTTACCCAATAAAATTTTAAAGAAAACTGTTATTTCAGTCTTTTTTTCGAACTTTTGTGTTAGTGGTTCAAATGTCAAAAATCCCTTTATTAGGAAAATGGCAAATTTCTTTATTAATGCAAAGGTGACTTGGTTTATCGTTACTGTGACAAACGAAAACACTTTATTTGATGAATCCTTAAAGAAAATTTTAATTAATATCAATCAGGAGAAAAGTTATTGCAAAAATATATGTTGATCCCTAGACACTTTTGATGTGTGTATGTTACGGTTAATCAGAAGCCCGAAAGCCTGTCAACCAGTCTTACCAAGGGGTACGATACCCCTTGGTAAGATCCGGGATCAGCGGGATTCCGGGTCAGCGGGATTGTCCGAAAGGGTTACCTCTGGCCCGGAACATAAAGGGCTAAGGAAGGAACATGGGTGGGTTTTAGTCAGTAAGAGTCTGACACTCCCTTCCGCTCCACCCAGAGCGGGGACCGGGGACCCAGAGGGGTCATTTAATGATTTACCATCCGCAAAAAAAAAAAGCGGTGTCTTATTACCCAGTAACTGTGTTGTGGAGGTCAGATAGGCAGTTGCTTCATGTAAAATACTGGTATTCAGCTGCATCCGCTTGCAGTGGAAGCCGACCCCAACATAGAAGGGAATAGCTAGGCTAGGCAGATGATGATATAATGTACCCAGGATTTTGTAATAACTTGGTTGGAAAGAGTGTCCTTGGAGTTTCTTGCCCGTTCTTCTCCATAGCGATCTACGCTACTACTATTTTATTTATATAGATTGAGATTTATTTAAATTTTATCACAATTGGTCCAGCTGTTTGAGCGTGAAGAAGTAACAAACATATAAACACACCCCCACATACGCACAAACTTTCGCCTTTATAATATTAGTGTGATAAACACTTAATACGGACCACTCTATTTATAGCAACCAGCCGGTCGATTCTGTAAAAATCTCACCGTGAAATCTGGGGTGATGTGAGTTTGTTTTTGCTAGGAAATGACACTATTGACAGCTCACTCCACGCTCACTTCACCTAAGTTTTCACGGTGAGATTTTTACAGAATAGCACCGCTGTACCCATAACATTAGTGAAATAAACCTATACGTATTAGATGTCAGCACGTTAATAATATTGGAATGTTAAACAAATCACGTCAAATGCGACACCTAGCAGGTGCTAACTGCTCTTTCTGAACGAGCTTCATACCGACAAACGGTTATATTTACGTCAAACCCTTGGATTTTGTGGTTGAAAGACAATCTTATCGCGACTTTTCCTCGTTGGTTGTTTACGATTTGAGGCGGAGGGGGATTTTTTGTTGAAAGCTTTCTTGTTTTACCCTCATTCTTCCAAACTAGGGACTAAAGAAAACATTTTCTAAGACACACATGTTTATGTGGCCAGAAATAAAAACACTACGTAGGTACGCCGTTTTTAGGGTTCCGTACCCAAAAGGTAAAAACGGAACCCTATTACTAAGACTCCACTGTCCGTTTGTCTGTCTGTCACCAGGCTGTAATCTCATGAACCGTGATAGCTAGACAGTTGAAATTTTCACAGATGATGTATTTCTGTTGCCGCTATAACAACAAATAAAAACTAAAAACAGAATAAAATAAATATTTAAGGGGGGCTCCTATACAACAAACTTGTTTTTTTCGGCGTTTTTGCCTTGTGGTACGAAACCCTTCGTGTACGAGTCCGACTCGCACTCGGCCAGTTTTTTTATAGTTTCGCAATAATATTTAATTCAAATAAGTGCATGTTTTCTGTTCCCACGCCCTACAATGGAACAGCATTATCAGTATTTCATAAAACAGAATAAATGAAATCATTCAGAGTCTAAATTGTTGCTATGGACTCTCTTATTGCATAATTCATGTCGGACACCCTAAATTGACCGTGGATCGTTACTTGTCTACCTTTCATTTGCAATATTGAGGCTTCTATATCAATTATTGGGCTCCAGTACATTTCAGACGGTTATACATTATGTATGCTCCTAATAAAGGCTTAATCTGGACTTACACACGTCGAAAAGTACTGAATAAACAATGTTTGTGCCCAAACAAGCCGTACTTACTCTCGTTGGCTCTGTGTATAATGAAAACACCTGAGTTCTTGTGGGTCCGCCTAAAGCGGTCTTTACAATAATGGCCACTTATTCGACCCAAAACAAATATTAATTTTATATAAATCCCTGTAGGTAAGTACAAGCCTGGTAGGTACTAAATAAACGATGTTTCTTTTTAGGGTTCCGTACCCAAAGGATAAAAACGGGACCCTATTACTAAGACTTCGCTGTCTGTCCGTCCGTCCGTCCGTCTGCCACCAGGCTGTATCTCAAAACCGCGATAGCTAGACAGTTGAAATTTTCACAAATTATGTATTTCTGTTGCCGCTATAACAACAAATACTAAAAACCAATTAAAATAAATATTTAAGGGGGGCTCCCATACAACAAACGTGTTTTTTTTCGGTGTTTTTGCCTTGTGGTACGGAACCCGTCGTGTGCGAGTCCGACTCGCACTTGGCCAGTTTTTTCAATTAATCGACTGTAGTCCGTAAGAACGACATTAGCGTTTTTACTACAGACAAGTCTTGATTGAATTCGAATGACAAACGGCCATTAATGTGGGAAATAAACCACTTCCCGTCTTCATGATTCTAGAGACTTTACTTCAGATTACTTTAAACGTGTAACACTATTCTCCCATATCTCGGATGCAGCGTCGGCTCCTAAGAGCCTAAATAAGCTGTAAAACGGGCTCGTTACGGAATTTGGATCTCGAGTTTACTGCTGTTTACTGATGGAAGCGAACACGGCTCGACATCCAGCACCCTACATAAACAGAATCTTTGACAAACCACCACTTTCGTTCATGAATGAGAGAGATGTCTTTTAGTCATAGCACCCATAAATCAACGATAAAGTCAATGTACTTCTGTCGTTTTCCGTATTGAAGCTTATTGCTACTAAAATTCTAAAACTGAGAGTGGTAAAAGACTGAAATCCTGAATTTCAAGACATTGCTTTCGAACACATTTCCCTAAACAAATATTTTTAAATCAACTGAAATTAACCCTATCCCTTTTTTTGTCCATCAGAAAACTCCTTCACAGTAGTAGTAGAAAAAGATGGCCGCGGTCTTGGCATGTCAGTGTGTGGCGGTGGTGGCCTGGTGAGGATCCGAAGACTGTACCCCCCTCAACCTGCGTGGAGAACCGGACGTCTTGCCCCCAAGGACCTGCTCCTCTCTGCCAACGGAGTACCCCTCGCCGGACTTAGCACCTACGTAAGTAGAACAAAAGAATCTTCAACTTACACAGACTAACAAAAAGTTTAATGAGTTTAAGCGCCCTCATCATTCAACTGCATTCGACTCTAAAAGTTTGCCTTAAAATATTTTCTTCTTTATCTTTGGCAGGTAAAGTCTGAGCGCTAATAAATTTCCCGAAATAATAATAATAATAATAAGAATCTGGAGTCAAGAAAAAGTGTACGTTATCCCTATAGTTCTCTCCACGACTGGCGTTATTCCCAACCACCTTCTCCGTAGCCTAAAAATAATAGACTTAGAAGAATCCGTCTTTATCAACCTACAGAAAGCTGCCATCTTAAACACCTGCAGAATAGTTAGGAAATTCATGCAGTTAGAGGAAGAAGAAAACACACCCTAATACACACCACACGCTGCATTTACTTGGCTTTGGCCCGTAATGGAGTTGAAACCAGCCTAACAGCTGAGAAAAAAAAACACTCTCATAATAATAATATTCCACAACTATCACACAACGCCGTCTAGTCTCAAGCTAAGCAGAGCTTGTGTTATGAGTACTAGACAACTGATAAACATACTTATATATTTCTAAATACATACATATATAGATAAATTACACCCAGACAGACAGAAATAAAGTTAGCATATTGCGCATTTTTTCTTATCTTTATCACTGCTACTTTTACCGACATTATTTTGCGAGTGCACGGCCAACATTTTATATTCATTACAACAGAGTCTATGAAATTTAAGTGTGCCGCTCTGCCCTTTACAAAGCTCTGCTTGCATAGCTGTTATGAAGGTACAAACATAAAACACGGTCTCGTGCTTACAAAAATAAACAGTAAGTCATGTTAAAAATGCCATTTGTTGTCGTAGCATTTCCCTCGCCCCCTCGCCCGGAGCCGGCGCCCGGAGCCAGCGCTCGGAGGCTGGTTATAAACGTAAAAACTTTTATGAAAACTCCAACACGCTCCGCGCCGAGGCCTCGGGTTCAAATGTAATAAACTGTAAAATGTCTGCCACAAAGTTATACCAAATTATATTAGACTGCTGCTACACTACGCGATGAAAAATAATCTCATTTGTTCAGCATTTCTCGTTTTGGACGAAATGGGAACACCTAATCCCAGAAAATTACGATGTCGCTAAATCACGCGCGTATCAAAGCGATTCCGAGAGCAAACCAAATTCAATGCGTACAATAAATAAATGGGCCATTAATTCAGTTTCGTTTGGGAAATTCTATTAATTCCCTCCGAGTTCCCTTTATCGGTCGCAGCGGGGTGCGCCGTTACCAAGTTATTCTGGTCGGTATTGCCCCGCATCTTGCGGTTATTTTCTTACTCGCTAAGGCTCATTGAGCATAACAAAACCACAGACTGAAAACATTTGTGAACTGTTCACAGTTCTGGTTATGAACGTATTATTGTACTTACGGTTAAAGTCACTAAAAGCTAATACTGCTTTTGTCTATAAGAAGTTACTATGTACTTCTTATAAACAATAGAAGAGCAACGCATGTTATATGGTGCCTGGCGAAAACAGTCATGAAAGACGTAAATTCTCCGGCACTAATCGCTAATTTGTATTATTCGTGAACACTGCGTAGCTTGTCTATAAGAAGTTATTATGTACTTCTTATAAACAATAGAAGAGCAACGCATGTTATATAGTGCCTGGCAAAACAGTCATGAAAGACGTAAATTCTCCGGCACTAATCGCTAATTTGTATTATTCGTGAACACTGCGTAGCTGTAAAATACCTAGGGTACAATGAGTTCTCGTTCCGTAACAGACCTTAACTTTTTAATTCTAAGAACCGTTACGTCTAAGCATGAAACCGTTGTTAACAAATATTTTAATACTTGAAAATTATTAACAGGATGTTTTGTAGAATTTCTTCCGGTTTGGTTGTCTTCCAAAGTTTCGAAATCTTCTTGATACTTAGTCAATTTCGTTACGGTAAGACACGAATTTGGAATTCAAAATTTATCAAGTATCTTAAATATTGCCAACCAAAGTATTTGCTTAACCGTCATAATTTTAAATTGAAACTCAAGACAGTTTTGCTAACAATTCAGATTGAAACATTTAAAAGCTTTCGCTTATACCAATTTGCGAATCCGACACAACACGTTGAATAATTCGAAGTGGAGCAGCAACAATTATGTCATCAGAAGAAATTGAGATTGGAAAGGATGTCGAATTGAGGAGTTTTATTAGGTGACGCGATTGTCTGGGTCTAGAATGAGGTGTCAAACAGCTATTGACCGGTAATCCGGCTACAATTAATCCGTCTGTTTGATGGTAGGAAGCCCTCGAGGTGCTCCGCACGGCGGCGGCGCGGGTGGAGTTGCGCGTATGCCGGCCGCCGGCTGATGTGCTCGACAGCGTCACGCCGCCGGAGCCGCCGACGCCGCCGGCGCGCACTCCCCACCCGCCCCACCTCCCGCCGCTAGACCCCCTCAACTGTCACCCTATGCATGCCAGGTAAACACTCATCACACTGAGCAACCATAACACGTCACGCCCGCGTAATTTGTCCCCTCGATCATCCCACGCTCTAAGGTCACTCATGTCGTGCATGATAAATAAACCAAACACAGTACCAAGACTACCATGGTACCAAGGTACACAGATTTCTGTGCAGCATGAATGTTATCGTACAATACCTCGTGTCATTAAGAACAGACGAACATATCTCGGTACACGTACCTGGAGATTAGACACTATAGACGAGGAGACACGAACGTCAGAAACTACATCAATGTTTGCTTATCGAAATTCCCATCTCTTTGTATCGCAAAATCGGACGTTAACTGACGAACCCGGTTGGAACGTGTGGTGTATCGCTTGGATTGATCTGCGGCATCTGTGGCTGATGTAGATAGTCTTAAAATGTAATGACCTATGGCATTTGTGTGCAGACTGTCTGCGACGACAAGTAGCGCGACAACGTCGTCGTCGGAGGGGCGCGGGCGGCGCGAGGCCAGCCCGGAACCGGACCGGCGTGACCTGCGCCTGCCGGAGCCGGACCGTCGCGACCTGCGCTTGTCGGAGCCGGACCGGCGCGACCTGCGCCTGCCGGACCTCGACCGGCCGCTGCCCGTGTATGACGTGCAGTACGGGGTGAGCAGAACGACTTTCAGGAAGACTTGCAGCACTCCTCCTACTACTTTAATTTCAATTGATTCAAATGTATCACTCACTTTGGTGGTCGAGCCTTTCCGTAGTGTCGTGTAGTTTTATCTTGAGTAGGAGTAGCTAAACAAAGCCGATTCGAGAGAGACAAGTTAACATTGTGTGAGACCAAAGAGATTTAAGGTATCCCAAGAGCATCTAAATTGTACCGCATTAGGTATGCGCTGCAACGAAACAAATATTTATTCAGGTGGAACCGGACTTATCGGTGAAATTGAAAAATTATACGCACTTTTTCTCGTTCATTTTCTACCGATAAAGCGATTTATTTCCGGACTCTTTGCTAAGACTGTAATTTACTGTATCAGACAGTAATTCGTTTGATTGGATTTCAAAGTAAAAACGAGCACTCTATAAGAACATAAATATCGGTAGTTTATCAAAGGATTATAATTACAGCAAGTTTTCATTAGAGTTAGGAGTGCTAAGTTACCGACAGACTAAAGTAGTAGAAAGCAGCAGATACTTCACTTTTTACTCTTCTACGTGTACGAACTAAATTACACATTAATTTGTTTCGTTTATCTCCGGTTCTATCCACAATGATCTATAGTCACGGAGCTAACTTTTTAATTGCATTTATGATTTATGTTTTAATTTTCATCTAGTTGAGTTTCCTTGTTCTTTACCCATTAACATGGCTACAAAAAGGTTAATATTTATCTTAACGTAATCACAACTACTTTATAATACAATAAGATGGATTACCCATATTATTCTTCCTTACCTAATTATAGCTCAGTTTTAAACTTACAACAGTAATTTTAGAATCAAATATCCGAAAATTATAATCGTGAGAGCCCCATTTTGTACGGCGAGTAATTTGTTAAGAGGCGTTATGTTTAATGAGCTATAATTTCACCGGTGTTCGAGATGTACGGAGTCTGTAATATAATCTGTGCGAGTTATTAATAAAGCTCTTTGTTCACGCCTGCAGGATGACGGATCAGTGGTGAGTTCGTTTTAACTAATGTTGTACGAGATTTAATGTAGAGCGACTGGAGCCTGTATTCAGGGTACTAAGAACTGAAATTCCTAAATAATATGCCTTCATTTTAAGAACCTATGATATAATAAAGACTAGACATTCATTGTACAGAAGGGTAAGCTTAAGACTGTTAGACAGAAAGGTGTATATTTTAAACCCACATGACTATTTTGGAAACTGTTTGATCGAACCACAGACCATAATTATTATTTCCCTTCCCAATCATTAATCGTTTTCGAACAGGAAAACGCCAAATTCTATCGCTATTCGGAATCGAAACTAAGACTGATTGGCAGCGTTAGGAGGAAAACATCGTAAATATCTGTTCAAAATAAATTCAGTATCGGAATACCATGAGAACAATGATAGTATGTTTAGCGCCCCTTGTCACGTTTCGCATGGACCACTGACGCAAGTCGCATGCATCGAGTGCCAAGCGTTTGGCACGCTGACTGACAGACGATTATACCTAGATGCCATACTAGTTCCGCTTGATATATTTCCGGAGATAGCGCAAAGAGAAATGCAATTTTGGCAATGGTTTAGTCTCGCAACAATATCTAGTTCTAGTTCATTTTATAAGAAGACATAGGAAAGCTTTGTAGTTTAAAACGGATCCAAGGCTGATTAGTTCAATATGCAACCTTCGATTTTATCGAGAAGTATTTAGACTTTGAACACCACAAATAACATTGTTTACAAAATTATAATTTCACAAAATAATTGCAACGTCAAACATGATGATAAAAATAAGTTGACTGTCGCAATGCCTAACCGAATTTTGACCCCCAATATTTATTTTCCAGGAGTTCGACATCGTAATGACCAAGGTGAACGGTTCCCTCGGCTTCACGCTGCGAAAGGAAGACCACAGCGCGTTGGGGCATTACGTCAGAGCCCTGGTGAGGGAACCGGCTCTCAGCGATGGCAGGATACAGCCTGGTGACAGGATTGTTGCTGTAAGTATGCTTACGACACTCACTAATATTATAGATTTGAATATTTGTAAAGATGTTGATGATGAAAGACATTCAGATAGACTAGCGGGGTAATTAAACAAGTAGGAAGCGAGAAAGAAGGATGAAGAAGAAGCAATGGATTATTAGTTTCCTTCAAAATCCGAAGGATTGTGATTGGAAGTGGGGTGCGCCACTGGGGTACAGTTCTTAAATTAGGATTCATATTATTCGAGTATGTGAAGCAAAGTCCTAGGATACTAAAACAAGATCCGAAAGCAACAGCTTATTGTCAAAGGTATGGAACGGTACTCACCATCGGACGGTAGAATAAAAACCAATATTAACTCAAATTAATGATGCCACGTCTGAAACAAATGACTATAGGCTTCGGTTCAAACAGGCCCTGTAAAATAAGTGCTACAATTAATTTTGAAGTGAAGATGCAAACGGCAATGACAAAGAATTGGGGCATGAACCAGGAGTATACATTAGTAACGATACTTAAATATTATGACAAAGAACTTGTAATAAAGAAACAAGTACATACAATACAAGTCATTCTTGACTTATGACTCATTAAAATTAAACAAGCAGAAAGTAGAGTAAGCGATCGTGAATGTTCTTCGAAGACACACTTGAATCAATATTGTTGCCCTCCTAATATAGAAATGGTTTTTGCTTGATATATTGTTTACTGACGAACAATGATATCGTTGTTAAAATAGGATAATCTGTTGTTTAAAATGTGATGATTGTAATGTTCTTCAGGATTATTAGGGAGCAGCCACATCAGGTGGGTAATTGTGTCATCATCATTTCAACCGAAAGACGTCCACTGCTGCACCTCCCCCAAGCACCGCCACTCCATCCAGCGGATTCGTTATTGCGTAACACACTTCAAAATGGCAACGCCTTTGATTTTGACAGTATATGCCATTGTTGCCAAGCAAACAAATTTTTCGAACATATGAAGCCAAGGATTAGGAATTCCCTCAAAATCGGGGGAAAAATTGGGGTGCAGCATAGGTCCGCGTAATTTGCGCTATGCTATATATGAATGCAATTTTGTCAACTGATCAGTTGACGAAATTACATTCGATTCATACATTCATTATTAGGGTTTGGTGCTAAGCCCGATATTGTAGAATATTGTCATTCTACGCTAAATGAGTCCGACCATTCTCTTTGTTAGAATGTATTATTCGAGAATACCATGTGTTATTACTTGTTTGTATGCTTAACTACCTTTCAATTTTAATGAGTTTATACTAATCCTGTATTCAACATAATCTTGTTTTTTTCTGAAAGTGGCAAAATACTCCAATACTAAAACGCTTTCATTTTGGCAATAAGTATTGTTATTTATTGCACCGGATGCGGATTCTTGTCAAATCTGTCCTACCGATAACTAAATCAATGCAATGCAATAAATATTAATTAACTGTCAAAATGCAACCGAGCGTGTTTCGCATCATGCAGCGAGTGTGTTACGTTTCGATTTAGGTCCTATTTAGGGTATTTATTTGTTGCCTAACTATATGTGAACGAATTGTATTGTGTTTCAAACAATTATTTTCTACATTTAACCTGTCAAGACCCGCGCGTGCCCTACGTAGTACGATACAATTGAAAATCAATTGTGTCTCATTAGCGGAACTTGAGATGTCATACTGTCATATTACAGACGATATAAATACCTAATGTCCAAGAAATTATGATCTGGAATCCAATCCTTTTAGGTTAATGGTTATTCCTGGCTGGGCTTAACAGGTTTTGTTATATTGAAGTCTCGTACATTAGCTAATTCCCGAAGGGCCCGTGGCTCAATAACAGCCAAATAACAGCCGCACAGTCCGATCGATCAGGTTAAGCTACGCTTGCCGCGGTTGGTCTGTGGATGGGTGACCATCTTTACATACCGAGACTCTTGCGTGGCTCGGAAAGCACGTTAAGCCGTTGATCTCGGCTGTCATTCGTGGATCTTTGACAGTCGTTACGAGTAGTCAGAAGCCCGAAAGTCTGACAACCAGTCTTACCAAGAGGTATCATAATACCCAGTAACTAGGTTGTGGAGGTCAGATAGGCAGTCGCTCCATGTAAAATATAAATAATACTTTTTCTTTCTTTCTTTTTCTTTAAAATACTGGTATTCAGCTGCATCCGGTTAGACTGGAAGCCGACCCCAACATAGTTGGGAAAAGGCTAGGCAGATGATGTACCTAAATTAGCTAATTACAAGACAAAGATACACTTCATAATATTTGTAATATCACGATACGAAATGCTCCACATACCAAAAGCATTATTCACATTCCGCATTTAGGTATCATCTGTTGGTCATTAACCCCTGTGTGTACAGGTGAACGACACAGCGATGTCTAACATGTCTCACGCGGAAGCCGTGGCGTTCCTTCGCGCATGCGGCTCCGAGGTGCGCCTGCGCCTGTACCGGGATCATGCTGCTACGCCGCTATCACCAATGTCGCCGAGGGAAGAACCTACGGATTCTGACGCGCCAATGAATAGGCCTAAACCTCCGCTGAGGTTTGTATGTTCAAATTCCATCTTCTTATAAAACTGGTGCACCATCGTAGCATGATTTCTAATTCAGTATTCAAGGATTTTTTTGCTAGAGACTTACTTTCAGAGAATTTCGAGATGATCTAACTTAAAACATCTAATCAGAACGACTTTTTGACGAAGCGCAACCAAAGAAAGAAAATGTCTACTAAGATTCTTTAGTAGGTAACCCATATCTCAAAATGAGATCTAAAGTGTTCTACAAAAGTGCTAATTATGCAAAATATGAATGAAAATATTTATTTTATTTGGGAAACTTACTGCTTAAAAAATATGAAATTGAAGGCTACACAAGTTTGCGCTGATAAACATAAAATAAAAACGGAAAGGTTCATGTTCATACCATCTTTTTGTAATGTATATTTTATTTCTTATTTTGATTGTGGTTTTTACTTAGGTATATCTAATCGTATGCTGCACTGGCTAACGTCATCACGTCAACGCCGGCTGTCTCTGAAAACCAGCGCTGGGGTTCTGTCTCGTATTGGGTCTTAGCATTATGCTGAGCGATAGCCGTTTTGCGTAGATATGACGCATCTCCCAAATTGTTATTTTGTTTTTTTTTTGTTTGTGTTTTTTTTATGCGTCATGTTTGCCGCAATTAAACGTATTTTCTTTCTTACTAAAGAAAGCAAACAAGCACCCAAGCGTTTCTTAGCGGTAGGTACTAGCCTACTTTAAACTTCAGCGAAACCCATCTCCGCTATCAAAATCTCAACAAAGGAACCTAAACCAAATCTTCTACAATCAGGCCTGAAGCAGTATCAATGTTATGCGACCTGGCTGCTCGGCGCCTCACCCCTGACGCGGCAGACGGCTCCCGCTCCCCCTGCCTCTCCCCCCGCAAGTACCGCAAGCTCACAAAGGAAAACAACCACTACGAACAACCCAATGGTATGTATGCTACTGGTTGGATGACGTCATTGATACTTTCGAAACTCTCGATAGGCAGTATAGGAATTTCCCGGAAGGCAGCTTGCGAAAATGTTTAGCCCAATAAATATGCTGCGGGGTTATTGCGCAACACAGTAACAGTCTTTCATTCTGACAGTTCAACATTCTTTGCGTTATTTACGTTGATGAGCAAATAAATTTTTCAAACATATGAAGCAATGGATTTGCAATATCCTTCAACATGATTCAGATTGTGATTGATAGTGTGTTACGCAATCAGAGAGCAGGAAACTTCTTAACTTTATCAAAGTATCAACTTCAACCAAAAGAGGTCCAGATCTGCCGCAATGGACCTTTTTCGGTTGAATGATGATTATATTGAAGGACTATCTAAATAATATTATATCTAAAGCGTTTTAAAAAGTCAGTCTTTAAATTCGATCATAATGTACAACGTAGTTTTAAAGGAAAAACCTCCGGATTTGACGAAATCTCATCATTCCTAAACTCTGCTTTAACCTTCGCTTTCGAATCAATAAGCCATTTAAAAACTGTACCATTTAAAATACGGATCGCAACACAAAAATACTTTTAGCTAAAATAGTTTCAGCGTGTGACCAAATCCCATTTGTTTCGAATTGTCACCCGGTCTGGCCCCAAACTGAAAGGTTAAACTTGTTAAGTGATTAACTGATCGAAAGTGGTGTAAATGGATTAAAGGTGAACCCAACCTTTCACTCAATAGATTCAAACGACACTTTACTGTCCATAATGCGTCAATTTCCGCAGCCTTAATGGTTTTTCCTAATCACCCCTAGATGTCTATTTTAAGCTACCTTTCTATTTAAGGTGTAATATGGTACACACTACCAATTCAAGGTTCTATTTCAGATTACTATATAACAAGTTTACGTAATTTGTGCGAACGCATTTACGCGTATTTATATTTACAGTATATACTGTTATGCAAATGTTACTAATCTACCTTACGCCTAATATAACCAAATCCGTTGATTTAATTTCTATATTGATTGCCTGAAGTGTGTACACGGAGAAATCATATTACGTGATACAGGCTCATGATATATTCAAAGGCCAAATGAACGTAATTATCTCCGGCTTTGTTCATCAACTAATCCGCATTACCATTGCATACAGCGCGATGGATGTATATTTATCACACAGGTGGATCCCGGCTAGCTTAATTAAATAAAGCCTGCACAAAGCTAGTGAGCTTTGAAACTTTGCTAACCACATTTAACACTTTGTCACATACAATATACACGCACACACTAAGCGATGTAGGTTTTCCACGCAGATGTTCCAAGTTCCAACAAAGTAGAACACGGTTCGGAACATACAGAAGTGGTGGTGGACTCGAGGCGGCCGGGGCGGGCTGTGACCCTGGCCAGTCCCACCGCGCCACCCAATTGTAGAAAACAAAAGTTGAGCCTGACAGGTGAGACGCTGTCGGCCGCACACTGTCCTTTCATAACCCATCGCTTCACACCTTCAATCCAAAGCAGCGTATAAACTGACTGTCGGATTCTGAACCATACCAGGACTATGTTTACACACACCATTGTAGCGTACAGCACTTCATAGATGTTCTTCGGCCATTTGACATTACCCCGAAGAGTGTTGTGTCTAGCTAGCCTTATGTGCGTGATCTTCTTCTCTGTTGTCTATTGCACTCATAAATGTCAAAATTTAGAACACTGTTAACAAATGACGGTTGATTCTCTGAAAACCACTACATTCAGAGTCAACTTTCTGTGAACGAATAATTGAAGACTTGTCAATTTGTTAGCAGTGTTCGTAATTGTAAAAATAGCTACTACATGATTACTTTGTGCAATTCCAGTGCCTCCCCACGGTTACGAGTTAAACAACTTAGACAATGACACTCTGGATGCTCCAAACGTGTACCAGGAGGACATGTCTCGTCAGAGGTACCAGGAGCCTGTGTTCCCTGTTGACTCTGACGAGCCGGTGTCGATGCCAGTCGAGATGTTGAGTGATGAGGCGAGGTTCAAACATGCGAACCCTACATACCAGAGCGCTGTGCTCCATACAACTACAAGTGATGGGCATACTACTAATTCAGAAGGACATAAGGATGATGGTATGTTTTGGTTTGAGATATTTAATTAAATAAGAACACACGCAACAATGGTAGCTTCTGTAACAATGCTGCATTTAACATTCGGGGTAAGAATTGAGGATATGTTTTTAACGAAGTATCGTTGCGAGGGCAGACTCGAAAGCTTAAATGTTCGTAACATTTAAGTTTCGAGTCTGCCTTGCATATGGGCTAAACTAACCATTTTGGACCACAAAGTCTATAGCAATAAGCTGTTGAATGTCAGGCAAATCAACATACGACCCACAGCAAAAAAAAATATATTGTACTATTTCTCTTTTCAGGTAACGGTTTGAAGAAATGGAAAGGTGTCGCGTTGTCTCCTGATAACGAGCGCAAGGTGAGGACAGATCCACCTCCCCAGCCCAAACCCAAGGAAATCGAGCCCGTCCAAAAAGAAAACGTCAAACCTGAACCGCCGACAGACAACACTTGCAATGAACCTACGGTAAGTCATAAATCGGATGATGATAAAGTCCTTATACAGGAAGAATTTTTTTTCACTATCCAAATTTTTACAGGATGTTCTACCTATGAATATGAACAACTTTCACTATGGGGCCATCTCTGAAATCATGAAAACAAATCTGCTGTTTCATACATTTCCGTACGCAAAATACGCGCTTTGTCGTGGAGTTGCGGAAACCAGCCCGTATTAATTCATACATTTTGGTCAAGTAGGTATTGAACTTTTGTATTAAACAGCTGTTTTTTTTTTCGTGATTTCATAGTTGGTCCCATAGTGAAAGTTGTTCCTATTCGTGGGTAGATCACCCTGTAAAAATTTGGATGGTGCTAAAAAAATCTTCCTGTATACTTAAGGATGTTCTAGGTAGCCTGCGAAATTCCAATTTTCTCGGGTTTTTTGCAATTTACAGGGCAGTGTCAGGTTGTGGGTATGTTGAACTAAATATGATTAGATCCTATTGATAGATATTTCATGAAATAGTCATTCAATAGGATTGTCTATGTACTTAGAGGGACCTTGTATTGATGATTTTAATGATTATAATTCTGTAGTCATATTTAATTTGTTGACAATGACCTGCAAATTGCAAAAAACGTAAGAAAATATTAATTTCGCGTGCTACCCTGACGCTTCTCCTTTAAATCAAGTTCTTTACTTCGGACTAAACCTAAGGCAAATTGAGGAATATTTCAAGCTAGGGTTAGACATTATTCGAAAGCTTGGACCCAGGTTGGCCGAAGCAAGGAAAACCTATTCAGGTGGAGATTCATAGACGACTCCGCCTTGGAGTGATGTGGTGCTGTTCCACAAACGATGGGACACTTAATATTGTGTCCTGTCAGCTGCACGCTGTAGGAACTGATAGACTTTGGTGATGGCGCCAAACAATTTACCGAATTCTGGGCCGAGTCCTTTTAGATTGCTATCGACACGCTAAGAAGAAGATTCGAAAGCTTTACAAATGAAGTGGCTCTCAGTTTTTCTATGGTTGTATACTATTATTATGATTCTAACGCTTCTGCCCTGTCTTAGGTGGGTTGAAGTTTGATATAAAACAGTACTGCAACGGGCATTAGGTAAAGTTCAATACTCTTATGAAGATCAGGAGGCCTAAAAAGGCAACTTTGGCAGAATCATAAAAGGATAACATTATGAATCATAATGGACAGTTGACTCTAAAGTTAATTGTATCAAATCCCATTGGTGAATGATTTTTCAGTTATTTTTTTTTGTCTGTGCAATAATACCAATCAATCCAATCCAAATCCAATCCCAATCTCTTTGATAATACCTACGTAGTGCAGCGAAAAAAAGAAAAACACGGACTGTCTTCGCCATAATTATGATTCATAATGTTATTATGATTCTACCAAAGTGGCCTTTTTAGGCCCCCTGGATTAAAGAACTTGTATTCCTAGTTTTGGTATAGCTTTCAGTCATCACATGCTGTGGTCTCCTGTAAGTGAAGGAGTGCACCTACTTAATACCAGATATATTACCCTTTATTATTTTATGTGGCATGTATTGTGTACATCTTTTGTTGGGGATCCTAAATAAATATACCACTTAATTGAAACTATATCTAACAAGCAGCGCCCCGCGGTTTCACCCGCATAAGTGTCGATCCCGTGGGAATATCGGGAGAAAAACTATCCTATGTCCTTCCCCGGGATGCAATCTATCTCTCTGCCAAATTTTATCGAAATCCGTTCAGTGGTTTAGGCGTGAAAAGGTAACATAAAGACAGACAGAGTTACTTTCGAATTTATAATATTAGTATGGATTTCAGATAGTAACAGTGGAACTAAACCGTGGCTGGAACAGTCGGCTCGGCTTCAGCGTTCAGAGCCATCCTGATTCTGGGCAGAGCTACATCTCTGCTGTCTACAACGACAGTGTAGCCGCGCGTGATGGACGGCTAAGACGTGGTGATGTTATATTGCAGGTAAGTCAGCTTTTAAAATAACAACGAGGAAAAATGCAGATAGCTTCAAGAACAATCCAACAACTGCATCCATGAGGTTGCATTACATAAAATCACTGCCCAAAGAGGCAAACATAATTGTAAATCAAAATTGTCGGTAACTCAAGTGAAGACATAAGCTCCTTACTTTTGCCTATGTAGCAGCTCATACTTACGATAGACATACAAATTAGAGGAGCGCATACAGCCGTGCGCCACCGTGCGTTCGCGCATACTAAGCTAGCCAAGGTTAAAGGAATGCGGCAAGTGCCGGCTGTATCATCGCGCTCGCTCAACGAAGGGAGCTCGGCACATTCTACCGACATTACCAAATTGTGTTAGTTATAAGTTTTTAATGTACCCGATTTATTTAGATTTTTATGACTTGGTTCTGTATATAAGCAGCGCTTATTAATAAAATACACAGATCATTATTCGTCTTTTTACTCGCAACACATATACCTACCTAAAGTGGTGACCCCGCGTTCGAAATGGCTACGCCCGTAACGACAGAAGACAAGAGTACTACACCTGAAGGCGTCGAAGCAATCAGCGTCCAGTCACGCATACCTAAATTCTGGTGCGACAGACCTAAGCTTTGGTTCGCCCAATTTGAGGTTATCATCTACAACCAGAAGCTCGGCGATGAAGGCAAGTTTGCACTCGTTGTGGCTCAGCTGGAGATCAAGGACATCGACCAAATCAGCGATATCATCTTGTCACCGCCAAACTCCGGCCGATACGACGCTGTAAAAAGAAGACTGTTGGAGGTATATGAAGATAGCGAGGGTATTCAGCTACAAAAACTGCTGAACGACATGGAACTCGGCGACCAGCGTCCATCGCAGCTGCTTCGCCGAATGAGAAACCTAGCTGGGAAAAAGATGCCAGATGACACCCTGAAAATGCTGTGGCAAGGACACCTACCTGCTTCTACCCGCACAGTGTTGGCAGTGAGTGAAGAATCCAAGCTGGACTCGTTGGCCGCCATGGCAGACAGGATGCAAGAACAACTGAAAGAGGTGAACGCCATGTGTTCCTGCCAGTGTCAACCTTCCACGTCAAAAGCCCCAGCGACCCCGGCGCCAGCCGAAATAGCGGCGACATCTGAACCTGCAGACCAGAAACTCTTCAGCATGATTGAAGCCCTGACAAAGGAAGTTGCAGCGCTGAAGACAAATCGATCCCGCAAATTTCAACGCCGATCCCATAATTTCAGAAGCCGGTCCCGCTCAAAATCACGGGACAGAAGAAATGCCGTATGTTTTTTTCACAAAAAATTTGGCAAGGCAGCATACCGATGTAGAAGTCCGTGTAGTTTCAAAGGAATTTCAAGCGAGAAGCCGGAAAACTAAAGAAGACTCAAGCCGTGGCGGTGGCCGAAGTCAACGATTTATCCACATACCGCCTATTCATACACGACAAATCATCCGACAAAAAATTCCTTGTCGACACGGGTGCGAACGTTTCTGTTTTACCCGCCACTGCACGCGATAAACAGCGAAGTCCAACCAACTACTTGTATGCAGCAAATGGTTCACAAATACCTACATACGGCGAGCGAACCATAATCCTCAACATCGGAATGCGGCGTGCCTACAATTGGCGATTTATGGTTGCAACAGTCAGTCGGCCGATATTAGGCGCTGATTTTTTGCACCACCACGCACTTATGGTGGATCTCCATGGACGACGACTGGTGGATAAAAGAACCAATTTATCGGCACGTGGTTTCCTGTCACCCGCAGCTGAAGGAAGCATCCGAACCATCGATGACAAGCTTCCCTACCACGACCTGTTGGCCAAGTACCCAGACATTACAAGACCAAACTTAAAGATACTGGGAAATAGTGAAGTCGAACACTATATTGAAACTACCGGCCAGCCGATATTTACAAAAGCAAGACCACTACCGCCGCATAAATACAACGCTGCAAAACAAGAATTCCAACTCATGATGAGCCAAGGAATTTGTCGACCGTCTAATAGCCCATGGGCTAGTCCATTACACATGGTTTTGAAAAAGGATGGTACCTACAGAACCTGTGGTGATTACCGTAGATTGAATGCAGTAACCACACCCGATCGATACCCGATACCACGACTGCATGACTTTACACATAACCTCCAAGGCAAGAAGATATTTTCAAAAATTGATTTGCAGAAGGCCTACTACCAGATTAAAAATAAAGAAGATGATGTGAAGAAGACAGCCGTGATTACACCTTTTGGCTTGTACGAGTTCACTAGGATGTGTTTTGGTTTGAAGAACGCAGGCCAGACATTCCAACGTCACATTGACAACGTGCTTCGCGGCCTACCCGTTTTTCCATTCGTCGATGACATTCTTGTTGCTTCTGAAAACCAAGAAGTACACAGAAGAGAGCTACAAGAAGTGTTTAAGCGACTTAACGACAGTGGCTTAAAAATAAACGTCGCTAAGTGTATCTTCGGCCAGTCAAAACTCGATTTCCTGGGATACACAATAAGCCCTGAAGGTATTACACCGACGGAAGAAAAGGTACAAGCAATACAATCTTACCCGCTACCAAATACGATCCAAGAACTACGTCGTTTCGTCGGAATGCTGAACTTTTATCGATCGAACATACCCCATGCGGCTGAACATCAAAAAGAATTAAGCAAATACTTTCACAACGCCAAAAAAAATGATAAAACATGCATACAGTGGACCGAAGAGGCAAAAGAAGCATTCAATCAATGCAAAGAAGATATCAAGAACTGCGCATTATTGTCCTATCCATCACTGAGCGAACCTTTCGCATTGATGACAGACGCCTCAAACACATGCGCCGGTGCCGTAATACAACAAAAGATCAACGGCAAGTGGAGACCACTGGGATTTTTCTCTAAGAAGTTCAGTGACGCACAGCGTAAATACAGCACGTATGACCGTGAGTTGCTGTCAATCTACATGGCAATACGTCATTTCCGCCGTGTGTTTGAAGGACGAGAGTTAGTTGTTTACACGGATCACAAACCGCTGTGTAATGCATTAACTTCAAACAGCAAGTCTGAGACGCCCCGCCGAACTAGATACCTTGAATATATCGGACAATTCACGTCAAATGTACAACACGTAACCGGCCAGGACAACAAAGTCGCAGATGCACTATCACGAGTCGAAACAATAACATGCCCGACACCACTGGATTACACCGAGTTAGCAAGAAAACAAGACCAATCCGAAGAATTAAAAATGCTAGCAAACAAAGGAAAATACCTATTCCAGAAAATCACAATTCCCAACTCAACCGCCCAAGTTACCTGCGAGATGTCATCAAACACTGCTCGTCCATATCTGCCTCCAGATTTTCGAAAAGCTGCATTTCAAGCTATTCACGACCTTAGTCACCCCGGCATAAGGGCGACAAGGAAGCTAATCACCGCCCGCTACTGGTGGCCCTCCATGAATAGTAACGTAAAGGAGTGGACTCGAACGTGCGACGCGTGCCAGCGTGCTAAGGTGCAACAACACACGAAGACACCTATTGCTAGTTTCCAACAAGCAAACAGACTGGAGCATGTGCATATGGATATTGTTGGCCCGTTGCCTATTTCTGACGGCTATCGATATCTATTGACCATGATAGATAGGGCTACCAAATGGCCTGAAGCCTGTCCATTAGAAAATATAACCGCAGAAAAGGTTGCAAATGCGTTCTATGATGGTTGGATTGCGAGATTCGGTTGCCCAGTAACCATAACCACCGACCAAGGGAGGCAATTTGAATCTGACCTATTTAATAAATTGACGCAACGAATGGGAATCCACCGCACCCGCACCACTGCCTACCACCCGCAGTGTAACGGCGTGATAGAGCGATGGCATCGCTCACTCAAGACCGCACTCACCGCAAGACTTAAATCTACAACATGGTCACACGAGCTACCTACAGTGCTACTGGGACTGCGCGCTTCGATAAAAGAAGACGTTGGTGCTAGTACAGCTGAACTACTTTATGGCCAAACGCTGCGATTACCAGGAGAATTCTACGAAGAATCTACAAGACATCGCGACACGGTTTCAAACTTCATGAATAAGTTGAATGGAGCGTTAAAGAAGGCCCAGGCGCAACGGAAATCTAATCAAACCCGAGCGACATTTATTCACGATGACCTACATAAATGCTCGCATGTTTACCTGCGCAATGACGCATCAAGAAAGCCTCTGACGCCGACCTATAATGGCCCGTACGAAGTGATTAGTCGTAACAACAAGTACTTCACTATCCAGTTATGCAATAGACGCACCAACATCACTGTTGACAGACTAAAGCCTGCTTTCCGGATGGATACCGAGTCAGAATCGCCAGTCACAGATACGTACGCATACGTCACAAAGTCAGGAAGAACATCGAAGCCCTGTGTACGTTTCACTAGCGGGGGAATGATGTAGCAGCTCATACTTACGATAGACATACAAATTAGAGGAGCGCATACAGCCGTGCGCCACCGTGCGTTCGCGCATACTAAGCTAGCCAAGGTTAAAGGAATGCGGCAAGTGCCGGCTGTATCATCGCGCTCGCTCAACGAAGGGAGCTCGGCACATTCTACCGACATTACCAAATTGTGTTAGTTATAAGTTTTTAATGTACCCGATTTATTTAGATTTTTATGACTTGGTTCTGTATATAAGCAGCGCTTATTAATAAAATACACAGATCATTATTCGTCTTTTTACTCGCAACACATATACCTACCTAAACCTACTTCAGCTCTTGTTAGGGCGGTGAAAATGCCCTGGCCACACCACTGGGTGGTAACGTGGAGTGCTCACTAAGAACTCCGCCGTTTTTTCCGCCATTTTCGTTACCCCTCTATAAAAGCAGATGTAGGCCTACTAACGTCTACTTTTATAAAGAGGCCTCGAAAGCTGTTAACTAGGTCTGCAGCGAACCTCAAGCAGAGGAAAAATCAGACCGTGAAATGCCCCGAGCTTATAAATTTAATTGAAATCGTACACGTTTTGTTCCAGGTCAACGACGAAAACGTAACATCAATGAAGACACCAGAAGTGATCGACCTGCTGCGAATACTAAGAGGCTCTATTTGTATCACTGTACTGCGGCCGCCGAACCCACAATGAGCATAAATACCAGCAGACATTAATATGGAAGAAGCACACCCCTAGGCCTGCAAGGACCGGGCCTGGCAGGAGAAACGGGTTCCCGTCGGTGGTGCCGAGATAAGGATGTTTCCCACGATAGGGAAACAAAACGCACCTTAGAACTAAAGTAATATAGAAAGAAAAAAATCTCTGCCCAACACTGCAGTGTTACACATTGATTGTACCTTCATGACATTTATTAATTCTATCAAGGTTCAATTTTATCATTGAAATACAATTAATATCTTAATAACTTCGCGAAGACATACTTACATACGTTCATCTACATGAGTCTTCACGATATATTGGTTACTTCGTTGATTTCTTAAGTCGAGTATTTAATATTCTATTGCGTATACGCAGATGAAGATTTAAATCGTTAGATTTGCGCTCACTTTACTTAGTCACGCGTAAAAGTGTCCACACTGAGAAGAGTGAGCTCACACATTATTAAATAGCGTTTCCATGACATTCAAGTCAAGTCACTGCGTCATTGTATGTCAGAGGTGTAAACAAAAACAGAAACGCGACTATCTTTTGACGCGGTAGGGCTAATCTAACGATTTAAATCTTTGATGTAAACAATTTTGATAGACAAAACATTCGTTTCTATCATGTATTTTTTATAATATATTATGGACATTATAAAGCATAGCTTCATTATTGAATTTTACATGTATGTTAATAAGCCACACAATCTAATAAGTACATGCTGTTTTGTTAAAGTTCCTAATAGTGGATCGTGCGAAACTTTTGCCGTCGTAAATTATATTTCTTATACTTGATAAGTTACCTAATAAAATAATTTATTTTCGGAAAAGATCTCTGTAGCTATCTCTCATAGACAAATTATTAGGAAAATAAATAAATCTATCGAAATATACATCATTAAATTTATTTACACCGACCAATGTAGATACTCAAAGATATAGTCTAATAAATAATGAAAAAAAAAGTATTTTATGTTATATATATTGAACACAATGATTGAAAGGCAATAAGCAGCGTTTATTTTAGAATTAATATATTATGACTATTAAAATTATGGAACTTTAAAATTATTATAATATTCTTACTAGAAGATGACTTACAGAGTAGAATTTTCTAAATATTAAGCGACAAGTTAAGGCACCTGGCGGCCTATATTTGTGCAAATATAATAAAGTCCCTTGACTTATAAAAAGTAGACTATGTTATTGTAGAAAATATTAAAATGTCATGAAGTATAGCATTCCAAGAGGTTAGCCTTTGTAAATAATGTAAAGTTAAAAGACAGTTTATGTAGTCGTTGTGAAGTTGCGTTATGTGCAATTGTCAAATGAAAATAAACTGCAAAATGTCGCATAAGTTTTTAGTTTTGTTTATTTAATGTTTTGCTCAAATATATAATTGTTGTCAGAACACAATACTAACTTTGATGATTGCTCGTAACGTATTATAGCCACTTTTTATTAACATATTTTTAGAGTCACATTATTACGCGTAAGTACAAAATATACGTGTCAAGTGACGAATTGCATGCGACCAGATCCAGTTCTCTGGTCAATAATAATAAAAAAAGTACACAAGTTTGTCAAACTGCGCTAGTCTGACAAACATTATTAAAATGTTGAGTTACATCGCTAATAAAATTTAAAATTAATGCATTATACGCTATACTTCCTATAGGCACTGATTATAAATTCTAGTCAAATCTAAATTTTAATTGAAATTATTACACAGTTAGCCTTTGAGAAATATAATATTGACGTAAAACAGTAGTTAAATTATATTCTTACATAAATAAATAATATACAATATTCACTCTTTGATTTCTCATAAGGTGTCTGTTTGTTATGAACTTGAAAGATTTTATCAACAAATCTATTTTAATATTAACAATACTAGCCTTAAGTTGATAGAATAATTGTTTAGAGAAGAAGTATAATGAATCATTACCCATAAAAAATCAAGCTGAACGAATCAATCAACTGATATTCTAAAGTAATTGTGATGGAATTGTGTTAGATTAACCGTATAACGTACGTTCTAGAGTTAATAATATGCAACTACAGTAGGTGCAGAATGGCCCAGTGCTCCTTTGTACTGCGATGATATAATCACTCATTAATAAGCTTTCCCGGGGTCTACCAACAATATTTAAGGTCCATATCTTTTTCAAGCACCTCATTTTATGTCTACTAATATTTTTGCTGAAATTCTAATATTGTACAAATTAGCAGCGCTAAAAGCGACTTGTTATAAGATAGAGTTAGTAGTAAGCCCCAGAACCGAAATTACAACAATGAAAACACATCTGTATATTAATTTTCCCAAGGGAGAATAGTGTTTACGCATCCATTGTGTGTATGATTTCAAATAATATCACTAGAGGCTATTTTATTGCGTAAATGGTAATACGATTTGAACACTATCAGAATACTATCGTGACACGAAGTAAATATACCAGTGATTTTGCCTTTGTCAGTTTGCAAACCACGACAGGCAACACGCACGTCTCATATGACAAGAAAGTACAAAACACATCACGACTATTCGTGACACAAGCTTTGTCACTTAATGCGTGACAAGTCTGTTGCACATTGCATACCTAAGTAAAATAATCCTAAAAAATATCGCGTTCTGATAGTTCCAAAATACTTCCATCCATATCCTCCAACCCTCAACTTCAGGTAAATTTCTTGGTGCTCCTTCATAATTGCACATCGCTTGCTAGTCTCTCATGCCTTATCAAAGTCTGGGCCGTAGTCGTTATGTGACGTTGATATTATTTCGCCAATTATCGTGTCAGTCATAGGAATATTAATGGAATGTACGATAAACTTAATTACCTTACTATGATAAGAATAAAAATATGAAATATATTATTTTGTTGTATTATTTCACTGATCCCCAATTTATTATCCTACCTACTAGCTGCACCCCGCGGTTTCACCTGCGTAAAGGACAATCCCGTGGGAATATCGGAATAAAAAGTAGCCTATGTGTTAATCCAAGGTGTCAGCTACCTCCATACAAAATTTCATCATTGGTCCAGCCACCATTTGAGAGTGAAGAAGTAACAAACATATAAACACACACACACACCCCCACAAACTTTCGCCTTTATAATATTAGTGTGATATAGTGTGATACCTTCGAGATCCTTCTTGTAGCGGCTGCAGCCAGCAATCAGGAAAAACTCAAGAAACTCCTTCATTATCCACATTTTCTACCCATTCTAATGTTGAAACAATTTAAGCTTCCATAATTAAATCTGAAGCTCGTAAGATGTAAAGTACCTACACTACCTATCTACATCACTATCATAATTTCAGCCGAAAGACATCCACTGCTGGATATAGGCCTCCCCCAAGCACCGCCACTACCGGTTTTGTGCTCCTCTCATCCAGCAGATTCCCGAGGCCTAGGTACATAATGGCGCCGATTCCCTTGTTCACAAACTAAACTAAATTTAAGTTCAGTGCATCGTTTTCTTTCTATTTCATTAAGAAAAGGACAGAAGATAACTATTAGTTTAGTCCTGTCAAATTAAGATACTCCATAGCAAGTATAGACGTGATTAAAAACATGGCTACGTCAATTTACGTTAGGCGCTGTTGACAGGAATATTTATCTTCTGTCCTCTTTTTAATGAAATAGAAAGAAAAAGATAGTACTGAACTTAAATTTAGTTTAAGGGAATCGGCGCCATTATCACAAATGTTCAGTCATCTTTAGTCAGTAGAAGTGGGATTTCACTGATACAGTTTTGGTCTACCTCCTTATTGCTTTCCTTGTTTCTGCCTTACTTCACCCAGCTAGATGCCCTACCTATCTCCATTACAAAGCTGTAAATCTCGGTGCCTACGTCTTGTAAGACGTCGAACCTTTAGGTTGCGAACACGAGCTTGTAATTCCACACTGAATATCGGACCACTTTGTACAGCGCGAAAGTATCATGGTGATTTTTTTTTATGGCTAGGAAGCATGGAAGATTCTACATGCATAACTTTAAAAGCAACGCTACAAGTACACACACAAGCTACAGAAATCTACTTAAAATTATAGAAAATAAAAATAGTTTTAAATTTAATTAATTACTATAATATTGCTCTCATATTTCTCAAGCTTGTTCCGGTATGAATTATGATGGCAGTAGCCTGGTATTTGCAGGGAGTCGGACGCAGCTTTACATAATCATGAAATAAATTAAATATGCAAATAATAAATTACGACATTTATTACAGTTTCGGTAGACGGTGAAAGTGCTCGCCGAAAAGTACCAAAAATCGATATTAAATACTAAAATATTTAAATTATTATGTAAAGTGTTGTTTTGTGCTCTTTCACCCGTCTCCTATCACCTATTACGAATGCTACGATCCACCGGGCGGAACAATCAAACGGTGCTCCTAGCAGCATCGATCCATGGAGATGCGCTTACACGGGCAACTTAAATTGCTCAACTCAGGGCAACATTTGGTCAAACAAATATGACACGATAACGTCAAGTAGTTTTCTGCGATACTAATGCCAATATGTCGCGACTATTGCTCGAGATACTACCACATACTATTTATTAAAAGCATTAAGAGGCAATTTACAACACATTCATTAGCAATACAGAATTTATATACAGGAGCAACTGAAGATAATATTGCCGATGCAACGGAAACATTACGTTTTCTCGTACTTCTTTTCAATTTTCACCTACGGCTACAGTTGCCGGGCAATAATTGCTGGAAAAGTTGCCGGTGTAAGCGTGACTTTAACAATTAAGCACGACATTAGCGCCGGCCACTTTTTGTGGCGTCGCGTGCAAGGGGAATGCAAATCGATGTGTTCGTACGAGGTGATCGCTTCCGATAGGAATGAGCTTGCGTGTTATTTCATAGAGTTTAAAGACGATCATGATGTTTAATAGGGAGTTTCTCAAGCATTTTTTTAGTTTTGTGCATAGCAGAGCTACAAGCTAGAACGCAGGTGACCACCAGAAAATGTTGTTATGCCTAATTGCAGACAGTAACAACATTCGTGAGTTCAATAAGAGTAAACACTTGAACTTAATTTTCCAGATCAATTCAGCATTATTTTTAACACAGGGGAAAATTGGAAATCATCACATTTTCGTGGAAAGACAATTTCGTCTAGTCCAGGTATATTTTGTTGCTCAGTGTTGAGTTCCGTTAGGGCTTAGCAGCAATAGTGGGCGATAGACCATTATCAGACCTGTCACTTACTATGCACTCTAGCGATCTTTGACCCGACACTTTTAGCGAAACTGCTTGGTCAATGTCATTACCATTTGTATTGTTACGCGAGTACCGCTTGAATGAGTGAATTGAACTATTCGCCCGTTAGGGAAAATGATCGTGAAACTTTTACAAACTCTTCAATTTTATCTAGTTTAATTGGATTTTACTTTTTTACCCAAAAACGTTTTGACAGATTTAGTGTAAAAACATGTAGGTACTAAACGTACTCGAAAATGTATAAGTGAGTAGTAATTTGCATCCCGTTTTAAGCTACAGTTAAACTTCTTCGCAGTTAGTAAGTATGGTTAGCGTCACGGTCACCGCTCGTCCACCGACCACCGCCGCCGTCCGAGGGAGCCACCTCTCTACGCTTCGCTGACAAACGAATGTACAAAAAAAAACGATCCACTTAAGTAACTATTACGACCAACCAAACTGTCATAATAAAATCAGGTCATCATTTGTAGGTCTCAACAAAAATCTAAATTAAATCCAAGAAAAATAAACGAAAAAGTCGCACAAAAAGTTTATTTGAAAATAGCTTTCTTGCCTATACTTGGATTTTTCTTGTCCAGTAGGTCGGTAGTATCAATTTAATCCACTAGGATCAACCAAGAAATGCCAAGAAACGTTTTATATTCCACCGAGAAATTAATGTTACAGTTGAAAGTATTCCGCCTTTAACAAACATAGAAAGCTGTACTGTAACTTACTCACAAATTAAACTGTAACGCGACTGAACCAGTAACGTAGTAGTTTAAAACGTATTTGCCGGTGGCAAATAAAAACACAAATATCTTCGTGAACCATGAAGACAACGTAACGAGTTGTAAAAAGCAAACAAGAACTGTAACACTGTAACGTCCATGCTGATCTTAGCAATAAAAGAAAGAACTGAATGTTACATAATACTTGGCAATAGGTAATATGCAAGCATTGATTTATTTGTGCAAGCTACGGGTTTGGATAAATGGAGAATCAGTGCCATAAAAGACCCATACAATGTTAGACCAAATATGGTCGCCCATAAATCTAAAACCATATAAGTAGAACCTTATTACCTTATTAACCGGTGCTAGGAAAAATGTTGTCCACTATGGTTCATAAAACTTTTCCACCAATCAAAATTGCAAGCGCTCGCTTCGGCGATAAAGTAAATTGAAAAGACGTCAAGTTGTGCAAACAATGTTTCGTAGTCCATGGAAATTTTACTCAGTTCGTTTTAAAACTGAAAAAAAAAACCCAACTATTGGATCGTAGAGCTCCCAATTTTCCTTAAATGCGCAATGTACGCTAGTAACATAAATTCAATGTAAATGCGAGATCATTTTCACCTGAGAATACCCAAAAAATACAAAACTTCATATAAACCAAATATATACGAAGTAGTAAGTAGGTAGTGTAAGTAATTTTAACATAAAAATTACACAATACACATCCAATTATTAGAACTTTAACCCCCCAATGCTCATCGAACTTGACTGTCATCACAATACTAGGGGATGTGGAAAAGCGTCCGCGGTTCGGCGATGTTCGGGCAGTCGCAAGCGGCCCGCGGTCTGACACACCTGTCGATAGTAGTTGCGTGCGCGCCACAGGAAGTGCAGTGAATTACCGGACCAAACAACTGTTCACACTACTCATTCAAAATCCGAAAGCGAGCACAATTTTTTTTAATGCTCGTTGAGAGCCAAGGACTTTTAAATCTGTGAGTTTTTTTTTATTTATCTTTTTAGGCAAGGGGTTTTGTTTGGAGATTTTGTTTTGTCGTATTTTATAAATGAACTTTAAATTATGTAATTAAAGTCTGATTGCGTAATTTAATAGATACGATGACAAACATAATTGTACATAGAGGATGACCATAATTATATTTCTACCTACTTAGTATTGGTACTTATTTATTACATAATGAGATCTACAACCTTAGCTACCCAGGTGAAAAGTGTGCTAATGCCGCTAGGGCCCAGCATAGAAATAATGCGGATGTATCGGGTTTATATGTTGCAAACAACATCAATGTGACAGGTCATTAGTCTCTACAACTGGGTATGTGGTACCTATCTAGACTATTAAACCTTGGCTTGAAACACAATGTTTTTGTTGAAAATATTGTAACTGAAAGATACTTTCCAAAGTAATTAAAGAAAGACCGTAAAATTATCTACATTATAACAATAACAACATTCACTATCAAAACTAATTTTCGTCGTTTAAGTAAAAGTTGATCTTTAATTAAGAAAGGGCCGAGATGAATTGTTCTTAAGTTAAAATTCACGCTACTTGTCACTTGTAGCGTGAAACATTTTCTGTTTGTACGTCAGACCCGCAGACCCGCATAAACAAATTATGGCGTTAAGTAGATCGTGACAGATCAAATCGCGATTTATGGGTCAGCTAATATTGCCTTTTACATTCAAACTGTGGCTCGGACAAGAAAGTGTAACCATACAAATTGACATACGTAGGTAAACAATAAGATTACCTATAAGATTACACGAACGTTTACATTCGTTTTTCAGTTGAAGTACCTCATACTGACTACAAAACTCTTCCCAAAATTACATATATGTAATCAAAACACAGACATGATGTTATAATTAAAACAATTCTGGGAAGCTATTGCGGGAAGCAATATTTCTGTAACTAAATGAGAACAGCTTAACATTGTGGGCTCAGCTCGATTCATACAAAATTGCTCTAAGTAATGTGCAAACACTTTCATTTCTGTAAATTAATTATGCAAACAAAATTATTGCCCGACCGCGTAACAATTGTTGTCGTCTAAAGTTCCCATCTTTAATGTAAGGTTACACAAAAATGACCTTATCTATATCATCTTAATTTAATTCTCTACGAGTTCGTCATCAGTAGCTGACTAGAACCGTTTAAGAATTTCACCGGCGCGGGCGCAACTAAAAACTTAATGGGTTCCTGTGATTGTTGGAAAATCGATAGCATTGTCAAGTTCAGTTCTTGCTCAGTTCGAAATCGTGGGAAATCACGACACATGTACCTAAACAATGACATGCTATGAGACGAGTCGATCAGTATCGCACTAGAAATTATGTTATTATTGCCATACAAGACACACGCGATCTTTATCTATTACTTAGATATTTTAAAATTGATGGAAAGGTGGGAAACAGAATCGATTGCTATCATCAGAAACGGAGAAAACTAACAAGATTGCAACTTGATACTAATAGCAGTGAGAATCAGTCACACCTGTCATTAAACTAAACACGTATATCGGTATATTGAAATGGAAAACTTATCAGTTTCTTTGAACTGCAATTTTCATATCTAATAGCACCTTGTGGCTCCTGTCACTCTCGTTACTTTAATAATCCTACATGCTACTCGTTTCGTAACCAAGCTGTATTTAATAACTGGCTTAGTGTTGGAAATATTTGCATAGATAACATGCATTTACAATAACTTCCTAGCTTAGAATAACTTAGGTAGGTACTCTAGAAATAGAACCAACCCTTCCGCGTCGACGGGATTTCGCTAACGACTGATGTAGATAAGAAATCGATATACAGCGAATTAATCATTTCCTTCACTATAATTTTCATAGCGAAGATGTCTCTTCTAACGTTCATTCATAATTTGATGTAAACAACCGGTATTTTCCCAAGTATACTAGACTTGTAAACAAGTAGGTATATAAACCAGGTAACTAACTTTCACATTTTCTTAATATAAATTAAAATATTGTGATCTCATCGTTCCGCAAAAAATTGTTATTATATTAAAAACATCAAACGGAGTGGAAAATTCGAAATAAATACAAAAGACAACTCTACGAGCAATGGCCGCATTGATGAAAAACAACATTAACAGTCAGAAAAACTGGCCAAGTGCGAGTCGGACTCGCAGACGAAGGGTTCCGTACCACAAGGCAAAAACACCGAAAAAAACACGTTTGTTGTATGGGAGCCCCCCGACTTACCCCCCTTAAATATTTCTTTTTAGTATTTTTTGTTATAGTGGCAACAGAAATACATAATTTTTGTGAAAATTTCAACTGTCTAGCTATCGCGGTTCTTGAGATACAGCCTGGTGACAGACAGACGGACGGACGGATGGACAGACGGACGGACAGACGAACGGACAGACAGCGAAGTCTTAGTAATAGAGTTCCGTTTTTACCCTTCGGGTACGGAACCCTAATAAAAAAAGAGACTAAAACTTTGAATAACAGTTGGAACGTTTTTGTATTGCATAATGCTACTAAAAATCGAAAGTATGGGATTTAGACAAAAATAACGACATAGACACGAAATCCGCATAATGCCTGGTGATTAACCTCTTCGGTGAAGTATTCTAATTTGTATGGGCAATGTTTTAGTCGTTATTATGTACCTACACGATCGGTCGTGATCGGTATCCGTATCGAACTGTTATTGATCTGTTAGCTTTTTGAGGGTTAAATAAATTTTAAACGGGCTTTAGTTGATTAATCGAAATGGTATAATTAAAGAAGTAGGTAGCTGCGACTACTGTCTGTCAAATAAAGGTAAAACAACCTGCTAAATTAGATATGGTAAATAACAAACACCGGGATGAGCTGAACTCCTTTTATAAAAATTGGTCCCTGGCAGCTCTGGACAGAGAGAGGTGGAAAGAGAGTGGGGAGACCTTTGTCCAGCAGTGGGACACTAAAAAAAATAGCACATCATCATCATCGTTTCAGCCGAAAGACGTCCACTTTCGACTGAATAGCACATACCTATAGCTTCTCGTAAATACTGAAATGGTTTACAGCATTATCTAGCTACCAAAAAAACTCTGGGAAAAACAACAAAGCAAAGGACGATGACATTACGCATTTAATCCTAACTAAAATAGGTAATTGTTTTTTTTTTTATAACGCAAAAACTATCAGTGAGTAACAGACTATACCGGATGCGGTGGTGCGACGGGTTCGGTTCCCGGGGAGGCACGCTCGGACGCGCCAACACGCTTCATGCGCCTGCGCCGCTCACCTGCACCACCCATCGGGTAAATGTAGGAATTAATAGGAATGAGTATAAAAACACATGGCGATCATGGTGATTCATACTTAGAAAAAAAAGTACAGCGTGATCCAGACCTATAAAGAAAAAATATAAAATATTATTTGGCAAGTCAGAAGAAATGAAAACGACATTAACTTTTCTCGCAAAAGTCTGTTTTCATGTTTGTAAATAACAAACCTTCCATTCAGTGTCCATACCGTGAAATCACAGTTCAGAGTACAAAGTGCAAAGGCACAAAACGTAATAGGTCCACCTATGGTATCCAACAATGGTTTATTAGCCAGCGAAACCACACGACCTAGGAATATTTCTAGGCTGTAATAAGATTCGCTACACACTGTTACGGTTATGTCACTTCAACCAGAGACACTGCTCATTATATTATGCACTAACTTTAATGATACTGTCTATTGTTCGCCGAATTAATGCTCACATTTATTGCGTTTGTCTGAATGTCTGCTCCTAGCTTTATTATATATATTATATAGGTGCTTTCGCATGCACCCTAATTGCGTAACACTCTATTACTCTCAATTTGAATCATTTTCAAGCATATTGCTAATCCATTGCTCCATATGTTCGAATAATGTGTCTGCTCAACAACGTAATTAACGCAATGAATGTTGTTCAACTGTCAAAATGAAACCCATTGCTACTGATAGTGTGTTACGCAATTACCCTGCTGGTGTTGATAGACATCGCCTATGCGATGATATTGTTGACAAAATATATCAATATAACAAGGAGCTAACGGCACGTTTGCGCTGCGTATATACGTTCGGCGAACACCTACGTCGAATGTGAAGAGTGTCCATAAAAGACTACGAGTTTCTCTTCATCATCAAGTATAATAAAATAGGTACATACTCTATTCAAAACCACATATGCTTTAACACAAAAAAGTGTTAGCATGACTGACATCTTTAACTACATAATTCAGCAATGATTTACATTGTATTTAACGGAGATCTTCGAGCATAAAATGTACGTAAGTCTTCGCAATCTGAATAAGGAAGGAGTTGCCCTATAATTAACGACCGACGAAGGCCCACATACTTTCGTATCATAGAAAAAGCGGCTCACCTGCTTTTATCTACAACGGATCTTCTATTTACTGCGTTTCCATTGTTGGTACGATATTTTTTAAACTGAATCTCTGCATCCCGTCCAAATAAAAAAGCTATTTAGGTATGCGGATCGAAATCGTTAACACCGATTATGGCTGGATATATTCAAAGAATACATACTTTTAATTATCTTTAACTATGATTTAAATTAATTTTAATGAAAATGCATAGCTTCGAATGATTTATAGACCTGCAACTATTTGCATTACCAAAGTTTTGCAACAATGGACTAGGTATTATAATATTATTAAGAAAACAAAGTAAAACTAGCCAAAATCCCCTAAATTAATACCTACGAGTCGAAAGACATACAAAAATATGGCACGTATCTAATCGAACCTCAAATAATTCCCATTTTGCTTTCTTAAAAATATTATTGAACATATAATGAATGCGCCTATTTTTGTGAACCTTAAATAATTCCTATTTTGGGGTGCTAAAAATACTAAATAGCCAAGTAACTGCAACCGACTTGGGATACATCCCACCCGCATGACTGACGTATTCAAACAAAGATAATGGACACGCGCCAAAGGTATTCTAATGTAACAAATAGAGTAAAAATCGTGTTGATGACGACTAGTCATGTACGTAATAAGTGTAACATTCGTAATCGCACTTAAACACGGAATGGCCAAAAGCGAGCAAGCGAGAGATTTTAATCTGCGGCAGTTTAGTTTATATGTATGTATATTTATAGGCCTCTCGTGTTCATATAATAAGAGCCTCTTACGAAATTGGCACAGAATAAGTAGTTCTGACTATCCCTTTAAAATCTTTAAGAACCTTATCACCGTACAGGTGATTTTTTTTACCGGTTCCAAATTTTTACAAGGTGTTCTACCCATGAACTTTCACTATGGGACCAACTCTGAAATCACGAAAATAAATCTTTTGTTTCTTAAATAATTATTGACAAATTCTTATTTATCATACATACATTGAACTTTTGCATGAAACAGCAGATATTTTTCATTATCAGGGATGACTTATAAATATTATCGTCCATAGCTAGGGTCTAAATCTAAAGCAATGGTCTAGTAACAGCTCACACCCTTTTTAGGAGCGAATGCTTAAATAAACCGTCACCATACATAGCTGGCAAAAAACAATAAAAAGATCGAAGTATGAAACTAATAGCTAAAGTTACATAAAAGTTTATTACTGAAAACAACTCCATGAATTCGACAAGGGCTAAGAATTTTATTTCATATTTTATTGGCAATAAGAGCCATGATTGCGTTTTTTTACCCAAATATGTGGAGTCGTCTTGGACGAGCAAGCTGTGCCTAGGCGGTGTATTTCTTAACAATCACTTTGTTTGTGCAAGCGTGAGAATTAAGGAATGAATATCTTGATAGCTGAAGTTATAAGTCCGTAACAACCCGATTGCTAAATTAACCATTTATTTAAATTGTAATGGATTTGAATAATTACGAAATCTGTTTTGATATGTTAGGATAGTGAATCGCGGATTCGATACCTATTATTTTTTTTATTATTTCTAGCCTATGTTGTCCTTTCCACTAACCTCGGTGTTGAGCAAATGTGGACCAATCCTGTCTGTACGCGTCAGGCTCGTCCCGCCATCATCTTCTGGGCCTGCCTCGATGTCGCCGAGCGGTTTTTACGACCCACATGGTGGTGGATTTGGCCCATGGCTCGTTCGATATGCGGCCAACATGTCCGGCCCAGTTCCACTTAAGCTTGGCTGCTTTTTGGGTGACGTGACTATTTGTGTTTTGAAGCACAGCATTGTGTTCCCAAGACGATCGGTTAATCTGCTCCATTGATCGCTGGCAAACCTCAACCTTGAACCTCTGCAGTCAAAGACTAGTTTTGAGCGCCGCAGCGAGGATACCTAGTTATATAGTTGTACGACATTTTAGGCACTAATTAATGAGAAAAGCTCTTCTACTTAGTACCTACAATAATGTTAAACTATTAACTCTTAGTATGTCTTCTTTTTCAGCCTTTCGCCAACCAATCTGAGTGTAGGAATCCTGCAATGTACGCCACTCTTCTCTGACTCTAGCCTTCCTAAGCTAAGCCAAAATCGTTGCATTTGTGTTGCATCAAATGTTCTTCATGTATTATAGTGAAAACAGTTCATGTTTACAAGGTGCCCTACAAAACGAATGCTAGTGTACTGTTGAGGGATTATTTAAATCCAATTTGAGGCACTGGCGACATCAATGTAGTTTATGACAACACAATAACATGGAAACTAAAATGGGTCATGGAAAGATAACATTTGAGTCACACAGTGGTATCTGAGTACCTACCTATATGGGAAAACTGAAAAACTTGAAGCCTTTGTTTGGGATCAAGTGCATCATTTATAACAGACTTTTAATTTTAAGCTCAAAGATTTGTGGACACACTTATCCGTTTTTCCGGAAAAGTTTTATTTTTTTCACCAATAGAATATTTTTCTGACTTTGGGCAATCTAATTTATACTGTTAGCCCAAGATGCATCCTATTTTTGGCTTTTGGGACACCGTAGGTTAATCCTTGTAGTCAAGCACTTTGTAAGCTTTTGTAGCTATATTGGTTAATCTCGCACACACCTCATCATCATCTCATACACACCTGTACTTATAATGAAGATTACTAGAGCGCGTTCACCAAACTTTATTTTAACTCTATGTTTTTTCAATGTTCATAATAATATTAATTACACACTAAGATGAACATCAAAAACATGCGTTTCTCTACAAAACGTTAAAATGCTGAGTAATTTATTATAACCACCGTTATGTAGGTAGGTACATATGTACCTATATTATCTTAACCGAATAAAATAACGGTGAAGCCAGTTAACAGTCCTCGTCAAGAAAGTTGTTGTAAACATAGGCAGTAGCCTAATTTGAGATATAAGGCTATAATAACTGCAGTCGTAAAATCACCTCTTCTTATTGAATGATCCGCGGATCTATTCTTTAAAATTCTTACCATGAAAACTTCGGAGAAGTGAGCTGTCAATAGTGTCAATCCATCCATCAAGCACCAACAGCAGGGTAATTGCGTAACACACTATCAGTAGCAATGGGTTTCATTTTGACAGTTCAACAACATTCATTGGGTATTTGCGATGTTGAGCAGACACATTTTTCGAACATATGGAGCTATGGATTAGAAATATGCTTCAAAATGAATCAAATTGAGAGTAATAGTGTGTTACGCAATTAGGGTGCCCGGTCTATTCTGTAAAAATCTCACAGTGAAAACTTAGGTGAAGTGAGCGTGGAGTGAGCTGTCAATAGTGTCAATTCCTAGCAAAAACAAACTCACTTCACCTAAGTTTTCACGGTGAGATTTTTACAGAATCGACCGGCTGATGCTAGGGATTGACACTATTGACAGCTCACTTCATCTACTTATGTTTTCACGGTGAGAAATACCTACCTATTCTTTCCTTCCATACGAATAATAGACATCTCTATCACTGAACATTGTTTTATAATAGATCGTCCTGTCCTAACCCTCTTTGTTGAGACAATTGGCAAAGGTTGTATAAACAAAAACGTAAAATAATCTTCATCAATTAAAATGTAAGTTTATAAACTACAGCAGATGAAGGCTACTCTATTTTTCACTAGGTTTTGCAAACAGATGAGCTGGTTATCTAGGATACGTTCCCTTCTGCTCATTGCACTGTACGATGCATTAGGGTAATTGGTAATACGGGCTGGTGTCCGCAACTCCAGGTCAATGCGCGTATTTTTTTTTTTTTTTTTTTTGTAATTTACTGTATACGCTCTATAACTCAAGTAGCGGATGTTGGAGAAAAAACAGCCAGGCTGAAGTGGGATTCGGCCGGACACGTCTCACGAATGCACCCGGAGAGATGGGCAAAGATCGTCACTCACTGGACGCCTGAGGCAGGACATCGCCGTCGAGGTAGACCAAGGCGAAGGTGGCGTGACGGTCTAATAACATTCGCAGGGCCAACATGCCAGAGATCGCACAAGACAGGGAGGTTTGGAAGGCAAAAGGGGAGGCCTTTGCCCAGCAGTGGGACACAAACTAGGCTAACAAAAAAAAAAAAACTGTATACGATACATTATTTGAGGATCTTCTAATTCGTGGTCTGGTGGTATCGGTACCGACTTACGAGTTGTAGGTCGTGAGTTCGAACCCAGACAGGCAAGTCAAGTTGAAACACATAACATGTCGCCTGTATCTGTTAAGCGCTTACGTCATAACAACCACAAGAACAAATATTCTAACTTGGAAACAGGTGGAACTTGGAATCACGTGATAAAGTTATAGCAACAATGAAATAAGATCGTTGTGATGCAGCCGCAGAGACCGCAACCGATGCACTTGGTATTAACAAACAAGTAGACAAAGAATTTATTAAGGTTATAGTACCCATAATATATATATAATATATCTGATCCCCCGACGAAGCTTTGTAATAAAAATGTTATTGACGCTTGAACACTTTAAGCAACTTTGTCTCTACTTGATGGGCGACTCCTTATACCTAGTTACAAATCTGGTATTTTTATAGACAAAAATAACGACTATCCAGGAGGGCCATCAGCTAACTTATATAGGTATATACCTACCTACTACTAATTTCATCTAAGCTAGAGATAGAGAACAATATCAGATCAGAACAATGGAAAAATTTCAGACCATTACGTACGACAAAAAAGTCACAGTGGAATAGCTACAACTTTTTAAAGTTTGATGAGTAAAAGTATTTGAATCTTATGAAACCAGTATAATTAAATGTAGTTTCCTGTCGCCCACCTGCCGTCATAGTTACGTAATAATGATTTACAAACATCCTCAAAATAAAACCAATATTCGATAATAAAAAAACACTTTGGCCATGGCGTTAATTTTTATAACAAGCACATGTGTAACGGAGTATGGAAGCTTTCTCTCGTTCGTCGGTCATGCACTCCTTTTGGCCGTACCTACTTACTTAAAGTTAGTCACGCTCCGCGTACAGGAATCATGAATGAACAAATTGAATCCACGCCGATTTGTACAACCAACTTTCTTAATGGCTATGAATATTTATTGTCCAGTCAAAGAAAGTCATTTACTTAACTACATTTGCCTCTGAAAGGTCTTTTTTAAATAAATTTACATGCTGAATTAAATGCGGTTTCTACATCTATGTCTCCCATTTTGATTGCTGACGCATATAGAAGAAAGGGCATAAAATCTGAATCTATAAAGCTACTCATCTCGCATCCAACAATGAGGTTTTCAATTAAACTCATCACCAAAATTGCAATAAAAGTTCATCAATCGTATCTACAAAGGTCAGTCGCCGATAGTAGTGTACCATCGCTATTTACAATAGTCATTGGCCTTCGCACTCGTCTCGCTGACTGCCCCTTTTGTTTCAGGGCCCGCGAGCCTCACGGGAGCTGGTTTTGCCGCCAAAATACCTACGTCAACGACACCTAATTCATACGTTACCATCCGGCACGGGTCGCGAGGTCACGTTTTAATTGTTTTTACATAATTGTTTCGCAAACCCGATGCGTGTGAATAACCCTTGTGTATCAACCCATTCAATTTGAATTAATAACACGAGCTGTCGTAACATCTTCAGCGTTAATCACACATTATTTAGTTGATGGTTAATAACTCTGTCTAAACAATAGATGTTACATTACAATGAGAGAAATATAACCTTGTTGTTTAACTTTTACAAATTAGTGTTGATGTGTTACATAATTTTTGCATTTCCATTGAAATGAAAGCATGTGAAGCACGCATTGAATTCCCTAAATCCTAGCCCATAGAGTCAACAATGCCAAAGCAATTTATTTCCTAACGGAATGACTTTATTCGGGCTTTATCAAAATAAAAAGCTTTTGGTGTCATTAGCATCTAGCTTCAAAAATATTGCTTCGAAAGTAGAGGTATCTCTTCGTTAGGCAAGATTATGTGCTAACGGCGGCAATACTTAGGCAGTACAAGACAATGAGACACGGCAAGTTAGCAAATGCTCACTTCGCCTTCGTCGCCACGCGCTAGTTCCCTTACCACGATAATGAGCCAAGATAACCCAGTGACACAAGGGAGCTTTGGTGTGAAAGAAAAAGTTGTGTTGTGATCGGGTTGAGCTAATTGCTGATGATTTACTTACTGATTGTTTTTGAAACTATCAAATACAGTTTGTGGCATAGTTTTCCTAGATAGAATAGTGGGAATAGTATATCCTTTTTAACAGTTTTGACCGGTAAAATTGCCCCATGGAAACTATTAATAAGAATCAAATGTTGTCTATATTAGAATATTAGAGAGGAAAATTTTTTGTTTGTAAGTTTGTGTAGTGGTAATGTTTTATTGCATTTGATACACCAATTCTTGAGGAAGGATACGGGACGCTTAGAAGTCGAGCAAACCAAAAAAAATCAGAAAGAACGCTACGCGAAAACGAAGAAAAAGCGCGGGCCGCGGGCAGGCGATGCGATGCGACGGGCTGGGTAGGGAGAACAAGCGCGGGCCGCGGGCAGGCAATGCGATGCGACGGGCTGGGTAGGGAGAACAAGCGCGGGCCGCGGGCAGGCGATGCGATGCGACGGGCTGGGTAGGGAGAACAAGCGCGGGCCGCGGGCAGGCGATGCGATGCGACGGGCTGGGTAGGGATAACAAGCGCGGGCCGCGGGCAGGCGATGCGATGCGACGGGCTGGGTAGGGAGAACAAGCGCGGGCCGCGGGCAGGCGATGCGATGCGACGGGGTGGGTAGGGAGAACAAGCGCGGGCCGCGGGCAGGCGATGCGATGCGACGAGGTGGGTAGGGAGAACAAGCGCGGGCCGCGGGCAGGCGATGTGATGCGACGGGGTGGGTAGGGAGAACAAGAAATTTCACTCGGACGAAGTTGCGGACAAACGCTAGTCATTAAGAAAAATGACAGAAACTTGTGACACTTCATACATTTTCTACAGGGCAAAGAAAAATCAATTTCCGAGATTGCTTAAAAGTAAACTACGCTAACTCTCTATGTAAAGACATCAACGAGATGATAATTTTCACACATTTCCAATGAAAGTGAGAACTGTATCACCTTTCAAAGATAACAATGAATAATATCAAAGTAACTAACACTTTGTTCGTTTTACAGGTGTCCGTGAAGTCACGTCGAGGGGTTCAAATCAAGCCAGTGAGGTGACACTTTCACCGATACCGCACGAGTCTTCCCACGGTGAAACCGTGCGAAGTGAGAAAATGGTCTCACCACCAACCAGCAACAAGGCCAGATGTGACAGATGACTGACTACAATGCATGCGAGGGTTACATCTCACCCGACGCGAGTCCGGTTAAAACCGGTTCAGTACAAATGCATCACAGGGTTCTGGTTGCTCCTGACGATTCTAGAAGTGGTGGTCGCCAACAGACCGCCCAGGTTTCTCATAGATGGTCAATCAGAAATTGTTGTCAGGCTGAAAGAAGGACTTGACACACCTGTGGGTAAGTGCACATACTTAATACTATTGAAAATGTCTCTGATGTGAATAGAAATATGACCTGTCAACAGTAGCCAGCAATGGGCATAAGACCGAAGCAGTTTCGGGGTCTTAAAGAATAGGTGTGCAAATGATACCTACCTACATGTATTAGCTACAAATTATTCTAAATACAGACATTAATTTGATATTTCTCAAAAGTATCAATTGGCGAAATCACAATCGTAAGACACGGAGACACCGACATTGAACATGATACTTGGTACTAATATTATAACCTAACACTTGCTGTATCGCCTCCCCAAAAGCTATTTCAAAGTTGGACAACCCAACGTTTACCGTAAGGTGCCTACTGACAACCGGAAATTATTCATACTAGGGGAACGGGTAGAGTGGTGTTACCACGACAACTGGTGCAAACATAGGGAAGCCTTACAGCTGTTGGAAGGATCCCTTGCATTGGCGTAACTATACCGTTTGGGGCCCGTGGCAAATTCAAGGGATGGGGCCCTCCCTCAATGTAAAGAAGCTCAACCAACGTTATAGTTTTTTTTTTTTACTAGCACTTTTCCGCGACTTCTTTCGCGTAGACTTATTTTCCCCTACAACATTTAACACCTGACTGCTTCGTTGGTCTAGTGGTCGCAAACGCTACTGCTGAGCATGAGATCCTGTACTCCTGTCCAAAAAATTAGACAAACAATGGGGGAAAAGGTACAAAATGTTCGAAACCTGAATGATGTCCTTTTTTGCACATTTTCGAAAAAAGTTTTCATTTATAAACTTATGTTAGGATCCACCTGTGCTCATGGCCCTCTCGGGCCGGGGGCCCCTCTGGATGGGAGCCCGTGGCATTTTGCCCCAATGCCACCCTCTAGTTACGCCACGGATCCCTTGCTCACCCTGCACTTTACTAATGGTCGATGTGACGTAACAATGAGTAACGATTAGTCAACTTAAATGTGGCAAAGCGTAAAATCTCGTAAAATACCTGATGGGGTTGGAGTTTCGACTATTTGATGGTATTACAAAAGATATTAAATGTCAGCCTGCCCAGAATAATGACTTAATGGGTATGAGTCATATGAAGTGGATTAACCGAATTATTTATGAATCATGATTGTTTGGAGATATGAAAAGTTATACGTACATAATGTATCCTGATAATCTTAGTGAGGAGAGACATACTTTACTCATTATTTAGATTCTTGCTTCCACATTGACTGATATACCTAACCTTCATTCAGGTGATGGTCATGGCTTTACGTCAGTCAGCAGAACAAAAATGAGGTGATATCTAAAAGATTATTTCAGTTGCATGTTACAACATTCTGAATGAAAGCTTAGCAATCTTCCATTTAATAATGTTTGATATGATTTGACAAGACCCGGAGGGGCCCGTGGCTAAATAATAACAGCCGCACAGGTCGATCGATCAGGTAAGCTACGCTTGCCGCGGTTGGTCTGTGGATGGGTGACCATCTTTACATACCGAAACCCCTCAGTGCCTCGGATAGCACGTTAAGCCGTTGGTCCCGGCTGTCATTTGTGGATCTTTAACAGTCGTTACGGGTAGTCAGAAGCCCGAAAGTCTGTCAACTAGTCTTACCAAGGGGTTTCGTATTACCCAGTAACTGGGTTGAGGTCAGATTTTTTTTATGAATCTGTCCTTCCAGATTTGCAGCTTTACACGTGGTATTCGTTCAGTTTAGGAACCTTCTACACACTTAACTACATGTAATATACCTACCTACCTAATTACTGACTTTTATTTTCTTTGAACTACTCTTCAAATACAAACGGTAATTGCCGTAAATAGTGTGTTCAAGTAGGTAGGTGTGTGTTTAATTAAGAGAATTTACCGTTATTTTAATTTCAGGTAGCCTAATATACCGGCTGAGGGGCGTTGACCCCGATGGAGATTCGTTACAATTTGGAATTAGAGACCAAATCGGTAGTGATATTTTAAGATTAGAAGCCATTTCATCCAACGAAGCTAATATTTATTTAGTTAAGGAATTAGATAGAGAGGTGAGTTTTTTTTCACACTATAAGATGGTTGATGTTTGTTTTGCACATCTACACGACTAACTGACGAGCGACTGTTACAGCAATAATGCCTATACTTATTTTAAAAAATTACTTTAGTGACAACCAAATTGTCCGCTCTTACAATATAGGTACGTTGGAACTTACCTTGATAACATATTCCTCCATTAATATTCGTCCATATTCCTCAAAATTAATCAAAATTTCACATATAAACTTGGGCAGTCTGCACAGTGTTGCGACTTGCGAGCTTCGTTCACATAGGGTTACATGCTGTGTGTGTTACAGTAGGTAGGTCCAGTAGGTAAAGTTATAGTTAGTCGATATTTATCTATCTAGGTACCTACCTGGCTACCTGTATATGTGGTTCACCAAGCTAAGTAGGCAATAGGCATTAGGTACGGACGCCAGCAGGTCAACCTACCCGAAACTGTCAGATTTTCCCAATCAACCTTGAACCTTATGTTTTAGCACTAAAGTCGAAAATCTATTAAATAAATCTGACAGATTGTAGTAACTTGATGAGCTGGCGTCTGTACCTACCTAAGTAAAGTTTACCATAATTAAATACGCTGCCTTGGACTAGTCGCTAATGAGTCTGATGGTATCTACCTAAATCTCGAGAACGCAGTTACGAATTGTAAATTGTAATTTTTTGTCATTTTGTTAAGTAGGTAAGTAAGATCGAAACATGTCTACAGAACTACATCGCTGTTTTACTTTTTATTTGTCTTAGCATTGAATAAATGCTGTGCGTGTGCCATAAACATTTTTTTTTACTATTTTTTTTCTTGGCCTGTTGATCTCTCTAGATAGAGTTTAAGTTCGATTAGTGTAAAAAAAAGTTTAGGTCCTAGGTTTAACTAGTCTTTAAACTTTGAGAAAAATACTAAACTTATTTGAATTAATTTGGTATTGTTTTTATCACGCATTTAGCGGTCATATGACCGCTAAATGCGGTAATGCGGTATGTGACCGTTCTAAAATTTTAACATTTCTGCTGGCATTAAAGATAGGTAGGCACTGGCTGTTTTAGCAGAAAAAATGGTACCTACCTACAACAACCATAAAATTTTGCTGTCATTAAAAATAAATCATTATTACTTTTATTCGGTAAATGGCTATTAGAAGACATTTTGGACCAACTAAGCCAGTATCTAAGCAGAACATTAAAAAGTTTAACTAAGTAGGTAAATGAGTTTTATCATCGACTTCAAAAATATTTTTTCCTGTTTCAGGTCCGTGATGAATATTCTTTTGTATTAACATTGACTGATGGGCATTTGGGAGATGGAAACTTCATTACGCAAAGCTTCTTGTTGTTAGTCGAAGATGTAAACGACAACGAACCAATTTTCAAACCCTATCCTTCCGCAATCACAGTAAAAGAAGATGCGTCTCCTGGCATTTTAACTACTGTACAAGCAACGGACCTTGATGAAGGAGCTTACGGACAAGTAAACTATAGTATTATTTCATATTTTTGTTTTGTAGAATGTGCAATAAAATTAAAAAGAAACACTACATATACGGTTCGGACAACTGAGTATAAAAAATAAAAAGATCGTACTTCAAAAAAAATATCTCTCAACCACCAATTTATTTAATCAAATAAAAGCCTGGCGAGTGCAATGAGACAAGAATCGAAAAATTAGGTGAATAGAAATGCAGGGGTGAATCGACAGTACCTATGCAACTTCAAGCTTCATAAACGCCTCACTTTTCGACTGTCAGCAGCATTAGCTGTAGCTGTCAGTGTCAGTCATATGTCAATGTCTTTGTAACGCAAGATGATGAAAAGTTTGAAAGAAAAGCTTTGTTTTTGTTTAAACAATCTTTATTTTAGGTGCTATACCACTTACAAGAGCTAGATGGAGATGTACAAAACTTCGCTGTGCAAACCATTAACGGGAAAGGAGTGATCCGATTGACAAATCGGTTGGATTATGAACGAAAGTCGTTGTACCAACTTCGAGTGCTGGCTGTGGACCGTGCTAACCAAGGCAGGGTTAATACTGGCACTGCTGCTATTCTTATTAAGGTGCAGGATGTAGAGGACCAGCCTCCAGAGTTTGTTGTTGCCAGTCCTGTGACTAGGATCAGTGAAGATGCACCTGTTGGAACCTCTGTTTTGCAAGGTAGATTAAGCATTTTCCTTACAATGTAGATTGCCTATTAATCAGACCGTAGCCTATAACGTGCTTGGTTGATTATATGCCCTGAGAATTGAGTGTCAGAACATTTAATTTGATTAACAGAAAATAAACACTGAATTTATCAAATTAAATTTCATTTGAAAACATCCATCGGTTTCTTACTAAACTTCAACTATCTACTTACTTACTTACTTATCTTTTTTGGTGACGGTTCATTATTTAAGATAAAATTTTGAAGTCACTCTGAAGTGTAATAAGTAAAGCAGTTAATAATATAAGTTATATTAATATCATACTTTCATTTCCAGTGCGAGCTATTGATGGTGACCGTGGGATCAACAACCGCATATCATACAGCATCATAGCAGGGGGAGAGGAACATTTTGACATTGACAGCAGTTCGGGAGTTGTGTACACCGTCAACCAGCTTGATAGGGAGGACCCTAATAACAGCAATGGGGCTTACATATTGGAAATATTGGTTAGTGTATTAATTAGTTTGGGATGCTTAAAAAAGTTAAATTATTTACTAACCCCCTTACTAATAAATGTTGTTTAGTATCTGTATACACAACGCTTTGTCTTCTTACTTCGTACGTCAAATTTCTGATGACTGAAAAAGAGAAATCGGTGTGTAACTATTCATCTGATATAATACGTTTATTAGTAAGGGGGTTACTGTATTGCAATTTGGTAAAATGTATGCATGTATCATGAACCAGCAAAATGTCTAAGCTCTGAGTTTATTTGTATTACTCTAGCATTTTCAAACAGTACTTTTATATCTAACTCAATATTGCTATACTGATATTGCTTTTGATTCAATTAAAGAGCGAGTCGTAGCAAAGCACAGTGGTGGCACAGCGGACACCACTGTGCTTCTCTACGACTTACATGTTGTAGGAGCAGAGGTTGGTGTCCCAGCAGTGAGAACTTTATAGACTTCTTATGATATGTTATGCTTTTTATTTATAGAATGCTTAAAAAATCGAAATATATAAAATTTATAGATATATCAACACTCAGCCTAAACCGCTAGTTTTAGAGATATGAAAAACATACAAACATCCGAACATAGTACCTCCTCCTTTTTGTGAAGTCGGTAAAAAGAGACTAAGAGGGTGAATGGGGGAAGGTGAAATTTCACGCGGACGAAGTCGCGGGCAGAAGCTAGTATGTTTATATACTATTTAGCCATGCAAGTATGCCTATTTATTTATCTCTACTACACAATTACAGGCCACAGAAGAATCCCGCACCATATCACCGATGCCGAGTGCCGCCACTGAGGTGACAGTCATTGTCACCGATGTAAACGATGAAACGCCAAGGTTTAGGAGTGACAGATATGTTTGTGAAGTACTGGAGAACGCACAACAGAACACTCCTCTCACATTCCTACAGGATGCTATTCCCGAGGTCTTTGATTATGATCAGGTATGAATATTTTCAACATATATTGTCCAACTGCAGGGCAAAGGTACAAAAAACAGGTTGAAATAAAAGTTTTTTTTTTTAATTAGCCTTCTCAATAATCTGTGAATCTGTCCACAAACTATACTCTATTTATTAGACAAATAACGACAGTTAACGTGTCGTATTGTTGAAATTGCTGCAGCTTAGAGGTATTTTTTATGTAAATTATTGTAAACAGATTACCTTAAGACGACCCACTGACCCTGCTTTGTGAGTTTTTGATATGAGAGACTTAACGGGGCTGACATGTTCTCACAAGAACAAAAGTCCCTAAAACAAAAGATTAAAAAAAAAAAAAAAGATATGAGAGACTTTGAGAGCTTATAATATGTTTATAACGAAATAACAAAAGGGTGATAACTCTTATTAATTTGTCTAATGTCATAATAAATGATCTTTTGTAACCTACCGTGCATTCGCGATTCATTTGCCAAAAATGTAAACAAAAATATGAATTATTGGAAGAATAACTTTAATTCCTACAAATAATAATAAAGTTCAGTTTACGCTACAACTTCAAACATTTTTATAAGTTTGTCAATAGTGCTAGTCACTCTGAAATCAACTTAATAATCATTGAAATAAAGTTGATATTTGTTTAACTTGAAATAGGGTAGGGGTGTGCAGCGCGCTTTTACTTTAGACTGACGCGTTGTCATGTAGTGCTGTCTATACTAAGTTAAATTTGTGAGTTTGTATGTCCGATTTCGAAAATTCTTTCGCTGAAATAAAGCTAGACTATTGCCGAGTGCCATAGGATTATGTTTTATGCTAAAACAACATACGTCACGCGGACGAAGTTGCGGACAGAAGGAGCTAGTTTTATAATAATACATCCCATGCCGATTTCAACCACGGTGACTATTTTTGTATTTCCAGGGTAAAAACGGAACATTCGAACTATACCTAACTGGAGATCATGGCGTGTTCGACGTGACGCCGTTCAAAGGTATCAACGAGGCTTCATTCCTCATCAGAGTCAATGACGCATCCTTCTTGGACTATGAGAAGGTCACTGTTATGAATTTCAGTCTAGTCGCCAAAGAAATTGTTACCAAAGATCCTAAAATGAGGTATGTATGAGGAGTGCTGATGATGAAACGTTTGTTTCATTCAATTAGTCCTTTTTAGGGTTCCGTAGTCAAAGGGTAAAAACGGGACCCCTATAACTAAGACTCCACTGTCCGTCTGTCTGTCACCAGGCTGTATCTCATGAACCGTGATAGCTAGACTGTTGAAATTTTCACAGATGATGTATTTCTGTTGCCGCTATAACAACAAATACTAAAAACAGAATATATTTTTTTTTATCTGTTTGCTCTTAACTCTAGTCTAGGTCAGAGATAAATATATGTACAGGGTTATTTGTAAAACACCAGCAGCCTCTTAGGAGGTCATTGTACTCATCATTATGAACAACTTTTACTATGGGACCAAACCTGAAATCGCGAAAAAAAAATCAGCTGTTTCAGGTTTGGTCCCATAGTAAAAGTTGTTCATAATGATGAGTACAATGACCTCTTAAGAGGTTGCTGGTGTTTTACAAATAACCCTGTATAAATATTTAAGGGGGGCTACCATACAACAAACGGGTTTTTTTCGGCGTTCTTGCCTTGTGGTACGGAACCCTTGGTGTGCGAGTCCGACTCGCACTTGGCCAGTTTTTCTCTTTTCGTTGTGTTAACTTGGCAAGAGTTTGACAAAGTTTTTGAAAGCACGATTAAAATTAAAAGACTAAGTCTAATGTAACCTAGACAAACAAACTTTATTCTATTTTCTCTACATTCCAGCATAGTGCCAATAGTAGTCCACATAAAGGACGAGAATGACAACTTTCCGGAGTTCACAGAGTCATTGTACACGGTATCGATACCAGAGAACTGTGTGGTTGGCACCACTGTCGCGTGGGTGCAGGCGCTCGACCCGGACTCCGATAATTATGGAACGAGGGGGATTAGATATACCAGTCTTGGTGGGAGTATTGCTAACCTGTAAGTACAACCTATTGTCATTGGTTTAGTGTGACTTTTTCCATGGTAACAACATTAAAATTCACCCTGTATAGCACATCTTTTATTATACAGGGTGATTTTGCTTCAGAGACTGTAACAGCTATACTGACTAAAGATTTATTATAAGAAATCCGTTTGTTTTTTTTTTTGCATTCAACCAAAAAGGTTTTATATTTGAAATCACATTATGTTATCTACCTTTTCTTTCAATATAATCATTAACAAACATTAATGAACCTTCCAGACTGAACCTCAACCCAATATCTGGAGTAATAACAGTAAAACAAGCGGGCGGCGACAGTTTCGACCGAGAGTTAATTTCGCGCCATTACTTAACTGTTGAGGCTCGAGACGACTTGGGCAAAGGAAACAGGAATACAGCCCAGTTGATTATTAACATAGAGGATGTAAACGATAACGCGCCGATGTTCCTGGCCAACAAGTATGAGGCCAGGTTGTTGGAAAATGAAAAGGAGTTTGAAAATCCACTCGTTCTTGAAGCTAGGGATTTGGATTTAAATGGTATGTTATTATAATATTTTTAAGTTTAAGTAAGTATATGAAAAGCAGTCGCGGCTAGAATCAATTATATTTAGTTGTAATTTTTGACGTTCAAAAGTGCTTAGTTAAAATAAATGATTTGACTTTAAATCGATTTTTTTAAATTTTAAACTTCTTTATTTATTTAATGGAGTAGGTATGTCTGCCTTAAAAGCTGTCTGACTAATAAACTAGGTTTATAGATAGATGTTAGGTAAAAAGAACAAATTATAATATAACTAGCTGCGCCCCGCGGTTTCACCCGCATAAGTTTCGATCCCGTGGGAATATCGGGATAAAAAGTAGCCTATATGTTAATCCAGGGTGTCAGCTGCCTCCATACCAAATTTATCAAAATTGGTCCAGCCGTTTGAGCGTGACTGTGTGTGTACACACTCACAAACTTTCGCCTTTATAATATTAGTGTGATAAAACTTTTGTGAATTACACACAGGGCAATGGCTATTATGGCTAAAAGTTATCTTTACAGGCAACCTTACAGATTTTTTTAAACAATATTATGCTTTTGCCTTATAATATATACTTACAGCCAGTTTATTTTATTCCTTCTAGGAACAAAGAACAGCCACATAGAATACTCCATAGTCAGCGGCGATTACAAGAACAACTTCTCAATAGACCCAAACTTAGGTATCATTACCCCGGTGGGAGGACTGGACTTCGAACAGATACCAGGAGATAACAGCAACTTACGACCGATACATCTTACTGTGAGTATAATATTACTGAACCTGATTGAGGCATGAGGCCTACTTGCACACCCTGTCAGGGTCGCGGGTTGTTCGAAAGGGGTTACCGTGGCCCCTGGCACAGGCAACTGAAGGAACACGGGTGGGTTTTAGTCAGTAAAAGTCAGACACGCCCTCCCGTTCCGCCTAGAGCGGGAGAAGTTATTTGATTTACCACTCAAAAAAAAGGCCTACTTGCACCACAAATCACTAAATGCATTTAACACTAAACTAATTTAAACATCGTTCTGTTTCTGTTAATCGTTTGAAAATGACAAACACAAAAGTATGTTTTAAATACAATTTATGTTTGCATGTGACATACGACGCTACAGATCTGAGTAAGCATAAAAAGTAAAAGCACTACGTATGTAGTGCTTTTAATCGTATTTTTAAGTATAAAAGTTGATAAAGTCAGCGATATTTTTTATTTCGAATAAAACGCAGACAGCGTTGAAAACCACTCACCTTGAACAATTTTACCAAACTGAACTAAGGTAGTTTGCTCAGCTGCGTCTTGCGTAATATTTTGCGCCTTACTGCACTGCGGACTTAACTCGACCTTTACATGTTCCTATGGGCAACTATCATATAAATCATTTCAGTAAACTCAACGTTTTAAACCCTAACATGAATTATCCTTAGGTTCGGGCCCGCGACTTCGGCGAACCGTCCTTATCATCCACAGTGCCAGTGACTATTTACGTTCAAGACGTGAACGATCACGCGCCGCTGTTCCAACAGATGATGTACAAGAGATCTATACCAGAGGACATGCCGGGAGGAACTAGTGTGCTTGAGGTAACTAATATTTCAGTTTAGATGGCAATAACATAAGAGTTTATTACAAAAATTCTTTCGCTGATAGAAATCTACACTATTCCCGAACCTAAAGCTACACTACTCCCTGACAGATCCGCTCAATCTGCGTGCTTCTTTCCTCAAAAGATCATTTCAGACACCAATCTACATGGTCTTCACATGATCTGACCAAGATTTTGTCTGGACTTTAAAAGAGACTGTGGCCTCTGAGTTTGTTTCGGCCTTTCTTCTCAGAATAGTCAGATAGGAAACGCCGACCTCATCTTGTAGTTTAAAAAAAATGGTTGCCTGTAAAGTCGGTTTTACGGGCGAAGATTTTACGTGACAACGTCTTTTTCTCGGTAGAATATTTATTGATATGAATATAATTAAATTGCACAATAGGAACAAGGAATTAAATGAAAATAAGAACGTAACGTTACCGAGCGTTACACTTTTTCATAAGTGACTCCCAGCCGCAACCTAATTTAAAATAAGAACGTAACGTTACCGAGCGTTACACTTTTTCATAAGTGACTCCCAGCCGCAACCTAATTTAAGACGTTGTCACGTCAAAATATGACTGACGTGTAAAAGGGTTTGTACAAACCTACTTACAGAAAAAAAAGTCATTTATCATAGGATACTTTCACGCCAGAATAATACACGGTATCTGTGGAGAAAAACAAAATATAAGAACAAACCCAAATCTTGATTCTAAATACTCCAGCGCTTCTAAACTGCTAAAAAATATCAGGTTTATTTATAAACGTTACATAAAGATAAGAGAAGTTAAAACGTCAAGAAATGTATGGTCAAGCAGACGTTAATCATTACATAACCATGTTGTAATAAGTTCGTAACCATTGTTATTATATACTAAAGAATTTAAAATTACTGTAAACGTTGCATCGTTTACAAAAATAAACCCCTTAGTTGTGAAGTACAGACGCCAGCACATCAAGCTACCCGAAACTGTCAAATTTTCCCAATCAACTTTGAACCTTATGCTTAAGCGATAAAGTTGAAAATCTATTAGAGAAATTTTACAAATTGTAGTAGGTTCATGTGCTGGCGTCTGTACTTCAAACCTAATTGACGACGGTATGTACTTCAAACCTATTTGACGGCACGGTTGGCGCAGTGGTTAAGCGATTGACTGCTGCGCTGCGTGTCGCGGGTTCGATTCCCGCACGGAACAAATATTTGTATGACCTACAAGTAGTTGTTCCGGGTCTATTTGTTTGTGTATGTGAGTTTAAATGTTTGTAAACGCACCCACAATACAGGAGAAATTCCTAGTGGGGGGCAACGTTTTTTTTAAAAAAAAAAACAACAATTCCAGTTTTATTTCTTCTCTCAGCTTAAAGCCCGTGACGCAGACGGCTCATCCCCCAATAACCGAGTAGTGTACCGCATCCAGCGCGGGGCCAGCGACAAGTTCGTCATAGAGTCCCGTACAGGAGTAGTGTCTGTTGCTAACGGATCTACACTGGATCCGGATAAGACTACTCCGAAGAGCAACAGATATACACTTACTGTGGTATGTATTTATTTATTTATTTGCACAATTTATTACCATAAGTATACTTTTGACATTATACTAAATAATATTATATTTATTTAATTAGCTAACATCTTCCAATAGTCCGAAAAGGTCAAAAGAGTCTTCTGATTTTAATGACGTACATTAATATGTATATTTTAGATTTTCCCGTGGCTAAATAATAATAGCCGCACAGGTCGGTCGATCAGGTTAAGCTACGCCTGCCGCGGTTGGTCTGTGGATGGGTGACCATCCACACATATCGTGAGGGGTCCATGCGTCGGAAAGCACGTTAAGCCGTTGGTCCCGGCTGTCATTTGTGGATCTATGACAGTCGTTACGGGTTGTCAGAAGCCCGAAAGTCAGACAACCAGTCTTACCAAGGGGTATCGTATTACCCAGTAACTGGGTTGTGGAGGTCAGATAGGCAGTCGCTCCATGTAAAATACTGGTATTCAGGCGGCTTCCAGTCTAACCGGATGCAGCCAACATAGTTGGGAAAAGGCTAGGCAGATGATTTTAGATTTTTTGTATAGAACCATTGTCTTCTTGAAATATTCTGTCCCTATCCAAATCATGGCGATATAGTCGTCTTGCAGTTTTTGGGCTGAATTACACTTTACTTGTTCTGAAATCTGCTGTTTACCACAACCTCTTTGTTAACCAGAATACTAGACGCAGTAAGTGTCCCGAAACTGTGAGTGTCACCCAAAAAACAAATAACAATTTTGTTATATTTAAACATAATAATAATAGTGGTGTCATATACTATAGGTGGCGTTAGACGGCGGTATCGGTGACCAGCAACTAAGCGCTGCAGTTCTGGTGAACATCACCATAGTGGACGTGAACAACAAGCCGCCGGTGCTCGTGGAGCCTGGCACTATCACCATCAGGGAGAACACGCAGGTGATTAGTACACTGTTTATGCAACACACAAGTGATGTACAAATTTGAAAATAGTCCCTCAGGGCCAGACCCGATCATCCGATCAGGACCAGGCCCGTGCCGGACGGCGCGTACGTGTTCCACGCGCGCCTCAAAGAGATGTCAGCATCGAGGAGGAGCCCTTAGGGCCGAAGCCTGCCGGGTCAGCGGGATTGTCCGAAAGGGTTACCGCTAGCCCGGAACATAAAGGGCGAAGGAAGGAACACGGGTGGGTTTTAGTCTGACACTCCCTTCCGCTCCACTCAGAGCGGGAGGGGATTTGATGATTTCCCATTTGATGATTTCCTATCAAAAAAAAAAAGTTTGAAAGAGCCTTTCAAGTGTCAATCATTCAGCCAACCTAGCCGACTAGCTATTCATAAACCTATAGGTAACGCATGCTTACACGAAAAAATAAATAGAATAAAATTACGCTTGACCAGATGGTTACGACACCTCTTAAGTCATCAGTGATTATTGCATATCCATACAATTTCAAGCAAGTTTGTCTCCTCAGGTAGGAACCCAAATATACCGCGCGGCTGCCCACGATCCCGATGACCAGCCAGTGTTACGCTATGCCATAGACAAGACCGGCAGTGTTGCTAGAGATGAAGACGGCATACCTATATCTATGGCGGATTATGATTTTCTGTCTTTATGGGATCTAAATGCGGTGGATGGAACGCTGAAGGTTGTCAGGTAAATAAACATGTTCTTTATTCTTATATATTTGTAGTTATTTTAGTTTTCTATATGAACTTACTTCGATCAATTCTATGTGGTCCTTAGCATGTCATCCTACCATTTCATGTAGAGTTTTAATGGTGACCAAGATTCTAATAGGTATAAAATTAATGGGAATGCTGCTTTGTACACCCTAAAAGCCTGAATGTCTGACAACCAGTCTTACCAAAGGGTATCGTATTACCCAGTAATTGGGTTGTGGAGGTCAGATAGGCAGTCGGTCCATGTTTAATACTGGTACTCAGCTGCATCCGGTTAGACTGGAAGCCGACCTCTACATAGTTGGGAAAAGGCTAGGCAGATGATGCTGCTTTGTACACCCAGAACATCAAACCGCGATAGCTAGTTATGATAACATTCCAAAGCCGATAAGAGCAATTACTGAAATAAAATCATTTAAAAAGAATCTCCATGAACTGTTAGTGAACAAATGTTATTACTCTGTGAAAGACTTCTTTGCCGACAAATCACTGTTAGAATACAATCTGCCTAGGTCATGATGCGTTTTGTATAGATAGATACATGATGCGTCTATCAATATTTAATTGTCTGAAATTTATAATGTAATTTGAAATTGGTATTTGTAAAATTTGTAATTTGTTATAATATTATTGTTGACATGCATGTAAATTCACTTTATGTACCTACATTTTATTGTACGCCCTAAGGGCAGGACATAGCTGTTCGCAAAACACTAAATTAACACCAGCTGTATTATGTACACTTTCCTATGATCCACAATAAAGATGATTTGATTTAGTTAATCTATTTCCTGACAAACAAAAAGCTATCGAATAAATATATTTGGCCACATTCGAGTTTCCAAGCAAGGCCAGAATATATGACAATACACAAAAAAAAAATCCTATCTATATCTATCTTACACCCTAATAAATAACTTTTTTTAAACCAACATTTTCCCCTACCAGACTTTTAGACCGAGAAAAACTCGAAATTGTGAAACTAGTGATAACAGTTGAAGACATGGCAGCCATCGACGGCGGTCCTCGACAAACTGCATCAGCGACCCTCACGATAATAATCGACGACGAGAATGATAACAATCCGATGTTCAGGAAACCGCTCTATAAGACTTCTATCACTGAGAACTCGAAGAATGGAGTTAATATTGCTACTGTGACTGCTGATGATGCTGATAAGAATAAGAGCATGAATTATTTTGTTGAAGGCAAGTATATTTATTTACTTTTAAGCCATTTAGCATATTTATAGTTCAGTAGTTTTCCAGCTAGCTTATCTTTCTGTAGTTTCCTCCACAGCTTCTCAAACACCTACCAATTTTCGAAAAAAATAACTTTTTGATTAACAGGTCGCGAAGAGCTTCTAAACCTAGTTCACATGGACAGCAAAACCGGCGAGGTCGTAGTAGCGAGCAAGATAGACCACGAACTGTATCCGTGGATCAACCTCACTGTCAAAGGAGTTGACAGCGGTATACCACCACGGTATTCAGTCGTCGACTTGTTCATTCAGGTAAAAGAAAGAAAATACATTTATTTTTACTTTAAATGTGATGCCTAAAGAAAAAACACAAACAAACAAAAAACAAGTAAGGGAAAATATATGCGTCACGTCCACACAACAAGGCCATAATTTAGCATAATGCAGTGACACTGCGAGACAGCTTTTTCTAGAAGAAGTAGAGTATATTTGGTTTCAGAGAGGATGTATTTTTTAGCAGTTTCGGATATAAATGATGAAACTCTCCAAACTTGTTTCTTTCTAAATATTATTATATTTGTTGTCTTCCTTGTTTATTTACGAAGTTTTTTAGGGTTAAGTATTTAAAATATGAATTTTCGAGTATACATGCCCATGGTTAAAACAATAATGAACTGAGATTGCCGCGTTTGTCGCTCACGAATGACTACAAAATAGGACACAAGTCTCGTGAAGTATTGGTTGCATTACGTCGTGTCGCTACGTGTCACGTCCCGTCGCTCACCTAGGACAACGGGTTAGTTGCCTGCAACCGCAACAACGTTAACTAAAGGATTCTAAAATAGGTATGACTGTGCCATTGGGTATGCCCAATGACACAGTCATACCTATTTTAGAATCCTATAAATGCAGTTTTATGAGGAAAAATAACAGAATTACAAAGTATAAATAGAAAATATACAATTGTGTACTTAAACGGTATCGTGACAAAAAATCCTACTGGTTGCTGGTTTACGCAACATACAAAACATCATACCGTTCACCCTTAGAGTAATTGTACTTAGCAGTTTAAGTTATATTTAAATTACTTATTAGCCAATAGGCTACATTATCTGAACCTTAGAAAATAAGACCTTTTACCGTCAAGATAATTTCTAGGTGTTAGACGAAAACGACAACAACCCGATATTCGAGTCTTCAGCATTCGAGTACCGAGTTCTAGAGGACGTGGAACCTGGGACCACCATCGCTAACATTCTGGCACGAGACGCCGATTCGGGCGAGTTCGGAAAAATCACGTACTTACTCGATCGAATGTCCACGCAGGTATGATTAATAGGGGAAAACTAGCTATAGGAATCTATTCTATTCCTTCAGTAATGCTGGGGCCACACATTGGCCATAATTTGACCCAAGTTTTGCTCAACATTGGATGTGGTGCCAAGTCTGAACCAATTGACAAGGCCAATGTGTAGCGCCGGCCTCAACAGATAACGCACAGCCCAAGCATGAAATTATAAAAAAACAAAAAAGTTCCTTTTATAATGAAGATATATATACTAAGGAAGTATTTTTGAAAATTCACCCCCTAAAGGGGTTGAATAAGGGATGTAAGTTAGTATGGAAGTGCGACATTTTTGCCGATGGGAAATCCAATCAGTTGTTGGTTAGAAATGAGTAAAAAGAGGCGATGATTTTCACTGAGGCGTAAAAGAATAACGAAAACGCTCCGTCATCAAATATGTTCTCTAACTTTTATAGAATCATTCCTACCTTTTCTCCACGATAGTAATGTTGAATTTATTCTAATTTGCTAAGCAGTCATTACACTGTTCACATTGCGCGAACGGTACAGTAAAAACTAATACGTAGGTACCTACCTAGAAATGAAACAATGATCATTTTATTTTCTAACAATGATAATTTGCACTTATTTTAACCGTTTCGTGTACCTACTGTACGAAGCCCATAAAGTTTCTACTGTAGGGACACAGGCCTCCTCTCTTTTTGGGAGGGACGTGATTCCTATACGGATGTCTAATTCTAATTAGACTAAAAACAACTACTTAGAACATAATTGCGTGTGGATTGTTTCCACACAATCATGCGCAAGCGGTGCACGCACGTCCCTGGTGCGTAGGGTGCGGGCCAGCCCCAGCAGTATCCTGAGCGCTTTTGCCGAACGTTCCGACTGTCTGTACGTGAACCACTGCTGCATGGTTCACGTACTGACTAGTGTTAAGATATTGTTTTAATTTGATTGATCTATAATAATTAATTCATTTTCAAATATTAATGTAGGTATATTGTGAATTTAAATATAATTAGTAATGTATCATTTTCAATTTAAAAAAATATTTTTATTAAAATCGGTATTTAATTTAATTTTTAATTTAAGTGATTCTATATTAATTATTATTATTACAGGTCAATCAATTATTATGAATGATTACTAACACTATTTTGTAAGCTCGTAATTGTACTAATAAATATGGATGTAATGAATCTGAAAAATAAATTATTATTATAAAAGATTTTTTTCAAAATTAAATTTCCTTTCTTTTCATGTGGCCTTTCAGAGTATTCATAAATGACAATAACACTTTCTTCGCAGGGCAAGTTTCTGATAAACGCAGACACAGGTGCTTTAACAGTCTCTGATTGGCTGGACCGAGAGACTCAAGCCACATACAACCTTGTCATAGAAGCCTGGGACAACTATCAGTTTGGATACCTTAGTGGAGAGAGTCGTAATGCTTTCAAACAAATTGTGTGAGTTAAATAACTTTTTCTTTACAAGATTCACCATTAATTGTGTATTTTTTGAGCTAATGAACGCCCGGAAAAGAAAGATAACATGTGATGTCAAAGCCGCCAAAAATAACGTTAATGTTGCAATATTGATGCATATCTTTTCTCATTATTTACTAATGTGATTGCCTTTCGCTCACGGAGAAAAGATGAGAAAGTCATCATTTGATACGGATTTCTTCAATCCAAACTTTTCTTTTGCATTTGTGGTGCGAAGAAAGTTTTTGCTATAAAAGAATCGATCTTTTTCTCCATTTCTTAAATTTTTTTTATTCCTCAGCGTCCACATAGAAGATGTGAACGACAACCCTCCAATACTGCACGTTCCCTCAGACTGTACCACTATAACGGAGTTCCACAACTATCGGGAACCTATCGTGTCTGTGTCGGCTACTGATGCTGATGATAACTCCGCGCCCAACGGACGAGTGCAGTTCCATTTAGCTGGCGGGAAGGGGCATGGTATGCTTTCCTTATTTACTACTCTGCATGGATCACGGCAGTGTAAACTGCGTGCATTTTCCCTAATAGTTGCTTGGTTTTAAAGCGAGTCCTCACGCACCGTCGATACTGGTCGTAGTTTTCTATAGGTCTAGAAAACGTTGTTGGTCGACGAAGGTCGAAGCATAAGCAGGTGGAGGAACTTTATGAAGAGCCTAGTTATGGATTAATCACACTTGATACTTCTATTGTAAATTATTAAATTGTGTCGACAACAATATTTCTTACTGAAGATTTCAAACGAATAAGTTCAATCACTCTTTTTGTCTCTTCTTTTCAAGACACTTATCCTTTTGATACTAAAAGCTTGTCTAAAATTTCGTCTGTCGACATTTACAATCAATCCTTTACCAAAAAATACCATTTCCAACAGATTTATTTCGCTTCGAGCAAGTGGGTGGCGACGCAAACACGGGGCGTTTGTTTGCACGACAATCGCTCAAGGATCGCTTCGGCAACTACACACTGGTAGTAGAAGCTAGAGACTTGGGCATTCCACCCAATGTGGTGAGAGGGGAGCTGAAGTTGTGTGTGACTGACTATAATGATCATGCGCCTGTGTTTGTGCATCCACCTCAGAATGTCACTATCAAAGTACCTGAAGTAAGTTTGCGTTTCTTTGAAAAATTGTATCTCAAGATACACATCGGACTTAAATTTAAATTACAGTCAATGAATCATAGCTGTAGCTGTTGCTAGCTGACCATTCGTTGAAAATTGCTTAAGCAGTAAAATTACACCCCATTTTAAAAACTAAAAGACTGCAAAATTAATCAAACTCTATAAAATCTACTTTATTTTGTACCGACCATTCGCTTCTTATTTTTTTACTTTAGAGTGGTATTCCAGAATTTATTCATTGATAAAATATGTCTTTATGCCCCTTGTCAACTAAATAATCAAAAACTTGTTCCTAGAACGCAACAATAGGCACAACAGTCGTAGAAGTCCGAGCAATAGACGCAGACATTGGTCCGAATGGTGCCGTACGTTACCGAATACGACAAGACGCGTCGGGAGCGTGGCGCGCCTTCACCGTGCATGCGACCAGCGGCGGGCTCAGAACTACGCAGCCGCTAGACAGAGACAAACAGACCACGTACCAGGTATGTTAGACAGAGACAACAGTAATAGAGCCACGTGCGACAAGAAGCAGCTGGAGCGTGGCGCGCCTTCACCGTGCACGCGACCAGCGGCGCGCTCAGACCTACGCAGCCGCTAGACAGAGACAAACAGACCACGTATCACGTATGTTAGGCAAAGACAAACAGTCTACGAATCGAGAGAAGTCGGTAAAGAACCCCAGTTGCTGAAAGGGGATCTGATTACCTAGTCTTATACAGAGTTTACGGGTCATCGACGCGCAAACTGATACCACGTACCAATTCAGTACATGATTCTAGAATCATGTACTGAATACGAACAGCAGATATCAGTGTCCGTTATGATTTTAGAGGGAAATAACAATAATCTCATGAGGTTTGGTACCGGCTTTTAAAACTGAACCTCATTTTATCCCAATACAGGAAACAGCTACGCCTACCCTAAAGATCACTATTTATAAAGAAGACAAGTAGTAGTTGGCAGTGGCCAATGTGAAAGTTGTCTTGTATCACAAAAAGCAAAAATAAAGCAAGTGAGCCCGCTAACCTTTAAACAACACTGAAACAAGTTGTAGTTCCTAGAAGACGCGTCAGGGTCAGGGGAACATTATTATCTGACCCTGAAGCGTCCTTACCGTATAAATAAAATAACATTTTACTATGAATAAAAACTATTCATAAAATTAACCATTCATCATTCTACCTGTGTGCTACATTGCCAAAACGCGGTCGCCAATTGTTACTGGACGTCTGTGATTTATTTCTGGTTTTACGTCTTATTTTATTATGTTGATCGCAGTTGATGACGTCATCACATGACGTAGTAGGTATACCTACAATTGACGGACGTGTAGCGATAACCTGACATTGTTTTCCGAATCATTGGTTTTAATTATTCCGGAATGCTTGACTAACATTGATTTAGGTACTCGATTTATCATACACACAAGCTTGGCAATTAATAATTTAGCCTAGCTTGCTGTTGACAACGCCTAATTAGATTACAAAGAAAATATTATACTCTACTGCAATGATGTTAGTGGGAGGTCACAAGACATAATGGGTGTCATCATTCTCTTGACCATGATCCATTTATAACAGGTGGACGTGTCACGTGACTATGATTGGTTTATAACAGCCCAAACATCCAATACAAAATATAAGTAGGTCCCCTTCCCCTATTGATTGCTAGAATGCGGGTTGTTCCGCGTCCGATTATAATCAAATTGTGCTAAAGTGTCAAGTGTCAAAGGCAAAAATATGAACTAACTGTTAGCGAATTTCAAATGCCCTATTCAGCAAATTTTGAAATGGTGTGATATGAATCGTGCTTTACCAGCCAACAATTAGGTACTTTTATGACGAGTAATTACCAATAATATTAATTCAGACAACTTTTGTTATGGAAATGTCTTTGAAATTAGCTGATTGTGTCCATATTTTTGACCTTGTCCAGGTCCAGACCTCATCCCATACATTTTTACCTCTATGTCCTCAATTACATGTCATGTTAAAATTCGCACTGGTCGATCGATCAGGTTAAGCTACGCTTGCCGCGGGTGGTCTGTGGATGGGTGACCATCTTTGCATACCAAGACCCCTCCGTGCCTCGGAAAGTACGTTAAGCTGTTGGTCCCGGCTGTCATTAGTAGATCTTTGACAGTAGTTACGGGAGTCAGAAGCCCGAAAGTCTGACAACCAGTATTACCCAGTGACTGGGTTGTGGAGGTCAGATAGGCAGTTGCTCCATCTAAAGTACTGGTATTCAGCTGCATCCGGTTAGACTGGAAGCCGACCCCAACATAGTTGGGAAAAACCTAGGCAGATGATGATGTGTCCTCAATTACATGATTGATTATTCCACAGCTCAGAATAGAAGCCTACGACCTCGGGTTACCAACGCCTCTTAGCTCAGACCTGGACCTCACAATATACGTCCAAAACGTGGACAACTATCGGCCACGGTTCCCCAGCAAGCACATACACATAAACTTCACAGAGAATGCGCCAAACAATGGGCTATACTTGCCCAGTGTTATAGAGAGAGATGAAATTGATCGCGGAGATGAGCCTATGTTACCGGTGTGCTATTTTATCGTGGCTGGTGATGAGGATGCTGTGTTTGAGCTGCAAAGGAGTACGCATAGGTAGGGAATTGTTTTTAGTATCAACGTCTATATTAAATAAGAGTGCTATAAAAGTTTTGAACATAAGTCTACCCTCCCTATATTAGCATCCCTGTGTTACCTAGTCTGCTGAAATAATGTATGACTACACTTACCTTCTATTAAAATTGTTCCACTCTAGTTATTAAGTCCTCAAACATGGATTTATCAATTCAGCAAAGGAGTCCAGCGTTCACAAACCCGAATGGTAAAATATGCATAATTTTCAGATTATCAACCCAAAAACCTCTAGACCGCGAACAGAAATCAGAGTACACTCTCACAATACTAGCATCAGAAGACTGTTTAACTATACCTAAGTATCAAGAAGAGACAGACGGAATCAGTACACTGAAAGTTCACGTCATTGTCAATGATGTGAACGATAATGCGCCAAAGTTCACCAGTAACATATTCACTGGGGGAATTACAACTGAAGCAGACTTTGGAATTGAATTTATGCATGTGAAGGTAATATTGTCACGTCATAGTTCTTTTATGTCTTAACAGCCTTCTTCAAAGATGCACCAAATTGCGAAAACTCGAGGGGTAAAAGAGTTAAAGGTTGACCTCTCTTTTCGCTATTTAAATTAACATTTCTACGTTTCGATTCTAACACAAAACGCCGCTTTATAATTTTTCTCTATACAGAAGCGATAAAATGTACGATTTTTCATAAATTCTACTGCAGTCTGCAAGTCGATATTCTTCGATACCTACGAGGCGTGGTATTGCGGTTCACGTCAACACTATTTTGTTTATATCTTGATGTAAGAGATGATTATTTTATTTTCGTCCTAATTTTTATTTCCAGGCTATAGATCTAGATGAAGATGAAAACGCAAAAATAAGTTATTATCTTATTGGAGATGTAAAAGAAACCTTAACGGAAGGCCTAGAGAACTTAGCCGTGTCGCCGTTCCTAGTCAATGTCGAAACTGGCGCAGTTTCCTTGAACTTCGACCCACAGAAGGGGATGAAAGGTTACTTTGATTTTAAGGTAAAATTAATATTTTTATATTGTTTGTTTATCCTTCCACACCCATTTTCAGTCGCTTGGCCATAAAGCGCCTGTCAAAATAATGATAGGAACGGCCGCGCCGCGCATGCGTGCTGGTGACAATTTTATTTATTACCGCGTGGCTACGTTGCGAATCAATAGTGCTGAATGATAAATAGCTGGAAGTTCATGCTGTATCCAATTAATGTATTGATGTTTCATTTTCCTTATCACTTTATCTTTCAAGTCGTAAATGACAAAGTTGTGGATAAGAATCGTCCTCAATGCCTTTTAGAACAAACGCAGTCCATAGATATCTGCGTATGAAATCATAAGTGGATTGCTTTCTAAAAACGTGACATACGCACTGAACATCCGCAATAGAGGTTCTAGACTCACAATATAACAAGACGTGATCTTTGAAATCACGCATTGTGACCAGACAAACATTGTGAGTTCCAAACTAACAACCCTAACTTAGCAACAGTCGAGATTTGGAATCATGCCCAATAGAGGGCCAATGCTCTTTACCCCTGAATTAACTCTGCCAAACCTTTTGATCAAGGCGTTATATTACATTCATACTCACGGACACTATTTCTTTACTTCCAGGTATTAGCAAACGACACAGGCGGCTTACAAGACGAAGCTCACGTATTTATCTACCTACTTCGCGAAGACCAACGCGTTCGCTTCGTCCTTCGGTCCCATCCGTCCGAAATACGTGACAAGATACACGTATTCCGAGAGCGTTTAGCACGAGTAACCGACTCCGTCGTAAACGTAGATGATCTAAGAGTACACGAAAATAAAGACGGCTCAGTGGATAATACGAAGACCGATTTGTACTTACACCTTGTGAATGGTCAAGATCATTCGGTATTAGAAGTTGAACAAGTTCTCAAATTAGTGGATAAGAATATTGAGCAGTTGGATGATCTTTTCAAGGTACCTAGTGTAAAAAAAAAATTATGGGTTTTTCTTGGCCGTTTTACTGGCAATCTTTGAATGACTTGACGTTCAGGTTGACAGTCAACCGAATTCAGCAGGTAAAGAAAAAAAATTACGTGATTCGACGTTCCACTTAAAATTGTGACCTTGAACATCCGGTCCAGGGTTTATTTTTATTAGAAACAGCAAGTGTTGCCCTTGCCCCTACGTCAAACCTATTATCAGCGATGTATCGCACCTCTGCCACCCCCTAGAGTAGACGTGACTATTTTTAGTTGAAGTATACCTACCAATCTTTTTTCCCTATTTTGTAGGAGTTCAATGTCCTCGACACTCAGCCTGCCGAGTACCAGCCCCTCACAGCAGAGACGCTCTCCTCCAATCAGACCGTATTCTGGCTAGTGTGGACCACGCTGTTCCTCTCCGTATTACTCGTACTGACAGTCATGATGTGCCTCTCGCAGCGGGCCGACTATGTGAGGCGACTGAAGGCAGCTACAGCGACGGCTTATTGTAAGTATTTAGTTGTAACTACCTCGCAAGAAGACTAGAAAACTGTCAGTAAATTTTTTTCGTTGTTGTTTAGTTCATTGAGAAGTAGTTTTTGTCAGTGAGTTAGGTATATTGTGTGATACAATGATGAATTAGTGTAATGCTATGGCCATGCCTGTAAAACAGCCAGTGTTGGCTCTATAGATAATGTCCTAAAAGAAACTAAAGAATCAGTCAACAACTTTATTATTGCGTGCTAATAAACATACCTACTGCAAATCCCCATCTCCGGAAAGTGACTCGAGATCGCCGGTCGACTTTTGCGATTTATTAAGCACCATGTTTTTTAACTATTATTTCATAAAACACAAGTTACGAAGGATTCAATCATTTATTTTATAATAGTTAAAAGTGTTTAACAATATTTGGGTAGTGACATAAATATGCAAATAATCATTTTTTGTGCAGCTTCCCCGACCCCCGGCGAGTCAGACATGACGATCCGCAGCTCCGGCGGCCGGGTGCCCAACACAAACAAACACAGTACAAAAGGATCCAATCCAATATGGCTTCACGCTTATGAAAATGACTGGTACAAGTCAGAAGACCAACTCAGTCGCTCCGAACGCGACTCGCTAGACGAAAACGCCGTCGACCAAGACTTATCGAATGAAAAACCCTACTTCATAACCACAGGCGCTTTTCCCTCAATAGAATCCAACGAGACCGAAGCTCAAACAAATCAAGCTAAATACGACTTCTATCAACAATTGGAACAAATGAAAAACGCTAAAAATATGGAAACGACTGAATTATAATCCCTAGTGTTAAGTGTAATTATACGTTATTGATAATTAAGTGCCTTTGTAAATTATGTACCTCCATTATTTTCTGAATACATTTTGTAATAAACTGTATGACCTAAGGACAGTTTTTTTACTGCAAGCACGTAATTAATTTTTTCCTGTACCCGTAGTAAGAAAGAAGTTTAGGTACGCTCAGGATGACCTATCCTGACGGTGGCCTACCAACCACGTGCGATTATTAGGAAGTAAGCACTCGAGCAAGTGCGAGCTCATTCGTTCTTGACATAATTATTAGGAATTCCACATATTATTGAACTGTTACAAAAATTGTATAAGGATACAATAGTCTCATCTCGATTCCAAATAACATTCAACAATCTTCTTTCTTTACACAAGGACTAATTTATTTATTAATAATAATTACAATTTATTAGATAGAGCGTTCCTGCGAACAGATATTTTAAAGATTCTGAATTGATAAGATATACAATATCACGCTCATAAAGCATTAGTATTCGAAGGCGTAATAAATAGTAGCTATTTAGCTTTTTTTTTTGTATCCATGGAAATTTTAATAAAATATTATTAATGTAAGTATCCACGAACATCACGTGTTTTATTAACAAATCTACAATGTGAAAGTAGTGAAGTTGGATGATGATTGATGACAGATTTGGAAGCAATTTTTGGCGCAGTATCATGACCTGGATTAGGCAGGACTTTTTACACCGGTAGTAGGTACATTTCCGTGGAATATTTTTAACTCTCCTTTGGTCGTTTCCTGAACTCCACGCGGGCAGAAGCTAGTAGTTTGAATAGAGCTGAGCTATAGATGCAATTTCTCTATTCTAGTCTACAAAGGTTAAAACGCAATGATATCACCCGAATAGGTATCAATGAACAATGGCTTTTACAACAAACCAAAAAATGAGATCCTCTTATCAGTGTAATGTTGTTTCACAATACAAACGCCCTTATCTTCATAACATACACTACAGAAGTACTAATAATGATCTGCAAGTCATCTGTGATTCAAGTCATAGGAAGTCATTGTATCACAAAATTGTCGTCATCAAGATAACAAAACGAAATAATGTTCTATGTAATTTCCTCCCAAATGTTTTTGGGGGTTATTTACTTAGTCCAGGCACAGGGGACTGCAATGCAACCCGGGATTCGCTTTCAAGAGAATATAGTTGTGTGTGGCTTATTGGAGTGTATGTATGTTTGTGAATACTATTATTTGTATAAGTATGTAATAGCAAACACATGGAATCTGTTGGTAACTGGAAATCAAGAGCTATGAATGTGTAGCGTTTTAACCACTATTGCAGTCTTTAATGCAGGTCAGCTACATGCTTGATAGAATGATTTCATTTTCGAGCTGCACAATTCGTTACATAGTCCTTCCTTACATAGTATAAAACAAAGACACCAAAATGTCTGTAAGGGTGTAACCGCTTATCTTCCGAATGACTGCACCAAATTGGATAATTCTTTTTTGTCGTGTTCGGTATTGCCAGGACAAGGTTTGTATGAAAGAAAATTACGGAAATTCTAAAAAAAAATTGCACCTGTGCGAAGCTGCGACGGGCCGCTAGTAATACAATATACGGTAGATGTTATTGTTGTAACTAGCGACTTCAGACGGAAACGTCTTGCAATCTACTGTGAAGTCAAGAACTCAAGATTTTATCTTTTATATTGTGCTTATTTTGGCAGATTCTCAGTCAGTGACCCAGTAACCAACTAAGTATGTCAGCTAATTAAACTCGAAATGAATATTTACAGCTGCTTACATTTACCAGGAAATTGCCTAAATAAAGCTCAAGGTGTTATTTACATACACAATAATTTATTGTTTCTTACAATTTAGTGAAGCTAAAATACAAGTTGTTGGTTGATTACAATTTGAAAAGCTTTAAATTTGAATCTCCCAGTGATAGATCAAGTGAACAAAGCTTCCTCTTGCCTGCAGCTGTAACGTTAACACACCCATGCTAGCCACTCGTGCCGTGACGTTGTTCACTTCAATTAGTTTTGTTCAATTACTCAGAGGAAACGAGGATGGCTCATTGGATAGGATATTCGTGGAAATCACAACGCAAGTATCCTTACAACCACAATATATATTAGATAAAATTATAATATAAATCGCCATATTGAAAAAAATCTAGATTAATCGTAACTTATCATCTTATGAGATACACTGTAATTTATACTGAATGTTGTAACTATTGGAGCGTTTTCCATATAAAATATTGTGGATGAAAGAAAACTGACCACTTCAATCAATGTCAGTCTGGTCTGTAGCACGCTACATTTACTAACTTAAAAAAAAAGTTGTTTTCTAGTAAAAAAAATTAACACTCACTCTGTCAACGAGCTCATTTTGTGATACCACACTTACTTACATTACCCAAAATGTTCTTAACACTTATGAGCTTTCCTTACATTTCATTGACAAAATTCCTAAGTGAACCAGACAATTAGTAAGTTGTAAGCAAGGAACGCTCCATTTCCTAACATATGGCTATTGTACAGTTTTACAATGCAATTTAGATCTAGTTAAAGTACAAATAGTTTAGGAATTACATAAATTCAATTGATGTAAATTTAACTAATCTTTAAACTTCAACTAAAGGAGTGTAAAGATATCTACCGACACATCAATGTAAAACAAAAAATAATTTTGCTCTTATAGAAAATGTTTCTTATTAAATAAAAACAGAAACTATATTTGCACATGGGAACCGTGTTACTTAGATGCAATAAATTCGCATATTAATATTACCAGATACGACAGAAATTAGGCTGATCCTAGAATGACCATGAACATTTTTACAATCTCAAGTAAATTTACGTTTGATGGGGAAAACAGAGGATAAGGGGTGGAGCGGGAACAAGGAAAGGGAAGGGGAGTAGAGCCCGGGCTGTGGCGATGTGTGTGTGTATGTTTGCTGACGTCACAATTGACTCATCACATGGCATATTTCCTCGTCCACTCACGGGCTAGTTCATTGTACTTTTCTCTGTCCGTTTTGTAGATCCTAGCAATTTCTGGCACCAACGGGTCATCTGGGTTTGGATCGCATAGGAGTGAGCAGATTGAAAGCAACACTGGAATTTAAAATATTATTCATCAATTTACAGTCTTCTAAAATGAGGGCCAACAACAAATATTTTAGAGAACAAGTTGAAAAAAACTGAATTATATATTATGTCAAATTATTACCTTTGGATATGGTGAGTGCTGGAGACCACTGTGCACGCAGAATGTCAAGACAAATGGAACCATTACTGTTTATGTTGGGATGGTAAATACGTGTTGTGAATGCAACTTTTGGTGGTTTGAATGGGTAGTCTGTTGGGAAATGTATGGTCAGAAAGAATACTCCTCCTTGATAAGGACTGTCAACCTGTAAGGAAAAGAGTAAAATATTTAATTGTGGTACTGAATTATAAAACCATTAAATTAACAATTCAATTAATAACAATAGAAAGTATAAAAACTACTTACTGGACCCATAATTGTGGCTTGCCAATGGAAAACTGAAAACACAAAATTAAGATTAGGACCAGGGTTACAAAAGCTGGAAAAAAAACAAAAGGAGAAACAATTTCTAGTAGATTAGAAGGTCAAAACAAAAAATAAGTTAAATCATTGGTGTATAAACAAGGTCATTGACATGAAATGTCATTGTAGTAAACAGTTAAGTCCAACACAAAGAAAAATTGAGAAAATTATTAATTGTAGTTCATAACTAGTATCTTCAGTATCAATTTTTTTTTTTATTTGTTGCTAGGTTTAGTTTGATGCAGTTTCGACACATTGAATACTCGGGGTTCATTATCCTTTGTAAACAGTAGCCTTTTACCATAGAAACTGTATACTTTGAAATGAGTCATTCTACAAAGGGTAAAAATATGACTGAGTCAGGAAATACTGAGCTCAGTAACATAAGACTATTTATTAAATATGAGGTTAGAATCAAGATCACATTATTAGAACATCAAATACCAGCCTTAATATTATAAAAATCTGCCATTACATATAGCAATCATCAAACCCAGGATGATGTTTTGAAAGAATATCATGGCAAGATACTACTATTATATTTTGATGACTTCTGAGATCATGAAGCCATAAAAATTAATTTTTCCCTTTAAGTTTAGCACCTACATAAAATATGACTACATTAGGATTTCTGCTACATCTTGCAGGGATCACACTGGTCATAGACATTAAAAAAAAATCAATACTGATATCTTTTCAAAATCAACTCATCAGCTTCCATGACACTGTTTCACAGTACCTATTATTATTATACAACACAATGAGTCACAAAAAATAAGTAGGTTGTAAATCACTAGGTCTGTACTTACGATCTTCACCGTGTGGACCTGCAGAACATTGTGCTGGTGGATCTCTGCCCAGATCTTGTAATTCCTGAACAATAAAACAATATCATGTGTACACAACAACAAGGGAACACAATACCATGACGAGAACATGTCACATCATCACGTCGGAAAATAAAAGGGGGTTGAACATATTGTTCGGAACGGTTACTAGGATTCGTGATCGATGTTGTTTCTATCACTAATCGTCGATGTACACCGAAATATTTCACATTTTCACGGCACAGATGCGTTTCATGACAAGAAAACCTCAAAATTGGCACATAATTCCGACATTTTATGTACGCCGTGTGCACAAAATTGTCACCTACTTTTAAACCAGTAAAACACCGTTATCTCGTAGAAGTAACACTTGGAACCAAATAGATTAACCACCTAATGATTTCAATTAATTCATCACGCACACGGAATTATCCAGAAGAAATTTCGATAATAGGTATTCACAATGACGAAACATTCACTACGAAGTCTGATACCATTTTTACAACACTTCATTTTATACTGCATTAAATTATTAAAATATAGGACACAAATGCCAATACGTACCCTATTAATTCGTTTTAACGCCATTTGATTATTTTATGATGGAATAAACTGACTTTCAACTAGACAACGAAACTGTGAGCCAAGGACCTTTGATTAGAGATTGCAAGATGGCTCCCGTCTAAACGCAAAAGTACCACCTAAGTCGTTTTATGTAGTAATTATGAATTTCTACTATCGAGGATCAAACTTTAAACGCTTAAATAAAAAATAATAATAACTTATAATAAGAAAAAATAAGAACTAGAACAGAGCACGGATTGTAACAAAATTATACACTCTCAGCAAATGGAGAACAGCAAACAGGAAAATCGACCATTTACAAAGACCGTTCTGAATAGCACAGTTTTTTAACGTGTAAAGTACCGTTTATGGTAGTACGATTTTTTTAAATTAGATATCTTTCCCTTTGATTATGATACAGGTTTAATAAATAGAGCAAATTGAAATCAGAAAAGGGATATTTTAATCAGTATCTTAGCCAAATTGATAATAATAATTCATTATAGTTTTTTGTTTACAAAAGTTATAATGATTATTGATTTTCCCAAACTTTATTACGCTATGGTAACACTGAAAATAATAGGATGTGACGTCATACTCTGCAAAGAATTCTCCGGGGCGCTATTTTTGGATTATTTGTAGATATTCATTACTGAAGTAGGCACGCTAGCTATTTTAAAAGCACATTTTTGCAATTTGAAACTTTCTCAGGTAAAAAAGCTTGAGAAAGGTACGAAAAAAATAGAAAACATTAAAAAATTATAAAAACATTCCTTTGTGTATTTTTATGTCAATAGTTGCATTAGCCCACATGGAATTGGTACAAAAAACTTGTGGGCAACCCCTCAATAGCAAATACTAGTCATACTCCAAAAATACCATGGTTTCCTACGTTTTTAAAGTTTTGCGAGAAGCACAGGACCGGTCGATGTGGCGTGGCGACGCTTGGTCGATGTGGAGAGGCCTATGGCCAACAGTGGACGTCTTTCGGCAGAAAATAATGATGATAAATTAAAATCTTTAGTAAATGGAATCGTTGATGAGCCTTAGTACTATTTAAAGACGTATGTATTACCTTGATTGTGGTATTTGTGTATACATCGCTATGGAATTGATGATCAACCAAAGGATGGAGGTTTACTTTGTGGACCTCTAAGTTAGGATATAGCGGTTACTGTACTCTGTGGCGGCTATTTCATTCATTATTATGCCTTGATCCAAGCGGGCACTTGCACCCCTGTTTTTGATCATATTAGACTATAGGTACCGACTGGTAGTTTCCAAATTAGTAGTAGTAGTAAGTAAGTAGGTAGGTAGTAAAGTTTAGTAATGATAGATAAAATGTTGATGTTTTTATTCAATGTAATTTCAAAACATCAGTACTATTATACTCTTTGCATCAGGCTTATTAAATACAAAGTGAAAGGTAACTGCACCGAATCAAATAATGTATTTCGCGTGATAAAGACTTTTTACCGACTTCAATAAAAAGTAATTTAAAAAAATTAAACCGACTTCAAAAAGAAATTAACTCAAAATTATGAAATAACTTTAATTTCGGAAGTCGGTGTCTTGGGATCTGTATTTTAGTTTTAGTTTTATGCCACCGACTTCCGAAATTAAAGTTATTTCATAATTTTGAGTTAATTTCTTTTTGAAGTCGGTTTAATTTTTTTAAATTACTTTTTATTTCGTAATTTTTAGTTTTTGCACTAGTATCTGACCAAGGTTTTGAGATGTTTTCCCTTTGACACTACACCCGTAGCTCTTATCAATAAGCCAGGCCGTCACACTTACACGTATTAGTCCATATCTTGAAAATTACTGAATCGATTTTGATGAAACTTGCACTGTTCCCTAAGTTGAAGAAAATGTAAGCCAATAAAAAAAAAATGGTCACGATCCGATTAATAGTTTCGGAGATATGCGTGGACAAACATACATACATACATACATACATACATACATACATACATACATACATACGTCTATGACATTTTGTATATTTGTTTGGAAGCCCTAATAGATCATCATATGTGAATATAATGCACATCCAATAATATTACATACATACGTATCGAATTGATAACCTCCTTTTTTTGAAGTCGGTAAAAAAAGGAGGTTATCAATTCGATACGTATGTATGTAATACTAGCTTCTGCCCGCGACTTCGTCCGCGTGAAATTTCTTGTACCCCCACCCCGTCGCGTCGCAACACTTCGTATTCGCTTACCGTTCACTCTGAGTTTTTTTCTTTTTGCTCGGCTCCTAAGGGTCATAGCGTGATGTTAAATAGCCTATAGCCTTCCTCAAGAGTTGGGCTATCAAATGCAAAAAGAATTCAAATCTGACCGGTAGTCATTTGTTTTTTTTTATGATTTTCAACTACAGATAACTAATTTCGTAATGCTGCTACGAACTCACGGTTTTTGGCACACATGTACTACATCTAACCACTCGACTAAAGAAAATGGAACGCAAGCAATACTCCCATAGACAAAATTACAAAAAAATAAATACTGAGGGGCTTGCTGTTACAGTTTTATGTTACGTGAGTTTTATCCAGTTGTCATTGCGGCGTATTTTAGGTTGCGTTAGTTTATGACAGCGTTCATTTATCGCGTTCAAACAAACAAACTCTTCAGCTTTATTATTAGTATAGATAAAAAACTCTATGGCTCATAACTCCTTAATAGGTACAGACGCCAGCACATCAAGTTACTACAATCTGTCAGATTTATTTAATAGATTTTCGACTTTATTGCTAAAACATAAGGTTCAAGGTTGATTGGGAAAATCTGACAGTTTCGGGTAGGTTGACCTGCTGGCGTCCGTACCAACTCTTAACATCTTACACACGTGATAACTTTTAAACGAAATATCCGATTGAGATGAAACAAAAAGTATTTTACTTCTTCATAAATACTCTTGATAACATAATGCTTAATTTCGATAAAGATTAATATTACGATACATATTTAACGTAGTTTTTTTTCTTCAGACGATTTAATAATTATTTTGAACACAAAATCGGTTATTGTGATTAAACCATGATAGCTAGATATATGTTCTCGCGGACTTTTTTGTAGGTCTTAATGGGCTCTACAAACCCGTAGTACATTATTTTGTTCTATTGTCAATAGTTTTTGCAGCGCACGCAAAAATAGGTTTTCAATTTTACACCTTGTGTTACAAAATAGCAATTTTATTACGGATCCCTAATTTTGAAGAAAAAAAATATAGCCTATAGCCTTCCTCGATAAATGGACTACCCAACACTAAAATAATCATTCAAATCGGACCAGTAGTTCCAGAGATTAGCGCGTTCAAACAAACAAACAAACAAACAAACTCTGCAGCTTTATAATATTAGTATAGATTATTGGAATTGCATTATATTCACATATGACAATCGGGCTTCCAAACAAATATACAAAATTTTATAGACGTATGTATGTATGTATGTATGTATGCATGTATGTATGTATGTATGTATGTATGTTTGTCCACGCATATCTCCGTAACTATTAATCGGATCGTGACCATTCTTTTTTTATTGGCTTACATTTACTTCAACTTAGGGAACAGTGCAAGTTTCATCAAAATCGATTCAGTAATTTTCAAGATATGGACTAAGACGTGAAAGTGTGACGGCCTGGCTTATTGATACGAGCTACGGGTGTAGTGGTGATTGACTGCTGCGCTGCGTGTCGCGGGTTCGATTCCCGCACGGAACAAATATTTGTATGACCTACAAGTAGTTGTTCCGGGTCTGGCTGTTTGTGTACGTGAATTTAAATGTTTGTAAACGCACCCACAATACAGGAGAAATTCCTAGTGTGGGGCAACGTTTCTTAAAAAAAAAAAAAAACAAAAAAAAAAAACTCCCACTTCAGCCTGGCTGTTTTTTCTCGAACATCCGCTACTTGAGTTATAGAGCGCAGCGTGGTGTTTCTAACTCGATCTGTACGCTTAAGGGGGAAGCTCTAAGGTGGCCCGCGACATTCAAATTTTCTTACGTTTTTTACAATTTGCTGGTCAGTATTAAGTTGTACGTTGATTAAAATATGATTCGCGGCCGTAACAAATATGTATTTACAGAATTATAATCATTAAAGTCATCAACACAACTCTCTAAGACCATGTAATCCCCAAGAATGACTATTTCATGAAATCTTGACATTTTACAGAATTATAATCATTAAAGTCATCAACACAACTCTCTAAGACCATGTAATCCCCAAATGTCAAGATTTCATGAAATAGTCATTCTTGGGGATTACATGGTCTTAGAGAGTTGTGTTGATGACTTTAATGATTATAATTCTGTAAATACATATTTGTTACGGCCGCGAATCATATTTTAATCAACGTACAACTTAATACTGACCAGCAAATTGCAAAAAACCTAAAAAAAAATGAATTTCGCGGGCTACCCTGGCGCTTTCGCCTTAACACCTAACATGCTGCGCTCCATTGCCCGTTGGCAAATCTTGAGTTTGGACTTCTGTTGTTCAGTAAGTGACCAACTTTGTGCACCGTAGGTTACGACGGGCAGGATGCACATGTCGATGAGTTTCTTTTTTATTAATGATATAAGAAGACTACCTTTCATGTGTTCTTTAAGGGCCCAGTAGGTCTTCCAAGCATTTTGGACTCGTCTTTCGACTTCCTTATCTTGTCTGTTTTTGAAAGACACTATCTGGCCCAAGTATGTGTACTCATTGACATATTGTAACACAATGTCCGTCTACCTCGACCCTACGTTTCGTACTGTTGGTCATGACCTATGTCTTGGATCTGTTCATTGAAAGTCCAACCTCAAGACTTGCCTTGCTCAGATCTTGGAGCATTTCCTCAAGTTCTCAAGGTGATGTGGAGAATAACACTATGCCATCTGCAAAGTGGAGGTTTGTTAGCTGGTGGCCGCTAACATGTATGCCTCGTGACTTCTACGTATCAGGCAACTTGTTAAAAACCTCCTGCAATGCACTTATGTGAACAACTTAGGTGAGAGTGGATCGCCTTGTTTGACACCTTTTTCTATTTTAAAATTTGCACTAGAAACATGTAGCTTGATGTTCGCAGAGCTACTTCTATACATGGTGTCAATGAGGTCAATGTAGGTGTGTGTAACATTTTGGGACATTAATAACTGACTGATGGTCTATACTGTCGAATGCCTTGGCATAGTCCACAAAGGCCAGGTAAAGTGGTTTGTTGAATTCATTATATTTTTCTATTACTTGATTGATGGTATAGAGATGATCGGTTGTGGAGAAATGGGGACGAAATCCAGCTTGTTCGGGAAGTTGGTTAAGGTCAAGTGTCGGAGCGATACGGTTTTCTATTACTTTGATAAACAGTTAGTATAGATGTGAAATAAGGCATATGGGTCGATAGTTCGCGATGTCAGCGTTGTCTCCTTTCTTATGAAGTAAAATTATATTTGAGTGACACGTTTCAGAGGGAATTTGACCGGTGTGTATGATGGTGTTGAAAAAAGATGTGATGTGAGGCAGAAGAGTGTTTCGACCTAACTTTAAAACTTCTGTAGATAATCTGTCCGTTCCAGGGCTTTTATTGTATTTCATCTCGCGAAGAGCTGCTTGAACTTCGTAGGGACTGATAGGATCAACAGAGTCAGGGCAATAATAAATCTGTCAGCTGCACGTTGCAGGAGCTGATGGACGCTGGTGGAGGCGCCAAACAAGTGGTCGAATTCTGGGCCGAGTATATTTTAATCTGGGTTATTTTGTGTTGATCCTGGTATAATTTTCTATAGAATATACTTATTATAAATAAAGAAAATGTTATTACTGGTTTCTATATTTTGTTTTGTAATAATTTATGAATGAATCGGTGTATACCTGAAATAAAAATGGTATGATTTGATTTTGATAAATTCAACCATCTATACACATACACTGAACAATACGGTTAAAACTTCGTGCCATATTTAACTTAATTGTAAGTGCGGGAGCGTCTCGCACCGTCCGCTTACTTACGTTACTGCGGCGCCAAGGAATATACTACTCTGATGGTGATTTCTCTCTGGGAACCTTGGAAATTGGAGCCGGACAGATTAAAGAACCGGCGCTGCGCCAGCAGTGGTGGTATATAGTACTTACTAATTCCATGCTGTGGCCCCGTCTGTTCATAAAAACACTGCACATGACATGCAATGCCGGGCAGGCAGCTCATTGCCGTACTGTTATGTATTATCTATGGCCCGTGCCGTAGAAATAAAATTAGAAACATTGTACGCAATACCTTGTCATTAAATATTATTTTATTGTTATGAGATTAGGTATGTTTAATTTACAGAGATAAAGAGATTGTAAAAGGTAGTAAAAGGAGATAACGAACGAACGAACGATTGAACTGCAAAACGAATTATGAACGAAATATTTCCGCGATGTGCGATGTATGTCAATTTTGACGTTTTCTGAGAGTGACGTATATCAATTTAAAAAAAAATGTAGTTTGGAAATTATCACTTTAGGAGTAGGTTGTGCCGAATTATTTTTGTGTGTTTAATAATATTCGGTTTGTCGTAATTTTTAAATAGAGTTTACGGTCTTGAATCACATTAGCATACAATGTATACCTACTTATTATAATTTAGTTGAAATTTAACATGTTTTTCGACTTTATTTATTTAGTGTGAGACCAAGCTTGTTGTGATTTTCATTTCCGAAATGACTCTTACTATGACAAAAAAACTCAGTGAATGCCAAGCAGAAACAGTGCAATTTATGCCAATAGAAAAAGTAAGTGTATTTATTTATTAGAAGCAATAGTTTTGTGCATATCGTTACAAGATATGTATGTCTGTACCTACAATAAAAACTAAGTAAATTGAAGCACTCGATTCATTCCATCTAGGACTGACCAGAGTTGGAAAACCAATCATTTAAAATGGGACAGTGTTTGTGGGTAGACGAAGACCCTTATGACGACCCACTGACCTATTTTTATGTTAATTTTATAATAAAGAAAATAACATTTTCTTCTACAAAAGATAGTTTGTGCATTAGGTTTTGAAAAAATCTTGAATTTACTCAATTTCAATATTTGAATGGACCCCTCCATTAAAAAAATAATATTATCTAATGCAAAATACCTATAGTCGGACTTTTAATTATCTGCAGTAAAATTACATTGGCGTCTTTTTGTTTTTTCGTGGCCATCAACCAAATCTTGTTTTTCTAGTAGGCTGAATAGTGTAACCAACGAAACTTATTTGACATGCATATCTCTAAACTCAGACCGAAATGAGTTATTATGAAGTGTTATTTTACTGCAGCTAATTTAAAGTCGGACTATAGTCTACTTTTAACCCTTTCAATCCACACATTTTGTTGCATTGCTTACTCTGGTCAACATTCATTCTGACTATTCAACTAGCTTCAACTTTCTGACTAACTGACAGACTATTTAATTTTGACAATTCAAAAGTGCCTGTACAAGGTTTAATTGAAATAAATGCTTTGAGTTTGAGTTTAAGTTTGACAAGTCATTCAAACCACTGCACTACGTGAACAGACAGCTGTGCTGATGGGGAGTTTGTTACACCACTTCTTCCCAGCTAAAGCACTAGGAGACAGTGTAGGGCGGGCATTTTAGGGACTGTCTTAAGTAATTTTGACACTCAAAAAGAATCATCACTTTTTTAGTGTCAAAATTACTTAAGACTCTTTACTCAGCCTACTTTGAATAAATTACTTTTGATTTTCACTAGCATTTTCTGGGTTTGCCATCGTCACTCGCCAACCAATAACTGAAAAAAAAACATAGTAGCACATCTTCTTCATGTTTTTGTTGTTGAATGTAATATTAAATAAATTAGAAAGATAGAGCTAGATAGATATATAGTACTTTATTGTCAACTAAAATAAGAACAATTCTTGCTTGTAATATTGAAAATCCCTACTTGTTTCAGGTAGAAGATAAATGTAGAACAGAGAGCTTCTGCCAAACCAATGGTCTGCTGCGAAGAGGGAAGAAACTGGAAGACAACAATAACTTGACCAAAGAAGAGGAGGAGTACATCAACTATCGGCAACTCCTCAAATATGAACAGGCACCAGAATATATTAAACATAACCAGTTTATTAGAGATGGCTACAGAAAATTGTTGCCCACGAAACTTTGTTGGGAAAGGTAAATTTATTGTCATTATTATTATACTAGCTGCGCCCCACCGTTTCACCCGCATAAGTGTCGATCCTGTGGGAATATCGGGATAAAAAGTAGCCTATATGTTAATCCAGGGTGTCAGCTACCTCCATACGAAGTTTTATCAAAATTGATCCAGCCGTTTGAGCGTGAAGAAGTAACAAACATATAAACACACACACACACACCCCCACAAACTTTCGCCTTTATAATATTAGCGTGATATATCTAGTGTGATTATATTTTAGTCTTGTATTTTTTAAATGTTTTTTTATTAGGCATTAATGTCCCACTGCTGGGCAAAGGCCTCCCTACCCTCATTCCACCTCTCTCTGTTAGACTTCTATTAAACTATGTTAATAATATATTGAACATCTGGAATCCTGGTAGTTATATTGACCTCTCCTGTCAACATAAATAATATTTCGGTTCTTGGATTTTTTCATTGATGGGAGCTACTGAATGGGTTAGCGCACACATGGTGACGCAAAACGATGTTTTGACTGCTAAAAAAATATCAACATAGTCAAAAATAAAATAATTAACTAAGTAAACCATGCTTGCTGTGGTTGCTTATTGCCTTGCATTGTGCATGTTAGTACACAAATAAACAGGCGGAAGGCACACGGCCTACTCATAAAAAGTATTAAATCCTGTAGAAATTCAGCATCTGCTCCTGACTATTGACCAATTTTCATGCACGCAGGATGCAATCTCCCAGATGTCTCAATACCTACTTAAAACAAAAGCAAAGGTAGGTATTGTTGGTCCAAAATGATCAATATTTTTTAGTTCAGGCCTCCTCCAGATTCTTTCATTCCTTTCGGGTTTGAGCCTTTTAAACAGACCCGAATGGTTCTAGATTTTACGTTCATGTCATATATCACTTGAATTCTATATTGCAGATAATTTAGACATCATTCTGCCACTATTGTATTAGTGTTTCTGCAATCCAATCTATGGAGAAAGTTGAGTTCAGCAAACACGATTTACAATTACTGGGGATATCATAAAGCCCATTAGCGCTTAAAGGCGCCGCTCCACAGCAGCCCAAAACTAAGCTACGCTCCTGTAGGTACTTAGCTTCGCGCTTCGCTTTGTATGAAAATGTAGGCGGGATAGTCTACTGCGACCCACGACCGTACGCTGTGGCGTAAAGTATTTTACGCCACAGCGTAGCTGGCAAACAAATGAACCGCCCAACTAACGTGGTAATTCTATAAAGCAGTGGACGGTCGAAGACTCTTAACCTGAGCTAGTCAAACCTGATTTTCAAATGCATTTTTAAGTCTAAGGTCTGAACTATCGCCTTATATCTGAACAGAACGATGCAGCGCAAGGTTTAAAACTACTCCATGGAAATCTATCTTCGAGAATATCATTTGGGGTTTATGTAGCCAGAGTTCTTGTACCTCTGACCCTATGTTTGTAGGCCGCATAAATGTAGTTTCACAATACATTTCTAACTACAGTGTGCCTGTAAATGGAGATGGTATAATGATACACAGTCATTACTATTTTCCCCGTATTATGTATGTATTATTATAAACTTCGTCATTACCATTAGCTGAGAGCTCCTAAAGAAAGTTGAGTCGATGTATATAGAGTTTCTTGTTATATAATGTTGCATCACATAAAGGCACCTCAGTACCTAATGATGCTAGCTTGTTAAGAAATAGTGCGATATATTTTTCAATTAAATTAACATTCCATTCAAATGTTCCAACTAAATAATTTATTGTAACCTTGGATCATTATTTATTCGAAACTCTCATCCTATCAGACTGATTAGTTGATAATAAAGAGAAACAAATGAATAACGGATAGGTCCGGTGAATACTGCAACAAGGATATACAATGGATAGAAGGAAACTGTAAACAGAGAGAAAACACTTCTGATGAATGTTGAAATAAAAATAAATGGAAACTTGTTTATGTTTTGAATTATGACCGTTTTCAAACTTTTCAATATAATGCACCAAAGATTGTGGTTTAATATATAAATAAACCTTTATTTCTTAGCGTGCATGTTGGCAAAGGGTTTCCACTAAGGTCTATGTAACGCTGATCATCTCCAGCAAGGTCCTCAGTTCGGCCTCCTCATTCATAATATCATTCTTGTCCTTTTTTTTTTGTTTCCAAAAGGCACCCGACCTCCGGGGAGGGTCGGAGATTGTGGAATTTTTACCTCACTAAAACCTCCCGGTGATTACCATTTGCACATAGCGGTGGTCCCGGTTCCTCTTAAAATACCAATTCTGGAACGCCTGTAAGGCACATCCCTGGGGAGACTGTAAAGGGGCCTACCCTGAGCCTAGCTATGCACGGCAGCACGTGACCACTGTGCCACCGTCTTCCCTGGGGTCACTTGGTGGGCGAACAGAGTCCAAACTCTGCGCCCGCGACCCTATAGGTCCACCTACCTTGTTTGGTAAGCGGGTTTCGGCGTATTAGGCGCCAGGGCGGTTGCCACCCCGACGCCTCCTTCTCCGAGCACGATCAGCCCTCTCCCATCATTCTTATCCTGCCCAAATTCCAATTACTTTGTGGTTGGCGCAGTGCGTCTTTTTCTTCCATACATATTTATTAGCCGTCATATTTGAGTTCACTTCTTTCCTAACCATGTTGTCTGTGTTAGACATAATCAATCCATCTTTTCTATCGTCTGCCTGTTTTCTTTTAGCCATTCTCAGTAATTCTTAACAGATTTCCAGTCAAGTGGTCCAAACAATGTGGTTTTTGTGTTGTTCCGACTCTTTCCCAGATAATCATAGATTTTGCAAACTTTCTCTATTTTGTAATCACCGTAAACATAAATGCAATATCTACATGGGTGGTACCTACCCGTGGAAATCAGAGTGTAACTGTATAATGAAGTTTCATATAATTATTACAGTGTAATGCAGACAATGTTGCCAGCAATTTTTCCTTATTTGTAGTACTTAAGTAAGAACGGTGAAGGTATTTATACGCTAGTTTACAAGTCCTTTCTAAACTATATACTTAGTTGTATGAATTTCTCTAAGCATTACAAACAGAGTGAAGAATAATTTCTGGTGTTTGAGTCCTCGTTTATGATGATCTACCTTACTGTATCTACTAGCCTGCGTAGGCTAGCTTTTGTAGGTGCCATATCTCTCAATATCGAAACGTACCGAAAGATTTTGGCCCTATATCTGGTGATTTTTCTATATTCAAAGCGAGTTAAATAGATTGTCCTTTGTCGAAACGGTACCATGAAGAGTTGAAGACGATTAAGTGAACGTTAAACTCCGCTGTCTATATTAGTCCCCTACTAACCATAGAGGTCTCGGCCTCGTCCAAGTTGCGCCACCAGCCCACTGCAACCGGACCTTAGCCTTCCGATTTAAAAGATTTACGTTTACTTACTCCAACTATCTCACGTTCTTGACATACAGAGTGTATCTCTTACGAGAATTTCCCAATTTCCAATAGATAAAGAGTGGAACATTACTCTGCAGATACAATTTGTTGCGCTTACCGGTTGTACATGCATCACTAACCGGTCGCCTATATAAGGTCGAGTGTGGTTTATCGGTGGTTTTCCTATAGCATGTATGAAGTTATACAATTAACTCGAAGATGAGCATGAGATCAACTAATACACTACGGCTTCGAATCTTGACTGATTTCTAAACGAAACGATCACATACTTTCTACGTTGAAAGACAAAAGCATATTGACTTACAAGTCTAAAAACAATTATTTATACACTTAATTAATGTTTGACCTCCTAACCGGCCAAAAATGTGCTATTATGCAATGCAAATTCTACTACGTATGAACGTTTTCACGTTTTCTAGTCCCAAATGTAACCGAAATTTAATTTTGTTTTAGCATATTCTGGTGGACGAATGAGACTATGAACATATGGACGCACATATTCGGCTTCTTCTTGCTATTGTTCCTGACGATCAACGACCTGGTCATTATAAACATTCACGCTACAGTCACAGACAAGATCGTCGCTGGGTTATTGTTCTCGTGCTTTCTGGTAAGTTTACTCATTACGTGTTTGTCATTACGTCACTCGGTTTAAGGTTCGTACATTTGCGCGCCATGTGCATTCGGGTACGAATATTTACAGTGGGCACGTTGAACCGAGCAATACAAGCTCGCACTCGATCACAAAGATGTTTTTGCCAGGAAATTTCAACGACAGTACCTTTCGAACCACTCAAATTAATTATTGACTCGGAATGGAATTTGGTTAAAAACACAAACGCTTGCTTTCGAATGCTCGTTAAATTCTCTAACAAATGCTAGCAATCTTTAGATTAATGACGTTAATTGACTTTTTTATCGAGATCATAATGTGCTGCTGTTTCTATCAGAACAAGTCCAATAAAAGTTATCTAATCATTGTTAAGTCCTAGATTGATTTATCTTACTTAATCTCTTTATTACTTGACATTATATACAAAAAATTCAAATTTTTTCTATCTCTTTATTAGTGGTTGTAATGGTAATCATATCACTAGGTTTTATTAGGTTTTTATTTTTTATTTATCCTTTTGATAGATTCTTATTTTGTAAATGTGAGGACTTTGTAGGCCTTGTAGACTTTAGATCTGTAGACCATTTTTTATTTTATCAAGTACCTGATACTTGTTGACAGGCCTACGCTATCCTCCCATACCTACTGTAATTTGAAAATATTGTAAAAGCCAATTATTTTTAAAAAGAGTAACCGTGGAGTTTCTTGCCGGTTCTTCTCCATAGGAAACGACCAATTGGAACCGTGCACCTAGCTTCTGACGTTTCATAAGTGCCCATGTAGGCTTATGTGAAATAAAATATTTTGATTTGATTTGATTTGAGTAGCTATGCATCATGTGTTTATTTGCATTACTTATTTAATGGTTATTTAACAACTACTCAAGAGAATTTATGATTTTGTATTTAATTAAAATCTGACCTAAAAACCAGCTGCTCAAGTGTTATATGCAAATATCGGTCTTAAATTTGTGCGTCACTAAAAGAGCAAAAACCATGTTTGCACTATTAACGCCAGGTTCGTTGCCCCCTCCATCAGTTTAGTATGATTTTAGCACTTACAAATGGACACGAGAGCAGCGTAATACAATATTTCCATGTCTCGTGACGTGGCTATTACGAAATGAGCTCTACACCATTGGTCGGTGGCCGACGACCGACGTCTTGAAAGTTTGTGGCTCAGATGTTCGACCCGCTTTTCTCCCGTTAGTGAAAGTAAGAAATTATAAAAAAGAACGTTAATGACTAGCAGTGCAGGCTGTAGTACTGTTGCAAAAATATTGCTTTTGTTTAAATGGACATTGTATTGAAACCTAAGGTGACCTAGATACGGTAGTTGTTTAATCGCAGTATAATTGGTATTCATTGTGACGACTTGTATTTTTTGCTCTTTTACAAAAGAGCAAAAAATACAAGTCGTCACAATGAGTCCAAGATTGATAGATGAAAACATATAGTCGGTATATGTACCATCTGACTTACTGAGTGTCCTAATTATACCTTTTTAAAAACCCGAATGTATATATAAAAAAACAAAATGCAGAAACAAATTAATATTCGTCTTCCGTAGATTAATCGTGTGCAAAAATTTTGCCTTGAAATAAATATTTTATAAAATTAATTTAGCGTTGTAGAGAACTTTCCAACTGGGTTGATACCGCTGATACATGCGGGAGATTGTCAGTAATCTGACTACTTATGAAAAGCTTTCACTGTCAACATTACACATGCCGAGATATAAATAGATAGTATGCTGTATGTTCATTGTTCATAATGCGAATCTAACTTGTCTTGGTTTATTTAATCACAGTAGGTATCAAAGTTAATTACATGCACGCAGGTTAGAATCTATTTAAATTGGAAATAGTCGTAAATCAAAATGTTACTAAAATATTGCTTTTTTTGTTGCAACGTTTCTTTTTCAGAAATAAATCATTTGATATATATTAAAAAGTCTTTTATATCCATAGGTACTAATATTAAAAATTCGAAAGTAACTGTGTCTGTATGTTACATTTTAACGCCACTAAACCGATTGCAATAAAATTTGGCAAGGAGACAGATGGCATCCTGAGGACGGACATAGGCTTCTTTGTGTCTCAAAAATAATCCTAAAGGTGGTGATATACCTAGGGGCTCAAAGTCATCATCTGCCTAGCCTTTTCCCAACTGTGTTGGGGTCGGCTTCCAGTCTAACCGGATGCAGCTGAATACCAGTACCTATTTTACATGGACCGACTGCCTATCTGACCTCCACAACCCAGTTACTGGGTAATACGATACCCCTTGGTAAGACTGGTTGTCAGACTTTCGGGCTTCTGAGTACCCGTAACGACTGTCATAGATCCACGAATGACTGCCGGGACCAACGGCTTAACGTGCTTTCCGTGGCACGGAGGGGTCACGGTCTGTAAAGATGGTCACCCATCCACAGACCAACCGCGACAAGCGTAGCTTAACCGTATCGATCGACCTGTGCGGTTGTTATTATTTAGCCACGGGCCACTCCTAGTATGGGAAACCTAACATTTCTTAAGCTAGGGCTATTATATAAAATTTATATTATTGGAAAAAAAATTGTAAAGCCATCCCCCAAGGGGTTTAACTAGGGGATGACTTTAGAATTAACATATACATCCTTAATATTGAAATTTTTGTGTTCCCCTTTTTAAGCAGATTGGAACTATAGTCTTTCTGTTCTGTTACCTTTCCGTGCCTTAACGGCTAAACGGAATTGGATGAAAAGCATACGAGTAGGTGATGACCTGGATTAGGACATAGTATACTTTTTTATCCCGGTAGTAAATTCTCGTGGGATAATTTTCGACAACCACGCGGGCGAAGCTGCGGGCAAAAGTTAGTATATGAAAGCAGAAGTTCACGAATCTCACACAGGTTGTACATAGTAGGTCGATCATTGAAACAGGTTACTATTGTGCCACAGACAAAACAACGAACCATCAATGTTAAATAATTAGCATGAGAATAACAAGTATCTGACAAAGAATTTCTTGTCGAAGAAAGCAGGGTTATCGCTACAAATGGAAATGGACAATTGAGTTGAAAGTAAAAACGAGTAAACATCAAAGAAACGTTGGGTTGTAAAGCAACAACAACAACTACTCAAGTGAATTCTGGCCACAAGACTTTTATTTTTCATTCATGTGTCAAAGTGTCTAAGTGTTGATGTTTTTTGTAGCGATACATTATGTAGAAACCTACTGTACTGTCTATGGTTGGTTGTGTTGTCTCGATTTTGCAACGAAGCGAAGGCTGTAAATAGTGGCACGATGCTAGTAGTGGGGCGACGAAGAGCTGTGTGATAGTTTTGACGTGACAACGTCTTAAATTAGGTTGCGACTGGGAGTCACTTATGAAAAAGTGTAACGCTCGGTAACGTTACGATGAGTCACCGAACGAGAGAGAGGCCCGCCGAATGCCTTGCGTCTCTCTCCCACTCAACTATGATCGGATGATCGGTCGTTGTCACGTAAAATCTTCGCCCGTAAAACCGACTTTACAGGCAACCATTTTTTTTTTAAATAAAAAAATTGGTTGGGTTCGTTGGGTTTGCTGTACAGATTGTCGACAGCTTTGTATGGTAATTTTCGTTATTTTAGGCCTTTACCAACTAAGTTTCTCCGGAAATGTTATTGTCAACTCAACCTGATGTAGGTGTGTTAAAATAAAAGTTACTTTCAATACATAATAGAAGATAATATTCAAGCTGAAACTTTCCAAGCCGCATCGAAGGTTTACAGCGCAATATAACAAGACCATTGATTTTCACATAGGTACAAGAAAGTGCATATTTAATGACATTGAGCGAAGCCTATTGTTAAGTAGGTACATCGATTTTCTTTCTAAGTATTCGTAACGTATAATTATTATAATAGATAGTACTGTCGACCTTTCAACGTCACTACTCACTGCCTTATTATATAGGTGGCTTGGTAGGATGCTGTTATGGTGAATGATTTCTTAAACTAGTTTTTATATAACATTACGAATACTTATACGAATATTATAAAACGTGTGCTATATTTTTTACGTTTAGCTAATGTGAGTGTTACAAGGTTAGTCCTAATGTTAACAAAGTACGCTTCCGCGTAAATTCTAAATTGGCTTCCCTTTTGTGATGGAACTTGGAAGTTAGCAATGAAATATTAATGATTCCAATGAAATTGATGAGGTCAATATTAAGGTCTTCTCCAAGATTTAGGCAAAGATAGCAAACATGGAATTGGTTAAGGAAATATGAAGTAAAAAAAAAAATTCTTATGTTAGGTACTGGCTTTCTCGTTGAACCAATCCCTTAATTAACAAAGTTTTGTGCCAATTCTAGGCAAAGTTTGGACCAACAACCCCCATATATTGGGTAGCTGTCAAAACCATTTTCCGAGTCAATGTTCTACGGAATGTTCGTTTTGTTCAAATAGAGCAATGCCATACTTGGCTTTGGGCCATATTGGAAATGAAATAAGGTTGTCTACCTAATTTCATGGAATTCTGTTGTTGACCTAGAATAGCATTAGAGTTATAAGAAAAGAGGTTGACTTGATGGAAATATGGACGGAATATGTAAAATATTATAATGGAAAGGGAAAAAAGACAAGAACTGAGAAAACTGCCCCCAAATATATTGGGATGAAAGCAGTGATGATAAAAACTTAATAAATTGCTAGTTTATAATAAATAATATTAACAAAAGTTGAAATAAACTGTGACAATATTTTTTCGGTTGCTTATACTCGTACATAGGTAAGTATTAGCTGATCCGGCAAACTTTGCACCCCCTTAGAATCAATAAATTGGAAAATGTTACATAAGAAAATGAATTATCTTTCCTTTTTTTTCGTGATTATTTTCCATAATTACCTAAATAGTTATTATTCTATTCGGGGCGGAGACAAATCCAATAAATCAAAGATCATAAAAATTAGTACAGCCGTTCTTGAGTTATAAATAATGTAACTAACCCGACTTTGTTTTATCTTTAAAGAAGATATAATTTTATTTTATAATGTTACATAAGTACACACATTATCTCACGCCTTTTTCCCATTGGGGTACGCAGAAACTACAGAGAGCCATCCCGCTAATCTGCATTCGCGAATTATTTGCCAAAATGTAAACAAATATGAGTTTATGGAAAAATAAGTTTAAATTTTATTCTACACAATAAAGTTCAGTTTACGCTACAACTTCAAACATTTTTATAAGTTTTGCAACAGTGCTAGTCACTCTGAAATCAACTTAATTCTCATTAAAATAAAGTCGATATTTGTTTAACTTGAAATAATATTAATCTGAAACATAAGTTTGAATAGACTTTACAATCCTCGCGTCATACACGCACTAATCCATACTTAATATTATAAAGGACATGGCTAAATCGATGTATGGACGAATCACCAGCATTGTATAAACATGGTACCTAGCAATATGTAATGCTGAATAGCTGAATATTAATATTTCATATAAAAAAAGTTACAGGAACTTTTTATATCTTTAAAATCCTGAAAATAAAATCGTGTAACTCCTACGTCAAAAGGCATTTAAAAAACTGCAAACAAATGACATTGCTATGAACTTTTACCTAGGCTTTAGGATGTATCTGCGATAATATTGATAAATGTATTTTTGACTAGTGACTGGGATATCTATGCTAGCGACCCACCCCGAATCCCGTTTGATAAATATGTACAAATGGGTAATTGCACCAAAAAACGTGATACAACAGGTATTCTACAATTCGCGCAAAAATCACTCCCCGCACGCGTGAAACTCTTGTTAATCCTAAACTACTTTCCAAATGAGTTGAAATAAAGACAGTTTTCAGAGACAATAAATAATATAAATAAGTGGTTGAATAGCTGAACCTAATCTATGGTGCTCAGACCTGATCGCTCACCGAGTCGCAAAAGTTCCGCCTTGGAGTTTGCCAAAGAGCGATGGAACCACAGATATAGAGATACACCTAGATATCGCAAGAGCAACTACTTCACGTGCCAAAAATCGCACCATCTTACGTACAAAAATCGTAAGCCGCCACTTTCGCGCTCAGTCCTGTGTACTGCTGGTTGGGTGAGCGTGAGCGCTGGCGCTAGGCCCCGGGGATGGGGGAGACGGGTGCCGCACGCGGCGGCGTTTTTGAATATGTAACGTCATAGTAGGTAGTTAAAAAATGGGCACGATTGGTTTTCATACAGATCGTGATACTTGTTATCTAGGTCTATCTATATCTATGGATGGAACGCAGCATTCTGGGTGTAAAAAGACAGGACAGAGTTCGGAACACCACGCTGCGTTCCAAAACGGGCATACTGGATGTAGGAAAGAAGGCTGCCAGGCTCAAATGGGATTGGGCGGGTCACATCAGCCGTATGCACGATGACCGCTGGGCAAAAGCCGCCACACAATGGGTGCCTGAAGATGGACGGCGCCGCCGAGACCGGTCCAGAAAGAGATGGCGAGACGATCTGGATTTAATATCTGAAGAGGAAGATGATCCATGCTACCGAATGGGCATGTAAATGTAAAGAACACACTGTGTTTAAAAATCATTTTATTTAACTGGTGGAAAGCTGGATGCGACGTTGGTAAATTCTGCAACATTGAATCGCTTCTTTCCACTGTATGGCGTTGTATACTTCTCACAGAACGGCCAAAAGATATGCACACCATTATATGGCCAAATAAACGAACATCACTAGTTGCTTCTGAATTCAGCAGTTCATAACAAGGATGACAAATGTTGGCATCCCTTGGAACCTGGAACAAACATAATTACCTTAGTACCCACATGAATTAACTGTAACACCTACACATTTGAACATTATGACATCTAAATCAACCAGTCTGTTGTAGTCGTGACGTGTTGTGGTCGTGATGAGACGAGATGAGTCTTTCTGATTCATTGCCATTGAGTTCATTATGTATTTTGAGAAACACTATAAACTACTTGAAGTCACATTTGTGATGTTTATTATATTTATTAGTTCTAGAATGATGCTAACTGTAGATGACTTACCTTGTGACTTACTCAATTGTCAACCATCGTGCTAAGATAGTGAGTAGAACAGCAAACAATGAAGAGGTGATATCCGCCGCAGTCTTTGCGTGGCTACACCCCAGTTTAAGCATCTCATGATGAACTGATTGCAAGTCAAGTTCGTGTCGAGTAGCGAGAGGCTACGTAGTCGCGCGAGCACACAAAATAAGTCCATTATACAAGGATTTTCATTGACCCTCGGTCAATGAAAATCCAAAATAAAAAATCACAACAAACAAGCAAACGGCAGTGCGTTCAAACGAAACGACGAAATAAACGTCAGATGTCAGACATCTGACGTTTATTTTTTTCAAAGAGATGGGATTGAACGTCGAGTGAAACAGAATCGATAAAATAATCGGATGGGTTGAAAGATAAAAATCGAATTAGTTTTTGTCGACCACTATTCAGTTAATATTTTTCGACACAAAACAGGTAGTAAGATATAAGTAAGAGAAATAGGGAGTAAGAGAAATAGGGAGACGAAGAAACACATTCCTATGCTTTCAGTTATTTTTATTTGATTTTGATAGAGTAGAAAAGAGTGGAATTGAGTAGAGTCGATTGTCACTTTAAAAACAACCCGAAAACTCTGATTGCCACTTCTTAGTTTCAGAAAATAAATCGTTTTGATACCTATTATCAAAAATCGATATAGGTACAGTTTCGGTTTGACATTCTGGAAAAGCGATATGACTCCTCCCTAGCTTGCAGTACTGTATTATTTTCCCTTAAACTTGTCATGTTAATCAAAAAAAGCAACTAAGATACTTTTTTTATGTATAATAGTTCACGAAAGTTCTAGGAAATTATTAAACACTAAATAATTCATGAATGAATACTTAAAAATTACGAGTTAATGTGAGATTACTATACATGCTTGAGGTAGTCATTTAGCCATCTCCTTTGAAAGTAACTCTGTCTGTCTGTATGTTACCTTTTCACGCCTAAACCACTCAACGGATTTCGATAAAATTTGGCAGAGTGATAGATTGCATCCCGGGGAAGGACATAGGATAGTTTTTATCCCGATATTCCCTAGGGATCGACATTTATACGGGTGAAACCGCGGAGCGCTGCTAGTAATTTTTATAATTTTATGTTTTTTCGCTGTTTCCAGGTGTGCATGTTACTATCAGCTCTGTACCACACGTTCTCTTGCCGCTCCGAGCACGACTACAACACGTTCCTCATGTACGATCTCTTCGGCATCGCGCTCTCCTTGCTGGCCATCTACACTTCCGGGGTTTATTACGCCTTTTGGTGTCATTCTGTAAGTTTATACCACATTAATAACCAGTTTAACCACCTTCGCTTCACCTGTCAGATCACTATGTTGCGTTTTCATTGAACCGGAGACGAGCGGAGAGGAGCGGAGAGGAACGGGACGTAAGACGTACAGGAATCGACTAATCACATCATTGATGGAGGTCCAAATCGTGTCTCCGCTTCAGTGGAAAATACAAAAATCTAAATCAAAATTCATTTATTCAAATAAGGCTGAGAATCAGCACTTTTCGAACGTCAAAATTACATAAGACAGTCCCAAAACGCCTGATCTTCACGAACCATACATACAAATTCTGCTCTATTTTTAATTTACCTGGTTGGTAGAGATATTAGTGCTTATCCGGACATTGTGAAACAAGAACTTAATGTCATATTGTATTCCACTTGAACATTTGTGACATTGTGATTTATGATGTCGCGTGTTCGCGTGCCATGCTATTGAGAAACTTGTGGAGGGAAGTGTTCTTCGCTTAGAAATCAATGATTCAATCATTGATTATGGATGCTGGAAAATAGAAATATTTAGTTTAGTTAGCCTCTGTTTTAAACTGGTTGGCAAATGGATTGATGATCGCTGTTTGAGCTGTTTTGAAGGTTGACATTGCTGTAAGAGTTCCTTTTAGCGAAGCTGTTAGCCAATTTATCGAGGTAGCAGCCGATGTTAATGATGCTCCTTAGGCGCCATCTACAGGGGCGAGAGTATCGCGGCGAGAATTTGATGGCACGGCGAGACTATCGCCGTGATTCTCTCGCCCGTGGAGATGGCGCCTTAACGGAAATCTTCAAATCAGGCTAAATTATGATTCATAATGTAACCTCTTTGTCGCATAAGCCATTAAGAACTGACTCAAGACAAAAGGCTTTTCTGTAAACTTGTTTTAAAACTAGAAACAAGTGCGAGTCGGACTCGCACACGAAGGGTTCCGTACCACAAGGCAAAAACACCGAAAAAAACACGTTTGTTGTATGGGAGCACCCCTTAAATATTTATTTTATTTTGTTTTTAATATTTGTTGTTATAGCGGCAACAGAATACATAATTTGTGAAAATTTCTACTGTCTAGCTATCGCGGTTCTTGAGATACAGCCTGGTGACAGACAGACGGACGGACGGACAGACGGACGAACAGACAGCGAAGTTTTAGTAATAGGGTCCCGTTTTTACCCTTTCGGTACGGAACCCCAAAAACAACAACGTGTGGACATGTAAGCTAGCATTTTCTATAATCACTTCTTAGAGACAACAAGTCGAAGGTGCTAGTTAAGAATTCATAATGCAACAGTAATTGCACAAGCAATTATATCTAGTAGGTACGCTATAGGCTTACAATAGCGTGATACCTACATCTACACCTTTTGTTTTATTAAACGTTACTTAACGACATAGTCAATTAAAGAACACGAAGGGTTCCGTACCACAACGTACACACAAGGCAAAAACGCCGAAAAAAACACGTTTGTTGTATGGGAGCCCCCCGAAATATTTATTTTATTCTGTTTTTAGTATTTTTTGTTGTTGTAGCGGCAACAGAAATACATCATCTGTGAAAATTTCAACTGTCTAGCTACCGCGGTTCTTGAGATACAACCTGGTGACAGACAGACGGACGGACGGACGGACGGACAGAGAGCGAAGTCTTAGTAATAGGGTTCCGTTTTTACCCTTTGGGTACGGAACCCTAAAAATTAAACAGTATGACTTTCAATTAGGAAACGGAGAGAGATGCTGAGATTATATGTAGTATGTAGGTAAGGTACTTCTAACTGGTAAGTCACGTTTTCTTGCAAACAAGAAAATGATTACGTGTTTGTCAGCAGTAGGTACGGTTAGTGTGTGGCTTTGTGTTACGATTTACATGATCGTTTGAGGTTGACATATAGTTTCCTAAACTTTCAGGTCAACTGTCATTAGAGGAACAAAGAATGTGGTGATAGCACAAAAGTCCAACTACAACAACTCAAATTGATTCTGACCAAAAATTGAAACGCAACACTGAGAGACCAGAGGGGCAATTCTCGTAATTTTAAGAACGTTCACAGTCTGATCTCAGTCTCAATCTGTCAAAAATACCTTTAATTTCCCTACATTTTGACAAGTTTTTGACATGTGTTCGTCGCCGAGATGAGACTGCGACTAGATTTTGAACATTTTAAATTACATGAATTGGCCTTTAGTACCTACCTACTTTCATTTTTTCTGGCAAGAGATTAACCGGTACCGCGTATGAATAATTGTGCAAGACCATGCATCAAACCGTCATTGAAATCTACTAAACTTAATTCAAAATGCACTCTATTGCAAAATAAGGAGTGGAAAAAGTAGGTTACGTTAGGCCCATCCTATAAACCAAAATTATAACAAATGAGATGTTGTCTTAGTGAAAGTATACCAAGATCAGATACTTTGTGATATTTTTTATGAACCGCTCAAAGCGTTGGGGCTTTCTCTTTTACTGTAAGTCAAATATAGGAACCGTACATGGTCATCTAGTGTCATTGATTAAAGGCTAGAGTTCTAGACATAGCAACACAACGAAAGTCTTAGAAAGCGAATGAGATTTCATGTCTTTAAATGCATTGTTCATAAATCGAATAACTCGTCAAATCATCCGGAACCACTGCTGGCGGTTAGGAATTCTTATCGATTTTGTTTTATCATTGAAGTAAATCAGAGTGTGAAGAATTTTGCATGGACGATGCTTTATTGTTTCTTTGGAAATGCTACATTGCATGGAATTTATACCTAAACTTTGGTATAGTGTCGATTTATTTACAGCCATATAAATTACGGTATAAATTATCATCTATGTAAATTATGAGAAGCAATAGCAGAGTTTCATACGTCACCTAAAAATGTCTGATTAGCACATCTTTAACACTAGAAAGTGTCCACTTTCTGTCTCCTCTCATCAAACTTGTTTTGACAAACAGTCTGTACCTACTTAATCTTTTAATTTGTTAACTGTCATTTACACGTGTAATAAATCCTATTGTCTTCACAATTGTTAGTTATTATTACACTAATTATTTAACTTCTCACGTGGACTTTCCACTGAGTCTGCACTAACGTAAATTCTAATCGATACGTGATCAAAATGATTTATGAATAAAAACCCTCAATATGTGCTCATCACTAATTTCTTTGTTTCGTAAATATTTGAAGGTCAAGAGCTCGGGCAGTGGGCTCGGTACACACTATGCGACTCAATGAGAATTTTTTGTATGCACATAGGGTCCACCTTTTGTAACTTGTGTTGCAAAACAAAGCGCCAATGACCTTCAAATACCATCCTAGTAGGTTTACTCGAATTTAAATTGTTATTCAATGTTTATTGAAGTGTTATCGTTTTAATAACGTTAGATGAGGTAATTGAACGTACCACACATGTAGGAAATGCGCGGGTTGAATATTGGATTAGATGTATGAGGCGTTTCTGTATATCTTACTTGTCTTGTCAGTAGGTAGTACTTAGTTGTGACCGTTGAGTTTCCTTTTGTCGAACTTGCATTTAAAAGCCGTTAAAGAACTGGAACTTAAAAACTATGAATAGAGAATAATCAAAGAGTTCAAGAACTAGTTTTCAGGTTAGGAATGATATGAATAGGTACTCCTGATCAATAACGCCTTGGAACTTTTTTTCCCTATCGTACAAATGCTTAAAAAAAAAGTTCCGTTCGTCAACACTGTGAAAGACAGGATATTACTGATCGGGAATAATCGACAAAAAAAAAGCAAAAAATGTCCCGTTCGTCCACACTGAACGAATAAAACTTTTTTCCCCGATCGTCAACAGTGTTGACGACATGGTGTTACTAATGGGGAATATTCGGAATGATAGCAGCAATACCTACTTAATTTTATAGTTAGACTAGCTGCGCCCCGCGTTTTCACCCGCATAAGTTTCGATCCAGTGGGAATATCGGGATAAAAAGTATCCTATGTGTTAATCCAGGGTGTCAGCTGCCTCAATACCAATTTTATACAAATTGGTCCAGCCGTTTGTGCGTGAAGAAGTAACATACAAACACACTCGCAAACTTTCGCCTTTATAATATTAGTGTGATATATAGCAAGGTACTTATGTAGGGGGAGGGATAACGATCTCTTGTAGCATGTTTTTAATAAACTGTTTTAAAGGAAGTACGGTACAGTAGTATGCACATCTAAATTGCTGCAATTTATCGTCACGTGTGTGGCAGCCATTATTATGCGCCCCTCAATTGATGTAGACTAGTAGGGGGAGAGCTAAAGAGGAATACAAGAAATAATAGTGGAATATTGTTTTTATTTTAGCACACCTATAAATTGGCCTTTTTTTTTGATGGTGGAAAAATCATCAAATGAGGGTCCCGCTCTGGGTGGAGCGGAAGGGAGTGTCAGACTCTTACTGACTAAAACCCTACCCGTGTTCCTTCCTTAGCCCTTTATGTTCCGGGCCAGCGGTAACCCTTTCGGACAATCCCGCTGACCTATAAAATATAGTATAAATAGTAAAATATAATATATATACAATAATAATATAAATTGTAAAATATAATATTAATATATTATTATAATATAAATTGGCCTCTGGTATCGTTTTTTGGCAAAGAAGCAGACTTTCGTGTAGGTCTACTTCTTCGCCAGAAAAGGTTCAGGGTTCGTCAGGAAAGACGCCATGGAAATCCATGGCTTTTCTACATTTTAATGCTGCTACCATACTTACCCAAACAAACTAGGTAACTAAAATGTTACAATTGTTCTTTCTTTTTATAGAATCTTTAGGGTAAACCCAGGTGAATGATCCGGTTCGTTAACCTTAGCTTACAAAATGTAATACCTACTTAAACAGGTTATTATACCTCGAATGTTAACAGGTATTATGGTTCTATATAAGTGAAGTGTGTATGTATGAGGGGGTGTGTGTGTGTGTGTATAGTGTGTTTATTAAGTGTACCACCGACCTATACCTATGCTAAGTCATTCTGAACAAAAGAAAATAGTTTGTCTGGATCTTATGCATTGTTCTTTGACCGACATACTCTTTTTGCTTTGTCTATGTTCGTGCACATCTTTTGTAAACAATCGCGCTGGACGCGAGTACTACGAGCAACAAGCATCGCAATATTTTTTGCTTTATTTTTGGTTTTACCTTTTAAGATGTCCTCTCTTGCGACGCGTTCCCATGACTAAATAATTATAAATAAAAACTTAATAAATAAACAATAAACTTAATACATAGTGCCAGGGACATTGACGCACAACCTGTTGTCATGGCCTCCGTGCCTCGGAAAGCACATTAAGCCGTTGGTCCCGGCTGCCATTCGTAGATCTTTGACAGTCGTTACGGGTAGTCAGAAGCCCGAAAGTCTGACAAGCCGTCTTACCAAGGGGTATCGTATTACCTAGTAACTGCGTTGTGGTCAGACAGGCGGTTGGTCCATGTAAAATACTGGTATTCAGCTGCATCCGGTTAGACTGTAAGACTACCCCAACATGGTTTGGAAAAGGCTCGACAGATGATGATTCTGGACCCCCTTTTTTTTTTTTGCGGATGGGAAATCATCAAATGACCCCTCCCGCTCTGGGTGGAGCGGAAGGGAGTGTCAGACTCTTACTGACTAAAACCCACCCGTGTTCCTTCCTTAGCCCTTTATGTTCCGGGCCAGCGGTATCCCTTTCGGACAATCCCGCTGACCCGGCAGGCTTCGGCCCTATGGGGCCCCTCCTCGATGCTGACATCATTCTGGACCCCTTTGGGTTGAAATTCTTCGTCGGTTATAAAAAAAAATGGCTGTTTCCTTCAAAAGTGCAATACCTACGTGGTCAAAATCCATGGTAACAGGTTGCGTTTCGATCCCTGCCACCCTGTATACTTGCTATTCATCAATGGCTTCCAAACATAAGCTTCCACAGCGTGGCAGTTCCAAAAGTACATGGCCAGATAAACTGGACTTCAGACCCAGACTGCGTACAGATAGTGCCATCCAAGAAGACTCGCCCAATTCTTTTTTCTAATCGCTTACAGTACAAGTGTGCAACATTCCGCTAGTATTTTAGTTTTGTCGTGTCAACTCAAAGGTAATTAGTGTATCGACAAAACTAAAACACTAGCGGAATGTTGCATACTTATACATTATACTGTAAGCGATTTGGAAGAAAAGTGGAGCGCGTCTTCGTGGATGGCACTCTCTGTAGGAATAATATTGGAAAGACGCGACAATAGGAATGTAGCACTTGTTCTAAAAACTTCTTTTAACATTCCAGGAGCTCAAATCATTCTACATGACATCGGTAACGGTAATCTTCGTGGTGGCGATGGTACTGCAGATCCCACGGCTGGGGGTACCATACCCGGTGAAGATGTGCGTGTTCATCGGGTGGGCAGCCTATGGAGTGCTGCCCACGCTGCACTGGACATACACGATGGGAGGGTTCGATAACCCCATGGTACAGGTTAGTAGATAAAGATTGTTTTGTTATATATTATAATAAGGTCGACGTTGCCTGGTCGTGGGCTCAAAAATTTCGGTGCGTATACATATTTTATGGGTAGTCGTTTTTACATTCCGTGTCAGTGCTGGCGCTAGACTTTAGAACTTCCTAACCTAAGTGGCGTCCATTGATTATGTGAGAACAAATAGTACCAACATCTCACTTCAAGGGATCAAGAGATGTCAGGTCAATGTAAAACTCAGGTCGTAATATATAAGTCAATGCCCTGAGCATTGACTTATATACACATCAACCTTTTTATTAATTATTTACATTTCTCATCGAGGAAAACTACCAATTTATATGTAACGACTAAACTCATTTAGCGATCGTCACAATCCTTTTAGATATTACGGTGTTGTAATATTATTAGATTGATGAGTTAGATAACAAAAGTAACAAAACACTTTTACTTGACCTGATTCCCGCCATTTTAAAAATGCGCAGTTAATAATTAGCATGCTTATCTATATTATCAACAAATACCTACTTGCTTTGTGTAATACATAATAGAAATCTAATCATAATTGTATTTGTGTGGTTTCAGATGTTCTTCCCTAGAGTGATAGGGATGTACGTCATCAGTGGGACTGCCTTCGTGATATACGCCTTCAAGGTACGTTGTCCATAATTATTAACTGTAATTATGTTAGGTCTAGAAAAAGCTGACGTGGCGACTTGGCTTTCTTGAGATATTCGCCAGTAACTGGGTTGTGGAGGTCAGATAGGCAGTCGCTCCATGTAAAATACTGGTATTCAGCTGAATACCAGTAACCGGATGCAGCTGCATCCGGTTAGACTGGAAACCGACCCCAACATAGTTGGGAAAAAGCTAGGCACACAGTACAGTAAACAAAATCAGAAAATATATGATATTCTTCACGATATATGCTAGGTAGATAGTGTGTTGAACATAATACAACTAATTTGATAAGATTGAAAAAAATCATGAAGATACCTCTAAAACTTTCTTTTTACAATAAAAACCATACTAATATACATACAATCATTCAGATTTTTTGTCAGATTATTCTACAAGCAACATACTAAAGCACTAGTGATTTAATTTTTTAGTCCAAACAATAGTTTTTTTGTAAATAGATAATTGCTTCATAATTTACAATCAATTACCAGCGTTGTGTCATCGCACTTCTCTTTCTTTTCTATGCAGTCCGACAAATACTGCGCTTTAGGTCATGTAGTCGCCTTAATAGTGGGGGACGACATAGACAATATTGAGTACACGAATGCTAAAAGGTCATTACTCAATATTGTAGTAATTGTATGCTAACGTCACAGCTAACACACTGGGGTTATATGCAAATTTTAATACTTGTTAATTGATTCTAAGCCGATATTAGTGTATTTGTCATTGGAGGACAAAGACTTCACTTCTATTAATTGCAGTCTGTTTTTGTTGTAAATATACGAAGGTGTTGCTGTATGGCTATTAGTGTTGTTTGCTATTTTTGTAACCTTGCCGTCTTGCGCGTCACAAAGTCTACTTAGGAAAAATCTTAAATTCATTAACAGACAGCGTACGCATAGCCTAACCTAAACCGCTGGGGCCAGAAGTGTCATTTTGAAACTAGAAAACTTGCATAAGAGCTCCTTATGCATATCTATCATAGGCAGTCGCTCCATGTAAAATACTGGTACTCCGCTGCATCCGGTTAGACTGGAAGCCGACCCTAACATAGTTAGGAAAAGGCTAGGCAGATGATGATGAATACACATTTATTGTTATTAGAAGCATACTTATAATAAATCTGTAGATGAGGCGTTTCTGCACATTGAAAATATAAAAAAAAAAAATTGGATAACTAACAGATACCATTTCATAAATTTTTGGAATTTTTGTCTTTTTTTCGGTTTGTCTGTTTGGGTGTGAGAGATTATCTATTTGAACAGGTTCAACGTAAAAATTACCAAACCAATATGGTTCATATTACGACATATCTATTACAATTAAAAATGTTTTTACTATAACTTTTCCAACTATATTTCGGTATCGGCTATTCGGTCGTGGAAGCCAACCCCAACATAGTTGGGAAAAGGCTTGGCAGAATGATGTGTATTAACATTCTTCTATCGTCGATATTTCGACAAGTTCTTTTCACTATTATTAAGACTTGAGACCCTGATAACAACATAGATGATGCAATGCATTTTCTCATAAGTTTCCATTACCTTCCAGGTGCCAGAACGGTGGTTCCCCGGCAAGGTGGACTACATCGGCCACTCGCACCAGTGGTGGCACGTGCTGGTGTTAGGCGCGCTCTACTACTGGCACAACTCCGGCATGATGTACGTACAGTACCGCATGAACCATGGCTGTGCCAACACCATGCGGATCTTTTAGACTTAGAACACACGTCATGAGGACTTCTACATCATCGAATGAAGACCAACATGTGACCTTTTAAAAATAGAATGTTACAAGGATATTTTCGCGCCTGAATTACATTGGTTAATTTTTGTAAAACTGTCACAGAAAATGTATTGAAAGAAAAAGAAAGAAATAAAATATGTTTATTTGCGACAAACATGACGCAGAAAAGAAACACACCACAAAAAAGAACAAATTGAGGGAATGTATGCGTCACATCCACGCAAAAAAATGGCAAAACAAAATGGCGGCGCTAGTTCCGATTTTAGCCACGCGCTTAAATAATCTTGTAGCAATGTAGATGCTAATTTTACCTGAAGCCAGGTTAAGTGGAAAGCAAAGTATGCCTTATTTTAAAGGTGCTTAAGGCCTTATTATAATATAAATTGTTTTAAGTAATTTTAATTGTTAAGAGGCTGTTTTAAAGCATTTCAAATATACCACTGCCTACTAAACTGTGGTCCAGTCAGGAACGTTATAGAAATCGTTCTAGCGAGAACTATTTCTTAAATTCCTTTCTATAAATAGAAATATACTCTATCTCCAGACAAACATGGTTTTAGGCCCTTATTATCTGGGCAACGTATAAAAAGTGGCATGTTTAAAAAAAATGTGATACTCTACTGCTCAATGTAACATTTCTAGAAACTAAAAACTAGTAAATTTCGAAAAGGTTGTATTATCTCAATTTAGGACTATTATGAATTTATACTTTAATTTTATTGTTTGAATTTGAATCTATCATTAAAATCATTGATTTTTAATAACCACGTTTATAAGAAACAATTTCTCATTTTTAATAACATTATTATGCTTGAATTAAGAGGAAATACTCATTTAAGATATAGATGCTGCATTCCGATTTAACAAAGTAAGACTGACATGGGTCCATTTATTTACATAACACAATACGACACAACATAAAGGTTCCATTGGACATACCAATGGAACCTTTATGTTGTGTCGTATTGTAGATGTACCAGGTACTTAATCAAACGACCAAGAAAAGCAAATGCTTATTTTTGTTCTACACATAAATTATACGTTCGTGACCCCTGAGATCCTGAGCGTTTGACACTTTTGATTTCTGCCTAAGTTAGTGCACTAGTTGAAATGACTTGTGTTCGGCACATTTTGCTGATGGAATATTTAAATTGTGACGCACTGTAGCTTTTCATCACTCTTGTCTGCAAGAGTGATCATTTGTTTTTCTTAAATAAAATAATCGTACAATCATGTTCAGTTTCATGACTTGTTATATAGATCTGATTTTAAATTGTGTCAGACTGACATGAGTTATACCCCATACCCCATTTAATTTATATAAATTGCTAGACATTAACAACTCAAACGACCAACTAAAGAAATCGCTTACTTTTGCTCAACACATAAGCCATAACGTTTCAAGAATGTTACAGCCCTTTTGATTCCTGCCTGAGTTGGTGCGAACTCAAAAATGACTAAAATTCTGCTTAAATGGCATAAGTTGTGTAGTTTACTTCTGATCATTCTTGCAGACATAAGTGTAACCCTAGTTAAAAAAATGCTACAAAATAGAATACTCGTACAATCATGCGCAGTTTCATGACATGTTATAGATCTGATTTTAAATTATGTACTATCATAGAATAAATATGAGACTAATTCGTTTTTATTGCGTTTAAAACACGCGTAGGTAGTTTTTTTTTATATTATGGTCTTAAAGGCCTATCACGAATTAAACGTTTGAACATTTGTTTGTTTACATCTTAGATTTTTTATCATCTGTGATTTGATTGTAAATGTGTTAAAGTTTTTATATGTTATGTATTGTAATATGTTATCTTTATTATTAAAATTTTCTTAATCAACTGATTGTTATAGTTAGTTTTATATTTCTATGGTTTGGGACTTGGGTTTTGTATAATGAAACATAAATTATTTAAAATTTTGAGTGTCTTTTTATTTTTTTTGTACTTATCACCTTCCCGATGCGTTGTGTGTGTAACGCATTATTATTTTCAAATAATTGTGCTAAGGATCCCGTACCTACTAAGGCTACGCCGACCGCACAGTGGTGCCCTCGTCGTTTGTTTGGTAATTTCTTTTATTTTAGAATGTAAATGCAGAAAAGAAGCACGTTAAGTTGTGCTCCACAAGATTATACGTTAATATTATTATAAACCGTGCACAAAGCACAACTTATCGTGCTTATTTTCTGCATTGTCATTCTAAAATAAAAGAAATAACCAAACAAACGATGAGGGCACCACTGTGCGGTCGGCATAATGAATGCATCGCGGGTTATCCATGCGGGAGCAGTCTGCAAAAGTATTGTTTATTGTCCAGAGCCTTGTCATCTGGGATTTTTGGAAACCACCCACCTATGATGATTTTATAGAAAAGGTAGTTGCAAGGCCATAGAAAGACGGCAGAGTTGACTGTCAGTTTCATTAGCAATTTATTCTACATTTTCGTGTCACTGACTGGCAGGGCCACCATCAGGGATTTTAATTTTGATAACACAAAAAAATAGTCGCTAATTAGTCGAAATTTGTTGCCAAATATCAGAATTAGTCGGTCACTGGTTCAAAAGATATAAGGGTTTATAGGTGGCCGATCTGGAGAGTCTTCCCAGCAGGGCCACATTTATAGGTAGGTATCTCAAAAACTAGGGCACCCAGCGAAGATGTGTTTTCTCTCACATTTTGTTGCCATTTAGTCGCAATTTGTCGCCAAGTCACAGATGTAATCGGATCTTAGTTTAGGAGATATAATGAGGTTAATTAGTAAGGTATAGTCCAAGAGCTAGATCGAAGAGTTCACCAAAAATAGCCAAGAAAAAATATTTCTATTAATATGTGTAATATACTTCTAGTTTTATCGGTCTAAAGCTTCGATCTTGATCGAAGGTCTAAAGTCCAAAAGGGATCCCTGATGGTGGCTCTGCCAGAGTCAGTGACACTATATTTTCTGTTGTTGCTTACAAATTCCACGAGTACTAATTTATGCAGACTATTATAATACTATTTAAGTAAAATTAATTAAAACGCCATCTAGTGTGCAGTAGCTAAAACGGCTTCAAAGTTTGTTGAATTGTGTTTCTGCGTGGTCTTGCTATTGCACGCTAGATGGAGTTATCAGTATGATAAATAACTAATTTCAAAGTTCAAAATAATAATATATGTCGAATTGTTTGAAAACTGTTTTTTTTTACAAAATATTATATAGAAAAAGCAGAATTTTGAATTTGCATTGTGGTGTGCCATCATTGCGCGAAACATCCTCGTAGGTCTAGTGGTTGCGCGGCTGCCTAGCGCGCGAATTGAGATCTTGAGTTCGATCTCTGGGTCAGGCAAAGTTAATATTTTTTATGTGTTTGAGAAGAGAGTAGATTATTACATGAGGTCCTATCTACTAATTTTATATTGAACCGATACCTATTAATAAAATTGTATAATTCTGAGTTTTCAACAAGTTCCAAAGTTTTGTTATGGTTGTGTTTTTGATATAGGTTTTGTACGTTTATTGTGATGAAATTGCTAATCGTATTTCTAGGAAGGTCACGACCCTTTTAACAAAGGATTGAGTATTAGAAATATAACAGACTAGCTGTTACCCGCGACTTCGTTCGCGTGGAATTTAACAAAAAAGTTATTGTTCAATTCGCAGAGTTTACGATAACTTATTAATTCTGTATTCCGCGCAAAGAAATACCTATGCTAATTTTAATGAAATTATTCTATATTATGAATCGATATTTTCTTTTTGTACAGACGCCAGCACATCAAGTTACTACAATCTGTCAGATTTCTTTAATAGATTTTCGGCTTTATTGCTAAAGCATAAGGTTCAAGGTTGATTGGGAAAATCTGACAGTTTCGGGTAGGTTGACCTGCTGGCGTCTGTACATATTTCTCCATTTACTTCTTTTTTAGTTTAATTATTATTGATTTTTTGTTTTTCGTTTTAAATTAGCTTTATTGAAAAATTTCTTTATATATCTACAATATTTGGTGTACGATTTTCTTGGGCTAAAACAACGACACTTTATATTAGGTATTTATTCAATCAATTTCTATGGAGATTAAGAAATCTTCACGTATAGGATCCACTTATAAACATAACTAGGTATACTCCGTTTCTTTATTATGATTTGTTTACATTTGGTTAAGTCCTTAAATTAACGGAGTACCTATAATACAACTTCCCCATTTGAATCGGATATTATTCAATATTTTATTTCATTTCATTGGTTTTAATATTTATCGTGGGACCCTATTTTCTGTTTCTTAAATAAAAGTAGCCTAAGTTACTCCCAATTACAATAGCTATCTGCTAGTGAAAGTCGCGTCAAAATCAGTCCAACCGTTTCAGAGATTAGCCGGAACAAACAGAAAAATTGTAAAAAATGTTATTTTGGTATATGTACCGTGTACCTATACATCCATATTGCATTGAGTAAAAAGCTGTTATTTTAATATTACAAACAGACACTCCAATTTTATTTATTTATATAGACATCAGGCTTTATAATAGGTATGTAGGTATCTACCTGCTTCTTTACTTATCACCGATAGAATCCAATAGGTAGGTACATAATAATTCAATCCACATTCAATACCTATTACAAACAGCATAAATATAAAAACTCATTTCAAAGATCTACAAACAAACAATCCAATCCATATCATAGCTATAGCTGAGTAAGTGAGTACTCAATACTCAAAAATAAAATTGAAAAGCTCAGCTCCATCAAACAAAATAGTGATTTCACATATCAGCGAGTACGTATCCTTTTAGTTGTTGCATAAATGAATACTGTCAGCGGACATATTCGCGCTCACACACCGAGTAAACCGAAAGGTTTGGGAATGGAAAAACAAAAAGATAAACGATCCAATATTTTCATTGCGCCGATGAATGGCTCGAGTGTTGATTCAGCGTACTGGAAAACTGATGCCTAGAATGGATACGTTTTTTGTCGCATCACACGTAATCCCGTCTGCATGAGCGATGTTTAAAAGATTCGACGATAAAATATAATTGGTCTGTTGTTGACTTTACGTACCTACCTACTTTGCTAGATTGTATGTCTCTTGACATGAATCAAAGGTGGTGAATCTACGTAAGTAAAATGTAGGTACCTACCTGCCCATTACTGCCCAGATTTTCAACGTCGACATCTTGACGATAGGCATTGATCTTCTGATGCTGCGGCCCTGAAAGCTCGCGGATTTTTATTTACTCATAATAACAATCATCATAATCAGCCTATAATGTTCCCACTACTGGGACACAGGCCTCCTCTCGGTGAGCGGGAGTGGACCGTAATCCACCACGCAGGCCCAGTGCAGATTGGCAGATGTCACATGTCTTCGAATTTTTGGTTCTAGGACATGCCGGTTTCCTCACGATGTTTTCTATCACCGTTTTGAGAGCAGTGGTGATGAAATATTTTCCACAAAGTAAAAGCGCCTGTCTGGGTTCGAACCTACGACCTACAACTCGTAAGTCGCGGCCGTTACCACTTGGCCACCACTGCTGTTATTATTCACCTATTTTTGCCAACCTATAGATAAACTCAAACTCAAAAAAACTCAAACTCAAATCATTTATTTCAATTAAACCTTGTATAGGCACTTTTGAATTGTCAAAATTAAGTAGTCTGTCAGTTAGTCAGAAAGTTGAAGCTAGTTGCCCATTCCAAAGCGTAGATCTCTATGGAGAAGAACGGGCAAGAAACTCCATGGACACTCTTTTAAATCAAGATATTACAAAATCCTGGGTACATTATTCTTGTTGCTTCTATATGTGAGAACAATGTAAAAAAGACAGAAATGAAGAAACAATTCAAGACATAAGATTACAAATAAGCCTTGGCAGTTAAGAGATGACCAGTCTCAACCGACGGCGCCCGTTCACGAACATGACGCGTGGATCAGCACCATCTAGCTCAACCATTTTGTAGGGAACCGAATGATCCAACACACGCGCCACCATCGGTGAGACATTTAAGTGAGCATGACACGTTCTCAACTGCCATGCTCTTTCAAGTCAACATCAAAAAATCATAATAAACGGAAACATGGTTCTTACATTTACAAAAAAAAAAAAAATAGATACTTAGTTACCTGTCACGAAAGAAATCCAAAAGAAAACAATGGTTAGGTACAACTGTTTTACCTACTTGAAAGAAAACTAACATCGGAAAATTGACAGTAGTCTTTTTCATGTTGAGGTTAGGCAACATCATCGATTGCAAAATTTAGACCAGACGAGTGGATATTTGATTGGCAGTTGCAACAAGCTGCATGTGTGGTGTCACAAATTAGCTGGGTCAGTGCGCGACACTAATCGAGCCCCACGTCACATCCCTCGAGTCCCGCGGGACGCGCACGCTGACGGATTGCCGCTCGATTGACGCCGACGTCGCCGCCGCGTCGACGTCACGTGTCGGCCTCGTTCAGTGTTACATTACTGATAACATGTTTGATCCTGTATCTTTGCTGCTAAGTAATGCAATCAGCCGGCCTTCCGTCCTTCCGTCGATTACAATCATCGAGTACTTGCATAAAGTAGCGTGGTACAAAACGCTGCAGGTTGATCTACGAAAAGAAACGGTTAAAATCAACAATCTTTACTTATTTTGGTACCGACTTGTCTTTACGGGAACCCGCGTATACAACATTTACGTCAACGTCACGACCTTTTGATGTTTGAATGATTGATTCCCAATCATAAATAGGTACCTACCTACTTATTGCATTTATCAGCTCTTGCTGCTAGCTCTTTTGTTTGTGTAGAGAGGTACTCCCAAGCCTTTGGACAAAGCTGAAGGTGTCTATCCATACCACTCTCCACTCCAATAAATCCCGTAACTCTTCATAGGTCGTAACCGTACCTAAGGCTCTTTGTATACGGCACGGTTACTTTCCGGTACGGCGTATAAACTGCGTCGTAGAAAAAACATGTCTGTGAACAAGCTTCTATATGTATAGTGATCCACACAACATTGTTGACCGGGCCTACACATGGCGATTAAACTGTAATTTTTTATGGCAAGAAAAATGTGTGTGTGGCCTTACAAGGTCCTGCATTCCATGTCAGATTAGTTTCATGAGAAAGTCATTGTCATAAACATTTATATAGGTACCTAATAGGTATTACCGTATTAAGTTGTTCTTAGATAATGGACTCCTCAGTATCGACACGTGATAAAGCACATTGCTTCCTTGCATACCTACATATTTATAGCAAAAAGTAGGTAGGTACAGCGTTGTACTATCTCGGCAGAGTCATTACGAGTTATCTCTTCGCCATTTGTTGCCATCTATCTATAAATTATAACTGTGTACGCTGCGTCATTGACTCTTGTAATAACATTCGCTAATCGCGGTTAAAGCGTCATTATTAGCATAAAACCGACATGCATCGCGTTCACGTCCGCCCACAGGCAGATGCACGATCAACCATTACACTTTATAGCTTCTCTATGCTAATTTATCTTTTTTTTAATTCATCAAAGACTTTTCACTGAGGCTGTAAACTATTTTTTGTTAACATAAAAAAAATTAGGGCACGCGACAACATCTCTGGGAGAGGAAGGCATAAATCATTCCCCTTTTTTGTAATCAATTATTATAATTGATGAATCTAATTCTGCGGGATTTAAATGCAATTTAACGACCTTTTAGTTTGTTTTTATTAATGGAGTAATGAAAGAATATTTATCCGACAAATTATTTCTAAAGACTTTCGATGTAAGCAGTTATTGCTACGGAAATCTCTCGTAGCAACTGCTACGAAATACGTAGATCGATGACCATTTCATTTTAAATAATGTGTGTATTATCATTAAATTTGAAAAATTGAAAGAATATCCCTATCCCATCTTAATTTATTGCGAAAAAAAGGAACATAAAATTCAGGAAGTAAGTAGGCATTTCGCCGACAAATTACCACTAACGCTCGTAACTAATTTACTCGGCGTGTTTTAGCCAATAACTCACAATTTGAACATCGCAGTGGGTGTTTGTATAATAAACAAAGTATATAGGTACCTATGTAGTGTAGGTGTGTGAAGGGAGGTAGGTTCGCCATGATTAATCACGCCACATGAATATGCATGGGAGTTAGGGCTGTCAGCCGCCGCACCGTCTTTAAACAATATCAAATTAAACATGTAGGAGGTACGTGTACCTACTCGCTACCTGAACGTGAATCTACATAAAACATTCAAGTTTTGTTCTTGATTTTGTTAAAGACTTAGGCCTTTTCAGTATTAAACAGACTTTGTGAAGAAAAGCGGCTTTTCTAGTCTAATACCGTACCTATACGTGTAATATTTTCCTTTGATGATGAAGCTTTTAACGTTTTTAAGTGAAGCTAGTAATAATTATTACATATTTAGTGAATTTGTTCTTATAAAGTTTACCTAAATGCCTAACCATTCTATTGTATAACGTCTAGGTGCGTGTGACGAGATATTTTTACTGCCACGTTGATGAGGGACAAAATCTTATATTCCCTTGCTTTAATAAGGCTTCCCACCATTCCATCACAACTCGTCTCCTCAAAACTAAAAACAAAATAAATTGGCAACACAAACAACCAGAGACAAGCACGCGCCGCACACGGCACACCGCACAGTAAACACAACGCACGATCACAAACGCCTCCCATTATTATTTCTACGAGCATTATCATCTAAATCGCATCGCGCCACCATTTACGGTGTTTAGGTATTTGCACACTATTGTTAGTGGCGTTGTGTATAAAATAAACATTTGTTACGGCAGAAGGGACCGGCCAACAATATCGGGCGCGCGTATATCCCGAATTACCATTAGAATGGAGCCGCCTGATGTATGGCCGTTGCTTTACTTTGCACCAGGTTCGCGCTCTTTCATCATGAGAATCGGTTTTGGGTTATTACTGTGGAACAACGTAAATATGCACTTTGTACTGGTTTGCGGTATGCTATCCTACTATTTCACACTAATATTATAAAAGCGAAACTTTGTGAATGTGTGTTTGTGTTTATATGTTTGTTACTTCTTCACGCTCAAACCGCTGGACCTATTTTGATCAAATTTTGTATGGAGGTACACCCTGGATTAACATATAGGCTACTTTTTATCCCGATATTCCCACGGGATCGAAACTTATGCGGGTGAAACCGCGGGGCGCAGATAGTCACACTCACGGATATCTATGGTCACACTAATATTATAAAAAGTTTGTGAAGATGTTTGGATGTTTGTTACTCAATCACGTGTAAACCTTTGAAAAGATTTGGATGAAAATTGGCACATAGATAGACTATTTCCTGGATTAACACATAGGATACTTTTTATCCCGATAGTCCCACGGGATCGAAACTTACGCGGGTGAAACCGCGGGGCGCTGCTAGTTATAAATAATACTAAAGCACTTATTGTTATTATTATAGTTCTCTAAAAATGTATGTGAGGTCCTCTACACACTGTTGTGCATCTCTTTTGAATCATATATGATAAAGATTGTAGGTACAGACGCCAGCAGGTCAACCTACCCGAAACTGTCAGATTTTCCCAATCAACCTTGAACCTTATGCTTTAGCAATAAAGTCGAAAATCTATTAAAGAAATCTGACAGATTGTAGTAACTTGATGTGCTGGCGTCCGTACAATCATCTTTTTTCTAATTACCTAGTAATAACGTAATCTTTTGGTGACCTCCAGTTTTCATTAGTTATGTCATAACATGATCGTCATAGTCGTCGTTTGCCGAGTTTGAAAACCAGACAATGAAATTATAGAGTTCAAAAACGCGACATGAAAATACAATATCCTTTAGAAGAGAAATACGAAACAAGAATCGAACAATATTTGATGCATAATGGATCAAACAAGACTGCTCTCTTTGAGCGGCACTCGAAACAATTAAATAATAATGCAATCTGGGAACGATATTTGCTTTGTAAATGTCCTAACGATAGGGTGCTTGATGAAATCTAAACTGAATTTACACGGGGCGTTGCGTCTGTCGCTGATGACACGAGCCTTAAATGAGAGGATAGTTGTAGAATAAATAGAAGAGGGATTGGTTACTTGGTGGCTGGCACGTGTACGTCGCGTGGCCGCCGCGTGGCGTGGGATCGCCTCGCGCCTCGCATTGTGCCCCTCGTGTCGCCTGCGGACATTGGCGGGAAATGAGGGCATTTATAATTCGAACAGGAAATATTACACGCTAATTTTGTCACATTCGGGGAATAGATTGATTTTCTGCGGCCTGTTAGGATTAAGTTATTTATGGATTCCGTACTACAATGACGTGTAATTTTGTTTGGTCATAATAGAATTTGCTGCAATTTTAGATAATATGATTGTAGTTTCTATAATCTAAGTATCTTTTTTAAAATATTTATTTTAAAATCTGGTTTTCCGAAAAAGCACGATTAACTTAATTATGCTAGTAAATCAATTCCTACCAAAATTAAACATTCTAATTGATAGTCGTTTAAAAGGGATGCTCATATAATATATTTACAGTGATCTCGTGAAAAACCTGCAGGGTACCTACAGGATAGCGTCACGGATGATATACCATTTCTTAAACCAATGGCTACCATCATCATCATTATCATCATCAACATCAGTCCACTGCTGGACATAGGCCTCTCCTATTGCACGCCGTTCAACTCGATTTTTTGCAACTCTCATCCAGCTGCTACCTGCCATCCTGCGAAGATCGTCGCTCCACCTAGCCTGAGGGCGCCCCACCTTACGTTTACCAATTCGCGGTCTCCACTCAAGAACACGTCTACCCCAACGGTCATCGGTTCTACGGCTACTATGGCCGGCCCATTGCCACTTCAGCTTGCTTATTCTGTGAGCTATGTCGGCAACTTTGGTTCTCTGCCGGATCACCTATATATCCTTGCCTACCATCCTCATCCACAACATCAAAACACCATCAAACTCAAACACTAGTTAAAGAGAACTACAATATACGCCATAAATTCAATCGTAATTATATGTAGTGGAAGTAACTACCCCGGGAAGTACAGTTATGGCCTTACGAGTAGTTACGGGCCGTGTGATTGAGTCCCACCAAGAATTTCATTAGACAGAACTCCCCCTGTTTTGTACTCCGGGTAATTAAACTCTAGTCACTGTCTGCGAATTATATATGTAATTAATTGTTTTAAAGACGTTGTAAATAGAATTTGTGTAGTTTGGCCAGTGTATCTACGGAGTAAAGGGGTAAGTTTTGATTGTCACTGTGCCTGAAGGATTTATGATTTAGGTTTAGTGCTTCCGATAAATGGTTAGTTTGGCTAATTGTTGAGGAGAGGTTTGTGGAAATTGATTGATTCTGTCTTTTTAAATTCTAGATGGAAGGAACCCACAGTAAAATGTTGTTACCATTGTCTGGTCGAACTTATTTTCAGCGGGAAAAGCCGTCTGTTCAGTGTTCTCTTTCATAGCATTCAAATTGTTTCTGCAAACTTTTTTTTCTTTGCTTTCATTCAATGATAAAAATAAATTAATTTGAAGAAAAAATCGACTTCTAATTATTATGTAGGCATAATATAGATACCTAATATTTCTTTTTGTCGATTTTTGTAGATATCTACGTACGGTAGGTACTGATGACCTTAGATTCTACGCATTGATTTCTTTCCCGATTACCCAGCAAAGGGTTCGGATTTGTAATGAAAGGCGTTTCTGTAAATAAATCAACAACTGTCCGGCGGCGACCGCATTAAAAGATAACATCTCAATTTGCGAAGTTAGCGGAGGCTGGAGAGTCTCAGTACTAATTAATTTAGGTTCTAAGAGTGCGCTGTTCTTACTTTCTATAAATCGATTAGGCAACAGGAATGAAGGGACGAAATTTTATTAAATTACTTATTTACTCAGGCTTATATGACTTTTCACACCACCTGGCTAAGGTCAAATTATCATGTCATGCAAACCTAACCTAAAGCAAGTCATTTAAGCCCTAGGCCTGATCTAGGCTCTTGTACTGAATTTTATTATAACCCGCTGGTCATTAATGTGATTTGAATTTGGATCCTCAACTGAGAAAATAGTATGGAAAAACCGGCCAAGTGCGAGTGGGACTTGCACACGAAGGGTTCCGTACCACAAGACCCCTAACTTTATTTAATTTTTATTATTTGTTGTTATAGCGGCAACATCATAGACATCATCTGTGAAAATTTCAGCTGTCTAGTTATCACGGTTCATGAGATACAGCCTGGTGACAGACAGACGGACAGTGGAGTCTTCGTAATAGGGTCCCGTTTTTACCCTTTGGGTACGGAACCCTAAAAATTAACCAAAAACAAAAACGTTTTTTTCCATTAATGTGCAGGTGGACCAAAGAGTTCTCACTTCATAGGTTTTAGTTGATCGGTTGCTGTGGCGCGTATATTACTATATAACATTCTAACGCGGGTTAAGTATTTTCACTTCAGTAGCTCAAACATGTAGGTTTTGCTGCCTGAAATCAGTGAGCAAAATGCGATTTTGCTCACTGAGTGAGACAAAGTAACTTTTTAATATTTTTTTTCTGAAAGCCGCGAATATCTTATTCAGCATTGGGTTAATCATACAATTCGAAACATTCACACTCTATCTCTTTCCCGCCATTAGAAAGAGAGAGAGACAAAGACCAGCCCTTTCGAAGTTCCGATTTTGAATTCGACCTCAAAAACAAACACGTTTGGAATTTCGTATAACTAAAGAATTTTTTGCAAAAAGATAATTATGTCTTTTAATGTAATTTATTGTTTTTTTTAGTTATTGTTGTATTTAAACGAAAATAAGTATTTACTGCAAATAAAACTGATATTTAACCTGTAAATATTTGTTTCTAGTTTCAATAATGTTACGTAATATATTTTGAATAATAAAATATCATGGGTGCTATTTCCGAACACGCCTTACAAAGTGTTCTCGCTGCTGAAGTGAAAAGTTATGTGTGTTACACGAGAGCAAAGTTTTTTGCATCTCGTGCCTTAGAATCCCTCGCCACACTCAGGATTCAATTGATCCTTCGCTTGCTCAGGATTCAAAATCAGCACTCACAGCAAAAAACGAGTTTGGTCTCTTGTTGCACAAATAACTATTTCTAACTGAACAGACAGCTGTGCTGCTGGGGAGTTTGTTGCGCCACTTCTTCTTGCAGGCTTCTGTGAAGGGCGGGCGTTTTGGGGGACTGTCTTTTGTAATTTTGACGTTCGATGAGTGTCTCAGCCTAATTTGAATAAATGACTTTTGATTTTGAATCATTTGGTCAACATAAATGAACCGGAAGTATTCCTCAACCAATAAATTAAAGCGTTCTTTGAAGAAACTTGATTTATACAGAGTTACTAACTCAATATTTAACAATTGGCAAAAGTAAAAGGATTAGATTTTTTTTATTTACTTTTTTCGCGTTTTTTTTTTCTAATGAAACAAATTTCATCGCCATTTATCTACTTACCTACATAAACATGTATTAAAAAGGTTCAAACATTATGTTGTTTATCTCAATATAATAAAGAGGGCGTTTTGTGCGAATGGGAGCACGTAGGCACATCGTGGAAGCCTTCATCTCTAAGGAGCCGCCAAAGATCGCTCCCATTGTGATACCGAGTTGGAATCTGCATAATTTCCATTCATTAAAGGAACGAAATGATTAATAATAGGGATCTCTGGGTCTTGGTACTTCGGGTTAACCATGTAGCTCGGAGGAGGCAGGACAAGAGTTAAACTGTGAATTTTAAATGCTCTTCGCCTGAAAATTATGCGCACCTCTGTGTTGCTGTGCTGTTAACCTTACTTAGCATAACGTAAAACATGAGCTTTATAGTGAGTCGAATCTAAGTTATGTGACGCTACAGCTTTATCCTAAAGATTTTTACAAGTCATGCAGTGCCAATGATTGTACTTTTGAGCCTTGGAAACCACTAGGGGTAGTGGTTTCCAAGGCTCAAAATGTACCAACACCTACCTATAACTACTTATACATTTTAATCAGGGGGAAAATTGAGTAAATTTTCATAGAATTAAACTATTCTTGCCAAGAATCGTGGACACCACACTCCGAGACGTTACAATCGGCTGAGATTTTAGGCAAAATATTATCTTGCGAGTTCCTATTCCTATATTAGAAAATTAAACGAGTATTGAGGAGCTAAGGGTTTGAATATTCAAAGGGAATAAATTAAGGGTAATGTAGGCGCGGCTTCTTCAAACAAAAGAGGGAAAACAAATTGTTTTGCGTACGTCATGACGGCGTTACTTTGTAGCGAGGAGCGGAAAGTGGCGTTTTATACAGTCTGTGCTTATAATTTTCGTTGAATTTTGAATGTTTTAGCCTTTGGGTGTTCCTGTGAATAATACGGTTTGTAGGTAATGTTTTTAGATGGTAATTGAAACAAGTTAGTGTTTCTGCTGAGAAGTTTGATGACTATAAAATAAATTGCTTAAGACGCATTGGCTGAATATCATTTAGGCCGCTAGTTGAACGGCGCCGTTTAGTTAAAAGGCTAGGCAGGTAACTGAATGGCTAATTAAGCCAGTTAGGTGCGACATATTATAAGCTAACAGACATAAAATAATAATGTACAGTCACCAAAAGAAACAAGTAACCAGAGTCGTCGAATATAGTTGAAGTTTAATAAGAAACCGATGGAAGTTTTTAAATTTGTGACAAGAACTGTTTGTTTTTTATTCATTAAATAAAATTTTATCCGAAAACATCCATCGGTTTCTTACTAAACTTCAACAATATCCGACGACCCTGGTTATTTCTCCTTTGGTGACCGTACATGTAGGTAAATAAAACAAAACAAGGGTAAACGAATCATAGGGCATTAAAAAATTCGTCAGCATCGCTGTCAGCGGGAAAAGTGCCCAAAAGGCTGGCAGCATTGCCACGTTGTATGGCGATGCTGATTCTTTGACCAAGGACTAATCAGGTACAAAAACAAAAAGAATAGAAAAAAGTATAAAAGTTCGTTAGCATTGTTCTCTACCTCAAGAAAAGTCGCGCCTATTACATGTGAATAAAATACTGTGTTTAACCTGACTCTGAAACTTCGTTTGCCTAAGTACGTCATCAGATAAACGAAGCTCTACAAAGTATCTACTCGTGATGTAGAGTATAGAGTGGAGTTTAATGAAGTAATAAATTCCTTTCAAGAGACCTAGAAGCCTTACTGAAACGTTACATCGTTTGTTAGAAATTGATTACATTTTCATTACTTAGGTACATATAAACCAGTCTAAAGAGGAATTTATTAAAAAACAAATAACTAAATAACCTACAAAGTTATATTTCTGACAAATTATTTTTAATTAGGAACAAGTAGGTACATAGGTAAATAATAAGTGCATAAGAATTATATAACACGACCTTAATCAACACTATAATGTCCCTAGAATACGTCCGTTGCATCCGAAAGCCAAGCAGCCAGCAGACAAGTAATTTATTATTTCCCGTCTCACGAGAATGAATATTTTCCCAAACATAATATTTTCCAAACAAAAAAAGTATACACCTCTATTAACATTCGATATTTTGAGCACTCAATGTATTGAGTGTATGATATATTGAATGTTCGATTTAATAACATTTCGATATTAAGAACTTTCGAGTATTTAGATGTTCAATTTATAGTGGTCGATCAATTGATATTCGATTATTTGGCATTCGATTATCATAGTACACCCCTTTTAGCAGTATCTAAGACTAAATTATTATTTTGAAATAAATAACACCCCGTCGTTTTTGCGTCCGGGGTTAAAAATGATATTCAAATGAGTGTTTTGTAACGATTGAATACCTAGTCATAAAAATACTGTAGTATTTCAAGCCAGAAGCGAGTCGTTTATTTTAACCAATAGTAAAGTATGACAATTTTTAACTGCACCGTTTTAAACAGGCTCAGAAGCCCGCTGAAGTTCAACTTTACCTGCAGGCGGTTCCAAAGAGTTTACCTGCTCCTGTCATAAACTTTTGGGTAAGAGTATGTTTTTAAAATGTAGTTCAAGGCGCAGTGATGACAGGTGGAGTAAGGCATTGACAGAGTGGCGCCCGAGGACTGGAAGACGAAATGTCGGTCGTCCGGCGCGGCGGCGAGATGGGCGACTTTGTTACCATTCCGAGTAGAACCTGGATGAGGCTGACACAGGGCCGGGAGGATTATATATTATTATATTAAATATCCCTTCCTGTTTGGTAGTAAAATTTTATTAATCTCTTAGATAAATTGCAAACTATAGTTTTGTATACCTAATTTAGAAGCATTTTTTTTTGTAAGTAAATGTAAGAACCATAGAACCGTTTCTTATGATTTTTTGATATTGACTTGAAAAGATGATGATAATATTGTTTTTATTTACTTTAAAGATACCAACCCTTCTAGAGCGTTTCTTAACGATAACTCATCTGTCAAAGGCACTACAATCCTCAACTTTTATTACTTAACTTTTTATTCAATTATATTATAAAATTGATGAATAGTCTATGTAAGTACCTGCATACATAAACATTCGCGAAAAAATTGCTTATCTGCCACAAATATTGTCTTCTAGACTGGCGCCAATAACTTAACATAAAACTTCTAAAAATCTGTATGTACACATGTAGTCAATCTGTTCCAAAAGTATCTGATGAAAGTTTAGATGTTTCAAAAGTAAACAAACCCTGTTCTGGTTTGATTCTTACGCTATAGATACAGATACCTACATGTTACTAATTCCCTTTAACGAATGATTAATTATGAATTAGTAATACATTCATCTGTATTTAAAAGGTTTCAACTTCACATCTCACCACTTTATCCAACAATTATTGATAACCTTAATTTTCGTCGATGATTTATCAAAAAAAGAAAAATGACCTAAAAATGAGGTGATAAAATGAATCTCAAGTGTCAAATTAAAAACATTATTAAGGTGATTGAAAATTAGAATTTTGTGGTTCACTATTTAAATTATCAAATCGCGAATTTGTAGTGCCTTACTACAAATTCGCATCCACAAGTATGTTTTCTGATCCATTTGTTTAAGTTTTCATCAGATATTTTTGGAACAGACAATAGTTCTGTTTATTTCCTTATTCATATTTTTCAGCAGTTTCACAAGCCATACGTAAAAATATTTGTACAGTAAGGTAGCTCGTAATGACATTAGTATCAAGGTATTAGTGCCCAAACTCAGTGGCAGAGATAACCGTTTAGATTTATTGCTCATTTATTGCCCTGATAACAATGCAACCCGCGCTAATCCGGACCATGTAAACGTGTTATTGTTACGTAATTATGATAACTTGGGTTTTATTTTTCTTGGTACGTAATACGAGGGATCTACTCGAGATGATTTACTGGAAAATTCATCTGTATCTGATACAAGAAGCGATGCTCTGCGATCAGCAATGCTAAATTTTTGGCTCATTCGCCATAGTTAGTACTATCAGTCAAAGAAACAATTCAGGGATACCTATCCCTGCGTTGTTTCTTTGACTGATAAGAGTCGTTAAAATCACTGACAATAAGATGTTGTGGTTTTAACAATAGATCACGGCGACTTATCGTTTGCATGTTTAGCGGTTGTAACATTTGCCTGTTTTTTTATACAAGTAGCGTTGTTCTGTGCTGCATCTGTTGATCATTCATCAATAAATTCATCATAGTGGGTACCTATTCCTTGTTTTAGAGGCGATCTTTTACTCCAGCAAAGCGACTTATTGTAGCGAGAATAAAATTAAATATGGAAGTTCATATTCAGCAGTATAACGTCTATACGTTATTGATGCAATTCAAAGATTTTTCGTAGCATGTTTTTAGGTTTGTCATTATTTTACCTACCTATAAACTCAGTTGGTTTCGGTTATTTCATATATGTTGGAATGCCTTCTTTTTAAGTTCAGTTTCAAAATGAATCGACCAATTAAATGTAAAAGGTACTGTTGGTTTGAACAATTTGTTAAGTCGCGTTGCTTAGATGGCTACGCCGTAGCACCATTTCGTAGCCGACTCATATTTATTTTAGTTAATAATTTTTAATTATTCTAGGTTCTCGCGCTAAGCTTTCCTTCGTCATTGTAAAACCTCTCATGGCAAAACGATGGATTGAAAAAAACTATGATTAAAAGAGAAACTAGGTTCTTGAGAATGTCCATAGAGTTTCTTGCCCGTTCTTCTCCATAAACCTTACTACGCTATGGAATTGGCAACTTGGCTGCATCTCTCTGACTAACTGACTCCTTGTCAATTCAAAATTGCCGGCATAAGCATAATCAGCCTGTAATATTCCCACTGCTGGGACATAGGGGGAGTGGGCCGTAATCCACCACGCGGGCCCGGTGCGGGTTGGTAGATGTCACATGTCTTCGAATGGTTTGGTTGCAGGACATGCTGGTTTTCCTGTAATTGGTTTAATTTAAATATATGCTTTGATTTTGACGACATAGGGGGAGTGGGCCGTAATCCACCACGCGGGCCCGGTGCGGGTTGGTAGATGTCACATGTCTTCGAATGGTTTGGTTGCAGGACATGCTGGTTTTCCTTTAATTGGTTTAATTTAAATATATGCTTTGATTTTGACTTACCCAAAGATGTTGAGTTTAAAGAAATTGAAGATATTTCCTAAGTGCTGAGTTTTGTTTTGTTTAACATCCTTACTCGTTTGTAATTAAACGAGATAAGCGATCAAGGATTAATCAACCAACGTGTAATGTCATTATAAATCCATTTAATCCGAAATATCTGCACGTAATCATTAATCAATGTCGATAATGGTTGAAAGTGCAATTGTCAGCAATGTTTCATCAATTCAAAACCGAAGCAGTTTCTTGTCATTTATTTAGTTGTATGTTCGTTGATCTAGTGGTCGCAAACACGAAGCTTGGGTTCCTGGTTTCGAACCCTTGGTCGAGCAAAGTGTTACTCCTTACACAGTAGGTACGTATTAAATACTCAGGAATATGTTCCCACAAAAATTTTACTACATTTTGCTAATACATATAAACACATTTGTACATAACGGTGACTTCAATGACTGTGAACATTGCGTTTTTTAACTAGGAAATTTTCTGTAGTAGCCCTGAGTTTGAATGTGTGCCTGATTCATAATAGGCTTGCCCCCCGTTTCATCGACAAAACCCAACTGGCGAAATGTTATGGGTTCCTCTGAGCTGCATACCTCAAACATAAGCACAAATATTTGATTATACTCATGCGGTAAGTAGATGTTACATTCAAGGGGTCCATAACATGAACCTTGTAAGGGCAGCAGTTTACAATGTATTAAAATTAACATGACTTAAATTTCGATATAGATGAAGTACTAACATATCTAGATCTAAATATATGCCTATATTATATCTGTATTACATACCTCTCCGGGTATGTAATGCAGGTGTGATGGAGTGACGTATGTATAGCGTAATCAGCATATAATGTTCTGGGACAAAGACCTACTCTTTTCGAGAGGGAGTGCCGAGTGGGTTATAATCTACTACGCGAGCCCAGTACGGATTGGTAGATGTCACATATCTTCGAATTTCTGGTTCTAGGACATGTTTGTTTCCCCACGATCTTTTCTTTCACCATTTTGAGAGCATTGGTGATTAAATTATTTACACAAAGTATGCCACGGTTCGAACTCACGGCCTACAACTAAGTCAAAGCCGTAACCACTTGAGCCATCGCTGCTCTGTCTATGTGTCTGTGTATACTTTAAAAATATTAAAGGAGTGTCTTTTAGCTTTTAATTCTAACTCGTAAAAAGTTTATATTTTATAACTAGATTCTGCCCGCGACTTCGTCCGCGTGAAATTTCACCTTCCCCTCATTCACCCTCTTAGGGGTGGAATTTTGAAAAACCCTTTCTTAGTGGATACCTACTCTTCACACAAATAACACACTCTCCAAATTTCATGTCTCTAGGACCCGCGATTTAGGCTGTGCGTTGATATATCAGTCAGTCAGTCAGGACTTTGAATTATATATTTAAAGATACTTTTCCGGGATAGAAAGTACCCAGTGTGGTGCCCAGGATATTAAAGAATAACTGTACCAAGTTTCATCGTAATCGAACCGGTAGTTTTTGCGTGATGCCTGAACAAACAGACAGACAGACAAAAAAATTTTAAATCACATTTTTGGGTTCGGTGTCGGTCTAGTAACACCCCCTGCCATTTATTTTTTTGATATTTTCAATGTACAGAATATTCACTTCTACAGATTTATTATAAGTATATATATATAGATTTTCAGTTCAGATACAAACCTTTACTTTTTTAAATCCAACAATTCGCATTAAAATGACTACAACAATCGTAACACTTGCTCTCATCTAAGTATAAGCAGTAGTAACTTAACATGTGCATGTCTCGGTCAAGTTCAGCCGGTGATGGCAGGCGCAGGATTATGGTCTTACGTCTAATCTAGAGGTAATCTTCACCCGCTGCAGCCGTACGTAGGTACTTATGTGGCTCATACTTACGTCATGCGATGGAGTTGATGTGTGGTCAAATGTTTTACGGTGCTCGAATGACGTTGACAGGGAGGCGTTGTTGGTAAAAAATGGTGAAATGTATTGAAAGTCGGACTCGCACACGAAGCCGAAAAAAAACTCATTTCTTGTATGGCGACCTTCGAGAGATGTATAACTTTATTTTTATTATTTGTTGTTAAAGCAGCAATAGAAATACACACTCTGTGAAAATTTGAACTGTCTAACTATTACGGTGCATGATTTATATAGCCCGCTGACGGATGGATGGATGGACGGACAGCAGTGTCTTAGTATTTGCATTGGTATCATTTGGGTACGGAACCTTAAAAAACAAGATGGCGGTGTTAGTTCTGATTTTAATCACGCGCCAAAGATCCTTGTACAGTTTTAGTGACATTGAAGGTCTTAAAGGGACACATAAACATAAGTAAATTGTCTATGATTGTAATTGTCTTTTGCATTCCAATATTTTTGTAGGAATACTTACTTAGATAATAAAACTTTCGTTACATTCTAAATTTGTTATTTATTTTCAATTAGGATTAAATCACAAAGGATAATTTAAAATAAAATTATATTTTACGTGTGTACTTCGTATAGGTACTCACACTGAATGTAACTGAATTATTTTAAATTTTAATGAATGCAGTTTCTTATAATAACGTTTGGAAATTTAAGAGTAATTATTAGGTCTCAGACGCGACATGTTTTTATTGTTTATAAGTATACGCAGCGAGGAAGACATTCTAATGTCGTCTTCGCTCTGATTTATAGAGGAGAGAGCTCAAAATATTGTTAGTTTTTCGACTCCAATAGCTGTTTAGATTAAACCTCGTTCTTTAAAGGCCACAATCAGGTTGTTTACCTGATTCCGGCTTTTAAACAACGAGGTTTTAGTAAAAGTTATAGGTACAGTCAACAGCAAAAGGAGATGATCAAAATCAGAAATTCAAAACTAATGAACGGTGTTCATTACTAAGTACTACTTACTTAGAATACTTGCTACGTAGAATACTTCTGAATCACTTCGACGCCACACAGTTCTGACGCGAACTCCGTTCATTAGTATTGAATTTCTGATTTTGATAATCTACTTTTGCTGTTGACTGTACTACAAAACGAGTTTTAACTTGGGATCCCTTCTTTTCGCATAATGTTCTTTTTCCTAATATACTTTGGCATAACTCTTTTGGTATAATTTGTTTTGCCATAATAATACTTTGCCATATTTTTTTTTGGCATACAGCTTAGGTTGGCATAATTATTTATAAGGCTAATTTGTTTTGGCATAAATTTAATTCGCATAACGTTACTAGGCCTAATGACTAGTAGCATAATCATATTTAGGCATACAATTAATAGAAATTATGGAAACAAATTTGAGTTATTTTTACGTATTTATTTTTGATTTTCATGCAAATGATTTATTATACATAACATTAATTCCATTTTTAACCCTAAATTAAAATTAAAGTATTATCTTAAAAAATCATTATGTTGTGCTACAAAAGTTAGTGACAGAACCGAATCGCTGCAAAACCGACTCCACGTAGTCTTGTCTGCCCTACCCCTAGAGTGTAATTTAAAATCGCGTAGGCGCGTAGGGGCGAGGCGGCCCGCGGGCTGAGGAGCAGGCGGCTGGGAGCGAGCCGCCGCGGCTGAGGCTGGCGAAGCTGCGGTGGTGAGCAAAAGCCGTCTGCGACGATTAGCACGCGTGGGGCCGCCGGAGGCCCGCAGCGCCGGAGCCGTGACAGAAACCATGCCTGCTGCATGTTGCATGCTTGCTTGCATTCTGCATGCTTGCTTGCATGCTTGCTTGCATGCTGCATGCTTGCTTGCATGCTGAATGCTTGCTTGCATGCCTGCTGCATGCTTGCATGCTGAATGCTTGCTTGCATGCCTGCTGCATGCTTGCTTGCATTCTGAATGCTTGCTTGCATGCCTGATGTATGCTTGTTTACATGTTGCATGCTTGCTGCATGCATGGTATATGCTTGTTTGCATGTTTCTTACAACAAAAAAACCTACAAAATTGTTCAAAGCAAATATGTTATTGCTTCAGGAGATATGGTTTTTTTCCAAAAGTCGAAATAAATTGGTATATCCTCTTCGGGCAAAAAGGCTAAGGCGTATATACATTTTATTTCCATGGCAAATGATATATTATTTCAGGTGTATTCAGGTGTTTTCAGGCATATTTTACTTCATTGTTATGCCTATAAAATATGCTTTAATATCATTATGCGTAAATAAATTTATGCTTAAGAATGTTATGCTTAATAAAGTTATGCTTCAGAATATTATGCTTAAGCATTATTATGATTATAGAAATTATGCGTAAAAAATTATGCGTAAGCTGTTATGCGTAAATACTATTATGCGAAAATATAATTAGGACAAACAAAAGTATGCCAAGTTATATTAGGTCTTAAAATTTTATGCAAATGGATAGGGAACCTTTTAACTTTGGTCCAAAGTTAAACTTTCCGCCAGTTTTTGTATTTTGAACCTTATTCCTATGGATATCATCATCTGCCTAGCCTTTTCCCAACTATGTTAGGGTCGGCTTCCAGTCTAACCAGATGCGGATGCTTATTCCTACGGATATAAAGTTCTTAATTCCAAATGGACAACTTCTACTCTGGGTTCAAATCAGTTTTTGTATTTATAACTTTAACGTTATCAGAATAAAGCTTGGAATACAAAAATGGATCGACGATTTAAATCTGTGTTTAAAGATAAATCTCATTTTGAAATGAGTCCGTATAGGTTTTAACGATTAATTTTGGATAATAATAGTCACAAATTAAGTAAATAGGTACTAATCTAGGTAATAAAACAGGTGTAGAGTTCATAAAAATAAAACGCATTGATTTCATAGGACAGTATGAACTTTATTCCTTAAAGGTCTCGGTATATTTCGGTTTCAATTTGATCAATCTTTTGTGATTTCTCTTTTTTATAAGTGCCTCAAGTACCTAAGTTACCTATAAGTAATTGAAGAGAATGGTCACTAGGTACTTACATACTCACCCTTACGAAATAATGAACAGTACCTAATGTGTGTTTGTATTGATAACATCTTTAGCAGTGTTCCTAGTTCCTATAGTCAAGAATATAATAAAATTATTTCTTCAATTCATCATCTGTCTAACCTTTTCCGAACTATGTTGGGGTCGGTTTCCAGTCTAACCGGATGCAGCTGAATAGGTACCAGTATTTTACATGGAGCAACTATCTATAATGTGACCTCCACTACCCAGTTACTGAGTAATACGATATCCCTGGGACTGGAGGTTTCAATTATTGTTAATAAAATCTATTTGTAGAAAACGTTCGAAAGTCATAATATTGTTATATCCTTAACAAATCCGTGGAATACTGTCGTGAGTTTAGAACATAAATTCAAGTTTAATGCTAATGGGTTATTGGCAATAAAAGGGGATGTAAACACTATCAATTATATTTGTAAGGGGGAATACAGACAGTATTATATTTTTGATCATATTCGCTATGTTGTTACAGACGCAAAGCTTATGCATAGCATATGTTTATAAAGAAGGTAGGTATATCGTTTTGCTGTTCGTACCGACATCCTGCTTTCCAACTTGTGCATCCTAGAAGAAAAATAACGACGAACTGTTTTCTTACTAAGTTCTCATCGTCATTTCAGTAATCATACTTACTTACCTACTGCTGAAAATAACGTGGTTTATGTACAGACAGCACATCAAGCTACCCGAAACGGTCAAATTTTCCCAATCAACTTTGAACCTTATGCTTTAGCGATAAAGTTGTAAATCTATTAAAGAAATTTGACAGACTGTAGTAGCTTGATGTGCTGACTTCTGTTCTTACATACATACATAAAATCATGCCTTCTTCTCATGGGGAATAGGCCGAAACTTGAGAAGTCACCTGCTGCGATCCTCACATACTCCTTTTTGCTTCGTCAAAAATAATTAGTTATACAGGGAGGAGCTGAATAGGTTCCGTCAAAAGTGGAAGAAGGACAGTGTAATCTAGAAAAAAAAAGGAAAGATTGTATGGAAGTTCGTCATATTTAGGTACCGATGGGAATCTCATCGGGCACATGGCTTGTGTTAAAATAAAACACTATCGAAGCACATTTTGTCTGAATGAATTTTCACCAGTACCTAATAGTTCATCATCTGCCGAGCCTTTTCCCAACTATGTTGGGGTTGGCTTCCAGTCTAACCGCATGTAGCAGTCTTACCAATGGGTATCGTATTACTGGGTAATACGATACCCGTTGGTAAGACTGCTTATCAGACTTTCGGGCTTCTGACTATACCCGTAACGACTGTCATAGATCCACGAATGACAGCCGGGACCGAGGCACGGAAGGGTCTCGGTATGTAAAGATGGTCACCCATCCACAGACTAACCGCGGCAAGCGTAACTTAACCTGATCGATCAACCTGTGCGGCTGTTATTATTTAGCCATGGGCCCAGAGGGGCCCATGGCGAAAAGAGTTTCGCCAGTAATAGTTGTCAACGTTATCATTAACACACCTTGTACCTAGTTAAATATTATAGGTATTTATATAGGTAAAGTCACAACTCTGCTGCAGTTACTCATTCTAAGTCATCCTGTGTACCTACCTATACATGTTATTATTTTAGCTATGTTTTAGATTACCGCGCTTTTTATCGTTGTAATAAATAGGAGTCTATTTTTAGCGACACATCTGTGGCTCTCGAACATACGATCGACATTACTGTCTGATGTAGGGTTACCATTTCGAAATTTGAATAGTCCTGACAACAAGCCGAACATTTTACATTTTAATCTTTTTTTTTCAGTAGGTCTGTACTCATATACCTAAACTTTTCTATTTTCAAAAAAAATATCCCCTTAGTAGAAAACGTAGACGGGGAGCCAAGAAGCCGGACATGTACCTACGGACATATCCGGATGGACAGTACATAACCTTGTCTGAAGTGAATGGGGGTATACTTACTAATCTAGAGAACCATGAACTGCAACTGCAGCATAAAGAGATTAAGTATATATGTAAGTAAAGACGGGCTGCATATCAATGGTTTTTTTTTACTAGCCTACACTGCCCCACTTCTGGGCAAAGGCCTCCCTCCACTCCTTCCAATGGTACTAAGTTTCATTAAAAGTAGAAAGCTATTTAAATACTCAAAGACCTGCCTATGTAGGTATTTATTTATTTAATAAAACATGGAAATCTTACAGCTAATAAAGTTGAACAAATAAAAACATGAGTAAAAAGGGAAGCCAATTTATAAAAAATATTAAAATTTTCAATAATTCGTTTGTCTTTTGTTTTCAATCCAACAAGTAACCTACACTTTATCAATATCCATTGAAGAATAGGTACCTACAGTATCTACTTCTGTTCAACAAGCCAGTTTTAAAGTATCTATAGGTACTTAAATATTATTTGTTACTATTTGAGCATTTAAATCATCAAAATACCTTAGTATTTTGATGATTTAAACATTTTCAAAATATACCAATACAATGTTAAATTAAGGTTTTGCTATTTCGGTGCATTGAAAGGCAGGTAGGTATTTCTACTTAGTAGCTAGATAGTCTAGATACCCATAGCAAGAATATTCTTTCGTTTGATATGGCTTACCTATATTTTAAACTATCAAAAGAAAGAATACTTACTTATCATTAATGAAGTTAAATCAAGATGGAGTGATGTTTATTTCTGAAAGCAGATCAAGCGTTTGATCTAGTTTTAAAATATTGACTTTAACTGACTGTTTGATTAACTCTGTGACTGATCCTTGAGGAGAAATGCTGAAACAAAATCAGAGGTCCTGTATGGTCTCTTAAAGTACAAATATTAAATACTATCCTTTAAGTGAAATATTTTTTTATTGGTAGGGGTAGGTACACCTACTTACCTACAAAGTACCTATTTATTTGACCTGCAGCAAACCTGATGTTTAATGATCATGTATTAGCCTGTCGACAGTCAATTCTAAAAGCAGATGTGCAATAAGTGTTTTTAATGATTGATTAGAAAATGATGCTTCAGTAATTTTGTCTAGCTTAAAAATTATCACGATATTTTAAAATTAATTTTTTTGAAGGAATTAAACGCCGCAAGGTTTTATAACAAGAAATAGAAGAGATTTTGGTGTTGTAAATATTTTTCACTAAATCCTCGATACTTATGATATTTTAAGGATATGTATGTAGCCATAGTTTATTTTTTTAAGGAACATTCATTCGTCCGACGGTAGTTTGCCGTCGGCGAGATGGCGACGGCCGGCTCGGTAGCCGTAGCGCTGCTCGTAGCGCGTAGAGGCTGCGTAGCAGCTACAACCGCACCTCTGCCTGCTACAGTCGCACTCATTAACAATGCCAAACTAATTAACCACTCGAAAACACGTGAAAGTCGACGCGTGAAAACAGACTGAAACAGCATGCACCGGCGGCGTGCGGCGAGCGTACAGGAGCGAGCGCTACGGGAAGGTTGCCGCCATATTGGCGGAAGCTCCGCCCCCCACGCTCTCGCAACCATTCATTGGCCCAGTGTTGTATTATAGGCGGAGCCATCACTGGCTAAATGTTGCCAGCTTTTTGAATAAATAATTTCAGTAATTTAAGTAATGAAGGCAATTATGGCGTTGTTTAGCTAAGTTTGCGCGGCGGCGAGTGGGAACTTTATATTTATACCGCTCTCTTTATGTACGCCGACGCGCGGTTAATGCGCCCGATCTGTTTACGTTGCAAACCGGGAGCGAGCAGCGATTTATTGCGCCCGACTTCGGTGCACGCCACGCGATTTAAACTGCAATTATTTTACGCTATAAGGAAAACATATTGCACCCATTTAAATGAGTTTTTACAACACAATTTATTAAAGCAGATGATGTACTTAGTCTCATTTATTTACCCCTCGTACAGGAAAGCCAAATTTTGTAATTATTTATGTCAGTTAATCATATTAGGGAGGCATAGATAGGTATGAAGTTATGAACATAGATGTTCAAACAACCAGCCTATCTTGTCAAGTAAAAATCTCACCCAGAATAATAGAAGATTTTTCAAACTATAAATCTGAATGCGGTTGCGTCACAGTAGTCCGTCAAAGATCCAGTGTCCACACTTCACGGGCAGAAGTAAACAGTGACGTCACGAAGCGTCATCGAGGCGATAAAAAGTCGATTTTATTCGCACAAGTTCGGCCAGCTGACTGCGTCCCCCCGCCCCGCTGCCCGCGGCAGCACGCACTGAATTTTCAGTGTGGCGAGATTTCAGGGCGATAGAGAGAGGTATTGGGGGAAGTGGTGTGAGTGAAAGAGACGACGGTATGAGCGTGCGCGGTTTTGGACCGGCGCGGTGGGCGGGCGTCCTCCGGATGATGTATAGAGTGGTGGAGTTAGGTTCAAATTGGTCCGGGAAGTGGCCGAGATTAGAGCCAGCGCGGGCCGCAACGCGCCGCGTACGTAAGCCCACTTAAGACTGTTTTTAATACTAGTATTTTTTACGCGATCCCGACAGGATTTAGCGGATAAGCGACGTCGCCGCGATCGTGCGCTTTGATTTATCGGTATCGGATTCGTATTTGGTTTGTTCTCTGGTGTTTACGTTAGTGGGTGACGGCCGGGCGCGTGGACGCGTAATCCCGCGGCTTGTACCAGATTATGACGGATATCACCGGATTTCGTGTACACAAACTGTGAAAACCAGCGTTCCGAGGAATCATCGAACTCACCATCACCTGTCCGCAACTTCTCTGACATTTTAACTGTAAGTATGTCCTACTGTCACATGTTCCACTTGTTTGGATTTATTTATGACAGGTGGGTTGTAAAGTTCCTGTCTGAAAATATATTGCCGAGGCCAGCACTGATGCTAAATCCACACTGAATATGCCCTGAATTTATGAACAATTTATGAATTAAAAACCGAACTCCTGTGCTGTATAACTTCGCGGCAAGTTGGGCTGAGTGCGGCGTGTTACTAAGATTCTTATAAGACAGCCGCATATATTTAAGTGACCATGTAATCCCACTTAATTAGGTATTATTATGTAGGTATGTGTAGTAGAAAGTATATCTTCGACAAACAGGTTACCTAGGTGCTTGCTTAGTAAAGCTGCTGCTTATATTGTTTAACCTGTCAGAGGTGCCAATATTTGCACTGGGAATATTATATTATTAAATTACTGTATATTGTTTTGAGCCAAGTAGATCCAGGTAAGTTTTGAACAGTAATAAACTGGCTCCAGAATGATTTGCAAATAACGTCTTATTTAAATTATTGCTTCTAATTATTTTATTTTTTCTTATCCACATTATTCCTGCGCATTATAGTGCTGTATACTGTAACATCACAATGAACTACAACTTTGATTTTTATCAGTATATATACATTCTTTGTTTTAGGATTCCTAGGTATTTTATAAATGATAGGTACCTATATTAAATTGATTATTTAATTCACAATTACATAAAACAATACAACCTACAATTGATTATAACGGTGTTCTAACAGATTTATTCACTTCTACTTTCATACCTACTTTGTTAGTTAATAAATAATACCTACAAAATTTCACAAACGCCACAATCATGTCTCTGTCTTGCTAGACAAAATTAAACTGGTTTGTATTTTATTTTTATTATTTTTTAGACATTGATTTTCATTCTGTGTTCTGTATTCTGTACTTTAACTCAGACACTGACTTATTAGTTTACTTATTAATTTTTTTATGAAAATCGTATACTTTTACAACGTTTGCTTTTTGCTTGCTTGCTTGCTTTGATTTATCTGTCATGGCTTTATTTTTAATTATTTTACTTATTGTGGTATAGTAGTTTTATTCTAGGTATGTACATCGTCTTCACATAAAATTAATGTATACAAAATATTTTAAAAGAGTAGGTAACGATGGAGTTTCTTGCTCATACGAAAACTATCTTTTGGAGGCGATTAGAATCAATTCTATTTTATTGTAAATTTTAACGTTCAAAAGTGCATTTTATGTGCCTATTTGTTATAAATTCTTTGACTTTGACTCAGGTTCTAATATTTGTTAATCATATTGTGCCACAAATTCTGTAATTACAAAAAATTAGGAGTAATATTATTTTAAAATCTTAAACAGTTTGTTGAAATGCTTTACACACTTTACAGGAAATTTCGTACTTATCAGAGTACCTAATGTCGAATATTTATGGTAGTAAATGAAAACTAAAAGATGGGTCACAATGATGATAAACTTTTCAGTGAAAAAAATTTGTAATATTTAGGTACCTACTTAGATCTGATCAAATCGGCACTAAAAATGATCAAAATTGTAAAATTTGATCTGTAGAGTCAATTGTTACACTAAGATATTTGAGGCATTCTGTTTTCCTATAAACTCCCACATCAAAATTCTTATTTTCATTAGAAATAGTCTTTAATTTTTCTATTTTTCACTGTATTCCCATAAAAATACAATACAATTTCATTCTTAATCTATAATAGAACAGAGAAAAAACTAAAGACCGATGAAGGCAGATAGAGATTACAAATAATGAGAGAAGAGGTCATTCCGATAGGCCCCGAAGGAGTCAACTGGATTTAAAAGGAGGTCCTACCTTAACGGTTGATCTTAAATTGCTTTTAGTACCTACCTAGGCACACTGAAAATATTTTTGTAAGAGAATAGTCAAACCTTCGGGTTCACTAAATAAAAACTCATGATTAATAAATTATTATAAGTAACTTATAAAGTTAAAATCGCAAAATCGCGTAGTAAATCTATACTTAATGTTTGCATGAATTTTTTTAGTTTGTTGTATTATGTTGTTGGCTTGCTGCACGCTTTAGTGTAAACTTAGTAATGTAAATTCAGCAAGCAATTGTTATATTATCCTTCCGCTTCCTACTAATCACGATATCTATGCTACTAATATTATAAACGCGAAATTTTGCGAGGATGGATGTTTGTTACCCTTTCACGCAAAAACTACGGAACGAATTTAGATGAAATTTGGCACATAGATAGTTTATAACCACGATTAATATATAGAATACTTTTTATTCGGATATTCCTACGGGATTGAAACTTAAGCGGGTGAAACCGCGGGGTGCAGCAAGTACTTAAATAATAAATGCAAGAATAGCATAAGTGCATTTAGGTGCCTTACAGGCAAATAAGACTATGAAAATCTGTACCTACATACATGTGTTAGTAGATAGTAACTTCAGAAATGCTTGCTCGCTTCTAACTTATTCTGTCTTTTTGCACCCGAACGCTCATAACCTAGCTTCGTTCTCACATTATGATACTCGTAGATTTTTTTGCTTCTTTTCCTACCAACGCCTTCAGTAATCGGTATCGTTTACAAAATAACTATCGTATTTTTGTACCAAAATGAATAATTATTGTTTTTACATTCACATCTGACATTGGCAGAATAATTGTCTTCATCGATGGATACTAAGTTCCAATATAAGAAATAGGTTTATTGTTTTTATTTAAAACTAGCTGTGCCCGCGACTTCGTTCGCGTGACTGTCGAAAACCAATAATGTGTCTCTTTCCTAATTGTTTTTCTAAAATAAAAGTAGGTAAGTTAAGCTTAAGTTGTTCCTTATAATATCAGCTACCTGCCAGTAAAAGTCCCGTCAAAATCAGCGCAGTCGTTTCGGAGATTAGCTGGAATAAACAGAGAAACAGACAGAGATTAAAAAAAAAAATTGTTATAAGTACCGTATATTATAGTAAATTATCATATGCATTTAGTAAAATGCTGTTATATTGAAATTACAAACAGACACTTCAATTGTAAGTACACACATCAAAAGTGTCTAGGGATCAACATATATTTTTGCAATAACTTTTCTCCTGATTGATATTAATTAAAATTTTCTTTAAGGATTCATCAAATAAAGTGTTTCCGTTTGTCACAGTAACGATAAACCAAGTCACCTTTGCATTAATAAAGAAATTTGCCATTTTCCTAATAAAGGGATTTTTGACATTTGAACCACTAACACAAAAGTTCGAAAAAAAGACTGAAATAACAGTTTTCTTTAAAATTTTATTGGGTAACTTAAACAATTAATAATCCGTGTTTCTACCGCGAACACTAACAACACAAGAACATCGGTTTGGCATACTCAAAATGAGTTCATCCAAATCACGCTGTGGAATGGCCGCCCATGTTCGTTGCAACAACAAAAAAAGGTCTTCTTGCGACTGGATACCCTCCATATTCGGCAGAGCTCTTCTCTGTAGCATATCCCATGCATGCTCAATCGGGTTCAAGTCTGGCGACTGAGCAGGCCAGGGCAGGACATTGATGTTAGCTGCGGCGAGAGTCTGTCTTACAACTCTTGCGGTGTGCGGTCGTGCATTATCATGCATTAACTGAAATAAGGGACCGATTTGCACTTGTAGAGGAACGATGACGTCTGATACAATCGTCTCAGCATAAATTTGAGCGTTGAGGTTGCCTCTGATCCAAATCAACTCAGTTCTTCCGCCGATCCAAATACCCGCCCATACCATGATGGTTCCACCACTATAAGGATGGACTTCCTGGCAGGATTTTAATCGCTGTTGACGTCCAGGGGTTCTCCAGTGTCGTATACGTCTTGTATCCGGTCTCATACCAAAACGAGACTCATCAGAAAAGCACACGAAACGCCATTGTTCTTCTGCCCAATTTCTGTGTTCAAGAGCCCATTGATATCGAATCCTACGATTGTGCATTGCTATAGGTGGTACCCGTAGCGGTCTTCGGGAATGAAGGTTCACTTCATGCAAGCGGTTTCTGACTGTTTGGTCGCTAATTAAGTTCCCTGAAGAGTGATGAAGCCTCACGGCTAACATCATGGCGGTTATTGTTGGAGCTCTTCGAGTTAAGATTTGAATGTATCGGTCTTGTCTCCGTGTGGTGCAGCGATACCGTCCTCCATGGCGCTCAGCCACGGTACCAGTGCTTCGGTAACGTGTCCAAAGTCGACTGATAACACTCTGACTTGTATTCAGAGCTAAAGCCACAGTACGTTGCCGGGAACCAGCTTCTATCATTCCCACGGCTCTGAGCATTTCTTCCCTGCTTAAATGACGTCGCCGCTCCATAATAACGTTGGTTTTAATCAGTAGTAGGGAAACAGCACTAATAATGTCTTCAATGCGTTGTATGTTTTTATAGGGAAAATATTGACAGCTGATTTTCATCTTTTACTCGAATTTGATTCACAGTTCCTGATTCAAATTATGAAATGCACCAAAAAGGATCCATATAAATTTATAAAATCATAAATTTATTACAAAGCCACATCTCAATCTCAAGAAATCCGCATAAAAATGCTTGATCCCTAGACACTTTTGATGTGTGTATTTATTTGTATAAACATTGATTTGCAACTCTGTTCTTTCCTTCCAAAACTTCACTCTGTGTAGATTTAAAGGCTTGTTCAAATTTAAAATTACAAAATGAAATAAAAACTGTGATTATTTTGACTAAGAAAATGTTTTATCTGAAATAGGTAAGTATAGGTATGTAAAACAAATTAAATAATTTAATAAAATACATTAAAAAAAATTGTATTTTTAATTTGTAAACTGACAGTGTCTAATTATAGGCCTGGATTAAAATAAAATTGTCTGGAAATGTTTGTAATTTCACTGAAAGTAATACTCTTACTTACTCAGCTTAATGAAACCCCTAAAAGAAAATGTAAACAGGGTTATTTTTATAACACTAATGACCTCGTAGGACAATAGTAACATCATAAACAACAACTTTTGCTTATGGCTTTTTTTAAACTTAATAAATTTACCAAAAATAATGTCCAGTTTTTGCTTTTAATCTGAATTTTGTAGTAAGTACCGCCTCTGCATTTGCAACGCACTGTTGAGAGAGAGTTTGTGAAGTTAGGGCGTGTAGAGTTAGAAGCTTGGCTCTACATGAGATCTGATAACTTTTTGGCAGTGCGAGCCGTATGTGGTCTCGTCTTGGCAACATTTTACATGAAAATGTTTTTAGTGGGATCACCTTTTCTCTTTTTTTTTTGAGAGCAGTGGTGGCCAAGTGGTAACGGCCGCGACTTACGAGTTGTAGGTCGTAGGTTCAAACCCAGACAGGCGCTTTACTTTGTGTAAATTATTTCATCACCACTGCTCTCAAAACGGTGAAGGAAAACATCGTGAGGAAACCGGCATGTCCTAGAACCAAAAAATTCGAAGACATGTGACATCTACCAACCCGCACTGGGCCGGCGTGGTGCATTACGGCCCACTCCCTCTCACCGAGAGGAGGCCTGTGTCCCAGCAGTGGGAACATTAAAGGCTGATTATGGTTATGGTTATGGTTACCTTTTCTCTTTACGAATACAATATTATTATTAGTTTAGACAAGTTCAAAACTAAAGGCTTATTATGTCTTCTTCTAAACTGTGTCGGGCAAACCCGGAATTTTAGTCTATACAATAGGTAGTTAGTTAGTCTATACAATAGTAGCTTTAAATATTGCTAGATCTGAAAAAAAAAAGAAAGTGAAGTTAAGTAAAGTAGTAGTAAGGGAAGTGATTATAAAATTTGATCTGTCTCCTGATCTGATCTGAAACTCTACACCTTAGTCAAAGTATGTGGCTTGGCCGTTACGCTACCATCACACGAGCGTAAGGTGAAAATGTATTCACGGTTCATTACTTTTCTGTTATACAATAAGTAGTTCTTGTAGTAACGAAACGGCCAAGCCTCATATTTTGACTAAGGTGTAGAGTTTGTGAAGTTATTGCTTGTAGAGTTAGGGCGTGTAGAGTTAGAGTTAGCTTGGCTCTACATGAGATCTGATAACTTTTTGACAGTGCGAGCCGTATGTGGTCTCGTCTTGGCAACATTTAACATGAAAATGTTTTTGGAAGGATTTCTTTTTCCACTTCCGTTGCCACCACGCAAAAAGAAAGACAACTTTTCCCTATTTACTTGAAAACTAAGAAATAGGTAATGAGAATGACCATGAATGATGATGATGGTGATGTGATGATGGTAGGTGATGACTGTGATGAGTGTTATCGCTAGAGTAAGACTAAAACAAAAGTACTTAAACGTTTTGTGATAATTTTCATAAAACGTTTATTTTTGTTTTAGTCGTTCTATAACTGCCGGTCGATTCTGTAAAAATCTCACCGTGAAAACTTACGTGAAGAGAGTTTGTTTTTGCTAGGAATTGACACTATTGACAGCTCACTCCACGCTCACTTCACCTAAGTTTTCACGGTGAGATTTTTACAGAATAGCACCGCTGTTATCATTAAATTCTAGAATTGACAAAAATAATTCCATCAATTAACATCTTTCTCACCGTGAAACTTAAAAGTTTAAAAAGTAAGGCTCAATGCAAAATGAATCTGCATAGCTCTTTACCAACTATGTTTGGGTCGGCTTCCAGTCTAACCTGAGGCAGCTAAGTACTAGTATTTTACATGGAGAGACTGCCTATCTGACCTCTACAGCCTAATTACTGGGTAAAGTCAAAGTCAAATAATTTATTTCAAATAGGCACATAAAAGACACTTTTGAACGTAAAAATGTACAAAAAAATTAAATTGAGTTGCCCCTTCCAAAAGGTAGTTTCGCATGGAAAAGAATGGGCAAGAAGCTTCACCTCTATACTCTTTTAAAATGTTTTAGAATATTTTTTTTGTTACATTAATTAAATAATTCTAAGTGAAAACGATGCACCTAAAATAAAATTACTATACCAAAATAGGTAAAAAGAATTAAAAATAAAGCAATGACAGGAGAATGAATTATGTGATAGTTTTAAGGTACTCACATATATTTACAAATATTGTAAAAGTAGTAGTTTTTTCAAAAAATTTAACAAGTTTTAATTTAGTGTGTGAATTAAAGTAATCACATGTAAAATCAATGTCATAAAAATTATGCAATTAAATTAGCAACCAGTTTCATTTTGACTAGACTCTAGATTGTCCTATGGAGCAGGACCAGCATGTTTCAAAGCATTCTTATCTGGGATATAACCCTCTAATTTGTAATATGCTTGTTTACAAATTGTACCTACTTATATTATGAGTTTTAAATTTTCTTCATTTAATTATTGTAGATATAAATATATATATCACAAGGTCGATAACACTTGGTAGGACTGGTTGTCAGACCTTTGGGCTACCCGTAACGTTTGTCAAAGATCTACGTAAGTAGTAAGTACGTAAGTAAGCTCATTCAGAAAAATAAATTATGCATTCAAAAACATGTAACCACTGAGTACCCGAAACAGCCGTAACATTACAATTTGAGGTGTCGCGCGACGCTCCCATATCAGCCGAATGATAATTTTATCTGTGTGTTAAATTGATAACACGTAGATAAATTGACATGACGGCTCATACCTTTACTTCTGTATTCATGGAAACGCCCAAAATACTGAACAGTGAAAACAGACTGTAGGTACCTACTGTAATTAATCGAGAAAACTTAGCTTAATTAGTTCAGTTTGATCTTCTGTTGCTTTTGTAAGGAAGTTTTCTGTAAAAAACCTTTGCAAATAAAAACATCCACTGAAATTATGAAAAAAAAAAAATAAGAAATAGGTCCAAACAAACTACTGTGACAATTTATTTTACCACAATTTTATGGAATCACAAAACTAACTCTTAATTATCTAGTCAATTAAAAAGTGACAGAACTGCTTTAAAATATTTACGTATGCTAGAAAGGCAACATATACATATTATCTTATTTTTCAATGAAATACAAATGGCGAGCACATACAGACATTTACACTGTATTAAAAGTGAAATTCTATTGATTGCAGAGAATATCCTTTGTGTACAAAAAATTTAAATGAGTGTGATAATTGATTACAAAACAAAAAGGTTAAGTTTCATGTGAAACGTTACATTAAAACCTCATTAAAAGGATTTTTGGGTATGTAAAAAGGTATGCATACCTACTAAACGAAGTAATCGTTCAGTTTACTTCTGTGTTCGTGACTGTTAAACTTGTTTAAGTATAGAATGATACTAATTATAGTCTAATGTTAGGTACTTACTTTTAGTTTTAATCTGTGATTTAGTATTGTAGTTTAATAAGTACTTATAGGTTCAGAATATAAAACTGATCTCTTCTCAATGACGCAGTAAACATCTGCAATTTTAGGCAGTTCTTTTGCGAAATAGTAGCCAATTAAGGACATAACCTAACCTATTATTACAATGAAAGTCAGAAGAAATGCTGAAGCTCATTCATCCAAAACATTTTTCCATACCAAGAAGATAACTTTAATTTAGCTTGTTGACTTCAAACTAAATTTAATGAATAATCTATACTAATATCTATACTAATATTATAATCTATACTAATATAATATAATCTATATCTATACTAATATTATAAAGCTGCAGAGTTTGTTTGTTTGTTTGTTTGTTTGTTTGTTTGAACGCGCTAATCTCTGGAACTACTGGTCCGATTTGAATGATTAATTTAGTGTTGGGTAGTCCATTTATCGAGGAAGGCTATAGGCTATATTTTTTCTTCAAAATTAGGGATCCGTAATAAAATTGCTATTTTGTAACACAAGGTGTAAAATCGAAAACCTATTTTTGCGTGCGCTGCAAAAACTATTGACAATAGAACAAAATAATGTACTACGGGTTTGTAGAGCCCATTAAGACCTACAAAAAAGTCCGCGAGAACATATATCTAGCTATCATGGTTTAATCACAATAACCGATTTTGTGTTCAAAATAATTATTAAATCGTCTGAAGAAAAAAAAACTACGTTAAATATGTATCGTAATATTAATCTTTATCGAAATTAAGCATTATGTTATCAAGAGTATTTATGAAGAAGTAAAATACTTTTTGTTTCATCTCAATCGGATATTTCGTTTAAAAGTTATCACGTGTGTAAGATGTTAAGAGTTGGTACCTCATAGAGTTTTTTATCTATACTAATAATAAAGCTGAAGAGTTTGTTTGTTTGAACGCGATAATCTCTGGAACTACCGGTCAGATATGAAATCTTTTTGCATTTGATAGCCCAATTCTTGAGGAAGGCTATAGGCTATTTAACATCACGCTATGACCCTTAGGAGCCGAGCAAAAAGAAAAAAAACTCAGAGTGAACGGTAAGCGAATACGAAGTGTTGCGACGCGACGGGGTGGGGATACCTACAAGAAATTTCACGCGGACGAAGTCGCGGGTAGAAGCTAGTATAATATTATAAAGCTGCAGAGTTTGTTTGTTTGTTTGTTTGAACGCGCTAATCTCTGGAACTACTGGTCCGATTTGAATGATTATTTTAGTGTTGGGTAGTCCATTTATCGAGGAAGGCTATAGGCTATATTTTTTTTCTTCAAAATTAGGGATCCGTAATAAAATTGCTATTTTGTAACACAAGGTGTAAAATCGAAAACCTATTTTTGCGTGCGCTGCAAAAACTATTGACAATAGAATAAAATAATGTACTACGGGTTTGTAGAGCCCATTAAGACCTACAAAAAAGTCCGCGAGAACATATATCTAGCTATCATGGTTTAATCACAATAACCGATTTTGTGTTCAAAATAATTATTAAATCGTCTGAAGAAAAAAAAACTACGTTAAATATGTATCGTAATATTAATCTTTATCGAAATTAAGCATTATGTTATCAAGAGTATTTATGAAGAAGTAAAATACTTTTTGTTTCATCTCAATCGGATATTTCGTTTAAAAGTTATCACGTGTGTAAGATGTTAAGAGTTGGTACCTCATAGAGTTTTTTATCTATACTAATAATAAAGCTGAAGAGTTTGTTTGTTTGAACGCGATAATCTCTGGAACTACCGGTCAGATATGAAATCTTTTTGCATTTGATAGCCCAATTCTTGAGGAAGGCTATAGGCTATTTAACATCACGCTATGACCCTTAGGAGCCGAGCAAAAAGAAAAAAAACTCAGAGTGAACGGTAAGCGAATACGAAGTGTTGCGACGCGACGGGGTGGGGATACCTACAAGAAATTTCACGCGGACGAAGTCGCGGGTAGAAGCTAGTATAATATTATAAAGCTGCAGAGTTTGTTTGTTTGTTTGTTTGAACGCGCTAATCTCTGGAACTACTGGTCCGATTTGAATGATTATTTTAGTGTTGGGTAGTCCATTTATCGAGGAAGGCTATAGGCTATATTTTTTTTCTTCAAAATTAGGGATCCGTAATAAAATTGCTATTTTGTAACACAAGGTGTAAAATCGAAAACCTATTTTTGCGTGCGCTGCAAAAACTATTGACAATAGAATAAAATAATGTACTACGGGTTTGTAGAGCCCATTAAGACCTACAAAAAAGTCCGCGAGAACATATATCTAGCTATCATGGTTTAATCACAATAACCGATTTTGTGTTCAAAATAATTATTAAATCGTCTGAAGAAAAAAAAACTACGTTAAATATGTATCGTAATATTAATCTTTATCGAAATTAAGCATTACGTTATCAAGAGTATTTATGAAGAAGTAAAATACTTTTTGTTTCATCTCAATCGGATATTTCGTTTAAAAGTTATCACGTGTGTAAGATGTTAAGAGTTGGTACCTATTAAGGAGTTATGGGCCATAGAGTTTTTTATCTATACTAATATACTAATAATAAAGCTGAAGAGTTTGTTTGTTTGAACGCGATAATCTCTGGAACTACCGGTCAGATTTGAAAAAATATTTTTGCATTTGATAGCCCAATTCTTGAGGAAGGCTATAGGCTATTTAACATCACGCTATGACTCTTAGGAGCCGAGCAAAAAGAAAAAAACTCAGAGTGAACGGTAAGCGAATACGAAGTGTTGCGACGCGACGGGGTGGGGGTACAAGAAATTTCACGCGGACGAAGTCGCGGGCAGAAGCTAGTATGTCATAAAAAATTGCGGGCCTGAACATAGCACTAAGAACTTTCGCGCATGTTCTCTCACTCGCACTCGCCTCATGTCCCCATTTGGTTCCTAAAACATCTCACTGCGCAGCCTTCTGCGCAAAGTTCAGGCCCGCCAAGTTACGTCTGTCGTATTGTATTTAAGCAAAAAAACATCTAAAAATACTCTCACGTATACAAATAGACGTTATCTACAAATCGAACGGTTCCTTGCGTCGAGATGATATCAGCTCATTGACAATGCCATAACATCATGTTATCCTGTTATCTATCACACAAATACATTCAAATATTTACTTGACTGCTATCACCCGTGTTGCATGTGTTTTACATGCATTATTATTAGGGTTGGCTGAGGTGAGATGTATTTTAGTATCCACTGATATGATATAGGTAAGTAGCCTAGGTTTAACTGAAAATTTGTTAATAGTGTAGAATATTTTTTCTTATCACTATATTGATTCTAATTAGCAAAAGTTCCTCTGCACATGCAGTCCTTAAAAAAGGGTAAAAACACGCTATTTTTAAAAGAAGAGAAAAAGCAACAGGGGATTAGGTACTATGGAAATACTATGGTACTAAGTATTTACTATCGTACTAATAAGTAGGAACGGACGAAGCCGACCTCATCTAGTTTAAAAAAAATATGATTGACGTGTAAAAGTGTTTGTCTAAAAGTGTTTGTCTAAATCTCACAATCTTGAATCTATATACTATATAATATATAATATATTAATATTATAAAGCTGCAGAGTTTGTTTGTTTGTTTGTTTGTTTGTTTGAACGCGCTAATCTCTGGAACTACTGGTCCGATTTGAATGATTCTTTTAGCGTTGAGTAGTCCATTTATCGAGGAAGGCTATAGGCTATATATTTTTTTAATCAAAATTAGGGATCCGTAATAAAATTGTTATTTTGTAACACAAGGTGTAAAATCGAAAACCTATTTTTGCGTGCGCTGCAAAAACTATTGACAATAGAACAAAATGTTGTACTACGGGTTTGTAGAGCCCATTAAGACCTACAAAAAAGTCCGCGAGAACATATATCTAGCTATCATGGTTTAATCACAATAGCCGATTTTGTGTTCAAAATAATTATTAAATCGTCTGAAGAAAAAAAAAACTACGTTAAATATGTATCGTAATATTAATCTTTATCGAAATTAAGCATTATGTTATCAAGAGTATTTATGAAGAAGTAAAATACTTTTTGTTTCATCTCAATCGGATATTTCGTTTAAAAGTTATCATGTGTGTAAGATGTTAAGAGTTGGTACCTATTAAGGAGTTATGGGCCATAGAGTTTTTTATCTATCTATATACTAATAATAAAGCTGAAGAGTTTGTTTGTTGAACGCGATAATCTCTGGAACTACCGGTCAGATTTGAAAAAAATCTTTTTGCATTTGATAGCCCAATTCTTGAGGAAAGCTATAGGCTATTTAACATCACGCTATGACTCTTAGGAGCCGAGCAAAAAGAAAAAAAACTCAGAGTGAACGGTAAGCGAATACGAAGTGTTGCGACGCGACGGGGTGGGGGTACAAGAAATTTCACGCGGACGAAGTCGCGGGTAGAAGCTAGTAGTTTAATATAATGTGTACAGTACGTGGTATAGTATTTGATCATTAAATGCAATCATTCTCTTTATAGTAGGTACCTAACCATTGCTATTAGTTGTCAAAACGACTAATGGCCGATGTTTTATCAAATAACTTATTAATGCCATAAAAGTTTTTTTTTCTTTGTTTTTATTTTTGCAATAAAACGGCTTTTTAATACAGGCCAGTATTTTATAGAATAAATTCAGTACAAACTTTTTCTCATAGTTGACAATATTTAAAAAATATCTATAAATCAAATGACTATTAACACACCAATCTTTGATAAAATAATGTCTAGATGGAGCGTCGCCCTACAATCAAAACAAAGAAAACGAGCCAACAATTTCAAGCATGTGTGCGTGCAGGCGGTGTTTTACACTGTGCGTCTATGTCTCTGTGTGCGTGAATAATGATACCAGCTACTACAATTCTCCCATAAATCACATATTAAAAAAATAGACTAATTAAATAATATAAGTTTTTTTGAATGCGATCTATCCATCGATTCCTGATAATAGGATTATTGGGTATTCTAAAAAAAATAATTTGTTATCTTGATAACCATATGTTATTCATCAAATAATTATGTTTGTTATGGGCTGATTATTCAATAGTCAGATAACTTTTATCCGAGGAATAAAAACGGAGGTTAAATCTATGATTAGAGAGTATTAACTATTAATCAGTGTCAGAGATTAATAATGACTAAAATGTGAAGTAAATTATTTACCTAGCTAATATAATAACAATTTTTACTGGGGATCGACTTCAAAATCATATAAAGAAAGATTTAATAAATGAATCTTATTAAATAACTCTTGGCACCTTTGAAATCGGTTTATTGGACCCAATGCAAAAATAATTATTAAAATGGGCTCTTAAACAAAAAAGTTATACGCGAACATTATGTTAAGTATTATAAAGGATATTATTATATTACAAACGTATTGAAAAACTCCACCTTTTTTTAAATCAATTAATAAAAGTAGGTACACTAAGAGGCTGAAAACCGATATAGAGTTCCGATGTTTCGGTATTTTAAGCCACGCCTAAATAATATAAACGTAACCATAAACCAATTAATAAACCCACAAAAAATAACGATAAGTTGGGAGAATGAAAAAAGAAACTGGCAACACTGATAAAACATGGCGTAATTTGGTGTTCTCAAAAACAAAAAAATAAATATATAGTTTTTTGGTTACTTATCGATGATAGGTGATGTGTTTGGTATTTTTTACCCTTCCTTTATAATTCCGGCACAGTATAATAGCAAATACCGTTATTTTCTCGCTGTTATTTGTTTATTACTTAGCGCATGTAATACGTAGTGACACCAAAGCGGCACGATCGGCACTAATCGGCGGGTAAGAACTTAGAGGCCAACAGTTGGCCGATATTTTTTGACACGTTTGCGCGCATTTGATGCTCTATCTAGACATTATATAATTAAAGATTCCAATGTATTTGAATTTTAGGGCATTGTATTAGGGTTACTACTTCTTATTTGATTAAGGTCTGATTTTTCCAACGCCAGATTTTATCCGAGGAATAGTATTGAATTTTTGACAGTTCTTCCATGCAAAATCTGTCAGACGACAATTTTATTCCAAGAATAAAAATTATCTATCGATTGAAAAATCAGCCCTAATTCGTTAACGTGTGTATCGAATTAAGATTATTTGATGAATTCTTTAATAAAAATAAATTTTTTGCAATAAATTTTAAGTGTCCGATAATGACTAGGTTACAAAAAAGATGTCAAGATCAGCCCTATCAATGATGAGTAAAAACAGTCAAGATAAGTCTTGTGACAGCCAATATTGAATTTAAACTATCTGTTCACATCACATCTATCTATATCAACTTGTAATTCGGATGTGATTTGATTTTCTTTTTGACGCGTGTTATCGGCGTATTTCAAAGTTTTGCTGATTGATAAGACTGTCAATGATTGTTTTAAGTGGTCTGACGTTGACGTTCTTAGCCTCAAAATACCTAAATGTGGTTAGAAACATGTATCTATGAAATTGCACGTTCTTAGCCTCAAAATACCTAGGTAAATGTGGTTAGAAACATGTATGAAATTGCAAACTACTTTTTGTATTGAATGTAAAAGTAAAGGCTTAATACCTTTTAAGGTAGTTTATAATTTGTTGGGTCTTTAAGACACTTCATGTAGGTACTTAATTGAAGAAAAAATAACATACGAAGTGACTATGATTCTTACTTGAACTGACATAATGGTATCATAATCTAAACTTAATGAAAACCAACTTTTCCCCACAGCACGTTCTTGTATGTAACTGATTTTCAGAATTACTGTTTCACACTTTTTTTTTTCTTTTTTTTTTGAAAACGTTGCCCCACACTAGGAATTTCTCCTGTATCGTGGGTGCGTTTACAAACATTTAAACTCACATACACAACACACTTTAAGCATGAACTTCAAATTCCTCATAGCAGCAATCAAGCACTCGATATTTTAACATCTCACCAGTTACGACTGTCCCAATGTACAGGCACCGACAGAAAAGTTCACTAACATCCGACCTTCTTGCACTGAACACATCAAACCGTACCGACTTCCAAGTAAAATTCGAACCAAATGGCGTTTTAATAGAGCGAAGCACTTTCACCAACTTAAATCTTTGGGCTTAAAAAAGGCTTTACATCGGTTTAAAGGGATGAGAGTGGCTCAAGCGGCTCGATTGCTGCCTTTAGCTTTGGCCAATTACTCACCGCCTAGTCAAGATTACAATCGCGTTATGTGAGCGACGATTACTCGCCCTGTCATATTTACTTTGGTTTGTTTTCAAGATATTTTTAGAAAATTGTACAGAAATAAACTAACTTTGTGGAAACTGCGATGCATTTTTTTAGTTCGTTCGTTTCATTGTGTAACATTCTTCTCGATTTACAACAACAATGAATGCAGGTAACTACAGTTCTAAAAATACAGATTCTATCAGAAAATAATATCTCAACCTCCTTGAATTGCAAAAAAACAATTGTTTTCTTAATTAAAATAGAAAAAAACAAATATGATGTTAACCTCTTTTGATTTAAACTTCAAACCGGCTGCTAAATAAAAAAAAGAACAATATCAGTTCAATTGACTTCAGTCATTTGTTTTATTTAGCAAACGCGTAATATTTTGTCAAAAAGTCATATTTTTCAATTTGTTAACTTTTTGCTTATAAATTAAGCTTAGGCATTGTGTTTTATAGTTAGACACGAAAAAATGAAAAAGGTAGGAATTCAAGTTATTTAAAAGCCACAGCAGACATTACAGTCTGGCGGGAAAATTGCAAAAAAAACCGTTCGCATTGGCGCTTCGACACAACTCTTTGCTTTTATTTCTGAATATTGAATTCCCGTCGGCCGCAGATAGGCAGTGCCGCGTAAAAAAGGCAATTAAAGCTATAAATCATTTGTGTATGCCCTTTTTTCCTACTTTTACCTTTCCTAGCCATAACGGCTGGTTTTATGTGCTCACTGAAACACCAATGCTCGGCCACTGACAACGCTATTTGAAATATGAAAGTTGTAAAGTGATATATCTCCATCAGGCCATTTTTTATGGTGCTTATTTTTTTTACTGTTCAAACAACGTCGTGTGCCGCTCTAAATCAAGCTGATATTTTTTACTAAAAATGATTTATTCGTGTTTTAAGAACTTTTGTACGACCAGGAAGTTTCTAGTTGTTGTAAGCTTGTTCGTGTAGTAGTAACTTTTCACAAATAAATGGCTCTAATAAATTGATGGGTGTTTGGTAACTTTGTTGTTGTTATCGTGAAGTTTTGGTTTAGTGTTTTTGACGTCATACGTAGGTTCTGGATAAATGATTAATCTAAAAATTTTCAAAGTCACTGATACCTAGATACCGACTGAATCAATTACATTAGACATAATTGTCTACACATGTCATCTTATCTTAATTTTACTATCTAATTGTAGCCATAAACAATCATAATACAATTGTATTGCTCTGATGTAGTTAATTTATCCCAATCGAAGAACGCTGCATTCAGTAACGTAGTACTAATATGTTTTGTTTGACTAAACTCTTCTGTTTATCCTATTGGGGAATACCCACAGGATATTATCGACGGCGAAGTGCCTCCTAACTGAATTTTTTTGAGAAATTCACTTTTTTATCGTTTTGAATTTAAAGGCGTTATTCGCATGTCTTAGTGAAATCGCTTAAGTGTATTTTTAGTTGCAATACAGCATTAAATTAAAATGTGGAAATACGTATACCTCCCAACTAAACCGCAACGCATCTATTTTTGAACGTTTTTTCAGTTTGTGTAAATTTTTGACTTTGTCAGTTGGGTGTTATTGGCACTTCGCCGTCGTTATATTATGTTCAAGACACCTTATTAACCATTTAATCTTGTTTCAGTGGACACAACAATGTGGACTCGCGTGTGATCGCTCACGGTCACCAGTGCGCGCCATTTTCCACCACCGTCAGAACAAGCATCATCATTCACCTCCGGGTGTACAAAGAGGCGCTAGCGGCCGGGATGGAGCCGCTAAGCGAGAACGGGCTCTGTCTATCCGAGCTGGAGCTCCACGGAGGCGGCCACTTGCACGAGTCTGTGGCCGCTTCCGTGGGCTCGGCTATCAGTAGCCTCATGGCCCCACTGCATCATGAGCCCCAGCATACGCCCTTGCATCATGCGCCGCCACTTCACCATGAACCACTGGAGAAGCTCAAACGTGAGTAGTGTTTTTTTTTTTGTATTTTAGAATGTGCTGGAATAATAAATAGGTAGGTATTGACAGGTAAATCCACCACTGTGGTTTATTGTTAGGTATTCATAATAATGATACAAGGAATGAAGTCGTCTTCTGTCCAAGTTGTAGGAAAAAGCATAGCTCTTTTTCTAGCGATATTTAATGTATACTCCATCCGTTTTAAAACGCTACGCCAAAATGCTACGGCGTAGCACTATTCAGCAAAACAATAAGATACTTATTTGGAAGTATTTTATAAATTTGTATCTTCCAATCACATTGATATGTTTACGTATAGAAGAGAACCAACGAGGATCTCTTATATTGGCGAATAAATCCCGTTTTAAACTCCATCCGGCCAGTAAATAAAATAAAGGGGAGTTTTCGCGTTTCATTTCGCGACGCACGACGCGCGCTCACATACGATCGAGTCATTCGCCGCGTTTTATTTTTATGAAGATATGTAGCTTCTCCTGTCCTCAGATACGATCCTACAAAGGATTTGGCGAGGTAAATAAATGCAATCTTTTCGCCTTTATAGGCGCCCGATATAGGCGCTCTAGAATTTCATTGAAATTTCGCTAAATCTAAAGTTCGAGAATAAAGTTTTTTGCATAATAAATTGCGGTCTTGAGAATTTTCTTATCTGATAGAGTCGGTAATTGAATTTAAATGTCTTCTACATATCTAACTTTGTGAAATAGCTTATAACTGAACCTAAGTGTATTAGACAAAGACTACCTCTGTCCAGTTGGACTTGTTTTCCTTATAGACTTTCCAATAGCGTTTTAGCATCGTACGATATTATGTTTTGCAAAAACTAATAACGTAACAAAACGCTTCAATTTCACTTGTCTACATTGTAATTGTATTTATACAACAAAGCAATAAAAATTATACGACTTTTGTCATCAATACTCGACAAAAGACTTCAGCGCACGTGGTACAGTCGCCGATGACTTTATTTATGGAGTGACGGCGAATAAAAAGCGATGATCGTCACAGGCGATCGGGCAGGAGGACCGTGACGCGATGTGGGCGCACTTTGTATACAAAATTAGGGATTATTCACCTCCCGCCCGCGTGACATGCAATTCGCCTCTTTTGTCTACGTCAGTACCTACATGTCACGCTACACATCCCGATGCGCGTTTTTCGTAATTTCGCTGCTTTTTCTGTTTGTTTAAATAAAGTGAGTATTATGAACATATTCAGAAACATTCTGAAGATATTAAGAAAAGTAATTGTGTTAAAACCATTTAAGGATTTGCTATGTGAATGTACCTACAATAAGTAGCGACACATACAGAAACTCACGCCATTTGCCTTGGGGGTAAACAGAAACTACAGAACGCCACCTGATACGATCCTTATATACCTACTCTTTTTGTAGCGTTTCAATCAATCAATCAATCAACTCAGCCTATTGCAGTCCACTGCTGGACATAGGTAGTCTTCCCCAGACTGTGCCACAGCACCGTGTCCTCTGCCTTCCGCATCCAGTCTACCCCAGCCACTTTGTTTAGGTCGGCCGTCCATCTAGCTATGCGGCGTCCCACACTACGCTTCTCTACTCCAGGACTCGTCTGCTCCACCGGCCATCGGTCCTTCGACAGACATGGCCAGCCCACTGCCACTTCAGTCAAGTAGCTAATATTTATTAAAACTTTTCGATTCAATGATCAAAGGTGTCCTACTTTTCTTATAACTAATTATTAAAGACCTATGTTAGCTACCTGAATGTAACTGAAGTTCAGTTTCAGTTATATTCAGTTAATTAGCATGTTTCTTTACTTTTTGCGCCATAAAAATTCTGTAAATCAATCTTATCAACATGAAGTTGTATCTTTTACAACTTAACATACTTAATCCGATTAAGACCACTACCTGCTTTATAAATGAAGACAGTACAATCGCTTTCACAAGGAAACAATTTGTACAATACAAGCAAATCAACACGAGCTGGGGTGCCGGGGCTAATCGGATAGTTTTTACAAACACATCAGTATCGGATTACGCGCTCCCTATAAGTTTAGTTACGCGATTAGTCATGCCCCTAGGGACCCGAACTTTAAAACTGCGAGGAAGATGTTTTATTATAATTTTTATTTATAATATGGACAGGACCGTACGAACTCGTGGCTATAAACCATCTTTGTACCGGTTTCAGCCTAAGAACGATTAGGTATATTTACTGACATTTCGCTGTAACCGCCGTGCTTTTTTATTAAAGTCATCGTTTCTTTGGGCACAAGAGAACACAACAACAGCTCAGCTTTGTTTTAATAAACAAGATCTAGTAAGAATCAAGTAGGTTTAACGTAAGCTACGATATTCTGACAAAATCCTATGTATATTATATACATATTATATATCCTAACTAATATTATAAATGCAAAAGCAAGTTTGTTTGATTGTTACCTTTTCACGCCTAAACCACTGAACCGATCAACCTGAAACTTTGCGTATACGTTGTCAGGTGTACAGAAACGGACATAGGGTACCTTTCATCCCGAAAAAAAGTGCTGTTCCCAAGGAAAACAACAATAACGTTATTATGATATGGCGCCACGTGTATATTGAATCAAAAACAGAACAACGTCTGTCGGGTCAGCTAGTTCCTAATAAAAGTTATTCTAAAATTAAGTCTTTTGCACAAGACCAGGTTTGGAAGGAAAAAGGCCCCAGTCACTGCCCAGCAGTGAGACACAATACGGCCAACAAAAAAAATCTTTCTCACTACCTACATCATACTCCGCTTCCTTTCTCTCACTACGTTTTAAATATTTATTTCTGTATAAAAATAGTTACATTTCTGCATTTTGCACGTGAGGCTGACGTAGACGCAATGATTTGCAATCCATCACCGTCGGACAAAAAGAGCAGCAGAGGCAATCATTTAAAGTCAATTTGAATGAATCGGGCATCATCCTTCTCTTTCACGACACAACGTTTTTAATAAAACAAAACGTTTTGTCTCACTTGCTCACGAAAAAAACAACCCTCCGTAGTCGGTGGAGCATTATATTGCGATGATTAGGCTTGCACTTGCCGCTTTTGCCATTGAATTTAAATGGGGGATTAAAATGCTACTGTTTGCATTATATTATTAAAGCTCTATTGTGCGTTACTTCATTACGCGATTGCTGTCGTAATTCTGTCTTTATTTGTTTTATCAATTCTTACATAATTCAATTTCGTTGAGTTGTAATATTAAGTGACCTAAGCCTGGATTTTGGGCATGTGCAAACACCTGTCTGATTCCAACCTTTCTTGATTGGATCGTAAAAAGTCTTTGCAAAATTGTGTCTCGATTTTTTTGCATAGATATATGGTTAAAAAATCTCATCTGTTCTGCGTATGATATTGCTTCTCCAAGCTTATCCGTCGAAGATTGTTCCCATATCCCGAGATTTTTATAAAATAGGCGAAAAACACGTTTCATGGCTTTAATTTTAAATTGATCTGGTTTTGCGAAATCTTATTAAAGCCTCCTCGTTCGTTGATTTTGTCGATGCCTTTTTTTTCACCTCATCCGGCGCTAAACCGAGGGCGGATCTCATTATTTCCTTGGAACAAAATATGGAAAATTAATTACGCGGGATTTGAGCGCATTACTTTTTTCATGTACCTATAATGTGAGAATGACTAGCATTTTTCCTGGTTTAGAAGAGATAAAAAGAATTGTGTAACGTTTCACGAATGTTTTGGTTTTGGAAATGAAATAAAACTAATCCTAGGTCTAATATTGCGTCCGGTTCAGAATTGTGATAACTATAATTGTCTTGTTAGAAAACTATAGCCCCCATCAATTTCACATTCATTAAACAACATTAATTCAATTAATTTAAAGTATATTAATATAATCCATAGTCATTAAATAAGCAAAACAATCGCTTAAGCAGTCGAAAACATATTTAATAAGAAAAACAAACGTTCTTTTCACCGATTAAGCAACTTTGTATTGGGAAGTTTGCCAAAAAAATAATTGGGAAGCTTGGCGCGCACGTAATCAACCATTTTGTGATGTGAAGGATTACAAGTTGCCGCCGAGTAAGATGTTTCGCTCATTTTGGACTAATATTCCAAGTAGGCGGATTAATTTACGATAATTTCCATTTGCGTTTCTCTTTCATCAAGGATATATTGCGTAGTTCAAAGAACGTTAAATGTGTTTTGATGTAGGTTTATAATTTTTTTAGTATATAGAAACTAATGAGTTTTTGGAAATATTGTGCTTTGCTTATTCAAATTGTATATCTACCCATCTAATATATTATTTCAGTTCTATTAAATAACTAATAATAAAAGAGATATAGTTTTATCGGTGTTCCAGAATCTAAATTGTGCATATTTCATCAAGTAGGTTGGTGTATGCTCATGAGGTGTGAGGCCACGGGCCCAAACAAATATTTGTGGTGTTAGTTCACGTCTCGGGTCGAGATTACTGACTTTATCTAAATGTACCCAAATCTAACCGACGACGCACGCGCAGCGTAACGAACACGCTTAGATTACATTAGAATGTTTCACTTGACGGAATGTATTAGTCATGTGGGTTAAATTAGCTGTTCTTTCTTTAGATAGGTGATTTAAAAAGCAATCAAACATTACAGGTTATGGCTTGTGATTTGAAATCACACTTGGTAGTGATTTTGAATGTTAAGCTCAATAACTAGGTACTTGGTACTAGGTAACGGTGAAGGAAAACATCGTGAGGAAACCGGCATGTCCTAGACCCAAAAATTTGAAGACATACCTATGTTATTTACCAACCCGCGCTGGGCCCGCGTGGTGGATTACGGCCCGTGATTACGGCCCACTCCCTTTCACAGATAGGAGGCCTGTGTCCCAGCAGTGGGAACATTATAGGCTCATTATGCTTATGCTACCTAGTTAAGATTATCGGTGTAATGGTAGAAGTACCTATTTCTGTTCTCCGACAGGACTATTCTAAACGATAAATTGAATAAATCGTAATCAAATGAGTTAAAAAAAACGTGCGTCGCGTTCAGACGTCGTGAAACCGTAGGAACCGTTCGATCTATATTTTTTCTGTCCGAGCGGTTTTGTTTTACAAGTTATAAAATCACAGGCAGACATTATTTATCTGTCTAGTAGCAAAAACATCCGCAAAAACCCGGTGCCACAGTGTCTGCCTCTCTATCTGCCGTACAACCCTGCCGCGTTACTATAAAGTATTTTTTCTGTAGAAAAAAAAAATTGCATCCCCCTGACATATGAGCCGAACACCGGGTCCCGTTGTCGCCTGCTTTGATCGCCGTCCCTGGCGATAAATTAATGTGTTTTTTTTATTATAATTGACGTTTAGAAAAAGATACTGACAAATTTTGTGATGCAAAAACTACTTGTGGTGTGTGTAGCTGTTTCTATAGAAATATGCGGTAGTACCTACTCTCGTAGCATCAAGCTTGGTTCAGCAATAATGAAAATATTGCTGGAATAAGAATGGAAAATTGTGGTATAAGAAGTAGGTATCTAGTAGGGATTTGTGCTTTAGTACATCGAGCATAATTGATAGTATTAGATCACCACTTACATCAACTTATTTTCAGTGTCTATTAATAATCTGGCCATTTGATTTCATACATCACATCCCATAGGTAAACATAGCGAGTTTACTTATCCATAATACTTTAATAGTCTTTAGTGTAAATCTAGTCAAAACTAATAATTACCTTACAAATTCATAAACATCTATTAGCATGTGTTCGAGCTATTAAACTTTGTCATCGACAATTAGTGAAGGCGTAACTAAATAAATAAAAAGTCTGGCATACCTCGCTAGACATGTGACACCCATTCTGAACGCTTGTTAACAAATTAAACCGATTTGTTCTGTTATTCTAATAGGGCGACTATGGGAAGTGTTTGTGTCGAGCATATTTTGACAAAATTTATTGCTACCACGCCTCCTCGACGGGCCTTTTTTCTGGTTCCTCAAAGAGGGCGGATGCCGTGACATCTGTCGCGCAGAAAACGTAGTCACGCCCTCCAGAGTAAAACTCATGAATTTAAAAAATATTGATATACAATATTTTATTGTGGCATCCCATAATATTGACTAATTACCAGCTAAAATCGAACAATTTGCAGGCCAACCCAACCAAAACATAGTCTTTGACCTAATTCGAATTAACAGAAAGTTAATTAATATGAGAAAACTTATGTCAAAGTAATGCGAAATTAATAAATCTTTGATCGATTTTTGCATATCCGTCGAAATACTACAAATCTTTCAATTCGACAGTTTCACGCCTATCTATTTTAAATAATCCATCAATATTATGAGGAAATGATTGAAATTAATTAAATCCCTTCCGTGGCTACATTAGTTATTGACAAAAGTCAAGTAACGACACCTCTCAGCGTGAGTTCCATTGATGTATCGGCAAACAATAAGTCAACGGTACAAACACACAATATTTACAATGTGTGTGATTGATAGTGGATGACAGATGTCGGGTCAACCCTTGCGCTGCGATCGGCCCATCTGTCGCTGAGCCCCGCTATAATGGTCAGGGAGATATTGAACTGAACTATCTTTTCCACACTTTCTCCCTTAAAATCTGTTTCTAAGCCATTCTTGTCAAATGACTTTCGTTTACGTACCTACTCAATTATTTGCAAACATCAAATAACCGAATCTGATCACAATAAAATAAAGATCATTTGCAATCAACATTCCCCTTTTATATCACCAATTCGAAAATGTATTTATTTCTTATCTTGAATAATGACGCCATAAAGATACGTTTTTATAACACGCGGGCAGGTAATATGTATCTGAAATAATGCTCTCATCTTTTGTATAATATTACTTTCCGTTTATACTCATTTTATTTGTTGCTATAAAAGGGAAGAATAACGGTTGTTAAAACAGTATCTGTACATTGTACAAACAGGAGACTAGGCAATAAATCTTTTTATTTTATGACAAATTGTTGTCTGAACGGTGGCTCAGTCACCCTCGCGGTAACAAAAGATCTAGAACAAACAGTAACATAATGCTATGATGGTCAAACACCACACCACGACGTGAACTATTTGTAAACATATAAATACAATGATACCGCCCTGCTGCAATAACTGTATGAAAGTACACAAAATACTGCATTGTATCATTCTGATTTATAGCTTTTGGGGCAGTTAGTACGTTAGAACTTTATATAAATTGTAAGAGAAAGAGCCGAAAGACAAAGAAAGCGTTTAATTGCAAGATTGTTGTACAGGCCTTGGATACAAAAGTGATATAAATACTCCCTAATAAAATATAATAAACATTGTTAAATTGGAACGACTTGCAGCTATACGTGTGCATTTCATGTGGTATTAGTATAAAACACGGTGACACTAACGTGAAATATGATACGAACATCTAACAAAAGCGAATGACGTCGCTTTATGAACTGCGACGGTCCCCGGGACCCTGGCTCATAATTATAATATTATGACTTCACATTATTCCACAAATATGGTTGTATGGCTCAAACCCTTGGAGGTGGGAGAGATAACCTATTGTATTGGCACATTTACAACTAAAAGCTTATTACTACCCGCACCCCTTGATAAAAATTGTACATTTTATGCGTTCAATATATTTTTCTGCGCGAGAATAGCAAAGAAAATGCTGTTGCCGTGTTAACAGGGCTGAAATCATCTACCAAAGTTATAAGGGATAAATATAACGCTATAACTACGACCCCTAAACAGATCGTGGCTATAATTTTGTAATCACCATAAAATCTGTATCACCGCACTAATATATTTATGACATTACAGCTCCCACTAATATTTATGCAAATTGAAAACGTGCAGAATGGCATCGTTTACGTCACCCTAATCCTTGTATAACGGAGACCAACATCGACATATGTCGCTTTTGACTGTTAAATTTTATTCTACTAGTTGTATTAGATATTTTGTGAGGATTTCTATGGACTTGTAGTAGTTCTTAAATGACCCACGTACAAATAAGAAGCTAACAAGAGAGTTACATCTACTTAGATTCACTGCCATAACATAGAGATAATAATTTATTTCTGCATTTTCATTAGCAGGTACCATAGTCATAGATTACGTATTGAGGAGTAGGTATTAAAAGCTGATATGGCACTTTTTTAAGGGTGCCTAAAGGTTTTTGAAATAATTCTACTGAATCGAATTAAGAGTTATTTCAAAAATCTTTAAACATCACCCCGATCCGTGATTAATTTGTAAACAGAATGCGGCTAACCACAACACCCTATTCCACTTGTCATCATAGTAGATTTGTGCACCAAATAGGAAAAGTAATTTGTGTCCATATGGGACCAGTGATTGCCTTCTGAACACTCTCACCCTCGACCGGGTCGCCGAATAGTCTTTTGGTGGCCAATTTCGACGACCCCAACTCATTTCCTTAGATCTCTTTTAATATCGCAGAACACGCTCCGATGTTCTTACATTGTGCTCGGTTTTGTTAGGGTTAGGTATCATTTGGGTTATATCTTAAATGGATTCAATTTATTAGATATATTAGGTATGCGTAGGTTTAGTATTGGATATCGATTTATGCTACGACCTTTGTAGATTAAACGCATTGTAACAATTGATAAAGTATGTATTTACCTACCACCGTTTATTACGGTCCAATCTTTATCGTATATGACAAAACAATACATCACGCTAATTCAATTTCCCCGTTTTCTTTCCCCTAAGTTAAAAGGTTAATAGGAGCGAGGTAGCAGCTTGCGGCTAGTAAATAGTAATCATTTCGTGAGGCATTTTTACAAGTCTCAGGTGGTCGGTAATTTGCTTGCGGCAGAGGAAGGGTTACACTTGATTTATCTCGGTCGTAATGCGCGCCTGGGGACGCACTATTTCGCCCTGTGCTCTTCCCACAAACCATAAACACTAATTTATCTAGCACCGCAAATTAGTTGCTTTGTATGATATTCACTCGTGATTTAACAAGCTTGTTTTCTTTATGATGTTCATAACTAACCGAAATAACTCCCACTCAGACGAAATACGGCTCGCATAATTTTAAATAACGTGAGTGAATTGTATGAAAAGTGACTTGTTAATAGAGCTAATGCGCCTTACCACACGCTGTAAAATGTGGAAACGTCTGCGTGCGACCTTGAGACCGATAGACACGTGGCCAATAAACAAAAGGCGAGGAATCCTCGAAGCGTACGTGTCATGTATCTTCGCAACAATAACGAAACATGAAAAATTTCCAGACGCCCACATCAGACTGATAAATGGCTTCCGAAAATCCAAAAGGAAGTTACAGCTTACTTGGGATTTGGTCTAGAACCTCTCACGTCCCATAACTGCTGCACTCCGCTTTATTACAATTACCATAAGCCTCAAAGTCCCGCACTCCACGGTCGGCGGGTGTGACTTCATCATTTTGAACCTACTTACAAGTGCGGTAAGACGGTTATTGCTTGGGTGAAATAGAAACCGCGACCGAGCCGTACACTCTGTACAGTCGCAGACAACTTTAGCACTTACCCCTGTTCTTTTAAGATTCGAGTTGCAAGTGTATGAATGATCCGCGCGAAAGTTATGCGTCGTTCGTGCCGCCGAGCGGTCCACTCTTTACATTTTATGTACGTGTACGATATGTTGGCGGCTATTTGGAATACTAATTGAGCATGCCTACGGATTCCAAATCTTGTCTATTTACTTTTTCCGGGACGAAAAATAAGTTATCGCAACACTCTTATTGAGATTCTTTTTATTGGCGTTATTATCTCTCAATTGTAGTTTCTTCTCCATTTACTTCATGCCACTATTAAGCAAACAATTGGATATTCCTTGTTTAAGTAAACTGAATAAACACAGGTAGTTCTAATTTATATTTCAAGCACCGTTTTCCTCGACAGCATCCAATCTACAATTTGAATGGAAAACCAGTAAACCGCGAAATGATGATGAATCGTGCCAGAGTAAAGGCCTGGCAGAGCGAGATAGAGTATAAACCCACCAGTAGGCAAGAGAAGGAGGCAAGGTGGGGAAATTAGCTGATGCTTCCGTGAATTTGTGTACGTTTTCAATGAAGCCTCTTTATGGTAGGTAAAATAGGAATAAAATGGATGGGCCCTAATCCGCCGGCCATTTATAACTTACACGCCATTAATTTGAGTGATAATTCATGAATAGCGACGCGATTGGTCGTAGATATTGGATTCGGTAAAGTACACAGTAGCCGTGCCTACCGAAACTCGCGTATTACACTTCCTTATCGCTCCGGTAGGTGGGTAATCTAATCAAATTTTATAGTGAATGCTTTATGCATTTTGTAATAATTTATATTCGTCCTATATACCGAAAAAGTAGCATATAGATTTGTTTTCCAAGCTTACTAATGACGATATACTTGAGATAATGAGTAGAGTTCACGTACCTGTTACATACCTACTGTCATAAGTGATGGTGTTTAGCGTGAAAACAGTCCTTGTACTGTGACCGCCTGTGTGCTGTGGTTAATCGGGGCACTCCTAGTTGAGTCACTGTGCCACGGACATCTCTCATTATTGTAATTACTCACCCATTACCGCATGTCACTGTGAGCTTACACGCTGTGATACTAAAGGTGTCTCAACATCTCAGCTCACATCAACAACGTCACTTAAACAACACTTACCTACTGGGTATGACTTCAAGTTAACATACACACAGCTACTTGTTGAAATGCCATTAATTTCCCCATTTCATTGAATCCTATATTCTCCTCCTTTATATCCTACTAGCTTCTGCCCGTGACTTCATCCGCCTGAAATTTCTTGTTTCTTCGACCCACCCTGTCGTATCGTATCGCCTGCCCGCGCTATTACTTCGTTTTACTTTTTTTTTGTGTGAACTAAACCCTAAGTTCATATCTCTATGCTATAGGTAAAGTCAGGGAAATTGCAAATAGGTTATTGTCCGTATATGCAAATCACATCTGTCAATCTTTACAGTTCTATGAAATGGCTAAGTACTTATAACACGGCAAAGAGACGTAGGGTGTCCATTTGCTTAACAATTAATTTTCCTGATTGTACCAGCATGGGGTTTTAACTACATACTAAGTAATATTGGTAATATGCTCCACTTCTCTAGATACTATACTGAACTGCTAAGTCAAGTAGTATGATTGACGTCACTAAAGACATCACGTAGTCTGACAACATCACCAAACATATCATCCACATCCGAGGACCACCTCCAGTGACCTCAAGTCACTACAGTGTACACACACGGTATAGCCCATGTGTAGCCGGAAGTGGGTGCTTGTAGTCGGCCGTCAGTGCTTCCGTCTCGGCTATCGGGATTATGTTATTAAGCAGACGCCATCGCCCACCGCGGTGGTCGCTGATAATGGCTGCTTAACATTTACTAACAATCCCATTGAGTGCTACGAACGATTAACTAGAGTTAATTGGACTAAATATGGGAATGAGTGTATTGATGAGTTTTGGCTGCTGTAAGTAGATGAAAACATATGAAACTTTGATTAAAATTGTTCCTATTTGATTGATGAATATATTTGAGAAAAAATACATATGAAATTTAGATTGGACCAATCGGAAATTGAAAGCATTGGAAATTGAGCTGAGCAATATCCCGTCTTAACCTATAAAAATAAATAAAATTGAAATGACTATTTGTAATGTCTAGAATCTTTACACTAAATGCTTATGCAAGTATATACGGTACTTAAAACAAAAAAACTATTTTTTTTATGTTTCTCTGTCTGTCAATAATAATATCCGAAACGGCTAGACCGATTTTTACGCGTCTTTCACTGGACGATAGCTGTTAAAGAGTAACATAATCTATTTATTTTAGAAAAAGAATTAGGGTTCCACGCAAAAAAACCCATTATATCCAATTTATTTTCCCGCGTGCGAACAAAGTTGCAGGCACAGCTAGTATGTACTGAAATCTACAAAAATACAACATAAATAGGGACGATTTCCGCACTTTACAAAGCTCATTAAGAGGTCGATTAAATATACCTATAACTATTTAATTCCAAGTAGTTCATTAGTGTGGTCTATACAGTTAACAATAGTAAATGTTTAATAATACGTTAGATTTAATTTCGTAGTCATGTTTTTACTCATGTCTTCAAAACCGTCACAATGGATTAGGTCGGATTTCGAGTGCTCTACAGTTATTACGAGAATTAATATCAGTTATTTATTTATGTCGCTAAGACAATAACTATTTATTAGTACATATTTATTGCCGATCGTGACTTTTATTAATAGGCTTGTTTCAAGAAGTCATCCATTCTCCTTTGTTGTTTATATTATATTATTACCTATCATTAATCTAGTTTCTTTACGGAAAATACTATTGCAAAAGTCATTTAAAAAAATAAAGTGCAAGTGGGAATTTCTTTGAAAGAATTTAATTTGGCAGAGGACCTATGATAAGTAGGTAATGGATCAACTTCAGTATAATCAAATCGCACTAAAACGTTTTTGGACACAACGTAATTACATAAAACGTTTGCCATTAAAAACTTACATTAGCCTTTTTAACTAACTTATGTTGACTTCTACGTCTGACTCTCTTATAAGGAAAAGAAGGAGGTATGAGCGAGCAGGGCAGAGCTCGTAAATTACCAGCACTTATCTATATTTACCTCGCCCGACTATCTGTCTTTAATGTAAATACAAAATTCTCTGTTTATATTCTTAAACGTTTTTTCTACAGCCTCTAAAATTTATAACTTTACGACTTCGGGACGTATCTCCTAGCTGCAAAGTTTGATGTTCGTGCTAAATTAAAAATAATGGAATAATATTTTTTTCATCGGATGGAGGAAGGAATTTCAATTTATTAATCTAGATAGATTAAGCTTTTCCGGGAGAAGCGGCTTTAATCCATATTTAAAATCACTGCTTTAAAAATTGAATGAAACCAGAAAAGTTTTATGCTTAAATACTTATTCGAAATTGAGTTGTCTCATAGGCTATGGGTGAACTATGTGATAGGTTTTGCTACAGGCAGAAAATAACTAACGACAAACTTATCAATGTTGCCTGATATAACTTCATTGTTTGACACAGTTCTGTGTCTAATCTAGTTTGAGTAAATAGAAAGCTAACTATCGCATGTTATCCTGAAGGCGTGAATTACCTCATGTTTGTAGTAAAATTGCAGTTTGTAATGTTCCGCTATAAACTGCGATATGAGCTTTGTATGACGATACTCTTGGCAAATTGTCTATTGCTATGACTAGTGGGAAGTACAGGTGGTTACGTATATGATAAACATTGCAGTAACATTAGATCACTACACTAATTATGTCTGCTGCATATACAATATTAGGAAAATCGAAGATCTAAGGATTTTTTAAAAGAAGTCGGTAAAGATGCCATGCAACCGATGCCATTGAGTTATTTTTTATTTTATTTATTCATACAGTCTTAATACTGGTTTACGTTTGTTTTGTACCATTAAACCAGAAATGGTTTGTATTTGTACTCACATTCGCTATAAGAACACTCCTTATTGAATGGTTACGTGATATAATAGCGCGTTTTATGTTATTATAATTTAACACATTGAAGGACACTGAACAAGACACAATATAAGTTTTATTGTTATTACACCGCAAAGTGTTAATATAAAACACAATATCAAAAAGTGTCATCTCTAATTAAAAAAATATTTAAAAACTTTGTTCCGAACCTACATGTGGCACTACAAGTAGACAAGATGTTGTTTATTCAAAGAATTTCGTTGCTGTTGACTATATTCTATACTTGCAAAAGAGTAACGTATGGATCCATCTAAAGAAACAAACATGATTTTAGGTATAAATATGTTCATCATCATTTGTATTTACTCTCATTGTTGTGCTATCTTGTCTTACTATGTATTTGTTTCTGTCATTCCTTTCATAGCATTCGGGCATGATACTGGTTTTGATTAACTATTTTAATTTTTACACATGCTAACAACCACGTTATCGTGATCGTTTAGACGCATATAATTAGTTATCCAAAATTCAGTATACCAAGCTATACTGTTTCAAATACCAACGTAACTTATATCAACTACAAACTAAAGTTAAACCTAATACAACATTTAGTATTGTCCTAGAGCACTACAAGACAAATACAATTAAACAAATATGATACACCACAGACGCTTGATGTCATGTGTGGAATATAAAACACTTTTATGTGTGATTGCGTCCACAGTTGATCACATTTAACGAGAGTGTAGAGAAGACGGTTTAGAGCCCCCAATAAAACAATAAACGCGCTCTTATCACGCGTTATCAAACGCAGCAAACATTAAATTTATTTGTACGCGTTCCTTGTTAATGTACTCGTAAATACGTTTGTACGGACCGACGTTTGTTCTACACTGACATGATAACGTACACTAATTATATTCCTTTTAAAATTACAACAAGTATGAAGGTGGTTATGCTAAATGAGTAGCAAATCCTACATAACAGTTTCTTTGCTGCGATTATGTTATGTTTATTTATCGTTTCGTTTTTTAAGTTCTTAAAATCCTATTGATTTATATTTCATGAAATAGTCATTCAATAGGATTATATGAACTTTGATTGCTTTTGGTTATATTGATTTGAATGATTATAATACTGTAAAGTCATATTCGTCTCGGTCGCGAATCATATTTTAATCAACATACGTCCTACAACGTGACACTGGCCTGCAAATTGCAAAAAACGTAAGAAAATTTTAATTTCGCGGTCTATGTCATTATATGGCTTCCCGAATATTATATACCGTTGTATCTAGTACAAGGTGTCTCAATTTTTGTATGTTATGTACATTTTGGAACTAAAAATTCGAAGACATGTGACATCTACCAACCCGCACTGGGCCCGCGTGGTAGATTGCAGCCCACTCCCTCACGAATAGAGGAGGTCTGTATCCCAGCAGTGGAACTGACTATGCAACAATATTTTTGTTGTTGTAGTAGGTATGTGGAAGAGTTAGTAACTGAAACACACTATTACCAGTTTTAAAATAAATGAGCGTTTCTCAATTTACATCCTGCATGTAGATAACATTAATTAACACTGTCTGAACCTTGCAATTATTTAAAGAAAAAATATTCAACTACACCAATCAGCCTGTCAATGGAAATGGCTAAATGTTTCCAGTACAGCATTTATTCTTTAAATTAAAAATAAACAGTACATTAAAATAAAGAAAGAATTTCAATGTGGTCACATTTTTAATTGTAATTACTGACAGCATTCCCAGCTATCAATTGTACGGTTCGTGACTTTTCCCAAAACAATGGGATCAGAGCACATTACAGTGAAGACGACGACTTTAAATAAACATCGATAAAAAATCAGTTATAACGATATTAACAATGGAAAATAACGTGCATTTCACCACGTTGTGTTAATGAAAATAAACTTGCTCTGAAGAGAATCTTCACATGTAGAGTTAACACAAAATATACTGAGGTATTTGTTCACATGATAGTTTATTTGTTGAACGTTTAGAACGGTTCAAGATATTCTTCAATCCGATTAAAATATTTCGATTTATTAATATCAGATTAGACAGTGAAGTTTATTTTTTCAGTAGTTAAATTGTTACAAGCAATAACCACAATAACCGGTCAAAAATACAAGCATTCTGAATTATTATAATCGTTGGATGTAACATGTTTATTATGTTTTTTCACATTCACAAAATTTATTGAAAAGCATGCATGTGTTGGTCTCATATGGCGGGCGCTATAAATAAGGGCGCGCTCACACGGCCGCGTCTCCAGTGACTAATTTGTTAACAAGTGTTCGGGGACACTTAATTACGCTGCAAGCAGCGGGGCGTCATCGTCGTTCAACGAATACATTACTTTGTCAAGATATCCTTGTTAAATAATGCGGCTATTAGTAACCTTAATTGAATTTATGAAAGCATGCACGTTTCATGTTTTGCTTCCGTGAATTGGAAAGCGTAATTATGATAGATTGCCCTAGCTTCAAATGAAATAACTTACATTGGGATTTACAGGCAAAACATTTAATAAGCTATTAGAGGTAGATAGGTAGGTATTAACTTGCAGATCTAATAATAGAAATGGTTTTGTTATAAAGTTTATACGAGAACCGTTTAAATGTTACTTCATTCATACGATCAGATACTATCACCTAGTTCAAATAGTTTATTTTAAGACAATTTACATTAAATGTCACACGAGTCTGTCATGTGAACTTGTTATCTAATATAATATTTCTCAAGGAAACACAATTAATCACTATGACTTCGTTGATGTTTTCGTTGATTCATTAATAAAAATATCTGTTTTACTTTTACACTGTGATCGGGTTATAAACGTTCAAATGTTTGTTTCATCCAGGAATCGAAACCGTAACCCGTAAAATGTAACCTCAGAAAGTCATCACAACCATTATTAACGCAGCTACTGCGTAATAAATTGTTAAAACGCCTCCTCAGCATCATTGACGGATGGTTCGTCAGCCGTCGACCTCCGTCAGCGTCAGTCGCTCAAGTTTACTGTCGCCGAAACGCAGCTGACGGCTGACTTTGATGACGATCGACGTTTGCACTTATGTGTGTCATCTGTCTATGAGGCTCATTACAGATTACTGTTACTGTCGGCCTGGTTATTCTGATCTACAGCATATTGGGCATACGCAATCGTTGCTAGTCTAGTCCCGTTTTTATATATGCGTCAGTTTTATGTGGGTAACAGACACTATGCTTCTTCTTATTATGATGATGATTGTACTAACATTTCATTGTTTGTCTAGTATGGGCCGAGACCGGCGAGTTCCGAGACAGTGGCCACTCATCACTAGCGTCAGTCGGCTCCGGAGTGGATCAGTCATCTCTATACGCGCCACCACGACCAAGACGCGACAGGAAACCCACTGACGACAGTGAGTATTTTTGTAAGTTATCTCTCCATCTAAGTAATTCTGAATTTATTATGAAACACTACACTTTTTAGATTCAAGGAAAACTTTTGATGACATTCAATAATGTAATAGTTTTTTGAAGTTCCAATCGGAGAGTTTTCTTTTAAACTAAAAACCACGTCGTTTATAAGTACTTTTATTGATTTCTTTCCAAAAGCTTCTTACTGGTTCTTCATATTAGATTGAAGTTATGGGTAGTTAACTTTATACGTAAACCAAATATCGATAGGCTAACAATGTTTTAATGTACTTGAAAGGTTTCTATAAAGATACACGAACGCGTGAACATGCTATCATGTTGCAGAGATAAATTCCTTTGACGTCAATCAAGCACGTTTTGTTTAAATATACTATTTTCGCATCGTTATCACTAAAAGAAAAAACACTACGTATTACAGAGTGAAAACAAAGCAATTAAACTGCTGGACCACACAAAGTGACAAGCTTAAAACTGAAAGTAAACCCAGTAAAGCGTAGGGAAATCTATGGCAAATACGGTCGCGCGTTATTCTAATGCTTTCACAAATAGCCGCGCGAGCACGGTGCGCGGTTACCTAACAGTGCGGTGTGGCGCGGCCCTAACTTTGTGCACTACGTACGTCCACGTCGCTCTAATTGCTCTTTTATTTAAACTGGCTGATTTCATTAGCGTTCTTTGTAGATAAAGAAATGTTAATTATATTCTACGGTTGGCACCGTGAGCGAAATTGTTCGATCATTTCTTTTGTTCACTTTACGTTACTTAAGATACAGTTGGATCACATACTTAATTCAGTCATTCATTCAACAACTGGGTCACACTATCCACAATAACAATAAGCAAGTGCGAACTATTGCTATATTGTGTGTAATTAATTAATATAATGTGTGTAATATTCTAATATGACAATTATCACCAAATTAATATTACGTGATTGGGACGATGTCCACACGTTTACGCAATTACCGGATTGTCTTAACTGTCTGATGATGCTATAGTTAGTATTAAGCAATTAACTGCATGTAGGTACAGATGATGTATAGAGGGTGGGTATTTATAATCGAGTTGTGCATGACTAAACAAATATATCTGCCATCAAACTTTTGATAGGCTGCTTGTGTTGTGTTGTTATTACCTATAATATTTGAGTTTTTTTGCATCATAATGTACGACTAATCGACCTACTGTCAAAATAAATGGAATGATAAAGTAAAGCCATCTAAATCCATGTTAGTTAGTATGTAGTAAGTATATAGTAATCGTAGCTACCTTATTCGTGGCTATCATAAAAATCGTAGCGGCTGTGTACAAATACATCCTACATTCTGAAGCCCTTCGATAACAATCATTATAGTAAGAATGTACACTCGTTGTAAACTATTTGAAAGTAAACACATTAAAGGAAACGTTGCGATGTTTTATCAAAATCGAGTGTCGGCTTTGAAGTGGCAACATGTTCTGATATCGGTAACACATGTAACTACGCTGTTTACCAACCCGCTCTTGTCATGTCGGCCAAACGCAAAGGCATAGATTAAATATGGTACCTACTAACGCAAAGGTTAGTTCGAAATGATGGATGGGTCGGCGAACGCTCAAAGCGTATCGCTGATAAACGCTATCGACGCGTTATCGACGCGTATCGGACTTATCTAGGGTTGTCACAACCTCAAGCGAGCGACAGACGATTCAACTTTATATGGTCCGTGGCCTTGTGTACTTTCTGAAGTTTCAGAACAAGTGAGTGCCGTTTGTTAGTAGTCGTACTTTACGGGCTTAAATTGTTGAGCGGAAATTAATTTGTGTAATGACCTACTTACCTACCCATAAAGTTGATAAGTTACACTGAATAAACGACATTATTTACCTCTACATTCCACCCGATATCGAAGAAGGGTTCTGCCGATGTAGTGTTTTTCTTAGGTGTGTGTTGTCGAAGTATGTTCTGTCGGACTAATGCTAGTCGACTATATGTTCTGTCGAAGCAATGAGTAGTCGAACTATTGTTTTTCGAAATTGGGATCGTGTCGAAATAATTAACTGTCGAAATTCAGTATGACAGTCCAGATATGGCATTTTTCTGATTTTGTTGGCAGCCCTAATACATAGTATCGGCGGATAATGATCGTGGTTGAGGATGGCATCGGTAGCCGGGTGCGTAACCTCTGAGACCATAATCCCGCCTTGTTCATTATACACCAATAAGATTGACGAGTCCCACAGATTTGCGCTTTTCACTTTTCATATATATACACTTGGACTTTATCGCAGTGTCTACATAAGACTTATGTATTTCTATTTCCGTTTTATGGGATTCTCAAGTTGTAGTTTCTGTTCGTGGCTATAAATATTTTTGGTCTTATAAAGGTTTTTATTTCAAATAGCTAAGGTTATTATTTGTAATAATTAAAATAAATATCACAGAATCTAGTACCTACTTATAGACAATAAATCTGGCGACGAATCAATTTAGATAGAGACGCAATAAGTTACTAGTGTATTGAAACAGAGCAGAGGGGCAATTATCGTAATTTTAAGAACGTTCAGTCTCAATCTGTCAAAAATACCTCTAATTTCTCTACATTTTTGACAAGTTTTTGATATTTGTTTGTCTCCTAGATGAAACTGCGACTAGACTTTGAACGTTTTAAATTACGAGAATTGGCCTTCTGTTTTCAGTCATATGACCTCAATAATTTAACGTGTTCGCTTTTCGAATAATTTTGAGCTTTATTTACACTTTTGGTACCTAAACTTAAGGTAAGAGAGAACAAAACAAACCCATGATAGGTATTCATTAATATTTTTGATAAGCGTAGCTTTAAAATATTTAAATTTTCAATTACTAGCAATTTTAATAGCCTGATGTAGGTATACTATCGAACAGTGATGATTATTTAACAATGTTCAATCAAGATAAGCGCTCGCAATAAAAGTATAAACGTTAATCCGATATGTAATAAACGAAATTACAAGTTAAAACAATTTATTATCAATGTAAAACACGCAATTTTATTCATAACGCTACTGTTCGTGTCGAAACTTATGGATATTTATTTAATGAAATAAAATATTCATTAGCAGGAAAATATATTTTTTTGTTAATCTTTACATAAGTACCTTATTTGGTATAATTGATATTTGATTGATCAAGTAGATTGAAAGACAGATTGGTATCTTTTGCTAATCGCCAGGAAAAAACCAACACGTAATTGTTTATTTTGCCAATTAATAAAATTTATCATAAATTTCTTAACGATAACAGTTGTAAACACTCGTACTGATAACCTACCAATGATTTAAAATAAAATTAATTTCACGTTGAAGCATTTCAGAACTTGCATTGCTGCTACATCAAAACACATTTATCGATAGAGCCTAAATCGTTTCATACAGTGGAACCGCGCTGCTTTTTGACACCGATGTTCATTCAGTAGTGACCTCTATTGCAGCTAGAGACAATAGGTACATTGACACAGGGATTTCGAGCAAAGCCAATATACGCGGCTTGATTGCGATCGACGCGTTATCAGTAACGAATTGATGTAATAACAACACCGTATCACTTGTCCCCTCGCACCGATACCGTTTTTGAGGGAATTTTAACGTCGTACAATCACACGAGTGTGTAGGACTTGCAGTAGTTGGGGTATAGCTGGTGGAAAAACGGGTTTTATCTCTGGTATTTAGATTATTTTATTTGGAAGAACGGTACACTGTTGTGGCCTTTGGCTCTTGAGGGAAGGATGAGTACAGGACTCTCTTGCTCCTAGGGTAGTAATAGTTACCTACATAATTACGAATGTCATCTAATATTTTACCATGGCTATACTGCATACAGTAGCTATTTGCTTTTTTTAACACTAAAGTCGAAAGACGTTCATCAAAATAACTTATGCCATTATCCTTAGGTGACATGTCTGGGAATCCAGCTTTAAATAACTCAACTGCATTGTTAATATAGCACATCTGTCGTAAGTTCTTTACAATAACCCTATTTAAATATATAATGAAAAAGTTATTTTATTACGGTCGTTAAAATGTTCCTGAATACCTCGACATTATTACCTACATTTTCTTTTTCTTTCAATAAAATTATTTATTTCCCCATTCTGATTACACGGTGATATAATCGCCCGTTAAAAATATGAACCGAAAATACATTTTATTGCATGTACCTAAGTGATATAAATTACATGAAGTGTGACGTCGCTCATCGAGATCAACGAATTTACGGCACTGTCGTAAAAGTATTAGGTGCGCTTGCGCCATAATCCTCCGCCGCATTACGGGCTTGCTACCGGTACTTGCCGACCGTGGCCCTGATTCTATATTTTTATCTAATTATTATTGAATGGGAAAAACTTTTTATGTAATATGTTGTTATGATTGTTTTTTATCGTTTTGGGACTAATGTTATGTCGCATAAACACCGTGTAATTACAACAAAACGTAATAGGTAGATATTGAATAAAGTAGTTGGGAAAGCCCAATGTGTTTGGTTTTTAGGTGCTTGAAAGATATATCTCGCTAGAAATGGTGTAATTTATAGATAGAGGTTATATTTTAGACCACCAGCCTACAACCACACATCCTTGATCTATGTATTTGGATTTGGAACTATTTTTTAACTGAATCAATCAAAATTAAATTCAAATCAAGTAAATATAAAACACAACTACCAAACTTGATACAGCAACTTGTACTATACACACACGCAAAACTTCATCCCTTAACTACGTAACTAACTTCCACTATTTGTTCAGGCAATCGTCCGCTAACGTCTGAGCCGACGATAAAGACGGAGTCAACGACTCCGGGCGTCGGTCCCGACGAGCCCTCCATGGACGACAAGGGCGACAAGAAGAACAAGAGACAGCGACGTCAGAGGACGCACTTCACCAGCCAACAGCTGCAGGAACTTGAAGCCACCTTCGCGAGAAACCGGTATCCAGATATGTCCACGCGTGAAGAGATCGCCATGTGGACCAATCTTACAGAAGCGAGAGTGAGGGTAAGAATCCTGATATATCTACGTTTAGTTAGTGTCTATTTGTTTTGTAGCAATTTATAAGTCAGAACAGTTATAGGATAATTTATACCTAGGTCATCATCATCTGCCTAGCTTTTTCCCAACTATGTTGGGGTCGGCTTCCAGTCTAACCGGATGCAGCTGAATACCAGTATTTTACATGGAGCGACTGCCTATCTGACCTCCACAACCCAGTTACTGGGTGATACGATATCCCTTTTGGTAAGACTGGTTGTCAGACTTTCGGGCTTCTGACTACCCGTAACGACTGTCAAAGATCCACGAATGACAGCCGGGACCAACGGCTTAATGTGCTTTCCGAGGCACGGAGGGGTCTCGGTATGTAAAGATGGTCACCCATCCACCGACCAACCGCGGCAAGCGTAGCTAAACCTGCTCGATCGACCTGTGCGGCTGTTATTATTTAGCCACGGGCCCATTTATACCTAGGTATTGCGGTTATAATTATATTGGACAACGTTCCTTATATCGCTATTGTATTTGTACCTATTCAAAATGTAAATTGGGTGTCACATATTGGGTATTTTCAGCCACAAAATAGTTAATGGCAATCCGCTTTTTATGTCCTTGCAGCAACGTGACAGGAGCGCGAGTGCATTACAATATTAACGAGCTAGATGTTTAGGCTAATCGTCGCATCCGGCGCGTCTTCGGTATTTTTGTGCCGTGCCGGCCGACGGAACACGGAATCCCTTAATCCTCGAGGATTTGATGCGTCTATTTCGGTCTCTTCATAATCCCCGGCTTAAGTCTGATCGCATCCACACTCACTGTCAATAGTTTTGGAAGGCCCTGTTAGAGATTCTGCGGTTGCAGCCGAGTTTGTAGTGTTTAGCTTCTACTGAATTCATAAAATAGTTTTCGGTTTCTTTGGCATGTGGAGTGGTTAGTTTGGATAATCTCTTGAACATGTGTATCGAGCAAATTCTTAGAATTTATTCATATGCATTTTTAAAACCAACGTACTTGAATGTTAGATTTTTTATTTGTTCTCAGTTTCATAAGAACTTTGAATTGTTTATTCTCGAGTATTTCATCGTGACATGATAAATTGAGTTTTAAATGAAACAACTGAGATAAATCACTGTAAGTATCTTTTTCATTTCCATCAGAGAAAATCTCCAAGAATTTGGCAAGTGTCGTTTGTCATCAATTATTTACGGGTACTGACTCCAGTAACGTAGTAATGGAAACAGATAGTAGTTTTAATTATTTGTCTGTGTTTTAAAATATGTTTGTAGGTAACCTTAAGTTTCTTTTGAATAGGTAAACAAATGTTTGGAAGTTTAAAACGAACGTGTCCTTCATGAAGAGTTGACAGGTAAAACACCGCTACTCAGTCAAATTCAATGAATATGACTGAAAATTCCAGCGGTACAATAATTTCAAGCTAACCGTAACATTGCGAAGAGTGATCCCGCCACAAATACTCTGTGGGCAATTAATTACTCGGTTATCACATGCAGATACGTGTAAATCGATACTTTATGAGTCGAGCGCGTTGCTTCAAGTGTTAGGTATTCGTTTCAGTGTACTCGACTGCACTGGATCATACGCGTGTGTTCTTCAAAACATTCCCATTTGTATGCGCTAGGGCTGTGCGCCGTGCGGTGCGTCTCAAGTTTTATCGTAATTGAAGTTGAAGTAGTTTTCTCGAGTGCCAGTTATCATTTCCGTTTGGTTTTTCATGTACCTAGAGCCTAGAACTGATAGATAGATAGGTTTTCACAGCTTTTCGGTATTATAAGAGTAACTTATTTTCGCTAGATATTGTTTCTTTTCATGACATTTTGTTTTCAGTAGAAAAAAAAATCGAACGAAAAAGTGTGGTCGCATCGTTAATCAAGAGCAAAGAATATAATAATAATTGTTCGTAGCATTTCCACACCAAAAAATTCATAGAACGAATTACATTCAATGAAATTAGCACACGTGTACCGTTTCAAAAGTTTTTGACTTGCTGCATCCGTAATTATTAGTCCAAATCGCCTTATGTTCATACATTTTTGAGCACGCTCCAGCGATTTTCAGGAATCTTCTAGTACTGGATAGGATTCAAATGTAGAGCCAGCGTGTCAAAAATATTTTAGACATACGATGATAAATAACAAAAAAATGATAATGATGCAATATTCTAATTCAGCCAGCCCTAAACAGGGGATTATGGTTCGTTCGTCCGCGCAGCGCCGCCGCGCCGCGCGCCGTCTAATAAATCTGTGCGCGCGCGCACCGATAAATCGTTGAACATTATTTTTGTTACCAACTCATTAGGGTCATTGCCTGCTTATTGACTCAATTAGCGTTCGTAAAATATGATACGTTTTGCTTTGTGTTTTCTTAAAGACGTATTTCCGTGCAAATTATATTTGTCAAATCAAACCACATTTTGTGTGTGTTGTTACTTTAAATGTTTTATTATTTTGCGACATTCTTGTTTTTTTACAACTTCTTTTGAAATAATGAGTTCAGTGACAGGTAATCACCATTGCTCAAAGCGAGTGAGTCAGTGCAAGAAAGAACGATTTTCCAATAATCAAATATATGTTCTACAAAAAACTGTTTTTTTTTGTCCGGGTATCATAATCACAAGAGAGTTATTACAAACATCACTAATTTGGGATCAGTTTTTGCTCCACAGCAATTTGTAAACGTAAAACCACCCTCTGCCAGTTTTCCTTTCTGAGAAACGAAGCGACACGAGCCGCATCGTCGCGCGTCGTCGCCAATCGTCCGTGAAACAGCTCTTGACACATTTCATTTGACGCGATCGAGACCGCCCCGTCTGTTGCGTGACGTCGAATTAGAACATCCATCTTACATACAAATAGATTATTTCACTATTGACGTATTAGGCAGACCTTGCCTGAATATTATTGTAAATTGAACTACTTGTTTTGATGTCTAGTGAAAACACATAATATTATTTCGTGAAATCTTAGGTGGTCTAGAATAGATGTCGATAATCCATAGATAAAAGTAGTCGTTGCGTCAGAGGAAAGCGAGTATCAATACTTTGGGAACTAAGCTTCCTCCACTCTCATTCTCTTTAGTTGTCTTTATTTTTCTTTTTTAACAAAATATTAATTCTTTGTTGAAGATACAAAAGTATCATGTAAGTAATCATGCCGATTGTTAGTAGACTTTTAAAGGAATACTATGAAATACCGATACTAGGTGAGATAGGCAGTCGCGCCATGCAAAATACTGCTATTCAGCTGCATCCGGTTAGACTGGAAGCTAGCCCTAACAAAGTTGGGTAAAGGCTAGGCAGATGATGACTATAAGATACTGACAAATCCAAGTAGATAGGTACATACTGCTGAAGTCTTTTCATAAGTTACAAAAATACATCATAATGAATCAGAAAAAATATACAAGCAATAGTTGTATGTGAAAACATTTTAGTGTGTGGATGTGTAAAAAGGCGTGTATCAAACGCGTCCGGTGACAGGGCAGGCGGCACGAAACATTATTTATTTTACGTGAAAACGGCTCGCCCCAGCGGCTCTCGGTCTGTTTTTGCGATGCTTTTAGTGCACGTCCCTGTCGCCTGTCTCGTTGCATGCAAACAGTTTAGCGAGATTTACCTTGTTTTTACACACTGGCCACGCGTGCAAGAACTAACTCTGTGCTCGGATATAGCCGTGTTAGCAGCGCACCGTTTCTATCCTCCATTAGTTTGTGTGCACTGAACCAAATAAATCGTTCCACTGACTTCGATTCACTACACCTACATAAATGCATGAGTACCTAACTAGACACATCGTTATAATATAGTTTTATGAATTGATTTCTATCTAATCATAATGTTGCAACTTTATGAAGCCTCCTCCTAATCTACATAATACATTGTTTATACGCAGAAAATCAGATACTTTTCATTTGAAATACGAGCAAAATAATTTAGTCTAACTAGAATGAGTCACCTAACTAATCATGAAATAAACCTCCTTGACATCGCTAACTCCGCTAAGGCATCAATATTGACATTTACAATACAAACAAATGTTGCTATAATTAAATTATTAAATAACATTGTCATGTTCTAACCACGGCTGGCCCGATCCCAACCGGTAGTCTCCGTAATAATCTTACACGAAGAATTTGTTTCAGTAAACAAGAGATACGGTATTAACGCATCTCAATTACAAAATTTATTTCACTCTGAGTATTCCTGCCAAGTATTCGTATTCCCGGAGAGTTTACTTTGTACGCAAAGTTTTAGAGTTTATTATTGCAAGTCGTACGTTAAGTCGAGGTTGAGCGGCTGGCATACTAGATGTCCAATGAGTTATCCCGATTATGTTTTGATAGGCTTACGGTATAGTGTTGTGATCCCGCGGACTTTGCTCGGCGTTAGCATGGAATTTATATCAATGAATGGGTGCTAAGCATCTCACTGTCAGATACTGCAGTTGTATAACTGTCGATTTTGCGCCAAATCAACTTCAGTAATCTCTGTTTTCTAAACAGAGAAGAATTTTTCGCAATAATTGTCAGATTTCGCAATCATTTGTGGTTTAGTAAATGTATGTAAGTGCCCTACATACTTCGTTCCGCATATTTTGTTTAATCAATTATTTCAGCGTTATGTAACAATTAGAACACGGTTTCTTTGAAACATTTTTAAGACGGTCTGTGGTTACTGTTACTAGAGTATTGTCCATAATATGGAAGTTACTGCCGCTTGGCTCGGCAGGGTGCATTTAATAATCTACTCAACGCTAGGGGCGTCAGCGACTGGTCACCACAGATTAACAGCGACTAGCCCACAGCTCTAACATCGCTGTTTGTTCGAATTAACTATGTAGCAAGGCTATGCACCTTAATGGGCTAGGCTACAACGCGTCTAATAATAATCCAGTGATATTTTTGTTGAACTGTGATTAAAACATTTGGAGATAAAAAGATTTTTTATATATTTGCTTCAGCCACGTAAAAATAATTTCTAGTAGTGATAGATTTACCAATAACAGTAAAGTTCAGTAAAAACTCATTACCTAAAACTAGAAATATCTTCCATGTCCTATGAAGATTTATGTTACTTTTTATTATTATTTCGGCACTACGAATGCATTGGCAACCCTGACTCAACACGAGTCAATCCCGAGTTTATTATGCTATATCCATTTATGCGAGCGCGTGTTTATTTGACTTTGGAATATTCTCGGACCAAATCGCATCAGCAATAATAGTTCCACTTGCTTACGATATAAGAACTATAATCCAATGTCCGTAAACTGTGGCCATCCTGTCGGATAAACCGTAGTTTGATTGATGACACTAATAAAACTGTGATTCCAGTTTAATTTAAATTTAAGGCAATTTAGCGACCCTGTGGTTCTGCTGACCGTAAAATAACTTCATTACTGGTGCTGGGGTGTGCCATCATTCATCACTAGTAACCTAATGAATTTAGAAAGTCCACAATTTATTCGGCTCGTCTTAATATCTGATATTAAGTTGGATAGAGTTTCATTACCTAGAGACTCTGGTTTTGAAAATTTCGGAAAAGATATTACCAAGAAGTTCTTGGCACATATTTTTACCGTTAAACGACAATATAGATAGTAATGTATATAATTACATGGCACATAATCTGGAAATAGTTTAACTAACCGATTTATTGATTCCATTCAATGTTTACAGCAGGAGCTTTTTCATTGCTATTCGCTGTAGAAACAGGAGCACAACTTCTAACCATGTCGGTTCGGTTAAACTGAGTTTTTCAAGACTTTATTCGCAAATAAAATGCCCAAATTAAAGACCTCGTAGCTAGTTCGTAACTTTGAAATTTCGAGTTCTACGAAGTTTCGTAGCACCCGTAGCAAATTCAACGAATACATGATTTCGGTTTTATGATTCCCATACATTATGCTCGTTGAAGGCATGTAATAGAAGGTATTCGGACAAATAGCTCAGGCACTTATTGAACTTATTCCAACTTTAACTTCCGAAAAGAGAGTGTATTATCAACTCTGCCTACCCCTTCAGACAAATTTAGGCGTGAATTTATGTTGTTAAGTCCTTCATGACTATGATAGGGCCGCACAAATGTTAATGAAATGATTTTCCTAAATTGGCTTCCACATTCAAATTCCCGGGTCTACGATGCTTCGTAGCACCCGTAGCACTTGCTACGAATAATTGATAGTGCTAATATAATTTCTCGAGCACATACTTTACTATGCTCGTTGCGGGCATGTATCAGTAGGTATTCGGGCAAGCAGCTCAGGCACTTATGAAACTTATAGGATGCTTGACTGCCGAGAAGAAAGTGTACGTTACTACTATCTGGCTGCCCCATAGAAGGATTTAGCCTAGAAGTGATGTTATGTTCTTCATTGCTTCATGATTAGACTGCACTAAGGTTTATATAAATTTTTTGCCTAAATAATGAAAAAAATCTAATAATTCTTAGGTCTACGAACCTTCGTAGCATCCGTAGCAAGTGCTACGAATAATTGATATTGGTATTATAATTTCCCGAGCAGCTGTATGCTACGCTCGTTGAAGGCATGTGTCAGTAGGTATTCGGGCATGCTCGCAGGCTCACATTAATCTTGCGTTACATGCGCTGCCTGCCGCATGATAACTTGATAACTCAGACATCTACCGTCAGGCTACCCAGAGACGAGTCACGTCGGACGACTGACGCCTTTTCATCATTGAACTCTTGTTTCGATATCGTATCAAGTTCTCGGCAACTGTTAATAATAACATCATTTTTACCGACTTCAAAAAAAAGGAGGTTATCAATTCGATACGTATGTATGTAATATTATTGGAATAGCATTATATTAGGGCTTCCAAACAAATATACAAAATTTTGTAGACGTATGTATGTATGTTTGTCCACGCATATCTCCGGAACTATTAATCGTATCGTGACGATTTTTTTTTATTGGCTTACATTTACTTCAACTTAGGGAACAGTGCAAGTTTCATGAAGATCGATTCAGTAATTTTCAAGATATGGACTAATACGTGTAAGTGTGACGGCCTGGCTTATTGATACGAGCTACGGGTGTAGTGTCAAAGGGAAAACATCTCAAAACCTTGGTCAAATTCTAGTGCAAAAACTAAAAATTACGAAATAAAAATAATTTAAAAAAATTAAACCGACTTCAAAAAGAAATAACTCAAAATTATGAAATAACTTTAATTTCGGAAGTCGGTGGCATAAAACTTAAACTAGAATACAGATCCCAAGACACCGACTTCCGAAATTAAAGTTATTTCATAATTTTGAGTTATTTCTTTTTGAAGTCGGTTTAATTTTTTTAAATTATTTTTATTATTGCTGTGTATTTGTGGTTTTCATCCCACATGACTTTAATAGCACAGCCGTCTTAGAGATACTTTTCATGACCGTTTTTGAAAGCAGCAATTCCTACAATTTTTGTTTTTATTAGTTACTAGCTTTTGCCCACCGCTTCGACCGCTTGGATGTCTGTTTACCGGTATAAAAAGTATTCTGTGTTAATCCAAATCTTTTTCAAATATCTGTGGGCCGAATTCCATCCAACTCTGGTCAGCCATTTTTGCGTGATTAACGTACAAACTTTTACATTTATAATATTACTAGCTGCGCCCCGCGGTTTCACCCGGATAATGGTCGATCCCGTGGGAATATCGAGATAAAAAGCCAAATTTCACCTAAATTCGTTCAGCCGTTTGTGCGTAAAGAAGTAACAACTCACAAACTTTCGCCTCTATAAAATTAGTGTTGATATTAGTCGAATTTCTATTGACAGAATTGATAAATCAATATTATTCTAAATTGCTCATAAGCCGGTAAGTTATGTAGTTGTACAATCATTACATTTCTATGTGTACAATAAAATAAATTCTACTTTGGTTTGTAAGAATCACATTATCGTATTTGTATCGAATCCGACCTAGTCGTAAAGGCTGTAATAAGGACTTAGGTAATGCACACATTTGTATTCGGCTTCGCGACTATATAACGCGAATTTACTTATCGTTTTAAGGATAGTGGGCAATTAATTGGAATTTTGCCACTGCATAAGTATTACTGATAGAATATTGCTTTCAAATTATATTCAGGACTAATCCAAGGGTTAAAAACTGGCCAAGTGCGTGTTGGACTCGCACACGAAGGGTTCCGTACCACAAGGCAAAAACGCCGAAAAAACACGTTTGTTGTATGGGAGCCCCCCTTAAATATTTATTTTATTTTGTTTTTAGTATTTGTTATTATAGCGGCAACCGAAATACATCATCTGTGAAAATTTCAACTGTCTAGCTATCACGGTTCATGAGATACAGCCTGGTGACAGACAGACGGGTGGACGGACGGACGGACGGACAGCGAAGTCTTAGTAATAGGGTTCCGTTTTTACCCTTTGGGTACGGAACCCTAAAAAATTACCAGGCAACAAATATCCAAAGAAATATCAAAAAAATATAAGCGATAGCTGCTTGTTTGTACTTCTGGCTTATGTAACTCGTATAGTCGGTATCGAATAGGTGTCTCTTGGGTGATATCATTTCAAATCATACGTGAAACCACTAATAGAATTTGTCACAATCTCGCGTAGGTGTTAACCCTTTAAATGCGACAAACAAGCGGCTCATGGAATAAATTAAAGCGAACACGCATTAGTATCGATTTCGGAAGCATTAAAAAGTGTCGGGGAGTCTCCTTGCCGGGTGACGGAGGGCGCGGGTCGGTCACCATCCTGCAATAATATATTTAAAGGATTAGCCCCGCGTCGCGCGGCGCAATATCGCGACCCTCCTCGGGTCCCGGCACCCCGCCGCGCGCTCACTGTCCGCCGCTATTCAAATAATGGAAATTATTTCCACATATGTGCACCTAAATAAATATCATTCCGACGTCATTATTGAACACCCCCGATGTTTCTGTGGAGTTATTTTCACCCGTTTTCGCGGTCTGAATGGGAAATAGCGGATGTGTGAAGCTTTTTGTTTTGGTAATGGAAGTGCCCACATATTGGTTGGTTTCAATGTCATTAATATAATCTGTATTTGAGATTGATAAAAATGTCGAGTTCTAAATCTTTACATCTACATGTGCGTGTGTATTTAGATAGTAAAGCGCGGTTTACCTGTGTCACCCTGTGTACGAAACATGCGCTCATGCGAATTTGTGAAATTTATGTTTCGAAAAATAAACGATTGTATATGGGGTGGAAACGACCGTTTATGTTCACTTAACCGAGGAAAGAGGGTATTATTTACCGTTTCGGCTGGGTGAACCCGCCACAGTGAGTGAGACAAATACCGCCGGCGGCACAATATTTATTGCAGTCGCTACGTGGATTGCGCAATTTATCGCGGAGGTGTCGTCGGAGCGATCGATCGCCGGGTGACGGACGCGCGCCATACATCAGCGCGCGCGTTATCTGCGCTCACGGCGACTTATCACCGCTCGCACTCCGCCTCCACACTGCAACACAGAGCGGCTCCTCGGCGTGCTGCCCCCAGTAGCCGCTCATTTATTGCGGCTCGATCAAGTCGCGGCGAGTGGCGGCACCCGTCCCGCCCAATCGCGACGCTCGTTTATCTTCATTTCGCGGCCGCAATTAGACGGGTCGTTGGCTGCGGCGTGCGGCGGGGCGGGGGCTCGGCCTCTACGTGGCTCGAATACGCGCGCCACCGCCATCGCCACCGCCACGACGCTCTGTCAACTTTGTAATGAGTAAAGTTGATAACTACGCAACGCAAGTCGCGTCCACATTCTGAATCTCGTTAAAACTTGTAGATTCGCCATGAAATCACCGGACACCCAATTTACCTGTCTCCAATAATTTACCTCTTACCCCAAAAAAGGTTGCATTGCCTTAAACTTTTAGGTAAAAATACTTTAAAAGACAAGATAGAAATAACAAACATGTTAACAATATTTCTTTATTGCAGGTTTGGTTTAAAAATCGAAGAGCGAAATGGCGGAAACGGGAAAGAAACGCTATGAACGCTGCAGCAGCCGCCGCCGCAGACTTCAAGAACGGCTTTAGCACTCAGTTCAATGGCCTCATGCAACCCTTCCCCGACACGGACGCGTTGTATTCGTCCTACCCGTACAACAACTGGGCCGCCAAGGTGCCCAGCCCGCTCGGCACCAAGAGCTTCCCGTGGCCCGTCAACCCGCTGGGCGGCGTCGTGCCGGCCAGCCATCACCAGGGCTCCGTGAACTGCTTCAACACGCCCACGTCCATGGGTGGCGTGGGCGGCGGCGGCATGGGCGGCGTGGCGGGCTCGGGCGGCGTGGGCGGCGGTGTGGCGCCGTGCCCCTACACGCCGCCCAACCCGTACAGCATGTACCGCGCCGAACCGTGCGTGGCCATGTCGTCGTCCATCGCGTCGCTGCGGCTGAAGGCCAAGCAGCACTCGTCGGGCTTCGGCGGCGGCTACGGCGGAGTGTCGCCCGTGGCGCGCGCGGGCTCGGCGCCGCTGTCGGCGTGCCAGTACGCCGGCGTGGCCGAGCGGCTCTGAGACGAGGCGCGCGGCCGCGACGAGCGCGCGGCCTCCTAGTCGCCGCCGCTGCCCGCGCCGCAGCACGCGCCGCGCCCGCACCCGCTCTACACGCACCTGTGGGACTGGTTCGACTAGCGCGCGCGCAGCGGTCTTGTGCAGCAGACTATACACGTTCCATACGAAACCCGGGCAATAAAAACCTAACGATGACGTTCTAAAGTTACTGTAAATATGTAGTTATGTATGTACGTATACCAAAGCGATGTGTGCAATTTTTACAAGCTTACAATGTACTTAGATTAGTAATGTAAGTGTTTAGTTTAATATCGAACATTGTACATAAACTTGATAATTTATTTGAAGAAGAAATAACGAGCATTTGAAATCGTAATAGTAATTAATATAGCAATTATAAGTTAATGTTGTTGTTCCAAATGTTTCTTTTGTTGTGTTTTATCGTGAGGAGCTGAACGGACCGTATGCTCAGCCTCTCCACTTAACATTTCGTGCTACGCATTTAATATATGCATATCATACATGTGAATCGAAGTGCTCCCAATGTGTATATCTGTATACGCGAGCACTATTGAAGTTGTGTTACAACACAACATTTCCTACCTACATGTTATTATAATAGGATTATCCTGAATTCTTATTTAAAAATAAATTCACAGATTGTTGCTCTACGTAAAAAATTCAAAAAAATATAACGATTAATTGACGTGTTGCAACAGTTTCATTTGAAATATACCTTAATAATGTAAATATAGGGTATTATGATAATAAGATTGTGATCGAGTACATTTTAAACGGATGATTTTAAACCTTTCCTTTAACCAAAATGAATGGTAATCAAATAAATTCAATGCAAATAGGACGCAATATAAAATACCTATTAGGCAATCTTGGTAACAATTTAAGGCGATTTTTCCCGCTGCAACTTATTTTTTATCATATACGAGAATAAGTCGGCAGCTTCATTTTCTCGTAACAGTATTATTATGAGCAGTTTACTGACTAAACGATTCGCTGAACTTTTTTCAAATTCTCTCTATACAAACCCATTACTATGCCATTTCCGTACCAGATTCTAAAATACTAGAACATCCCTACTTTTCTTTTTAGAAACTAATCTTACCAGAGATGATATCTCATTACGAATTAATTTTCTCGTTCCATCAGCATTAAACTGAGCCAATGAGCAATTTAGTTTAATTGTGTCTTAGACATTTTTATTACTTCCAGTGTGAAATGAAGTTGAGATTCAATTACTTACCTATTATAAAGTGCGGTAGGTAGCCAAAGAAGTTACTTATTTGATAGTGTTGAGGACTTTGATATGTAAATATTTCTCTACACTTGCGCCTACGCGCTACGGCGACTACGACGAATGCTACGCGGCGCTACGGCGACGCTTGCGTAGCTACGAACAGCTTCTTATTCATCCTGATTTGTGCCACTATTGTTTTGAGAAATAGGGTGTTTTTATTTATAGGTACGAATTCGAAACTAAACCCTGTGTTATAAATATTTAAATCTGGAAGTTTTGTTCGCCGCTTATTTGTGAAACTACCGTTTGTCGTCGTAGCCAACGTGACTAAATCCTATTAACGACCAGCATAATTTTTAATGAGATTTCGCAGAACATCCATTGCTAGAAATAGCTGCTTACACAATGAGATTAACGTAACCAGGATCTCAATATTTATTAAAATATTTATAACTTAACACCGTTTATGGATGTAATAATTGTAAAATATTGTAACTATTTAGATGTAAACATTCACTAGTTTTAACATTTAGTTTAATACACGAATTAGTATATCCTACTTCCGTGTGCCTACCTAACAATGAAGGAAACACTAAATTATGAAAATAAACTATGTAAATATATAGATTTGACTTTAAATAATAATTGATGTGAATTTCGAGGTTTTCATTTTATACATATCAGAACAAAATATCTGCGAAACGAATAGTTTGTTGAAGTTATTTTGTGAGTAACAATTAAGAGGATACTGATTGTTTTGTAACTTAAAAAACCTCTAGTCATAATAAAAGATATCACAGAGTATTTTTGGTTTTTACTATTCAATCTACGTTCCCAACTCCTTTTGAAGAAAATCCAAGCGTAGTATTGTCATAGAGTTGTATTAAGACATGTAATTCTTTACCATCATAATGAAAGCCTAACACCCACTACTAGAAAACATCTCATCACAGAACACATCCATAATGACGTGGGTCGCAAAGATATTACTGATATGAACACACGACACGCGGATTGGTTTCCGTAAGATGTTATTAGGTACCCAGACGGCTAGCCCTTTATCCGTCATACCGGAAAATGATAGGCTTACTATCTGTGAAAATACATACTACAGATATGGCGTAGATGAGATGTTCCTCTGTCTGATGATATGACGCTGTGGTGCCGATAATGAAGGTGCAGATCCAAAGAGTAAGTATAAAATCAGATACCATACCTTTCACACATCCTGCGGTGTGTAGAAACAAATCGGGTAAATATGGTTTATTATGGACAGTGTCATAATAATATTAGAGTCATCATCATCATCATCATTTCAGCCAAAAGACGTCCACTGCTGGCCTCTCCCAAGCACTTCCACTTCGACCGGTTCTGTGCTTCTCGCATCCAACGGGTTCCTGCGGCCTTCACAAGGTCGTCGGTCCACCTTGTGGGAGGCCTTCCAACGCTACGTCTTCCGGTACGTGGTCGCCACTCCAGAACCTTTCGGCCCCATCGGCCATCTGTTCTGCGAGCAATGTGCCCTGCCCACTGCCACTTAAGTTTGGCAATTCTTCGGGCTATGTCGGTTACCTTGCGATATTAGAGTCGGAAATGGAAAATTCACAGGCAGCTCACAAACTGCAATATTCCTGTGAATTTCTCTCACTACGTGGTTTTTCCGCTAAGCCTCAAAAGACTGAAACATCTTGTTTATATAATAAATGAAGTGAACCTAGATTCATTATCCTGACTATGTTGAGAACGTTTTTCAGCCTGAACAGACGCTGAAAAGTAGGTAATCCATCTGGATTAATTTTCATTTTAACATTGATTGATTCATAAAAGGCAGTCTCTGAAATCAACAACGAAAAATATGCATATTTTTATTTTCAGTAAATGTAGTAGAGTAGGTACTTATTATATCAAAGTAACTACCGTAAATATTAAGTAGTTTACATTGTAAATGATTGAGGAGGGGCCCGTGGCTAAATAACAACAGCCGCACAGGTCGATCGATCAGCTTAAGCTACGCTTGCCGCGGTTGGTCTGTGGATGGGTGACCATCTTTACATACCGAGACCCCTCTGTGCCTCGGAAAGCATGTTAAGCCGTTGGTCCCGGCTGTCATTCGTGGATCTTTGACAGTCGTTACGGGTAGTCAGAAGCCCGAAAGTCTAACAACCAGTCTTACCAAGGGGTATCGTATTACCCAGTAACTGGGTTGTGGAGGTCAGATAGGCTGACGCTCCATGTAAAATAGTGGTATTCAGCTGCAAATGGTTAGACTGGAAGCCGACCCCAACATAGTTGGGAAAAGGCTAGGCGCATACGGTGGCCGGGAGTCGTCACGCGGCTCCCGACGCGCGGAGCGTCTCCCGCGGCGGCTGGGACGGGAGGCTCTATCCCTCATCCATCCCGCCACCTCCTTCGCTAGCATGACTGCTTCGCAGAAGGAGGTGACTGCCTCCCACTCCCTCTCGCTCCGGACCACGGCTTGCACCAGGGCCGGACGCGAGAGGTCGCCGCCGCTGCCGATCGCCTCTACGAGGACGCGGCAGTGCTCCGCCCAAGCGGGGCAGACTTCCACCGTGTGCTCCACCGTGTCCTCTGGGCGATCCTGGTAATGGTGACACCCGGACGTTTCCTCCCGCCTGATGATGTGTAGGAACCTCCCGAAACATCCGTGTCCGGTGAGGACCTGCGTCAGGCGGTAGGTGAGGGCGCCGTGACGCCTCTCTAGCCACTCCTCAAAGAGGAGTCTTATCGCCACTATCATGGCGTGCCCTGCGCTGGGTTGCGACAGTCGCTCTTTCCATGCCGCCATGAGATCGCGCCGGAGGTCCGGCCGCTCCGCCGCGATTTACCGCGGAAGCGGAGTTTCCCCCAGGCGTAATGCCTCCGCGCGCCACTCATACAGGCGCGCGAGGACTATCGCGTCCAGATCCCATGGCGGCAGTCCGGCAAGGAGGCTTGCCGCCTCGCCCGAGATCGTGCGGTAGCCCCGGATAAGCCTTACGGCTACCACCTTCTGGGGCGCGTTCAAGTAGTGGGTGGCTCGCCGCCGCAATGAACGCGCAACACCGGGGCCCCATATAGGGCCATGCTCGCGTAAAGCCTCCGGCAGGAGGCGTTTGGCCCCCTCAGGTTGGGCAAGAGCCGCTTGAAGGCGGCCCCAGCCCCAATCACCATGCCTGGCTTAAGGGTGTTCGCAGTTTGTACTAATTAAGAAACAGACAGGAATATTAAAATCAAATGAAATCAAAATCGTTTATTTGCATTTAACGTGGTGGTACGAAAGATGCGACATATAAAATTCAGTGCAACGACATCTGCATCTGCGTCAGAGATTCCTGCAATTACATCTACATACTTCAGGACTTACAAGAGCTTGCAAGAGCCCGTGGCTAAATAATAATAGCCGCACAGGTCGCTTGCTGCGGTTGGTCTGTGGATGGGTGACCATCTTTACATACCGAGACCCCTCCGTGCCTCGGAAAGCACGTTAAGCCGTTGGTCCCGGCCTGTCATTCTTGGATCTTTGACAGTCGTTATGGGTAGTCAGAAGCCCGAAAGTCTGATAACCAGTCTTACCAAGGGGTATCGTATTACCCAGTAACTGGGTTGTGGAGGTCAGTTAGGCAGTCGCTCCATGTAAAAATACTGATATTCAGCTGCATCCAGTTAAACTGGAAGCCGATCCCAACATAGTTGGGAAAAGGCTGGGCAGATGATGATGACTTCTGCTGAAGAATCGGACGACTCACTCACGACTCACTCACTCACTCACTCACTCACTTACTCATCACTCACTCACTCACGACAACTAAACATGCCTCATAGTCGTCGTCGTAATGGTCGATCGCTATTTATTCCGCTACCTATCGGAATAATTAGCGAACGACAAGTAAAAATTAGGGGAGGCCTATGTCCAGCAGTGGACTGCTATAGGCTGATGATGATGATGATGAAGTAAAAATTAAATATCAATCGATCTCTAGGTTTAGCTAAGGACAACAAGAGGGGCCTAACAGTAATCGACTGACGTACTACAGTTTTGAATAAGTCTTTATTAATCTGCACAAATGCACTGCCCAAAGAAACCAACCAGAACCTGCCAGATTCCATAAATCTCTCATAAAGCCACCTGCAAATTATTCAAAGTGAATTTTAAAGCAATATAGGTAATACAGGGTAAAATAAAATGTTCGAACCAAACTAGGTCTCTCGAATGCGACACGATAAAGTCGCATCTAGAATGTTGCAGCGAAAGATGTGCATTATAGTGAAATGGAAATAAATTTCACGTTACTGTAAGCTATTTTATACCGCGGCCGACGACGACGGCTGCCAGCGCGGGAGACAGATTGCGTTGTCATGGCAACGCAGCCCTAGCCGCCTTATAGCCGCGTAGACTTGGAAAAAAATTAATTGAGGTTAATATACCTACGGACGTGTAGGTGCTTAGGTAGCCGAATTTGCAATCTCAGGTCTGCTACGAAACCTGTTACGGTGTGTCCACAGGAATTATTATCTTTTCACGACTTTGCTAATATTCTTTAGCGAAATTGCTTTTTAAAAACGTGACTGTACTTAAGCATTATGTAAAGCGCTAAGTAATTAGAAAAATCCCAACAAAATTCAAAAATTAAAGCTGGTTCTAAGCTCCGTATACCAATAAATTGCTAACAATTGATTCATGAAAATCTGTGACATTAGCCGGAAAGTATACAATAATCCTGCGAATGATTATCGGCGCGGCGGCGGCGCGGGCGCGGTCTCGGCGCGGACTCGGCGCGGCGCAAACACACAGTTTCCAGGTGCTCGAATCCGAGCGCTTTAAGGATTTAGCCGAGGATTTGCTTTCAATATTAGCCGCCGGCCGCCGGGGCAGGCCCATTCCGTTCCGCCCGTACCTTTTTTATTATTTTGTCGCATCGTTTTGGCTCTAAATGGAATCATTCCGCCATCTACATTTTTATTTTTCAATTGCTCCCCGATTAGTGGGATTAGCCGTATCGCTTTCCGATTCTTTGCTCCTTTTGGTGGGAGCTTTCGCGGACTAACGCGGCCGCGCTGTCGCCCGTTCTAATCGCTTTCGGTTTGGGACGCGATCAAGCCATATTCGGGTGGCGCGTTGATTGTGCCGAACGGGTTTGACGTCAAAGGTCGGTTTCGGCCGGTGTGTACAGCATCGTGTTTGTCGACGCTGTCATTATCAGAGAGTCAATGTCGAGTTTTTATTATTTGATGTTTAATTAGGGTACATAGTATTTGTTCACGGTTCCGTGTGTGCGCAAGCAAGAGTGTGCGGTGGCCGCGACTGGGGCCCGCGCGTCACGGCGCTTATCTTTATGGTAGCAAACATTAGCGTGGCTTTTTATTTTATCAAGGATCGCCTTAGTCACCGAGGTCCGGAGTATACGTGCGCATGTGAGCACCTTATCACATTAACCCCATATAATATTTACCTGACGCCAACATAACATGTAATATTGTACGTAATGCACGCACACGAAGACAGTTGATGCATCGAGTCAGAATGCGTGTGATGGAAGTTTTTAGACAGTACCATACGTAGAGTACCTACTGTCTAAGTTATTTAGTAAGTATTATTGTTAGATTCTAATCAGAGAGTATTATCACAGTCTGTGATCATATCATAATAATTATGTGAATCAGCATCGTATTCTTGGATTTTTTTCAAATATTACAACGATCTATTATTTGCCTTTTTGCCAGAAGTTAGAACACATATTTTGGTCGCTGTTGATATAATTAGCTAAAGAAAATGAACAATGAGAATATTTTTAGTTAAAGTTAACTTGATGATATGTCTAATTTGAAATAGTTTATTCTAGTTGTTTAATTATATTTTTAGGAGTAAAAGTTTTTAATTAAGCTTCAAACTAAGTAGTGGGAATATTATAAAGTTATTAAAAAAAACTTTTTTCTGTGGATAAGAATCTGCATTTATAAGAATTAATGTCAAAAACGAAGTTCAACCGTCTACCGCTATACACTAAAATGGTTTCCCTCGACTACCCCTTAAAATGCAATTACGTTTTTCCATTTTCCATATCGATATGATTACGTCACACAAACATAAAGGTAGGCACGCATGTCAATAGTTAGAGAACGTAGAGGGTTAGGTTTTGGGTGGAAAGGATCAAAACGGGATTAGAGGAACGACAACCAATCAAGGGTAACTGGACTGTTATACCTACGCGAAATAAATGCGGCACATAAAACTTATTTGTTGCCAAAGTATATTGAACTCTACGTTGGTATCACAGGCTTCAAAATCGGTTGTTTCGTGGAGTTTATTGATGTTTTGTTTGGAAGGGAGGGTAGATGGATGAGGAGGGCGAGGGTAGCGAGTGCAACCTCCGCAGACAATCTTACAAGTTAATTGTGTTCCGTGCCTGAAGCCGCCTGACTACGGAATAATATCGCACTCTCTACGTTGTGCGTCTATATAACTGCGAACGGAAAATGTACCTACTACCTACTTTCAGCGGAATTGAAAACTTGTTTGAAATAAGTTTCGTAGTCTCGATACATTTATTAAGTAACTAGCTGCGCCACGCGGTTTCACTCGCATAAATATCGATTCCGTGGGAATATCGGGATAAAAAGTAGCCTGTATGTTAATCCAGGGTATCAGCTACCTCCATACAAAATTTAACCAAAATTGGTCCAGCCGTTTGAGCGTGAAGAAGTAACAAACCACAAACTTTCGCTTTTATAATATTAATGTGATGAGACTTCAGTATATTTCATTCGTTGGTATTTGAACATTGGCTTATAGCTTTTTTCACTATGGAAAACAATTTACTTAAATAGGTAAAATCATAAAACTTGTGATTTTAAAATACTTTAAAAATAAAACCCTTTGTTTTAAATAGGAGAGAGCACCTTTTTGTTGAGGCTTAGCATTCTCGCTAACAAGTTACTGTACAAGCCTCACGTCACTTAATACCTTTTAACTTATCAACATAAAACATACTTTCTCATGAATAAACAAGTACCTAGTTTACATCATATGACATATAGGGAGTTTAATAAACTTTCTAGACATATTACATCGTGCATCGCGTAGGGCGGGCGACTTGGGCGGGCGGGTGCTGCGCCCGGGAGTGGGGCGGGGGGTAGCAGTAAATAAATACACTGCGACACGGATTTATTGCAAACACTACTCAACTCATGCAGATATGTTTACTTCATAAAGAAGTTGCCAGTTGAAGGCTTTTGTATCCCTAACTTACAAGGCAATACTTGGAAAATTTTGCAGTTATTTTTCCATTTTCCTTCAGCTTATGTACTCTGAATTATATATTTGAAAGTTTCCTGAACAAAAGTATTCAGTGCAGTGCGATCTCTGGGCTTTGTAATGGTATATTCAATATGCTACGTTGCTACGAAAGTTCGTAGCGTTAGTTCCAAATTCATTCAATCGTTAGTAGTCGACTACAGAGTTGGATACTGTGTTTACTCGTTTTCTATTGAAAAGTTCTTTAGTTTAATTTTATAGAAACAAAAGCAAACTATAAAAATTACTGATTTTAAGATAAAAATTCGTTTTTTCGTTTTGAATTCCTTCTAAAACGCCGATTGAAACATCCAATCTGATTTTTGATACGATAATACCTTCTTATCAAATTCCAAAGTAAATATTATCGCACAAAATATTACGTAACCCAAAAAAGGTGCATCGTGGTCTTGAGTATATAGGTAGTTTATCAAAGCAGGTGAATTGTGATAAAAGATGTGAATTTTGCAACGCAATACGTTTGCGTCAGTCAGGTATTGTATGACAAAAAGAGAATTTTCGAAAATAAATCAATTTGTGCAGCAGCTAAAGGGCGAATATTTATCAAATCACAGGTATCGGCGCATAAGTGCGCGCGGTTAAATAATGACGGACGACCCATAAACAAATAATAAATAATCGAAAATAAAAGAGCCTTTACTTAAAAAAATGTAAAGGCCTTCTTACATCATAATCACAAGCTTATTAGCATGTTCCACATTATTACGTATTCTGAAGTGTCTCCGAAAATACTTGAGGCTCCATAAACCTTGCATTTAAATACTCATCACGTCAACACTAACGTATTATGATATGTTACGAGACGAGTATATATCCAAGGTTCGAGTGGTTGGAAGCCGAAATCAAGAGCTGGGGGATGCCTCGCGGCGCGGGGGGGGGTGGGGAATGAAGATTTACGATCGAGGCATAACGAGCGCTAGATGAGGCGTAAAGAAGCCCAATTCCGGTTATTATACTTACAGCCTCGCTATGGACTGTCTTTATACAATTTTATACCTTATGGAACTTATATTGGTAGTCTTTGGATCCTAAAATTAAATGGTAGTTTGAAAAACGTTTTGTGGGTTTATTGAATTTTATTGCTGCTTTAAATTGAAAGAAAGGACTACGAGATTTTTAATACTACATTATCGAAGTCTTCGAAGTTTGGAATCTAATTTATCTATTTCTTTAAAAACTTCCAGACCTCTACGATTACGTAGAGAAATTGAAAATCTACACAGGAACCTTGCTATTATTTTCAATGACTGCAGTTAGTGATTTCATCTTAATTTCATCACTTATTACCATCTTTTTATTTAAAGGCACACCAAACTGAGGCCAAAGTAAGGTAGTGAAACTTGAAAATTGTATTTAATCAAAAAAACATTTTGAATTTTTTGTACCTAAGGTTCACTAGAATAGGGCACTGAAAAAAGTTACTGTCCAAACATACTAAAGGACCAAGTTTTCTTCGATTTGTGCCACTACATAATATAATCATAACCAACTACCTCACCTAAACCTACAAAATAATACATGAACCTACATTGTACCTGTTGTGTGTTCCACGAATTTGTAATACACTGCGGTAGAAATACCTGCAGACGGAATATGAAACTCGGATGCAGTGGTATTTAGCCAGGCCAGGCCCCAGGGCCCCAGAGTACGTCGAGGGGTACGGGAGGAGGCGTACGTAACTAATTTCTGGATTAAGCACATTTGCAAATGTAATTTGTATTCATTAAAACATCGCAACATCGTACGTGTAATGTTTTTAAACGGAAAAACCGGTGCGACATTTCATTACGGACCGGGTTTGTACTTTGTAGTCGAAATAACCGAAATTGTGTGTTTTGTTGTTTGTTGGTACTCGTATTGCATTAATCATGAAACTTATAATGGAATTTTGTATTTGAAGTTTTCAGTTGAAAACTTTCAGCATGCTTAGGTTCATAGAACAAATACAGTTGCAGATTTGCTCATAAAATATTATGAGTTAAAATAACGAAACCCTTGACAACTGATGTACAGACAATCACAATCACATCAAGCTACTACAATCTGTCAAATTTCTACAATAGATTTTCAACTTTATGGCATAAGGCTCAATGTTGATTGGGAAAATTTGACAGTTTCGGGTAGCTTGATGTGCGCCCGTCTGTACTTAATTACATATGAATAATTTCCAGTTGGATAGTTTCCTATTGGTTTTTTGGTAAATTAAAGGAACAGTCTATGTAGATCATATAGATCCGATAGTAAAATATCTTTATATCACTCATTTTGTTCAATTGCATTCAATAATATAGCGTATCAATTAAGATTCCACTCTCATTCAATATTCATTCCACATTCACAGTAAAGCAGCATTCCAAAACAATATGAATCACTCGCATACATTGTCGGTACTGAACAAACATCGCATAAACCGTGTTCAATATAAAATTTATAAACAAAACAGTGGCGGAAATCAAATGAGCGTATATCAGAGGAGGGCACGGAGCGACGGAGCGGAGCGAGCAAAGCGGCTCGTCGCCACTCAAACGACTTTATTGTGCTGTCGTTCAAACGCGACAGAACCTAATAGAATTAAATTGGGAGACGTTGCTCCGTTATGTGGAAAATAATAACACCGAGTGGCTGCTATCTCCGTAGGTTTCACGCGCCGGTGGCAGGGGCCAAACTAATGGAAATCCAGCCAATGATAATCTGTTTTCTACACCATTAATCCTGAACTAAGTCTGAGTACAATCTGTGGCGTCTCCGGGAGAGCGACTCGAGTTTTATGCCCTCGTTAAGGTCCGCAATTTGTGGAGTCGGGCTGTTAAGACGGTTTGCCCTCATTCGCTCCCAAATCCTAATTCCGACCGTGGACTTTCTTAATCTTACGATATTGAGCTGGAGGTAATTGTTTCAAAATTGTAGCTCGGATAGTTGTTTCTCGACGGTTTAGTGGTGCCCGCTAATGTATGGTGTTGTTACCTTGAGTTACGTCGGGTGATTGCTGATTTATAACACTATATTCTACCAGGCATGGCTAATTGGATATCCTTAGCAATACTGCTTTGAAATAGGAATTATGTGGAATTGTAGCAATTCAGCTGCAAAATTACAAAGGTACTTAATAGCCCGGAATATACATACATGTATCGAATTTTGCTTAAGTGAATATTCTGAAAGTGAATTCGCAATAATACGTTTTTATATCCCTGCTGCAAGAGCCTTATTTAATTCGAGATACATGTTTATTTAGTGTGCTCGGCTTATCCAAATAACCGATACTTTAAGGGAATAGAGCCGTGGAGGAGCACAATAAAAACGAAAGTAATCATGCAAATTGGTGAAGGAGGAAAGTTGAATTAAAAAGCGGGTCTGTGCGGGCGGTGGCGGGGGGCGGCGCGGCGCGGGGCGGGGTAATGTGTCTTAATGACCGCAATGGATGAGCACCGTAATCCGCCCTCCAGCGGCGGCGCCCGCAACCTTTTGCTCCTGCTCGTTAGCTATCTACTCGCTGCTACAGCCCTGCCCTCCTACTCAATTGTTTTAGATATACGCGCCGCGCCGGGATATACTGTTATGTTTATTTCGCCGTCGCGCTGAATAAACAAACACTAAAGCAGATTTCATCGAGCTCCGGCGGAGCTACAAATCTTAGACGAACGGGCGGCAATAAAAGTGCAAGTAATCAAAAGCCGCTCGTACGAAGGGACGCTGACGTAGCGACATCATGTCATGAACGATAAAATTCAGGTCAGCAATAAGCAGTGCGGGCGGTGAGCGACGCGGCACGACGCGACAGGAGGCGGCGCAACATCGTGTCGCACGCACGACGCGCACAGACACCACATCATCAAATCAACATTTGCAGATTCGCGAAGCTTTGCCTGGGAGATTTAGAGGTGGAAGGAAAATAAAAAAGTTCGTAGAGGAATCCGGCTTGATCCCTGTTGCCTTTATGGTAATGCCGGGATGCGTGTATTCGACTATTCAATTTATATTTTTTTCCCTTTCGCCTTATTTCTTTCTCTCCGAAATTATCTATCCTTCGAATTTCGTTTCGCACTGTATTGTATAGGGGATTCGATGTTTGCGAATAAGGTACGACTTTGCCTGAAAATATCACGAATAACCGCGGCGGATTGGCTTTGTTCACGACTTCAAACAAGTTTTCTTTTCGTATAAATATTATGTGTATAAAGAAGGCCGCTAGCTGAGTGCCGTGGGGCCGGCACACACACAGCCGCACAAACTTCCCTCCTTGTATATTGCACTCGCTACCAGCTTTAGAATTTTGTAAGCACTGACAAAATGGGTACATTTACAACGGATTCTACTGCTTTTTGCACTTTCAAACATATACCATTTGGAAATGCTGTTGGTTCTTTGTCCAACACAGCTTTTTTACTGGAAAATAATTATATTCTCACCCATGCTTAAGTTAAAGTATCATTTATTTGAAAATAATACATCATAACTTAAAAACACAATATTTCCGTTGTTGCTACGCGCACACCTCGTACAAATACCACACAACTCATTTTCCTCAATTTTCTTTGAGTTTAATGTTACACAGTTTGTCTTTATAATAAGAAGGCAATTAATCGTCAATATTAATGAAGTCATTGCATGTGTATATTCATTATATTTATCAATAAATCTTTATGAAAAACAAATTACTTAATAAACCGCTTGACATTTTCTCCTAAAATGCGCCCGTACAAGTAGGCATGTTCAAATTTAACATTGTTCTTCTCTCATGAATAAATCATAAGAAGTAAGCGAGGGCTCTACGCCTTTATAATTCTACATAATACATTAAAACGTTGTACAGATTGCCTTCTACTTTAATAATATCAACTTAATGGGTATTAGTACCTATGTGTAACGGAAAATGCTTGCCGACTATATTTTTGTTATGTACGAGTACGTACATAATATTAAAATCTACTAAGTTCGGTATTATTTTACCCTTAAAACATTTGTTTTTTTAAAGAAATCATTTTACAAAATGTGGATCGTTTATCGTGCATGTTTTTAGCGAATCGTGTGATATGATTTAGTGCACTCCGCGACATTAGGTGGACTAGAGTCGGGCGGCTCCTAATCTTGAGTAATGTGCTCCATTTGTCTTCTCGACCGTTCACGTGTAATTGGACGGTCACCGTTCAGAATCACTGCTTCAATATTCATCGTGGGAAAAATTACTGTTTATTTATCTTTATTTGAACAGCATTGTCCCAAATCATGTACCTAGATAACTGACGTTTTCTGACTATCAGAAACAAATGGTCAAAGTAGATTAAAATTGGAATCCGTGTGCACTACATACATAATTATTTTTAAAGATGATCAAAATTTACTCCTTGAATATAAAACGTTGGTACATAAATATTGTCTTTACAAACAAACAAGCTTTAATCTCACTGGAAAACAAAGAACTGTTTAGCAATAATTGCCCTTTAGGTAATACTTAAACATAAAGTTACTGTTTTTTCATTATCTTGAGTTGCTTTTCTTCATTAGTTCAATATAAAATTAATAGGCAACCATGAATTTCTGAAACTTGAAACATTTTCTTTCAGTTTATCTTGGACATTAGATACTGACATCAGTAAAAGAATAACATCGTAACATATAAGTCTAAAATCACCAACCCATCTTAAGCAAGTGGTGATCAGTTCTCGTGTCTTCTCTGTATGAGAAGATGCCTTTGCCCTGCAGTGGGACAATGATAGGCTGGTATTATAACTATTTTTTGATTTTTTAACTGCATTAACTTAACTTTAGTCCAACTATTTAGGTTTTTGCTCGAAGTTTTGTTACGACGTTGGTTTTCTTTTAAAATAGCTAGAAAACCAACATACAACATCATCATCAACATAAAGTAAACAACAACAACATAAACAACGACAACAACATAAACAACAACATAAAGTAAACAACAACATGAAGTCTAGCATACCTAATTGCTTTTCTATGTGTAGACTTTAGGTACTTCGTTAGTCTCCCATAGATGTAAGCTTCTTCATAAGCTTGACATCGTCTGGGCTCGCGGCATCGTGAATATAGCTTGTAGGTAATATTACCTATATTGTTGAAGACAAGATAAAAAGACACCAAGGAAACTTAAATTATAGCTTTCATGATTTGGTTATAATGGTTTGTGAGTATTTAGCATTCCAATGAATGAACTGAAGTTTAAGTAGACCGTATTGTAATAATAGTTATGCAAATAAAGATTGCAGACACGACACTAAGTACTAGAACCTACCGTAAAGTTTACTTACTAGACTAACGTTTATTTTATTTTCCACAAAAGCAAAACTAGTTTTCTCAGATCCAGTGAAAACTGAAAAGCCATTAAAATGCACTCTCGTCTTTATATGCCCATTTAGTAAATAGTTACCAACGTGCACTGCAATCATATTTTTTGATCCTCAATAAATTGACAATTTTATCTTACGCCAGTGATTCAGGGGGACTGGAGAGCCTTTTAAATATATCGAGTATTTCAGTGCAACGATACAGCGAGTTGTTTACAGTGGGGGGTTGTGGTGGGTACATGTGGGGGTTGCGGGGGGGTGCGGCCCGGAGGGGAGGGTTCAAGATGGCGGCGTCGCCAAGGCAACGGTGCAGTCGCTTCCTTAATCGACCGTCGCAGGCCCGCGCCGTCTCCGGCCCACTCTCATTTATGTATTGTATTGCACTTGAGGACTGACTTGTGTTTTATGATGTTCGCGCTGCCTATGTAATATCCTAAATGGGTTTTTGTAGACAGATAATTGGATTTCAGTTGGGACACTGAGATACATTTATGCGGGAATAGAGTCTATGCTGATATAACAATTAAAACTTATGAAACATTTAAGTAGAGGCTAAAGAATAAAAGTTTTCCTACCCAAATTTTCCACAGATATTCCCCCAATAACCCACCTATATCGGTCACTGTCTCACCTTACTCCAGTAGCTCACAAACAAGCATCTTGCGATCCCGATTTGTAAATAACGTACGTTCAAGAGTCGTTAGTTCTCCGATCAGTTAGGTCAGTCCATAATCCAGTGGCCGCCGGCGCTGCAACCGCCGCGGAGCCAATAAAAAAGAGTTATAGTTGAGAAGAAAAGGAAAGTCTCGCGTCTCAGGCCGTTAGTTAGGGATCAAGGGCTCAGCTCGCGCCGGGCGATAATCATAATTTTTACTTACAAGAGCAAGAGTATATGGCATTAGTTGGCGGGCTCGCGACAAATCTTTCCTAACTGCGGCCAACTTTGCGACTCCACTCGGTGTTAGCTCTCGACACTATATTTTGTAGACTACAGGTGCTTCGGACGCGATGGACTAAGCGAATGCTGGATGTGGTGCGCTAGAGCTGGATCTGGGCTGTAGCTTTTCTTTTGTTATTTTCATGGACATTTTACTGCATGGATTTGTTTAGAATGAAGGAATGGAATTCACATTATCTTTCCAGTTACAGAGTCGTGGTGTCAAGATCCATCTATTTCTCAAGAGAAAATATGGGGCAGCTACTACGATTCCCATACAATTATAAGGTCAAATCCTAAGAAAGGTCGGCTTACTACAAAAATATTCATAACTGCTTACACAGTAGGTACAGATATTGAGGTCCAAAATTACTTTGTATGGATTAGATAGTTCTCATATTCTCTTGTAAAGGTAAGGTACTAAGGAAATGGTCTCCATATAAACATAAAGGATACAAAAAGGACGCCCCAAAACAGCACATAACCACGTCCCCGCCATTTACAAAGTCACCGTTGTTGTCCGATTTGATACACAAACAAAGTGTCGTGCGAATGTAGTCTCGTCACGTGGGCTAGTGGGCGAGTGGGCGAGTGGCCAGTGCGTTAGGACGCGCTATTCAAGTGGTATTCTGAATATTGTGGACATCGCGCACGTGCACAAATCTGTGGAGAGGCTGCTGAGGTGAAAAAATATCGTGTCGTTTGATTACCGGTGCACGGTATCCACTAACAAGTTTGATGAACCTGTTTGGCGTTAGAAAATTGAAATTGGAAAATTAGAAAATTGGCAGCCGACTCACTGTGATTGTTTTCAGTTTTACCATACAGGTATGGTAATCATGCAAAAGGATTTATGTCCTGTAACAGTCTAAGTAAGTTGTATAACAGTATAAGTTTCCAAATGGATCGGCAACCTGAATGTGCCTAGATGTGTTTAGATGCGGAAGGTGGTTAAAAAAACGGTCGTTGTGTCGTGACTTCGGGGAGGAATTTGTACAACGGTGGACTGGTAATAGGAATGTTCTTCTCGTGTGTCTTTTCAGATGCAGAAGCAGGGTTGAGGATCTGTTGTGTTTGTATATTTATGGTGATTTTATAAAGCTGGTATTCGGCAGCTGTCGTCATACTTAAGTACATAGCTCAGTCTCAGTTGTTCCAGCATTGACCCGTTTCCTTGTTCCTGATTGCTCTGGGGCTCATAATAAAACGAAAATTAATAGTAAATTATTCAAATTAGGCTGAAAATCAGCACTTTTTGAACAACAAAATTAGACAGTTTCCCCAAAACGCACATTTAATTAACCACCTCCAAAAGCTTTAGCTGGGAAGAAGTGACGTAACTAATTCTCCAGTACCTACTTAGGTACCTAAATAAATATTTTTTGAAGATCTAAAAATATTCATAATCTAACTCTAAACCATACCTACAAAATAAAGAAGAAAGAAGTCTCCACAGATGTGTGTGCTGCTAGTCCTCGCGGGCCGGCTCCGGTCGGATTTATTTTATGCCGCCCGAAGACATCGACTTACCGCGACCGGCCGGCGTCTCCTTAATTTTATTACAAGACCCCAACTCCAACAAAATGTCCTAATTGTGTCTCGAAAAACCAACCTGGAGAATGGAATTACCAATTTTGTTTCGTCCTTTTCTATGGGAGTTCGACGTCTTATTGGGTCGAGGTTCCTTGTCTTGGATTTTGTGGACGATTTCTTTATATACTTAGTTAGTTATTTACTTGTTTCTGTTATCGAGCTGGGGTGGTTTATTTTGCGTTGGCTTAAAATTGTAAGTAGGTATTTCAGTACCTACCTATACTTAGGTACAATTGAAAATTAATGAATACCTACTTAATTAATTTAGAATAATATGTATAGTATAGTATTAATATGTGTTAGTATTAGTATGTATATGTATAGTATTAAGTAGTTATCGACAGGTTACATAAAGTGTAATTCTTACGACAGATTAACATATTTCAGCTAGAGCTATTCTTTGTAATCCTTCTCCTAATTCTTTTCGAACCTATATCCTCTAGTTTATTTATACGAGTTTACATGAATTCCGACACTGATGACGTATGGAAAATTGGGGCACTCCAGCACGAGGGACGTGGTCTGGTCAGCCTCAGGAGCACTGCACTCATACTGGGTGTTGGATGTTTCAATTCTAACTTGCTAATCCATCCAACACCTCTCCTTCCTTGCTTCTTGTATGTAGGTAAGTGGCCGCTGCGCTCTTTAATAAGGTCATAAGTAATCATAATCTTGATGTGTAGCCGTGTGTGTGTACCTACACATACCTACTACCGAAATCGTATTCTTATGACCTGGACAAAAATCGAAGTCAGGAACAGCATATTTTTCTGAGAACTTGTTTAAAATTGCATAAAAATTTCGTCAAATTTCCAACTATTTGTCTTGCTGCTACCTACCTAGTTGATTTTATTTTGTTGGATTAGCTGCTTAGAGAACATACAGCAGGCTGCTTTATGTTTTATGGTCGATTTTATGGTTTTTAAGGGTGCTAAGGCATAGTGAGGTCAAAATGAAAATCCAAGATGGCGGCTGCGAACATTTTCAAATTTTTCGATATGGTGTCGTTTTCATGGTTTTCGAGGTTGCTGTAGCCGAAAATAAAGTCAAAATGAAAATCCATGATGGCGGCTGTAAAACTTTTTTTATGTTAAAAGATAGGTAGGTAGGTACTTACTTACTTTTATTTTATGTTTCTGATTAGTGACCGCGTCTGTCTAGACTAGACCCGGCCTGTGCCTGCCTACCTTTTCTGAAAACCAATGCTCGCCAATGACAGCAGCATCATGGTAACACGAAAATTTACCTCTTGCCGAGTGTTATCTGAGTATAGGTAGGTAAGTACCTACTGTGAAATTCAGCTCCACTCACCAATCCAAAAGAAACAACTTGTTCATTTACCTATTCTAATTAGCATAATTAGCTGTTGCATAATTAATGTTCCCACTGCTGGGACACAGGCCTCCTCTCAACGGGAGGGAGTAGGCCGTAATTTACCACGCGGGCCCAGTGCGGTTTGGAAGATATCACATGTCTTCGAAGTTTTGGCTCTAGGACATGCCGGTTTCCTCACGATGTTTTCCTTCAGCGTGTTGAGAGCAGTGGTGATGAAATAATTTAGGTACACAAAAAAAGCGCCTGACTGGGTTCGAACTTGCGACCTGCAACTCGTAAGTCGTTGCCACTAGGCCACCACTGCTCTCTTGTATTTCTGTATTTTTTGTATCACTCTTAAAAGTGAAACTTTTTACCTACATTTTATAACTTGCCGCCGAGCTTCGCAGTTCGCACACATAGCCATTTTTTTAAAATGAAAACTGGCATTACTATCAGGTTGGAATGAATTTTGTAAGAACATTGCATTAATTAACACAATAAAAAATTTTCAAGCAGGTGGCGGTGATCCACTTTTTATTTACTAAAGAACTGGCCGGATAATGCCATCTGTTGTTGAATAGAGACACCAATTTTCACAAACGTTTTTTGAAGCTGTTATATTTACAACAGCGCTATCTAGTGCCAAGTAGCTTTAGCACTTACCAACATGTTGTAACATCTTAGTACTTAAAACATTGCTAGATGGCGCTGATATAAATCATGTATGTAGTGTTGTCCCATTAGATAAATAAAAAAAAACAGCGCATTCTTCTTGTAATCGGTAAACGTTTTTATTAACTCTTTAAAATTACTCCTTTTTAATCATCAACAAACCGCAAACTATTATTTTGTTTCGCTGGAACATAGGTGTACGAATAGAAAAGAATCAAATTTATTGTTGTTACAGGTAGAATAATTACAAAATTAAAATATACAACTTTTCATAGATAGAGTAAACTAAATTATAGACTGCTGCATATCTTCTTTTTCATTCGCACAAGAAAAAGAAAAAATATATATATTAACGTCACTAGCAAAAAAATAAGAATATTTCTGTCCCTTACTGCGTGTCGGCTAAGCACATCAATGTGCACAACAAGTTTGACGTTTATGAATGAAATAATTAAAACTACACCGCGATTAAGCCCGGTTTCCACCACGAAAGAGTAATGAGCCGGAAATGGCTAAGCGGAGCGGACTTCGTTTTCATGAAATAGGTTTGCGTTTCCACCAAGAAAGAGTTTAGTGGTCTGATTCCCACCGCAAAAGAGAAATGAAACAGAAGAATGAGCGAGCTCATTTTTACTCTTTTTGTCCGCCGAGTCATTTCCGTTCAACTCTTTGTTGGTGGAAACACGTCATGTAAGCAGTTTTCTCTTGCGAGGTAAAATAAGTCATTAATGGGTCCGCTCCGCTCGTGGTGGAAACTGGGCTTTAAACGGAAAATAAGATCTTTTTCGTGCATAATTCAATAATAGTAATTTGCGCAACTGTGAAAATGGCAAGGTGCATTGTAATAAGCTGTAAAAATGATAGTATGATGAAGATTGGCAGAATTTTTTATCCCTTTCGGTGACACGGATACCATGAGTCTATAGATTACTCTGTCTACGGTAACGGTTAACCGTAACGATGTTATCGTTATTGCAGTGCAGCGCCCAACACTACAAGTTTGACAGCAGCAGCGTTGCAGACAGACGTTGTCGGTCGGCTGAGTGACTTGACAATTGTTTATCAATCGATACGCAATAACTTCCAAACAAAGTGAAATTATACAGTATTTGTCTATTATTTTGTACGAAGAGAACGAAACTGGACAGCACGAGATAAAACGAAAAGTTTAAAAATGACAAACACCTTCGTGGTTTGTCTAATAGCACTCTTTTGTTGTACAAGTGAGTAAACTACTTAATACTTCACGCTGAATCGTATTTGTAATTATTTTCGTCCTTGTAATATTTGTAAACCTTAGGTAAATAACTTAAGAATAACGCTGCTTGATCTTTATGCAGCAGTGCGATTCTGTAACCATCTCACCGTGAAAATTTAGGTGAAGTGAGCGTGGAGTGAGCTGTCAATAGTGTCAATTCCCAGCAAAAGCAAACTCACTTCACCTAAGTTTTCACGGTGAGATTTTTACAGAATCGACCGGCAGTTCTCACAGGATGCATGCAAAGTACCCTCTACCTAGCCTCTACCTATGGTTTCAAATCGTAATAATTATTTTCGCGTTACATAGTGATTTCATCGCGGTACCTATTACGAATGCAGGCTGATTAATTATTGTTGGATCAGTGCTGGAATTCTTGCCAATTAAATAGGTACTTCTGCTCTTCAAATTCTAGTTGTTCATTGTTCTAAAACTATTAATAATAAGGCCTGGTGTTCTAATGACCTTAGATTATTCTCGAAAAACAACTAGCATTGTATAACTAGACACTAGACAGATGTAGATTTATCTATTGTTGACATAACCGAAGGTACCTAGAAATAATTTAATTACCACATGATTGCTAATTAAACTTGAAATAGTCATATTTGAACTCCTTTAAGCTACAATGTAATACAATCCAAACCTGTAGTAGTCAGTGAATGATATCAGTAACTTTGTTGTGTAGTTGTGTGTTAGGGATCCTATTTCCTGCTTTTAATCATTTTAGTAGCAGCCATATTATGTTAAGTATATACATTTATTATTTCACTATATGTAAGTGCTGAACCAGGATATTTAGTTCCTATTGTAATTCAGTCCCAACAGGTAAATATAGATGAAATACATGCTCACCTCTATGTTTAGCTACATAAAAAATGTGACTTGTTAACCACAAAACTACTATTCTAAGTAGAATAGCCATAATGTTAAAAGTTGTGGTGTAATTCCTATGTTGCATGTTACAAACCATGTGCAAGTATCCAATAATGTTTCTAAGAAATGATCTAGCAATCTGTTTTATTTAAGTAGACGGGAGGTAATTGCACAATATGGTTTAAGGGAATATTTGAATCTATTTGTTTTAGATAGGTTCACTAAAAGTTCCATAGTAGCTCCAAATAAAAATGTAAACAATTGGCTATCTATTAGTAGCTCAACTGTGACTAATGAGACACTATTAGTTTTTCTATTGTTACCGATCTTTAGATTTCGCGACATTGGAGCGGTTACGTAATAAAATGGTTTTTGAAACTTGCGTTAAATATGGACTGATTTAGAGCATTAAAATAGCTCAATCAGTGGTAATACTTCAACTATATCCGGAGCACCCTGGGAAGTTCCGCTACTTCCCGCTGATGTGCTGACTGTCTAATATTTTTTTCTACCAAACTATTTGAGAATATAATGCAGCAATTCTCAAAATAAAATGTTTCTATTGTTATTCCATTCCCAGGAACAGTGAACTAGTATGTTCTACATGTCTGCTTTGTTCTCTTATCAATTTCAGTGTTCACTTAATTAATTGTATAGAAGTTTACAGTGATAAACAGCGCTGACCCCGCCTGACTTGTTTGGCGTTTGGCATTATTTTTATTATTTGTAATTAAATGGAGATAAGCTGACTTATATCATTGTGTGACACTTTATTACAGTAATTGTGATGTTTTGTTCCCAGATTTGTCGTTTGCACGACAAGTACCGAAGGAGTGTGCTAAGGGCCCATCAGTATGGTGTCAGAGCCTCAAGTAAGTTTAATTGCACAGTACATACATTTATATGTAATTTTATGAACATTCAGTATCTCAGTCTCAATCAAAGACTACAATATGATGCTGGTCTCAATCTGTCAAACTTACTTCTAATTTCTCTACATTTTTGACAAGTATTTGACATTTGTTTGTCGCCGAGATCTGCGAGAGAAGACTGCGACTAGATTGAGAAGACTGCGACTAGATTTTGAACTTTGTAAGTTATAAGACTTGTTCTTCAGGTGCATAGTACTCGCAACCGGCGTGTAGAACCAGATGAATGAACATAAATGAAGCTTATTTCAGACTAAGCCATAATATAATAGCGTATAGCATATAATTTATAGCACAACAATATCGCTCGCCATACATTTACATAATATGTAGTATAGCAAAGTGTGAACGTGTTCTAAATAAATGTATGGCGAGCGATTGTTGTGCTATAAACTACATATGCTTTATGCTATTATTATAGCATAGTCTGAAATGAGCTTTAGGCAAGAAGAGTATGTAAGGATCGTAGCAGGTGGCGTTCTGTAGTTTCTGCCTACCCCCATGGGAAGAAGGCGTGAGTTTATGTATGTACAGTCAGCAAAAGAGATAGGTATGCAGGATCGTCGGATATAGATGAAGTTTAGTAGGAAACCGATGAATTAAATTTCAGTCGACAACATCCATCGGTTTCTTACTAGACTTAAACTATATCCGACGGTCCTGCATACTTATCTCTTTTGTTGACTGTATGTACATACATGTAAAACTTAAAGCTAAACTGATGAAGTCAAGAACACAAATATATCTGTAATAAAAAGGTAGCATGAGTGGGTATTTGTACATGTGGTTGTCACAAATAAATTCACTCAAAGAAATATGTTCTTGTATGTTTCATTTACTATTAAGTAGTAAGTACATATTATTAGTAACAATTATACATATTAATAATATAATAATATATTCCACAACTATCACACAACGCCGTCTAGTCTCAAGGTAAGCAGAGCTTGTGTTATGAGTACTAGACAACTGATAAACATACTTATATATTTCTAAATACATACATATATAGATAAATTACACCCAGACACAGAACAAATGATCATGCTCATCACACAAACATTTGTCCTGGGTGGGAATCGAACCCACGACCTCCGGCATAGCAGTCATAGTCACTGACCACTAGACCAACAGGCCAGCCAAAATATTACATACAAATTGTCACAAAATGAATAACGCAGTTCTGTTAGAACCTACAATATACATAAACAAGTCTTCTACGGCCCGGCGGCGGCGCCCACTATCGGCATCGGCACGGCTGAGGATTTTTATGCGACGAATAAAATTGTAACTTAATTGTATGACGATAAAATTGATATTTCAATGATAATAATCATCGTAGGTGCAAAAATAAAGATAGGGTATCCGACATACCGTGTCATTGAAATTTAAATTTTATTGTCATACTATTAAGCTATATTTCTACCAAGTACATGTTGTTAGTTATTAAAATGCCATCAAAATACGTCATTATGTCGATATTACCCAGTATGTTTGTTTATATCAGAATGAACTAATTTTTATTTACCTACCTATTAATAGATATTTCAATTGATTTATCCTTAAGCTCTGATTAAATTGCTTTAATATATTGCTTTGATTCGTAAATATTTTTTTTGCGATTTTGCAAATACCTACATGTTGGTGTCAAACTTATGCATAACATCCCCCTCACAGTGGAGGCCTGTGTCCCAGCAGTGGGAACGTTATAGGCTGTTTATGCTGTATACAGTTGTGGACATATGTATAATTAGGAACAACTGATACCAAAGTCACTTTTCTTTAAACAAGTTGCTGTTATTTTTGTATCAATTTACTGATAAATAACCTTTGGTTAAACTTGAACTTTATCTAAATCTAAACTACTTAATAATATAAAGAGAAATATTTGATTGTTTGTTTGTTACGCTTTCAAGCTAAACGGCTGAACGGATTTGGATGAAATTTGGCACATGGATAGACCAGGATTAGGACATATTGGACATATTATGATAAGTACTTTTTATTCCGCTATTTCCACGGGATCGAGAGTTGTGCTGGTGAAACAGCGGGACGCAGCTAGTGCATAATATTATCAACACAAAGTTATACCAATTGAATGATTATTGACAATCTGTTATACGTCCGCGTCCGTTTAGTCGCACCGCAAGGGGGAGATGTAATACTTTTGCATATTAGATGATTGGACTGTGTGTCATACTTTATGTGAAACAAATAAATTAAACAGTCAAACTCAATTATGCCATAGGCATTGAGCATGTGGAGTTAAATTTAAAGGGGAAGAGGCTTACTAAATACTGTACTTATTAGTTTTTGCCCGTGGCTTCGTCTGGAAACTATCCCGCGGAACGTACTACCGGGATAAAAAGTATCCTATGTCCTAGCACTCCTTACCCAGGTCATAGTCTATCCGTGTGCCAAATTTCATTCAAGTCCGTTCAGCCATTCAGGCGTGAAAGGGTAACAGACAGACAGACACAGCCAACGATGATGCTGAACAAAATTTCAACTCCCAAACTTATTAACACATAGAACTAGCAATATACATAGTACGTACATTTCTACTATTCGTTGTTAGTCCCTCTAAGTAAACTAAAAGTAGGTATTTAGCGCTACCTACAGGAAATGTCATAAAACCTTTGGCCAGTCCAACTTCTTACCCGTTGTGCTGATTAATAAACAGTTAGGTAAGCAAAATCACTGAATCATCGCCTTTACGCTAACAACAAAAAAAAAAACAACATCGTGTATCGTAAGATACCTTTATACCTACTTGACTACACACTTCCTTACTCATTTCTGAGTCACGTAAAGAGGCCATCCAGACAGTTCGTCACACATTAAAGGCGAGGGAGGGGTCTATAAAGTGTGACATCGTGTGATTAGAGGGGGGAAGAGTCGTAAAATTCGTGACGTTACATGTACAAATCTAAAGTATTCAAACAGTACTTCAAATCTAACTATAAACTTTAAAATATTAGCAACTCTATCAATATAAGGTTTAATTTAAAATTGCAAAATATGTGACGTCACATCGGCCCCGAGTCGCACTAATATGACCACTACAAAGACGGTTATTCTAACATCATGAAATTTGTGTGACGTGATTTACATAATTATGGCCTCTAATTACGTTTGTGTGCGCAGGCGCGGCGCTGCTTGCGGGGCCGTAGGTCACTGCACATCGACCGTGTGGGAGAAACAGGCTGAGCCGGTGACTGCGAACGATGTGTCCAACAAGTTCATCAGGGTCTTCAGACAGCTGAAGGATGTCAGGGAACTCATTAATGAGGTTGGTATTGGTTCAAATCATAGATATAGATACACCTAGATAACGCAAGAGCAACTACTTCGCGTGCCAAAAATCGCACCAGCTTACGATAAGAAATCGTAAGCCGCCACTTTCGCGCTCAGTCCTGTGTACTGCTGGCTGGGTAAGCGTGAGCGAGAGCGCGAGCTTTTGACGTCATAGTAGGTAGTCAAAAAATGGCACGCTTGTTTTTCATACAGTTCGTGATACTTGCGTTATCTAGGTCTATCTATATCTGTGGTTCAAATGTTGGTCTATTGTGGTTTATAGGGGTTGAATGTTGGTTTAATTGACACATTGAATTACATCTCGAGGCTCAATAGGCACAACAGGCGTTGATGTTAATGTCGTTTACGCTTTTTGAGACTGCATGCGGGTTTGGGAATTTGTATGAAAGATTGAGATAGAATTGGAACTAATTAAATAAACTATGATTATTGGGAGCGTAGGAGAATAATGCTACATTTGTTCACTTTATTTTCTTTCAACCTTATCTAGCCATCTATTTCACTACATTGTGTTGGTGGCTACAATAAAACATCCCTACCAAATGTGTTCTTTGTAAGAACTTGTTACCTACATTGCTTCACATAAGAACAGGGTACCCATCCATATCAGGGTACCCCACACATTCCAGTCTGTTTGACTTTATTCTCTTATCATCAACCTTATCTAATTCATCTACAAATAATATGTCCCAACATCCTACAACTTCCTTATTATATTTCCTTACTTACTCACATTCTTAGGACACGATTCTAAGGCCTGTAATCCACCAAAGCGGAGAGGAGAGGAGATGTTTCATTTTTCTATAGAATTTCGTGCCGCTTGCCCGCAGGCTCGCACTAAATTCTATACAAAAATGAGACATCTCCTCTCCTCTCCGCTTTGGTGGATTACGGGCCTAAGGCCCGTAAGGCCCGTAATCCACCAAAGCGGAGAGGAGAGGAGATGTCTCATTTTTCTATAGAATTTCGTGCCGCTTGCCCGCTTGCTCGCACTAAATTCTATACAAAAATGAGACATCTCCACTCCTCTCCGCTTTGGTTTATTACGGGCTTTAGGGTGCGTTTCCACTGAAGCGGAGCTGGGCGGAGCGGAGCGGAATCGTCCAATCACAATGGTTGAAATTCCTCATCGCGTCAGTCGTCTCGTCTGTGATTGGACGATTTCGCTCCGCTCCGCCCAGCTCCGCTTCAGTGGAAACGCGGCCTTAGGCTGCCTTTCCACCAGAGATGAGCGAGGATGCGTAGCGAGGGATGTGTGTGAAACCAACCAATATCATCGCTTCATTTTTTTTTTAGCTTGAACCAAGTTAATTTTATACGCATCCTCGCTGATCTCTGGTGGAAAGGCAGCCTGATCAGTGTAGTATGCCTGGACCTGGGTTTGATTTCTAGATTGCATAATTTGTAATTAGGATTTTTTTTTAATTGCCTTCGTTTATCTCAGTGTTGTGCCAGTCACATTATTATATTTGTCATAACATCGATAGAGAGGGAAAGAAGAAGTGTTTATTCAGCCAAGACGTGACGCACAAGAATATCAAAATAACAGTAAACAAAACTATTGGGAAAAACAAGCGAATAAATCTGAACCGTACTGGCAGCTGGGCTAATCTTATAGGTATATGACGTCATATTACAATACAAATCCCTTCTAACCATAGGACTACCTGGCATCGCGAGTATCATCAGAATGCCAAGACGTACAGTACCCGGCCATCGCCAGGATCTGCAAGGAGAACACGGCGCAGCTGCAGCAGTACATCTACCATGTGCTGCAGTCGGACACCTCGGCCGAGACCATGTGCAAACTCATCGGCATGTGCAACAATGACAAGATTGATAATATCTTGTCTATGAATGTAAGTGTTAAGCTAAGCATACATTACAACCGTGTCGGGCCGCAGCTTATTGACATTTAATACAAAAAACCGGCCAAGTGCGAGTCGGACTCGCATACGAAGGCAAAAAACCCTTGTATGGAGACCTACCCTTTATTTATTTATTTAATATGTTGTTAGGTATTGTTTACTGTTCTTAATACGGATCATGAGATACAGCGCGCTGCAAAAAAAACACGTTTCTTGTATGGGAGATGCAGCCCGCTGATGTTCAGACGGACGGACAGCGGAAGCTTAGTAATATTGTCCCGTTGAGACCCTTTGTGTACAGAACCCTAAAAAGCGCAGTACGGCCCGCCAGTTGTGTCAAGTATGCGATAGTTCATACAAAATGTATGAAACTGATGTAGGAGGATTATTCCAATGCAATTACAAAATTTTACATAGCACCCTAAACACACAACCCACCCTTGTATGTATAATCCGATATTCTGAGGTAGACCCAGTGATTTGGATTTCAGCTTTTCTACAGGGTGTTTGGAAGCTGAGTGCAAAGCTTTAAAAGAGTGATAGTTGACACCATTTACAACATTTTGAGTCATACATGTCTTAGACGAAGTATGTTTTTTTTTTATTTTTACTACAAACTTTTAGTCAAAAATAACATACCAACGTTAACTGGGAAAAAAATAAGGCCGAAAGGTTCTGGAGTGGCGACCGCGTACCGGAAGACGTAGCGTTGGAAGGCCTCCCACAAGGAGGTCCGACGACCTTGTGAAGGCCGCAGGAACCCGTTGGATGCGAGAGGCACAGCACCGGTCGATGTTGAGGTGCTTGGGGGAGGCCTATGCCCAGCAGTGGACGTCTTTCGGCTGAAATGATGATGATAATAACCCCCTTAAGGCTTTGCATCCAGCTTCCAAGCAACCTATAAAATGACTGTCATAGATAGACGTTCGCCACCGGGAAAAAATACATCCTATGTTTATCGATCACTGCTGTGGCCTGTAATTATCAAATGTACATACATATAATATCAATGATGTGTTATAGGCAACGTAAAATGTACAATATTATGTGCGTGACAACTTCAATGAATGATGTTTGTAGTAATCGTGTATCTTGTTATTACCGCGGGCGAATGGCGAGGGACCGGCTTGTCTGAAGCCATTTACAGCCAATTGAAAAGTCATAAGCCTTCTTAGTTACGTCAATAAGTTGAATCATACATTTGGTAGTTCCTATGCACGTATTGATTCATTTTTTTTTCGCAGAAGAAGAAACCAGCTGTGCCAAAACCCAATAAACACAAGGGTAAGTCTTCGACACTGAAATTTTTTTTTTCACATGTAGGTAAAAGGTATAATCCACGGTGGGTAGTCTGTCTTTCCGTTTGCTACGTTTGAACAGCTAAACTAAACTACGTTGCTTCAGTCAGCTTTTCCGGAAAATTTTAATCAATAAGCGCAGGCGCAGCCAATCTTTCTTAATTAATCACTAGCCCTATAATATAGCCTCGTGTATTTCATTAGGAATCCGCCTTTTGGACTCCACCAAAGTCAGGTAAATTATTTTGCCGATTGCGGTGGAGCCCAAAAGGAGGTAACCTGCCGGTCGATTCTGTTAAAATTTCACCGTGAAAACTTAGCTGAAGTGAGTTTGTTTTTGCTAGGAATTGGCGCTATTGACAGCTCACTCCACGCTCACTTCACCTAAGTTTTCACGGTGAGATTTTTACAGAATAGCACCGCTAATGTTTTTTTTTTATACAAGTGAATGCTTTGTCTCTTGAAAGAATGTCAACTCGGTACTTGTTTCTCTCATTGATACAGGAAAATGGCATTGTTTCAGTTCAGCGAAAAATCAAGTTGTTGTCTGGCTCGTTGTTGCTGTAAGATAGCAGTAATTTTAACGGAAACACTTTTTATCAGTTAGTTCATTCATGCAGTAGGTAATAATTACCTACAAGTACCTAGTTGTCATTATTTTAAAAGACAAAGCATTCTTATTGGCCTGTTCTTTGGTGCAACATTTTTAGCAACATTTTGGAAATAGAGACATCTACAATCAGAGACATTTTATCTCTTTGCTTACAATATAACTCCAGAGAAATGAACTGAACAAAGTAATCTTTTATGATTGATGTAAACTTGTTTGAAAAAAACATTCAGCGATCATGTGGCTACTTATTGATTCAAGTGTAGGATCAATGTTTTTACAGTTCATATAATGAAAAAAAAAAATGTTTTCAAAGTTTCCAAAACATTAAGATCGAAAAATTATTTTAAGTGTCGTAAATTTTTTTTTTTTTTTCGGATGGGAAATCATCAAATGACCCCTCCCGCTCTGGGTGGAGTGGAAGGGAGTGTCAGACTCTTACTTACTAAAACCCACCCGTGTTCCTTCCTTAGCCCTTTTTGTGTTCCGGGCCAGCGGTAACCCTTTCGGACAATCCCGCTGACCCGGCAGGCTTCGGCCCTATGGGGCCCCTCCTCGATGCTGACATCTCTTTGAGGCAAAACAAACCTTACGTGATTTTTAAACTTTTTGCAATAGTCAGGCTTAAAATTGCTATGAAATCAATTATGTACCGCCTAATCACTAATTACCTATTTAATTACTTAAATTAACGAAATAGGTACTTATTAATTAGGTACTTTTTACAACGTTATTCAGCATGTTTCCGTAATTAGCTATTCACCTTTCAGTACATGTGCCAAGACATGACTTTCATAATTTTTCAGGGGCACTTAAATCTTCCTATATTGCTTGTTTATAACTGTTGCTGAATCTATATTTAGTAAGGCTGATCTTTAAATAATTGCTCTTCTTAATTATTATTATTTTGCCAGAACAGGGCACAGGTATAAGAATCGGACAGTTTTTTTTATTTTTTTTTTTTTCAAGCACTATTTAGTGATGGGAAAATCAAATCAAATCTATTCAAAAACGCCTCGTGTGGCTTCCGTCTCGCCTCACCCCCGGGGCCTAGCGCCAGCACTCACGCTCACCCAGCCAGCAGTAGGTACTCAGGACTCAGGACTGAGCGCGAAAGTGGCGGCTTACAATTTTTGTACGTAAGCTGGTGCGATTGTTGGCACGCGAAGTAGTTGCTCTTGCGTTATCTAGGTGTATCTATATCAGTGTGTTAGCTACCAATACAAATACCTAGTTATGATATGACACGCGAGCTGATTAAAATTAATTCTGTAAACTTCTCCATCTCAGCCTATGCTTGTGGTAGAGATTCATGGGAATAATGAAATGGGTGATGTGGTGGGATTATAATTAACAACATCTTGTTCGCCAATGCGTTGTCCTAGAAGTTGGTCTATTGCTACTAACAGGGTGTAATGTTTAACTTGGGAATCACTGACATCGGTGAAGGAAAACAACTTTAGGAAACCAGGACTTATAATTATAACACACATCACACTAATATTATAAAGGCGAAAGTTTGTGAGTGTGTGTGTGTGTGGGGGGGGTGTGTTTATATGTTTGTTACTTCTTCACGCTCAAACGGCTGGTCCAATTTTGATAAAATTTTGTATGGAGGTAGCTGACACCCTGGATTAACATATAGACTACTTTTTATCCCGATATTCCCACGGGATCGACATTTACGCGGGTGAAACCGCGTGGCGCAGCTAGTACACTCATAAACTTTCGCTTTTATAATATTAGTGTGATTATATTTATTTCGAAGGTTGTAATAGGGGGGAGTGGGGAGGATTACAGTGAGCTATAAACGTTGTGGATGATGATCATGGCGAAAGTATCTACTAAACATGCTCTTTTATTTCAGGCAACCTGATAGGCAGCTCCCAATGCACTTGGGGACCGTCTTACTGGTGCAGTAATTTCAGGTAAATATACAAGAAATACTGAAACACATACTTAATAGCTTTGAGTATATAATCAAAGCTAGACATTATTTAAATGACATAAACATGTTTCTCCTGTTTTTCAATGCTGTAACCGCTTTTTATATACACAAAGTAAAAACAAAATGTATTTAGTATTCTATTCTATTCTATTTACGGGTATTATAGGTTTTATTTAGCGGGATTTATTAGCTCTGTCGTGGTCATTAGTGGTCAATTTATCATTGTGTGTTTCTTACATCAACTGTAGCTAGTATTCAACGTTGCAATGACAACAAATAAGTATACATTTTAATTAGTTTGCACGAATAGGAAATCGCCACCTAATAAGCCTAGTAAGCCAATAAGTTAATGTAATATATATTAAACTAGCTTCCGCCCGCGGCTTCGCCCGCGAAGTATGTCGATAAAAACTATATCTCTCTGCACAAATTTTAGCGAAATCGGTTCAGTGGTTTAGGCGTGAAAATGTAACATACACAGACAGACAGAGTTACTTTCGAATTTATAATATTAGTATGGATATATTAATTACGGCCCACTCCCTCCCACTGAGAGGAGGCCTGTGTCCCAGCAGTGGGAATATTATAGGCTGGTTATGATATTAAGTAATAATAAAACATGTCCCTCAGTCATATTTAATTAAATGCACAACAACAGAGAGGAAAATACTAGGTATATTATAATTATTTAAAATAATACATAACCTAAAGTATAATTATATTATGAATCAAAACACAGTAGCTTTGCAATCAATACATATAGGCTCAAGAGTTTGTTTGAACGCGCCTATCTTTGGAACTACTAGTCAAAGGAGAGGTCAAAAGTGGTATAATGTTCCGAAGATTTTTAAACGCTAATGTGATGTACCTTAATAGCAAGCTTATTTCTTTAGCTACTCGATTATAGTTAAATATGATTTTTTCAGGCGTCTGTACAAACAAAACGCACATAGCCTTTTTTATTCATTTCTATGCAATATAATTATTATTATAAATGTGGCTAGAATTTCCGTTTCTATTAAAAACTTTGAGATTTTAGTATAATTTTAGCTGCGGCTCCATAAAATTGAGACAAAAAATATTGATTGTCATGACAATACAATAACAAAACGTTTTGAAAAATGTCAGAATGACGTTGAAATAAAAAAAACATTGTCCAATCCGCGAAGCGGAGTCAATTGTTATTGTCATTGTCACGTCATTTGCCACAGGGCTGCCAATCCTAAAATATAAATAATGTTTGTGGTTAGTGATACAAGCATTTTATTTTTCAACACTCATTTTAAAAAAAATGGGCGGCTGTAAAAAAAAAATAAAAGCCCTAAAACATCAAAATAATTACCCTCTTTCAGCCCATATAGCTCAGAAGGCTGTTTAAATTTTGAATTATTTTAGTAGCAAGCCCCATACATTTATTGAACGTCTCCTTTGAAAAAATCTTTTTGCATTTGATAGCCCAATTCTCGAGGAAGGCTATTTAACATCACGCTTCGTATCAAGACCGTTAGGAGCTGAGCAAAAAGAAAAAAAGTCAGAAAGTACGCTAAGCGAAAACGAATTAATAGGGCGGGCAGGCGATGCGATGCGATGCGACGGGGTGGGTCGGTGGACAAGATATTTCACGCGGATGGAGTCGCAGGCAGAAGCTAGTGTACTTTATATATTTAAAAGATTTCGTGTATTATCAAAGATCGTCAATTTTACTTCAAATGAAAATAAATATTAAATAATAAATGATCATAACATGCAAATAGGTTTTATTAGCATCTTAAAGCACTAATAGCATCCGTTGATTGACCATTGTTTGTATATAAACGGTACAATCCGTTACAACAATTATTCAATTATGTTGCACAAGTCTGTTGCCATAGGAAATCGCCTTAGTAGGTAGGTAATGTTTTGTGGTAATTGGTATGGTAAATTGCATTCCGCGAAATTATCTGGCCCCCTCTCTTCACAAGTGCTGTAAAAGGCGACTAGGGATTTTTAAAAATAAAACATCTTCCTGCCCTTGTCCGATGTGACTTCGCCGCAACACGTTTCCTCTTGCATTCTCCCCTGTCAACCGTCACGCTATCGTCACCATACCCTATCCATTAAAAGATTTTTTTTTTAAATCGATTTACAATACATATTTACGATTTAAAAAACATACAAAAAAAAAACAACAACAGTCGAATTGAGAACCTCCTCCTTTTGAAGTCATACCCGACTTTTTAGTTTAGACAATTAAATTGCACAATAACTAAAGCCCTAGTAATCTGTACTACGTTTATGCAAACCGCTAATTGGCATTACAACAAGCGGTTTGCAATTCGTATCGATTCTAGTATTCGTGTACAATCGATTGTAAAACTGTTTACATAACTGCGTTGTATAACCCGTTCGCTGTCTAGTTACATTGGTAACTAATAAACGAATAATACGCGTCGAATTCAATTCAACAAGTTTTCATTGGATTTGATCGCTGTTTCTGGTTGTTGTACGGTTCATGAAAAATTTATGCTTTAATTTTATTAGAAACAAAGATATTTTGAAATATTATGGTTAGATAACAATTATGAAGATTGTAATAATATTTTATGTAAGATCACCGACCCAAAAATGGAATAGGAAGATTATTTTTAAAAGTGCGACTCTACATAACCCCCTCTTAGCCGTGACCTATTGACCCCTATGATCACAATCATAATAATAATATCATGAAACAAAAAACAATATCAGACAAATAAAAAAAATCATCTAACAATATTTGGTCTGATCTACTTAGGTACTTAAAAAGAATTGCAAGATTTCAAGTTTTACATGTTTTTCTTATTGAACCGTCATTTTATATTCTGAAAAACTTGTAAAATGCTACGCTTGATATATCTCGCTGATTGATCATCCTATAAATGCGAAGGTCGCCCGTTACACCTGTAGTGCTCATTCATAGAGTAAGGCTGTGACGTGAGGCGCGTACGTGTTCCACGCGCGCCTCAAAGAGTTGTCAGCATCGAGGAGGGTCCCCCTTGGGGCCAAAGCCTGCCGGGTCAGCGGGATTGTCCGAAAGGGTTACCGCTGGCCCGGAACATAAAGGGCTAAGGAAGGAACACGGGTGGGTTTTAGTCAGTAAGAGTCTGACACTCCCTCCCGCTCCACCCAGAGCGGGAGGGGTCATTTGATGATTTAACATCAACAAAAAAAAAAGGCTGTGACGTGAGCAATCAATAGCTCAATACAAAACTCTGTAGCGAATTCATTTTGAAATATCCTAGTGCCTGGTTTACTCCCTCAATTACCTACTAGCTATTGATTTGACATTGTTATCTAGCGAGTTTCTTTCCTGACTGAGTGTCCAGAAAAGTGATATAGAACCACTACATAAACTTCGGTTAAAAAACCAGAAACCCAGCATTAGTCTACTTAATAAAAATCATAAATTAAAATTCATTGACTGACAGACAACGCACCACCAACCGCTGGGTCTAAAAGCTTGACATTTTGACAAGATAAGTTCCTAATACAAAGAAGAACAGGGGGCCTAAAAAGGCCACTTTGGCAGAATCATAAAAGGATAACATTATGAATATGGCGAAGACAGTCCGTGTTTTTCTTTTTTTCGCTGCACTACGTAGGATAACCAAAGAGATTGGGGTTGGATTTGGATTGGATTGATTGGTATTTTAGCACAGACAAAAAAAAAAAACTGAAATATCCTTCACCAATGGGATTTGATACGATTAACTTAACAGTTAACTGTCCATTATGATTCATAATATTATCCTTTTATGATTCTGCCAAAGTGCCCTTTTTAGGCCCCCAGAACAAAACAGAACAGAAATAGGGAATGGGATCAAAATTTGTATGGAAGTTTAATTTTTGCTAATGGGAAATCCCATCGGACACACGGCTTGTTACAAATAAGTCTTGTTTCCTAACATCACACCTTTCTTCTCCAGCACCGGTCGTGAATGCCGTGCGACACACCACTGTGCGACCAAAGTATGGCCCAAGATGGAGTTGGCGGAAGACAACGACAGCATCTGCAAGATCTGTACCGACATGGTGCAACAGGCCAGAGACCAGCTGCAGAGCAACGAGACACAGGTAAATATCTTCTTTCAATCAGTTTGTAGGAGTCCTTAGGTTTAGGTACAAGCACTTGAGCCATTTCAGCTTTATCCCGGGAATAGCAATGCATCTGCCGTGCCTCTAGTATTGCAGATGTCTATAGGCAATATTGACCACTTACCATCTAGTCAGCTTGTACGCATCCCATACTTAAAAAATGTCATATAAAACATTGATGAAATGCGGGTTTTTGCTGTATTGTTTTTTCGAAATCGACCCAATCACTATTAGGTAACTGGGAATCGGCCTGAATTCTATTGAAGCACGCTAGTGAAGCATGAGACGAGATCCATACTAGATATTAATACTAGGCAGTTTTCATTAGATAAGGATTTCGATAATTATTTTCTTTGGTTTGGCTACCTTTCATTGTGTCGCTGTTTAGTTTGAGACCATAACCTACCTAAACTTATTCAGGCTTGCAAAAACGTTGCAAACGAAAAGTACAAAAAGTTGTAATAAGTACTTAAAAAAAGGACTTAAGTATAAAAAAGTAAGACTTATTATGATTTTATGCATAATCAATCACTCCAGATGCTCATAACCATAAGTATAAAAAAATTAACTAGTAGTAGATTTTTTTTTATTATAATACAGTTTGCCATATCTAGAACAGTAATTTTTTGTCAACCCTCGCGAGTCACTCATTATCTTAGAGCAAACAAAGGTTGAACTTACACTTTGTTGAGTGTACTCGTAAGTCATTGTCCGATAGTAACACGACGACCACGTAGCATCGTTTTATAAATAATAATAGCCTCCCCGACCGTTTTCGGTCACGGTGGCCAATCTCAATGGAGATATTATAGTGCACAAGTGTACTCTCTGGTCTTTTTTTTTTTATAAATACTGATAAATTGTCATAACGAGGCATGATCAGGGCTGTCTTTAACCTATTGGAGGCCCTGGGCACATAAGGACCACGGGGCCCCTGTAAGAGTAGGTACAGTATAAGCAAAATTCTAAAATTATATCTTTACAATTGAAATTTAATTTAATAAATTGCTAATCAATTATTTTGTCATTGAATGGGATACTAATAATAAGTTGAATGGAAAGAAAAAAGAAAATTGGCTGCAAAGAATGATTTTTGAGGGCAGGCGGGGGCCCCGTCTTTCGCGGGGCCCTGGGCACTTGCCCAGATTGCCCAATGGAATTGCCCAGAGGGGCATGGGCATGACCGGGAGATCGGAGAGTGACCGAGTAGGAATTAGCTACTTTTTATTACCTACTTAGTTTAATCAGCCTTTAGCGTTCCCACTGCTGGGACACTGGCCTCCTCTCTGAGAGAGGGTGTTTGAGTTTTAAACCTTTTAGACTGGTCAACCTAAATTATATTTATAAGTTTGTAGTTCCAGTCTAGACGAGCCATCTAATCTAATTTGGCTTACAAACAACAGGTACTACTGTTGGTTGTATTGTAAGCCGTTTCTTTTCCTAAAAAAATGTATGCACAAATCCAAAAAAAATTGTATGGAAGCTAGTTTCTGAAAAAAATATTTATGCAATCAATTCACCCGCAAACTTCTTTCCTTTGTTATTGCTACTGTGATAAGAATGACATGAATCCAACCATTTGTGTCCAACTGGATATATTCATAAAAGTATCACAAAGTCAACACACTTGATGCGTACGATTTCATTGTTTAAAAACATGAATTCTACAGCTGGCCATACTAACAAATATATGCAGTAATTCCCTATGTGATTGGCGTGAGGTAATAACACTGCTAACATTTTTTTTTTAATAATAATAAATAATAATAATATTTATTAAGCAAAAACATTTGAGTACAGAGTAACTTATATACTACAGCAATACATAGAACAGAGACATAGGCATGTTAGAGTGGAGAGCAGGGCAAGACCCCGTCCCGCGCTAGGAATTAACCTGTATTACAGGAACTAGGCACTGCTCCGTCCTCTCACCAAAAACAAGCTCATATGAACCATTACAGCAGCATAAAAGAACTTGACTCACTGAGTTCCCTAATTAGGCATGCCTGTTGATAGGGAATCAGTATTTAAATAACTAGGTACAAATTAAAAAAATACTATGAAGTATGGGTGAGCCACATTTAAAGTGTTGTGTTTAAAGTGTGAGTATAATACATGTGTGTGTGATTGTAGTGATGTGTTTATTGTGGTTGTAAGGACGTGAGTGCTTTGTGGGAGTTTAATTAAGATTGGTGGTATTTGTAAGTTTTTCATTAACTTACATAACAATGTTTAAGTAGTATAATTCCAAAAAAGTCTGCCAGCAATATCATTATTATTAAAAAAAAACAAATAAAACATACTCGCATTTCTATTTTTTTTAAACTCAAACGTTTTCTTTTATCGTACTTATTGCATCTAGCCAGTAACATTGATATTTTGACCAATGAGAGACTTTGTATCTCAAATTGATCTCTAACTTTATAGATTTATTTATTTATTATTCACAAAATCCAGAGCTTTCGGATTTTTTTTTTTTTTTTTTAGATTGAAACAAGAAAGAATTCTATGAACAATATGAATGCATGTTTTCAGATTCTGCTCTGGGAATTAAATTTAATAGTAAGTCTGTATATTCCGCTAATGTTAGTAATTAGCGTGATGTTACATAAGTAGGTTTATGTATACAAGATTCTCTTTGTCGTAGATCCTTTGTAGCTAATCATTATGAAATTGTAGCAATGTAGATTTATCTTTGTTCGTAGAACTGTTGTGTTTGAAAAAAAAATATCATTAGATATTATTTTACTAGACTTAGGTCAATCAACTCAGCCTATTGCAGTCCACTGCTGGACATAGGCCTCCTGTCCTCCGCCTTCCGCATCGTCTGTCCCAGCCACCCTCCTTCGTCCGTCCATCTAGCTGGGGGACGTCCTACGCTACACTAGACTTAGGTTTTTTAGACTTACTACAGCCAAATTAGATATAACATTAAAAAGCGAAATTCGGGTCTCAAAAGTATGTCATGTGATTAAAGAACCTGTGGCTAAAACTAAACTAAATACAAATATGTAATTTGCTATTTTAATAATATTTTCAAGTAGTCCTTGAATTGATTTATAACGTCGTGTCGTCATCTCCGGTGAAGTTGCAATAAAATATTGGTAAAACAACAATGCGTTACTAATTATTTTGTTCCATCTTTCACCCGTAACAAGCGGCGAGCGTGACTATAAAATATTATTTATTATTCGTTGCATCATCGATATAGTGGCTAATATAGCTATTGTTAAATTAATTACATTACGAATCGGGAAAACCTACGTTTATAGATATACAATGGGTATACTTATAGGTCATATACTTCGTGATAGGAACAATAAGTGGTCTAAAGCTATAACGGAATTGCAAATTAGAAATGGATTTAAAAGAAGTAGAGGAAGGCAACGTAAACGCTTGGGACGACGTCATAGTTGAGGCAGCTGGTGCCCTGTGGGCTAGCAACGCACGAGATCATCATAATGGAGAATTGACGAAGACACCGAAATGCAATAACCAGCGCTGGGGCTCTGTCTTGCATAGAGTCGCAGCATAATGCTGAGCGATAGCCGTTTTGCGTGGATGTGACGCATGTTTCCCCCAACTCTTTCTTATATTTTTTTTGTGTTTACGTTCTTTATTGCGTCATGTTTACCGCAAATAAAAGTATTTTCTTTCTTTCAATAGTTATATTTTGCTAAATTTAATTATATTGTAATTAGTTTTAGTTCATCAGTAAATAAAGGCTTTATTAATATTATTATATACTTATAGTATAACATCAACGACTCTGGAGTAGTTACTATCAACAATGTACCTATACAGTCAACCGCAAATTACAATAACCAGGAAAATACCTGTATTGCTATTTCCTAGATATTATTATAGAGGTGTGAGGAACAGGGTGTAAAGTTCACTCATCCTCCATAGAAAAGGGAGGATCCTCCAACCAGACAAGTGTTGTGTCTGACGGGCAACTGCCCTATGATTCATGTCGGGCCTGCATTTAGTCATCCATAAAAGATGATCCTAAAGTAACCCAATGCTCATGATCTGTTTAGCCTTAGATTTGTTTATTTCCCAACTATGTTGAGTTCGGCTTCCAGCGTAACCGGATGCAGGTGAATAACAGTATTTTACATGGAGCGACTGCCTAACTGACCTCCACAACCCAGTTACTGGGTTACACAATACCCCTTGATAAGACTAGTTGTCACTTTCTGGCGTCTGACTACCTGTAACGACTGTACTAATGACAGCCAGGAACCATCCAAGGCACGGAAAGCAACTAATTCCTTTTCCAAATACACAACAAACTTATTAATAATTTCATAAATAATTACAGGAGGAACTAAAAGAAGTGTTCGAAGGTTCCTGCAAGCTGATCCCCCTGAATATAGTCGCGAAGGAATGCATGAAGTTGGCTGATGACTTCGTGCCTGAGCTGGTTGAGACGCTGGTTTCCGAGATGAACCCTCAGCAGGTCTGCTCCGTCGCCGGCCTCTGTAACAGTGCCAGAATTGATGACATGCTTGAAGACTTTGTAAGTAGAGCTTATTATAAATATTTTTACCAACTTTTCAGAGACGATGACGGTTTTTAGTTTGTTGTTGCGTGTAAACTTCGTGGAATGAAATGAGCTTACTTCAAACTCACTTCACCTACGTTTCACGCTGAAATTTTACAGAACAGCAGTGGGATTCTGTAACCGTTCTGTAAAAGTTAGGTGAATTGAGCGTGCAGTGAGCTAATAATAATGATTTATTACCGACATCAAAAAAAAGGAGGTTATCAATTCGATACGTATGTATGTAATATTATTGGAATTGCATTATATTCACATATGACAATCTATTAGGGCTTCCAAACAAATATACAAAATTTTGTAGACGTATGTATGTATGTATGTATGCATGTATGTATGTATGTTTGTCCACGCATATCTCCGGAACTATTAATCGGATCGTGACGATTTTTTTTTATTGGCTTACATTTACTTCAACTTAGGGAACAGTGCAAGTTTCATCAAGATCGATTCAGTAATTTTCAAGTTATGGACTAACACGTGAAAGTGTGACGGCCTGGCTTATTGATACGAGCTACGGGTGTAGTGTCAAAGGGAAAACATCTCAAAACCTTGGTCAAATTCTCGTGCAAAAACTAAAAATAAAGAAATAAAAATAATTTTAAAAAATTAAACCGACTTCAAAAATAAATACTTAACTCAAAATTATGAAATAACTTTAATTTCGGAAGTCGGTGGCATAAAAATTAAACTAGAATACAGATCCCAAGACACCGACTTCCGAAATTAAAGTTATTTCATAATTTTGAGTTAAGTATTTCTTTTTGAAGTCGGTTTAATTTTTTTAAATTATTTTTATTTTCTCACCACAATACATGTACATTAGTGAGATAACAATACAAAACACGTAACAGCAATAATTATATTGTGGGAGACTGGTACCTAAACTAGACGTGAGGTCTGTATTTCAGGTCACCAGGTCTCCAGCCCTTGGGCAGTGCTTACATTTTAATGTTAGTGTACTTTGAATAATCAGTGCGGTAAGAATTTAGAAAAGGTATAGACAAAAATAAATAGAAAATAAAATAAAATTAGAGCTGTCAATAGTGTCCTAGCAAAAATAAACTCACATCACCTAAGTTTTCACGGTGAGATTTTTACAGAATCGACCGGCAGACCGGCTGCTCACTTGGTTACTTCCTCTTTCGATTAGTGAAACCGATAGCATGTCACGCTGTTTAGATATTTTAATACATAGGAGCAGGTTCGGTAGGAGGTGATTTTTTCAACGTCATACGGTTGTGTACAATTCCTTGTGCGTTTTTTAGCCTTTCTATAGGCACTTGGCTCGGTTATACTTTGTTAGTAAATTCTTATTAGCTCAAATACACATTGTAATAATAATTGTTAGCAAATACACTAATAGCAGCAAAATTAGCAGTAGTAACCTCGTCTTTGTCTGGTTCTTTGTCAAATCAGGTACCTTTTGTCACAAAGTACATGCGCACTTTGTACTGACCCAGTTGTGTGTCAACGATGAACTAAATGCGTCATTGAGATTATCTCCAATTTGCATGTATATTGTAAACAAATCTATAACGATGTTTTAATATTAGAAATTAATACCACGTGTAAAATTCTGTTTTAATTATAACTTTCATAATTTATAATGCTCTGCCATATGTGCTAACTATTTATTTAGCCCGCAATGCCCACTGGGCAAGTAATAAATTGAGGCCCCCTTTATTGTTATTGATTTTCAAATAACATGTTATATATTGTGATCTACAAATTCCGTTTAACTCAGTAAAATCTTTACTTTGAAGCATTATTTGGTCTCATGACCCATAAAATTCGCTGTAATACAAAAAATTATTGATGTCATCAATTTATTACCTATACCTGCTTATTTTACATTGCTTTTCTTTGTAAAATTAGTCACGAACACGCGATAATCATGTTCTTTCAATTTTTGTAACGAGTTAAAAAAAAAAGTGACAACAATAATAAATATTATTATTTATGTTAGGCCTTTAGGTTATATTATAAAAGTAGTGCGCTTGACGCGGCAAATATCAACAGAGGAAATGCGAATAACGTAGGATGCATCGATAAGATATCACGTTGAAATATAACTTGATTTATATTTTTTGTTAAACTGGAACATTTATTTAAATTATTTATTTAACATTATTATTTTTTTTTACTTTGGAATAACTGCAGACAACCAACCAAAAAATATAAACATGTCCCAGAATTAACGAACACCACCAACACCCCAATTAGAATACATAATCAGCCTATAATGTTCCCACTGCTGGGCCACAGGCCACCACGCGGGCCCAGTGCGAGTTGGTAGATGTCACATGTCTTCGAATTTTTGGTTCTAGGACATGCCGGTTTTCTCACGATGTTTTCCTTCACCGTTTTGAGAGCAGTGGTGATGATATAATTTACACAAAGTAAAGCGCCTGTCTGGGTTCGAACCTACGACCTACAACTCGTAAGTCGCGGCCGCTACCACTTGGCCACTACTGCTCTCCTTGGCCACCACTGCTCTCGCCCAATTAGAATATTATGTTATAATTATAATATTGTTTAATTTGATGTATAAAACATTAATTATTTATTAAAATTTTTCTACTAATTGTGGGCGAAAATTGTGGTCACGTAACAAATCTGTGCAAGCACTCAGTTGCACACGTATAAGGGTCTAGCGTGGTAGGTACTTGGTTCATTTTGGTTTGTTTTGACTGTACAGTAGAAGTGTGTTTGTAATTTACGCAGTTTTAATTATTTTTGTGGATAAAAAATTACCTAAGTATATCAAAAATGACAGAAATCGATTCAGTAAACGATTCTGAACTATACTTTTATAATGTGCATTAATCGCTCCGGCCCGGCGCGTACCACTGGTGGCACATTACAATAGAAAATCAACTGTGCCTCATTAGCCGGCCTTAACTAGTTAATTCAGTTACACAGTGAGCATCATTATGATGAATAAAGGCGATACACAAGTGACTGTAATTTATTTCATAAGCCACGTTGACATTAATTAAAAGTCATTATAGTTTTTGTTAACATTTTGCAGTAAACCGTGTACATTAATGTATTACTTAAATCAATAAACAGCGAAACAGTACTTTCGTTCACATTAGTCACAAATTAAATCATATCGACATTATTATCAGGTTATCGCGATAACATTAGACGGCATGACCTTCCATCACGCCACGTTTGTAAATATTACAAGTAAATGTTTTATTGTGCCGATAAATGTCTATAACATTCACATTTTGCAAATAATTTCACGTACTTACATTTGTTTCCTTTGTTATACTCTCATTTCACAAATGATGATATTACAACCCCATGCAAAACGTTTTCTTCTAATTCAGTTTTCAGGAATTTATAGTTCAAGATCTATCTGCATATACTCGTACAATGAACTAACCAGAAATCGAATTGAGACCTTTTGGTACACGCTACCACATAAGCTTGAGCATTTTACAACTAAACTAAATGTGAATTTAGTTAATTTCACAAACACAAATGTTAATAAAAATGTCCTAAACACATTGTAAATGAAATAGAAACCGTGTGTCTTAGAAATAAGATTCTAAATCCAACAAGTATTAAATTCGTCATGTTTACATTGTTACAGTACACCCAAATGAGCCTGCGTGTGGAATGCAACAACTGTCAGCGGACCGTCGGCGTGTTGAGGAATAAGTTCGACGCCACCAGCTATGAAGACTTCCTTCTTGGATTATTGCAGGTACAATTTATTAATAGCAATACTTGTTGGTTATTATTTTCAGCTTGTATTACTTTTCGAGCCGACTGGCAATGTTAAAAATACCTTGTTGGTTTAAAATACCTTTATAATTGTAAGATAACCATTAAAGTGAATGGATAGTGGTAGATCGCGAAATTCAATTTTTTTTAAGTTTTTTGCAATTTGCAGGTCAGTGTCAGATTGTATCTTGATCAAAATATGATTCGCGACAAGGTACCTACATATTTAGATAATTATAATCATTAATATATCTTTCTAAGTTAGATTTCTACCACCAACCACCAATCTCTTATGGAAAAGTGTTAGGGGTAGAAATCTAACTTAGAAAGATGTATTAATGATTCTAATGATTATAATTCTCTAAATATGTACCTGTTATTGTCGTGAATCATATTTTGATCAAGATACAACCTGACACTGACCTGCAAATTGCAAAAAACGTAAGAAAATTTAAATTTCGCGGTCTCATATACCCATTCACCTTAAGCTCTAACAATTAATTTTATTGTGGTGCATTACATCCACTCCCTCTCACAGAAAGGGGGCGAGGGCAACATGTTAGGCCCAGCTTACGTGCCTTCTCCCTTTCCTTTCTTTACAATGTATGGTAATTATGATCAGAGGCGACACTGCAACTTTCACTTCAATCGAGAGTCGAGCCCGTCTAACACGAAGGTATCGTGTGAATTGTGTCGAATGATTGCTAAATCACTACGATATTCAACAATCAAATCAAATCATTTATTTCAGGTATACACCCATATAAAATTTAACCAGATTAAAATTACAATAAAAAAAAAATTAAAAGTATTAATTATATCAAAAATTAAAAATAATATCAAAAATTAAAAATTGTCAAAAATTATTACAAAACAACACAATAACAAAGGAATAGATAAGTGTTATTGCTGCTGGAGTATTAATTGCCTTAGACGAAGAAATAGTAACAATAAAATTTAAAAAAAAATTTCTTCCCCAGATGTGCCGCAAGATGGACTCCCTGTCCGACTCCTGCGCGATGCTGGTGTTCAAGTACTACGAGAACATAGTGCAGGCGGTGAAGCAGGACTTCACTCCTCAGAGCATGTGTCACGTCACCGGACAGTGCGCGTACAAGTTCCATCAACACGACGAGTTTACCTTCCCTGCACAGTTTACCGACTTCAGGCCTACTGAGTAAGTCACCTTCATAAATAACTAGAAAACTAAAATGTTTGACTGCCTCGTTGGTTTGGCTGCAAGCACTACTGCTGAACATGAGGTCCTGGATTTGATTCCCAGGCTGTTCAAAGGGTTTTTCCACCAGGAATTTCTTAGTAGCAGCTGGAAGTCCTGGATTTGTACCCATTTGATGGCAATAAGCTCGCCCTATTACATTGGACAAAAACATAACTAGCGGAATGTGGGTATACTATACAATGCGTAACATAATGAACGCAAGACCTCATACACCCCAATTAGAGTATTGAGTTAAAAGCATAATACAATGATCAAAACAATTTTTTTTAAAGCTAACTATTTTTATTAAGTAAATTGTGTTGACCCTATCATTACTTTATGCATTCAAAATTGAGTCTTATTGCCTTGATATAAGATTTAATTTTCTTTGGCTCAATCGGCGATCAGTATGGCAAAATACATAATAAAAAAAAAAATACCTATCTTAAATGTTACCGAAATTGATTCAGTAATCAATTATGAACGAACTACTTTCAGGACTTGCGTTTATTCTGTTACACCTTGTATAGGTACACCTCTGCCTAACCTTTTGAGGACTACAGGAGGGTGATGTTATGTTCATGTTATGAAATTTTTTGATAGCGTTGTGTATCGAGACAGTATTTACGCCCTCTAGTAGCGTGTAGTACTACGGCTACAAGCCCATTAATGCATGTTTGCCGTCTGTCGCGACAAGTCAAACAAAGCTGATATAGTTCTTTCCTCAAAAGGGTGATCCCCGAGGTGCTCCACTATTGTTGCTTCCAAATAGCCGACTGAAACCGAGAAGTTAGAAACTATGCTTTCGGCATTTCTAGATATGCAGAACATATTCTTACTTAAATTATTATCATCTTTATAAAATTACTACTCGAGCCTTTTCCCGCGAGGTATATCGATAAAAAAGTAACCTATCTCCATCCCCGGGATGCAATCTATCTCTCTGCCAAATTTTAGCGAAATCCGTTCAGTAGTTTAGGCGTGAAAAGGTAACATACAGACAGACAGATAGACAGAGTTACTTTCGAATTTATAATATTAGTATGGATAAACATGATTTAAATATTGTCTTGTTCTAATTTGATTGTATGTTTGTTCGACAGAGACGTGCCTTGCGAACTGTGTGAACAGCTGGTCAAGCATCTGCGTGACGTCATGGTCGCCAACACCACTGAAATCGAGTTCTACAGGGTGCTGAAAGGTAACGGTTTCAAATTGTCAACAAAGAAAATTCAAAGTAAACGCTAAGTTAATTCTAATTCATTTAGAAAGGGTTTAAAAATAACTATTCACGAAATAAACAAATTCCACAGCAAAATTGATTCTATCATAATCTTAAAATGTAATTAGTCTAGTGTCAAAAAATTGAGTTTACCATCACACATTTCGTGAACATCTTTTAGAGACTTTTGTAAAAGAGAGAGACGGAATACCAGTATACAGCTGGATTACGAAAGAATCGTAATTGTTATCATCATAATTAATTCTAAAGCAGCTCTGGCTAAAAATAACATCCACACGGGTCGATCGATTAGGTTAAGCTACGCTTGCCTAGGTCGGTCCGTGGATGAGTGACTGTGCATACCGATACGTGCTTTGGAAAGAATGTTTAGTCGTTAGTCCCGGCTGGCGTTCGTAGGATCTTTGACAGTCGTTACGAGTCGTCAGTCTGACAACCAGACTTACCGAGGGGTATCATGTTACACAGTAACGGGGTTGTAGAGGTCAGATAGGCAGTCGCTCCATGTAAAATACTGGTGTTCAGCTGCATCTGGTTAGATTGGAAGCCGACCCCAACAAGGTTGAGAAAAGGCTAGGCAGGCATCATAATTAATACTACAATATTTCTTTCCTGCAGGCCTATGCAAACAGACAGGCAACTTCAAAAACGAATGCCTGCATTTGGCCGAACAGTACTACCCCCTCATCTACAAGTACTTAGTCGAAGAATTACAAGCCAACGCTCTATGCGCTATGATTGGCGTGTGTGGCAACAAGACGGATGAACCTATCGCTCCATTGATATCAGGAGAGCTGGCTGTTAAGACTGTTTCCAAGAAGCTGATTGGTGACGATAACAAAGATGCTGCCTCTGATAAGGTGAGAAATTGCATTGAATTGATATTTAAACTAACTTTTTTTTAGTGTTCGACGATCCGTAACGTCATTGATTAGAAGTTGCAGCTCTAAGTAAAACTATGTATTTAGCTTGTTGCAATTAGTGCCTACCACATGTTAGGCTCCACAATGATATGTTCTATGGTCATAGTAACAAAAACTAGACCCAAACCAACTGTTACTAAATCATCATAATCTGGCAAGCTGTTGCTGAAGAAATGTGTAAGCAAAACTCGTGTTAATTTTGTTCCTGCCGGTATAAAAATTAAAATTATTATTTACTAGCTTCTGCCCGCGACTTCGTCCGCGTGAAATTTCTTGTACCCCCACCCCGTCGCAACACTTCGTATTCGCTTAGCGCTTTTTTTTTTCTTATTAAAATTTCATTCTGACTTTTTTCTTTTTGCTCGGCTCCTAAGCGTCATAGCGTGATATTAAATAGCCTATAGCCTTTCTCAAGAATTGGGCTATCAAATGAAAAAAGATTTTTTCAAATCTGACCGGTAGTTCCAGAAATTATCGCGTTCAAACAAACAAACTCTTCAGCTTTATTATTAGTATAGATTTAGTGTAGACGTATAGGTTTGCTTAATCTAGCTTTAATCTACCTTCAAACTTCTGCATTGCTAATTAGTAATCCCGTCTTCACTCTCTCCACAGTTGGCCAGCATCCCTATCGCCAAACAAACCAACGTGCGCGTCCTCCCAGCGGAAATAGTTCCGCTGCCAATTGAGCGTATGTTCGTGTCCATGCCACAGCCACAAGGGAAGGCGGCCTGCTCCTTCTGCCAGTACTTCTTACACTACCTGCAAGTTGAGATCAGCGACACTAGAACTGAGGTACGTACAAAATAGCTGCCAAGCCTTAGTTGCAGTTGTTATCCATACTATAATATTATAAATGCGAAAGTGTGCCTGTCTGTCGACTACATCTATTTATTTTTAGGGTTCCGTACTACAAAAGGAAAAACGGAACCCTTATAAAATCACTTCGTTGTCCGTCTGTGAAGACCCTTTTTTCTCAGGAACGCGTGAAGTTATCAAGTTGAAATTAATTATTTGTAGCAATGAATAAATCAAACTTCTAAGTCAACATAATCAAAAGATACTGGCGTTTATGTTCCGCACACACTCGCAAGGGAATTAAAACCTATAGGGTACTTCCCGTTGAACTAGAATCATGAAATTTGGCAAGAAGCAATGTCATGTAGCACAAGTAAAGGAAAAAACCCGGAAACCCAAAATTTGTAATTAATTACATATCTTCAAATTAGTGCGGAACCCTCGGTGCGCGAGTCCGACTCGCACTTGACCGGTTTTTTTTTTTATAATATGACGTATAAAACTGATTATAAGATCCTAATAACAGAATAAACAATGTATTTTATACCATCGATTAAATCGAGCTACTACATAAATATTTAATTGCACAGGACGAGATCTTCGAAGCAGTAGACAAGGCGTGCGACAAACTGCCGCAGTCGGTCAACGGAGAATGCAAACAATTCGTGACGCAATACGGACCAGCCATCGTCGCATTGTTGGTACAGAGGATCGACCCAGCTACCGTGAGTATACATCATCAAAAGTATGACTACCCGGATATAATAGGCTGCATATCCAAGATGCAGCCTATTACCGACGACCTTGTGAAGGCCGCAGGAACCCGTTGGATGCGAGAAGCACAGAACCGGTCGAAGTGGAAGTGCTTGGGGGAGGCCTATGTCCAGCAGTGGACGTCTTTTGGCTGAAATGATGATGATGATATCCAAGATGTCCAAGTAGAAGAGTGACAACAAAACCGGCTTTATTTATTTATTGCTGAATACGCCTGCTCTTGACCTCGATCACGCCTAATGGAAAGCGTTGGATGAGGCCTATGATGTAAACAAACGTGCCCAGAAGATGCCTGTTCACTTTAGCTTTGAAGGCAAATGAATTAAAGGTGGAAGGGAACACAGTCGCTGGCAGAGATTTCCACACTTTGGCTGTGCGCATTATAAACGTGGAGGAGAAGCGCTGAGTACTAATGGTCGGGATATCAACCAAGTACTAATGGTCGGGATATCAACCAAGTACTAATGGTCGGGACATCAACCAAGTACTAATGGTCGGGATATCAACCAAGTACTAATGGTCGGGATATCAACCAAGTACTAATGGTCGGGATATCAACCAAGTACTAATGGTCGGGATATCAACCAAGTACTAATGGTCGGGATATCAACCAAGTGCGGATGGTACGCAGCACCCTAATTGCGTAACACACTTTTTTTTTTAACAACGTTTCCCCACACTAGGAATTTATCCTGTAAACTATTACTATCAATTTGAATCATTTTAAACATATTTCTAATCCATTGCTCCATATGTTCAAATAATGTGTCTGCTCAACAACGCAAATAACGCAATGAATGTTGTTGAACTGTCAAAATGAAACCCATTGCTGTGTGTTAGTGTATTACGCAATTACCCTGCTGGTCGTGGAGCTCCTGCGCACACTCTCCGAAGCACAGTCTGTAGAAGACCGACAGGCTTGCAGCCACGACATCACAGCTCACTGCTGGCCCTAGTAGCAATACTTACTAGGTTATCGATCGGGTATAAAGAAGGAACTTATTATTACGAATAATTCGTTCCTTATTTATACCCGGTTAGAATCGAAACTCGCATTTTCCCTACAGTTTCGGAGCGTTCGGTACGCTCAGGTTAGCTCAGTTTATCTTAGCTTTCTATACTACAATAAGTATTATTTCTTTTTATTGTCAGTAGAAGGGCTGCTATCTCTTCGTTCATGATGCGAATAAACTTTTAATTTAGTAATCTTACTTAGCTTCAAAACTTACAAAGTATGTTTGTCGGGCAGATTTGTCCCGCGGTCGGCATCTGCCCGCAGGCGGGCGAGGTGCGGCGCGTGGACATCAACTCGGAGAAGTCCAACTGCCCGCTGTGCCTGTTCGCTGTTGAGCAACTCGAGACTATGCTCAAAAATAACCGCACTGAGGTATGTTGTCTTTGAATACGAATTATTATTTACTGACATTTTGTCTTTTATAACAATCATAATCGTTGCGTAAAATTTTTCTTCGGTTATTAAAAAAAAAACTTTATTTGAATGCTAATTAAGTTGATTTCAGAGTGACTAGCAATATTCAAAAAGTTATAAAAATGTTTGAAGTTGTAGCGTAAACTGAACTTTATTATGTAGGATTTAAAGTTATTTTTCCATAAACTCATATTTGTTTATATTTTTAGCAAATAAATCGCGAATGCAGATTATATTTATTTACGTAGTAGTATTATATTTTGAAACCTAAGCCAATCATCATTCCACAGGAAAGCATCCGCCAGGCCCTCGACAATCTTTGCACGCATCTCTCGACGAAGCTCCGCACGGAATGCGTCGACTTCGTGGACACATACGCGCCACAGTTGGTCGAGATGTTGGTCGCCGACATGAATGCACAGGAAATATGCGTGTACCTCAAACTGTGCAAGGATGAGGTCAAGGTAAGCAATTCTTCTTCTTTTCGTTTCTTCTATAATGTTTTCTACTAAAATGTTCATAAGTACCTACAGTTAAGCCATAAATACGTATTGCCTGCCCCATTGGTCTCGTGGTTGCAAGTGCGACTACTGAGCCTGGGGTCCTGGGTTCGATTCCCGGGTCGGACAAAGTGTTATTGGGTTTTCCATTAGGAATTTCTTAGTAACAGCCCTAAGTTTGGAAGTTGGCGGTTTAATACCCCTGTGCCTCGGAAAGCACGTAAAGCCGTTGGTCCTGCGCCTGAACTCTCCCCGGTCGTGTCGGATTGCCGCTCCATCGGACTATGAGAGTAAAGGAACAGAGAGTGCACCTGTGTTTGCGCACACACTTGTGCACTATAATATCTCCTGCGTACCTGGCTAATCTCTATTGAGATGGGCCACCGTAACCGAAAACGGTCGGGGAGGCTATTATTAAATACATATTTCATTCTCAGGACCCGTTGAAGATCACCAGCCACAGTGCCATTGACAAGTTCCATGAGAAGCCGCAGCGGATGGCCGACAGGAACAACTTCAGAGGAAAGTCGCTGCTACCTACCAACATGTTGGTGGCTGTGAACAAGGATCATGATATCGGTACGTTGGTTTTCTGTGATTTTTCTATAAGCTACTGTAGTTTTAATGACATTCATTTGGGTCTTAGGAATGTTTTCTTTATTCGCATTTTATTATGACAGGCTAATAGTTATAGAACAGTGACCGCGACTTACGAGTTTGTACAGACCCCGGCACGTAACTTGGCAAGAGTCGTTAGATGCCTTTTCCCTTTCTTTAACTTTCTTGTAAACAGACATATTTAAAAATAATCTATGGCAATAACCATAGTATAATGACAAACAATAAAAGTGACCATTTTCTTGTTGCACTAAGTGTACATGCGCTAACTTACTCCCCCTACGCCAAAACCTTGCCAAGTTACGTGCCGGCCACTGTAGGTCGTGGGTTCGAAGCTAAGCAGGCACTTTATTTTGTGTAAATTATTCATTACCACCACTCTGGTGAAGGAAACCATTGTGAACAAACCGGCATGTCCTGGAACTAAACATTCAAAGACATGGGACATCCACTAATCCTCACTGGGTCACGTGGTGAACTGTGGGTATGGCCCACTCGCTCTCACAGAGAGGCCTGTGTCCCAGCAGTGGGAACATTATAGGCTGCATGCTCTAAGTAGTTTCTTGCTCGTAAACATTAATTTAAAAGCAATCTTAGCCTTCCCAAAGATACAAATAAGGATTCTGCTTCTTTTTCTTCGTGTCTCTGGCACAACGTCACAACGTGTGACGGCACGGTTTAAATGTTTGTAAACGCACCCACAATACAGGAGAAATTCCTAGTGTGGGGCAACGTTTAAAAAAAAAAAAATGGGATCAAAACTTTTAAAAAGTTTTTGGCCAACAATATAAATGTTCTTCTGAAGACAGGAAGTGTCAAGGAAGCGGGTTTCAAACGTCCGGCCTGACTTTCATGCCATATTTAGTGTGTCGTAGAATTAGAACCATTTATTTTTTTAACAGTTCGACCTTTTTGATGGTTTCCATTAAGGGGCTCACAGGACCTAAACGCAAAAAACGCAAGTTTTAGAAACAATAAAAGTATATGATCGACTACAGTAAACTAAATCAGAAAAATATATGATATTCTTCAGGATATAGGCTAGGTATATAGTGTGTTGAAAACATAATACAACTAATTTGATACGATAGAAAAAATCATGAAAATACCTCTAAAACCTTTCTTTATACAATAAAAACCATACTAATATACATACAATCATTCTGATTTTTTGTCAGATTATTCTACAAGCAACATACTAAAACACTACTGTTTTAATTTTTTTGTCCAAACAATAGATTTTTTGTAATTAAACAATTGCTTCATATTTTGCAATAAAGTACCAGTGTTGTGTCATAGCGCTTCTCTTTCTTTTCTATGCAGTCCGACAGTGACCGCGCTTTAGATCATGTAAGCCCCTTAAAATACAATATGTGACATTTCCAGAAACGAACGAGATCTACGACAACACAGTGAACGGCCGCGCTGTAAGCCCTCCAGTGTCGCAGAAGTCTGTCTGTGTTATTTGCCAGTTTGTGCTCAGAGAGATCCAAGACGAGATCAAGGACAAGCATAATGAGGTGTGTACATCTATTCAACTAGCTGTTCATTTTTCAGCTTTAGACCCACGATTTTTCCAGCTGCGTTTTATCTACCGTCAAACGGGGTGAATAGCGATGTAGGGGTGAATCGGGACGAAACTTTAAAAGCGATTTTAACATTGAAATAATATAGTTTGTTGCCAAAAAGGAGTCTTAATGTGTTTATTGTATTATAATTAACGATTAAGTGTCCTTTTCGGCAACAAACTGTATTATTTCAACGTTAAAATCGCTTTTAAAGTTTTGTCCCAATTCACCCCTGCATCCCTATTCACCCCGTTTGGTGGTATTTGTTTGGTGGATGTGATAAGAGACACAATAGGATGATTAAAAAAAAATTGTTTTACTCCAATACATATTACAAGCTGGTCAAAATATGATGACTGTGAGTGATGATGTGATTTCTCATGATTTTCACTTCTTAGCGTATTGTATAGTGTGTTCCATTACTTAGATTTTTTTTTTGGGTGGGAAATCATCAAATGAAGTCTGACACTCCCTCCCGCTCTGGGCGGAGCGGAAAGGAGTGTTAGACTCTTACTGACTAAAACCCACCCGTATTCCTTCCTTAGCCCTTTATGTTCAGGGCCGGCGGTAACCCTTTCGGTCAATCCCGCTGACCCGGCACGCTTCGGCCCTTTACTTAGCTTACATTATCAATACCGACCAAAAGATATTCGACAATTTTGGCAGTACCTACTAACATTCTAACATCATACAATTCCCATCCAGGATGAAGTCAAAAACATAGTGCTCAACGTATGCAAACGCTTGCCGAAGTCCGTCCGTTCTGAATGCGACCAGTTCGTGGAGAAGTACGCCGACATGGTGATCAGTCTGTTGGAGCAGGAACTGGAGCCGGACCAGGTGTGCCAGGAACTCAAGCTCTGTGATAGCGTCAGTGTGGCTACTGCTAAAGGTATGGGTATTGAATTGTTGGTAGTTTCAAGTATTTTCCTGTAACAAAGTCATAGCTGTGCAATGTCTCAAACTCACCAACATACATAATGTCTCCTTCATCATCAAGTGCTTTGATGATGAAGGAGACATTCTATTTTGGGATTGGTATTTATCGTCATAATGAGCTCGACTATTCATAAATATCATGTTTATGTCATTATAATGCCAAAAAAAAAACAGCCAAGTGCGAGTCGGACTCGCACACGAAGGGTTCCGTACCACATGGCATAAAACGCCGAAAAAACTAGTCTAGCTATCACGGTTCATGAGATACAGCCTGTTGACAGACAGACGGACAGTGGAGTCTTAGTAATAGGATCCCGTTTTTACCCTTTGGGTACGGAACCCTAAAAAACAGGGCGCCATGGACTTCATCACCGTTTTGGTAACATACATATTTGTTGCTATTTACGACGTTAATGGAAAAAGGTCAAATTAAATTAGCTAAAGAAACTTCGCAGACGTGATGGCTATCGATATCTAATGACGATAAAATGACGATTTTGTTTTAATCGTCATTAGATGCCGTCATTAGATACACATCACATTTGCGGAGTTTGGCTCAGTAATTTAATATGACCCTGTTCATTAATAATGGGATTCCTCCTTCACGACAAACGTAGTCATCACTCAGATATGAAATGAGTTATTCTCAGGGACTACACTTATTTGCGGCAAAGTTTGTTCTAATTCCTTTATAAACCGCCCTGTAGAAAAAACGTGTCTATCAACAAGCTTCCATAGTCCTCCATACAACACTGACCACCGTGCCTACACACGGCGAATAAACCGTAGTTTTTCACGGCAAGCACAACATGTGTACAATGTGCTTTACAATTACTCACTTCATCATCATCATCATCATTTCAGCCGAAAGACGTCCACTGCTGGACATAGACCTCCCCCAAGCACCTCCACGTCGACCGGTTTTGCGCTTCTCGCATCCAACGAGTACCTGCGGCCTTCACAAGGCCGTCGGTCCACCTTGTGGGAGGCCTTCCAATGCTACGTCTTCCGGTACACACTCACTCCCTTACTTACTCCAAAAATATTTCTACAGTGGAGATCCTAGACTGCGCAGTGTGCGAGGCAGTGGTGTTGGCGGTACACAAAGTGCTCAGCAACGACAGGGTCGACCGCAACATCGTGCACGTCGTCGAGAAGTCTTGCGCACTCCTACCAGCCAAGTATAATGACAGGGTGAGTATCAAATAAGGTTTTTTTTTTTTTGAATTTGTTTTGATCTTGACTCTAGTCTAGGTCAGAGGTGACAGAGACAAAGTCGACGTTGGAGTGAGCTTACACAGAAGAAGCCTGTTCACTCTTACTTTGAAGAGATTCGAGTTGATATTTTAAAAGATAGTAAGTACGTATACTTTTTGCTGCAGTGTAAACAAATATAGACTTATTTATTAAAATCTAACTGACCCGGCGAACTTCGTACCGCTTCAGAATCAATAAGAAAATGTGTGAGAAAATGAATTATCTCCTTTTTATTATTTTTTTCGTGAAATTTTCCCATGTTTTAATAGATATTCTGCTCTTCGGGGTGGAGACAAATCCAACAAATCAAAGATCATATCGGTCCAGCCGTTCTGGAGTTATAAATGGTGTAACTAACCCGACTTTATTTTATACAGGGTTATTGGTAAAACATTAACAACCTCTTAAGCGGTCATTGTACTCATCATTATGAACAACTCTTACTATGGGACCAAACTTGAAATCGCAAAAAAAAATCATATGTTTAGTACATTTTGACGAGTTATGCGAGCATAAATGTAGGGAACAGCTGATTTTTTTTGCCACTGGACCACCGCTGCTCCATACACACACACTTAAAGGCTATAAAAAAAAAACAGTGGCACTCCGGGAGTGCTGTCAGAAGTGAAAATAAAACACAAACAGAATACTTTGCCATCACTCACTGACATATCGGATATACATTAAAACCGAGTACATCCTGAGGACATCCGAAGCGGGTATTTTTTTAATCGTCTAAACAAAACACGCGCGATGACGCTTACGGTAAGAGTGGCGCGAGTTCAATGGTTTTTTTTTCTATCTCAAAAAATGCCCAATGCGTCTAAAGAACTTTTTACTTTAAAAACAACAGCCAATCTATTTTTTTTTTTTTTTTGAATCAGCAAGTTATTTCGTGTGCACTTTATCAAAAATGATATTGACATAGGGAAGCTGCATAAAGGAAGCTGCATATGGATCTCTATATCTGATTTAAATAAATGATTATTATTATAAATCATACAATCCACTTTCACCCCTCAAACGTCACGACTGACCTAGATAAACATTTGATAAATTGCCTAATATGAATTACATGTGTGACCTACATTACACCCCATAGAGTTCAATGAATAAAATGTGAACCTGATATTGTAACCTCAATCGGGTTCCAATTATTATCATGAAAGGGTAGATAATGCTCGCGGAAATATAAAGAGAGAAAATGTGTATTGTATAATTCCGAATCTATACTAATATTATAAATGCGAAAGTGTGTCTGTCTGTTACCTCTTCTCGCTTAAATCGCTGAACCGACTTAGATGAAATTTGGTATAGAGATAGCTTGAGTCCCGAGAAAGGACATAGGATAGTATTTATCCCGATATTCCCATGGGATCGAAACTTATGCGAGTGAAACCGCGGGGCGCTGCTAGTATATTATAAAAGTGATACACAAGAAATACAGGTTTTAGTGAAGTGGCCTTCACACTAATCCCCGAACAAATAATTTTATATCAGTTTTAGCTTAAAATGTTAGCTTGCAATACTATTAACCCCGACTATAAAACAATAAATAAACTTTTAAAATCTCTGCTACCTACTCAAATTAACCATACAAACAATCACTCCCCTTTTTAGGGTTCCGTACTCAAAGGGTAAAAACTGAACCCTTTTACTAAGACTTCGCTGTCTGTCCGTCCGTCCGTCCGTCCGTCTGTCTGTCGCCAGGCTGTATCTCAAGAACCGCGGTAGCTAGACAGTTGAAATTTTCACAAATTATGTATTTCTGTTGCCGCTATAACAACAAATACTAAAAACAAAATAAATATTTAAGGGTAATATTTTGGTGAATATTTAATTTTTTTCCCATACAACAAACGTGTTTTTTCGGCGTTTTTGCCTAGTGGTACGGAACCCTTCGTGCACTTGGCCAGTTTTTAAATAAAAATATGATTCCATGTCCACACTTCAGATCCGCGACTGTAAAACCCTTTGTACACGGCACTGTTTCTTTACAGTGCGGCGTATAAACCGCGCCATAGAAAAACGTGTCTGTCAACAAGCTTCCATATTGTTCCATACAACACTGACGACCGTGCCAACACACGGCGAATAAACCGTCGTTTTTCACGGCAAGAAAGACGTGTGTGTACAAAGGGCGTTTCTATGTATCTGTACTACCGATCATAAAAAGGTTTTAGCATTTACTTTATCTAAATAACAGGTGTTTATTTCAAAGTTATAGCTTGGTAAATGTGACAAAATACCGTTATTTAAAACTAGCTGCGCCCCGCGGTTTCACCCGCGTAAATGTCGATCACGTGGGAATATCGGGGTGAAAAGTAGCCTATATGTTAATCTAGGGTGTCGGCTACCTCCACACAAAATTTTATCAAAATTGGTCCAGCCGTTTGAGCGCGTGAAGAAGTAACAAACATATAAACACACACACTCACAAACTTTCGCCTTTATAATATTTGTGTGATAACGTTTCAGTGTTTATTAGAGGATACTTTGGATTACGATAAGTGGATATAAATGATAAGGATGATTATGTCATAGATCGGTGATTCTAACTATTATAAAATATGATACTAGTAATGGAAACGAAGAAAAACCAAAACCATACCTGTCACTAGGGTCAAAAATGCATGACAATATGTTGGAAAATCAGGAAGTGGTGAAAGGCGGGCGTTTTGGGGGACTGTCTTATGTAATTTTGACGTTAAAAAAGTGCTGATTCTCAGCCTAATTTGAATAAATGACTTTCGATTTTGATTTCACATTTTTTCATATGGTTTTGCAGTCATCAATGATATAAAGATATATATCGTTATGACTTAGAGATCATAACGATATACATCTTGCACTAATGACTGAAACGCACTACAAGTTTGAGATTATGTATACGAAACTTGCAAAGGCCAGCAATTGATCAAATACGTTTTCCTTGAAATTATTTTTAAGTAGGTACAAAAAATCTAAAGCTGAAATTCGACCAATTGATCTATGGGGAAGATTACACGTTTCCATCGTCCAAATACCAACTGGGCTATGGAGAACACTGGACTTAAACCAAAACTATGTTCCATTATAACATTATAACCCTGAGTTCACACCAGTTTCCTATACTTTTGATTCAGAGAAGCTTTTGTTATAATTTTTGGTTCACATCAAACATGTTTTAGGCAACATGGAATGTTTCAATGTCGCTGGCATGTAAAAGCAAAACATTCTTGCTAAACAAATAGCGAAACTAATTCTTAACCTTATTTCCAATTAATAGCCTGTATTATACTTATTCCAATGTTATACTTTCCTTGATTAGTGCCACTCGATGATGGAGATCTACGGCGACAGCATCATCCACCTGATCGAACAGTTCGGCACGAAGGGCGTGTGCAAGAAGATCGGCATGTGCTCGTCTTCCGACGCCGCCTACGTGCATATGTACCGGGAGAAGAGGAACTAACTGTGAGAGTACAATTGTATATTATTAGCAAACGCGTTACGCCGCGTTTACACGTGGATAAAACATGTATTCTACACATTGTGTATACTGTTTTTTTTTGTCGATTACACCTAAAAGAGTTGTATACAGAACTTGTAGAAAACAACAAAATAGTTAGCAATACACTTAACGATACATGTCCGAAACACCGTCAACAGACATCCCGTGAAACGACGTCAAGGCAGTCACACCGATAGACACGAAAAGCGACTTGAATTTACTATAGGGTGTTTGGAAGCTGGATACAAAGCCTTAAGGGGGTGATAGTTGACACCATTTAGAGCATTTTGAGCCAGACATGTACAATCAACAAAAGAGTTAGGTATGCAGGATGGTCAGATAAAGTTTAAATTTAGTAAGAAACCGATGGATGTTCTCGAATAAAATTTAATTTTATTAATAGAAAACAAACAGCTCATTTATCAAATTAAATTTCAGTCGACAACATCCATCGGTTTCTTACTAAACTTCAGCTATATCCGACGATCCTGCATACCTAACTCTTTTGTTGACTGTACATGTCTTAGACGAAGTATGTTTTTTTTATTTTATTCCCAGTTAAAGTTGGTATGTTATTTTTGACTAAATGTTTGTAGTTAAAAATATTGTGGTGTCTTACGACTTCCACGCGAACAAAGTCGCGGGCAGAAGCTAGTAATTAATAATGCACGCAATAATGCAATTTATAATGCATTAATAATTAACTAATAAGTTAATTAATTGTTAAGTGTGATGACGTGATGCGAGAGCTCAGTGATTCGTCAACTTGTGACAACTTTCACCCCTCTCGCACCGCGCAGCTACCTCAGGTAACGTCTCAGTTAAGCGGTCGACCTATAATAATGCGTTTTTCTATTTCAGGTCCGCACTCAGGTGTTTAGCAGATATTCGTAATCTCCTATAATATTAATTTTACTTAAGTCATGATTTTTTTCTACCAAATCCGTGTAATGATAAGTTTGATTCATTTAAACAAAAAATGTTGTGACTATTTTTACAATTAGGTAATTTTAGCAAGTGTGGAAAGACTAAAAATAAATTATGTGAATTGTTAAAAGTAATGAAATAATAATTGGAAAATAAGGAAAGTATTTTTGTAAAAAACGATGACGCGGAGAAGTGTACTTATATGCAAAATAAATAGTCACAATCACGTTTTGTTTCTTGTAGCTGTTGCTTCGTAATGTTGTTTGGATATCTCACGTAAAAATATTTATTAATTGTGAACCGGCAGAATATATATTAGAAAAAAACATCAAGTGGGAATTATCTAAACGGCATTCCGAAGTAAACATGATTTTAAGTGTATTTTGATTTTAGTTTTTTTTAAGTTAATCGTAATTCTTGACAATTTGTAACCGTCATGAGTAACCAGTATAATTAACTTCATATTTTTATTATACTTGCAACGACATTGTAGTTACACGCCTGTGATAGCTCATTTGTAAACTGTTTCTATAAATAAAGTTGGGAAAAGTAAATTATATGTTTTTATTGTGATGTTGTGAACGCGCCCGCGGCCCGCGTGGTGGATTATGGCCCACTCCCTCATAGAGTGGAGGCCTGTGTCCCAGCAGTGGGAACATTACTCAATACTGAATTCTTTATTGCATTTCATATGTATTACATAGATGTTATTACAAAGTAAAAGATCAAGAAGATCATTATAGGCTGATCAGCATAATCAGCGCTATGTTCACTATAGGTTTCTGATGCCTTGAAATGAAAATGTCGGAGGTACAGTCAACAGCAAAAGTAGATGATCAAAGTCAGAAATTCAATACGGAGTGATTCAAAAGTATTCTACGTAGTAAGTATTCTAAGTAGTAGTACTTCGCATAGTAGTAGTACGCCACACAGTTCTGACGCGAACTCCGTTCATTAGTATTGAATTTCTGATTTTGATCATCTAATTTTGCTGTTGACTGTACACTAGGCGATACGCCAGCACCGAGCACGTCTAACACATAGTGACTTGTACTATCTATAGCGTTTCAAGGATGAGTTCTTATTATTCTTGTTGGGCCCACGTGCACATTCAAGCAACAAACACCTGCCACTTTGTAAGACGAAGTCCGTTTTTGCAAAAAACAAAAAAACCAGTAACATGCAAAATTATTAATCAAATAAAGCTATTGCTACTAAAAAAAATCACGAAATACAAGAATCTATTTGACAAGCGATTCTTCGGAGGGCTTAGGTGTACGACATCGTTTGTCGTCCCTTTGCTCCGGCTGCTGAGGCGCGAGCTCGGGTTCGTTCGGGTTATGCCTTCGGAGATGCTCGGCTAGCCATAGAATGGGCTCCGCTGGTCGCTCGTGTGCCAACGCCGTCAAAGCTGGCAGTAAGGTCGGCGTCAAGTGCTTCTGTATATAGTCGTTTACTTGCCATTTACGAACGAGCGGCCCTACTATCACTGTGGGAAGAAGATAAGTTTTAAATTGTTCGTATAACAACTGATTTACTCTTGTAGGTAAACCAGAAAAAGTATGTGCTTCGGTAGTCTTCCTGATTCTGAATTAGCACGATCAGCACGCCACATAATAACCCCCACAAAGGCAATTTCAAAATTATGTAAGTACGCCGCGCTTTGTATCGTCGCTGACTGACATTATTTTGTCTATCGAAAAGTTTTGAAAAGTTTTTTGGAATTGCATAGTGTTGTTAGGTGGGACTGGGTCGGACACGTTTGTCGCATGTCGAACTAGTCATGGGACAAAACTACCACCATGTGGGTCCCAGAAAACGTCAGGTGACATCGCGGCAGACCCAGGGGAAGATGGCGGGATGAGCCCTGCATTGGGGCAACGTAGGCTAACAATAAATAATTAGTGTTGTTAACTATAGTTTTATAATAACTATCCTAACTCCAAATAATATTATAAATGCGAAAGTAAGTTTTTTTGTTTGTTACCTTTTCACGCTTAAACCACTACAGAAACGGACATAGGGTACCTTTCATCCCGAAAAAAAGTGCTGTTCCCGAGGAAAACAACAATAACGTTATTATCATAATAGATTGCGCCACGTGTCTTTCGAACGGGATCGACACTTATGCGTGAAACCGCGGGACGCTGTTAGTAGTTTTATAATCAACCATGGTAATACAAAATAGGCAAAATCTTCCATGGTCGTAACACCTACGAAGTCGAAGCCTTGGAGCGAACAGTGCAACAATATTTTTTCAACAGCCACTACGAGTTGGTCAAAGGAACGTAAGGGTAAGAACTTACTGTTAGGAAAGAAGAAATGAATCTCTCGGACTGCTTCAGCGAGGTTCTCACTGCCATGAAGACCATTGAAATAGTCTCCATACTTGGTGCGCCGGCCGTAGCACGCTCGCAAGCTATCCGGCCAGTACGCTTGAGCCTCCAGTACCCTACAAACAGAAATATAAAAAAAAAATACTTCAGAGGAACCAGTAAAGACAATAGCCTTTCTTATTTTAAGTAAGTTTGACATAGGTTTCATTTGTTAGTGCATACCTACTCAAGCGTTAATATTGGATCGAGTTTATAGAAACTCAAAATCTAGCGACAAACGATAAAGTTCTACTTTCTTGACGATGTTTTCCTTTCATTTTTATCACCAAGAAGTCCACAGCTGGAGGGGTCCGTGGCTAAATAATAACAGCAGCACAGGTCGATCGATCAGGTTAAGCTACGCTTGCCGCGGTTGGTCTGTGGATGGGTGACCATCTTTACATACCGTGAGGCGTGACCCCTCCGTGCCTCGGAAAGCACGTTAAGCCGTTCGTCCCGGCTGTGTCATTCCTGGATCTTTGACAGTCGTTACGGGTAGTCAGAAGCCCAAAAGTCTGACAACCATTCTTACCAAGGCGTATCGTGTTACCCAGTAACTGGGTTGTGGAGGTCAGACAGGCAGTCGCTCCATGTAAAATACTGGCATTCTCCATGTAATATATTGATATTGGCATCCGGTTATACTGGAAGCCGACCCCAATATAGTTGGGAAAAGGCTAGGCAGATGATGATGAAGTCCACAGCTGGACATAGACTTTCCGAGTCGCGATCCATTTAACACTACTGGGCTACTCTCATAGAGCTGCTACCAGCCACCCTGAGAAAATCGTCGTTTCACCTAGCGTGACGGCGATGACCTTACATAACGATTGCCGCTACGCGGTCTCCACTCAACAACACCATCATCGTCATCAGTTCTACGATTGATATGGTCGAACCATTTGCTCTTCAGCTTGTTTATTCTGTGGGCTAAGTTGACTACCCTGGTTTTCTGTCGGTTCACCTCATTCTCAATAGTGAATGGGTAGTGGTAGGCCGTGAAATTCAAATTTTCTTAGTCTTAGTAGGTAGGTATGGTTAGTGTCAGGTTGTATCTTTATTTAGAGAATTAGAATCATTAATACATTTTTCTAAATTAGATTTCTACCATAAACACTTTTCCATAAGAGATTGGTTCTTGTGGCACAAATCTAACTCAGAAAAATGTATTAATGATTCTAATGAAATTTTGAAAATTAATTAGTTAAAATTAATTAAAATAAAGAAAATTTGAATTTCGTGGTCTACCACTACTACCCATTCACCTTAACAATAAAGCTTTGATTTCCTAGGAAAGCGGTTCCGTCACATATTTTAAAACGGCCGCTAGACTGTACTCTTTGCTCATGAAAATCTGTCATTTACACCAGTATTTGACAGTATCTAAGTCAAACCTCGATGCCTAAAGATTTAAATCGCTAGATTTGCTCTCACCGTAATTGGTCACGCGAAAGTGTCCATACTGTTCTCAGTACCTATGGACAGGTTTTCGCACACGACTGTGCTCACACATTATTAAATCGCATTTCTATGACAATCGAGTCAATCGTCGGAGGTGTAAAAACGAAACAGAAACGCGACTAATCTTTTAACGCAGTAGAGCGAATCCAACGATTTAAATCTTTGTCGCTGTCATCATTTTCATAATAACCGTCACTGCGGCCGTTAAGTGTGGTCACCGTTCTTCTAGGAAACCGTAGCTTTAGCCTAAAAACCTGGACAAAAAACTACCACAAACTTAATACTAAAAGACCTGAAAAAAACCTACATAGCAGGTCCCATAAGAGTCCTCCACTTGGCGATGCAGTTCTTAGTGGCGAGGACAAGCGCTACGATTGGTCCGCTCGACATGTGCGCCACAAGGTGGGGGAAGTGATGGCTGCCGTAGTGGCCCCTGTACAGCTCGGCCGTCTGCTCAGGCGTCAGGCGAACTTGGCGCTTCTGTGGGAGATATTATAGAACTTTTTGGGTTAAACTCACAAGGCGATAGTCAAAGTGAAATCGTTTATTACAATTAGACCATTTAACGGCACTTTTGAATGTCATAAATAAGAAGACTTCATTCTAGTTGCCTCTTTCAAACGGTAGGTAGTTTCGTGTAGAAAAGAATGGGCAAGAAAATTCATAGTTACCTACTCTTAAATGTCCATACAAACGAGCGACACGAGACAACGGCAGAGGTTACTGCACCTGTCGTTTACTGTTCGTTTTAGTTAATAGATCAATAGTTAGGTACGTGTAATCTATACATTTGTGTATAAAGCTACTTAAAAATTATGTAGACAAGACAGAGTTCGTATGTTGCTCGTAGATCCGTAACTATGGCCGAAAGACCTGAAAAAGAACCTTTTGTTTGCTAACCAAAGTCGAACTTGGTCCAGGCAGCCTTAAATAAGAACAAGGTGTTGAAAAAATCGAATAAATAGCATTATCCCTTTGGTACAAGACGCGTGACGTCGCGTACTATATTTATATGGCACTAGTTATGTTACTTATAGGTCTCATAATTGGGCTAGTAAACAAATGATAGAACTAAAATTGTCAAGTGAAGTAGTAGGTATAAACCGTTCCGAAGAGTAACATATAATATCACAAATGTTTGCACTATTTCGTGCGAGTGTAAGTACCTTAGGCTAATAATGGAATAGTACGAAATGGAAACGAAGTTAATTAAAATTATAATTGCCTGAAACACTATTTCAAACAACTTTATTACAAACTCTAAACTTTTATGGCACGTCGATACCGTAGCTCGTAGCGCGTAGCAGCCTACGACGTAGCGGCTCATTTTCTTTCAAATCGCTACACAGTTGATACGCAGAGGTAATCTTTAAGCTAGGGGTGCGTCACATATTGTTGGGGGAAATTAATTAAATGAGACAGATCTAAAGAATACGCAGAATTACAAATGCAAGCAGTCTTTGAAATAATAATAATTACCTTGTTCCCGAATCCCGGTACGGGTGTAAGCTACAATTTTTTATATTCAAATATTCAAAAATGTAAGTAATTATAATAAATGAAATAATAATTATGTTTTTTATCAGTAAAGTAAAAAAGTGTAGGTATGTTGTTTTTGTTCAATAACATTACACTTTTTTCTTAATTGCGATCGGATTCGATTAAAGCCTGGTCGTAATCAGTAACAAAATACTATTACTACAGTGCGGCCGACGAGAGAATGGTTTCTTGACATGTGTCAATTTCATACAAACTTATAAATGTTTTGCTAATTTGATCTTTATTAGCTACTAGAATTGTCGCACTAACAACAGGTCGATTCTGTAAAAATCTCACTGTGAAAACTTAGGTGAAGTGAGTTTGTAATTGCTAGGAATTGACACTACTGACAGCTCACTCCACGCTCACTTCACTTAAGTTTTCACGGTGACAGTTTTACAGAATACCACCGCAGGTACCTATCAGGAACGCATTCCCTCGACGGCCGGATTGTAATAAAACGTCTATATCTGACATGAAGACATTATGTCTAGAAAACATGAATAAGTTTCATATTTTTCACACTTTTCTACAGAATAAAATAAAACGAAGCGAATGCAAATAGCAATTACTATCATGTGCGATAGTAAACATGTCCCCTTCAAACGTCAATGGGGAGACGTAATTAGTTTTTTTCTATGGTTTCCATAGATAACAGCGGTGACCGGTATGAGAGCTGGGGCTCAAAGATCTGCTGTTGACGTAGGGTTGTCGAACACACGGTTATAATTATTAAGAAATTCCTAATGGAAAAACTAAACTTCATTCCTAATGGTAATAGCCCGGAGTTTGGAAGTTGGCGGTGTGATGCCCCCGTGCCTCGGAAAGCACGTTAAACCGTTGGTCCTGCGCCTGATCTCTCTCCGGTCGTGTCGGATTGCCGTCTCATCGGACTATGAGAGTGAAAGAAGAGGGAGTGCACCTATGTCTGCGCGCACGCCTGCACACTATAATATCTCCCGTGTCGAAGGCTAGTCTCGTTTGAGATTGGCCGCCGTGGCCGAAATACGGTCTGGAGGACTTTACTTATTATTATTACTTTCTTCTAAAAGTTTTTGTATAACCTACTTACGGAAATAATTACATCATTTTACATTTATCATGGGAATAGGTACATTACTAAAAAAAAATATTATATTTGAAATATCTATACCTACAGGGACAAAACCTGAAATCGCGAAAAAAAAAAACAGCTGTTCCCATGTTCGTACCTATAACTCGTCAAAATGTAGGGAACAGCTGATTTTTTTTTACGATTTCAGGTTTGGTCCCATAGTAAAAGTTGTTCATAATGATGAGTACAATGACCTCTTAAGAGGTCTGAGGAATGTTTTACCAATAACCCTGGATATACCTACGTTGGAACATGTTATATCAGATGAATAGTTACACACCGATTTCTCTCTTTCAGTCGTCAGTAATTTTACTTTCGAAAAAAGGAAACAAAGCGTTGTGTAACTATAGGACAGGCGCTATTACTTATACAACATTTATTAGGGGGATAGGCCATAATAGGATTTAAGTATATTTAACCTACCCAGTTTCTCTATACCAAAGTTAACCACCACAAAATCTCACCACCCGGATAATAATTCTCAACAACGAAAGCGTGTCATCCCTATTTCTAAAGAGGGTTGCATGTGACGCGGAATAATGAAGGCGCCCCTCTTCAACTCTGCTAATGTCGATATGAGTTTTGCATATTACGACTACGAGCAACCCTTGCAATGCCCGCGGCACGCGGCTAGTTCAATCGGACATGAGGGGATGGCCGGACGACGAAAGAATGCGAAATGCGAAGGAGAGTATAAATTGCAATATGTAGCTATGGAATGGGTTTTTTCTAAGTATTTACCTACTTTAATATTAGAAAAACACTGCCTACCTATTCAAATAAATAAATATATTTATTTCAAACAAGTATTTTACACATACAGTCATACACCCATAGTAAAAAATAAAATCAAAATCATTGTCTACCTTCATTTGAGGTTAAAAATACCTAGGGAAATTTAACTCAAACTTTACCAGCTAATCAACGTAAGCCTCTTTCATGTTGCACCGACTGTGTTTGTTGTACCGATTGTGAGACAAGGAAAAATTGTAAAAGAGGGTACTTATATTTACTTAAATACATATTGTACAAGCCATGTGCCAGATGGGAGCAAAAAAATACAAACATCTATACAAACTTTCAGTGTAAACCCTTTAGGGGATGAATTTTCTTAGATTTCATACAGAAAACACTCACATTTCTTACAGAAAACACTCGTTTGCATTTAAAAAAATTGGAAATTTGCGTGCTTCTAGACCTAGCAGTACCCAGCGGTGTATCAGTGAATGAATGAATTCAAGATTTTTATTACTTAGAACATTCTAAGTATTATGATTTTGTATAGCGATCGCCCACCACGCACCTCACTTACCTATATAAATTTTGGTTCCGTAGTGATCAAAAAGTAAAAAAGGTTTCTTGTACGAAACTATTTTTATTGAAAATTGAGGTCCACTACACTCTTGCTAAATGTCGATATGAGTTTGCATATCGCACACCACCCTTTCGATGTCCGCGGCACGCGACTGGCGGAGTTTGGACTTGAGGGGATGGTCAGTCTCCTTTTATTGTAATTGACGTGCTCTCATGTTCTATTTTTTTGTCCTCATTAAAATAGATTTTAGGGTAGGGACAACAAAAACTTTGGTGTCTAAGTGTCTTTCATAAATTTCCAAAAAAATGCAGATAGGATTTGAAAAATCATGCATACCCCCAGGCAGAAACTACAGAACGCCACATGCTACGATCCTTACACACTCCTTTTGCGTCGTTTACGTTCATAAACCTGGGCATACACGCATGCCGGCTGCGAGTAGGTAGGTACTACACTCGTGACCTTTCTAAAGGACATCACCAAATTAATAGGATTTGAATAATCAGATCAATCAAAATCGCTTTAGGCAAATTGATTTTAGATTTCCAAGGTTCAGAAATTGTTACGAGGAACTTTTTTACATTTATACGCAAAATACGTGGATTGACAGTTGCGGACACCAGCCCGTATTACCTATTACCTACATTTAATATATTGGATTAAATAACTTTTTTACATTTATTATTACTTAGGTAGGTACTAAACTTTCAGTTCATAGGTAGGCATTTTCTAAACTTGAAGGTGAACATCGTCGCGTCGCCGACGATATAAATTTTGCATATTACAACCCCTGTGAGGTTTAGTCGTGGGGGATAATCTTCGTCAATTGCAATGCAGGAGAATACACGATTTTACCGTTTACCGTCTATTTTAACAATGCATGTACACATACAACTGACTTGGGCCCATTTTTTTAAACTTAGGCACCTACTTTACAGAGCTTTCATTAAGTAAGTTTTGATGTTTAAATAGATCCTAAATAAACATTTATAAGTTGCGTACTTACGTGACGAAAAAAAAGCGGTTATAAAGGAAAAGGGCACCGTAAATACAAAACCCCCCACCGCCACCGGCGGGTGTCGTTTGAAGCGACGGCGGGGATGGGCAGGAACCCTCCTGTCTATTAATAATGTTACAGCGATCACCCATCCGTCTGCTTAGTGGCCTAGAAAGGCCGATGTGCTACGATAGAAGCTGAAAGGTAGCTTTTTGTTGAACCTATAACAATTTGTACATCTATATAAATAAAAATTAATTGCTTTTCGTTGGACCGATTTGTTTTTTTTAAATGCTAGTAAGAGCCTGGGTTGGGTTTTTAGGGAATTGTAAAATTCGGGGAATCAAAGTGCTTTTTACGATGGTTTTTTTAAGTTCAAGTGGAAATAAAAAATGACGGACTAAATTGTAGTATGGTGGAGGTATACTTACATAGTCTATGGTTATTATTTATTTATAGCCTATATTTTCCCACTGCAGGGCAAAGGCCTCCCTTTCTACTAAGTCTAAACTCTATGGCTGATACCATTTTTTTTACCTTATTTGCGTAGAAAAAGGCGCGAAACCTCATTTATGCCGTTTATGTACGAAAACATCCTATAGAATAGATTATGATGTGTAAGAGTCATGCCTTTAGGAAAACTGTTCTTACTGTAATATCATGTGAACAGTTTAATACCTACAAATAATTGTGCCCAACATAAACTTAGTTAATATGTCGTTAATAAAACACTGTAGCACTTGCGTGCGTCGCGACATTTGTGTTTAATAGTCCAGTAATAATGGAGCGACAAGATTAATATAGCGAGATAAAGCTACCATTATAGTATTATCTACAGTGTTGTTTTGTTTTACCTTTGATTGTATTAATACCACGTTCAACCTATATTTAGACTTTGGGCGTTCTAATGATCGTAACAGCTGAATTCCCAGATTAGAGAAAAGTGTTTATTTAAAACACAAACATACATGAAGGAAAGGAACAGAAAAATTGGTACAAAGGTGTAGGTGATGCTTATTTCTAAAGAAATCTCTTGCAGCATACCTGCGATAGGAAAAAAGACATGTAGGCAGCGTGTGTAAGAGTAGAAGGAAAAACCAAACTCATTAAATCAAAAACAATTCTCTAATTGAATAATTAACAATAAGAGAATATACTAACATACGTGGTTACGGGTTTTCTGTTGGGATAACTCAGTAGAAAGTTTTCAATTTTGTTCGGTCGATGGTAATTGGCAACCTCTCCCAACGCCAACGAGAAAGCAACACTAGCTATAAACTATTCTCTTGCTCAAGAAACGTACAATAGAGCGAGTTCTCGCTGGCAGTGTGGACAGTCAGCTATATACCTATGAGCGACCGCGGACAATGGCAGTCGACCACTTTTCACCCTTATGCCTTTAGTATTAAGGTTGAAAAGTGGCCCACCGCCAGTGTCCGCGATGGTACCTATCTCTTTTACTGACACGGGAACTACATCTGTCGTACGTTTCTTGAGAGAGAAAAAATATTTGATAGCTAGTCGTCTCCTAGTTGGCGGTGGCACTGGTGCCTGATAATACGAGTACAAGCTATGGCTCTACGACTTCACGTGCGTAGGCGCTTATACGCTGCGTAGGCAAGGTGAAGTACTTCTCGTAGCGTGATCGTAGGCGTCTACGAGAGACATTTTGCCTAACAACACCTACAGAGCGCGTGCTGGTTATAGTCTAGTGCAGAAATAGTGTTAAAGATATTTTAAAGGAATATTTATTTATATAGTGACGTACGCGCGGCGAAATATCAAGCTATACCATTCCAGTTTTAGCTGACCTCGCATTGTATAGGCTTTTCGTACAATAAAAGGTCAGCTTATACTGGAAATATATAGCTTGATATGTCGTCGTGCGTAATAAGGGCATAAATAAATAAACTCATAATGTACACGATATGACTTCACATTGTGGCACGTTCGGACCGCGACATTGTTACTTAAGTACATGTTTAGATAACTATTTTGTAATAATAACTAGTCTTTACAACTTGTTTTATGTGTAAATGGTAAACGAAATAACTAGTCTTTACAATTTGTTTTATGTGTAAATGGTAAACGAAAATAGTAGAAAGTTATTAAAAAAATCTGTAACAAAGTCTGTCGCAACGTGACATGATGCGACGTCGTATCGTGCGCATGTGTCGCGCATGGTCCTAAGTTATTAGGTGGTTTCAATAATTACTGTAAGGTCAATGATTCCTAAAACTTTGTCAGTCATCAATCAGTTATTTTCAATCATAATTGAGAATAACTGAATACGTCTATTCGTAAGCTCAAAGTTAGGTCAAGTATGTAGGTACCAATCTAATATTCGTAGTTTACATTATTAACGTTAATACTTGTAGCTAAAGCTTGCATTATTTCCATAAGCTTCGATAATTTAATAAAATATTGACAAACAAAATTGTTGTATACGTAGTAATTCTGGATACAGCAGCGTAAAACCGGTCGTTGTATCGGTTACTTGTAGGAGCTGTAGTGAACGTCTATTGGCTCAGAAAATGATTATAACTACTAACCGCAAGAATATTAAAACCATGTTCTAGGATGGTGTTCTCAATCGCCTCAGCATCTTCATACGCCTCCGGCTTGATGATAGCCAGGGTACGCTCCGAATAAGCATGATAATCCGCATCAGTTTCCGAGGAATCATTAGACATGATTATAAAATTATATTTCTGTGTTGTTTTCGTATAAAAGATGAATAATGACAGAACTCTTGACGTTTGTAGGTCGTGAAAAGAGGTCGGATGTCCACAATGACCAATATGTCTTGACACTTTGGCGTAGCACTGCTTGTCAAGACAAATGTCAAAAGTAGGTATGTCGAATTCAACTCGCAAATGTAGTTCGGTATGTAGCCGCGGACCAAGTTATTCTGGTTAAAGTAGGCCTTAATATAATGTTAATGGATCGTGAATAATATGTTAATAAGGTCGTGTAGAAGCTTTTGCTGTTTGCTGCTGAAAATGTTTTTTGAGAAACTTGGAAGACGATTTGTAATGTTGGAAATGTTTTACTGGGTAGATTATGTGTACCTTAAATTGCTTCTTTAATCAGGCTAAAATTTTTTAGGAGAACTTTGTGAAAAAGCTGAAATGGAAAAATATTTATGTAATCGAAAATATTTTTGGCAATATTTGTTGTGCTTGCGTTTGATCTTATTCTTACTTTAAATATAGCTATATGAACTACATTAAACAACCAACACAGTATCCTTATTCCCATAGCCAACTTAACTACAAAGACAAATAATACCTACACAAACAAACAATACACTGCTGGAACACTGCCCGAGTGACATGTCAAATTTTTGTTCCGTATTTTAAAATTAATTTTAATTAGTAATTAAGTAAAATTAAGGTGTAATTTTATGTGTAAACGTAATTTAATTGCATAAATACTCAGGATTATTGTTTTCCTGTAAATACACAGTGTTTGTTACACACCGGTAACCTAAAACCAACAGCTGACGTTCGAACTGCGGATTAAAACGGGGAGTATTTGTTTACTTTTACTTTATAATAGCACTCAATTATTGTCACTGTAACTCTGTTACACATCCTTGTGAAGTTTTAGCTCAAGATAGTTCGCTGTTTAGCTTAGCACCCTGCTTTGGGTTTAAATCGCATTGTTTACATCGTAGAAAACGAAACTTAGCGTAGATTCTGTTCTTCTTATTCTGATCTTTAATTTAATATACAATAATAAAAACCTCCATGATCATTGTTTTTGCATTGCCGTTATACCTACGGTAATGTAGGAAAAAATAACTTTAAATTCTAGGCAACCTACCCCCACATACATAATAGTAAAATCGTAAGGCAATAAAAAGCATTCAAATGTTTCATCCTTAGCCTCGAAAATAGCCCTTCAAACCAATTCAGTAACCAACCTAATTTCTCCACTGCTCTACGATAACTTCTCCCATTTTCCCTATCATTTCCAACTTTATTTTATTTGTCTGTCCCCTTTTCTCACCGTTTCTTTAATCTAATTTCAGTAACAATTCCTGAAACCATGCCTGTGATGACCCGTAAGGCTACTGCTCAGGAGATGGACCTTAAATTGAGAACGGCCCTCCAAAAACTTGAAGCAACAAAACTCCAATGTGACCAATTGCTACTGGAGAATGATGAAAGTGAGGAGGAAATCAAGAAAATAGTTGACAAAAACTCAAGCCTTAAACGGGAGCTAGTAGACCTACATCAACAGTATCAGAATGTTGTTGATGAACGCGATCAACTGAAGGTAGTCACGGATGGTTTCAACACCTGTAGTAATTTGTATGAGGAGGCCTTAAATAGAGTTAGGGACCTAGAAGATGAATTAGTTCATGCTAATAGTTGTATCACCCAGTTAGAAAAAGAAATTGAATGCAATCAGGTTAGAGAAACAAACCACTTATATAATGAATTATTAAATAGTAATTGTAACCCTCATTCCTTGACAACTATTGACCTTACTGAGGATTCCTTGCTGAAACAGAATTATAGTTATAAATTTAGTCATAACAAAATGAAAAAATATGCAAGAATGAATAGAATAATTAAAAAATGTAATCAATTTAGAAAACATCAAAAACACTTTTCCAAACATATTCCACTGAGGAAAGAACGTGTTGATCTAATGAATAAATTAACCAATTATCAAATCAAATTAGAAGACAGCAAAAAAATCTATGAAATTGATACACAGCGCCTACAGTCTGACATACAGGAACTTGAAAGCAGACTTAGTTCTCTTTACATTAAATATGTGGGTTCTCAGAACCAAATTAAAGAACACATTCTTGCTGCTAATGAGTTAGTAATGTGTCAGTGCACTTGTCAGACAGTTATACACCCTGTCGCTGTCCAGCCTGAGGTAACGGAGGACCCGTCCCAGACTGAGAGTTTGTCTCAAGAGTGTATCCTTAACCAGGATGTATCTGATATAGTAGAAGATCTTTCTCAATTGGTACAGCTTGAGACTGGTAGTTGTCCATCTTTCAGTAGTCATGATTGTTATGATTCGGTTATGTTCTCGGATAGTATAGGAAGAGGTTTAGGTAAATTAATTAGTAACAACCTGAGTTATTCTACTCAAAATAATTGTATGCCAGGGTCAACCTACAAACAAATAATGGCATCAGTAACAGGAAATGTATTTAATCCCAAAACTAACATTACTGTATTTGTAGGTAACAGTTCTAAGGTCAAAAAATATGAAATAACTGACTGTGTAACTGAGTTGTTAAAGTTAAATTGTAATAAAATAATATTGTGTGCTTTCCCATATTTTAAAAAATTAACAAATAGACAAAACAATTATATTCATATGCTTAATAAGCATATGCACTTTTTAGTTAGTCATTACAGTGACAAGCTTGTATATTTTGACACCAACTGTTATGTTGAAACTTTAAAGTCGACTAGGGGTACTGTGTATCTGCCTGTTAGTTTTAGACACATAATAGCAAGGCTATTAGCTTTTTATATAAACTCAGACATAAGTATTATGTCGAAGTCTTGTATTATTAACACCACAACAGTTAGTAATAATACTAATAATAAGGTGGTTTGCCTGAATGAATGTAGCTCAAATGCTATAAATATTTGTACAAATTATACGAAGGAGGTTCCATTTCTCTCACGCACTATGAGCTCACTGCCTGGTGATGACATTGAAGTCTTGGGATTAACTCCGGATAATCATTTAAACTAGTTTGTAAGACAACAGAAGGTACCAGTAATAATATTCTTATACCTAACAACAACAAGGTATCTTCTTGCTCTAAATTATGTAAATATCAAAAAGGAGATCAGCAGAATGCCTTGACAGTATTTCATCAAAATATTCAAGGCATTTCTTCCAAATTATTAGAAATTGAAATGTTTTTAGAAAAAACAAAGTTTGACATTGTTTGTTGTACTGAACATTGGTTAAAGGATTACCAAATGTTAATTAATTTTGAGAACTATAGTGTGGGCAGTTGTTTTAACCGTAAATCTATGCTGCGTGGAGGTTCTCTAATAATGATAAAAAAATGTTTAAAATCCAAGCAACGAAATGACATAGTGGGTTTATCAGTTGAACATTGCATCGAACTGTCCTGTGTTGAGCTAGATAAGCATGTCATAGTGTGCGTTTACAGACCCCCTAATTATCAGAACTTTTCTTTATTTGAGTCAATAATGGAAGATGTCTTAGCGAAACTTGCATCCAATAACAAAGCCGCAATTATTTGTGGGGATTTTAATATTAATATTTTGGAAAATAATTCTAATAGCAGTAGATTATTAAGCCTTTTTAAATCGTTCAATTTATATAATGTGTTTGCAGAACCTACTAGAATAACTCCAAATTCTGCTACTTGTATTGATAATGTCTTTTGCGATTGTGATTATTTAGATAAAGCCATCGTAAATTATCTGCCGTCTGATCATAGTGGACAAACGGTATCTTTTAAGTTTAAAACACCTTTGCAAAAAGTGCAAATTCAATTTAGACCAATAACGACTGGTAAACTAAATAGATTCAATAGTACCCTAAATAATAAGTTAAATGATCTGGGCCATGATGGGGATGATGCTAATAAATTGTACGAGGATTTCTTTTCAGTAGTGCACACTCAATTTAATACAATTTTTGAAAAGAAAACAAAAAACATTTGCCCTAATTTTGTTTTTAGTGACTGGGCAACTAGAGGTATTAGGATAAGTAGGGAAAGACTTTTCGAGCTGTATGGCCTTAAGCCTTACATCAATACTGAAACTTTCAGCAAGTATGTTGCTACATATTCCAAAATTTTTAGAAATACTTGCAAAATAGCCAAAGCCCTGTACATTAGCAATAAAATCAAATCAGCAGAAAATAAGATAAAAACGGTTTGGAAAATTATAAATAACGAAACTAGTAGGAATAAAAAACGAAACACTGATTACACATTGGAGACTTCACGTGGTGCCATAAGCTCTAACTTAGAAGTAGCTCAGGAATTTGTAAATTTCTTTACTAATATACCATCAAAAACGACGGAAGCCTTAAATTCCTCATCCGACGTATCAATTGATTTATTAAGAGCGAACGTTCCAGCCTGCCCGGTTGAATTTCAATTTAAACATATAAACCCCGCTTCAGTAATAAAAGCTTTTAAGCAAATTAAGATCAAATTGACCGAAGATCTTTGGGGAATGTCCATTAAAGTCTGTGCCTCCATAATTGAGACTATTGCACCTTACTTAGCCTTAGTATTTAATTTGTGTGTTGATCAAGGAATCTTCCCCGATTTAATGAAATACAGTAAGGTAATACCACTTTTCAAATCTGGGGACAGTAAAGACACCAATAATTATAGACCCGTATCCGTGTTGCCGGTTTTCAGTAAGGTGTTCGAAAAGATAATGCTTAATCAGATGCTCAATCATTTTAACATGAATAAAATCCTTCACGATCAGCAATTTGGTTTCACCAAAGGACGTTGTACGACTGACGCTGGTGTAACCTTATTAAAACACATTTTTAACGCGTGGGAAGAGGCCCAAGACGCCATTGGAATCTTTTGTGACCTCTCTAAGGCATTTGATTGCGTCGATCACGAAACCTTGCTTTTGAAACTTGAGCATTACGGACTTGGAAACCTTGCGCTCAGTTTAGTTAGTTCTTATTTAAATGATAGACAACAGCAAGTCCAAATAAATGGTGTCAATTCATATGGTTTAAAAGTAAAAATGGGTGTGCCACAAGGCTCGATATTGGGTCCTTTCCTCTTTTTAGTGTATGTTAATGATCTACTCCATTTATTAAAAAATCAACCACAAATGGTGTTATTTGCTGATGACACTTCCTTAATTTTTAAGGTAAATAGACGTGCTACAAATTTTGACGACGTAAATAACGCCCTACTGCAGGTCCAAAATTGGTTCACTGCTAATAATTTAGTATTAAATGGAAAAAAAACTAAGTGCATAAGATTTTCTTTACCAAATGTCAAGGGTAGTGATTGTGAGATAATATTGAATCAAGAGAAACTAGAATTCGTCGATAAAACTGTTTTCTTAGGGATCACGCTCGACTCAAGGCTACAATGGGGTCCTCATTTAACATCTCTTGCAGGACGGCTAAGTTCAGCAGCTTATGCTGTCAGAAAAATCCGTCAATTTACTGATGTGGATACCGCGAGACTAGTCTATTTTAGTTACTTTCATAGTGTCATGTCTTACGGTATTTTACTTTGGGGACGGGCTGCAGACATCGATTCTATTTTTATTCTGCAGAAAAGAGCCATCAGAGCCATATATAACCTCCGCAGGCGCGATTCTCTGAGGGAACTGTTTAAGGAAATTAACATCATGACGGTACCTTGTCAATATATCTACGAAAACATCATGTATGTAAGAAAAAACTTACATCTTTTTAGTAAAAGAGGTGAAAGACATAATTATAGTACTAGAAATAGGGACCTATTAGTTCAACCAGGTTTCAGACTGGCTAAAGTAGACTCATCTTTTATGGGGTACTGTTTAAAATGTTATAATAAAATACCTCCCCACATTCTTCAACTGAATGAGACAAAATTCAAGTCTTGTATAAAACGCACACTATGCAGTCAGGCATATTATAAGTTAGGGGATTACATAGCTGATAAAAATGCCTGGCTCAATGCTGGTCCTGCTCCACAACCACAACTAATTGATTAACACCTGAAAATACTGTTGGAGCTGCTGAAGATTGTAAGACTATCTTTGCATTGTATAAACTCAATTTCATTTGTATTGTATAATTGCATAGCACAGATGTGAGTTCTATGTAAGTACTATACCTTATTTTACCATTTACCGGGTAATATGTCTTTCATTGACTCGAATGTGCCCTGGCGGCTGATAGTATGTCATGCTCACACAAATGTCTCGCTGACGGTGGCGTGTATGTTGGATCATTTAGCTCCCTTCAAAATGGTTGAGCTGAATGGTGCTGATCTATGCGTCATGTTCGTGAACGGGCGCCGTCAGTTGGGGCTGGTCATCACTTAGCTGCCTCGGCTTATTTTTAATTATTTTATTTTTGGATTGTTGTTTTAGTACTATTTGTTGTACTCTGGACGCTTTTAACGCATACGTCTTGTTTATTTTTACATCGTTCTCACATTATTTAATTATAAATTCAAAAGTAATGATGTAACTAATATTTTTGTAAAATATAATTTAAAAAGAGTGTCCATGGAGTTTCTTGTCCGTTCTTCTCCATAGGTACCTACGCTTTGGAATGGGCAACTAGCTTCACATTTTTCTGACTGACCTACTTCTTGACAATTCAAAAGTGCCTGTAAAATGGTTTAATTGAAATAAATGCTTTGAGTTTGAGTTTGAGTTTGAGTTTGAAATAAAATCAATTGCATATCGATAAACAGACATTCTGAGACACTAAATGGGAAAACTGGCGTTTTCCGCGGACGCCACCCCGAGTGCGGAGGGGGCGCGGGGCTGCGTGCGGCGCGGGGGCGCGAGGGGGCGAGGGGGCGAGGGCCCGGGGGCGTAGGGGCCGCGCGCGGGCCCCAGTGCCCCCCGGACGCAGCGGCGGAGCGACGCCTCCCCGAGCCTGCACCCGCGACATGCGACGCTGACCCTGTCTCCCGCCACCCGAGAACCACCGCCGTATACATGGACAACTCCTGCCTCCTTGACCTCCTCATCAGGTGCTTCGCCATGACCGAGCCCGAGGACCTCAACTTCACAGCGTTCACCGACCTGTGTCGGCTGTGCTCCCTGAAGAGCGGTCCCAGACTCCATATCTTCGATAAGGAGTCGGAGCAGCGCCAGATCTTGTTTAAACTCAGGACCTGCCTGCCGACTATGGTGAGTAAGCCCTTTGTACTCTTCGGACTTATGTCCTTGACATCCCAGTGACTTGCAATATCTTAAGAAAATAATAAATTAAAATCAGTTCATTCGTTGACGTAATAAATGGTTTTGTGGTGAAGTGTAACGTAAACAGTGGCTTTGTGGTTCGGAGAAGTGCAATAATTGTGCTACGTAGCGGCCGGACGTAGCTTCGTAGACGCCTGCGCGCTACGATGCGCTACGAGCCGAGCACAACAAGGAATACCGAAATCTCACAATACCTGTTGAGTTTTTTTATGCTTATAGTATCGTTTTTGGGATGATTCATCTAATCTTAAATATGAAATAATTAAATCAATATTGACAGTTTAAATGGCTACATTTTCCCGACGATATTGCAGACAATTCGTGGAATAAAATTCATTCGTCGTACTAAATAAATACCGAGATATTTTCATAAATAATAATTAAAACTAGTTTACCCTTTAATTGCAAATCTTTTGTTATTAATTAAGCAATTCCTCTAAAAAAAGTTTTCTAGGTAGAAAACTAACAGGTAGGTAATAATCCAGTTTTGAAATAAATTGGGTTCAGTTTCAATTACGTTAATATAAGGCTTGTTTATTTTTATAAAGAAACCCGCCAATATATCCTTAGCCCATATTTAAAGACGACGAAGAAAAGACTATTAATTATATTATAGGTGAAGAGTACCGATATACGGACGAGTAGGTATCACAAAAAATACAAACAAAACAAAATCATAAAGAACTATATAAGTATCATATATTCATAACTGACGAACTTGGCAAGTCATATTTAAAATCAAAGAAGCTATCGATTCTTTCTTTAATAATACATTCGTAAGGCCGAGCTCAGATCAACGACCTCGCAAAGTCACAGCTCACCGGCCCACGTACCCACCGACTGAAGTAGGTCAGGCCACCGGCTTACTGCGAATCCTTTAGGGCCTTATATTAGCAGATATGCTGCTTTTAGCTTTGGCGAACAGCGATTTAATCGCTTTTTTCAGTATTTGCTTGACACAGCTTACTGACTGACTTCAAAACTACTCTACTAACTAGAATCAATTCTATTTTCTAGTAAATGTTGAGATTCAAAAGTTCCTCATAATGGCCTACTTGAAATACTTGACTTTGACAGAAAACCGAAGGCCCATTCCCGTAATTAAAAACGTTCAAAATCCAGTCGCAGTATCATTTCAGCGACAATCAATGTCAAAAATATAGGGAAATTAGAGTTATTTTTGACAGATTGAGACTAAGACACAGGGATATAATGCAGGGTGACTAAGGTTAGACTGTGAACATTCAAACTCGAGTCCCCAAAACACAATGCAGCATCGAAACAATCGCTATGCGTAAGTAAGTTTACTATGGCGACAGTTGAAGACCCGCCAAATCGCAATACTTACAACATTTTATGAAGTTGCAAAATTGCCAATTGCCGATCCAAAAAGCCCTTCGGGAACCAAGGATTATCAGACATGGTCATAAGGACCGCCACGTGTCAGTTAATTCATTTTTCTAGTTGTGTAACTTTTATTGTGTGGGACTTAAATGTCAAAGTTGAATGAACCGGCTCCTTGATAAATAGTGGTCGTCGATCACGGATTATTCAGTGAACGATATTGTATGGTTGTTATTGTGGGGTAATGAGATATAAATGTATTTTGTTATTGCAAACATTGATGCTATGGCTTGCTAGGGTGTAAATTAAATATTTGCAAAAAAATATATTCACTCAGGCATGTTTTTTATTAAGGAAATACTTATTTTTTTGGTTTTCACGTTTTCAAAACGTATGCACAATATGCACATAGCACACTTCGAATCAGATAGTGCCACCTAGAAATCAATTAGTATGGCTCATTTTCATAACTTCATATTAATAAGTACACCGTGCAAGACAATCATAGATGCCTTTCTACCAGACTGCCGTGAAGCCCAAAACGAGGATAATGTTTTTAATGACAGAGTTTGGTAAACACGCCATACAAGTAGGTAATAGTAATAACCCCCAACAACTACAGACACCTGCAAGACATTGTGGTTTGCCAAAGTATTGCCTATCTTTGAGACACAACCGAATCACGGCAGTAATGAACCGTCTTCTATTTCCTCTCTCCATTTTATATCCTAGAATGTCTGTCTAACAACTTTCCCCGTAAATCCAGCAGATATCGAAGGACGACTTCCTGCCGAAGAAGATCTGCGAGCGCTGCGTGACTCGGCTGGAGCAGCTGTACGAGTGGCGGCAGAGCTGCCTCAGTACTGACTCCGTGCTGAGGAACTACGCCGAGTCCATGAAGATCGTCACCTCCACTATCAACTTTCAGGTCAGTGATATAATCAGCATGTAACGTTCCCACTGCTGGGACACAGGCCTCCTCTCTGCGAGAGGGAGTGGGCCATCCAACACATGGGCCCAGTGCGGGTTAGCGGATGTACCATGTCTTCGATTTTTTTGGTTTTAGGAGACGACGGTTTCCTCACGATGTTTTCCTTTTTTCCTTCACTGTTTTAAGAGCAGTGGTGATGAAATTAAATGCACAAAGTACCTATTGTGCCTGCTTGGGTTCGAACTCAACTTACAACTTGGAAGTCGAGGCCGATACCAGTGGGCCACCACTGCTCATGAGTGTAGCAGACCAGTATGATATTGTAGGCCAGTAGGTAGATTTCCCAAGAAAAGTACCTATGGGCTTCGGGGATCATCGCCTATCTTCGGAAAAAAGAACTCGCGATGATGAAAGCTGACACAACCACCATGGGAGTACTTGCCTATTTCGCATTACTAAAATTTAAAAAAAAAACGATAAACATGTCAACAACTCTATGCAGTTCCAAAAAACTTTTCAAAACTAAAGTGGCAAATGACGATCTGCGACCGGAGTAGGCAACCCGACAGAGAGAAAACTTCATACAAACGCGTTATGGTAGGTACACTACGTACGGCAAAGCTCGGCAGCACAAAATCTAGAAGCTTTGCTTCTGTTACGCAGTTACTCTGTAGCGTGTTTTCGTACTAGTTCGGAAACACGAAGATTCCCGAAGATAGTGTTATAACGTCGACTAGTGAACTTGGGCCTCCTCATTAACCAACCAATTCAGTCTATCACAGTCCTCCGCTGGACATAAAGCCTGCCCAACCTTCCTGCATGCTTCATGCAGTCTGGGTCAGTCAACGTCTTCAGATCGCCTCAGCTAGGTGTGAGTAAAGTAGTAGGTACTAGCCAGAACATCCTGTTTCTGGCTAGGTAAAAGCGTTACTATTTTTGGGATTCCGTACTTCGAAAGGAAAAAACGGAACCCCTATAGGATCCGTTGTCTGGCTCTTTTTTTCAGGAACGCGTGGAGGTTTCAAATTGAAATTATTTAGCTGCGCCCCGCGAAAATGTTGATCCCGTGGGAATATCGGGATAAAAAGTAGCCTATATGTTAATCCAGGGTGTCAGATACCTCCATACAAAATTTTATCAACATTGGTCCAGCCGTTCGAGTGTGAAAAAGTAACAAACATATATATTATATACACACACATACACTCACAAACTTTCGACTTTATAATATTAGTGTGTTGTGATTAAATATGTAGGTCTACGGTCCCTTGGAGCTCTAAAAAAATCCGGCCATTTATGCGACATATATTTTGAACCAAAAAAGGAAAAAAAGTCCGAAAATCGTTAATTTGTGTTATCACATAAAAAATATAATCTAAAAAAAAATCTGCTCCATACGAAAACTACCTTTTGGAATGGGCGACTAGAATCAATTCTATTTAGTTGTAATTTTTGGCGTTCAGAAGTGCCTTTGATGCTAATGATAATGATAATGATTTGACTTTGAATCCGGAATAGGAAATTCGGGCACCCGAGCTCAGCCGGTCGATTCTGTAAAAATCTCACCGTAAAAACTGAGGTGATGCGAGTTTGTTTTTGCTAGGAATTGACACTATTGACAGCTCACTCCATGCTCACTTCACCTAAGTTTTCACGGTGAGATTTTTACAGAATAGCACCGCAGCTTTGAGACGGATCCCTCAGGGTGCGAGTCTTCGCATTTGTTTTCTTTAAGACCAACTGGTTAAAAAGGTTTTTGAAGTGAAAACTTCCTTAGGCGCGTTGGGAATTTTTGACATGGAAAAAAACCATTGAACTCGCGCCACTGTTACCGTAAGCGACACCGCGCGTGTTTTGTTTATAAGACGATTAAAAAACTACCCGCTTCGGATGTGTTCGGCTGTCCTCGGACGTCCCGAGGACAGCCGACTCGGTTTTAATTTATATCCGATAGTCGGCGATGGCAAAGTATTCTATTTATGTTTTGTTTTCACTTCTGTTGGCACTCTCGGGGTGCCACTGTTTTTTTTATGCCATAGAATGGCCATCAAGCAGGCGGGCCTAGAAAAGGTCAGCATCACCTATGGACATCGACAATACTCGCTACTAAATATCTTATATCAAGAAAAACCTACGCAAGATGTTCCCTTAGAACAGCTACAATCGATTCTAGGAATAGTTGCAGATAACGATGAACTATCACAAGGTTCAGTATATCCTGCTATAAAAAGCATTCCCACGCATACAGACCTAGAAAATCTTAGATTATCTTTATTTATTTACTAGTTTCTACCCGCGACTTCATCCGCGTGACATTTCTTGTTCCCCCGGCCCACCCCGTCGCATCGCATCGCCTGCCTTCGTTTTTCGTTTAAGAAGCTTTTCTTTTTTGCTCGGCTCCTAAAGCTTCTAGCGTGATGTTAAATAGCTTACACTCTTATAGCCTTCCTCAAGAATGGGGCTATTAAATGCAAAAAGAATTTTTCAAATCTGACTGGCAGTTCCAGAGATTAGCGCATTCAAACGAACAAACAAACACTTCATCTACCACAGACTAGGTCTGTGGTAATTTTAAATCACGCACCAGTCTAAAGATAGATGGTAGTATAGACGGTATTTCCCGCGTCGAGCAGGGAGATGCAGCGTGGGTCGCGCCCCCACGGCGAGACAACCTGGTGAAGGCCGTAGGGAGCACTGGATGCAGCGCCCTTGAACCCACATCATAACATAGACCCTCTTCCTCTTTCCATAGGAAATTCTGTGGGAGAAATAAGTGCCCAAGTATACCTATCTACTTACGTGCCAGCGAACACGTGTGGCGCAATTTGGGAATTATATTAAAATCACATTTCAACGTAGGGAGATTCGTGTAAAAGGTTTACCAGTTTTCAAATACGTCCATTTTACGGTTCGTGAGGACATGTCGCCATTCTAATAAAAGTAATCACGTATAGTTTTATCCGTGACGTTAACATAGAAAATATTTAAATATGTGTTTGAACGAACGAATCTTTTACCGCAAATAAACGTATTTTAAACCGCCATTTTAACGTTTTTCTCATTTTTTCTAACATATACTAAAGTAATCGGAAAGTATGTCGTTTCTTGCACTATTCTTGCATGACACTTCTAATTTTGTATTGCTAACATAACATAACTTTATCAAAATCCTATGAACAATTAGGTACACAAATGCAACCATTTTCGTATAGAAGAAACACGTCCTGTTGACGTAACTATTTGGAAACCAGCCAGACCGATCCCGTGCTTAATTGTCACCTTTTGACCATTTGAATAAGCTTCCATCGTTCAGGAAGACATAAACGGTTCTATTATGCTACAATCTGTAAAGTGCTAATTAGGGTTACCAATTGTAGCAGAAAAGTGTTGTTGTTGTTGGTGTTGTGATGCATTTCTAGCAGACGTGAGGTGGTTAAATGTTTACAAAAGTGCTAGTTTAGTATTTCTGTAAAGAATCTAGAATAACTTATTATTCTGTTACATGTTTTTACATTGTAGGCTCTCCTACGGGTTACGATAATGTTGTGATGTTGTTATTACGCAATGGATAGCAGGTAGATAATCTTTTGGGTAAAAATAAATAAATAATATCTGTTTAGCACTTGTGTAATAAAAATCTAGAATAACTTATTATTCTGTTACATTATTTTCAATTAGTTATAATTAGGTGGGTAATATTTCCAAACCAACCAAAGAAGCTGTTCGTAACCAAACAAATGATTCAGAAACAAAAAACCGATCCATTTAAATTAGTCACGGTCACATTCCTAATTTGGATCATCACTCTCTCTCAAAATGGCGGCTGTTTAATATCTAACGACGAGCCTCCATATGAACATCAAGCGCTATTTTGGCTCGTAAAGGTCAGGCTATATTCGGGCTTCCAAGGGCGGTTAAGCGAATACCTGTCAACTGGAATGTGAGAATAAATAATGCTTGTGTACTTTCACATCGGTATTGGGGATACCTTTCATCTTTTAATAGTTAGTGGGATTCGTACCTCCACTTTGGTTTCTTCTCGAGTTCATCAAAAGCTTTTTTACTTCACCCTTATACAAATTTTACGATTTGTGATATTTCGTTGAGTTCCGTGCATACATTGGACAAACAAAGAAACACGTAGGTATGCAATCTCTGAGGGGTCTGTGGGTCACTTATAGGGAAGCTTCGAGGCCTCTTTCTGATTTTGAGGATCAAGAAAACTTATAACAGCTAAGTACAGTCGAGATTATCTACACTATAGGAGAGTGAAAGAGTTGGTAATTTTAGCATTAATCCAAGTAAGTAAAAATGGGCTAACACAGGAACTCTCTTAGGCAATAAGCAACCCACAACCGCAATGCGAATTGCATTCAATCGATATTTTTTTTTTACAAAATCGTTGTCAATTTAATACTTACACATAATAAACTACCTACATATTGGTTCAAGAAAACACACATATTCATAAAGAAACACCCGTTCTTATTCAGCTAGTACTTAAATGACTCAGCGGCATTTTTAAAAAGGGGTAGGCAGTAGGCTATCTAGTATTTGCTGTGCTCAATCCTCGGTCTGCGAGGAAAACAGAGAAAAAACTAGCAAGTCAATGCGAACGTATCGAATAACGAAACGAAGAACAAACGAGAGAGAAGTGATTTATCTAAGTTAACTGATTTGATTTTTCATTTGCTAGACCAAAACGAAATCTAATATACACTAAATAAATGTCATGTTGACTAAAAAAGGTCGATCGCAAAATGGGCCAAGAGCCCAAGCTGTCATTATTAATTTGTATTTTTTTTTTAATAGTCTGCAACTAATTGTAGACTATATCACCGAATTATCAAAAGTAAAACACTCTACTGCTTAAATACCTATTTAGATACACAAAATAATAATTTATCCGAAAAGGACTTGGATACAAAATGTGCTTATTTTCCCACCCAGATTACAAGAGTCAAATGGGGCCTGAGGGGACCGGTCATTTTATTTTTACACAAAAGATTATCTACCTGCTTTCCACTGCGTAATATCACCATTAATTTAACTCGTAAGTGCGGAGTATACAATTTAAAAACATGTCCTGATAAAACAACCCAATGTTGTTATTGCCCGGGTCTTCGCTCGCTCGCACAGCTTTCAAGTAGCATAATCAGCCTATAATGTTCCCACTGCTGGGACACAGGCCTCCTCTCTGTGAGAGGGAGTGTGCCATAATCCACCATGCGGGCCCAGTGCGGGTTGGTAGATGTCACATGTCTTCGAATTTTTGGTTCTAGGACATGCCGGTTTCCTCACGATGTTTTCCTTCACCGTTTTGAGAGCAGTGGCGATGAAATAATTTACACAAAGTAAAGCGCCTGTCTGGGTTCGAACCTACTACCTGCAACTCGTAAGTCGCGGCAGTTACCACTAGGCCACCACTGCTCTCTGCTTTCAAGTGCAGATCTGAAAAAATCCTTTAAAAAAACTAGCTTCTACCCGCGGCTTCGCCCGCGTGAATGTGTCGGAATTTATCCCACAGGAACGTGCTACCGGTACAAACAAAATTGATCCTATCGTAAGTACAGACACAATGCACAAACATGTCCCAAAAAATGTCATTCCGAATTCTGCTTGACCCCATCCCTCGGGGAAAGCAACATGACGGGTTGCATGCATATTTTAACATCAGCACAAATTCAACCAACCGTAATTTATACATCGATATTACGGCTGTATGATCTACAGCTACACCTTGTATATCTATAATACCTTGTGTTAGTCATCGATCAATTCCAAGCAGGATTAGATAAAGAATATCGATCCGCGTAACCTACATGATATGTTCTGTTCAAACATAACCCATTTTTCCATCATTGATAAGTTTAGTGACATAAAGGCAGGTTGATGCACTTGTTCCTTCGATATTCTCAGAGACCGTTTTCTCAGAAGCCACTGAAAATAGCTCCGGAGAAAACGGATGCGCCAATGTAGGACAAGTGTCCTTGATGCAGCGAGGAGATTTAGGTAGATGATTGTATATAAACATAATTATTCTAATGCTTCATCCTCTAGGCTCGTCAGCTATGTTAGCTCAGATTTCACAAGATGTTCCCCCATTATCTGTTGACAAAGTAAGGCACTGAGATTAGGAAATGTATTGTTGTCAAGTGTGTAGGCACGCGGCGGGCGATGCACGGTCCGTCGCCGGGTAGCGCCCCTCTCCACGATCGATCGGCGCGCCCGGCGCCCGGCTCGTATCGACCCACTTCCACCCACCACCCAAGCCAGCTCCTCATGCAAATCTCAACCGTATCCCCTTAAGCTAACGGCAAAAGTTCCGTCTCAGAATTCCCAAAAGGAAACACAGTACGTTCACCGAATTTGAACCTTAATAAAGACGTTCTGTGAACTATTACTGAACGCATATATTCCATTTCCACGTAGCCGGTTAAGTTAATGAATTATCTGCTCTAAAGCGATAGTTATAAGGTTGCTCACGATGTTGGCTGCGCAATACGACTGTTGGCAACGCGGGAATTGGCTACGCATGTCCATGGACGTTTTGTTTTTATGACGCTCCCTGTAATTTACGAGTACTTACATGAAAGTCTGCTTGTAGCAGATTATAGATTGGACTCATGTGATCGAGAAACTTTTGAACATAATTTTAAAGTTACTATTCGTGGCGCTCCTCTCATGTAAATGAATTGAGGGACGATAAAGTTCTATGAGTCAGTATTCTTGGTGAGTCGACAACTATCATTCTTTACAAGCCAAGCTTTGAGACAATTCTATCCTCTACCTCACGGGTGCGGTAAGCAGTGTACTGTGTATATTAGTGTGTATGTACAAAATGCATTACTGCACGCATCCCATCCAAGGTCGAAGGTGGCTCCGTCACCCGAGCTCGGGGGTACCGTTAACCCTGACCTAGCGCGGGAGGTGAAGGATATTCCTACTACGGCCTCCCTCCGCCTCGCGGGGGACCGCACGACCTACCCTGAACACCACTTGCACTGAAACGGTTGAAGCCTTCCCCTCGTCACATCACATGGCTTTCATAGATTATCTAAATACGCAACTTTATTACGGCAGTGAAGTTTAAACTTAGCGGTAGCACGAAACTATAAACTTTGGAAGGAATAAATTGGTCCTTTGAAACGCAATATTACAATCGCGACTAACTTATCGCGCTTATCGCGATCATAGTCAAGGGAAACGTTTTAAAAGAGGGTTGTAGGTAAAAGAGCATTATTTTATAAGTTCAGTGGATAATGTTTCCTATTAATTTCCTGTTACATCTACATTACTTCCACACGCCATCATTTCTGACGAAAGAGGAATTATTTTTTAGTCTTTTGACTGAACTTCTTAGACCGATCACTTTACTGGAATGAACCTGCTGCGTTGCCCTCTGCAGGAAAACACTGAAAGGATTTTCGTAGTTTCAGCAATATTTTTGTCACTGTAACCTGAAGTCTCGAACTTTAATAAAGTTTGAATTCCACTAACGATCGCTACAGGTTACGATTTCTCATTTTTATGATTATATTGCTCACATGTGTACACTCTATATACGTAAATACGGGCTGGTTTCCGCAAGTCCACGTCAATGCGCGTATTTTACACTCTATATAACATGTATTTCTAATGAATATACTTTTTTTTAATCTTTTATCTTCTTTTGAGCGCAAGTATTATGGAACTCTTTCATTTTAACGAAACTTTAGACTCATTTGTATCCCTAATCATTAACTTGTCTATCCTAGGCATAAATTGATTCGCGTACGTTTGCCATATTATATTATCTTACTAGATGCGCCCCGCGGTTTCACCCGCATAAGTTTCGATCCCGTGGAAATATCGGGATAAAAAGTAGCCTATATGTTAATCCAGTGTGTCAGCTACCACCATACCAAATTTTATCAAAATTGGTCCAGCCGTTTGAGCGTGAAGAAGTAACAAACATATAAACACACGCTCACAAACTTTCGCCTTTATAATATTAGTGTGATTCAATACCTGAGGCTTAGGAACAAGGACATTTTTTCTTCTATTAACTTGTATCTTTTCAAAGTATCATCATCATCTGCCTTTTCCCAACTCTGTTGGGGTCGGCTTCCAAAGTATCCGGTATCTTTTCAAAGTATATAAATGATAAATAAAGATATCGTATGGAAATAACAAACGTCTGCTATTAAGCAGGCATTTGATAATAATATCGATAATTATATCATAAAAATACTTCCACTGATCTATACAGGGTTATTTGTAAAACAACAGTAACCTCTTAAGAGGTCATTGTACTCATCATTATGAACAACTTTTACTATGGGACCAAACCTGAAATCGCGAAAAAAAATCAGCTGTTCCCTACATTTATGTTCGTATAACTCGTCAAAATGTAGGGAACAGCTGATTTTTTTTTCGCGATTTCAGGTTTGTTCCCATAGTAAAAGTTGTTCATAATGACGAGTACAATGACCTCTTAAGAGGTTACTGGTGTTTTACAAATAACCCTGTATTTACTGTGGAGGTCAGGGATTCAAAGCAATAAAACAAAACAAAATGGAAACATTTTAATGTTTTTTCACTTAAAAAGCAGTTTCTCTAAACTCGTTCAACAACATTCATTACGTTATTTACGTTGTTGAACAAACACATTTTTAGAATATATATGGAGCAATGGATTAGCAATATCCTTCAAAATGATTCAGATTGATAGTGTGTTACGCAATTAGGGTGCTGATTAACGCGAGGACAACACGGACAATCTGGCTTTTCGACGGCAGGGTAACTACCCTGCCGTCGAGAAGCCAGATTGTCCGTGTTGAGACTCGTATGTGAGAATCGCCAAGCACTCTGTGTTTACACTCAATGCTTTAGTATCAAAATATTTCCCCATCTCGAACTTAAACATTTTACTATCATCAATTTTTACTGGAAACTCGTAACTTACAAGATTAGCTTCATCTCCCAAAATCGCGTAGTCTACGGCGCGGCGTAGACCTACGCGATTGTGGTCTACGGCGTAGACCTAAAAGCGGACTGATTAAATACAGGTGCTATCATCTCTCTTCTCCTAATGTACCACAAAACACGCAATTTCACTATGAAAACAACGATATAACAGAAATTTCAGGTTTACAACGTAAAGTATCTATTAAAAGTTACGACCCTGAAGTGAGTCATAAAGTCGGATAAGTTATTCAACACAATGAGTGTTTTAAATTAAACAAACATGTTACTTTCTTTGTTTTGTTTTCTGCTTAAAACAAAGAATGTATGGTGTCATAAAGTTTGGTATCATACTTTAACCTTAGGGCCTGTGCACCCCACGTTTTATAAACGCGCCGTTGACGCGCGTTTTTGAAACGTGCGTCGACGGCGCGCTTTTGTCCTACAGAAGGTCTACAGGCTGCGTCTGACTCGCGTGCGTATCGCTACAAACGCGCGTCAACGGCGCGTTTAAAAAACGTGGTGTGTACAGGCCCTTAGGGTAATCATTTGACGACTATAAATTTATTAATGCCTGTCTGGACTTTGAAAGAGATCTAGACCACTTCGGCATTCCTTCTCAGAGGACGACAGAAAGTGTAGACTATAAAAAAATCGAGTAATAGTAATTTACGTACCTATATAGCTACCATAATACCATAATCAGCCTATAATGTTCCCACTGCTGGGACAAAGGCCTCCTCTCGGTGAGAGGGAGTGGGCCGTAATCCACCTCGCGGGCCCAGTGCGGATTGGCAGATGTCACATGTCTTCGAATTTTTGGTTCTAGGACATGCCGGTTTCCTCACGATGTTTTCCTTCACCGTTTTGAGAGCAGTGGTGATGAAATAATTTACACAAAGTAAAGCGCCTGTCTGCGTTCGAACCTACGACCTACAACTCGTAAGTCGCGGCCGTTACCACTTGGCCACCACTGCTCTCTATATAGCTAAGTTGTCTGTAATTAGCATATTCTTCTTAGCTAACTGACACATTAATCAATAATTTCCTCTTATCTAGTATATTTTATTAAGGGGTCTATGAGGATCGTAGCAGGTGGCGTTCCATATTTTTGGAAGAAGGCGTGAATTTATGTGTGTATGTATACTCCGTTTAAAATATGATTAGACATTTAAATAAACCTTTTTACAGTCCGTTCAACTGATTTTGACTTCTATTGCGCGTTGGTGGCATGACAAATGGCAGCTCCTTATGCCTACGGAATAGAAGTCAAAATCGGTTGAACGGACTGTAAAAAAGGTTTATTTAAAAGTCTAATCTTATTCCAAATGGAGTAGTAGGTATATAATATAAATAATTAAATTTTTTAGTATATTTATTTTTATAAATGATTTCATATCACTTCGCCTGCCTAAAAGGCTAAATTGAATCAGAACCAAAACCGATCCGAAGTGGCGAAGTACGCAGTTTGTCTGGCTACCGAAATATTTTAGTCCATGTCAATTATTCTGGTCGTATACAACATGTCCCGGAATTAACGCACACTACCAAACGCCCCAATTAGAATATTATGTTATAATCGTAATACACACACTGAATTTTTACTATTATTATTTATTAATTGTTTAATTATTAAATTAGTTATACTGATTGTGGGAGAAAATTGTTGGCACATTACAAATCGACCCATGCATACA